>CM070834.1:35113975-36391475 GCA_036326025.1 Chrosomus eos | reverse complement strand
GAAAACGCATTTTTTTAGGTTAGCTTTTACTTAACTTTTATTTTATTGTATTTTATCTTTGTTTATTTAATTTTTTTCTCTCTGAGTGTTGTATTTTAAATTTGCTTGTTTTATTATGTAAAGCACCTTGAGAAGCTGCTTTAAAGGCGCTATATAAGAATAAAGTTATTATTATTATTATTAAAAACCACTAGGCCAATGTTATATATTTTGTTTAGTTGATTACTTACAATATCCCAAATGTTTCCAACTATTTGTAAATCATGAGAAAATTGCGATTTTAACCAAGGAAACGGTGTGTGTGAGCATGTGAACAGAGATGCGAGTGTTGCATGTACTTTATTAGACTGGTGAGCAAATGTACATAAAACTAATCAATGTTATTTAGTTCAACATGATGAAATGTTAGAATATGATCTGTATGTTATTCTAATGTTGATCTAGCTTACTTAGTCTCATACAGCCAACAAACAACCCAACTAACAACATTCAACACACTCAAATGCGTTTAGTGTGATAGTGTAACTGTTAGAGCGAGTGAAACAGCGCTGCGTTACCTCATGTTTCATTCGTCTAATAAACTGAGCTGTGTGAGTATTAATTCAGCACTTGCGTGTAGTTGGGTAGAATGAAATGTCCTTATTCCTTTATATCCGCGGGACTGGCGTTGCGTGTGGCGCTGGTGTACGTCTAGCAATCGCTCCTGCTTCACCACAGTCATGTTAAAAACATCAGTGTATTCACTCATCCATAAAAGATCCATCAGCTTGACGACAAGATCCATAATTCAGCTTAATGCGGAATATACGTCATCAATATACACCTTTGTTATTGTAAGAGGTTAGCGACCCCTGGTGGCGAAAAATCCTGCATATTGTACCTTTAACTGGAGAAAAATTTCCAGTCAAAGAAGGCAGAGCCTACCTATTACGTAATCGACACGGACCAATGGCAACGTTTCCGGAAAGTTCGCTTTGGCAAGCTGTTTCAAACTTTATTTTGGCATGATTTTGTTCGAAATTAATTCACATCAGTTTGTTCTTTGATTTCGCTTGAAGTAAATCAGGGCCATAACCCTATAGTAAGTACATAAATGTATAATTACACTGTAATACGGCCACCTTAAAATAAAGAGTAATTCAATCAGTGCCTCAAAACTCATCATTAGAAAACGTTTCTAAATGTCAACGATTCGTAATTCCCACTGCATCAGAGAAATGACTCATACTGACAAACAAAGAACAAAGTCACTGCGGAAAAATGTGAAGGTAGTATGTTAATGTCATAAACAAGACTTTAATTGTTTTATATCTTTTTGCAGTTATGCAAGTTGTTGCATAACCACATTCCATAGTGAACAAGCTGGGTTCAGTATGGGTTCTTCCCAGAAACTGTGGTGAGATAGTCATGTTCTGAAGTAATAACTGTAATACGAGGAAGAGAAGATTACTCTTAGAGAGACGCTACCTGAGGAGATCCATCAGAGCCGTTCTCCCTCGTCTTCCTCGCCAGCCTCTTCTTCTTCTTATGCAACGGTTTGGACTCCAGGATCATCTCCTCCAGCTCAAACGTGGGGTCACAGTTTAGTCGTCGCCTCTGCCATCAAACAAACACTCATTTATATACAATGTGCCTATGGACAAATCAAAATCTTTTGGCAAGCATTACTACAGTATTTCAAAAAGAAGGGCACTTATTGTATTGAATGTGCACTTATAGCGTACTTCAAATCTCATCATCACATTGTGAATGTCATCACATTAGAATCGCACAGATAGTCATTCCCAATATTGAAGCAAGTGGCTGTAATAGTGCCAGAGCTTTTCTAACATTCACTTCACAATTTTGGAATTCAGCATTTTTACAGTGCATTGCAAACAGCATAAATATTGCTTACGCAGGACACTCTGAAGGTAAAGCAATCACGGTAACCATGCTGAACTGTTGTTCCAAACACACATTTTCAAAAAATAACCTCATCAAAATGAGCCTTCTAAAATTAATGTTTTTTTTTTGTAGGGGTCATCTGATGCCTTCCAAGATTCACTGCATCAAAAACCTCTCAGTTAAGAGCAATTATCATAAATCTGCACAAGTTTTGCAAAGTGTAATGTAAATTAAGTTTAAATCATATCTGGTATATCTATCAGAGACGTAAAAAGTTTTCACATTCATTACTCAGGTAGAAGTGTAGATACTAGGGTTTAAAAAGACTTCTGTAGAAGTTGAAGTATCAACCCAAGCTTTTTACTCGAGTAAAAGTGTAAAAGGTTTCAAAACTACTTAAAGTATAAAAGTAAAAGTAATTTATGGAAAAAAATGCCATTAATGACAAAAACTTAGGCCGCGCCACACATCTTTCTAAAGGCCATAATAACTATAATGTTATATTAAAATGTTAATTTTAAACAATGTGGGATGCACTAGGCTCCCTGTTTCAGCCGCATATGTCCATTGAAAATGAATGCATTTTAGTGCAATGCAAATACATTAAAGAATCATATATGTGTAATACATGTGCAGGCCCGATGGATCATGTACAAACCAATAGTTATACTTCTCATCCAATGACAATCAAATTCACTCTATCCGGATGGCGCGATTTACCTTGGATAGGTTTTTTTTTTTTGAATGAAAACAAGCCGAAATTAAATAGGAGTAACGAGGCTATTTTTAAAATGTAAGGAGTAGAAAGTGCAGACAATTGCGAGAAAATGTAAAGAGTAGAAGTAAAAGTCGGCTGAAAAATAATTACTCCAGTAACATATTCTAATAGAGAGCCCAAATTTCTACTTAAGTAAGGTAACAAAGTATTTGTACTTCGTTACTTGACACCTCTGATGTCTATATGTGCATGTCTCTTTCTTTGCAGTGTGTGTGTGTGTGTGTGTGTGTGTTTGTGTGTGTGTGTGTGTGTGTGTGTGTGTGTGTGTGTGTGTTATACTTACATTAGGGAGGAAGCCAGGTGGGATTTGTTTGCTGAGCACAGCATCCCAATTGACATCAGAGAGGTATTCCAAGTCCTGGAGCTCCGAGAGACAGGAAATCCTCTTCTGAGCGTCTACACACAACAGCTGACAACAGACGGAAACACTTTCTTTAGGAATCAACCTTTCCTATGGTATTAGATAATGTATATTTCTTAATTGATCCTAAAAATAAATGCAAATAATAAGGTATGACTCCGGTGTGATTAATGCTACCATTTGTAAGAGAGATTTGATCCCTGAAGACCAGGCCGCAGGGTAACAGGGGTGCGCTTTGTGGAAAGTTTGCAGGATCTCATTGGCCGGTGTGTTAGTGCGCATGATGTACGGCCTCTGAAGAGAGAACCCAGGGTGAAATCAGCCATGATGCAACAGTCCATGAAATGTCTGCATTTTCTTGCCCGCTGATTCACAGCAGCACATGATGAGTCTTGTCGGAAACACTTTAGAATACTGTTCCTTCATTAATCAATAACTACACTAATGAGAAACGCAATATTAACATTCTAGTAACTACTATTAACTAACAAGAAACTCTGATTAACAAATTAGTATGTAATAGCGCTCAGTCGAATGTGGTAGTTCACTATTAGATAATCAATAACTACCATTTGTTCATGTCTCCCAGAGAATATAGTATATACAGGTTAACAATTAACATTAATAATGCATTAATTTATAATAAAAGGTATGGGTAACCCACTAGTAATTACTCAAGTGTTACTACATCTTTCTAAAGGAACTATTCATTATTTTTATCAGTATTCTAAAGTGAAAAACATGATAACTCCCTAATATTGACGTAAGCTTTTGAGATGTTTGTAAGATTTTGAATAGTAATCCCTCCTGATGGATTTGGTAACACTTGAGTCATTACTATCCAAAACCTTACAAAAAACTCAAAAGCTTACAATGACTTCAGTCAATATTAGGTAGTTTTCATGCTTTTCACTTTAGAAAACTGATCCAAATAATTAGTCATTTCTTTAGAAGGATTTAGTAACACTTGAATAATTACTAATGGGTAACCGTTACCTTATATTATACATTATGTATAATATCGGCTTATACATTTTTAATATAAAAGCCTATGTAAGTTTGGAGAAGGCGCACCATCTTTGGCCAGGTCATGTGACCTGAAGAATGCCTGGAGAACGTATCGCTTTACGCCCGTCATGTGACCACATGATAAACTCATGGAGCGAAGGCTTTTGCTACTATTTTTCCGCCGACTCGACTCCTGGCCATGGCTGAGGTAAGGAAAAAGTTTAAAACTGCTAAAACAAGCAGGGACGCGTTTGTGTGCATTTTATTTTAGGATTTCACCGGAATTACTAGAGAGTCTTCGCAACGGCGATAGATTGAAGAGTGAAGACTGCGCGCGCACCGCCACAAGAGACACTATTACCCCTTTTCCACCAAGGCAGAGCTGGTGCTGGTTCGGAGCCAGAGCCTAGTTTCAATTCGGTTCTTTGTTTTTCCACACGCAAAGCACCAGCTACGAACCAGGAAAAGTGGTTCTTAAGTAGCACCAAATCATTGCTGGTCTAGAACGGAGCCAAGTAAGAACCGCTTGCGTCAGGGGCTGGGGGCGGGGTTACCGTGACCAACAAGAAACTTGTGACCGCCATTTTTAAATAGCAGCTAGTCGAGCTAATAGCAGCTTGATTATTATATCCGTCTATGTAAGTTACGGCGAGCTGCACAAACGCGTTGGATTCCGATGTATTTTTGCAAACCCATGAGCATCCATAGTAACGCAACGTCCGTTATTGTTGATGGCTTGTTCGAGATGCATCGGAGCGGCGCGGACCGATCGGAGCTGCGGGAGTGTTTGGAGATCATACGACTCCTTGTGCTTTTGGATCGCTTTCGCAGTGCTTTGATGTCATGCGGCGATCGATCTGCGTGAAGCCGATGCATCTCGAACACGCCTAGCATGTTGTGTTTGGCGCTACCGCACTAGCGTTGCTGGGCAACATGAGACGTATGCAGTGACGTAAGATCTGGCTCTGTTGTGGCTCTCTAGCCGGTGGAAAGGCAAACCGGTTCTTAGTAAGCTTGTCAGTCGAACCAACTCCGAACCAGCTCTGGCTCTGGCTCTGAACCAGCACCGGTTCTTGTGGTGGAAAAGGGGTATATGTATCCATGACACTGATAGCAGTGGACACGAGCGCTCAGGTTGAGTTCAAAAACACATTTTAGCGCTAGATCTCTTATTTAAAGGCACACTATGCAGGATTTGTACCTTAATATAACAGCTTCAAAGGGGTATCAGGCCGTGAGTGCAGAGACGCTCTGCGTGAGTGGTATTTACAACAGTCACGTTAAATACAAGTACTCCACAGCGACTCTAGGGGTCACTGTTTGACAAAAACGGAATTCCTGCATAGTGTGCCTTTAGTGTGCCTTTACATTAAACTGAGCGCTATTACTTACTAATTTGTTAATCAGAGTTTCTAGTTACTAGAAATAGTGCGTTACTCATTTGTTCCTGTGTAGAACAGTATTCTAAAGTGTCACCGTCTTGTCCTAATACTGATCTCAGATCAGATGTCTGAGAGTCCCTCACCTGTCCACGGAGAAGCTCATATGCAGTAATCCCTAAAGACCACCAGTCCACTGAGAAAGAGTAACCTGGGTGCGTTCCCTCGAACGACTGGAACAGTTCTGGGGCTGCAACAGTAGAAAACACAACAGCAAAAGATTATATGACAGTATATGAAGTACTGTAGTTTGTACAGCACTTGTTTCAGCATTTCCAAATGATACAGTAGGTTTTATTGACATTACCGAGAATTTATTAGCTTTGATAGCTTAAGTTTTATCTACCAAATCTTTATTACTGAAATGATGTTCTGATAGTAGCACAGTGATACCATGGTCATTTGGTGATGATTTTTTTTAAAATCAAATTATAATGGAGGATACTAAAGCCTGGTACTGTGGAGCTTTAAAGGATTAGTTCACTTTTAAAAAAACTTTTGCTGATAATTTACTCACCCCCATGTCATCCAAGATGTCCATGTCTTTCTTTCTTCAGTCGAAAAGAAATGAAGGTTTTTGATGAAAACATTCCAGGATTTTTCTCCATATAATGGACTTTAATGGGACCCAAACGGTTCAAGGTCCAAATGACAGTTTCAGTGCAGCTTCAAAGGGCTTTAAACGACACCAGACGATGAATAAGGGTCTTATCTAGCCAAACCATCTGTCATTTAAAAAACAAATAAAAAAGTTTAATTTTTATAAGCACAAATGCTTGACTTGCTCTGTTCTGTGATGCTCGCTTTCGTGACGTTCGTTCGTGACCTTTTCAACGTAATTGCGTATCACATGACGTCACATGAACGTGCATCACAGAACAGAGCAAGGCGAGCATTTGTGCTTATAAAACGTAAACTTTTTTATTTATTTTTGAAATGAGCGATGGTTTCGGCTAGATAAGACCCTTATTCATCGTCTGGTATCGTTTAAAGCCCTTTGAAGCTGCACTGAAACTGTCATTTGGACCTTGAACCGTTTGGGTCCCATTGAAGTCCATTATATGGAGAAAAATCCTGGAATGTTTTCATCAAAAACCTTCATTTTTTTTCGATTGAAGAAAGAAAGACATGGACATCTTAGATGACATGGGGGTGAGTAAATTATCAGCAAAAGTTTTTTTTTAAAAGTGAACTAATACTTTAAGTTCCTCTATTTGACCAAAACATTCATTTCTGGTAGTGCATGATAGCATTAGCATCTATTTTAGTTTACCATAAATGCTTGTAAGCACATTCGGCAATACACTTAAACCATATTTTAACCATAGCTTTTAATTCTGTTATAAAAGGCTTTTAAAGTCAGTCTAGGCTTCACTGTGAATTCCATGAACAGAAGAAAGAACACGTAATCTGATAAAAAAACTACTTTCCTATAACTTTTAACAATTTGTCAATGAATAGTAAAATAAGGAACCTTTGACTGAACTTGTTTATCCACAAAAATCAAGCTTGACTCGAAATCGTTCAGTGTTAAAGAGAAGTGAAAGCTCTCACCCATGTATGGCTTTGTCCCTGCAATAGATGTGGCTTTTAAGTCTTCCTTCACAATAGCAGCTATGTTAAAATCTGTCAGGTGAGCGTGACCTGCAAAAGAAGAGATAAACACTCAACAAAACCACACACTGTACACAACTATATATCATTGGACTACAAGGAATTGAATTCATTTAAATCAAATATAAGGAAATTAAACAATAATCAAAACTTCATTTGCCTTAAATAAAAGTGGTTAAACGGATGCTTACACAGACTTTCCTGAGATTGATGGTCTGACGCTAATGGCATCCCTATTTGCATTTGCTGGTGATGGGAAAGTACATACTGCTGAGTATGTTAACATCATATAATCAATATCTCTGGATACCGGCAAGGTCTATAATATCTGGAGAGATAGCTATCTGTTAGCATTCACACTCATCTCAGTGGCTCAGTTGGAGCAGGACTGGGAGGATGTGACACTCATGATTTCGTCTTGGCCCAGGGGCACTTCGTTTTTATATTACATATTATTATTAAATTATTATATTTTTGAGGCAGTCACCTTAGCCATGTGACCGATTCCTCTGGAGCCGCAGGGGAATGATGTACTGACACCGATTGGCTGATGGCCCCACAACAACTTGCACAGTCCCAACCCTATTCTAGCTATTTTTAACAATCCCGAGCTGTGATGCGATAAGCACAAACCATTTTCACGCTTTAAAGAACCCTCAAAGAAAAAACAAGTAGTCAACGGCAAAGCATGTCCTATAACAGTGGATATACAGTAACTGGTTTGGCCATGGGACCCACATTTTCCTAAATGTGGCCATTAAGCCGGAACCCATTTTTTTACGATTTTGAACCAAGCAAATTTATTTCTCAAAAATGGTTGACAGGAGTGTAACTCTGTGGATGCGTAGCACACAAAGAATTCACAACACTCTTTTACAGTCGTGTTCTCATTTTAATTTTATGTAGCCTATACATGTTGCACTTAAAGGGTTAGTTCACCCAAAAATGAATATTCTTTATAAGACTTTCGTTCATTTTCGGAACACAAATTAAGATATTTATGATTAAATCTGAGAGCTGGATCACTCCTCCATAGGCTTCCAAAGGATTGAAACCTGACGACCCGAAAAGTTATTAAAGAAATCGTTAAAATAGTGCAAGTGACTACAATGGCTCAATCTTAAGTTTATCGAGCGACGAGAATACTTTTTGAGCGCAAAAAACAAACAAAAATAGCGACTTTATTCAAGTATTCTCTTTGGGCCTGGAGATTTCACGTAGTGTTATTGTGCAACGCTTCTGGATTGACCGTCACACACATCACACACATCACACACATGACCAGCGTCAACCAATAGTGAGCCTACGTGTGACGTATAACACAGAAGTTACACTACGTCAACAGCTTAGGAGAATCACACGGAAGAGAAGAGATGGTTGAATAAAGTCGTTATTTTTGTTTTTTTGCGCGCAAAAAATATTCTCGTCACTTTATAAACGTAAGATCTAGCCACTGTAGTCACTTGGACTATTTTAACGATTTCTTTCATAAGTTTTCGGGGCTGTCAAGTTTCAATCCCTTAGAAGCCTATGGAGGAGTGATCCAGCTCTCAGATTTAATCACAAATATCTTAATTTGTGTTCCGAAGATGAACGAAAGTCTTACGGGGTTGGAACGACATGAGGGAGAGTAATTACTGACAGAATTTACATTTTTGGGTGAACTATCCCTTTAAAAGGACACCTCACCCATTTGCATTAAGTATCATTAGAAACCCAGTCGTATTTTTGAATGGTCGTGAATTATTCTCTTATTTTCCCCTGAGACGGGAGAAATACGGATTTCAGTGTTGCACTTGACTCTCAACTGATACACATCTACCAATAGGAATACGACGCCTATCACTGTATATATATTCTCCTTCAGTATTATCAGCAGATATCACGTTTCTCAGGAGCAGATTACCCTCCTCCCTCCCCAGCTCCTCCTCTCCCAGTCAGGATCTGGCCTTCTGAATCAGAATAAATTCTCAAATTATGTTGTACTTTAAAATTGCTGCTATTATCCATGCTAGGCTGCATGGATGCGCAGGGAGTTCTTGCCCAGAACAGAACCGTACCGCCAATCCTAACTATATGCTAATTGTCAATCGTATTTGCCGATAGCGGTCCTGATAGAACTTCACATCTGGCTCCACAGCGCCTTTTAGCTTAGCTTATACAAACGAGGAGTAATTCTTTAATGAGTTCGCCAACTAACTAGAAAGTTTGTGTGAAATGAGTTTCAAACTCTGGTGGTAGCTAGCCCTGCAGACGGAAGAGTAATTTCTCTGATTGGCGGATACCTCATAAGCGGTATTCTGGATTAGTGAGAGTGGCTTGCGGAGCTGTGCAATGTGGTGCATTGTGGGAGTTGTTGTCATCTATACAAATGTGCCCTAAAGGTACTTTCTGTCTTTCCTCGGTCAAGAAGGCACTAAATTTAAAATTTATGTTACATTTCGACTACATGTATGACCAACATTCAATAAAGATTAATGTTCCCACGAGTGAAATGCACCTTTAACTTATCTTCCTTTTCGAAATGATTCCAATCATATTTTAAAGGGATAGTTCACCCAAAAATTAAAAATACCCCATGATTTACTCATACACCTAGGATGGCTTGAGGGTATGACTTTCTTCTTTCAGAAAAATACAATCTGAGTTATGTTAAAAAATGTCCTGGCTCTTCCAAGCTTTATTATGGGAATGGCCGTTTATGTTCGTGTAAGAAAAATATCCATATTTAAAATTTTATCAACTAAAAAAACTAGCTTCTGGAATATGGCCATACGCAAGTCGACTTACGCCAAAAGAGTAACACTTGACGATGTGTGACGTAGATGTAGGAGTATCGTAAGCTTTGACGCCTCTCGCAGTTTAAACAAACAGGGCTGGGCAACAAACTCAAGCTCCTCCCACATTTCTTAAAAAAATGTAGGTTTTAGACTTCTAATTCGTGACTGGTGTTTTGTTTTGCTCTATTCTCTGCGCTTCTGCGTTCGTCATTACGTTGAGCGTCAGGTCAAGTGTTAAGGCCATTGCACAGTAAGTCTGATATTTTCGTATCCGTTTTTTCGTATTCTTGATTCGGTGGCTCTGAATTGTCAAAACAACATTCAAACACCATTCAGACTGCTTGCTACGGATGCGAAAAACGCAGAAAATCGAACCCGATCCAATTTTTTTTATGACGGACGAAAGTTTCGGAGGCAGTGTGCAAGCGTGATTGACATACATAAGGTCGTATTTATTTTTTAACGTGCGAAAATTTCGGATGCGAATTTCGGGCTCAGTGTGCAATGGCCTTTACTCTTTTGTCGTAAATCGATGCGTTCGGCCGTCTACTGGAAGCTAGTTATTTTAGTTGATAAAGTTATAAATATGGATATTTTTCTTATACGAACGCATTGCTTCAGAAGGCCTTTATTAACCCCTAGAGCTGTGTGGAGCACTTTTATCATGGATGGATGTGCTTTTATGGACTTAAAACAGAAACGGCCATTCACTGTCATTATTAAAGCTTGGAAGAGCCAGGACATTTTATAAATATAACTCTGATTATATTCGTCTGAAAGAAGAAAGTCATATACACCTAGGATGGCTTGAGGGCGAGTAAATCATTGGGTAGTTACAATTTTTGGGTGAACTTTATCGAATTTATCGACTTTAACTTATCGGCTTGATAACGTTAACATTAAAAAATGACCATTTATCGGCCAACACCGACATGGTGGCCGATCTATCGTGCATCTCTACCCCTTTATAGCCTTGCTTCCAGTGTTCATATACAACATGCTTGCATTACAACAGTAATCCTCCATTCTACAATATATACAGCCCAGCTTTGTCTCAGTATTGAGGTTAAAGCAACACCTTCCAGAATCTGCTCCTTCCTTTCCGGCCCTGATAAAACCGTTTGGTTTGATTTGTGGGACTGTTGCTCTACTCTTTGCTGGTAATGAGAAGACTTTAACTGTGGTGAGCAGCGAAGGAAATAACAGTGACCGGAGCGAGAGGGCCAAAGTCACCAAGCTCACCTTGATGAAGATCTGCCATCGCCACCGGCTGTGAGAAAACTAGAGCAGATTCTGTGTGTGTGTGTGAGTGTGAGTGTGTATGACGAGAGACAGAGGGAAGGGGCACATGGGATTTTCTTTTTATCTAAGCATATGCATATGTCTGTCCCTATATCATAGAGAGAGTAGATGTTGTGGATGTGTGATATGAATGCAAAACAGCTTTACGCTGGAGCTGCATTATTTACACACCGACAATGGACCTCTTAGTTAATTATGTCTTTCTGAGATATTGAACGTTGATTGATAAGGGTAAAACATTAATGTAAACATTCCAGGAAATTTTGGATTACTTTCCTAATGCAATGTATATATGAAGTGGTTATCGAATTTGTGTGTCTGTCACTGTTTGTGTAACATCAGAATGTTAAACTATTTAACTATACCAATCCACAATAAACCTTAATGTGCGGTGGCGCAGCAGTGCACAACACAACGGAATTTAAAAAACAAAAATAATTTCACAACACAACAAAATCAAGCCACAACACAACGGAAACAAGTCACAACACAACGAGGTCAAGCCACAACAGAACGGAACTAAGACACAACAAAACATAAACAAGACACAACAAAATAAAATCAAGCCACAACACAACGAAATCAAGCTTGTGTTGAGGCTTGTTTTCAGTGTGACTTGAATTCGTTTTGTTGTGACTTGATTTTGTTTTGTTGTGTCTTGTTTATGTTTTGTTGTGTCTTGTTCTGTTGTGTTGTGGCTCGTTTATGTTGTGTTGTGGCTTGTTTATGTTTTGTTGTGGCTTGTTTCGGTTGTGTTGTGGCTTGATTTAGTTGTGTTGTGGCTTGTTTATGTTGTGTTGTGGCTTGTTTATTTTGTGTTGTGGCTCATTTATGTTGTGTTGTGGCTTGTTTATGTTTTGTTGTGGCTTGTTTCCGTTGTGTTGTGGCTTGTTTATGTTGTGTTGTGGCTTGTTTATGTTGTGTTGTGGCTTGTTTATGTTGTGTTGTGGCTTGTTTATGTTTTGTTGTGGCTTGTTTCCGTTGTGTTGTGGCTTGATATAGTTGTGTTGTGGCTTGTTTATGTTGTGTTGTGGCTTGTTTATGTTGTGTTGTGGCTTGATTTAGTTGTGTTGTGGCTTGTTTATGTTGTGTTGTGGCTTGTTTATGTTGTGTTGTGGCTTGATTTAGTTGTGTTGTGGCTTGTTTTGTTTGGTTGTGTTGTGGCTTGTTTATGTTGTGTTGTGGCTTGTTTATGTTGTGTTGTGGCTTGATTTAGTTGTGTTGTGGCTTTTTGTTTTGTTTGTGTTTGTGGCTTGTTTATGTTTTGTTGTGGCTTGTTTCCGTTGTGTTGTGGCTTGATATAGTTGTGTTGTGGCTTGTTTATGTTGTGTTGTGGCTTGTTTATGTTGTGTTGTGGCTTGATTTAGTTGTGTTGTGGCTTTAGTTGTTATGTTTAGTTGTGGCTTGTTTATGTTGTGTTGTGGCTTGATTTAGTTGTGTTGTGGCTTGTTTATGTTGTGTGTGTGGCTTGTTTATGTTGTGTTGTGGCTTGTTTATGTTGTGTTATGGCTTGTTTATGTTGTGTAGTGGCTTGTTTATGTTGTGTTGTGGCTTGTTTATGTTGTGTAGTGGCTTGTTTATGTTGTGTTGTGGCTTGTTTATGTTGTGTTTGTGGCTTGTTTATGTTGTGTAGTGGCTTGTTTATGTTGTGTTGTGGCTTGTTTATGTTGTGTGTGGCTTGTTTATGTTGTGTTTGTGGCTTGTTTATGTTGTGTTGTGGCTTGTTTATGTTGTGTTGTGGCTTGTTTTTGTTGTGTGTGTGGCTTGTTTATGTTGTGTTGTGGCTTGTTTATGTTGTGTTGTGGCTTGTTTATGTTGTGTAGTGGCTTGTTTATGTTGTGTTGTGGCTTGTTTATGTTGTGTGTGGCTTGTTTATGTTGTGTTGTGGCTTGTTTATGTTGTGTGTGCTTGTTTGTGTGTAGTGGCTTGTTTGTTGTGTGGCTTGTTTATGTTGTGTTGTGGCTTGTTTATGTTGTGTGTGGCTTGTTTATGTTGTGTAGTGGCTTGTTTATGTTGTGTTGTGGCTTGTTTATGTTGTGTTGTGGCTTGTTTATGTTGTGTTGGCTTGTTATTTTGTGTTTGGCTTGTTATGTTGTGTGTGCTTGTTTGTTGTGTGTGCTTGTTTATGTTGTGTTGTGGCTTGTTTATGTTGTGTTGTGGCTTGTTTATGTTGTGTTGTGGCTTGTTTATGTTGTGTAGTTGGCTTGTTATGTTGTGTTGTGGCTTGCTTATGTTGTGTTGTGGCTTGTTTATGTTGTGTTGTGGCTTGTTTATGTTGTGTAGTGGCTTGTTTATGTTGTGTTGGCTGTTGTTTTGTTGTTGTGGCTTGTTTATGTTGTGTTGTGGCTTGTTTATGTTGTGTAGTGGCTTGTTTATGTTGTGTTGTGGCTTGTTATGTTGTGTTGTGGCTTGTTTATGTTGTGTTGTGGCTTGTTATGTTTAGTGTTGTGGCTTGTTATGTTGTGTGTGGCTTGTTTATGTTGTGTTTGGCTTGTTTTGTTGTTAGTTGTTGGTTGTTGCTTGTTTTGTTTGTTGTGGCTTGTTTATGTTGTGTTTGGCTTGCTTTATGTTGTGTGTGGCTTGTTATGTTGTGTTGTGGCTTGTTATGTTGTGTTGTGGCTTGTTTATGTTGTGTAGTGGCTTGTTTATGTTGTGTTGTGGCTTGTTTATGTTGTGTTGTGGCTTGTTTATGTTGTGTTGTGGCTTTGTTTTTTGTTGTGTTGTTTGGCTTGTTTATGTTGTGTAGTGGCTTGTTTCCGTTGTGTTGTGGCTTGATTTTGTTGTGGCTTGCTTTCATTGTGTTATAAACTTATGTGTGCTTTTTTGAATTTCGTTGTGTTGTGCACTACTGGGCCATCATATTAAAGGGATAGTTTACACAAAATTTTTAATTCTGCCATAATTTTTTCACCATGATGTAATTTCAGAATTGAAATCTATCTATCTATCTATCTATCTATCTTTCTTATCCATCCATCCATCCATCCATCCATCCATCCATCCATCCATCCATCCATCCATCCATCCATCCATCCATCCATCCATCCATCTATCTATCTATCTATCTATCTATCTATCTATCTATCTATCTATCTATCTATCTATCTATCTATCTATCTATCTATCTATCTATCTATCTATCTATCTATCTTTCTATCCATCCATCCATAATCTAAATCTAATCTAAAATCTAACAAGATGCAGTAAAAACAAGGAAACCGGAAGTAAACCTCAGGAAGAGAACACAGACACAGCAAGACAACAGAATTACAAAACAAGAGTCCATGAAACAGTGACACAGGGAATCGTGACAATAACACTTTTTGGACTCTTATAAATTATGTAATCAAGATTACACATAATCAGTTAATACCCATCATATGGACATGTTATTCCAGCCCTATAATCTATGATTAAAAAATGTGTTGTGTGTGAACGAAGCATAATGACATTTTTCCTGCTCTTCTTTCCCTCTCTCCTTCATAACTGTGTCTTTCTCTCTCATGTCAGTGTTTTTCAACTCTCTCTGTGTGTGTGAGTGAGTGGTCTTGACTACTGCAGTATGAGCAACGGAGGCAACCTATGTTTTATTCCTCGGGATATAAACACCCATGTGTCCAGTGAGCTGTGGAGAGCGCGTGAGGTCTGCAGGAGTCAGCGCTTTACAGACACCCTTCAGGGGTTCAAAAGTGTTTGTAAGCCGAGCAGATGGCCTTAAAAAGCATTTCGACTTACAAATATCTGTCTGATTTTCAGTCAAAAGCATGTTTTGCCATAGGCTTCATCAGCAGTCTTCATTTACTCACCTTAATGTTTCAAATCTCGTATGACTTTCTTTCTTCTGTGAAACGTAAAAGAGTATATTTTGTGAAATGTCTAAAATATGCTTGATTTTTGTCCATACAATGGAAGTCAATGTCACCAAAACTGTTTGGTTACCAACATTCTTCAAAATATCTTCTTTTTCATAAAACAAAGCACATGATACAGGGTTAAAACAACATGACGGGGAGTAAATGATGACAGAATTCACATTTGTGGGTGAATTAACCTTTTTGTCACACAAAGTATGAATGCTTCATTGATGTAAAATGCATTTGTTGTGTGAAAAGGTGCTTTATAAAATGTAATTTGGAGGTAATATGCTACATATACCACAGTATTTAATGATTACATAATTTTCCAAGGGATATCTCAAATTAATCTTCATATAATTACCGTGCTATACTCAAAAAACTTGCACTGCAAAAATAACTTTTAATCAGTTTTATTATTTAGATTTTTTTTTAGAAGCAATATTTTAGGTAAAATCACAGATCACAGAATTGTGCAATTAAGTATTCTTCTTACATCATTGACTAATTTATATGGTCATACATTTTTATTTATATTTTCTTTATTTTTGTTTTTGATATTATTAAAGTTATGTTTAACGGTTCCCGCCTCTTAAACACCCGGAAGGCAGGAGGGATGAGCTGCAAAAGCCCTTTTCACAAACAGATTCCGGGAAATACACCGATAATTTGTCCCGGGATTGTTTGATATTGGTTCATTCACACTGCCAGTGATTTTCTGGAATCTGTGAGCATGTTCACACACATCCCGTAAAGACATGTGACATCGAAGTGACGTGTAATGTCTCCACAGCGTCTGTGATCTGGAGTGATCTGCGATTTCTGCGATCGTGCATTTTTTTCTGATTCGATCATACGTACCATTCCACTAATCTGAGGAACGATTTCAGCTTCAGTGTCATCACTACGACACACTCCTTACGGCATTGATTACGGCTTTTGTTCACAAAGGCCGCGTTACGTGACTAATCCCGGCAGTGTTACTAGGTCCCCATTCCGGAATCGATCCCGGAATCAATCCAGGGCGTGTTTGCGTTCACACAGAAGGCACTCTGGCAATTTTATGTCAATTTTTCCGGGATAAAGGCACTGTGTGAAAGGGGCTAATGAGACCGTGGTGTTGATGGCAGTGCATTCTGGGAACCGGACCCAGATTTTTTTTTTTTCCTTTTTCATCTCTCTTGCCTTTGTCCCTCCTCATCTTCTGTCTGCTTTTCTCTTGCCTCATCAGTCCTTACCCCCAGGTGCTGTGGCCGCCATGATGCCCCACCGGTGGAGGATTTTTGCATTTTTGCAAGCAGGACGAGGCCGAGAGCCAGGTGTCGTGATTACTAATGAGCGTCTCCTGCGCCGCACCGGCTGTATCTCTACGAAAGCATAAAAGGAGGAGCGACGACAGTGAAGGCCTGGACATTATGTTATGTTTTGTTTATGTGTGTGCATAATGGACGACTGACGCATTTACTTTTGTTTTGTGTTTATTTATGTGTTTATGTCTGTTAAAGGTGCTAAATGTAACTTTTCTTCTAAAATTAATCCTTTTTTTATTGCCCGTGTGTGAAGTGGTTGTAATCACACATTACAATGATCCACTTGTCGGGTTTTGCTATTACTTCTGAAGGCCAATATTCCTATTTCTATGTGAAGTCTCCGGGTCGGATTTACCGCGAAATCCATCGGATGTGACGTGCACGCGCGCTCCCGAACCTCTCTCCTTTATATACAGTCTATGCGACCGCACTGCAGCGAACTACATGAGTCTGATAACACCAAACGACCTGCCTCCAGCACAACACACACTCCAACACAAACTCCACATAAATATAAAAAACAAAACAAAAATGTATCTGCTGAAGCTCGTCAGGCCAAACGTGAATCGGATCGACTCAGGACGAAAACACGGATCAACATCGGCAGAACGTTTGAATTATGGAGAGACCTCCGCTATTTTTATTGTGATAAATTACAAGTTTTCAGATATGCTGAAATAATGGTAAACTGTAATGAAATATCAAGGTAAACTACAACATATATGAGACATGAAATGAATACAAAAGACTGTCCCAGGATTAGGGGTGTCACGATTCTCCAAATCCTCGATTCGATTACATTTTCGATTCTAAGGTCACGATTTGATTCGATTCTCGATTTTTACCTTTTTTTTTTAAGCACAGGTTGCTGTTGCTCCAAAAAAGCTGACATCAGTCAATAGCGATCTCACACATCTCTGTTATTATCAGTGAAGCTTTCATAATATATACACTTTGTTTGTTATAGTTAGAGGACTTGCCAGCATACAGAATTCAGTACTGACCAAAAAGTCAGTTTTGAGCGGTGAGGGGAGTCTATCTTAAATGCTTCTGATTGGCCATTGCGTTCAAAAAATCAACACATATGTTATAAATAGAAACTCTGGCCTATAAATCGTTTCTATTTTGTTTTAGTTGTTCTTGTTGCTTTTCTGCAACAGATAAATAAAACTGTATCAGTTTTTATGTTTTATTCATAGATATTTCTAGTTTGCGGGAGTCCCATGAATCGTTTTATTCTCCCGCACACACAGAGTGCTCGCGCTCGGCCATCAAATCTAGTCCCGCGCCGCACTCAGTCTATGGCCGCGCTCTATTGCGTTGGGAGTGCACGTCTCTAGATCAAGGGCCCGATCCGAGGATAGTGACGGGAAATATCGGCCCGGGTCGGGTCAAGTTCGGGCTCGGGCAGAGAATTTAAGCTCTAAGCTAAATTAGAGGACTCACAGCCTTTCAACACGTGTGTTTTTTTTTCCCGTGCTGTGATGAGTCGTTCATGAACGATCCGTTCATTGCCTCTGTCACGCGACAAATGAACAAAAGACTCGGAAGGTAAAGTCATTATTTATGTTCCCTGTAAATTATTTTTGACTGCATTATGTAGGTGGATGTGTTCGGGGAATTTGCCTGTTAAAAGTATAAAACCTGTTAAAAGCCCCTGAAATGACTAGAAAAAAAGAATAGGCCAAGTTCATTTTGATGAAGGAGATCGAACAAGAGAGTCAGTAAAATGATCCGAACTTCACATCTCGGGCATGACATGGGGGCGTGGCAGCATCGACCAATCCATTTTTTAATTCGAAGTTCGAGATTGTGACTTAATTTCGGTCGATTTCGATTTAGTAAACAAACTCCATCGCACACCTGCAGGTGATAGGTGCGTCGGATAATAGGACCAGGCAAACTAGTCGTTTTAGCAGATAAAGAACTCCCGCACACTATCATTACTTGCAATTTAAAATATTTATTAATACACAACGTTTCGGTCACACGACCTTCATCTCCTGATGAAGGTCGTGTGACCGAAACGTTGTGTATTAATAAATATTTTAAATTGCAAGTAATGATAGTGTGCGGGAGTTCTTTATCTGGTCGATTTCGATTTAAAATCGCAATCGTGACACCCCTACCCAGGATAGCAAAAAGTAGGTGCTTTAGGATTTAACTTTTATTTTATGTACTAGATCAGGGGTGCCCAATCCTGCTCCTGGCGATCGACTGTCCTGCACAGTTCATCTCCAACCCTAATCAAACACACCTGAAACAACCAATTAAGGTCTTCAGAGCACGTCAGGATCACTTGAAAATTAAAGGCAGGTGTGTTTGATTAGGGTTGGAGATGAACTGTGCAGGACAGTTGATCGCCAGGAGCAGGATTGGGCACCCCTGTACTAGATCTACTGTCTAACGTCACTCATCCCGCTACTATCATATTGTTTATAATACACATTTCCAGACACGTTCAGTACAGTAATGTTCCTTCCTACTGTCTTACTGTTATACTGAAATTGTTCAGTCTAGTTCACTAACCGTTTTCGTTATCATATTATACATTCACCTATGTTGACATTGCTGATTGTGAAAGATACACGAATAGTTAGTGAAATGCATTATGTTAGATAACACCACAACGATAGTTCAACGTCAAGCTGATAAAAGTAGCCTATTATTGTAACGTTGCAGTGGGAGTTTACATGAGTTTACTTCCCAGGAGGACTTGAACGCACCATTCGGGCCTGTTTACACCTGGAATTAAGATTAAGATGTGTTTTGGTGGATCGGATCACACGTGGACGACACTAAACACAGGTGTAAACGGGTCTAAAACGTTTTGTGCTTGTCCACTTTCCACCACGGAGGTATAACAGGAGGAGTGACGAAAGTGAAGGATGAGAGCGGACTAGGCCTGGATTTTATTATTAAAGATATGTTTAATGTTCACTGGTTGCAGCCTCTTTCTTCCAGGAAAAGGTTTTTTATCCATTATGTCACCAGATGGAGTTTTGTTTCCTTGCCACTGTCACCTTTTGCTTTTGGCTTGCTTAGTTGGGGACATATAACATTTAATATTCAACAATAATATTGATCTGCCTGCATTGACACCATTATATGAGAACTGAACTGAGCAGCTGGAACTCTCCAGAGCGGCTATATATATAAATAATGTAAAATCAATATCAGACTGTATATGTATATGAATTTAGTTCATTAAATGAATACTAATTTAAATATTCAAATAAATCACAACCCCACATAAACAACCAATCATTGGCAACACTAAATAAGCCAAAAGAAACCAAATCCTTCAAAAAATGAGTTCACTCAGAGCAAGTGCGAAATGGAGAGGCAATACATAAGGGTCATAAAAGTAAGTGTCAAAGCTACAATAACTGTTTAGTGTTCACAGGCCTTCAGTGCTGTGTGATGAAAGCAACTGTTCGCTCTTTCCATGATATACTGTCTTCATAATCTATCTGAAATGACTGCTCTGAGACCAGTGACATTAATCTGTACAGACAGAAGCAATCCTCGATCACAAAACCTCCTCTGAGATGTTCTTCAGCACAGGAGCAGATGTTTACCTCAGGGCTTATAGTGAAGGACAGAAGTGGTAGGTGACGCTTGTCTAGATCAATGTTTCTCAAATCTGTCCCGGAGACACCACACAACTGCATGACTCGGATATTTCTAACACAAAATAGATAAGGATAAGGGAGACTTCTGTACTAAATACTCATCCAAAGCGCCGTTATCAACATAAGAATTTGGGACACACCAATTCTAATATCAGAAACAATTTAAGGGCAGATAATATGAGAATTGGGACGCAGGGTCAGATACCACAGGAAAAAACGCCACATTAATATGTGCACAATAGAAAGAGCCTAAAATTAGATTCGTGATCAAAAGTTTACAAACACCTTGCAGAATCTGCAAAATGTTAATTATTTTAACAAAATAAAAGGGATCATATAAAATGCATGTTATTTTTTATTTAGTAATGTCCTGAATACGATATTTTACATAAAAAAGATGTTTGCATATAGTCCACAAGACAAAGAAATAGCTGAATTTATAAAAATGACCTTGTTCAAAAGTTTACATCCCCTTGATTCTTAATACTGTAACTGTTGTTATCTGGATGATCCACAGCTGTTTTTTTTGTGTGATGGTTGTTCTTGAGTCCATTATTTGTCCTGAGCAGTTAATAAGTTAATAAGCCCAATATATATTTTCACACTGAGGGCAATTGAGGGACTCAAACACAATTAACCTATTAAAAAAGCATCAAACATTCACTGATGCAAACAGAAGAAGACATGATGCATTAAGAGAAAACTTTTTTGAATGTGAAGATCAAGGTAAATTGTAATTAATTTGACTTCTCGGGAACATGTACGTATCTTCTGAAGGGCAGTACTAAATATAAAAAAATGTGGACATCTTCATTCTGTCTAAAAGTTTTCACTGCAGTTTTAAGGAGAAAATAGTCAGCAATTGTGTTAAAGGTTAGCCTGACTACGTCCTACTTCCGCTAATTTCATTTCACTCCTGTAGTCAGTCTGAGATAGCAGCCTATCTTTCTGTTTTCCACCGGCCTGAAAACAGCCGGGCCAATCAGCAAACAGAAGGCGGGCTGAAAGCCGTGACGTACTCGCCAAGCGCCGAGTTTAAGAGTTAGGTCAGAGAAATCGAAAACGACCGCGGATAGGGAGACACGGATGCAATTCGCTCTGTTGTGGAGAATATTCCAAGCATTAGCAAACTGAAGCCCGAACAAGAAGAGTGTGTATTAAACATTTTGAATGGAGGTGATGTTGTGGCCCTACTCCCTTTGGGAAAAGTTTATTACCGATCGTCAGCGAGAAACTGGGGAGCCTTTTGACAGGTCAGTGTCTCCTTTCTTTTCCAGGTCTTAAATACCGTAAAACTTCAAATAATAGCCCAGGCTTTTATTTGCCCAAATCGTCGAACTGCACCGGCTTGTATTTGAGACAGGCGTCTAAAGTTATATGAGACAGGCCTTTATAATTTAGTGTTGAGATGTTGTTCTTTGAGATGTTGTTCCTAGAGTCTCTAATCTCTAAAAATCTCCAAATGCTCCACGTGAAACTGCGGTGTTCCGACCTTTTACTTGTCGATTGATTTTGATTAATATTTGCGAGGGAGAGAGAGCAAGACAGCGCTCGTGTTGTTTGTTTGAAGACGTGATAGTGCGCGCGCGGCCGGGGCTCGCTCGCTCGCTCGCTCTCTCTCTCTCTCTCTCTCTCTCTCTCTCTCTCTCTCCTCTCTCTCTCTCTCTCTCTCTCTCTCTCTCTCTCTCTCTCTCTCTGCTCGTTTGCGCCCTGTCAAGTGCAGCAGTCATTCTATTACATCAATCACCGATCAAAAAGGTCGTTTACAGCCATGTTCACTTCGGTATTTCGCTCGCATCAAGTGTTTACAGTGGAAGTTTGATCATAGATTTGAGTTCGATGCATGATGTCTGTGGTTCGATACGGCTGTGTCGCCGCATAACATACGTCATAAACAAACTTATCTGGTTGGCTTACGGGTAACCAATGATTTTAAACTTCAGAAATCGCCCCCTAGCGAGAGAGAAAACACTTCTCTATTATGCTATGCCAGACTCTTAAAGGTACAATATGCAGGATTTTTCACCACCAGGGGTCACTACTCTCTTACAATAACAAAGGTGTATATTGATGACGTATATTCCGCATTAAGCTGAATTATGGATCTTGTCTTCAAGCTGATGGATCGTACTGTGAATACACTGATGTTTTTAACATGACTGTGGTGAAGCAGGAGCGATTGCTAGACGTACACCAGCGCCACACGCAACACGAGTCCCGCGATATAAAGGAATAAGGACATTTCATTCTACCCAACTACACACAAGTGCTGGATTAATACTCACACAGCTCAGTTTATTAGACGAATGAAACTTGAGGTAACGCAGCGCTGTTTCACTCGCTCTAGCAGTTACAATATCACACTAAACGCATTTGAGTGTGTTGAATGTTGTTAGTTGGGTTGTTTGTTGCTGTATGAGACTAAGTAAGCTAGATCAACATTAGAATAACACACAGATCATATTCTAACATTTCATCATGTTGAACTAAATAACATTGATTAGTTTTATGTACATTTGCTCCCCTGTCTAATAAAGTACATGCAACACTCGCGTCTCTGTCGAGTGGAAGTTAGTCGTGGACGTGGAGCTCTCGGCATCTCGAAACATGTTGATCTTCGTTTTAGTCTCTTTTTGTCTCAAAGTCTGCTTGCCATGGTCCATAATGTTTGAACAAAACAACACCAGCGTGAGTGTCCTTCTAGGCATAACCCAGTTGTCCACGTCTGTCGCCATGGGTACGAGGTCAAACCTGGCGGAAACTGAGGGTAACGTGCATATGACGTGCATATGACTCCTCACCGCTGCTCACACGCCCCGTTTCCTTGGTTAAAATCACAATTTTCTCACGATTTACAAATAGTTGGAAATATTTGGGATATTGTAAGTAATCAACTAAACAAAACATATAACATTGGCCTAGTGGTTTTTAGATATTTTACTGCAAAAATCCTACATATTGCACCTTTCACTTATGAATTTACACATGGTTTGTCTTAAAGCATATTAAAAACACCACATAGACATATAAACAACATTAAAAGCTGGAGCTTCACCGCAGGGAGACATTTTGCAGGAGGAAATTTTGCTGATTCTGCAAGGTGTATGTAGCTTTTGAGCACGACTGTATATTTAGGTGCATAAAAAATTTAATTTTGAACTTTTGAAATACTCAATGCAAAGCTTGTAGTGCGATTGAACTCATGGCTTAGAAGAACTCTTTACTGAAGATTAATATTTCTAGAATCTAGGATACTGAAAAAGTATGTGGTCATTGTTGTTTCCCACACAAAAGAGCAAAAGAGTATAAGAGAGAATAACAGATGCTGAGAGAGAAAGACTCTGCACTCTTAAAAAAAAGGGTTCCTCGAGGTTCTATATAGAACCCCGGGGTTCCGTACTTGGCAAATAGAACCCTTTAACGATAAAATGGTTCTATGTAGAACCCTTGGAGAGCAAAGAACCTTTTTTATTAAAATGGTTCTATAATTCATGTTTTATGACTGAAGTGTAAACTAAAGATTCATGTTACACAATAATTATACACAACACATTCACAAAGCTGTTTGAGTCAAGACCCATGAGAATGACTGGTGTAGTCAAAAACCAGAGTTAACAAAATTTTCATATCTAGTCAATGTATGATTTGAGATTTCTTTATGCACGTTTGTACATTAGCATGCAACTTATATTTCCTAATACATTATAAGTTTGCCTTTTTTACCAATCATTTTGTAATAAAACATTATAGGCCTAATAATAAACAACCAAAGTGTTTTCTTTATTTTGTGTGTACCATATAGTGATGGTTAACTTTTAATCTATTGAAGGGAACATTAAAAATAATAATCGTAAAAATGCCCTCTGGTGGCGTATATGCGTTGCATCATCCTTGAATTCCTATTGGTGGATTGGCGACGAAGAACCTACAAGTGACAGTTAATTTTTCAAACTGAGGAGTCCGCCATTTCTGCCCCTTCATACCCTCAGGTAAGTTAAGTTTTTACATTTTTGAAATCATTTTACTGAAATATTTAGTATTGCAGTTAATATTTCTATTGGTTAGAGTATATAGTCCTTGTCTTAAATACTGATACTAGAAGCAAAATGGAATTTTTTCACCTCAGTTAAAAACACTGCCGATGGGCTTCGTCAGCCGTAGGTTCAGAAAGCCCTGTTAAATTGAATTTGCTCCGGTTTTTAAAGTAATAAAGTTACAATCTCCCATTATTTCCTTGTTATAGTTAATGAAATGGTCAATAACAATAAGACAGCTGTGTTATAAGGAGACGAGCTTCGAGACAGAAGCGTGAATTTTAATCTCAATGAAGCGCACGCTCGTTCTTAACTGTTAACTTTGGCCCGCGAGGTCCACTTTCGTGCAGTTTTTAGCTCCAACCCAGATCAGACTGTTACTTTTCAGTAATCCCGAAAATCTTGATTAACGTTAGCTTGTTCATGTGTGTTTTATTAGGGTGGGAGCTAAACTCAACAGGTGGACACCGCTACAGTTGAGAACTTCCGGCCGGTCTCCATTAAAACTGCACGGTTGCAGTCAGTGCAGCGTTCGTAACATCGTTTACTGCGGTTTACTGATGCATGCGCTGGATTAAAGTGATGATAGCACATGGCTAAATGTGTAGGTGTGTTTAATGCATTGCATAGTTGGTTTGTGAAGTGTTATTTATGCTCTGTTTTATTTCTCCCCAGGTAACGACGGTTGACAAAAAGAGCTTAATAAGTTAAAAAAGTAAGTCTGTGTTGTTAAATATTAAACATTGTTGCTAAATAAACAAACTTAAAGCAAGCTTAAAATCCTTATCTTAATTTATATTTTTCTTTTTCTTTAAACAGCCTGGAAACTGAAGTGCCTCAAATATCTTGTACTCAGTATGTATCATTGTTTTGACGTTTAAACGGACTTGATGCTAAATAAACAAACTTAAAGCAAGCTTAAAATCCTTATCTTAATTAATATTTTTCTTTTTCTTCAAACAGCCTGGAAACTGAAGTGCCTCAAATATCTTGTACTCGGTATGTATAATTTTTTTGACGTTTAAACAGACTTAAAGCAAGCTTAAAATCCTTATCTTAATTTATATTTTTCTTTTTCTTCAAACAGCCTGGAAACTGAAGTGCCTCAAATATCTTGTACTCGGTATGTATCATTGTTTTGAAGTTTAAACAGACTATATTGTGGCAAGTAAAATGAAAATCCTGTATAAAAAGACTTCATCATTGTATTCATGTTAACAGACAAGAACCCTGTGAGAATGAGGGCTCATTTGTTGCCAAACCTTGGCCAGAAGTGAGACTCAAGGCATGTAATAATTTTGATTACTTTACCACGCCCAGTATTTTTCTTATTGAACATTCTCGAAATACATCACTATATGGTAGTCAACTGCAACCTCCAGTTCATGCTAACTTTAAGGAACTTGTTTGGCTGAAAGTGTGTAATTTGGATATAAGCACCTGAAGTAAACAAATGTTTTGTATTTTTTAAAGATGCTGCATGAAATGACGATGAGGTTTCGAACAGACTTGGTGAAGAACATGGAAACATCTAATGAAATGGCCCAAAACATCATAGGGAGTGCAAAAAAGGGAAGGAAGAGGAAACCACAGAAGGTAACACCATATATTTTTCCCCATCCAACCTATCTGTTCCATGCCCGGTGTAAAGTTACATTGTCAATGTAAAGGTTGTAGCTTCTATAAATTGTATGAGTGAAAACATGTATTACAATAATGAAAGTATTAAAGGAATAGTTTATCCAAAAATGAAAATTGTCATAATTTATTCACCTCTTGTCATTTCAAATCTTTATGACTTTCTTCTTCAGAACACAAAAGATATTTTGAAGGATGGTAACCGAACAATGGCGGTGCCCATTGACTTGCTGCATTGGTTTCGTGTCCATATAATTTTAAGTGAATGGGTAGCAGCATTGTTCGGTTACCAACATTCATTTTAGGTCTATTTGATGACTTCTGTTAATTGGTGAAAGGCACTCAAAAGGTGAAATGTTTGTTTTACAGGAACACAAAGGTCCTACATCAACCATGGTGTTTAACGGCTGTCCTGATCCCCTCAAGACTGAAAGTGTCAGCATTATCATGGAGGCAGACATTGACATGACAAAGGCTGTGGAATGCCTGTTTGCAGTCACACAATGACTTTTATTCAAAAATATATGCATAAACTTAAACATGAGCATGACACAAGAACACCAATACCTGTACTAAAAAATGTACTGTCAACTTGTGTAAGTTGTAGTGCTGTTTATTTAGATGTTTTAATTGTTCATGTATTGTTTTTTATCTGCATTGTCGAATATCAAAAATATGAAATCAAAGATTTGTTTTTCCTCATTTCAGAGATGCATGTAAAAGTTAAGTACTGTACATGTAGTACATAAACAAGCTTATGTATGTTTATTGCAAAGTGAAAATTGCTTAAATTAAATTCAAATTAAATGGTTGAATGTAATTTAACATCTTAAATGTAAAAAATGTTTTGCTGTATAATACAGAGTATACAGATGTGCAATTTTAAATGTGACACTAATATTTTTGTATAATCAATTGAATAAATTTAAACTTTTGGAATTTTCTGGATTGGTTATATTTTTGTATTCATAATAATAATTTAATAATAATTTTATTAAATATCATATTATGGTTTAATAATATAGAACCCTTAAAGGGTTCTATAAAGAACCATCTAACTTGGATTCAAAGAACCATTTGGGGTTCTATTTATGGAACCCATTAAAATGGTTCTATATAGAACCATTTTGGAGTTCCATATATGAAGCGGGTGATAGAACCATTTCTGGTTCTAAATAGAACCATTTCTTTTAAGAGTGTGTAGTTTTCACCCCCCTGCTGTGTGTTTGTTTAGGGATGGAGTCATAGCCATCTTCATATTTATATTTTGATGAAAAATGATGCAGTTTGCTTTTTCTCCCTGACAACACTGGTCAGCCAAACCTATGTGAAGCAAGAACGTCTCTCTGCCATACATAACATTCATTTTTATAATACTATTTTAATGCAAAACTCACCAGTGAGTTCTTTGAAGAACAAAGAAACACAAAAAGAAAGGAAAAGCCATTACATAGAACAAGTGTCAGGTCTGTTAGTTTGCATTTACTCTCCACATCCACTATTTAATCTATTTTGATATACTGTCAGATTTGTGTCCCGTCCAATGCCATGGTTATCACTGTGAATCACTGCATTTTATAAACTATTCAAATTGTGAATGGGTTATGAACAGAAAGCAAGCAAAGAGCGCTTTCTTCATAATCACTGAAGCTGTCAATCACACCAATGTGAACTCATGTCATAATCAATGCATTTGTCTATACTGCACAATAAATCTCTTAAATCTCTGATTTACTATACGCTTAAAGCTGTGAAACATGTAAATAGAAACCTTCAAAGAGTATACAAGAGCGCTTGAAAGCAGCAACCAATCAGCAGTCATACTCTTGACACGAGTGAAATTGGTCTTTTTAAGCTAAGCTTTAAATATTATCGCAATATACAAAGTATTTCCCAATTTTATTTCGTCTGTATAATAATAATAATATTGCTAGTATTCAATTAGAACTGCACATGCGCATTGGCGGGACCTGAAATATGCGTTTTGTTTGTTTTTTAGAGATAGTTCATGAAAGTGTCAGGGTTGTTGGTGCAGGTAGCTGAAGACGAGGACAAGGGACCTTCAATGTAGTTGATTTATTAAACAAACTTAACTTTAGGAACATACAGGAACAAAATAACAAAACTCCAGGAACTTCAGTGTAACACAACCATACAAGGACGACGATCGACAAACACTGAGGGAAAACACAGGGCTTAAATACACATGGAATAATTGAATAATTAACAGAACACAGGTGATAAAACTGAACACAAACGAGGAGCGGGAAAACTTAACAGGACTAAACCAAAAACCACAAAGACAGGGGGAAACAAGATCTCAAAACATAACTCAAACACACTGAAACGTGACAGAAAGATTGTATTGCTGAATTGATTTAAATGACGTAAATGTGCATGACCAGCAGTTTTTGAGATTTCAGTATTTCCACATTCAAATAGACAGGTGTAGATCCAAAACTGCTGCCCAGAGACATGCAAATATTTAGTGCGCCTTTAAACAAATTGTAGCAATTCTGATTCTTATCAATTCCCAATTTCGATTCCAATAAGGTAAACCATTTAGATATCAAACATATTTATTCTATGTCTTTTTGCAAAACATTCTGTCACAGCTGAATACCATGAATACAAATCAGCAGACTTTCCTTCAAAGGGATTTTGTCCAAGTCAAAAGTGTGTGGGGGCACACATGGTTTTCAAGATGTGTTTTGGTGGATCAGATCACAAGTGGACGACCCTAAACACAGCTGTAAATGGGTCTAAAACGTTTTGAGCTCGTCCACTTTCCAGCACTTTCAGAGGGAGTTAAAAACACATTGAACCGGATTGCTTTCGTAGTGTAAACGCTCATGTGATCCAATGTGTTCAAACAGCCACTAAAAGACCGTCTTCTCTTCGTCTACTGACCAATGAGTGAACATTATGAGAAGAGATCGAGCCAGACGGGTTTAAACTTTACCGGCTGAAGACACAAGTTTGCTTTGAAGAAAAAACGTACCAAGCTCAATGTTCTCCCAGCATTCCTGCTTTCTAACACACACTCACAGCGTTCGACTGGTCTTGCAGCTTCAGAGCAGAAACTAAAGCTGATACTCTCCAGTCATGTTCATATGTAAATTGCGTGAGCTTATTTTGTCCATTAGATTGAAAGATCTGAAAAAGCCCGTATATTTACAGCCACAGACCCTCCTCTTGAAGAAATCCGGTAGAAAGTAGACAAAAGAGACGATTAAAACACCAGGTGTAAACGGGAATGTGTCTCCCTTAAACAGGGTCTATATGGCTGAGGTCTTTCCTTTAATGTACTCTAATTCTAATGGTTTTGTTTTATCACTCGTTTTAATGCCTCTTCTCAAGACACTGTATGATTTGAATAACATTCAATGTCTGACATAAAAGGTACAGTACCTCTGAAGGGCAAAGTTTTTTTTCCAAGTCAAATTGAGCAATAGTAATAGTATTGCTGGTCTCAACAAGAAGCACTAGTGTGATGGTAATGTATAGTATCTGTGGGGCTTACCGTGCTCGTCCAGTAAAATGTTGTCTGGCTTAATGTCTCTGTGAACAAATAAATAAAATTCAGTTAGAACAAATGTTCTGTTGACTTGTCACACTAAAATGCATCTGGATACAGCAGAAAACAAGTAAAGCATTACATTAACGTCAGTTGTGAAATGAAGAGGCACTCATGCCTCGTTTGTGTGGTCTGTTGCTGAGTTGTAGAGCATTCAATCCAGTAATATGAGGATATATTTCATTTAGGATGCTCCCTATGTAGGCAGTAGGCATTGAGAAAGCTCTTTAGGTTTGGGAACAGATCTGGACAAGCAAGAACATTTCAAAGCAACAAACCTAAAACACACTATTATTGCTCCGCTAAATGGGAATCCACAGACTAATTAAAGTCAAATTTGTATATTAAAGTGAGGAGATGCTATGGACAGTTCACTGAAGTTTTCTTCAAAAATCAGAAGCCAGTACCCCAGATACGGTAGAGGCCCCAAGTACCGTCCCAATACACAAGTTTGCATTTTGGCAAGAACGGTTAAAAATCCCAGAAGTGTTCTTGACACGCCCATTTAACCGAGGATGCATCGGTTGGTAACTTGTGTGGGAAATATCCCAGCATTCATTTCGGCATTCGAGGAAGGAGCGGGAAGCAGAGAGTGGCAGGTCAGTAAGTTGTTTTTTTTCTACAATTTCGTACGCTATTTCATCACTAAATTCACTTGTGAGAACATTTGATGCGAGAAATCAACTGCGTAGATTTCAAATATTGGCATTTTTACGAAAATTTATGGTGAATCGAAAATGTGCTCAAACGTTTTCGGAAGTGAGAATCTCCAGGTAACACTTTACTTGAAGGCGTGTGCGTAAGACTGACATGACACCTTCATAACCATGACATGACACATGTATGAATATGAAGGAAGTTTTATGCATGTTTATGACAACTGTCATTAAGTGCCATTCGCTCAATTATGACATTTTTAATGCAAATATGACATTGTTTGAGATGTCTTTATGACACCTTGACATAAACCAATACATCATAACCTGTCAGTCTTTGTCATGACAACTTGACATTACTAAGACAACACAACCTGTCATAAACATGACATAGCAGATTATTATCAAACTTAAGAAACCACTTAGCTTTATTGGTTAACATTACATTAAACTGTCAGGTGCCTGGTTTTGACAACTTTTTAATGACAAATTCAATTTGTACACTGTAGTTGAGGTCACGAAAAATATTAATGCACAGTTATAATGGTCTCATGACAGCCAATGTCAAAACCATCCACATGATAGTTAAACTTCATTTAATGTCAAGTTGTCATGACAAAGACACTGACAGGTTATGATGTTATGGTTTATGTCAAGGTGTCATAACAAAGACATCTCAAACAATGTCATATTTGCATTACAAAATGTCATTATTGAGCGAAAGACACTTAATGACAGTTATCATAAACATGCATAAACCCTACTTCATACTCATGACATATGTCATATCATGGTTATGAAGGTGTCATGTCAGTCTTATGCACACCCCTTCAAGTAAAGTGTTACCGGCTAGGGATGTACACAAACAAAAAACAGAAGCAGAATGAAAGGAATGAATATACATTACATTGTAGTGTACAGTTGTAGAGTAATCCTGAGCTGAGGGTAGGCTTGGGCAATAAAGCCTGGCTGTTATCGTCAATAATTCTCGTTATGTTTGGGTAGTGCAGACGGCGGTATTGCGCAATACCAGCAAGAACACATCGTCTGTGTGCTCGTCACTTTGTGAGTTCATTCTTCCAAGAACAACTAGCAAGAGCGTTCTTCCCAAGAACACAAGTCCGTTCTTTGCATTCTTGGTTTTTGAGAAGCACCCCAAGTCTGTGTTTGCTGTGCTGCACATGCTGAATTAAAGAGACTGCTCGCATACAAAAAAGAGCATGGATCACTGACATGTAATGTAGTAATTTCTCCATAGATGCATATAATTGACCTTTACTGTTTCACAGTCAACATTCGGGTTTGCCCAGGGTAAAGCAAGGAGAAATAAAGCTTACCTCACATTTAAATAAACAAGGCATTTAGATAATGGATGGCACTCGTCTCTTCGAGAGAAACATAAAGTTCTTTATGACCCGCAGGATATCTTGTATAAAGATTTAAATGCTAAAGAAAAGGCTGTTTTTGTCAATTGTAAGTTTTATCTTTAAATATTAGTGATTTTAACAGAGTATGTTTAAATGTTTTGTCACTTGCTTGAGCAACTTAATATATAAATCTATACAGAAGTAATGAATTGAAGAATAATGTTGTTAAACTTTAGTGCGTTCAAACGTGAATACGCCTATGAAAGATTTTATAACTGTATTGTTTACAAAGGGAAAGAAATCACGTGTGTATATTAGATCTGTGTATTAAAGTGAAAGCATAATAATAATAATAATAATAATAATTCATTACATTTATAGAGTGCTTTTCTCACTGCTCTTGAATAATATATAACTTATAATATCTTTAAATAACGTTAGTAGCTTTAATAAGAATATATTTCTTACTTGAATGCTGTGGCGAGGAGATAAACATGCCGGACTGTGTGCAGCTCACTGAGGGGTGGAGCTAAGCTAATAGGGCGGAGTCTCTGCGATCATGGGCGGGGCTTGTTCCGATGTGATGTCATATTGAATCACATTCCTGAACGGCTCATTTTGAGAAACTGTGTCAGATTTATGAGGAAAATAACAAACAGAGTAAATTGATTTTTACTACAATAGGGTGGTTGTGCACACACTAAGTTTACATTGACTTGCTGCCAAAATGAGGCATACAATATGTGATATTAAAATATCAGATGCAGCTGCTTCATTGATAACCCATTTTCTGTTTCTGCCCACTATTGAGAAGTGATGACATTTCAGCAACAGCTGTCAAAAGTTGTTCCACCCCTCACCATTATCAAGGTAATTCTCATCACTTATCAATTGTCTTGGAGTCGATTCAAAGGCATCACCTAATAAAAAAGTGACATGGGAAGTCATCACGAGTTAGTCCTCCACACGTCGCACACCTGACCTTTCTCAGAGCTCAATGGCAGTGTTATCTGACCACCCTGAGAGCAGTGGGCCGGGCAAACCGATCCGCCAGCCTTTTCTTTCGGTTGACTGCTCCAACAACCTATTAGCAGGATCTAATGCCCTCATTACATCACATATCATGATGAGGGCTGTAAGTGAGCTGGTTACTGGATCCCTGTTCAGATACGAAGGAACAGAGGGACAGCTGGAGCCGACACACAAGCTCTTCAATAACGGGCCTTTGTGGGCATCTAAAGGTTTGCTAGTGGTGTTTGATGAAGAGAGATGGCTGCTTTTGAGCTTTACTGGACAAAGCTGGACATGTGTTACTCTTTACTGGCCTGTTGTCCAATAATACGATCTTTATGATTAGAATGTCCCACTTGTTGCTATTGTCTACCAATACTAGCAATTCCAAGAAAAAAAAATCAGCGTAAACTAAAGTAGTGCTGTGCGGTATACCGGTTCATACGGAAAACCGGTGTATATTTTCGTTATGATATTAATTTTTAATATACCGCCATACCGATGTATTTAATTACACAACGTTCGGAACGAACGCGCGACACTGTTTCAGACGGACCCTTTACAACGTTGCACTTCTAAGCAGCGACTGCAAGGCGAGGGTAAACAGCAGTGCTCTGGTGTTACGTTACAGGGAAGATGGATGCTGCAGAACTATGGCGTTATTTTCCTGTCAAATGTCGAGAGCGTATTATTGTAGCGCGAAAGTACATTAATATAATGCGCGAGCGCGAATCTCTCTGCTCGCGCGAATCTCTCTGCTCGCGCGAGGAATATAATGTGCTGCGCTCTCAGATACATGCTGCTCTTGAAGAATTTTTTCTCTGGGCTCGCTCAGAGAATCCTGCACTTAAAACGTGTTCCGTGCAATCGCGAATCTCTCCTCTTCCCCAGCTAACAATTTTAGCTTATAAGAACGTTTTCATAACGTTACCATTAAGTTCTAAAAAAGTTATTTATGAATGTTCTAGGAACGTTCAAAACGTCCAGTTTTTTAGACGTTGTATTAACGTTATTTCTTGGTTATAAAAAACATTATAAGAGCGTTCAATTCTCCCGTTTTATAAACGTTGTATTAACGTTATTTCCTGGTTATAAGAACGTTATTAGAACGTTAAGAAATAACAATTTTTAGGTTATACTGGGCGCTATTCTATTCTACAATATTCACTAATGACAGTAAAATAGAGTCAATTATAAATAAGATAAAAATAAATAAAAAGTCAATTTACTGCCGTAATTCCTCTCAACCAGTAGAAAACGCTTTGAACACCTGATTATGCATGAAAAAAAAAAAAAAAAACGGAAAACCGGAAAACCGGCATAATTTTGAAAGAAACCTTGATATAAATTTTTGGTCAAACCGCCCAGTACTAAACTAAAGCCTACTTAATAAAAAGTGAACCCTTCAAAATCTCCCGCCCCCGACTTCCTGTTTCAATATGAAATACTCAATGCTGAAAAAAAAAGCATTACTGTCAAGCAATTTCATGGGGTCTTTTATGGTTAAGCATGAACAATTTGGGTTGATAATCATTCATAATCAGTAATATTAGGTAGGGAATAAAGACTTAAAAGACAGCATGCAAGTTCCAATTACTCTCTAAATGTAGATTCAACTCCTTTTTCCCCCATCACGGGACTCTTGAGAGGAATTATTTGTGGAAAAATTGAAGTAGAGAGAACTTTGAAACCTCCTGCAGTGAGGAACATGTTCTTTTAAAATGGTCTGAGTGTTTTCTCTCACACCAAAATCCCTCAAGCAGTGAGCGGTGACTGGTGATCGTGAACTGAAGATAGGCACTAGAGAGAAGGCTTTCAGTGTTTCTTGGTGGCATTTAACCCTGGGGTCTCAGGTGTTTTGGGGGTCCTTGAGATGTTTTGACATGCCCTGACATTTGTGCTTTTTTCAATTGCTTATAAACATATTAATGGCACAGGGCTACCATAATATTTGAGCAACATGTCAATCGCTTTGTAACATTTATGTACATATTAGTATTTTTATGCATGGTTATTAAAAAAAATAAAAATGAAAGTTTCTGAAATAAGGCCACAAAACACATACAAAATATGTGTCTACAATACTTTTGACTAATGGAAGTTGTCGCCTAGAGTTTTTGCTTCAAAATGATCTGAAAATCATCCTGCCTAATCATTCACATAACACAATAGATTAATTTAAATTGTGTAAAACATTTTTTTGTTTGGAAAGGCAATATGCGTGGGGGCGTAAATGGCCCAACCCCATCATGAATAATTAGGTGGTTCACAGCTGAGAAAACAATGCTTTGGCCGTAGTGGGATTATTTTCCTTGTCTCTTCCTAAACTCTTGATTCGATTCGATGAATTCAATGTCGAATTGACCACATTTAAAAAAGATTAATCGAAAATTTGTTTTTTTTTACCCAGCCTTAATTTTTATGCTCCTTAACATGATGCGGAACAAAACAAACTGTGATTGGTTGTCAGTCAGACATTCTCTTGGCCAATTAAATCTGCGATGGAGTCCAGACCTTCTGCCGTCCGTCTGGAGATCTGGCTACGAGAGACTGGTTCATGTTAAATAATGTAGTTAGCTCATTTAACAAATGAAACATTTTTGTAAAGTGTTACCAAGACAACTTTCAAAAACGTAAAATACTATAGTATATAATTTAATATATGTAATAAGTATATATAATTTATCTTATTTGTAAGTATTAATTATTTGATTGGGTTTAGGGTGATTAACAGTCTTCCTACAGTCCTAAATGTAATGCAAACATCGGTTTAGAAAACTAATCCCATCTGAATAGTACAAATTAGAATGGATTTGCTAGTAATAATTTTGGTCTTTCTTATCCACCCCCCACATCCTGTTTTGAAGAGCATTGTCTCTTAAGATGCTGTTGATTGAGAAGCTCTCTAGTGTTAATAATTCAAGTAGCTGTAAGAAAAAAAAACCAAACAGGGTGTATTGTTTTCATCTCGGTAGCCCAGGCGGAACAGGGGATGCCGTCTCGGGGGAGATCTTCCTTTATAGAGACGGAAATGCACTGGAGGGTGATAAACACTTGTGTTGTTTCTAGTATTACAGGGCTCAAAGCTAAGGATTTTTTCTACTGGCCTGGTTAGTCTAGTCTCGTGGTATACATTTGTGCCTGTCCCAGCACAAAAAAGTAATAAATAAAATAAAACAGCTTTTGACCCAGTACCCTTGTATTAAGGATATGACACCATTGATATTACACAATTCCGATTTTGATACCACAACAAAAACTAGCCAAATTAGTATAAATTCCAAAGATTATTAAAGGGAACAGTCAGTAATAAAATAAGAACAAATAAACAAATCACAATCAATACCACCAATAAATACAATGAATAATAAAATGTAAAATAACACTGCATGGTCTTCTTCACTGTAGAAATTCACTGGCATTGGGCAGTCCTTAATGTTGAGCCCTGTATTATAATATATACCGATATACTGTATTAAATTATACTGCCATTAAGACAACATAATTAATATCTTTAAAAAAAGATGATTAGTTAGTGGGCTAAACTTATTGTACTGTAGGTAATATATATATATATAGTATGTAAAGAGATAGATGTAAAGAGAGAGCTCAGATAAAGACCATGCGAGTCTACCTACACGAGTCCACTGAGTAAAGACATTGACAAGGCATTGCACGCTGAACTAAGTATCCCATTTCTACTTTATTATTCCCTAGTAAATACTCATTTGCCATCAGTTCATCTCTGTTGTCCATGGCAGACAGAAGCACAAGCACCTCTGCATACAGAAGTACACTCAGAGATAGCTATACGTCCCCTTGCCAAAAGCCTGTGTTACCCTCTCCGGCGGGCTGTGGAAAATGTCAATCGGCTGTCAACAAAGCTGACTTCATTTATGCTTTTGGCTGTCAGTCAAAACTTAATGTTTTGGCTCAGACTGAAACATAGATCTCAGCAGACAGCCCTGCCACTCCTTTAGCCCTCTCCACTGACTTCACTTTCTCCCACGGGGGGACAGGTCTACTTATTCCCGACAGCTGGAAAATCTCTCTTCTCCCTAATTATACTTCTTTTGAATATTATGCAGTCCTTCCAGAAAAACTTTGAGTTTTTTTGTGATTGGGAAAAATGCTTGATTATGCGGCACATTTTCTTAAAAAATGTGATGGAATATGCGGGATATTTATGCAATTTTATGCAATGAAATTGCGGGAACTTGCAAAAACTGCGGTTTGATAAAAAAGAGAGAATAAAGTGATTCCCCAACACCCTGTTCTCACTAGGCTACTACCTTAATGTAAAGAGTCATTTCTTATTACTTCCTATGATAATCAATCATACTACATCACAGAAAGTGCTGGAATATTTCAGTTCTCATCTTGTTTTATTTCAGACCTTAATAAACACATCAAACTTACAAAACATTGATGAGTCAAGCAAGATCTGTAGCTTTACAAAAGGAATATGCTACAACTTCTGTAAAAATTAATTAAATAAAATATAAAAAAAAGTGTGCTTCCTGTTTTACAGCTTTTCGATGATGTTCAGTCACGTAATTTCGTCACTTCATAACTTCATAAAAATGTGGCCCCCGCATAAATATGCGGACTTTGTTTGAGTATACATTGAATTATGAGATCACATAATCATGTTTTTCTAGAGGGACTGTATTATGATATCACTATTACTAATCCTTCCAAACTTTAGCTTATGGCCATCTATCACCCACCAGGTCAACTAGGCAACTTTCTGGAAGAGCTGGATGTGCTAGTGGCTTCAACATCCACCTAGACAAACCTCAAGCAAATGATTTCCTAACTCTTCTAGCCTTGTTCGACCAGCGCACCGCTGCGATACACAAAGCAGGAGAAGAGCTAGATCTCATCTTCACATGCAACAGTACGATTGATAATCATTATATCTTTCTGACCACTTCTTTCTCCAGTTCTCTGTCACTCTGGCTTCATGCTCACCACTGAATCCTCCTTTGCCACTGAATTCTCTATTTCCTACATACTTTTCCTTTGTGGTCTCTGCACCCTTTCCTGCCACTAACCCTTTCTCTTCTCTGGATGTCAAAGAAGCAACAGACACTATAGACAGGCCCTATTTTAAAGATCTAAGCGCATGGTCTAAAGCGCACAACACAAGTGCACTTAGTGCGTGTCTGAATCCACTTTTGCTAGTTTAGCGACTGGAAAAATGGCCAGCGCACCCGGTGCATGGTCTAGAAGGGTTGTCTCTATTCTCTTAATAAGTAATGGGTGTGTTTTGAGCGTAATGTGCAATAAACCAATCAGAGTCTCATCTCTCATTCCCTTTAAAAGCCAGTTGCGTTCGCGCCATAGCGGATTAGCTGTTTACATGGCGGAATTTGCAAGTGGAAAAACTGAACACTTCTCTAGCAAGGAAACCGATCTGCTTATGCGCGAGGTTAAAGCGAGCAAGCAGACCATCTACGGGACAAAGTGTATGCACATTGTGTAATAGGCGTATATTACTAACGTGCTCTTTAAATAACAAAAATATATTGCACCATTGACTTTAGACTAGGTTTCAGTTGGTCAATGGTGCAGTCTTTTTCAGTTGCCTCAAAATAGCAACACGTCAACCATGCGCCTGAACACACTTCGTTTTCAGACCAGCAGCCCACGGGCGCTTAAATGTGCGCAAATGCATTTGCTATTTAAACAACGTGACGCAGGACGTGAAAATGATAACCGTGTCGGGCTGAAACTAGCAAAAAACACTTTAGCTGTGTCTGGTGCTGCATTGCGCCGGGTGTATGATAGGGCCCTCTATGTTCCACCTTAACATCATGCCTGGATAACATCTATCATATCACATTCATGCTAGCATATGCAACACCCTCCAGCACCTGACTCACAGATGTTCTCCGTGACCATCAAACCAAGCTCAGAACTGTTGAGAGGAGAAGGGCTCAAGACACAGCTAACCTAAGGAAGTATCATTCAATCCTATCCCCTCTTGTGTTTCTGTCACTTACTCAAAATCAAAACAAAATCAGCAACACCTCAGACAAATGGGAACTTTTCACAACATTCTCCTCTCTGCTCTGTCCCCCTCCTCCACCTGTTCTTTGAGTGATGACTTTGCCAGATATTTGACCAATAAGGTGGCAACCATCAGCACTTAGTTCTCTGCACCACTTATCCACAACCAACCTCCACCCACACACATTTCACTCTTCTCTTTCTTCTCTCCCCTCACAGAGAACGAGTTCTCCAAAGTTCTCTGTTCCAGCCATCCTACAACCTGTTCCTCAGACCCAATCCTCTCCCACCTTCTGCAGGAGATCTCACCAACATTGCTATCCGCTCTGACATTTTCAACACATCCCTCACTACTGGCAACTTACCCACCTGATTTCAACAGGCCCCGGTAACCCCACTGCTCAAAAAGCCAACACCCAATCATACAGCAGTTGACAACTACAGAGCAACCTACTTGATGCCAGTCTGGCTTCAAAACTGGACTCTTCATGGAGACCGCCCTGCTGACCTTTGCTGAAACTATATGGCTGGCAAGAGTGAACTCCAGATCAGCTCTCCTTATTCTACTAGACCTCTCAGCTGCCTTTAACACCAGATCCTCCTGTCTACCCTTTCTAACTTGGGCATCACACTTCAGGAAAATAATGTTTAAGTCAAGCTTTTATGCCTTTAACAAAAGTCTAATAACAGACTTTAATAATCGCAGTCTCTTCCCCACAGTGAGGCATACAGATAGAGTTTATTAGGTAATTTGGCACTGTTTTTTTAATTATTATTTTAGTATTGGATCGGATCGGTATCGTCCAATACTGAGTCCCAGGTATCGGAATCGGTATCGGAGGGAAAAAAGGCGGATCATGCCACCCCTAATTGCACCACATTGCATTATAGTTCAGTTCAGTTAATTTATTTATAAAGCACATTTAAAAACAGTCACACGCTGCCCAAAGTACTGTACAGACAAACGAGGGATAACAAGGGGGCGGAGATAACAAGAAACACCTGGGATAACTAAATGACAAGACAGGGAACCACTAAACATGACAGGACACAAAACTACATCGTAACACACACAGAGTAGAGACATTAACATGTATTAAACTCTAAGGAAAACATATGGGTTTTCAGCAGATATTTAAAAACTGATAAAGAAGAAGCTACTCTAAGTTGTGGTGACAAGCTGTTCCACAATCTAGGCCCCACCACCGAAAAGGCTTGGTCTCCTCTATGTTTGATTCTATATTTTTTGGCCATATAAGTATCCACAACTGCACCAAATTGCATATTTTTGCTCAGTTTGGGCCTAGTGTTTTTTTTCCCTCCTTGAGTGTGAGCTCCATAAACTCTTATTTAGATATTCTGTTTTGTTTCCCTTAGTTCCTGATTCCCTGCTCTGATTAGTTTCGGATTCCTTGGTTTCTGATTATATCCCTCCACCCCTTTGGCTCCACCAGGCTCCTCCTTCCCTCCGGCTTCCCCGTCATACTCATTCCCTCATTCGCCACGGTCTGCCGAGCCTCCATCTCAGCCTCTGCCCCGTGAGCCAGCGGCTCCACCTTGGGCTTCCGGGCCGTGGATGTTGCCATGGCCCGTCGGCCTCTCAGCTCTGCCTGGGTCTCCATCACTTTTGTCTCAACCTCCGTTAGTCAGTCTCCAAGTTCTGCCTCAACTTTCAGCCAAAGCTTCACCCTGGCTCCTCCCACAGTCATCTCCACCATGGTGTTTCCCTCTACCGGCTCCTCCTGGTCCCTGTCCTTGACCAGCTCCGCCTGGGTCTCCATTACTTTTGTCTCAACCTCCGTCAGTCAGTCTCCATGTTCAGCCTCGACTTTCAGACAAAGCTTCACCCTGGCTCCTCCCACAGTCATCTCCGCCATGGTGTTTCCCTCTACCGGCTACTTCTGGTCTCTGTCCTTGACCAGCTCCACCTGGGTCTCCATTACTTTTGTCTCAACCTCCGTCAGTCAGTCTCCAGGTTCAGCCTCAACTTTCAGCCAAAGCTTCACCCTGGCTCCTCCCACAGTCATCTCCGCCATGGTGTTTCCCTCTACCGGCTCCTTCTGGTCCCTGTCCTTGACCAGCTCCACCTGGGTCTCCATTACTTTTGTCTCACCTCCGTCAGTCAGTCTCCAGGTTCAGCCTCAACTTTCAGCCAAAGCTTCACCCTGGCTCCTCCCACAGTCATCTCCGCCATGGTGTTTCCCTCTACCGGCTCCTTCTGGTCCCTGTCCTTGACCAGCTCCGCCTGGGTCTCCATTACTTTTGTCTCACCTCCGTCAGTCAGTCTCCAGGTTCAGCCTCAACTTTCAGCCAAAGCTTCACCCTGGCTCCTCCCACAGTCATCTCCGCCATGGTGTTTCCCTCTACCGGCTACTTCTGGTCTCTGTCCTTGACCAGCTCCACCTGGGTCTCCATTACTTTTGTCTCAACCTCCGTCAGTCAGTCTCCAGGTTCAGCCTCAACTTTCAGCCAAAGCTTCACCCTGGCTCCTCCCACAGTCATCTCCGCCATGGTGTTTCCCTCTACCGGCTCCTTCTGGTCCCTGTCCTTGACCAGCTCCACCTGGGTCTCCATTACTTTTGTCTCACCTCCGTCAGTCAGTCTCCAGGTTCAGCCTCAACTTTCAGCCAAAGCTTCACCCTGGCTCCTCCCACAGTCATCTCCGCCATGGTGTTTCCCTCTACCGGCTCCTTCTGGTCCCTGTCCTTGACCAGCTCCGCCTGGGTCTCCATTACTTTTGTCTCAACCTCCGTCAGTCAGTCTCCATGTTCAGCCTCGACTTTCAGCCAAAGCTTCACCCTGGCTCCTCCCACAGTCATCTCCGGCATGGTGTTTCCCTCTACCGGCTCCTCCTGGTCCCTGTCCATCACCAGCTCCGCGCCCTCCTCCACCCTCCCTCCACAGGATTATCAGTTTCGGTGCGAGGATACACCTTCTGGGAGGGGAGACTATACTGTCAAGATTATAGACTCTTATTTTAATAATTTGTTTTGTTTCCTTTAGTTTCTGTTTCTCTGCTCTGTTTGGTTTAGGTTCCCTTGGTTTCTGATTTTGTACTTGTTTGTTTCGATAGTTACCGGTTATCCCCCGCTGACTCGTTTAGTTCTCAGTGTATTTATACTCCCTGTTTGGTTATGTCCTTTGTCAGTTATCGTCGTAGTTTAGTGTGTATTTTCCTGGTTAATTAAAGACTCCCTTGAATGTGGTATCTGCGTCAAGCAGCTTAGATTGTGAAAACACGACACGTTACAATATGAGCCATAAAAGCCTAATACATCAAATATGATACTCAACAAAAAACCTATTTGCAATGTTTTTTTTTCTCTCCTTTTTTTCCTTTTCTGTCTAAGGTTCAATAAACTGTTCCATTTTATATATACAGCGCCGCCGCTCCCACCACGCGCATCATGCGGTGGGGGGGCACCAAAAATACCCTAATGAAAAATAAATCATCATATCATAGTCATAATAATTATAATGCCAATATTATTTCAGTATAGAAATATTATTAGGCAATCATCATAAAGGAATTATACTTAGGGCACCAAAATGGCTAGTAGCGGTTCTGTGTATATATATATAAATAAATAAATAAATAAATATAAATATATATAAATACATATATATATATATATATATATATATATATATATATATATATATATATATATATATATATATAAATATATATATATATATATATATATATATATATATATATATATATATATATATATATATATATATATATACACACACAGATTTTTATGACTATTATTTCAAATGTCAGGCTTTACAGGATGAAATTAAAGCATGGGTACTGTAAAATGTTACTTAGTTAAAAGCATACAAACAAAAACGTGCAAGCCAGGCCTCACATTTGTCACTATTTTTAAACACCTTAAAGAGTTAAAAGAACTGCCACAAACTCTACTACTACAGTTCATACTACAGTGCTATTCGACAACTTGAAGGCAACTTATGTGGTTTAAAAAAAACACAGCTGCTTTATGAGGCATGACTGTGTGTAATTTATGTTGCAATATTTACTCAACAGCTCTATTTGTCAGTATAAGCAAACCAGGCCACACAAGGGAACATAAAGAACAGTATCAGCATCTGACTAATATCTTTGCACGTGTGTACATTAGAGTCGTTTTTCCACACCATTTTGCCTGTATGTGTGTGTGTGTGTGTGTGTGTGTGTGTGTGTGTGTGTGTGTGTGTGTGTGTGTGTGTGTGTGTGTGTGTGTGTGTGTGTGTGTGTGTGTTTTAATGGGTGTGCAAAACCTTTATGCAGTTTACATGCAGTCATTACCTGTGGATGATGTGTTTGTTGCGCAGGTAGTGCAAAGCCAGGGCGATTTCACACACGTAGTGCTTCACAGTGCTCTCTGTAAAGTGCACATTCTGCTGTAGATGGTACCGTAGATCTCCTCCCAGCAGCAGGTCAACTACCATGAACATGTCCTCCTCATCTTGAAATGAGTACCTGCATTAGACAAATTATGACAGTGCTGTTATCTTTGAAATCCAGATTTTTATTTTATATTTTTACAATGTCTAATTTGGTAGTCCAAATATTCGGTTTTAAAGGACTAAAATCATTTATCAAAATGGTGACATTTAATTAAGTGCTTCTTCAATGCAGTGTTTTGACTGTATTGTCTGCTGTGTTGACAATACCAATTTGTCTTTTGAACAAAACTTGACTAAAGAATATTTGTAGTGCTCCTGCTGCCTCGAATCCAATAATCACAATATGGTTTGTGCTCAGTAACTGCATATAAAACAGTCTGAGCTTTCAAATTTTGTCAATTTCATCACCAAATTCAAACAATAGATGTTGTTTTGACACATAACAGATCGCTTTAGCTGCTGTTACACCGAATACTGTGACGAGCGTGCTTACTATGGTCACAGAATTCGATGGTCACATAAATCGGTGTAACATCGCCCCAGTGAATTGATCTTCTTTTTAGTAGAAGTTAGAGTACAATATAAACATGATGAACAAGATTGTATTACAGCCATCTGAAGAGTATCCGGCTCGGGTTTTGGGGAAATATGTATCAATAATTCATAATTCATAATTAATAATTATTCATACGGGTTTGAACCAGATAATCATACATGTTAAATCACCCAAAGAAGGGGAAGTCTTTATATGTCTTTATATGATGAAGTTAAAGGGTTGTGTATGTGTATGCGTCTCCATGAGTGAATGTTCTTCGGGGGGGTCTGCCGTATCTCTCTTGGAAGGAGAGGGGGGGATTCGTGATAGTCTGTAAGTCATGTCCCAAACATCAACCCATTAGAGTCTACAAGGACGCACAAACCAAACACATAAAGCAAAATCATGAGATGAACATTAGATACATGTATCACATGGTTATACATCATATATATAGAATATATATAGGATTAAAAAGGTTTCATTTCTCCTTCTCCAGGAATCAAGTCCATGCACATTCTTTTGGGTCGTAAACCTGTAAAAGGACACCAAACTCGGCTAGCTTGATTAGCTTGATTTGGGGGACGTTTCCTTTATGTGTGTGTGTGTGTGTGTGTGTGTGGGTCTTCTTGTCTGTTAAACCTCTGTGTGCCACACAGTTGTCAGCGGGGCAATTAGTATTCAGACTTCCTGGGGACTTCCGGGTGAGTTACTAAAGGCGAGTCAAAGGCTAAAAGCTTTGGATTTAAAAAGGGAATGTGCATTTATTAGTGCACAGGGGAACCAACTATAGATATATGTTCAGAATGAAAGATTCATGGATCTCGTGTCCCGTCCATACCCTACACATCATTTAAATATTTATACATGTTTAAATGTGTATAATAAATTGGTTTTCAACTCAGTTTTGGTTGATAATTAAATAAATGAATTACTTAATTGATTATTAAACAAACCTTTTTTTATGTGTTTGTTTTCAGTTGATTAAATTCAGAATACTGTAAGTGCATGTAAAATAAAGAGCAGCTGGTATACTTATACACATGTTGCTATTTCAATATCTTCTAAGCCAATCATGTGGCAGCAACCCGATCCATGTTGGGCAGAAATGTGATCGAAGTGACTTTGACTGTGGAGTGATTGTTGGTGGTTTGAGAATCTCAGAAACAGCTGATCTGGGATTTTAATGCACCGTAAACAGTCTTGAGCTTACAGTGAATGCAGAAAACCAAAAAAAAACACCCAGTGAGCGACAGTTCTGTGGCTGAAAAGGCCTTGTTAATGAGAGAGGTCAAAAGAGAATGACAAGACTGATGACCGGCCTTGTGTGAGCACTTCAGGCTGGCTGTGGTGTAATAGTAGGGTGCCATATCACACGTTTGTTACCCATCAATCAATCAATCAGTGACTGACATATATATATATAAATCAGCAAACACTCATCATATTTTGCTCCTTTCGCACCGCGCCTCCCCAACTCAAACATCTTAAACACAGCTCTTGTGAAAGCATCTCTCAGTATGCAAAAGTAGACTTCTTACAATAAAAGGTCCAACATATTAGGAATACACTTAGCTGTGCTGCTATGTGTCACGACTCACGAGTGAGCCATTGACTAAGCAAACACTGTCTAGAGTGAATGCGTTTTGCATTTTTTACATGATGCACCACAACAATTTGAGGCTGTCTATACACAGGACACGTCAAAGTAAACAACATAAACCGGAACATTTGTCTTTCTGAATGGGAGGATGCAAATTGTTGTATTGAAGCGTTCATTTTAGCGCATTTGATCGCTTTGCAATGCCCCATTCACTTTGACACGCTCATGACCATTACCCAGTAATGTTGTGCTGTCGAACCCACAGCCAGGCTTGTGACCTAATCAAAAGCCCAATGCGTCTCAGCGAACGCTTTCCTACATGACCACTCCTCCTACGCTCTTTATTTATACAATTAACTAAATTGTCTTGATTTATGCTACGTTATTTATACAAAGGGATTATCTCATGGGGAGGGACTAATGTCTGCACTGAACGTGAGGATTTTAAACAGTCCTGCCTGTTTCTCCTAAGCCAGTCTTTTAGATATATATTGCTGAGTCAACTGAGTTTGGATGTGCTAAAAACTTTATGCATCACATAAAGCTGAATGAAGCCGTCACACCTGTGAGCCAAAAACGATGTCGTCTGCCACTCTCTGTTTGGAGTGCTGTGTCAGAGGAATTAAATCACTTGCAAGAAGCTGGGGTGATAGAGCGCATCGATGCCTCTGCACGGGTGTCACCAATTGTTATGCAGAACAAGTCAGGTAAAATTAGGATATGTGTTGACCTCAGAGAGCCAAAAAAGCAGTGATCTTGGACTCTTTTCCATTGGAAATTTCTTTTACATTGATGAACCCCTCTCTGCTGAAAAGTTTCTAGTGTTTTCTCTATCATTGACCTGACTAATGCTTACTACCTGCATGAGGACAGTCGGGACCCAGAATGCCCTTGCTGATTATCTGTCCCGTTTGCTTCTCCTGCAGATAATGCTGTTGCTCAAGCTCTTGTTGAGGATGTTGATTGATGCTTTTCTACCTGACGCCTCTAATTCTCTGTCTTCTGCTAATGTTGATGCTGCATGTGGATGGATGTCCTTCGACAGAGAGTAGGGGTGTAACAAAATTGCCCATTGGGCTCTGTCCATCATGGCCTCCTAATCATCCCCATATACTGATCTCTCAGTCTCCTCTCCACCAATAAGCTGGTGTGTGTTGGGCGTTCTGGTGCAATATGGCTGCCGTCACATCATCCAGGTGATGCTGCACATTGGTGGTGTTTGAGGAGATTCTCCCTTCCATATGTGAAGTGCTTTGAGTATATAGAAACGCTCTATATAAATGTTGTGCTTCTTGTCCTGCATGAACCACACTTTGTACACAGATTTGTAATTGTTGCCCCCCTTCACCCAAGTGATGGACGTTGAGTAGTTGTTATACTATAAACTGAGACTTGGACTGTTTGTTAAGGACAACTTCGTCTTCCGAGGCTCACAGCTGATTGTACCTCGACGCGTCCGCAAGAGTGCGAAGGTGCATCTCTTTGATCTGTACTGAGACCAAGTGTGTCTGCGGGCGAGCGACATGCGCGAGAGAGACCGATGTGTGTCTGCGTTGTGAGCGACAGTGCGCGAGGAGAGACCGAGTGTGTCTGCGTGCGAGCGACAGTGCGCAACAGAGGCCGAGTGTGTCTGCGCCGCGAGCGACAGTGCGCGACAGAGACCGAGTGTGTCTGCGCGCAAGCGACTTCCGCGAAAGAGACCGAGTGTGTCTGCGCGCGAGCGACAGTGCGCAACAGAGGCCGAGTGTGTCTGCGTGCGAGCGACAGTGTGCGAGAGAGACCGAGTGTGTCTGCGTGCGAGCGACAGTGCGCAACAGAGGCCGGGGGGGGGGGGGGGGGGGGGGGGGGGGGGGGGGGGGGGGGGGGGGGGCTAAGTGCGTACTAGCGGCATGAGCGACTGTCGGCGATAGAATGCCCTGCGATTATCTGCCCGTTGCTTTGCAGATAAGTGGCTCAGCTTGTGAGGATGTTGATTGATGCTTTTCTACCTGACGCCCAATTTCGTCTTCTGCTAAGTTGAGCCGATGTGGGTGGGATGCCTTCAGACAGAGGTAGGGGTGTACAAAATTGCCAGGGCTCTGTCCATCATGGCTCTAATCATCCCATATATGATCTCAGTCTCTCTCCACTAAGACTGAGTGTGTTGGGCGATGCGTGCAGATCGAGGCGTAGCGTGCGCAGAAGATCCGAGTGTGTCTGCGTACATGCGTAGGTGTTGCACAGGGAGGTTCTCCCTCTCCATATGTGAGTTGCTTTGAGTAGGAAACGCTCTATAAAGTGGGTGTGTCTTGTCTGCTGAACACATCTGTGAAAGATTTGTAATTGTCTGCCGTTCGACCAAGTGTGGACGTGAGAGTTCGATATAGTCTGGCTGGCTGTTGTTAAGGACATTCGTCTTCGCGAGGCACAGTGATTGTACCTCGACGGCCGTGCGCAAGAGTGCGAAGGTGTCTCTTGGATCGTACGTGGAGACCAGTGTGTCTGCGGGCGAGCGACAGTGCGCGAGAGAGACCGAGTGTGTCTGCGTCGCGGGAGCGACAGTGCGCGAGAGAGGACCGAGTGTGTCTGCGTGCGAGCGACAGTGCGCGAAAGAGGCCGAGTGTGTCTGCGCGCGAGCGACAGTGCGCGACAGAGACCGAGTGTGTCTGCGCGCAAGCGACTTCCGCGAAGAGACCGAGTGTGTCTGCGCTGCGAGCGACAGTGCGCAACAGAGGCCGAGTGTGTCTGCGTGCGAGCGACAGTGTGCGGAGAGAGCCGAGTGTGTCTGCGTGCGAGCGACAGTGCGCACAGAGGCCGAGTGTGTCTGCGCATGAGCGACTGTGCGCGAAGAGAGACCGAGTGTGTCTGCGCGCAAGCGACTCGCGAAAGAGACCGAGTGTGTCTGCGCGCGAGCGACAGTGCGCGAGAGAGCCGAAGTGTGTCTGCGCGCAAGCGACGTGCGCCGAAGAGACCGAGTGTGTCTGCGTCGCGAGCGACAGTGCGCGAGAGAGACCGAGTGTGTCTGCGCGCGAGCGACTGTCGGGAAGCGCAGTGTCGCGCGGAGAGAGACCGAGTGTGTCTGCGTCGCGCGAGCGACAGTGCGCGAAGAGACGAGTGTGCTGCGTGCGGAGCGACAGTGCGCGAGAGAGACCGAGTGTGTCTGCGTGCGAGCGACAGTGCGCAAGAGAGCCGAGTGTGTCTGCGCTGCGAGCGACAGTGCGCGAGAGAGACCGAGTGTGTCTGCGCGCGAAGCGACTGCGCGAAGAGAGTGCCGCGAGTGGCTGTGCGCGGCGAGCGACATGCGCGAAGAGACCGAGTGTGTCTGCGCTGCGATGCGGAGCAGACAGTGCGCAACAGAGGCCGAGTGTGTCTGGCGTGCGAGCGACATGCGCGAGAGAGACCGAGTGTGTCTGCGTGCGAGCGACAGTGGGACCGAGTGTGTCTGCGTGCGAGCGACAGTGCGCGAGAGAGGCCGAGTGTGTCTGCGCGCGAGCGACAGTGCGCGACAGAGACCGAGTGTGTCTGCGCGGCAAGCGACTTCCGCGAAAGAGACCGAGTGTGTCTGCGCGCGAGCGACAGTGCGCGAGAGAGACCGAGTGTGTCTGCGCGCAAGCGACTTCCGCGATAGAGACCGAGTGTGTCTGCGCGCAAGCGACTTCCGCGATAGAGACGAGTGTGTCTGCGCGCAAGCGACTTCCGCGATAGAGACGAGTGTGTCTGCGCGCGAGCGACAGTGCGCGACAGAGATCGAGTGTGTCAGCGCGCAAGCGACTTCCGCGAAAGAGACGAGTGTGTCTGCTCGAGCGACAGTGCGCGACAGAGGCGAGTGTGTTGCGTGCGGCGACATGCGCGAGAGGCCGAGTGTGTCTGTGTGCGAGCGACAGTGCGCGAGAGAGACCGAGTGTGTCTGCGTGCGAGGCAGTGCGCGAGGAGGCGAGTGTGTCTGCGCGCGAGCGACAGTGCGCGACAGAGACCGAGTGTGTCTGCGCGCAACGACTTCCGCGAAGAGACCGAGTGTGTCTGCGGCGAGCGACAGTGCGCGAGAGAGACGAGTGTGTCTGCGCGCAAGCGACAGTGCGCGAGAGAGACCAGTGTGTCTGCGCGCAAGCGACTTCCGCGATAGAGACGAGTGTGTCTGCGTGCGAGCGCAGTGCGCGAGAGAGACCAGTGTGTCTGCGCGCAAGCGACTTCGCGATAGAGACCGAGTTTGTCTGCGCGCGAGCGACAGTGCGCAACAGAGGCGGTGTGTCTGCGTGCGAGCGACATGCGCGAGAGAGACGAGTGTGTCTGGTGCGAGCGACAGTGCGCGAGAGAGACCAAGTGTGTCTGCGCGCAAGCGACTCCGCGATAGAGACCGGTGTGTTGCGCGCGCGACAGTGCGCAACAGAGGCCGAGTGTGTCTGCGTGCGAGCGACATGCGCGAGAGAGACCGAGTGTGTCTGCGTGCGAGCGACAGTGCGCGAGAGAGACCGAGTGTGTCTGCGTGCGAGCGACAGTGCGCAACAGAGGCCGAGTGTGTCTGTGTGCGAGCGACAGTGCACGAGAGAGACGAGTGTGTCGTGCGAGCGACAGTGCGCGAGAGAGGCGAGTGTGTCTGCGCGTGAGCGACAGTGCGCGACAGAGACCGAGTGTGTCTGCGCGCAAGCGACTTCGCGAAAGAGACCGAGTGTGTCTGCGCGCGAGCGACAGTGCGCGAGAGAGACCGAGTGTGTCTGCGCGCAAGCGACTTCCGCGAGAGAGACCGAGTGTGTCTGCGCGCAAGCGACTTCCGCGATAGAGACCGAGTGTGTCTGCGCGCGAGCGACAGTGGCCAGAGACCGAGTGTGTCTGCGGCGAGCGACATGCGCAGAGAGACCGAGTGTGTCTGCGTGCGAGCGACAGTGCGTCGAGAGAGAGGGCCGAGTGTGTCTGCGTGCGAGCGACAGTGCGCAACAGAGGCCGAGTGTGTCTGTGTGCGAGCGACAGTGCGCGAGAGAGACCGAGTGTGTCTGCGTGCGAGCGACAGTGCGCGAGAGAGGCCGAGTGTGTCTGCGCGCGAGCGACAGTGCGCGACAGAGACCGAGTGTGTCTGCGCGCAAGCGACTTCCGCGAAAGAGACCGAGTGTGTCTGCGCGCGAGCGACAGTGCGCGAGAGAGACCGAGTGTGTCTGCGCGCAAGCGACTTCCGCGATAGAGACCGAGTGTGTCTGCGTGCGAGCGACAGTGCGCGAGAGAGACCAAGTGTGTCTGCGCGCAAGCGACTTCCGCGATAGAGACCGAGTGTGTCTGCGTGCGAGCGACAGTGCGCGAGAGAGACCAAGTGTGTCTGCGCGCAAGCGACTTCCGCGATAGAGACCGAGTGTGTTCTGCGCAGTGCGGAGGCGACATGTGCGCAACATCCAGAGGCCGAGTGTGTCTGCGTCGCGAGCGACTTGCCGCGAGAGAGACCGAGTGTGTCTGCGTGCGAGCGACAGTGCGCGAGAGAGACCAAGTGTGTCTGCGCGCAAGCGACTTCCGCGATAGAGACCGAGTGTGTCTGCGCAGCGAGCGACAGTTCGCGCAGACTAGAGCCGAGTGTGTCTGCGTCGCGAGCGACATGCCGAGAGAGACGGACGAGTGTGTCTGCGTCTGCGAGCGACAGTGCGCGACAGAGACCGAGTGTGTCTGCGCGCAAGCGACTTCCGCGAAAGAGACCGAGTGTGTCTGCGGCGAGCGACAGTGCGCGAGAGAGACCGAGTGTGTCTGCGCGCAAGCGACTTCCGCGATAGAGACCGAGTGTGTCTGCGTTGCGAGCGACAGTGCGCGAGAGAGACCAAGTGTGTCTGCGCGCAAGCGACTTCCGCGTAGAGAGCGAGTGTGTCTGCGAGCGAGCGACAGTGCGCGAGAAAGACAGTGTGTCTGCGCGCAAGCGACTTCCGCGATAAGACCGAGTGTGACGGCTGTATATTGTATTGTGGTCTTTGCCGTGTCTGGCTGTGTTACTCCTCCTACAGGTGTGCTGCGAGTGAGGAGAATCAGGTGGATTGGTGACCGTGCACGGTTGCTGTCATTAAAGCTTCTGTTGGCGTCCTCATGAAGCGTTCCATTGGTCAATCGTCCTGGCCAGGACCGAGAGGTTGATCGGCGTTGCGGCGTACGGAGAGAACTTGCGAGTGTGACTTTGTATACAGATTGTGTCAATAAGAGATTATTGTAACCGCCGTGTATCAGTTTGCTCCCTCCTATTTTGTTGCTCCCTAGTAAGGGCGTAACAAGTGGGGCTCGTCGAACTAAATTGAAATTGAATTCGTGCGATGTTTGAAAAAAAAGAAATGAAAAATCGTTGTTTTGAAGGAGGGTAAGTGGAGATATTTAATTCGTATTTTGAATATTTGTAAATTGTCGCCTATTGGAAAGTTGAAGTTGAACGCTCCATTAGTTAATTAGGCTCTATATGAAATAATTTGTAGGGAGTATTTGGGGAACAAACCTTCCAGGTAGGTTTAGTGCGTGTCCTTGGGCACGTAGTTTTTTATTTTAGTTTGTTATTTTTGGTTGGCTCGGGGCTTAGAGCAGTTGTCTCGGGAGCACATCCGAGGTTTGGGGGGCGATTCGGCAATTGGTCGTCTTCCCAAACTTGCGGGATTTAGTGCATAAGTACCCGGTCTTGGGCCAACTGAAGACTAGGGTTCAGTTAGTTTAGGTGGAGGGTTTAGTTCTTTAAATGATCCCTGATTCGACGTGTGAAGATTTTTTTTTTTCTCTCTCTCTCTTTTGGGGCAAAGGGTGTGTTGTCGTTTTTCTTTTTCGTTTGTAAGGGTGAGCGTGATTATTGTAATGATGGCTACTGAAGTTATTGAAACATTTTCTCAGTCTCCGTCTGAGGAATTGTTAGAGGAAATGACCAAAGAGCAATTGTTGGAGTTAGCTGCACATTATAACATCGAGCTAACATATAATCAAAAAAGGTCAAAGGACGGAATTAAATTAATCATTGAGTCTGCGTTGTGTGACCTTAAAATCTTGAGTGTAAAGTCTAAATTGCCTGATTCTGCTGCATTGTCGGCTGTAAGTATGCCTATTCCAACTAATCCTCCATTGTCTGTTGTAAATACTTTTTCATTTGAGCAACAGAAGGAATTGTTGATGATCCAGCGTGATACTGAGTGTGAGAAGCGACGCTTGGAATGTGACAAACTGCGCTTGGAGTTGGAGTTGGAGGAACAGCGTTTAAGGAATGAAAGGCGTCGACTGGAGTTACAGGGAGAAGGTAAACCAGTAGACGCAGGATTTGATGATGATTCGACGAAACTGAGTGTAGCTCGTAATTTACGTTTAGTACCACCGTTTAATGAGGCTGAGGTGGAGATTTTTTTTCTCCTATTTGAGCGGGTCGCAGCAGTGTATAAGTGGAGTGATGTTGAACGCGCTATGTTGCTTCAATGCGTGTTAACAGGTAAAGCCCAACAAGCCTATTCAACGCTATCTGATGCTGACAGCCTGAATTATGAAGCCATTAAAACGGCGGTTCTAAAAATTAATGAGCGTGTGCCAGAGAGTTATCGGCAAAAGTTCCGTGCGTTACAGCGAAGGGTAAATGAAACCAATGTTGAGTTCGTAAGAGAGTTGACTGTGCAGTTTGACCGGTGGTGTACAGCGGCAGAGTGTACAACAATAGACAAGCTGAGAGAGTTAATTTTATTTGAACAATACAGAAATACCCTTCCTGAGATTGTAGCCACTTATGTTGCGGAGCGTCAGATTAAGACTGCTGCAGAAGCTGCACTGCTGGTAGATGACTGGGAACTTATTCATAAGCCCCGTGGTGATAAATTCGGAGAACATCAGGTTCAGGCACGGGGGAATTTTTCTAGTGTCCCTATGGGTCCAGCAAGGAGTTTAAGAAAGAAAAAATCAAGTGACTATGATAGCTGTAACTACTGTCTAGGTAAGGGGCATTGGAAGTCAAACTGTCCAGTCCTTAAATCAAAATTTGTTAGACACGCCCACTCCGTGAAGCCGGTTGTCCTGGCTGCTTCTGTTCCTGTATTAAATCGGGCAGGCTTTGTTGAAGGAATACCGGTGATAACACCCGAGAAAGTAGAGAATCATCGGCAGTTATTTGAACCATTTATTTTTAATGGTTTTGTGTCGCTTCCTGGTGGTATTGAGAAAGTACCCGTGAAAATTCTCCGCGACACGGGGTCATCTGAGTCCCTCATTTTGGAGTCTGTGTTGCCCTTTTCAGCTGAGTCGCATACTGGTAGCTCGCTTTTGATTCGTGGCATTGGGCTTAATACATTATCCGTACCCCTGCATAAAGTTGATTTGAGCTGTGAACTAGTGCATGGGGTGGTGGATCTTGGTATACGCCCTAGTCTACCTGTTGAGGGTGTTTCATTGATTTTGGGAAATAACTTAGCCGGCGGACGCGTCTGGGTTAATCAATCGTCCTCTTTGGTTGTGACTGATGCACCGTCCTGTACTGTTGGTCCGGATGACAGTGCGCAACAGTATCCGAAAGTGTTCGTTGCGTGTGTAATGACTCGGTCTGGCGCTCAGCTTAAGGCTGAGGGGAAAGTCAGTGACACTGAGTCGAGTTTCGTTTTGAGTAATTATCCCATTGAGGTTACTCGGGAAGAGTTATCGGCTGAACAGCAGATTGATGAGACATTAAAATCTCAGTTTGAACAGGTCGTTGATCGCACTGAAATTCGTGACAGAGCGCAGGGCTATTTTATTGAACAGAAGGTATTATTGAGAAAATGGTCCCCGCATGCTGTTGATGGTATGGGAGACTCTGTCATTCAGGTCGTGGTACCGGTAAAGTTTCGGTCGTTAGTGTTGAGAATGGCTCACGATCAGCTTGCCGGTCATGCTGGTGTGCAGAAAACGTATGACCGAATTCTGCGTTATTTTTACTGGCCTCGTATTAAAAAGGACGTTGCCAGTTTTATTAAATCCTGTCACACGTGCCAGCTCACCGGTAAACCGAATCAGCCGTTAAAACCGGCTCCCCTGCGTCCAATCCCGACGGTTTGTCAACCGTTTGAACATCTTATTATTGATTGCGTCGGTCCTCTTCCTCGTTCAAAAACTGGAAGTGAGTACCTGTTGACCGTGATGTGTCAAGTTACGCGTTATCCAGCTGCGTATCCATTGCGATCGATTAATACCAAGTCTATTGTGAAAGCACTCACTCAGTTCGTGTCTATTTTTGGGTTACCAAAAATTATTCAATCAGACCAGGGAAGTAATTTTACTTCGAAATTGTTTGCGGAGGTGCTTTTCGCGCTGGGTATTAAACACAATTTGTCAACAGCGTATCACGCCCAGAGTCAAGGGGCACTCGAACGTTTTCATTCTACATTGAAATCACTGTTGAGAGCCTACTGTCTGGAAATGCAGCGAGACTGGGAAGAGGGTCTTCCGTGGTTGATGTTATCAGCCAGGGAGGTCACGCAGCAGAGCATTGGGTTTAGCCCGAACGAACTGGTTTTTGCACATAAAGTCCGGGGGTATTAGCTGCTTTACATGATCAGTGGATTGAGTCAGAACCACCAAAACATTTTTCAGAGTACGTGCTGGGTTTTCGTCGTAGGCTTTCATTGGCTGGGGAGCTAGCAGCGAAATGTTTAAACAAAACTCAGGGGAAAATGAAAAAGCTGTTTGACCGTTACTCTGAACATCGAAAGTTTTGTGTAGGAGATCAGGTCCTCGCACTTTTGCCTGTGATAGATTCCCCGTTCCAAGCCAAATATACTGGGCCGTTTGAGATCATACATTGTGGGGGCATGGATAATTACACAATTCTGACACCAGACAGAAGAAAGACATCTCAAGTCTGTCACGTGAATCTCCTGAAGCCTTATTATCAGCGCAAACCGTTGGTCACAGTGCCAGTGTCACCTGTGGTGCTGGTGGACAGTTCCCCTCAGCCAGCTGTCTCACAGGGCAGGGTGAGTGTGTCTGTGGATGAATTAGAGTCCCCTGATGACTGTGTGTTACTAGGTCGTTTAAAGAATTCTGAAACGTTGAAAAATCTATCGTCCAATCTTGAACATTTAGAAGCGACGCAAAGGCAAGAATTGATTAGTTTATTTGCAGAGTTCCCGGGGTTGTTTTCGGATGTTCCAACTCAAACGAATCAGTTGGAGCATGATATTGAGGTGGGCGAGGCTGCTCCTGTCCGTCAGCGCTTTTACAGAGTTCCACTGAATAAGAGAGAGGTTTTAGAAAAAGAAGTCCAGTATTTGCTGGATCACGGATTAGCCGAGCCTTCATTTTCCAGCTGGTCCTCGCCGTGTTTGCTGGTGAAAAAATCTGACGGTACGTTCCGTTTTTGTACAGATTATAGGAAACTGAATTCTGTAACAAGACCAGACTCTTTTCCTCTGCCGAGAATGGAGGACTGTGTCGATCAGGTCGGTGCCGCAAAATTTGTGACAAAATTAGATTTACTTAAAGGCTATTGGCAGATTCCGCTGACAGAGCGTGCGCGCGAGGTTTCGTCCTTTATAACACCTAATGGATTATTTTCTTACCGAGTTATGAGCTTCGGCCTTCGAAACGCACCGGCGACTTTTCAAAGAATGATGAATGGAGTTATTGCTGGACTAAAAGGCGTGACTGTTTATTTGGATGATACGATCGTGGTAAGTGATACATGGTCGGAGCATCTTGAACGGTTACGTTTACTTTTGGTGCGTCTTTCTCAAGCAAATCTGACTTTGAATCTTGCTAAGTGCGAATTTGCAGGTGCGACAGTAACGTATCTCGGTAAGGTAGTTGGGCAAGGACAGGTGTGTCCAGTGAGGGAGAAGGTGAGAGCAATAGATGAGTATCCGGTTCCGGTCACTAAAAAGGAGTTAATGAGTTTTTTTAGGTCTGGTGGGTTTTTACCGCTGTTTTTGTAGGAACTTTTCTACAATTGTCGCTCCTTTAACGGACTTATTGAAAGCTAAAGCCTTGTTTGTTTGGTCTGAGTCTTGTCAGAATGCCTTTGAGGCAGTGAAAACGTTGTTGACCACGTCACCTGTCCTGATGGCACCTCAGTTGGAAAAACCTTTTAAAATTCAGGTGGATGCCAGTAAAGATGGAGCAGGGGCAGTGTTGATTCAGGAGGATGACACAGGAATTGAGCGACCAGTTTGTTTTTTCTCTAGGAAGTTCAATAGTCATCAGAGGAATTACTCCACCATTGAAAAGGAGGCACTTGCGTTAATCTTAGCTCTCCAACATTTTGAAGTGTATGTAGGAGGGAACAGTTCAGCATTAATAGTTTACAGTGATCATAATCCGCTTACATTTTTACATTCTCTCAAAAATCCAAATCAACGGTTGATGCGTTGGTGCTTGTTTCTTCAGCCCTTTCATTTGGATGTGAGGCATTTGAAGGGCTCAGAAAATATAGTGGCCGATGCATTGTCTAGGGTACCAGTGTAGAACATTGGGTGCCTTGGATGAAGAGGTAACAGGTTTGTTTTTCTAGTTATTACTTTGTTGTGGGGATATTGTGAATATATATATATAGGCCTATATTTAAAGTGTATTGGTTGTTAGTGCGGTTATGATTGCTTATTGTTGGAGGAAACTTATTGGTTTCCTTTTCTTAAGGGGGGGAGTGTGACGGCTGTATACTTGTATTGTGGTCTTTGCCGTGTCTGGCTGTGTTTACTCCTCCTACAGGTGTGCTGCGGAGCTGAGGGAGTAATCAGGTGGATTGGGTGCACCGGTGCACAGGTGTGCCTGTCATTAAAAGCTTCCTGTTTGGCGTCCTCATGAAGCGTTCCATCTGGTCCAATCGATCCCTGGCCAGGACCGAGAGGTTGATCGGCGTTGCGGCGTACGGAGAGAACTTGCGAGTTAGACTTTGTTATACAGATTGTGTCAATAAAGAGATTATTGTAACCGCCGTGATCGTTTGCTCCCTCCTTCTTTGTTGCTCCCTAGTAAGGGCGTAACACCGAGTGTGTCTGCGCGCGCGAGCGACAGTGCGCAACAGAGGCCGAGTGTGTCTGCGTGCGAGCGACATGCGCGAGAAAGACCGAGTGTGTCTGCGTGCGAGCGACAGTGCGCGAGAGAGACCAAGTGTGTCTGCGCGCAAGCGACTTCCGCGATAGAGACCGAGTGTGTCTGCGCGCGGCGAGCGACAGTGCGCAACAGAGGCCGAGTGTGTCTGCGTGCGAGCGACATGCTCGAGAGAGACCGAGTGTGTCTGCGTGCGAGCGACAGTGCGCAACAGAGGCCGAGTGTGTCTGTGTGCGAGCGACAGTGCGCGAGAGAGACCGAGTGTGTCTGCGTGCGAGCGACAGTGCGCGAGAGAGACCAAGTGTGTCTGCGCGAAAGCGACTTCCGCGATAGAGACCGAGTGTGTCTGCGCGCGAGCGACAGTGCGCAACAGAGGCCGAGTGTGTCTGCGTGCGAGCGACATGCTCGAGAGAGACCGAGTGTGTCTGCGTGCGAGCGACAGTGCGCAACAGAGGCCGAGTGTGTCTGTGTGCGAGCGACAGTGCGCAACAGAGGCCGAGTGTGTCTGCGTGCGAGCGACAGTGCGCAACAGAGGCCGAGTGTGTCTGTGTGCGAGCGACAGTGCGCGAGAGAGACCGAGTGTGTCTGCGTGCGAGCGACAGTGCGCGAGAGAGGCCGAGTGTGTCTGCGCTGCGAGCGACAGTGCGCGACAGAGACCGAGTGTGTCTGCGCGCAAGCGACTTCCGCGAAAGAGACCGAGTGTGTCTGCGCGCGAGCGACAGTGCGCGGAGAGAGAGCCGAGTGTGTCTGCGCGCAAGCGACTTCCGCGATAGAGACCGAGTGTGTCTGCGCGCAAGCGACTTCCGCGATAGAGACCGAGTGTGTCTGCGCGCAAGCGACTTCCGCGATAGAGACCGAGTGTGTCTGCGCGCGAGCGACAGTGCGCGACAGAGATCGAGTGTGTCAGCGCGCAAGCGACTTCCGCGAAAGAGACCGAGTGTGTCTGCGTGCGAGCGACAGTGCGCGACAGAGGCCGAGTGTGTCTGCGCGCGAGCGACAGTGCGCGACAGAGACCGAGTGTGTCTGCGCGCAAGCGACTTCCGCGAAAGAGACCGAGTGTGTCTGCGCGCGAGCGACAGTGCGCGAGAGAGACCGAGTGTGTCTGCGCGCAAGCGACTTCCGCGATAGAGACCGAGTGTGTCTGCGTGCGAGCGACAGTGCGCGAGAGAGACCAAGTGTGTCTGCGCGCAAGCGACTTCCGCGATAGAGACCGAGTGTGTCTGCGTGCGAGCGACAGTGCGCGAGAGAGACCAAGTGTGTCTGCGCGCAAGCGACTTCCGCGATAGAGACCGAGTGTGTCTGCGCGCGAGCGACAGTGCGCAACAGAGGCCGAGTGTGTCTGCGTGCGAGCGACATGCGCGGAGAGAGACCGAGTGTGTCTGCGTGCGAGCGACAGTGCGCGAGAGAGACCAAGTGTGTCTGCGCGCAAGCGACTTCCGCGATAGAGACCGAGTGTGTCTGCGCGCGAGCGACAGTGCGCAACAGAGGCCGAGTGTGTCTGCGTGCGAGCGACATGCTCGAGAGAGACCGAGTGTGTCTGCGCGCGAGCGACAGTGCGCGACAGAGACCGAGTGTGTCTGCGCGCAAGCGACTTCCGCGAAAGAGACCGAGTGTGTCTGCGCGGCGAGCGACAGTGCGCGAGAGAGACCGAGTGTGTCTGCGCGCAAGCGACTTCCGCGATAGAGACCGAGTGTGTCTGCGTGCGGCGAGCGACATGTGCGCGAGAGAGACCAAGTGTGTCTGCGCGCAAGCGACTTCCGCGATAGAGACCGATGTGGTCTGCGTGCGCGAGCGACAGTGCGCGAGAAAGACCAAGTGTGTCTGCGCGCAAGCGACTTCCGCGATAGAGACCGAGTGTGTCTGCGCTGCGAGCGACAGTGCGCAACAGAGGCCGAGTGTGTCTGCGTGCGAGCGACATGCGCGAGAAAGACCGAGTGTGTCTGCGTGCGAGCGACAGTGCGCGAGGAGAGACCAAGTGTGTCTGCGCGCAAGCGACTTCCGCGATAGAGACCGAGTGTGTCTGCGCGGCGAGCGACAGTGCGCAACAGAGGCCGAGTGTGTCTGCGTGCGAGCGACATGCTCGAGAGAGACCGAGTTGTGTCTGCGTGCGAGCGACAGTGCGCAACAGAGGCCGAGTGTGTCTGTGTGCGAGCGACAGTGCGCAGAGAGAGACCGAGTGTGTCTGCGTGCGAGCGAGGCGCGAGGCCGGGAGCGAAGAGAGACCAAGTGTGTCTGGCGCGCAAGCGACTTCCGCGATAGAGACCGAGTGTGTCTGCGCGCGAGCGACAGTGCGCAAAGAGGCCGAGTGTGTCTCGCGTGCGAGAGCGAGGACATGCTCGAGAGAAGAGACCGAGTGTGTCTGCGTGCGAGCGACAGTGCGCAACAGAGGCCGAGTGTGTCTGTGTGCGAGCGACAGTGCGCAACAGAGGCCGAGTGTGTCTGCGTGCGAGCGACAGTGCGCACAGAGGCCGAGTGTGTCTGTGCGCGAGCGACAGTGCGCGAGAGAGACCGAGTGTGTCTGCGTGCGAGCGACAGTGCGCGAGAGAGGCCGAGTGTGTCTGCGCGCGAGCGACAGTGCGCGACAGAGACCGAGTGTGTCTGCGCGCAAGCGACTTCCGCGAAAGAGACCGAGTGTGTCTGCGCGCGAGCGACAGTGCGCGAGAGAGACCGAGTGTGTCTGCGCGCAAGCGACTTCCGCGATAGAGACCGAGTGTGTCTGCGCGCAAGCGACTTCCGCGATAGAGACCGAGTGTGTCTGCGCGCAAGCGACTTCCGCGATAGAGACCGAGTGTGTCTGCGCGCGAGCGACAGTGCGCGACAGAGATCGAGTGTGTCAGCGCGCAAGCGACTTCCGCGAAAGAGACCGAGTGTGTCTGCGTGCGAGCGACAGTGCGCGACAGAGGCCGAGTGTGTCTGCGGAGACAGTGACCAAAGACCAAAGACCAAAGACCAAAAGACAGTGACCAAAGAGACGCGTTTTGGAGAAAAAACATTTATTTTCATAATGTGATTCTCCCCCCCCCCCCCCCCCCCCCCCCCAGATGCAGATAAACAATGCAGATTTATTTTTTACAGCCAGTTTTGATCATATTTACCAGGGGTGCCATTAATTTTGACCATGACTGTAGGAGGTGGTCAATCCATTGCATTTGTTTTTTTGTATTATTTTATATTGTATTTATATTTTATATACATTGTATTTATAATTAATATTAGGATAGACTAGAGATATTATCTTCTGTTATAATTATTATTATTGCTATTATTATTACCTATTATCCATGCGTGAGACTTGTCTTTTGTGTGCATTTGCTTGTTAAATAATGTGATTATAACATCTTTGACAAAAAACGTTCAAACAAATCCTGTTAAGTTTTCTGATTTGTATTTTTCTTTATTTTTTATAAATTATTTCCCCTTTAAACAAAAATATACATCTTTATTTTTAAAAAGCCTATATATTTGGCAGATGTAAAGCATACATGTGTATGTTTTTTGTGTTAGTCCATTTTTTTGCACTGTGAATTTGCACTGTCAGTTCTGTTTTTGAATAAAGGGTTGGAAATTAATGTGTTTTTGATCCGATTCATCGATTAATCGGAAAAATAATCGAATTAAAATAATGGTGAGTTGCAGCCCTAAACCAAACAATGCCTTGTAAACTCTATTGGTGGTCAGGGTACTGATAGCGTCCGTTCCTGCCACGTGTGTTTGCTCAATGACAAAACTGTCAAGTCACACCTGCTCCTCTCCAGCCAGAACTGCTGCCAGATGGACCATGGCAGAGAGTGGCTGTGGATATAGTCAGGCCATTTGACACTGCTGCATCCCACTATACTGTAGGTTTGCTATAACCTTATCTGACTATTACAGCAAATGGCCTGAGGTCTCTTTTACTCACACTGTCACTACAGATTCTGTGTTTTCGTTTCTGTCATTAGTCTTCAGTCTTCCACTGAGTATAGTTACAGATAACGGTGTTCAGTTTACATCTGCTGCTTTCGCTGTTTTTCTGTAAGGAAGGAATATTCGCCACCATCGTTCATCTCTACGTGGCAGCTAATGGTGTTGTTGAGAGATGCTCAACCATGTGTCTCAACACACTGTCTAAATGGCCATCCGGTAACATCTGTGGTAACTGATTTCTTGCAGTGCCACTCCACATGTTGCAACTGGTACTTCACCCATTCAGCTCGTCTATGGCAGGCAAATGTGCACAAGGCTGTCTATTTTGCCATCTGCTCCTGTGAACCAACAACTGACGTGACTGTTCGTGAAGAGTAACGCAACTGCAACACAAAATGTAAAAGTACACAGATGCTAAGCGGGGTGCTTGTACTCCTTGTTTCCATGAGGGGGATACAGTGAGGGTATGAAACCCCTTGCACGTTCCTAAGGGACAAGTTTACCGATCCGCTCACGGTTGCCAAAAGACTGGGGGTGGGTACATCCGTACTTAAAGGGATAGTTCACCCCAAAATGAATATTCTGTCAGTAATTACTCTCCCTCATGTTGTTCCAACCCCGTAAGACTTTCGTTCATCTTCGGAACACAAATTAAGATATTTGTGATTAAATCTGAGAGCTGGATCACTCCTCTATAGGCTTCTAAGGGATTGAAACTTGCCGGCCCCGAAATGTAATTAAAGACATCGTTAAAATAGTGCAAGTGACTACAGTGCTCAATCTTAAGTTTATCGAGCTACGAGATTACTTTTTGTGCGCAAAAAACAAACAAAAATAGCGAGTTTATTTAAGTATTAATTTCCTTCTCTGTGGGCCTCGAGATAGTTCACGTAGTATAATTGCGTAGCGCGTCTGTGTTGTACGTCACACGTAGCCTCACTATTGGCCGACGTTGCTCATGTGTGTGTAATGCGTGTGACGTACAACCAAAAGCACTACGCTAAGCCTATGGAGGAGTGATCCTGCTCTCAGATTTAATCACAAATATCTTAATTTGTGTTCCGAAGATGAACAAAAGTCTTACGGGTTTGGAACAACATGAGGGTGAGAAATTACTGAGAGAAATTTCATTTTGGGGTGAACTATCCCTTTAAGTCCGAAATTCGCATCCAAAAATTTTTGCACGTTAAAAAATAAATACAACCTCACGTTATGTCAATCACGTTTGCACACTGCCTCAGAAAACTTTCGTCCGTCATAAAAAAAAAATCGGATGGGGTTTGATTTTCTGCGTTTTTTCGCATCCGTAGTAAGCTGTTTGAATGGTGTTTTGACAATTCAGAGCCACCGAATCACGAATACGGTAAAAAAGCATACAAAAATTTGGACTCAGTGTGCAATGGCCTTTAGACATGGAATTCTTCCCATCTCACTGCATCTCCATGCACACCAAAAACTCATTTTGTGTTCAGCTGGAAGAAAGAAATTAATACAGGTTTAGAACAACTTGAGGTTGAGTTAATGATGATCTGAACTTTCCTTTTAAAATTCATGAGGGACTGCAGACATCCTCGGTTTGGAAGTGAAAGTTCTCAATGCATGAAGTAAAGCAGGAGCATAAGAGACTAAACTTAAACTCATCTGAGTCATCTCAGTGTGGACACAAATACAACACAGCCTGAGGGTTTTTAAGAAACTTAACATCTGGCCATCTGCAGATGTTCTCATATCATTGCTTAATGTTTTAAAAACTTGTGTGAGTCATCTAAGTGAACATGCCATAGTGAACATGCTCATTTGGATGGGGGGCATCTCATCATTTCCAAGGAGACTCTACATTGTAACCTTCTAAAATATTAAAAATGCAGTAATGTTATTTTAGACAGAATAAAATTAGAGCATTGCTGGTCAAGATCAAAATTCATGAGGCACTTACAGTTAGATTTTTCTGAAAGTGCCATGGCTGGTTTTAAGGACATTGGTTGTTTTTAGCAGGATGTTAAGTGTGTGCTTTGGTGTCCTGTGTGGCAAGTCTCTATGATATTCTGGTCTATAGTTATGGCTCTGTCCTATAGGATTGGTTTTCCCATTTCATCATTCACCAGTCAAAAAAAGATTACTGTTTGTCCTATTGTATTTTTAGAAAATCGACAAGCCACACAAGAGAAACCATAGCACAGAGAGTACAGGGTGAGTTACAGTCCTAAGTTTGCTGTACTCAGTTTACTGCTCTGTGTGAAATTATTTAACACACAAAAAAGCATGTCTTAACCCATTTTGTGCTTGACATGGCTGTGAAAGTTGCTGCAAGGAGGATAAACCATAGAGAAAGGAGAGAGAGTGGTAGAAAGAAGAGAAATGTCTCCACCCATGTTCATTATGTGGAACGCATATCATTTGCCAAGCCACGTTCTTAAATTTAATTTGCGTGTCTGTGTTGTTAGTAGATCACCGCACCTGATTATCATCGGCTTCGCTTGTTTGCGACCCTACGCTATTTTGTAGATTGACAGACTGCTTTGCTCATAATAGGTGTGTTGTACATCGGCTGTGGCTGAATGAAACCGATCGGTGAGAGTTGCCGCGTTCAAGCTCGGACACTTTCCGCTTCCCATAGTGTTTGCATACTTTACCACAGCTGAAGTGAAATAAATGCAATATTTGTCAAATACACAGACGTTTCAGTTACATTTCCATTTATGTACTGCTAAATACTGTGTCTGTTTGTAATAACGTTCAACATCAGCCTATACTATTTAAATACCAATGTAGTGGAGTCTATGTTTTTTTTTAATCGGTTTTAGCCCTTGTCCACATGTACACAGGTATTTTTATAACCAGAGTTTTTCCTCCTGCGTTTAAAAAAAAATACCGTCCACACATGCTCAGTTTAAAAAAAATCTCCGACTACATGAAAACGCAAAAACACGCTATCAAGCGCGGTCAAGAGCATGCCACACCAGCAGGCGGCGATATAACCCTTAACCGTAAAGCCACGTCGGTCAATCAGAAGCCTAACAAAAAGTTATTACCGGTTCCGGTAGGCGCAAATCTGATGTCAAACACAGCGGATAACGGCGCGCGCTCTGACGTCACAAGACAGAAACCTTATTTTACTTTCTACACGACAACACTGTAACCGGCATTTCTGAAAATCCTCACCCCGGCAGGGGTTTTCAAAAACATTCGGTTTCAGTGACCTGATACTGCGTTTCTGTGTGGATGAACCGCCAAACCGCGTTAAAAAAAGTCACGGTTATAAAAATACCCGTGTCCATGTGGACAAGGCCTTATTTTAATAAAGACACGATTTAACATTGCGACTACATGAAAATAGCTTTTACTGTTATAAAAAACAGATTTGTGAATATTAGTCGAACTAAAGGGGTTCAAATAAACATGGAACAAACGTGATGCGGTGGATTCGGCCAATCGTGGAACAGCTTCGTCATCAGAACTGAGTCCTCCAAATGATGTTTTATTAACAAGGTTCGGGAGGAACACGTTCTAATAATCAAACAATCAAGTCATTCCAACCAACTGTCAGCAATCATTAATCAACAGGTCCAGTCAATCAGCATGACTGACAGCACGTTAAAAAAAAAAATCGACCTCACGTTATGTCAATCATGCTTGCACACTGCCTCTGAAACTTTCGTCCGTCATAAAAAAAATCGGATCAGGTTCGATTTTCTGCGTTTTTCGCATCCACAGCCAGCATTTTGAGAGGTTTTTTGACTATTCAGACCCACCGTACAAGCGAACGACACAATCCATAATGGCATCTGACAAGTTGATACATTTCTTCTCGCAGCACAAAGTACTGTAGCACTATGATAAAACCTGTATACAGCTGTTCTGTATGCCCAGCGTTTCTGCTGGCCGTGTGTGTGTGTGTTTCTTTTTTGGTGGTGGTCTTTTTAATATGTGGCTCCAGTATCGCTAGCAAAGCATCAAACTGTTCCATTGACATTCTGAGGTAAATTTTGAATCGCTCGGGATAATTGCGCAACTCCTTGATGAGCTGAAACTCTCCTTCCTTTCGGCACAAGATTGGATGGAACCTCTTTTTCTTTTTCTCTTTTAAAGAAGAGAGAGGGCAACAAAATCACCCTCACTGCTTGACGAATCCATTTAGTATTTTTTGCGCTTTTTTCCGCAAAGGTTGAATAAATACGCATCGGACTCAGTGGGCAGGGTTTCTGTGCGTGACGAATTTTTAGGCTGATGAACACGAAAAAACGCATACGAAAAATTCGGACTCAGTGTGCAATGGCCTTAAGGCCTATAAATATACGCAGTCAACTCACTCATATTCCTCGACAGTTTTCAGCATCCCTCCACCACCCCATCTCCTCACACTTGCCTGGTTATCTTCCTAACCAGATATAGGGGGGAGTACTCTGGGTTCGGGACCAATTTCCGAGCTCTGAGCCCTCCCCCCGGACAGCACGGCAAATACGCATAACCGCTTACTCTCTAGCCAAGTTTCCATCCACTTGTCAATCGAATTATCTGAAGTTCGGTAAAAAACCTAATGTTAATAAAGCTGGTGAAAGTGTGTTTCCATCAAACGGCTTTAAAGCGAATGAAAACCTGTGCGTAATGACGTCACATGCTGTTTTGCGATCAAATTGGTATATCGAATTGATTTGAGACATTTTAAGGTGTTTCCATTCATTTTCGCACTGAATTGCACAACATTCAAGCAAACATTTGCCAACAAAGTTTTGCTAGGCAAAATGTATCGCACCATAATAACGTTTCCATCAGCGTTTATCGCATAAGCCGTATATCCATCAAGATAAAATCCCATGAGACCGAACGCATTTCATTTGAGCCGATATTCAAGAAATTCAATTGAATTTGACTGTTTCCATAAGGCATTTTTCATTCGAAATCACGTAATGCGGATAAAAACGTGTGGATGGAAACATAGCTACTGATCATCCGTAAGTGTGAACTCGTGAATCGCTCTCGCGGTACTTTGATGGTATACATCAGTCACGTGGCGTCGGTCAAGTCGGACACAATTTCTAACCAGCATGCACTGCTTCAAGTCAGCCGCTGATCAGTCTGTGCAGAGCTGCATGCAGTCGAACAAACCTAATGTAAATGAGCTGAGTCATGTCAGTAGATCACCCGTAGAAGTTTTATTGGATTGCGGTCTCACGCTGATTTGCCCTGTTTAGTAAATCTGGTTGTTAGTTTATTTTGTCTTAATCATTTATAGTTTAGCTTAAACTAAATGAAAATGAGAGATGTTAAGTTTTTTTTCATTTATGTCATTAATATAAATTATTTTCAATTGTTTTTAGTTTATGATAAATATCCTCCCTTTGAAACCAAACGGAGGGCAAAATTAAATCGCTTTTGTGTACTTCATAATCATTTTCATGTTAGCCTGGCAACATATGCACAAAAGTATTTCACTTTGGCATTGTCAGATTTTGTGGGGCATTCATTTTTCATTCTTTATGGCCGTCTAATGACCCTTTGAGGCTGCTTGATTTGTATTTCAGGGCTTCACTGAGATCCTGCACTACTGCAAAAGAACACATCTGATAAATTACTAATGACAAGGAAAAAGGCATGGCATGAAAATGTGCTTAAGATGTCACCATGATATGTGTCACATTGATTTTAAACTGCACTTTGATTGACAGGCTTTATTTGTCAGTTCGCAATGCCTGCTCAGCGGCCCTTGTCAAAGAGGGACCAAATTACACCATGTTGCTGAGAAAGCATAAGGTGTGAGCCTTCTTCGGTCAAGGTATACTTCCTGTACAAGCACAATGGTGGCAAAAGATTGATTAATGTTGAGTGCATTTGGGGGGGCTCTTTAACGAAAACTGCTAAACACAAGCCAAAATTATGTAATTATCTCTATAACAGTTCATCAAAACCAGTTTAAAAGTGCTAATAGCATAGTACAACATTATTCATAATTGTCCATTAAAGTGCAATGGCTTTTGAATGTGAAAACTATAGTCTAAATGCTATTATCTTTGTGTTTTAGAAGGTCAGAGATTCAGACATCAGGAGGAGAATTCAACTTTCGCCACAGACCTCACGTTCACAAGCAGAAGAGTTTCAGCATCTGGGGAAACACACTTTAGAGAGCTCTCCTCTTTAAATATAAAAAAGCTTGTAGACTCAGTTGGCCATCAGAGAGTGAAGCCTGTCTACATCTCATTTAAAAGTAATTAGGCTTGCAATGCAAGGACCACTGCTATATATGAATACTGCACAGATAAATATTTGAAGTAATTGTCTACTGCCAAACATTTTACTGCAAAAGTGTCTGGTGTAAGCAATATATTTATCAAGATATCTTAGTATCAAGCCCTGTGATGCACTGTCCATCCAACCTGGATGTTTTGCGGTTTAGAGAATAGATCTTGGTTTCATCTGACCACAAAATGTTATAATAACCCATACAGTGGGTGGCATAATGCTATGAAAACCTGTCAAACCCAAACATAATATTTTTTTTATTTTGCATAAAAATATCGGTCAGACTTTATATTAGGTATATTTAACTACTATGTACCTACATAATAATAATAATAATAGTTAAATTCTCTTTACTTATTGTACTTACAAAAACTAAGTACAATGTAAAAACATGCATGTACAAAATTAGTGCATTGTATTAAATCATTAATTTAAATGTTAGTACATAGTAGTTAAAAACACTTAATATAAAGTGGGACCATAAAGTGGGTTTATTTTTGTGTATATATATATATATATATATATATATATATATATATATATATATTATATATATATATTTTTTTTTTTGTTTTGTTTTGTTTATTGCATTTTGACAATCAAGCACTCTTTACGCGAAAAGGCATCCATACATTTTGAGGGTTTTCTTTGTAATGCTCATCATTTTTTGCTGATTCTTATTAGAATTATTACAACATTTGTAAAGAGAGCACAACAAATACTTTAAAAGTCCCTTATTATGCTATTTTAAAGGTAAGTAAGTAAGTAAAATTTATTTATAGAGCACTTTTCACAGATAAAATCACAAAGTGAAATCAGTAAAAATTACAACATTTAAAGAGCCCAAAATAAAACCCATTTAACTAAATGCTTGTCTAAATAACAGTGTCTTGAGATGCCTTTTAAAACCGAGTCGGCCACACAGTCTGGGGGCTACAACCTGAAAGGACAGGTCTACCCGTGTTTTATAGCGCGTCTTTGGGACCATTAACAGACTCTGACCTGAGGATCGAAGTGCACGGCCTGGGGAGTATGTGCATAACAAATCAGCAATGTATTGAGGGGCCTGACCATGTAAAGCTCTAAAAGTTAAAACTAATATTTTAAAATCAATACGCAATTTGATGGGTAGCCAGTGTAAGGAGGACAAAATGGGTGTAATGTGTGTCCTCCTGCCAGATCTTGTTAGAAGCCTTGCCGCAGCATTTTGAACCATTTGAAGGCGATTTAAAGTAGATTTGTTACAAAAAGTAAAAAGCGAGTTACAGTAATAATCTAACCGTGAAGAAATAAAAGCATGGATAACCACTTCGAGGTCAGAGTGTGATAAAATTACCCTCAATTTTGCAATATTTCTTAGATGATAAAAGCAGTTTCTGACCAAAAGTCTAGAATGGCAATCCAAAGACATTGACTGGTCAAACCAGACACCCAAGTTTCTGATGCTTGACTGGACAGAGGAGCTCAGAGAACCACGGTTTTGAAAAATGGATGGTATTTTATTGTCTGGGGCAACAATTAGGGTTTCAGTCTTTTCCGAATTTAATTGAAGACAGTTACTAGCAAGCCACGATTTAACTGAAGAAAAACATTCCAATAAATCTGTTAGTTTGTGGAACTCGGAGTCATTGAACGAGCAATACAACTGTATGTCATCAGCATAAAAATGGTATGACACATTGTATACCCCAAAGGGGTAATGTACAGTAAAAACAAAAGTGGCCCTAGGACAGAGCCCTGTGGAACTCCATTCAAGAATGGAGTGGCTTCAGACATTTATATTATTTACATGTACAGAAAAAGTTCTGTCACTCAAGTAAGAGGAAAACCACTTTAAAACAGACCCAATGATACCAAACTCTTTTTCTAATCTATTCAACAGCATTTTGTGGTCCACTGTATCAAACGCTGATGATAAATCCAATAGAACCAATACTGAGTACCTTCCAGAATCAGGTTAAAGGTCCCTGTGGTCTCTTACAACAGGTTTACATGCAAAGGTCAAAAAACACTTTCATTTTCTCATTATACATTGCACATCAGCAGATTTTTCAACGATTCCCAAACGACTTGTCAGATGAATCAGTCTCTCTAAATCCCTCCTTTCCATGAGCCTTTTCTGCTCAGTCTGTTGTGATTGGTCTACCGCTTACAGCGCTTGTCGGACGCAAAATATCCATTACCATAACTGAACTTCAGCTCCGGAGGCTTCCTAAAGCTCAGAGATTGTACACACTGTAAAGACAGAAACGATGACGTCGATTTTACCATATCAATCCGAGCGTGAGTCTGATGATGAAACATTGGAAGAACTACCAACAGTTATTCAATCCAAACCTCCATCAGGACGACTTTCTCAGCAGGACGTTTCTCAGTGATACACTACTCAGTTTGAGGTACATTGTGAGATGTTGCAACTGTAATTCCTCACCATCAGCTTTAACAAGAGTATGTCCATCAACAAACCCATGTGTATATTTCTAATGTATTGCAGTGCACATGTGGGAACTGTATCATTAACTGTATCAATAACAGCACATACATTACCCGAGCACTAACGTGAATGACTGATGAAACATTAAAGTTTGTAAAACAATTCTTGCTCCATCCCTTATCATTACTCAAAGTAGTAAGAACAACAGACAATCTGCCTTAATGAACACAATTTTAGGTAAGTGGGTCCACAGCTGATTATCAGTAAGTATTTCAGTAAGACAGTAATAAGTTAGCCGGAGACCTACACAATATAAAACACGAATATTGAACACTTGATATAAAATATATGCATCAATAATTAATCATGCTTTCAGGTTGAGGAGCAAGTTGGTCTAAAACAAAAAGGGTACTGACCCATCTTTAATAAGTGTTTTGTAAATCCCACTTAGACCTCAGAGATTTGAGAAGCAATCGTCAAAAGGTTATTCTGCTGTTGTATCGCTGTGGTAGTTTTATACACTGACTCTTTACATCCTCATTCTTTGGAAGTGTTTACAAAAAAGAATTTGTACGACATGTACACAACGAACCAGCTACAGCATTTGAGGGCGGGTCAAGGTGTTCGAGGGCAGCCAATGGAGACTATAAGCAGGCATTATGCAAATAAGACTGAAATTCAGAGTCGATTCAGAGTCGATTCTTTCTTTTGGGAGACAATAACTTTCTGTCATGAGTGTTTGGCATGGTAATGGTTATGACAATGTTGATATGTTTGGTCTAGGCAGAATAGATCTGCTACGCTGCTGTTGGTTATTGCTGCTGCAGAGCAAGTACAGAGATTTGCTCCTTCTAATACATACACAACATGATGCTGTGGGCAAGACATGCTGCTACTGTACAATATAGCGTACATGAATTACCCGTAGCAGATCTATACAGGTGGAGCTGGAGGAGAGTTTCTGAAAGCGTGCTGCACTGCTAAGGCAAATGCTAACAAAGTATTTGAAGGTTGAGAACGTGAGCTCATTGGCTACTGAAATGGCAGGAACCAATCAGCTGTACCCTATAGACAACGATGTGATTGCAAGCAGGTTGAGCTAAGGACCTTTTGGCGTGTGCCATCTAGAGTTTCATAAACTTTGTATTTATCGTGCACTTTCGACTTTACAACTTTGCAGACCGTATACATTACATTTACATTACACACTGAAAAGTAATATTCGAAAAAGCAAAATAGGGGCACTTTAATATTGCTTCTACAATATCACAACTCTTAACTATGGGGTTTTTACCCAGGAAAAGTGTTATTTTTCTTAATGATTCAAACATAGCAGCCAAAGGTCACATTGATGGGGTGATCAGACAGTTACAGCCTTCTCTCATGTGATCTTTGCCATTCATGCACGCTTTATGACCTCAGTGAGAACACAATGAGCTGCCCTCTGAAACTTGATCTGCCGGTGTCACTGTTTGACAATGTCACTTTTGAGAAATAAGTGCTTTACACATTATTTTAATCTCATATTTTGAAGTTTTACTACTGTAAAATACTACTGTATATAATTTGAGAACAGACTGATGTTTAATTATTTTATATTTGTCAAAAAAATTGGACTAAACTGAGGTGAATTTTGTGCTAACACTTTACTTAAAGCCTTTATATATTATGCATTATAAAAGTATTATAATGCATTCATTGTGCGTTGCAATGCACCTTATAATGTGCACAATATGGTCTCATGAATAATCATAGGGGAGGTCAGAGTGTGATAAAATTACCCTCAATTTTGCAATATTTCTTAGATGATAAAAGCAGTTTCTGACCAAAAGTCTAGAATGGCAATCCAAAGACATTGACTGGTCAAACCAGACACCCAAGTTTCTGATGCTCGACTGGACAGAGGAGCTCAGAGAACCACGGTTTTGAAAGATGGATGGTATTTTATTGTCTGGGGCAACAATTAGGGTTTCAGTCTTTTCCGAATTTAATTGAAGACAGTTACTAGCAAGCCACGATTTAACTGAAGAAAAACATTCCAATAAATCTGTTAGTTTGTGGAACTCGGAGTCATTGAATGAGCAATACAACTGTATGTCATCAGCATAAAAATGGTATGACACATTGTATACCCCAAAGGGGTAATGTACAGTAAAAACAAAAGTGGCCCTAGGACAGAGCCCTGTGGAACTCCATTCAAGAATGGAGTGGCTTCAGACAGTATATTATTTACATGTACAGAAAAAGTTCTGTCACTCAAGTAAGAGGAAAACCACTTTAAAACAGACCCAATGATACCAAACTTATTTTTCTTAATGATTCAAACATAGCAGCCAAAGGTCACATTGATGGGGTGATCAGACAGTTACAGCCTTCTCTCATGTGATCTTTGCCATTCATGCACGCTTTATGACCTCAGTGAGAACACAATGAGCTGCCCTCTGAAACTTGATCTGCCGGTGTCACTGTTTGACAATGTCACTTTTGAGAAATAAGTGCTTTACACATTATTTTAATCTCATATTTTGAAGTTTTACTACTGTAAAATACTACTGTATATAATTTGAGAACAGACTGATGTTTAATTATTTTATATTTGTCAAAAAAATTGGACTAAACTGAGGTGAATTTTGTGCTAACACTTTACTTAAACCCTTTATATATTATGCATTATAAAAGTATTATAATGCATTCATTGTGCGTTGCAATGCACCTTATAATGTGCACAATATGGTCTCATGAATAATCATAAACACAGTTATAATACTAATCTATTCATTGTACACACACACAGAGAGGAGAGAGAGAGAGAGAGAGAGAGAGAGAGAGAGAGAGAGAGAGAGAGAGAGAGAGAGAGAGAGAGAGAGAGAGAGAGAGAGAGAGAGAGAGAGAGAGTAACAGTGGCTTGAAGTCTCTCACATCTGACCTTGAGTGCCTCTTTCGGTCCACTAGAACTCACATTCATCTGCAGCACTGCAGGGGAACATGCACAATGCTCACCTTCTTTTAAAACGGCTGCCAAGCACATTACCATTCCCCAGGCATTCTTATCAAATTTAACGCCCCATGCGGCAGGACTATTATTTAGAGAGAGCTGTTTTCTCTTCTCCGCTGTAGGACATTTTTACGTATTATTTAATTTTTAATTTAAAAAGCACTGGTATTGATTTAGTCATTTGCAATTTAATCATTCATGCATCACATAATGATGAGGATGATGCGTTGTGCTCCAGCATGCTTCATTGAGTCTGATAAAGAAAACAAGACGTGTGTCATAATATTTGATTTTTTAAAAAAAAAATTATTCTAAATGCAACATGATCTCATTAGTGTTTTGGGTACTGTTGATATGGTTTTATATATTTGATTTATTTTATATTTTATAATTGATCATTTAAATTGTTTTAATTTGATAAAGATGATATTGTATTATATTAATTTTATTATTTATTTATAATATAAAAAGCTGATATTGTACACTGAAATAATGTAAACATAGTGTTAGCATCTAAACATACAGTAGCATCTCCTTTTAAAGGGATATTTCATCCAAAAATAAAAATTCTGTCATTAATTACTCATGTCATTCCAAACCTGTAAGGCTCAAACCCAATTCACCCCTTGCCCCTACCCATTGTTTTCGAGTGTACCACTTGGCCCTTAAAACAGAGTTACAAGGGCCAAGGGGTTGAAATATTCCCCTATGAAATGGAACAACCCTTCATTAACCCGATACGTCATCAGTCGTCGGCGATGGCTCTGCCGGTACAGACTGACAATCAGCGCCGCTGCTTTTAACTTTGATTATAACGTTCTTTCCTCGAAATGTATGTCTTTTCTGTTTCGGAAAGGTAATTTTTTACACAATTTCTTAATTTAAATTACTATATTATTATTATAAGAGTAAATAAACTGCATGGTGGTGTCATCTGGCGCTAAATTTAAATGTTTAACTGTTTTTCGAAGCCATCTCGCCGGTGATTCGCGATGCATTCTGTGAACTTTCTTGTAGCCGTCCGTTTGGAGTGTGCCTCAGAAAAATCTCTGTTTCGAGGGCTATGTAGCCCTACCCCTTCCCCTCGATATCAACAAGAATTGGGACACCCTATCCCTAGACGTGAATGAGCAAAACGGAGGGGTAGGGCCAAGGGGTAGGGCCAAGGGGTGAATTGGGATTGAGCCTAAGTCTTTCCTTTATGTTCGACCTGGTGCAGTGTGGGTCAACAGAGGAGCTGGGGGGGGTAGGGGGGGTGGGGGGTGGAGGCGAAGGAGTTAAGGCGATGGGTCGAGGTGGAGTAGGGGTGACACTAGCCGGAGGCAGAGCCAGTGAATCCCCCAGCCCGGTTAAGGATGGCTCATGGGATGCCCCAGGTGAATCCCCTACGCAGTGAGGAGGTAAGGGATGAACAATGGTGTAGGAGATGACGAAGACAGGGCTGGAACTAGAGGTGGTGGTAAAAGAGGGAGGGAGGGTGGGACCAACACATCAGTCTCCCAGTCCATTACACACCTCACTGCGGCGAGGTTGTGGACGGGGAACTCCTCCGTTCCCTCAAACTCCACTAGTATTTCCTCCGTCACAAACTCTGTGGCCAGCTCGCACGCAAGGTCAGACGTAAGGGGCTCAGGCTCTGGTGCGATGTTGTGCACATCCACTTCTCATTGCATTGACAGCTTCATAACAGCAGGCACTGGCACTCCCTCTGCTGAGACCCACCCTCACATCTCTCCAGCTGAGTTCTTGCATGTCTGGGAGGTCTACTTGTAGGTCTACTACGGTTGTAGTTCGCCCCGATCCAGTACAGAGATTTGATGGTTTCATCATCAAACGGTGAACGAACGGCAAGTTGGCAGAATTGAAGGGTGTAGTCCAACAAATTTCTGCCAAAGCCACTGCCAATGTTCAGCTGTTTTACTTCAGTAGCAGGAAAGGAAGCCTGTCTTGCGTGCAGAAATTGCAGTCCTTCTGGCAAAGGGTGCGGTACAGCCTGTCCCTCCAGCCGAGAAGAGGAAAGGGTTTAACAGCCTTTACTTCATGGTAAATGGACTGCATTTATATAGCGCTTTCAACAGACCAATGACCAGCAAAGCGCTTTACATATTGCCTCACATTCACCCATTCATTCACACACCGACGGCGGTGTCAGCCATCCAGCTCGTGTTAGGTGTCTTGCTCATGGACACCTCAACACTTGGTCAGGTGGAACCGGGGATTGAACCACCAACCTTTCGGTTTGTAGACAATCTACATGAACCATGAAGGGCGTGGGTTGCGGGCAATCTTAGATCTGCAAGATTTCCTCAGAGGCAGTTACACCGCTCGGGTTGATGCATATGAGACCGCTTCAGCACTGGCTTAAGATTCGAGTCCCAAGATGGGCATGTCACTACGGTACACATCACGTGGCTATCAAGCTTATCTGTCAACGCACATTCAGCCCTTGGACAGACGGATTTCTATGGGCTGGGGTTCCCTTAAAAGAAGTGTGAAAGTGTGTTTTTGTTATAACAGATGCATCCAACATAGTCTGGGGCGCTGAATGGGCAATGGGCATGCAGCCTTGGGATCCTGGACAAGACCCTGACTGTGTTGGCACATCAACTGCCTCAAGTTGTTGGCAGTACTGCTGGCGTTCCTCCACTAACCACCTGTTGGTCTGGACGGAGATGAAGTCTTGGTGGTGGCACCGTACTCGCGCTCCTCATGAAAGTCCCTCCTTTGTGAATTCTCCTTAGGAGGGACTTTCTTTCTCAGGGGTATGGCACAATTTGGCACCCACGGCAGACCTCAAGGTCCTCCAAGTCTGGCCCTGACCCTGCTTTCCTTCCTGCAGGAAAGCACCGGTACAAGGTGCACTGCACTAAGATGACACGTTGGATGGTAAGTCCTTAGGTAAGCACAACCTAATCATCAGGTTCCTTAGAGGTGCCAGGAGGTTAAATCATCCAGGTCTTATTCCTTCTTGGGACCTCTCTGTAGTGTTGCTGGGCCTACAGAGAGCCTTGTTTGAGCCCCTGGAGTCAATTGAGCTTAGTGCCCTCTCGTTGAGGGGACCTCCTGACCACGCCCACATCCATCAAGAGGGTTGGGGACCTGCAAGCATTCTCTGTTAGCAAAACGTGCCTTGGGTTCAGTCTGGCATACTCATGTGATCCAGAGACCCCGACTGGGATATGTGCCCAAAATTCCCACTACCCCTTTTTGGGATCAGGTGGTGAACTTGCAAGCACTTAACTTTGCTGTGTCCAGTGCGTGCTCTTTGCATTAACTTGGACCACACAGAGAGCTTCAGATGCTCTGAGCAGCTCTTTGTCTGTTTTGGGGGACAGCAGAAGGGGAAGGCCATCTCCAAACAGAGGATTGTGGAGGCCGTTTCTCATACACAGGGTGTGCCGTGCCCCCTGGGAGAGCGAGCACACTCCAATAGGAGCACTAGTAAATGGTACCTTTGCAAGATTTTACAATCTCTGAGTTTAGCCAGTTTCGTCCCAAGTATTATCAGACACGTATAGGTAAACTTTTGACAACTGGTCCTGTGTATCTCTTGCACACAGCGCCTGTCCCCTACTTGAGGTGATAACGTGTGGGTACCCCATGTCCAGCAAACCCTGGACAAATTCGGTAGCCGAATTTGGTGGTGGAATTTGCTGCCAGGCCGATTGCTTGTGGTATGTCCCTTTTTAGGTGAGCCCTTGTGCTTGGGTTGGGTGCTCCATATTTCTGGATTACCTGATGGTAATCCCATATGATGTATTTCCACTGTTCAGTTTCCTGGTTGGTAAACCCACACCACAGAGACTTCTTATCACATGTGGTACCTCCGTTGTGGTCTCCACAATGTCCTTTTTTCTGCATAGAAAAAAGTCACTTTCAGCAGCATTTCAACCCTCCACCCCTCTGGCTTGGCCGGGCCTAAGGCACACCTGAGCAATAATCATGCTGTCTGATCAGCATCTTGATGTGCCACACCTGTGAGCTGGATGGATAATCTCGGCAAAGGAGAAGTGCTCACGAACACAGATTTAGACAGATTTGTGAACAATATTTGAGAGATATAGGTCTTTTGTGTACATAGAAAAAGTCTTAGATCTTTGAGTTCAGCTCATGAAAAATGGGGGCAAAAACAAAAGTGTTGCATTTATAATTTTGTTCAGTGTAGTATGTGAAAAATAGTACACCAACAGAGTAGTATGTTCAAATACATAGTACTCGAAATACAGTAGGCGAAAAGTACCTAGATGACTTACTACTTCCACTGAGATTCTGAAGTATGCATTCGATGGACACTTTACTATGGGTGTTTCTCAAAACCAAGAATGCAAAGAACGGACTTGTGTTCTTGGGGAGAACGCTCTTGCTAGTTGTTCTTGGAAGAATGAACTTGCAAGGTGATGAGCACACAGAGCGCTGCTGACAGTTTGAGACGATGTGTTCTTGCGGGTATTGCGCAATACCCTCATACAGAACTCAAACATTTACGACTCGCCATACATTTTCGTAAAAATGCCAATATTTGAAATCTTCACAGTTGATTTCTCGCATCAAATGTTCTCAGAAGTGAATTGAGTGATGAAATAGCATACGAAACTGTATATTTTAGGCAACAATCAAATGAAATATGCTACAACTCTGCCTCTTTTCGTCAACAATAAAACAAAATATTTTAGAAAACACTATTCTGCCTCTTTTCATAAAAAAAAAGAATAAAAATCTTAAACATTAGCCTAAATGGCCACACAATTGTGGTTCAGGCAACATGTACATTAATTATCTTCACTGCATATTTATAACAACATGAAATATTAAAAAAACAACCCTGCTTCTTTTTTTATTTTATTTGAAAAATATGAAACATTCTTGATTTTTATTGCCATTTGTCAAAGAGAGACAGGGTTGTATCATTTTATTTTACATATAGTGAAAATAAATATAAAAAATATATCTATTTTAAAGTATATAAAATAAACAACCCTGTCTCTTTTTGTTAAATGTCATTTTTACTGATCAATAATATCCAGTATAAAGGTATAAGAAACTAACTTACAATGAGAAATTAAGCAAAAAATTAGGCTACAAAGTTAAAGTTAAATAGCCTAAATATATAAAGTTATGAAACTTCACTTTGCCCTCAGCCAAAACGATTTGCCATGGAACAAATATAGATTAATTATAAACCTTTTTTTGTGTTTGTGTTTGGAGCTCTGTCGAATTGATTCATTAATCCTTGATTTTCTTTTTTACCACTCAATTATAAACAGGCACTTTCTATTTTTATATCATGTGAACTTATCCTCGATACTATTCCTTATAAAAAACAATCGGATTGCTTTGATATCGCTACTTAGATCCAACTTTCCGAATCTCGGCTACTAGCCTTTAGCCCGTTAGCATTTCAGGCGTGGCCTCGCGCCTATCGAGCGTCTCATTTTACACCCGTTTCTATGAAAGGATACAGGTTATATCCTTTGGTATTAGAGCTTAGAGCCCGCATCAACGGGGCATAAGCGCATGCTTATCGAGCGTCTCATTTTACACCCGTTTCTCTGAAAGGATACGGGTTATATCCACCATTTCAGTCCTAAAATAGTAGTGATATTGGTAGTATCACTTCTAATTTACTGTTCATCTGTTATAATGGCGAACATATCGGATGTGTGTCTAACGTTACCTCTGAGTGCAGGTGAGGACACATTCGAGCTGATTTCGGTACGATTGGAGCTGGAGTCGGTGGAGAAGCAGATTCGTGTTCTGCTGGAGAAGCAAGCCGAGCTGCGAGATCGGCGATCAGCGCTTGAAACATCACGCGCCGATGCTCACAAGTCAGTGGTTAGTAACTTTTTGACTTTGACTCCGACTTCGTCTACTCCGTGCGTTTCTCTGCCCAGGAGGACGCGATCATCTCTGCCTTCAATCACTCCTGCACCCTGGGTCACGACACGAGCCAGGACCAGAGCAAGAACCTCTCCGCCCCTCCCGGTCTTCGAGATCTCCACCCGGAACCGCTTCTCCCCTCTTCGCGAAGCGGAACGCGATGACGGCGTGATCATCTGCACTTCCATGGTCCGTCATGTCCGTGCTACCTCGGGTAAAGGTAAGGTGCGCACTCACTGCTTTTCTGGTGCTCGTGTTCTTGATGTCGCTGCGCAGGTTCCCGAGATCCTGAACGGTGACGAGCGCGTCGGAGCTGTCGTGCTGCATGCGGGAACGAACGACATCAGGCTGCGGCAGACGGAGGTTCTGAAGAAGGACTACAGGAGCCTGATCGAGACGGTATGCAGCACATCGCCTAGAGCAACAATCGTCGTGTCTGGACCGCTTCCCACGTACCGACTTGGACAAGAAAGGTTCAGTAGATTATTTGCTTTAAATGAATGGTTAATGTCATGGTGTAATGAACAGAAACTGCTCTTTGTAAATAATTGGAATCTGTTTTGGGAGCGACCTAGGCTCTTCCGTCCTGATGGCCTGCACCCCAGTAGAGTCGGAGCGGCTGTTCTGTCGGACAACATCTCCAAGACGCTACACACCATCTGACTAGTAAGTCAAAGTCCAAACCACAGTCTTTGTTGTCCCAACTTAATTGATATAAGTACCAATGTAGAACATTATATAGAAACTGTGTCTATTCCTCGCTTAGTGAAGCCAAACAACAAATCTACTGTAAGATCTAGCAAGAATATTATTGTAATTAAACCAGAAAATCTAAATATCAGTGAACAAAAACAATTTCTAAAGCTAGGTCTTCTAAACATTAGATCGCTCACACCTAAGGCGGTTATTGTAAATGAAATGGTCACAGATAATAATTTCGATGTTCTGTGCCTTACTGAAACCTGACTTAAACCAAATGATTATTTCGGTCTAAATGAGTCTACTCCACCAGGATACTGTTATAAGCATGAGCCCCGTCTGATCGGTCGTGGCGGCGGTGTTGCAACAATCTATAGAGATATTCTTAATGTTACTCAGAAAACTTGTCATAGGTTTAATTCGTTTGAAGTACTTGTGCTAAATGTTATGCTCTTAGATGTAAGAAAGAAATCCTTATTATCTCTAGCCTTGGCTACCGTATATAGACCTCCAGGGCCATATGCTGATTTCCTAAAAGATTTTGCAGACTTTCTCTCAGATCTATTGGTCAATGTCGATAAAGCAATAATTGTTGGCGACTTTAACATACACGTAGATAATACAAATGATGCGTTAGGGGCTGCGTTTACAGATTTATTAAACTCTTTTGGGGTGAAGCAAAACGTCAGTGGTCCCACTCATCGTCTAAATCATACACTAGATTTAATTATATCATATGGAACCGATCCAACCGATATAGATATTATACCGCAAAGTGACGATCTCACTGATCATTACATGGTAACTTGCATAATACGTACTGCTGAAATTTGTCATGTTGCACCACGTTATAGACCAGGCAGAACAATCCTTCCAACCACTATAGATAGATTCTCAAATAGCTTACCTGATCTATCTCAGCTGCTCAGTAAACCCAAACAAACAGATGAATTAGAGGAAATGACTAGCAGTTTGAGCACCGTTTTCTCTAGTACACTAGATATTGTTGCACCAATTAGATTAAAAAAGGTTAGAGAGAAAACTAAAGCACCATGGTACAACAGTGCTACGCATGCTATCAAGAGAGAAACTCGTAACTTAGAGCGTAAATGGAAACAAACTAATTTAGAGGTCTGCAGAATCGCGTGGAAAGACAGTATGTCACGTTATAAAAGGGCTCTAAAATCAGCCAGGGCTGAGCATCTCCGCAAACTAATAGAAAATAACCAAAATAATCCAAGGTTTTTATTTAACACCGTCGCTAGACTAACAAATAATCAGACATCTCCAGAGCAAAATATTCCGTTACAATATAGTAGTAATGATTTTATGAATTACTTCAATGAGAAAATAGAAAGCATCCGAAACACAATTGTAAATGTACAATCCTCTATGGTGTCTTATGACTCAGCCTCAATTATGGCCCCTCTAGAACAGCTACACCGCTTTGCAACTATAGGACAGGAAGAACTAAATAAACTTATCATTGCATCTAAACCAACAACATGTTTATTAGATCCAATACCCACTAAACTACTTAAAGAAGTGTTACCTGTAGTGGAAGAGCCTCTTCTCAATATTATTAACTCGTCTTTATTTTTAGGTCATGTTCCAATAATATTCAAGCTGGCAGTAATAAAACCTCTCATTAAGAAACCGCAATTAGATCCAAATAACCTAACAAATTACAGACCCATCTCAAATCTTCCATTTATGTCTAAAATACTAGAAAAAATTGTGTCCGCTCAATTGTGCTCTTTCTTGCAAGAAAATGATATCTATGAAAAATTTCAGACGGGATTCAGACCGCATCATAGCACAGAAACTGCGCTAGTTAAAATTACAAATGATTTACTTTTAGCCTCTGACCAAGGCTGTATCTCAATACTAGTTCTACTTGATCTTAGTGCTGCGTTCGACACACATAAAATACACATAAAATACTCTTAGATCGACTACAAAACTACACTGGTGTTCAGGGACAGGCATTAAGCTGGTTTAGATTGTACTTATCAGACCGTTACCATTTTGTCTGTTTAAATGGGGAAAAATCAAAGATAACATCAGTAGACTATGGAGTGCCGCAAGGATCTGTCCTAGGCCCTCTGCTATTCTCAATATATATGCTGCCACTTGGTAATATTATAAGAAAACATGGAATTAATTTTCACTGTTATGCTGATGACACTCAATTATATATCTCATCACGACCAGATGAAAACACTAACTTATCTAACTTGACAGAGTGTCTAAAAGATATAAAATGCTGGATGACGTGTAATTTCCTGCTATTAAATTCAGATAAAACGGAGGTATTACTTATTGGTCCAAAAAACTACCCACAAAATCCCTTACAATACAACTTTAATTTAGAAGGATGTCCTGTTACTTTATCCACTACAGTAAAAGACCTGGGTGTTATACTAGACCGCAACTTGACTTTCGAAAATCATATTTCATATGTTACAAGAACAGCCTTTTTCCACCTTAGAAACATTGCTAAGCTACGTAACATGCTATCTGTTTCAGATGCAGAAAAGTTAGTTCATGCATTCATGACCTCGAGACTAGATTACTGTAATGCTTTATTAGCTGGTTGTCCTGCATCCTCAATAAACAAGCTACAGTTAGTCCAAAATGCAGCCGCTAGAGTTCTTACTAGATCAAGAAAATATGATCATATAACACCAATTTTATCATCTCTACACTGGTTACCTATTAAGTTCCGTATCAATTACAAAGTATTACTATTGACTTATAAAGCTCTAAATGGTTTAGCTCCTGTGTATTTAACAGACCTTCTATCGCCCTACAATCCATCGCGCTCTTTAAGATCACTAAATTCGAGGCTTCTGGTCATTCCTAGGATATCTAAGTCTACTAAAGGAGGGAGGGTGTTCTCACATTTATCTCCTAAACTCTGGAATAGCCTTCCTGATATTGTTCGAGACTCAGACTCGCTGTCCCAGTTTAAAACTAGATTAAAGACGCATCTCTTTAACCAAGCATTCACTTAATGCTTACCTTTTATACTACTGCTGAATCAGTTCGAATGCATTAACATTATGAACATCAGCTATGCTAATTATTTCCCATCTGTCTTTCTGCTGTTATCTCGGGACGCTAGTCCCGAGGTAAATAGCGTTCGTCAGCTCCAGTTTGTATCCAGCCTCTCACGGAGACTTCAGATGCCCCAACACCTGTGATGAGACGACTAAACGCCTGTGGAGAGACGACTCGACGCCTGTGAAGAGACGACTAAACACCGGCGATATGTTATGCCCTAAATTTATACATGATTAACTAACTGTATTTTTCTTTGTACATTTCTGAAATGCACTTTCTGTAAAGCTGCTTTGAGACAATGTGTATTGTGAAAAGCGCTATACAAATAAACTTGAATTGAAACTTGAATTGAATTAATGAGTGAGACCAAAGATCGACACAAGACGAATATACGTCATGTTTATCCACTAGACTAGAGACACCAGAGCCAGCGGCACACGTCGGAAGCACTAGCCGAGGAAAAGCTCTTCCAGTAGGTTTAATGAGCGCTGAACGCCCGCTGATCACCTGGATCTCACAACTCGAAAGCATCAGATACATTTTTCAAATAGGTGCTATCATTATAAACAAACCACAGATTTGAGCTTTAAACAACTACATTCTCGCCTGAAACACTCTTAAAATTACATTTCATGACACAATAACAGTAGTATTTTGATATTATGCGGGTTTTACCTATTACATGAACCCACGGGAGAGGATTTGTGAATGGCGAAGAAGCAACACAACTGATGCGGTAGGTCACATGACAGTGACAACATGGCATATGTAGTGCATCTGAATTTCATTCATACTACACATATTCATACTATATAAAACAGTGGTTCCCAACTCTGGTCCTGGAGTACCCCAAACTCTCTCTAATCAAACACACCAGATTCAACTCATCAGCTATTTAATAGAGACTTCAAGACTTGAAATGGTTGTGTCAGATTAAAGAGCCATCTAAAATGTGTATTGTTGGGGATACTCCAGGACCAGGGTTGCGAACCACTGATATAGAAAATACTTTTTTAACAGTCGCAAAGTAAGTTTTAAATAAAATGTAGTCTACTATACAGTATGCTATTTTAGGCTCAGTGTAGGTCAATACAATATATTTAGGCTTTTACAACTTAATTTCACCTTAATAAAATAAAATACATAATCATTTCTGTTATGTGCTGACAACCAAAAACTAAATAAAACGTACTCGGTTACTAACGTAACCTCGGTTCTCTCTAGAGAGGGAACGAGTACTGCGTAATATCTTACGCTATGGGGAAACACTCTTTCCTCGAGATATTGAAGCCAAAAATTATCCTTAATTTTTTTAATCATGCAAAACGCTTTTGCAGCAGCAAGCAGACAAGGGCGAAACAGCTCGCGCGCCCATTGGCTGCCTCGCTGGAAAAGCTGCAGCCTATCGAGTGAAGGCACTGCGTGACGTAATGACGAATGAAGACGCTTCGCGCTCATTTCGTCATGTCCCGCCAGTATAGGCGTGGTCTCACCCTATAAATACCCCTCGATAGCTGTATTTCTCTGATTTTGTACACCGAAGCGAACCAGAGCATAGTTCACGCACGGCAAGATACGCAGTACTCGTTCCCTCTCTAGAGAGAACCGAGGTTACGTTAGTAACCGAGTACGTTCTCTTACGAGAGTATCTCTCGTACTGCGTAATATCTTACGCTATGGGGACCCCATACAAAACGCCGTGCGGACAGGGATCCAACACCAGAGTCCCGGGCAAAGCCCGGGGCACATCTAGTGCATAATCACCATAACTCACATAGAGTAGAGGAGGAGAGGCTAAAGCATCACTCCTTTATAAAGTCCCGTAGGGACACTGACCCGTAAGGGCAACATAGCCGCATTGGCGGCCAATAAGCCCGAAGTTCAGACCGCCAAAAGCTTAGCTTGTAGGGCGGGCACCTCCAGGTTATAGTACTTGATAAATGTCGACGGCGAGGCCCAGCCCGCAGCCGTACAGATATCCTGCAGGGAGACCCCGCTATACCATGCCCACGACGAGGCCACGCCTCTCGTGGAGTGCGCTTTGACACCCAATGGGCACCGTAGGCCCTTGGAAGTGTAAGCCAGCGCTATGGCATCCACTATCCATCTGGATAGGCTCTGTTTTGAGGCGGCGAGTCCCTTAGAACGGCCGCCAAACAAAACGAAAAGCTGCTCGGTCTGCCTGAACCCAGCCGAGCGGGACACATAAGCCCTTAACGCCCTGACAGGGCAAAGGAGACTCGCGTCCCTCTCCTCATCGAGAACCGGAAGGGCTGACAGGGAAATCACCTGGGCCCTAAACGGTGTATTGAGGGATTTCGGCACGTAGCCGTGCCTCGGTTTGAGTACGACCTTTGAGTCGTTGGGCCCAAACTCCAGACATGACGCGCTTACAGAAAGCGCCTGCAAGTCCCCTACACGCTTCACTGAAGCGAGAGCCAATAGAAACACCGTCTTAAGGGACAGGTGCCTCATATCCGACAGCTGGATCGGCTCGAACGGGGCGCCTTTCATGGCCTCCAAGACCGTGGAAAGGTCCCAAGCCGGGACTGAAGGGGGCCTGGGAGGATTCATTCTCCGAGCCCCTCGTAGGAAACGCACGACTAAGTCGTTTTTCCCCAGTGACTGGCCAGACACAGGTTTAGCAAACGTTGCTATGGCCGCCACGTACACTTTGAGCGTGGATGGGGTTCTTCCCTTATCCATCAGCTCCTGAAGGAAGGCAAGCACTTCCTCAACCCCGCAGTCCACGGGTGAAAAGCCACGGGCTCGACACCAAGTAGAGAACACCGACCATTTCGAGGCATAGAGCCGTCTGGTAGACGGAGCTCTAGCCTGTGCGATCGTGTTTAGCACTCCTTCTGGGAGGCTAGCGGGTACCCGTTGATGGCCCATGCGTGCAGGGACCACAGTTCCGGGTGAGGATGCCAAATCGAGCCCTCTGCCTGAGAGAGGAGATCTCTCCTCAACGGTACAGGCCACGGGGCAGTGCTGGTCATCCGCATCAGGACCGGAAACCAAGCCTGGTTCGTCCAGAGCGGAGCCACAAGCAGCACTGGGCATCCATTTTCCCTGATCCGCTCCAACACCTGTGGCAGGAGCGAGACCGGGGGAAAAGCGTACAGGGGACCGCTGGGCCAAGTATGGGCCAGCGCGTCCCTGCGCTTTGAGAAGAATACTGGGCAGTGAGCGTTCTCGCGGGACGCGAACAGGTCCACCTGCGCTCTGCCAAACGTTTCCCACAGGAGCTGGACCGTCTGCGGGTGCAGCGACCATTCTCCTGTCAGGACGTTGTCTCTGGACAGCATGTCTGGACCCGTATTCAGGTGCCCAGGCACGTGCGCCGCTTTCAAAGAAAGTAGGTTGCGCTGGGCCCAGACCAAGAGGGGTTCCGTCAGCCTGCAAAGGCGTGCGGACCTGAGGCCGCCCTGGCGATTTATGTACGCCACCACTGACTTGTTGTCGGATCGGACCAAGACGTGGTGGCCCCTCACCAGGGGACAGAAGCGCCGCAGCGCTTTGTCGACTGCTATCAATTCCAAGCAGTTTATGTGAAGGAGCTTCTCCCGCTCTGACCATAGGCCAGCCAACGGTCTGCCCTCGAGCAGCGCTCCCCACCCCGTGGTGGAGGCGTCCGTAGACACCACTTTCACCCTTGAGGCGGTCCCCAGACTCACACCAGACTGATACCAGCTGGTTACTTTCCAGGGTTCCAGAGCCGAAACGCACCTTTGGTCGACCCTGAGGCGACACCTGCCCGTGGACCATGCCCGGGGCGGGACCCGTGCTTTCAGCCACCACTGCAGCGGGCGCATGCGAAGCAGGCCCAGCTGGAGTGCATGGGATGCTGAGGCCATCAGGCCCAGCAATTTCTGAAAAACCCTCTGAGCGGGACTATGGAGCCGTGGCGGAAGGATTCCGCGACGCGCTGAATACTTAGTACGCGCTCCGGTGACAGGCGTGCCGTCATGGAAAGCGAGTCTAACACTGTTCCCAGGAAAGAAATTCTCTGGCTGGGACACAGCAGGCTCTTTTCCCAGTTGACCGTCAGGCCCAGTGTCTCGAGATGCTCGAGCATTGTGGCCCTGTGTTCTATGAGCTCTGACCGTGATCGAGCTAGAATCAGCCAATCGTCCAAGTAGTTCATAACTCGCATGCCCTGAAGTCTCAGGGGCGCGAGAGCCGCGTCCATGCACTTCGTAAATGTACGGGGTGCCAAAGACAGGCCGAACGGCAGGACTGTGTATTGATAAGCCTGGCCCTCGAACGCGAATCTCAAGAATCGCCTGTGATGGGACGCTATTTGTATTTGGAAATACGCGTCTTTCAGATCTATCGACATAAACCAGTCCCCTTGGCGCACTTGCGCGAGGATTTTCCTGGTCGTAAGCATCCTGAACTGGCGCTTCACAAGCGCTTTGTTCAGCTGTCTCAGATCTAGAATGGGTCTGAAGCCCCCATCTTTTTTCGGTACCAGAAAATATCTGCTGTATAAGCCCCCTTCGCTCTGAGCCTGAGAAAGGGGCTCTATGGCCCCTTTGCTCAGTAGTTTCGCTATCTCGGCTCGAAGTAGATGAGATACTTCGTTTTTCACCGAAGTCTCGACGGGCGCCGTACAACGGCGTGGACGTCGTGCGAATTGTAGCGAGTAGCCTCTCTTTATAGTGTTCAGCACCCAGTCTGATACCCCGGGTAGCTTCGACCACGCTTCTGCGCGAGTAGCTAGGGGTAGGATGCAGACCGGGCTCTGGCCGTGACCTGGCAACGGCTCGAGAGCCCCGGTACCCTGGGAACACGACGCCGTGTTTACAGCGTTCGAGGCGGGGGGCGCGCTGGGCACAGCGGGCAGTCTGGCCGCGCTCACAATCTCTATGGCGGGACGCATAACGAGAGTGAGCGGGGCGAATCCCGTGGGATTCGGCGTGCTTGCGGGAGGATGTGGGCGCAAACCTACGGGCACATCTACAGCACTGTGCACGCTTTCGGCCGGAGCCGATAGATTGTGTGTTGGTTTCGTTTTTACAGAAACCAAGGGACACGGGGCATGCAGCGTGAGCGGGCATTGTATGGGCGCAATCGCTACATTGTTTGCACAATCGACCTGAGTCAGATTTATGTGTGCTCGCCTCGCACCGTGGCGGGCTGTGTCTGGGTGTGGGAATGGGCACTGGGGCGTGGGCATTCTTACAACACTCATAACACCATCGGCCGTGGCCGGCATACCAGAAAATACACTCTTTATTGGATTTATCTGGGTAGCCATGAAAACGGCTTTTTTGTGCAGGCAAGCGGGCTGAGACACCGGCTGCTTCACTGCTAAATACACTGGCACAGTCACTTCGCAAGGAACTGAACGAGCGAATCTTTTTCGGTGGGGAGCCGGCCGCAGCGGGCTCCGAACACCGTCGCTTTCTTAGAGTGGCTAGGAAAGCTTCGAGGCCTCGGGCTTGAGCTCAATCTTCGGCCGAGGCCCGCGCTGAGCGGGGCGGCGTCCAGCAGAGCGAGAGCGCGGTCTCTGATCCCGGGCCTGGCGGCGCTGTGTAGCGGCGGCTGCGGGCGATGCAGGCCGAGGCTGCGAGCTGCGAGCAGACGGCTGCTTAGAGCGACCTGCAGCGGAGCTCGAGCGCTTCGGAAGGAAGTGCTTCATGGCCTGCGAAGTCTTCTGCTCCTCCGAGAATCTGTCCGCGAAATCCTTGACGGCAGATCCGAAGAGGCCCGCAGGGGAAATGGGCGCGTCGAGGAATACAGAGCGCTCAGCTTCCGTCATCTCAGACAGCGTCAACCACAGATGTCTCTCAGCAACGGCGAGAGAGGCCATATTCCGCCCCATGGCCTGAGCAGCGGCTTTAGCGGCGCGTAGAGCAAGGTCCGTAGCGCCTCGTAAATCCGCCACGTTGATCGCACCCGGGCCTTCCTCGTCCAGTTTAAGGAGAAGGTCGGCCTGGTAGATCTGCAAGATCGCCATCGTATGCAGCGCTGAGACCGCCTGTCCAGCGGCTGTGTAAGCACGTCCGTGCAGCGATGAAGTCACCCGGCAGGCTTTAGAGGGGAGCGTCGTCTGCGCGCGCCGTCCCGCAGAGGGCGGGCAGAGATGCGACGCGACCGCCGCCTCGACAGGAGGAATGGAGAGATATCCTTTATCTCCCGCGCCGGTGACAGAAGTGAAGGCCGCAGAAGTGGAAGTGCGCAGTCTGGCGGAGAACGGGGCGGTCCATGACTTAGCGACTTCGTCGTGGAGCTCAGGGAGGAAGGGGGCGGCCCTAGACTTAGACGGGGCTTCGTCTTTCTTGAGAAAGCGCCCGTCGAGTCTGTTGCGCGGCGGCAAGGCGGGCGCCTCCCACTCGAGGCCGATGCTCTCTACGGCCTGGGTGAGCAGACGCATCAGCTCAGCCTCAATGCCGGGTCTCCTCACAGAGGGTTGGCTAGACACGTCAGCGGGGGGGAGGTCCACAGAGCTCGCCCAATCCTCGCTATCGGAAGCCACAAGAGAGCATACCTCGGCAGGCTCGTCCAGCTCGGGAACGGAAGCGGCGGCAGACGGCGGGCGCTGTCCGTCCGGGAGCGACTCAGGTGAAGCCGGCGAAGCAGGCGGGCGCACCGGCGAGCTTTGGCGGGCTGGAGAAGGCTCGGGAGCGCGCTGGGCGCGACGCTTCTTACGGCGCGGCACAGACGGCTGGGACGCGGGTTCAGAGAACGACGCCAGGCGAGTCCGCAGAGTCGCCATAGGCAGAAGTTCGCAGTGCGGGCATCCACCATCCGCGAGCGCGATAGCAGCGTGCTCATGACCCAGGCAGGACACACAGATGACGTGACGGTCCTCATCGCTGAGTTGAGAGCGGCACGAGCCACAGAAAGGCATCTTTAAAAAGACGCAGCTCTTTTAGAACATATAATGGGTGTTGCGTCACGTAAGCAAACACACACACACACAGTGACAGAGTAAAGGATATAGTACGCCGGAAAGCGCAGCAGGTACGGCAGTTGAAGGCGGCTGGGCCAGCGACTTCAGAAGATGGCACGTCCCGCTGAGAAGGCTACAAGTCAACGGCGCGGCTTCTCACTCTGGATCCCGCGATGCGTGAGCTTCGCGTGAAGAATGAAAAAATCAGAGAAATACAGCTATCGAGGGGTATTTATAGGGTGAGACCACGCCTATACTGGCGGGACATGACGAAATGAGCGCGAAGCGTCTTCATTCGTCATTACGTCACGCAGTGCCTTCACTCGATAGGCTGCAGCTTTTTCCAGCGAGGCAGCCAATGGGCGCGCGAGCTGTTTCGCCCTTGTCTGCTTGCTGCTGCAAAAGCGTTTTGCATGATTAAAAAATTAAGGATAATTTTTGGCTTCAATATCTCGAGGAAAGAGTGTTTCCCCATAGCGTAAGATATTACGCAGTACGAGAGATACTCTCGTAAGAGAACCCACAATAATTTATGCAGTCAGTAAAGCCAGCTAGTATGTGTTCTGCATACCAACAATATTTAAAATACTACAAAAAATCAGTGTTGTGAGTGTTGTTTGCTTTTGGCCAAACAGAATAAATCAAGTTTAAACTGGAAATGATTTTCGATTAGATCAACATAAAAATGCACTTAATAAATTACATGGTAGTTTTACATTTCGTCATATTGCATTTTAGTGCAATACTAAAAACTATACATATGTGGGAGGAGACTGGCCAGCAATGAGTTTCAGGTGTGGATAGCTAGTCATATGACCAAGAAAGCATAAATAATTTCTGCAGAAACAGATAATTGGCATGTTTCTGAAGTTTAGTCGACGTGCAGCCTCTTTACCCTTTCATATAGGTATGTGGAGTTATTAGTTGTGTGATTTGTTTGTGTTGAATGAGTGCATTTTAATAGTGCAATTCCATTCTTATTTGATCCCTTTTTTCCTTTAGGCTGATTTATTAACAGGTTTTACTCTCTGTCTTGGAAGCTGGGCAGACAAATATTTATTGCTGCGGTACCTTCTATGGGCTGGCGGCCGTGTAGGAGTGTGAACAACCTGGAGTGTGTAAATGCAGTATACCTTTTATTGAGGCCGATGGGTTATGAGTTTGAGTCTGCAGTTGTACTTTCGCTAAAGTATGTTTTGTTTGTTTGTGTTCTTTTATTGCAGGTTGTGTTAACATCTATTAACGTGTATGTTTTTTTTATATTAAGTCCCACTTTATATTAATTGGCTTTAAGTACTATGTATTTACATCGAAAAATAAGTACAATGCACTTATTGTGTTGATGTTGTATTGTAAAACACTTTTGCTGCTATTGAGGTGTGATACGGGTAAGGTTAGGGACAGGTGTGTGTGAAACTGGTAAGGTTAGGGTCAGGTGTGTGTGTGTATGGGTCGGTTTAAGGTTGGGTTAAGGTGTAAGGGAAGGTCAACAGTGAAATTATACATGTAATTACATAAATTAATTACAGCTGTGATTACATGCAGGTATTTTCAAAATATAAGTACAATGTAAAAACATGTATGTACACAATAAGTACATTGTATCAAATTATTAATTTCAATGTAAGTACATAAAGCCACTTAATATAAAGTGGGACCAAGTTTTCTTTTGTGGTTTCTTTTTCTTTACTTAATTCTATATTGATGTTTAATTTGATCCTATTAATTATTGTTTGTGTCATTTGCTTTTGTTTGTGTGGTACTGCTCTCCTTGTTTTTTGTGTTCCAGTGCTTAATGGTTTTGTACAGGGACGAAAAGCCTGCATCGACACTTAACCTCCCCTGGTGTAGGTGATTCGGGTGTCGTGGCACTGCTGTGTGGTGTGTATTAGAAGGTTTGCACTGTAATGGTGATTAATGGTTGCTACTTGTTTGCTGTGAATCCTTTGGGTTTTTCTTCTGGTTTCTATTCTCAGGTGGCAGGAGGTGCATGAGAACAGGCCCGGCCCTTGAGGAGAGCTATTTCCTACTTTTACGGATATTATTACTGACACTGGTGTTTTATTCTTTGATGGAACAATACAATTGTCATACTTATATAAACTACATTTGATGCTTATCAGGTGATTTGTAGAAGGCTCCTCCTCCCTTAAATAAGGAGGTCGTATTTCCTACACTACACATAGAAAATATAGCAAGAATGAGTATTGAATAGTTAGCTTAGCAACATGCTATTGTCAGAATAAACCGAACGCTAGGTAAGCAGCATACTGTATGAGTGGCTGCTTGGTCGAGTCTCATATACTGAGTGACATTTTGATAGTGTCTAAAGTCATCTACTCATGAACTTCCAATTCAGTTAAGAGTTGAGTCAGCTCATTAGGTTTTCAAGAAGCTTTCGTTGTAATTGTTAGCTTTGATGTCTTAGTAGAATACTTAAACGCAGCTGAAACACTCCAAGGTCACTTGTTTCATTACATCATTACATTACATCAAAAAACATCATACATTTTTTATTAGATCATAAAAATTTAACAAACGTTCAGAACAGTATTCACTGTTATTTTGTAAATTATACTGCTGTTGGACTATGTTTCAGCACTGATGAATCACTTAATGACTTGGAAAAACTCACCAGAAATTGACCAGGAACGGGTGCTCTAGGTTCTGCATTATCTGGAGCTCTTTGAAGACATTGCGCACCTCATTGCGCTCCACGCACTGAAGTTTGTTCATATACTTCATGGCATACATTTTCTTTGTGTCCTTTTTCTGAACAATGCATACCTGGGGAAAAAAGGTAAGTGTTTTTTTATTGAAAGAAAAAATCCGAATTCAATGTTGCATTAGTGCTTGCCCCCCTTTTTTTTTTTTAGTTCTGTAATAATTTTTTTCCCATACATTTTTCCTAAAGCCATGAACCAAACCAACCAGCTAGGCGAATAAAAAAATGAGAATGGTACAAGACGGTGTACTTAACGGCTTTAGTGAGGGAAATAACTCGTAACTCATGGTAATTCCATGAAGCACTGCAAATGAAATACTGATGGTGAAATAAAAATAATATTAATTTGATTATATCTATAGAAACAATATATTTAGCAAAATATGCATATATCTAAAAATATTATTTTGAGAGTGTAGGGATATTGCATCATTCACAGTGCTTCATACAGAGCTCTTTTTGTACAATTTGCAAGGCAATTACTCTGATTGGTGGAGTTTCCTGTACAGCATCATAGATAATGTCATTTTTCACCACAAATTCTGGTGTCTAACACCATTTTGTTGAAATATTGCAAACAGATGGCTTTAACACGAGCATATGCCACTGATTAACAACTTTTTTTTTTTAAATGCTCATATACTTTATCATTAAAAAAATCCCCTTTTTTCAATTTCCCTATGCATAAAACAATGTTTTTACTTTTGGAGCCAGACTGCTGCACTCTACCGGAGAGACAATATAGATAGAATCTCAGAATTTAACCATATTGAATATTGCGCAATAATAGACAATTGGCTTGCCATACTATGTCAATATAGTAGTAATTAACCGTCTTGAAGCCAACTGGAGCACTTTTTCTTGAGTTAATGGAATTCTGTAAATTAGGTCTTAATCTACAGTATTAATGTTTCAAGCACAATCAATGAAGATCACTGACAATTCACTTTGGCCTCAGTACCATGAGCTTCATTTGTTTGTATTATTGGTTTTCAAGTAAATATATAGCAAAACTTACTTTCCCAAAACTGCCTTTACCAATGGCTCTCAAGATCTGAAAGTGGTCAAAATTGACTGTGGAGAGACAAAAACGTAATGTAACAGTTAGTGCATTGCAAGATACATTGATTTTCTTTCCTCACAGAACACGCATATATTTGTTCATACATTGAAAATCAATGGGGTCCATACATTTCAAGCTCCAAAAAGGACATATAGTATAACAATAATAGTATGTTGACTTTGTCCAGCCAACACAGTAGCAGATGGGAGGAATAGAACCGATACAAACCCCCACAAGGACAATTACTCTGCTGAATTGTAAATAAAACAATCTGTCAGCAAATTTAAATTTTTTATGAAGTTGCCCATCTGATTTAAACCGTTATGCAGTCCGACTTAAAGCATTGTCTCTCACCTCATCTAATGCAGCCAAACTCATCATCTGACCTGTGAATGAACCTTGCCCATCTCTCTCTGCTCTCAAAGCTCGTCTATCTGAAACTGCAGTCTAATATATGCTGTCAGCAGCAATCACAGCTTGATGGTCACTACTCGATAGACACTAGTCTGTTGGTCGAGGACCAGCAATTATATTTTTTAAATGAGAGTCTGTTTCTGCCTCAGACAGCATGCTCACAGTTCCACAGTATATATATACAAAAACATATATATATATATATATGACAAACTTTTGGCATAAGTATGTAACTTTCAGGAGCCAGTGAGTGCCAAATAAAAAAAAATCCAGAATGCTCCAATTTAACCCAAAGTCTTGAAAATAGAGTCAAACAACACAAAGGATGAAGAAATAAAGACATTGTGGTACTGTATGGCATAAGGGTGAGTAATTGTAATTTTAATTTTACAGTACTGTATATTCACAGTGTACTTACCCAACTATGGATTTGGGTAAGGATTCGGGTTAATAGCAATTACATAATAGTTCATAATATGTACATGCAGAACTGGACTGTAAAATAAAGTGATTTTGGGAGAACTGCAGTATCCCTTTAAGGCATATCCTTCATTAGTGTGTATAGTAAATGAAATGTACGTGTAATTCATAGGAGTTGTCCAGTTACACCAACTTCAAGCCAATGCAAACAAAACTGAATGATTATTATTACTTTCTAGGCCTTTACTATTGTTACTATTGGTATCTTGCTTCTTAAACTGTGGGGAATCTTTACTGTTTATACAAATAATGGAAAGTGGAAAGATTTTTGAAATATTTTTAGAAATACACTGATCAATAATAACATTAAAACCAATCTGGTCCAATCACACAGAGAAGCTACTGTAGCTCAAATTGCTGAAAGACTTAATGCTGCCCATGATAGAAAGGTTTCAGATAAAATCCACCTTTGTTCATGACCACTTCTCTAAAGCCCCGATTAGGTCTGAGAAAGCCCCGATTAGGCCCAATAAAGCCCTGAAAGTGACAGTGACACTTTTGGCCTGACAGTGGAAACACAGCTAAACGTGTTCCCTGATGGCAGTGGCCTCTTTCAGACGGATAATGCACCCGCCACACTGCACAAATTGTTCAGGGATTGTTTGAGGAACATGACAAAAAGTTAAAAGTCTTGACTTGGCCTACATATTTCCCAGATCTCAGTCCATCTGAGCACCTATATGGGATTTGGTGGACCAACAAATCTGATCCATGGACCCCATCTCACAACATGCAGAACTTAAAGGATCTGCTGCTAATATCCTGGTCTCAGAGACCACAGATGTCTCAGAGCTGTTTTGGCAGCATGAGGGGGACCTACACAATATTAGGCAGGTGCTTTTAATGTTGTGGCTGTATCTGATATAGTGTTATATCTGAAAGGAACAAAAAATGAAGCAATATAAAGAGGTACATTTCAAGTTTAAAAAAAGTTTGCTTCCTTCTGTTGGGACATAAATAATTGTCCTTTTTTTACCTTTAATATATTTGAAGTATTGAATTATGGTTTGAGGAAAGGTCATTTTGTTATTATACATTTCATAGTTCACTTTTAATATGGTATTTTTGTAAAAAAAAAAAAAAAAACCTTTTACAACACTAGTGTTGAACTTCAACGTTTAAATATAGAGCTTGATTGAGGGACATGTTTTGTCCCATGTCTCAAGAGCCATTGAGTGAACTATTGAGTGTGGGCAAACGATCTAGGACAGCCACTTAGAGAACGCTGACACCCTTTTTCACTGAGACATCCAGAGGGGTCATCAGCTTGTCCTAAATAAATGCCCATCTCTAAGAGGAAATTTTTACCACAAAGTGAATAACAATTTCCAAATCAAGGCTTCAAAAAATTAGAAATAGTGCCTGAAGATCTCTTTAATAAAAAAAAAAACTAAGCTAAACATGCTCTCCTTAGAATAGAGGAATAGCTCTCTCGCATAGAAACCCCCCCCCCCCACCCCCCCACCCCCCCCCCCGCAATTGCAGGGAAGTGCTAGAAATGTGTTTCTGTCTAGCAGTACTGTTCGACTATTAGTGGTGCTTGCATTTTGTTCTGTATTGTTTTAACTGTGAAAACTAAAAAGATCTGTCTGTGTGATATATATGACAACTCTCCGAGGATTTTTTTAGCAAGCATATGGTCTTGGCAGAATATATCTATTAAGCTGCAGCTGATATTGCTGCTTCTGTTTATTATTGCTGTTGTTGTAGATTTCTGCTGCTACAGAGCAAGTGCAGGAACTTGCTACTGCCAATACATACGGCGATACGCTGCAGTGAGCATGAAAGACATACTACTGCAAAAAGCATATATAAAATGACAAAGCTGGAAACGAGAAAATTAATAATACAAGCCTAAATGTTTATGCTGCTGTGAGCATGAAAACACGCTGCTGCTATACAATAATATGCTTGAAATGACCCCCCATCAAAGTAGGAGACGAGTCGTTGGCTCCGCCTTGGCTCCTCACACCTTCAGCTCCGCCGGGGACTGTTGTCCTCGTGGCTCATTTTCTCCTTCCATCTAGCTCCGCCTTGGTCCTCAGTCACACCGCCTTCGTCTCAGTCCTCCGGTGCCGCGGCTCCGCCCTGCTCTCCAGGTCATTGATGTCGCCCGTCCTGTCAGCTCTTCAGCTCCACCGGGGACTGTTGTCCTCACGGCTCCACTGGGCTCCCTCGTCCCTCTGGCTCCGCCTTGGTCAGTCGTTGCTCTGCCTTCGCCATGGACTTCCAGGCCTTCAGCTGTGCTTCCTCCCTCCAGCCCTTCAGCTCCACCTGGCTCCTCCTTCCCTCTGTCTCCGCCTTGGTCCTCAGTCACACCGCCTTCGTCTCAGTCCTCCGGTGCCGCGGCTCCACCCTGCTCTCCAGGACATTGATGTCGCCCGTCCTGTCAGCTCTTCAGCTCCGCCTGGGTCTCCACCAACATGAGCTCAGTCTCGGTCACTCATCGCCTTGGAGAAGCCTGCCAATCCTCATCATGGCTCCTCTCTCCATCATCTCTGCCGTGAGTCTGTATCCTGGTCTTTCTCCTGGGGGTTCCACCCTGAATCCTCTCTGCCTTGGCTCCTTCCTCCATCTTCTCCACTGGTGATCCTGCTTTTGGTTGCTCCCTCTATGGTCCCTGCCCCCTGGCTTCTTTCTCCTTCCACTCCTCCATGGATTATAGTGTTTTGGAGCATCTGAAAACTGCTCCTAGAGGGGGATTCTGTCTCGAGCTCACCGGGTCCTTCTTCACTTCTGCACTCCCTCATCCACCCACTCACGCTCTCCAGAATTATATATGAACTAAGGGTGCTCCGATTGATCGGTCGCCGATCATAATCGGCTGATAAATGCTTTGAGATGTGTGATCAGATGACGCAAAACTCGCGAGACAATTTTTTACGTCCTGGTACAAATGGCTTCAACGGTCTGGCAATTCTACAAGGTGTGTGAAAAAGACAATTCATTAGCATTTTACAATGTGTGTACCGTGCCACGGCCGCTTGTCAAACTGTGCAGCCTCTCTGCTCAACCCGTAAATAAATCCATCGATCAGCAATCATTGTTTGAGTTCTTCAATGGTCTAGTCAGTGGGAGATCTTTTGCCAAGCGTTTCAGAGGTTACGGGTTCTAATCCGCACTCATATATATTTTTTTCTCTCATGAAAACTGAATATGTTCATCAGTGGTTACAGCCTATATTAAGCAGGGACACGTTTGTGTTTTATTTTGTGATTTCACCGGAATGAATAGAATCCGCAACGGCGATAGATTGAAGCGCGCGTCCGAGTGAAGACTGCGCGCGCCACAGAGAACACTGTATCCATGACACTGATCGCCGCGGCAACTTGCGCTCAGCTTGAGTTCAAAAACACATTTTAGCGCTAGATTTCTTATTTAATAGCGAACTAAATGCTGCTCTGCTAGTTAACTGGAGATGTTTTATTTATTTATATTAGCTACATGGTGGGACAGACTTCACTGGATCTAAACAAATCAATCTAACCATATAGATGTGACCAGTAGTGGTGGCTTTCTTAATCTGTTTAAAATAATTTTGTTCTCTACCTCTCTTCCTCTCTAAATGCCCACAAAATCTGACTAAGCATCCCAGAAAAAAGCAAAGTTATAGATACAGATATGAAAGTTGTTAGTTATTTGTATTTTTTGTTGCTGTGCACTTTACTACCTGTGGTCCTTTAAGTGTATTAGAAAATTGCTTGCAAATAAATACACAGGTGTCAATTCATGATACATTGTCTTCTCTTAAATGTAATGCTTAATGCACATTGTTGTTAAATATAGTTTAATAAGTAATGCTACATGATAAATAGAAGTCTTCAAATAGACCCTGTAATCGGTGATCGGTATCGGGTGATACAGCTTCCAGTATCGGGGATCGGTGATCGGCCCCAAAAATCCTGATCGGAGCACCCCTGATTTGAACCCCTGATTTGAACTCTCCTGTCAGCAATCTCCTGCAAACGCTGGGTCCTCCCCTCCATCCTTCCCATCACCTCCAGACGGGCTCTCCCCTCTACCCTGAAGATGCCAGGATGTCCTCTCATCCTTCCACCCCACCACCACCAGATGGCACCCTTCCTTACTTCGCGGGGGTGGGGTGTGGCCCTGCCTTCATCTCAGGCAGGATACGCAGATTCCGTACCCTCGGAATGCGAGTTACGGACGGGGCCTACGCCAAATAATTTGATTGCTTGCTGAGCTCGTAAATAAATGTTTATTGTCTCAGTATTATTCTGCCGAGTCTTTCTGGTCGAACTGTTGTTCCTGTGCGTTACCTACCTGTGTTTTGGATCTTCTCGATCTTCACCCAAAAATGAAAATTATGTCAATTATGTCACAAGCCCGTAAGACCTCCGTTCATCTTCGGAACACAGTTTAAGATATTTTAGGTTTAGTCTGAGAGTTTTCTGTCCCTCCATTGAAAATGTATGTACGGTATACTGTCCTTGTCCAGAAAGGTAATACAGACATCATCAAAGTAGTCCATGTGACATCAGTGGCTTGGTTAGAATTTTTTGAAGCATCGAAAATACATTTTGGTCCAAAAATAACAAAAACTACGACTTTATTCAGCATTGTATTCTCTTCCGGTTCTGTTGTCAATCCGCGTTCACGACTTCTCAGTGACGCTGCTGACGTAAGACGCTGCTGACGTGTTATCTGACTGTAAATGAAGCTCGGGCGCACCAGCAGCAACACACAGCAACAAAGCAGCAGCGTCTTACGTCTATACCGTACATACATTTTCAATGGAGGGACCGAAAACTAACTATAAGAACTTAATAATTATGTTATCATTTGTTTGAAGAATAATCTTCTGCAGTTGAATCCATTTCTGTTCCCTGTGTTATTTATATCGTTACAGGTTCATTATAATGCTAAGACAACTCCATTCTGCTGATTTTTGTCTTAGCAGTGTGAAGTAAACAGACACACAGCTCTTGGTTTAAGCATGCTAGGGAACATCGCCCTTTGGACAAAGAATCGTTTAATAATTTTGCGTGAGTGTCAGGGTTATGTTCTGTTCTCCTTCTGTTTGCTCAGTTTCAGTTGACTCAGTTTTCCCATGTATTTCCTTGATTAATCTCATTCCCCTTTGCTTTGTTAAATTAATCATTAAGTCCCTCGTTTAGTTCTGGTAGAGGTACTCCCTGTTTTGTTCAGTTCATTGTCCTTTCTCATTGTCCTTTAGAATACGCTATTCCAAGTTCTTGTCACGGCTCGAAAGAACAGTCGTGGATTCAAAAGCGAGTGAATACAGGTGTTTATTAAACACAGAGTAGTGGCAAACAGTGCAGAAGATGACAGACAGACTGATGCCCCCAGGCTCGGTAACACAGGACTCCGTGGGCAGACAGCGAGGCAGGGGCAGCAGAACTCTCACAGAACAAGGACCGAGTCCACAGATCAGGAACAGTCTCTGGAATACCACTGCTGCTTCTCAGAACGAGGTGGAAACACCAGAACAGGAAACAGACTGGATACGGTTGACGCTTCCCAGAACCGGCAGAGTTCACAAAACAGGAAAACAGACACTGGGCAAGGAGAAAGGACGGTGAGTAATCCGTGAACCTCAACAACCATCTGACAAAGACCAGACAACATGACAAACAATATATAGGACATTCTCATTCAAAACAGCTGGCGCTGATCAGCTCATCAGCGGAGATAACGAGCCGTGCTGATGAGCCGCGCCCATTCACACAACACGCACACACTTAGCGAGGGCGAGTCAATGAATCCATGAACCGTGACAGTACCCCCCCTCCTAGGAATGCCGCCTGGCATTCCCAGACCCCCTTACCTGTCGATTGTAATCATCGATGAGGGAGTGGTCCAGGATGTCCCTAGCAGGAACCCAACTTCTCTCCTCCGGACCGTAACCCTCCCAGTCCACCAAATACTGGAATCCACGTCCCCTCCGCCTTGAATCCAGTATACGATTAACCGAATACGTTGGTTCCCCATCTACGAGTCGCGGCGGGGGGGGAACCGGGGCAGGCGGATTAATGTGTGAATGAAACACGGGTTTAATTTTAGATACATGGAAAACGGGATGAATCCTTCTGTACGCTGGAGGAAGGTTGAGGCGGACTGCCACCGGACTAATGATCTTGGTGACAGTAAATGGGCCAATAAATTTGGGAGCAAGTTTATTAGAAACGGAGCGGAGCGGAATGTTCCTGGTTGAAAGCCACACTTTTTGACCAACGACGTATACGGGAGGTTTAGACCGGTGGCGATCGGCCTTAGCCTTGGTGCGTGCACCCACCTGGAGCAGAGTCTCACGGGCTCTGATCCATGTGCGTTGACACCTCTGGACAAAGGCGTGGGCGGAGGGAACCGCGACTTCGGATTCCAGACTGGGAAAAATTGGTGGCTGGTAACCTACACTACACTCAAACGGAGATAGGCCCGTTGACGACACCGGTAACGTATTGTGTGCGTACTCCACCATAGAGAGTTGCTGACTCCAGGAAGAAGGATTCTTGGAGACCAAACATCGTAACGCCCTTTCCAAATCTTGGTTGGCTCTCTCGGTTTGGCCATTGCTCTGGGGATGAAACCCTGAGGACAGACTGACAGTCGCCCCCAGCAATCTACAAAATTCTTGCCAAAATTTGGACACAAACTGGGGTCCCCTGTCGGAGACCACGTCCACCGGGAGGCCATGTAAGCGGAAGACGTGGTCTACGACTGTCAACGCCGTCTCCTTGGCTGAAGGTAATTTGGGCAAGGGAATGAAATGAGCCGCCTTTGAGAACCGGTCCACCACGGTTAAAACGACCGTGTTACCTTGGGAGGGTGGGAGGGCGGTAATAAAATCTAGCGCTATGTGGGACCAGGGTCTCGAAGGGACAGGCAGCGGTTGAAGTAACCCATCTGGGGGTCGATTGGAGGTCTTACCAATGGCACAAATCGAGCAAGCCAAAACAAAACTGTGGATGTCACGAGCCATAAGTGGCCACCAGAATCGTTGCTTGACTAAATAACTAGTACGGTTAACTCCTGGATGACAAGCCACGTTGGAACAATGCCCCCACTGGATGACGTCGGACCGTAATCCCTCCGGCACAAACAAGCGATTCGGTGGGCAACCGGGCGGAGGCGTTACCCCTTCTAAGGCCGACTTGACCTTCGACTCGACCTCCCATGTGAGTGTGGAGACAAATAGGGTCTCGGGTAAAATGCACTCGGGAGTAGACGGGCGTTCGGAACGGTCAAAAATGCGAGATAAAGAGTCGGGTTTGATGTTTTTGGAACCCGGGCGATACGAGAGAGCAAAATCAAAACGACCGAAAAAAAGTGCCCACCGAGCCTGCCTGGAGTTCAATCTTTTGGCGGTTCTGATATATTCTAAGTTCTTGTGATCGGTCCAGACGATAAAAGGTACCCCCGACCCCTCTAACCAGTGACGCCATTCTTCCAACGCTAACTTGACTGCCAACAACTCTCTGTTACCGATATCGTAGTTACGTTCGGCAGGCGATAAACGGCGGGAAAAAAACGCGCAGGGATGCATCTTGTCGTCTGTGGGAGAACGCTGGGATAGCACTGCTCCTACCCCCACCTCTGACGCATCGACCTCCACCACGAACTGACGTGATGAATCAGGGGCTATAAGGATGGGGGCTGAAACGAAGCGGCCTTTAAGTTTGGCAAACACAGCCTCAGCTGTGTCTGACCACCTGAACACCGTTCTGGGGGAAGTCAAGGCAGTCAGAGGTGCGGCTAGTTGGCTGAAGTTGCGAATAAAACGCCGGTAGAAGTTGGCGAACCCCAGAAACCTCTGTAGGGCCTTACGGGAATCTGGACTTGGCCACTCCACCACAGCCTTAACCTTCTCAGGATCCATTCGTATTCCCTCAGACGAAATGATGTACCCTAGGAAAGGAACAGACTGTGCATGAAACGCGCATTTCTCCGCCTTGACAAAAAGCCCATTCTCTAGCAACCTCTGAAGCACTCGTCTGACGTGTTGAACGTGCTCCTGGAGAGACGAAGAAAAAATCAATATGTCATCCAGGTAAACATATATGAACTGATCTACCATGTCTCTCAACACATCATTGACGAGTGCCTGGAAGACCGCTGGGGAGTTGGAAAGCCCAAACGGCATAACCAAGTATTCAAAATGCCCCCTGGGGGTGTTGAACGCGGTCTTCCACTCATCCCCCTTCCTGATGCGAACCAAATGATATGCATTACGTAAATCCAATTTTGTGAAAATTGATGCTCCCTGCAACCTCTCGAAAGCTGAAGACATCAACGGCAAAGGATAAGTATTCTTTACCGTGATGCTGTTCAGCCCCCGGTAATCAATACAAGGTCGCAGAGAACCATCCTTCTTCCCTACAAAAAAGAATCCCGCCCCCGCTGGAGAAGAGGAAGGGCGAATGAACTTAGTTGCTAGAGAATCAGAAATATATTTCTCCATAGCCTCCCTTTCTGGAACAGAAAGCGAATATAATTTGCCCTTAGGCGGAGACGTACCTGGCAGTAAATCTATAGCACAGTCGTAAGGACGATGCGGAGGAAGAGAAGCAGCCCGAGACTTACTGAACACTTCCTTCAGGTCTAGATACTCCGGTGGCACGTTAGACAGATTCACTGGCTCCTCCTGCAACACAGAACGAGAAACAGACGGAACAGCAGACGAAAGACAAGAGGCATAACATTTCTCACTCCAACTGGACACGGATTTCACCAACCACGGATGACCCAGGACAATGGGAGCGTGAGGTGACTGGGTGAGGTAGAGTGAGATCCTCTCAGTGTGGTTACCCGAAGTGATGAGTGTGACGAGCCCAGTGATGTGCGTGATGCCCGGGAGTTCCTCTCCATTGAGTGCGTGGATGGTGATAGGGTGGTCCAAGGCAGTGATGGGGAGGCGAAGCTTGTGAGCCAATGACGAGTCCATCAGGTTTCCCTCCGCTCCTGAATCCACCAGCGCCTGGCCGTTGAAGGAATGATCTGCCCACTGGAGTCTCACCGGGAGGAGGGTGGCGTTCGAGGGTCTGGTCAAGGAAAATCCGCCCGACAGTAGTCGCCGTCCTATCGCCGGGCTTGGCCTTTTAAAGGACAGGTGGAAACGAAGTGGCCGGCCTCCCCGCAGTAAAGACACAGACCTCTCGAGCGGCGGTGTTCTCTCTCCTCCCGGGAGAGCCGAGCTCGACACACCTGCATGGGCTCCGGTTCGTTCGAGGAACTGACCGCGTTCGTTACTCTGAAGCCGGGAAACTCCGCGACCTCCACCATCGGCGTCTGGAACTGTCGATTACCTCCCTGTTGTAGACGTGTATCAACTCGTAGTGCCAGTTCAATTAGTCCATCCAGAGTCTTGGGTAATTCCAGTGTATAAATTTCCCTCTGAACACGGTCAGCCAGCCCATGCAGGAATAAGTCCCACTGCGCCTCCTCGTTCCCTTTGCACTCGGCGGCCAACGTCCGAAACTGGATGGAATAGTCGGAAACAGAGCTGTTCTTCTGTCGGAGATCGGCAAGCTGGCGGGCCGCCTCCCGCCCGGCAACCGCGCGGTCGAACACGCGCCTCATCTCCTTCTCGAGTTCTTGGAACGAGGAGCAGCAAGCGTGTTTATTCTGCCACACCGCTGTTCCCCACAGAGCCGCGCGTCCAGACAGCAGCGTCATCACGAGTGCCACTTTACTTTCCTCAGAGGAAAACGTCACAGGCTGGAGAGAGAAAAAGATTGAGCATTTTGTTAAAAACGCTCTGCACAGGTCTGGTTCCCCAGAATACCTCTCCGGAGTGGGAATGCGCGGCTCTGGTCGGTTGAAGTTCGGAGGTTCCGGGGGAACAGGCGGGGGCGGGGCTGGCGCAGCGGGACTTCTCAGACGTTGTATTTGAGAGGTGAGCTCGGACACCTGTGTTACCAGAGCCTGTATCGCCCGACCCGAGGCTCCGATTTGTTCATCCTGTCGATCCATGCGGGCGTGGTTATCGGCGACCATCTTCCCGAATTCGGCTGCACTCGCTGAATCCATGTAGGTGGTCAGATGGTTCTGTCACGGCTCGAAAGAACAGTCGTGGATTCAAAAGCGAGTGAATACAGGTGTTTATTAAACACAGAGTAGTGGCAAACAGTGCAGAAGATGACAGACAGACTGATGCCCCCAGGCTCGGTAACACAGGACTCCGTGGGCAGACAGCGAGGCAGGGGCAGCAGAACTCTCACAGAACAAGGACCGAGTCCACAGATCAGGAACAGTCTCTGGAATACCACTGCTGCTTCTCAGAACGAGGTGGAAACACCAGAACAGGAAACAGACTGGATACGGTTGACGCTTCCCAGAACCGGCAGAGTTCACAAAACAGGAAAACAGACACTGGGCAAGGAGAAAGGACGGTGAGTAATCCGTGAACCTCAACAACCATCTGACAAAGACCAGACAACATGACAAACAATATATAGGACATTCTCATTCAAAACAGCTGGCGCTGATCAGCTCATCAGCGGAGATAACGAGCCGTGCTGATGAGCCGCGCCCATTTACACAACACGCACACACTTAGCGAGGGCGAGTCAATGAATCCATGAACCGTGACAGTTCTCTCCTGTGCGTTTGTATGGTGGAATCTACAATTAAAAGACTATTTTGAGTATCATGCGCTTTGTTACAGCCACCCAACTGTGACCGAAGACAGGACCTTAACAAAGACTGAAGAATGGACTTACCAGCAGTGCGCATGCTCTGCCTGGAACAACAGGGAATAACCCTCGAGGACCATACGAGTGATTTTCATCAACAGGCGTGCCTGACTCCATTTCCTGAACACACTAATGGTATTGTACTACACCAAACTTAATAAGCAGATGAAGGCAAGCCTGTCGTGGAGGACCCTTTTTGGACTTTGTTGAGTGGGTTCTGGAAACCTGTGGATCCTCATGTCCCGAGTCCATTCCAGTAAGTGAATTTCCAGAGCCTATTCCAGTGTGCGAAATTCACAAGTCTGCTACAGAGAGTGAAATTCCCAAGTCCGTTCCAGTGAGAGAAATTCTGAGTCCGCTCCAGTAAGTAAAATTCCCCATGTCCGTTCCAGTGAGAGAAATTCTGAGTCCGCTCCAGTGAGTGAAATTCCACATAGTGCTCAGGGACGATCTCTGTGGTCGTGTCATGGCAGAGAGGAAGTTCACATTCAGCCTCCTTGACCATTACATGGCAGGCAGAGAGTTCAGAGATGGACGCCACCGCCTCGGGAGGAGTTGTAGTGGTTGCAGTCAACTCGTGAGGAGATGTAGCGAATGCCGCCGAACAAACAAAATAAACCAAACACAGGAAAACCAGGAAGCAGGACTTAGACCAACGTCACCGACATCCACCAAAGGGAAAGACCAGACAATGAACAGGGGTACAAGGGCTTATATACACACAGGGTAATAGATAAATAAGACACACCTGGTGCATTCAGAATACTAATCAAAAAAGAATACTCCAAATGACTATAAAAATGGCACCCAGGTCAGGAAACAAACCAGCAAAATGCAAACTAAGGGTGCTTTCACATCTGTAGTTCGGTTCATTTCTTCCGGACCAAGGGCAACAAAATATACATTGTAGCATTTTTTAGCTGTTTTGGTTCATTTTCACACCAAACTGATTGATGTGGTCCGAATCAGTTGACGAGTTGGTGAAACGAACCCAAATGCAGTAACGTGACCACATCCACATCACTCGTTGGCCAGATGTGTATTTTAACATATTTTCTAAACTGCTCTTCATTTGGTCAAAATTAATGTGAAAAATTAATTCCCGGAAGTAAACAAAGAGAGGTGGAAAAGCCAGCAAGACAACACACCGCTTTTGTAAGTCATACAAGTTCATAGAGAGACGATTGCGCTGGCTGATTATATCTCTGGTCATCATATACTACATAGTTTGTATACACCAATTTAGGCAAACTATACTCTTCGAGAATAAAGCGCAGAAGCGGCTGGAAAATGCACTGCAAATGGCGAAGTCTTACGAAAATTTTAACAACTGACTACGGCAGCTGGTTTAGTCCAAAAATGAGCAGTTGGGTCTGTTCGAGGTCGGATCACATTCCCACCACAGAGTTTGTTTGAAAGCGTAACGAGACCACCTCTTCAATGAGGTCTCGGTACGCTTGTTTGGTACGCTTTTAGTGCACTCCTGAGTGTGATTGCAGCATTCACACCTGCCCAATTGAACCACACAAAAGGGGGACAACGAACTCTAGTGCGATTCAACTGAACTGAAATAGGCAGGTGTGAAAGCACCCTAAAAGACCACATAACAAAAAAACACGAAATACAAAACTAGCGAATACATAACAGACACGACATGACAAATTCCTGATTGTATCGTTCCATTTCTGATGTACTTCAAGTGCTTCTGATATAAAGAACAAATGGACTTGCACGGTAGCTTTCTAGCTGTTACAGCACGGCACCCCGGTGTAGACACATTGTAACGAATTCACTACCAGCAGAGCTTTTTCACTGTACACTCACACAACTACATTTACTGCTTGCTTATGCCACTGCTGTTCATAATATTCGCAATGTGAAGTGACGTGAAGGCCAACCCATACTCAGAATATGTCCTCTACATTTAACCCATCCAAGTTAGTGCACACACATTAGGAGCAGTGAGTAGTGAAAATATACACTGCAAACTGTGGACACGAACATCCGGAGGCCTAGAAAGTATCCGAACATTCACTGCGGCCTAGAAAGTAATTGGGAGTTAGATGTCTTGTTCTTCGTTTCCTGCTGGTAATGAGTATCGAACCCGTGACCTTTAGGTTAAAAGTCTGACTCTCTAAGCATTAGGCCACAACTGCCCCCGTTGCAGTAAAAATTTGCAATGCATACTCCAGCTGCTAGCCCTGCAGAATAAGCAAAAACATTAAAAATCAAATGCCTATTTTACTTTAACGAGTTTATGTACCAGCCATGCTTTGTCACTGAAATCTCAATAACTTGCAAATAGTATAATTTGAATGTATTATACATTCTGCTGTTGTTAATATTCACTAACACAGCAATCTGAATTTGCTATGCATACTGCTGATAATGCTGCACAAAGTGTTCAAAAGCCCTGCTGAATAACCGAAACAAAAGCAAATTACTATTCCAACTTTAACAAGTTGACATACCGGCGCAATCCTTTGTCACTGTATCCTCACAGCATGACAACTGCTGCCAATGTGCAAAGAGAAATTGCATATTCGCTAGCTGCTGATTCATTCACACTGCATCAAAACAGGACTTATTTAAAAACCTACTAAATAGGACACTTGAACTAATTTCCTAATTAATGAACTTTACACATCACTGAACCCAAACCATATTAACAACGAACTACAAACTTTTTTTCTTCTTTTTTTCCCCTTTCTCTAAAGCTAAAATGTATCTTGTTGTATCACTGATCATTATTAGCCCGTTTACCACTGCAAAGCTGCGGTGCTCTGAAAACATGCAGCAAACTGCTATAGAGAATGCTAACCAGCTATTTAAATGTTGAGCAGCAAGCTCATTGGCTGCAGATGCGACATGAACCAGTCACCTTGTGCTATTAGGGCTGTGAAACGATTAATCGCGATTAATCGCATCCAAAATAAAAGTTTGTGTTTACATAATATATGTGTGTGAACTGTGTATAATTATTTAGTATATATAAATGCACACACACACACACACACACACACACACACACACACACACACATGCATGTTTTTAAGAAATATTTGCTCATATATACTGTATATATATAAATTTGTATTATATATAAATATTTTATATACAAATAATTTTTTTTTTTAATATATACATGTATGTGTGTGTGTCTACACACACATACATTATGTAAACACAAATCAGTTCAACGTTCAGTTAGGTACAGAGCAATGTGTGAATGGAATTCTCTTCCAAATACTATTAAACAACAAAACACTCAGGGCTCTATTTTAACGATCTGAAACGCAAGTATCAAGCGCGGAGCGCAAGTAACTTTGTGGGCGGGTCTTGGGCGCTGTTGCTATTTTACCGGCGGGATAAATGACTCTTGCACCCGACGCAAGTTTAAAAGGGGTTGGTCTGAAATAGCTTCATTATTCATAGGTGTGGTTTGGGCGTAACGTGAAATAAACCAATCAGAGCGTCATCCAACATACCCTTTAAGAGCAGGTGCGCATGTTGCATGGCGGATTGTTGTTATTATGGCGGATTGACCAGGCGTGCACCAGGAGCGGTTCACAGCCGAGGAGACTGATTTTTTTTTTCCTGGTTCTTGACGGACAAACTAATTTGTCAGATGTCCTTATATACACATTTCTCTTGCCACTATTGGGCAAACAGGTCTGATCTGTCATTACTACAATTAGCGTGAAAAATTTGGGTAAATGTGTAAGCTAGATTTAGGCCTACATTTTCATGGACACCACAATGATTTCCCTCATGTGTTAATATTTTTCCTTGTTATAATGTATGATTTGCAAAAATAAAAACTGCTGCATCTGTGTTGATGAGAGAATCAAAGTGTATGCGCGTTGTGCACCCGCTTCATTATGGCCAAGCATGCGCGCTTAAAATAGCATTATGAACAACGCGCAACACGCGACTAGGTTTTTTCTGGTCAGTGGCGGAATTGTTTTCTGGAACTGCAAAATAGCACCAGGGAATGTTTGCGCCAAAACACGTCTCCTTTTTGCACCGACCCGCCCAGGGAGCGCAAGTTCATTTCCTAGTTTACCGACGTGCGTCTGTGGAGGGAATAGCCCATATGCGCGGGTGCAAAATAGGAATGATACATGCGTCAGTGTTCAAAGTCATTTGCGGCGGGTGCAAGATAGGGCCCTATATATGGTTTCAAAACTTCACTTAAGAAATATTACCTTGGAAGAAATTTAGATAGTTAATATTAATTATTTTAAGGAGATACTGTTGTAGGGTTCTTAGTTTTTTAGTTTAGCTTATTCTTGATATAGTCCTATTCAGAGTAGCGACATTTTATTTTAATTATGTTTTATTATTTTTTGTTTTGTTTTATGTTTTATTATTTTCTAGCAGCACTTTTCTTCAAGGACTGTAACATTTTGTTTAATAGTTGTTTGCTTTACTGAGTCATTGTGCGCACTGCTGTTTACCCACGTACATGATTACCTTGTAAAATGGGCCAATCGGCTATTGCTATAACTGTACTTGTGATGGCCCATCTCCTCCTTTGACTCGTTTACACACAGGTGTATTGGAATCTAGGTTGTAAATTTTTGACCCACCTGCACAAACAGATTTATGAGAACCTCAATAAATGACTTTCTGCACTCAGCAGATTCAGATCCAAATCCTGTTGAATAGGTTTACTCAGGAGAAATTCTGTTCTAAAGTGAGCAATCCTAAACTGAGATCCCAACAGAAGATTGACATTGATTGTTTTGCCAGGATTATCTTAATTTTAGCTACAGTACATGTACATACAGCAGCAGAGGGGAAGTTCGTATAACAACTAAATAAGCGAATAAAAACACACAATTTAGTCTCTACTTCACACAAAAAGCTGTTGAATATACACCACTTTTACCATACTTTTTATGGGGGTTTTGGTTACACTTTTTTAAGGGTGATTAAACAAATGAGTCCTAAATAATATTAATTAATTAATTAATTAATTACATGAACTTGTAATAGAGTTAGAGTTTATGGTTAGGGTTTGTTGCTTGTAATTATGCCGAATTTACTGTTATTACTATAGCAAGTGCATGTATTGCATAATTGTCACCTTAAAATAAAGTCTTACTGTGCTTTTTGTTCTTTTTAGAGGTTGACAGTCCCTGCAGGTCATTGTATACAATCATTGCATGGAAAAGAGCAGCTCAGGTTTCTCTGTTTGTGCTCATAGAGTTCATACTGTTTTGGAACAACATTGAAAATTAGAGACAGGGTTTAATTTTCGGCATATTAAGTCTCCTGAACACCCTCTGTCTGCCATTGGCTGGTCAAAAAGATAGTCCTGCCTTAAACTCACCCCATTGATTTAGTGTTGCTGTGTCGGATTGGTTGGGATGCTCAAACAAATGTTCTGATAGAAAAAAAAATTCAGGGAATAAACCTATTGATTGCTTATTTATAAAAAATATTTTACCATTTAAAAAAATGACAGGTCATTTTTAAATAAATGATTCACCTACAGTATATTTAAATACTAAAATCCTAACAGTTATACATTAGTGTGAAGAAATAGAAAAGATTGTTAAATGAAAAACGAGTTTATTAATTTATTAGCTAATTTATTAGTGTATTAGAGTCGAGTCCTCTGTCCAACTATAGGAACTTGTTTTGTGTCCAAGAACACACTTACCCTCCGCTGGGTCATCACTGACGGATGTCCTGCTAGACTGTCCAAGTCCCATGTCTTCTTAAGAGGTGAAGTTCTCCAGTTTAAAATGGAAACATCCTCTGTGTTTGTTAATAAGGATATATAGCGCTATAGAAGAATGACCTGTGACAGGGACAGAGTGAAGCATGAGGTTAATGAGAAACAAGACTTTGCATTACAGTGTTTATGTTACATTGGGGTAAAATTCAGGTTGATTGGGACACTTTTTCCAAGTAATATCAATGGCAAAAAGTGTATTTTTTTTTCGGGGGTCACAATTGTCAAGTGTTACATGCGACAAAGCGACTGTTGCAAATCCATTTGTCCTTCGTATGATAAGTATTGTGAATGCTTGGAGTACATCAGAACTAGAACGAGGCATCAGGCTACTTTCTTTTTTACGGTTTTACAGTTTAGTTTGTCTTGAAACGTCGGGCCGCATCCAGTGTAGACAGCATCACTGATTATAATGGGTAATAATGTGTTTTGTCGCATCGCACCACTCACGTCCGGTGTAGACAGCATCACTGATTATAATGGGGTATATTGTGTTTTGTCGCATCGCACCACTCGCGTCCGGTGTAGACAGCATCACTGATTATAATGGGTTATATTGTGTTTTGTCGCATCGCACCACTCGCGTCCGGTGTAGACAGCATCACTGATTATAATGGGTTATATTGTGTTTTGTCGCATCGCACCACTCGCGTCCGGTGTAGACAGCATCACTGATTATAATGGGTTATATTGTGTTTTGTCGCATCTCACCACTCGCGTCCGGTGTAGACAGCATCACTGATTATAATGGGTTATATTGTGTTTTGTCGCATCGCACCACTCGCGTCCGGTGTAGACAGCATCACTGATTATAATGGGTTATATTGTGTTTTGTCGCATCGCACCACTCGCGTCCGGTGTAGACAGCATCACTGATTATAATGGGTTATAATGTGTTTTGTCGCATCGCACCACTCGCGTCCGGTGTAGACAGCATCACTGATTATAATGGGTTATAATGTGTTTTGTCGCATCACACCACTCGTGTCCATTGTAGACAGCATCACTGATTATAATGGGTTATATTGTGTTTTGTCGCATCGCACCACTCGTGTCCAGTGTAGACAGCATCACTGATTATAATGGGTTATATTGTGTTTTGTCGCATCGCACCACTCGCGTCCAGTGTAGACAGCATCACTGATTATAATGGGTTATAATGTGTTTTGTCGCATCGCACCACTCGCGTTCGGTGTAGACAGCATCACTGATTATAATGGGTTATAATGTGTTTTGTCGCATCGCACCACTCGCGTCCGGTGTAGACAGCATCACTGATTATAATGGGTCGCACCACTCGCGTCCGGTGTAGACAGCATCACTGATTATAATGGGTTATAATGTGTTTTGTCGCATCGCACCACTCGTGTCCAGTGTAGACAGCATCACTGATTATAATGGGTTATATTGTGTTTTGTCGCATCGCACCACTCGCGTCCGGTGTAGACAGCATCACTGATTATAATGGGTTATATTGTGTTTTGTCGCATCGCACCACTCGCGTCCGGTGTAGACAGCATCACTGATTATAATGGGTTATAATGTGTTTTGTCGCATCACACCACTCGTGTCCAGTGTAGACAGCATCACTGATTATAATGGGTTATATTGTGTTTTGTCGCATCGCACCACTCGCGTCCGTTTAGACAGCATCACTGATTATAATGGGTTATAATGTGTTTTGTCGCATCTCAACACTCGCGTCCGGTGTAGAAAGCATCACTGATTATAATGGGTTATATTGTGTTTTGTCGCATCACACCACTCGTGTCCAGTGTAGACAGCATCACTGATTATAATGGGTATATTGTGTTTTGTCGCATCGCACCACTCGTGTCCAGTGTAGACAGCATCACTGATTATAATGGGTTATATATGTGTTTTGTCGCATCGCACCACTCGCGTCCGGTGTAAACAGCATCACTGATTATAATGGGTATATTGTGTTTTGTCGCATCGCACCACTCGCGTCCGGTGTAGACAGCATCACTGATTATAATGGGTTATATTGTGTTTTGTCGCATCGCACCACTCGCGTCCGGTGTAGACAGCATCACTGATTATAATGGGTTATATTGTGTTTTGTCGCATCGCACCACTCGTGTCCAGTGTAGACAGCATCACTGATTATAATGGGTTATATTGTGTTTTGTCGCATCGCACCACTCGCGTCCGGTGTAAACAGCATCACTGATTATAATGGGTTATATTGTGTTTTGTCGCATCGCACCACTCGCGTCCGGTGTAGACAGCATCACTGATTATAATGGGTTATAATTGTGTTTTGTCGCATCGCACCACTCGCGTCCGGTGTAGACAGCATCACTGATTATAATGGGTTATATTGTGTTTTGTCGCATCGCACCACTCGCGTCCGGTGTAGACAGCATCACTGATTATAATGGGTTATAATGTGTTTTGTCGCATCGCACCACTCGTGTCCAGTGTAGACAGCATCACTGATTATAATGGGTTATATTGTGTTTTGTCGCATCGCACCACTCGCGTCCGTTTAGACAGCATCACTGATTATAATGGGTTATAATGTGTTTTGTCGCATCTCAACACTCGCGTCCGTGTAGAAAGCATCACTGATTATAATGGGTTATATTGTGTTTTGTCGCATCACACCACTCGTGTCCAGTGTAGACAGCATCACTGATTATAATGGGTATATTGTGTTTTGTCGCATCGCACCACTCGTGTCCAGTGTAGACAGCATCACTGATTATAATGGGTTATATTGTGTTTTGTCGCATCGCACCACTCGCGTCCGGTGTAAACAGCATCACTGATTATAATGGGGTTATATTGTGTTTTGTCGCATCGCACCACTCGCGTCCGGTGTAGACAGCATCACTGATTATAATGGTTTATTGTGTTTTGTCGCATCGCACCACTCGCGTCCGGTGTAGACAGCATCACTGATTATAATGGGTTATATTGTGTTTTGTCGCATCGCACAACTTGCGTCCGGTGTAGACACAGTGTAACACCAGTTTTTTTCTTTTTTCTTATCTCTTGCTTTTCATGGGCCGTGAAATCAAATACACTGCTGAACAATAACCAATCATTTGTTTGCGCCCTCCGGCTTCGAGTATGAATGAAACATACATTAAACGAGAGTGTTTAGCACTCCATAATGCTCGCGTCGCCTCGTTTTGGATAATAATAAAATGTAAGGTCATGCAGAATATCCTGTCTTTCGGAATTTAAATCTAGATTTATTCACATTCGTGAACAGCTCTGCATGAGATGAGTTTAGGTTTTATTAAAAGTGTGTCCCTCCACGTATTCTACGCCCATGCATACATTCAGTACTGGGTGGATTACACATTGTAGTCAGTTACTGATTCCAAATTACATTAAATAAAAATGTGTAGATAGTAATGTAATCCATTACATTACACATTTAAGGTAAAATAATCTGACTACTTTTAGATTACTTTTGACCTAATCGTTCATCACATTGATTTAAATAGGATCATCTTGTACCATATTGATATAAAAATACAAAGAGAAAGAAAATATATTCTATTCTTCGTAATCAACAACATGAAGTGCATTAATGTAATGTACATTAGGTCAGGGTTTCCCAGATTGGGGTTTGAGAAGGAACTGCAGGGGTTAGTGAGTTGAATGAACAGCTATTAAGTAATTGAGTCATTCAAATTTAAAATAAATATAAATAAAATAAAATAAATCATTTTAAAACAAATTTAAATAAAACACTTACTAAAAAGATAAAAACCTGCATGGCACGTGACCATTAACCAACATCAGAGAAATGATAATATTATTATTGACTTCATTGTATTATTAACATTACTTATTACTTTAAAATCACAGGGGTACTTCAGTTAAATATATTCCTCAAACTGACAAAACTGACCAGGTTCATTTGACAAAAAAAGTTAGGGAATCCCTGATCACCGGTTGTCATAAGGGCTATATTTCACCAATAAAACAAAATGAAATAAAAGTAGATTTTATTTGAAAGGTTTTTTAATTTGCTATTCATTCATTTCTGCTAAAACCAAAACATGGTATTTATTGTTATTTTTTTCACATTCTGTTTCATGAATTGCTGAAAAGCCCTTAAAAAGCCAATAATACGTTTTAAATAAAAATATTTGGTGGAATATGCTGTTCTTCATATTTCAAAAAAGGTGTTAGATCACTGTACATCAATTCCCATGACAATAATGTGATATGTCCAATAGTTTCTAAAATAAATACACCAAACCTAAGATATATTCAAAAGGTGAGACAAATAAACCCCATTAAAAGTACTTTACCAGGATAATGTGCAAATAGACAACTTATAATTACATAGCAGCTTATACTGGTAACTACTCTTTACACAGTAACATAAACAGTATAATATAAAGTCCAAATAGAGTGGTAGAAATAGATGAGTTAGAAAACTGCTAGTAAACACGATGTAAGATCACGTACTGTATATTGACCTGTAGCTGAACTCTGTTGTATATAAATCATCAGTAATCATAAACTTACCGTTTAATGTGGTAGGATGCTCGAGTTGATCCTCAAAGCGATGCCAGCAGTCACACTGGTCACAGGCGAGACTGCAGTGTACAGATGAGTGCTGGACACACACACTATCCCACACAACTTCTCCACTCACCGCAATGCCGTGATAAGATCCTTGCAGAGCCGGAGTCAATGACACACTGATGCAGAACACACGAACATGCTGCTTTACCTCCCATATGCGCTCGAGAGTCCAGAGAGACTCATGCCTGCATCACAACACACACACATCCACAGCGGACAGTCTCCGAGCAGAGGACATCTGATCTAATCCAGATCGCCGTGTGTGTGTGCGTGTGTGTGTGCGTGTGACTGACTGCTGAGAGCTGCACAGCTGAGCTCACGTCCTCAACTGTTGATCAACTCATCACTATGCGTCTGTGGAAACATCTGATGGGCATCGCATGTGGTGATGATGATGATGATGATGGTGGTGGGAAGGTTCGTTTATTCATGCATAATGTGGTTCAAGTAGGCTACTGTATACGCAATGTTACTGCGCTGCTGGTCTCCCCATAACATTTTATTAATTTATTCAAGAATTCGTTTTAAAATGCATTTTATACACTGACATTATAATGTATTGTAATTTCTTAAAATCACTTAAAAATATATGATTATTATTCGAAAGAAAATATTAAAATAATATTTGAAAAAGTAGCCAGTCAAATCTAAATCAGTGGTGTCATGTGACAAGACCCTAATGTCAAGGTCAGTAAGTTTCTTAAAAATTATAAATTTATTTGACCTTTTATGACATGGCAAGGTTGGGTCGTCGAATGTGATCACTACTCATGATTCAAGCATGATAAATTCTATTTATTTATTTTTATTTATTTATTTAAAGTAGGTTTGATGATTTTTTTTTTACTTGATGGTTACACCACTTGACATTCCTCAAAACAAAACTTTGTGCAAAAATTGCCATAATTGTAAAAACTGTATATATATTTATTCGCATCCAAAATAAAAGTTTGTGTTTACATAATATATGTGTGCACTGTGTATAATATTTTATATATATATATAAATATGCACATATGCATGTATATATTTAAGAAACATTTGCATGTATATACTGTATATATATTTATACATAATTAATATTATATATAAATATAATATTTTATATATAAAAAACATATTTCCTAAATATATACATGCATATCGCAATTAATCGTTGCCCAGCACTATATATATATATATATATATATATATTATATATATATATATATATATATAAACAGCATTTAAACAAAATAGTATTTTAGAACTTTTGTGTTTTAAAGTAAATTTTAGACGTTTTGTAGTAGTGCTGTCAAATTGATAAATTGCGATTATTCGCATCTAACATAAGTTTGTAAAAAAAAGTATTATATATAATATAACACACACACACACACACACACACACACAACACACACACACACACACACACACACACACACACACACACACACACACACACACACACACACACACACACACACACACACACACACACACACCAAGCTCATCAGTTTAAGTCAGTGAAAAGAAGCATGCTTGTGCGATATATATACACATTTTTACTGTATGTTAGATGCGATTAATCATGATTAAGCGATTTGACAGCACTAGTTTACAGTCAACCAAAAGTTTGTTATTGTGGAAAATAATCATTGCATCATAATTGTGTAGAATAGAATAGAATAGAGTAGAATAGAATAGAATAGAATATTGTATCCACATCAAAATCTAGATAAACCATTGCAGGTCTTAATTGTGCATGTCAGGGGCCAAGGTCATGTGAATTAAGATATTTGCTTAGCTTGCTTTTTTACACAGGCATGTGAGGCTAATAAATTTGCTCTGGGTCTGTCATCTGTCTTGAAAGTGAAATTCTTTTTAGGTGGTAAGAGAGCAATAGGATCTCTCAAAATCCAGCCAAATCACCATTACGCTCTTGGCACACCGGAGTACTTTACAAGATTAGATGCCTCATGCACACACAGCTCTTTTATAGCTTAACTGGCATTTACAAATACACTAGTCACCTTTCCTGAATAGACTTACACAACACGTTTTATCGCACAAGCATGCTTCTTTTCACTGACTTAAACTGATGAGCTTGTGTCTTTGCTAAATGATAGAAGCGTTGTTTGTTGAGGAGGAGAAGACTACAGTTCTCAGCAGGGAAGGTCAAACAGCGATGAAATGACAAGCAATGATCAGCTAGAACTTGTGCTTCCCCCTAGTGGTGCAGGACTGAATTAGGTGTTCATTTACATCTAGTTGCATAGTTATTTACTCACACATACTGCACTAATTTACAATTAAAATGTGTTTCCCTGGAGATTTAAAATCATTAGATTTGGCTTTTCAATTAGCTATACAATAGCCTAGATCTTAAATGTATTCAAAACACATATTGCTTTATAACCTTCAAACTTTAGTGATTTTGAGAAAACTATTTCAAGCAAGGTTTTGTGAACATTGAGCATTTCTTTTCTAGTTTGCAGATTCTCGTCTGTCCAGGACATCATTGGCTCTTATTCTAATTTCTCAGAAGCCTGTATTCACTTGCACAGACTGTATATGATCAGTCACCGCAGGTATGTTACATTTATAGAGTTAATTTGTTTACTTAATAAGCTTTCCGTTTGCCCCATACACTCTCTACATGCCTCTCTACATATAAGTGCTGCAGTCAACTTTGTACTTGTTTTTGGGAAACCGTTTTGTTGCAAAACCCTTGTGAAAAAGAAGTGCACACAACAAAATTCCCAGAGTTAAATTAACTCTGCTCAGAGTACATATGGTCCCACTTTAAAGAGTGTTAAAGTAAGGGTAGGCTACGTTTACACAACAACGATATGCTTAAAACGGACAAGTTTTTCCATTGAATTTTCCATGTACAGACGACACCATTGTCAAAACGATCCACATTCACACGGATACGTGAAAATGACTAAAAGCGCTGTATTCTGCTGCCAGGCCAGTAGATGGCAATAAAACACTACAGACTGAACACGTAATCCACATGTGCATGACGTCGTCGTCTTCAGAGATTTGCATTTTTGTTGTTTACATGGAGACCAACTTGCACTTTGAAACCTCTCTTCAAAACTTTGCGTTTTCGGGCACCCAAAACGACACTCGGTTACTAACGTAACCTCGGTTCTCTCTAGAAGAGGGAACGAGTGTTGCGTAAACTAGCTTAATACTGAAGCAAAAAAAATTATCCTTTAATTTTCTCATATTTAAAACGCATGCTTGCACAGAGCAGACCTAGAATAGGCAGCTCGTGCGCCTATTGGCTGCTCTGAGGCAAGATGCTGCAACCTATCGGTGGACTGGGAGTGACGTCAGCACCAATAGCAGCGCGGGTGCTCGAGTGCGTCACGTCCCGCCAGAATAGGCGTGGCTTACCTTAATATAAGCCCGGTCCAGATAGGGTGTCCTTTGGTTTTTCACACTGAAGCGAAATAAGAACGCAGCATTAACACGGCCGGGTTACGCAACACTCGTTCCCTCTTCTAGAGAGAACCGAGGTTACGTTAGTAACCGAGTGTCGTTCTCTTACGAGAGTACTCTCGTGTTGCGTAAGCTAGCTTACGCTACGGGAACCCAGTTTAAAGCGCCGTGTATGCTGAGACCATTCACATTAAGTCCGAGGGCAGTACCCGGGGAACACATAATGGTGAAGATATGTGGGTCAACACAAAGTGAACCCTAACACGTATTGATCATATGGTGACACCTCATATGTATAAGCAGAGGTGGAAAGAGTACTAAAATTTTCTACTCAAGTAAAAGTACTATTACTTCAATAAAATTTTACTTAATTACAAGTAAAAGTACCGGTCTAAAAATCTACTCGAGTAAAAGTAAAAAGTAACTCATTTAAAATTTACTCAGAGTAAAAGTTACTGAAAAGTAACTTTAACAGCGGGGGTGGGGTGGGAGACTCTCCTTTGAAGGGCTGTAACGGTATGAGAGTTTCACATAACCGTCTCAGAAAATATCACGGTTTATATTGTATTGTTAAATTATGGTTATTATTCCCATCAGTTAAAATAACAGTTAAATAATTGAAACATTTGTTCAATAAAACATATCTAATCAACTAATTTTAATAATTGATTAGGAATTAGATGAACAACTTATTTATATCATTAAAGTAACACAAGTAACTTTTCCTCTTCGGTCGCCCTACTGGTTGGAAACAAAATTCTCCATTGCCGCTGTCGTAAATAATCTAGCCTACCGTCGCACGCACGCTCACTGTTTATCCCGCACCGGCTTCAGAATGAACGATGTCCACAGACAAGGTATGTTACATGATTTCATGAAAGGATGATGTATTGCGACATCAGAAACGAAGAAAAACGAAATAATGACTATTGTAGCGCTTGACGTAAAGCAGTCGAATTTGTAGTTCTTTTTTGTGCAGGGGTTCCTACCCGAAACCCGAAGTTACATAGTGCCAGTAAAAGCGATACAGACCACGTCAGGCTATGTTAGACGAGTCATTTAACTTATTTTAATTCGATGTACCATCACAAGGGTCTTGGAAATATATTGTGAAGGTTGAAAAACTACTTAGTGTTACTTTAATAACTTATTAAAGGATTAGTTCACTTTTAAAAAAAACTTTTGCTGATAGTTTACTCACCCCCATGTCATCCAAGATGTCCATGTCTTTCTTTCTTCAGTCGAAAAGAAATTAAGATTTTTGATGAAAACATTCCAGGATTTTTCTCCATATAATGTAATACACTGGGTGACAAACGGTTCAAGGTCCAAATGCAGTTTCAGTGCAGACTCTCCTGTTGTTTGTTAAATGAACGAAATGACTCGAAAAAAGACTCGTTCATTTTGATGACCGAGTTCGAACAGGAGAGTCACGACCGCGCATTACGGAATAGAGTAAAGGCATAAAACTTAAAGTTTTTTTATTTATTTTAGAAATGACCGATCGTTTCGCAAAATAAGACCCTTATGCATCGTCTGGTGTCGTTTAAAGCCATTTGAAGCTGCACTGAACTGAATCCTAGAATGTTTTCATCAAAAACCTTAATTTCTTTTCGACTGAAGAAAGAAAGACATGGACATCTTGGATGACATGGGGGTGAGTAAATTATCAGCAAAAGTTTTTTTAAAATCAAACTAATCCTTTAATGTTTAAAAACAATTGAGTTCTATCAAATGTTTTTTATTCAGAATTTTTTTCTTTTTTATGATTTAATACAAATATAGATTTATCAAAAACGGTGGTAATCAAATAAAAGTTTAGCAAAGGTGTTTTATCATTTTAGTTTTTGGCAAAGTGCTGCAAAACAGATGTACTCAAACCATGCACAAACACTATATATTCCTTATTATTGTCGTTGTTGATTCTGTTAATGTTAATATTATTATGAGAAGTACATTCTATTGTAGGCCTAAAATAGTAATATTGTATATATCTTATTGGCCTATATCTGTGATAATTTCTGCTAGTAAACCGAACTTTTATTTTGAGGGGTTAAGTCCTGTTTCAGAGTGTATTTGACACTGGTTTTTCCATTCAAATAAAATAACGAAAATGCTTATTAGGCGATGTTCATGGAAATGTTCATGTATGATGTATCCATGTAGGCTAGGCTACTCGTATTTGTATTGTGCGATGCTGAAAACACCATGAGCGCGTCGCGTACTTGAGTATGTAGTAAGTAGACGAAACTGCACAGCTCATTTACACAGAGACACGCAGAACTAGCAGATTATATAGCTGCATAGCAGTCTTTTGTGCTTTAATATTCACAGATCATGTCGCGATTTTATTTATTGTACAGCTTTACTTTCGATTTATTCATCCATACATCTACCAGTTTGCGTGTTTTAAGTGACATCTGCAAGCTATTCCCTGACCAGGGCTTCACATACCGGTATGTGTGCGAGTGAGATTTTGACAGAATTTCACGTACGTTCAGCTGGGTCTGCATCTCTGTCTGTCTGTCAGTTGGGTCTGCATCACTGTCTGTCTTGTCCGTCATCTTCTCCATATTACTTTGTGATTTTAGCGCGTCTGTTCTCCCGCCCTTCAATCAATGCTGTAGTTTCTGCAGCGCGATGTTCACCCAAAGCTTTTTTTTTTTTTTTTTTACTCAGTAACGGATATGTTTTAAAATGTAGCGAATTACAATACTTCAAACAAAACATACTTAAGTAAAAGTAAAATTACAGATTTTAAAAACTACTTAAAAAAGTAGAAGTAGCCTACACAAAAAACTACTCAATTACAGTAACGCGAGTAAATGTAATTCGTTACTTTCCACCTCTGTGTATAAGGAAGTGCTTAACACAGTATAACAGTCATTGAGTATGACAAGCTCATACAGAAAATACTTTGGCCTGCAACGCAGGGACCTCCAAGTTATAAAACCTTATAAATGTAGACGGAGAGGCCCAGCCTGCCGCTCTACAAATATCATGGAGTGAAACCCCACTAGTCCAAGCCCACGATGAAGCCATACTTCTAGTAGAATGGGCTCGAACACCTAAAGGGCATTGAAGGCCTTTAGACTTGTAAGCCAAGGCGATAGCATCAACTATCCATCTGGAAATGCTCTGTTTCGAGGTAGCTAGCCCCTTAGTGCGGCCACCAAACGAAACGAACAGTTGCTCCGACTGCCTGAAGGCAGCAGTACGTTGAATGTAAACTCTTAAAGCCCTGACCGGGCAAAGGAGGTTTACATCGCCGTTACTGTCGGTTCCCGGGAGGGCTGACAGGGAAATGACCTGCGCTCTAAACGGAGTAGAGAGCACTTTGGGGACATAACCGTGTCTCGGTTTGAGCATAACTTTAGAATCATTAGGCCCAAATTCCAAACACGACACACTTACAGAGAGCGCGTGCAAATCACCCACTCGCTTCACTGAAGCGAGAGCCAAGAGAAAAATGGTCTTGAACGAGAGACACCGTAAGTCCACAGACTGCAGGGGCTCAAAGGGACCACTGAAGAATATTGGACAGTGCGCGTTCTCTGCTGATGCAAAGAGGTCGACCTTCGCTCTGCCGAACATATCCCACAGTAACTGGACTGTTTGGGGGTGCAGAGACCATTCCCCTGGGGGAACATTGTCTCTTGACAGCCTGTCCGGGCCCACGTTCTGGAGTCCCGGCACATGCGCTGCTGCGAGGGACCCTAAATTGAGATGGGACCAATTCAGAAGGCGTTCCGCCAGCGCGTGCAAGCGTCGCGATCTGAGACCGCCCTGGCGATTTATGTAGGACACTACCGCCATGTTGTCCGTACGGACTAGAACGTCCTGGCCCTTTAACAAGGGGAGAAAATGTTCTAGGGCGTTCACAACTGCTATCATTTCTAGACAGTTTATGTGGAGACGGCCCTCCCGAGCCGTCCAGTGGCCGAAAACCGGCCTGCCCTCGTGACGCCCGGGCTCTGAACGGTGCGTGTATGTGACACACATCTCGCAGCGCCTGTCAGAGGGCTTATAGAGGCGCGCGCGCTCTCTACACACAGAGCACAGTCTGTGTTTATTAGAGACGCCTCTGAGTAAGTGTGTGTGGCGGGGCAAACAGTGTTTATCGGTAGATGTGAGCACTGGGGGGTGGGCACGTGTACTACCTTTGAAACACGGGGGGCGTGAGCCTTTAATGATGTGGGCCGTGTATGAGTGAGTGTCACTGGGCGGGCCGTGCTTATGTGTAGGGGTGGGCACTGAGAAGTGGGCACATTTCCTACATTTAAAACACCTTCGGCGTGAGCCGGAAAAACAGACATAATGCTCTCTTTGAGATATATCTGGGTAGCCGTAAAAACGGCTTTTGTGTGCAGGCGAGCTGGTAACGTAACAGGCTCGTTGGCTGCGAAATACACTACTCCAGCCGCCTCCGTCGAGGGAGCTGTCAGAGCGATGCGTGCTGCTTTCAATGGCGGTCCGGCCGCGGCGAGACTCGCGCATTGTCGCTTCCTGAGCGCGGTCAGGAAGTCTTAGGAGGCTCGGGGTTCAGCACAATCTTTGGTCGGGGTCCCCTTGGGGGAGGCGGACCCTGGCGGCTACCAGAGCGTGCGCGCTGACGGCTGTGTGCAGGGCGGCGACGCTGAGAAGCTGGCGGCTGAGGAGGCGGCGGCGCTGAGCTTCGTGCAGGCGGCTGTTTCGGGCGACCTGCAGCGGAACTAGAGCGCCTCGGGATGAAGTGTCGCATGGCTTGTGACGTCTTCTGTACCTCTGTGAAGCGTTCAGTGAAGCCTTTGACTGCTGATCCGAAGAGGCCGTCAGAGGATACTGGCGCGTCGAGGAAAACAGCTCTGTCAGCCTCCTTCATATCGGACAGAGTGAGCCACAGGTGTCTCTCGGTCACGGTAAGAGACGCCATGCTGCGACCGACGGCCTGGGCGGCGGACTTAGTAGCTCGCAAGGCTAAATCCGTAGCGCTTCTCAGGTCTCTGAAGTTCTCAGGCGTCGAGCCCGCCTCGTCCATGGTGCGGAGAAGGTTGGCTTGAAACACCTGCAGCACGGCCATACAGTGCAGTGCTGAAGCGGCTTGACCGGCGGCGACGTAGGCGCGACCGATCAGCGACGAGGTAACCCTGCAGGGCTTCGAAGGCAGTACTGGCTTCGACCGCCATCCAGCAGACGGTGGGCAGAGGTGCGTGGCCACCGCTTCCTCGACCGCCGGGATGTTCAGATAGCCCCTTTCCCTCGCACCGTCGACAACGGAGAGCGCGGAGGAGGAGGGGCGAAGCCTCGCAGAGAAAGGCGCCTTCCAGCTCTTGACTAGCTCCTCGTGGAGCTCCGGCAGAAAGGGGATGGGCCTAGCGATAGGAGACGGGCGGCGGCCTGTGAGGAAGCAGCCATCCAGCCGGCTGCGTGCGGGCTCTTCGGGTGAAGACCACTCGAGGCCGAGGTCCCCTACGGCCCTGGTAGTGAGGCGGAGAAGCTCGGTGTCCAGACTCGTCCGCACATCGCTGGGTTCAAGCAAGGAAGGGGCGGGGCCGGTTTCGGGGCCCGACCACCCTTCGCTACCCGAGGCGGCAAGCGAACAGATGTCTTCATCCGCGTCGTCCCCCTCAGAGTCCGGATGCACGACAGGGGCGCTAGGCTGACCGGCCGTGATCGAGCAGGGGGAGTCGGAGAGCGAGGCACACGGGGAAAGCGCCGGTGTGCGGTCGCTCGTGATGGTAGCCTCAGGCATCCTCTGTGAACGGCGCTTTTTACGGCGCGGCCCAGAAGAGAGGAGCGGAGGTGCAGGATCCACATTGAAGGTGGCGAGTCGAGCCCGCAGGGTCGACACAGCCATATCGTCGCATTCCGGGCAGCCGCCCACGGAAAGCGTGTGGTCCGCATGGTTTCGTCCCAGGCAGGAAACGAACAAAATGTGGCGGTCCCCGACGCTGAGGGGGGCTCGGCACAAGCCGCATTTGGAAATACGAGGCATTTGAAACAACGCCTCTTTGCTCTTTTAGAATGTTAGAGAAGTAAGTGAAAGGATACGGGCGCCGGATAGCGCAGCAGGTACGGCGTTGAAGCGGCGAAGGCGGTTTCCAACTGCAGTGCAGAGTGCTCGTCCCGCTGTGATGCTCGATTCGACGGCGCAGGCTTCTCTGGAGAGTCAGCGATGTGTACACTTCGCTGAAGAGGTGAAAAATCAAAGGACACCCTATCTGGACCTGGCTTATATTAAGGTAAGCCACGCCTATTCTGGCGGGACGTGATGCACTCGAGCACCCGCGCTGCTATTGGTGCTGACGTCACTCCCAGTCCACCGATAGGTTGCAGCATCTTGCCTCAGAGCAGCCAATAGGCGCACGAGCTGCCTATTCTAGGTCTGCTCTGTGCAAGCATGCGTTTTAAATATGAGACAATTAAAGGATAATTTTTTGGCTTCAGTATTCTCGAGAAAAGGGGTTTTCCCGTAGCGTAAGCTAGCTTACGCAACACGAGAGTACTCTCGTAAGAGAACGCCATTGTCATGTAAACGAACGGCCAAAACACATTAAAAGTTTTATGTTTTTAGTTTGTGTAAACAGCCACTGACTCTGAATCAGAGGCTGCGTTTACACTTTGCATTAACATGCGATCACCGTGATCCGATCAAGCAGATCGGATCATTAGCCAATCAGGACATGGTGCGTTTATATTTGTTCATATTATGCAGCCTCTGTATCTGGATAACCGATCGGATTTCTGTTTCCCGCATAATATTTAAATCAGGTCTGTACGTGGCACGACACCAGATTAATATTAAAGATGATATTAAACAATATCCCAATTGCTTTCACTCACTCACTTTACTTCCATATGCAATCTCCATTAATTAAGATCAAATTATATTTTTTGAAAGAAGGAATACTTCCAGAGTTGATCTTACAAAAATAACTGGGTTGATCATGTTAAACAAGTCACATCATCGATCATCTGGGTTTAAGGTAGCGTGCAATGACTATATTGACAGAAATGGGAGATTGATAAACATGCTGAAACAATAAAAACATTCAACATTTAATTCCGACTATTCCTCAAGCAGCGCAGCTCTTCATTAAGATCTCATGACTGATCTGTGAGTGTACAGACGATCGCCTCCTTCAGATAATGTTGCAGAATTAAAATGAAAAATGACACGCATATAATGTAAGTCTAAATAAACTGTTTTAAAGATTGACGTTTATTGTTCAAATAAGTTTAATTTCGTGTCTAAACTGCGTCTGGCCATTATTTTCTGACAGCCACGCGGGGAGACTGGGCGGAGATTTAAATTATGTCCACCTGTGAATGCAGACACGATGGCTGGATAGCGTTTACATTACACTGAGATCCGATCACAAAGCGTCCTCGACTACCTCTGGACCTGGACACGCTGATCGGATAACATTGCCATCAGATGTGCGTTTACACTCGTCTTTTCAATGTGTATGTGGACAACATCCAGATACAGGTCGCATGTTAATGCCAAGTGTTTAGTTTAGTTGGGAAGTTTGACTCTTGGCTTATTATGTGAGGGTATGATCTTTGTAACAGTGTTTAACAAAACACATGATTTTTTGCAAAGGAAGCAAAAAACAAAGAGGGTGATTTAGTTTTCAACATTATAAAGTAGAATAATTCACTAGTTTTATCCCTGACCAAAAGTGGTTATTTGTTATTTATATTTGTACATCCAATGCTCTCAGCCAGGGTGGCCATACGTCCAGGTTTTGGCCGGATAGTCCGCATTTTAAGCCCCCTGTCCGCCGTCCAGCACAGCCTCAAGCCTCATTTGTCCTCCTTTTTGGAGTTGCGCTGAATTGGCCTAAAAAAATAACCTATACAAGTTCAAATCTCCCGTAATCTAGAGCGCGCATGTGAGACAGAACATAGCCTTCTGTGCTCCAAACCGTGTCAAAAAACCTGTAAAAAAAATGGCCACCCTAACCACGCCCCCTCGTGTCCCATCTCTGTTCCCCTGGAAGAAACGTCCCCGCTGTGGGGCGAGAGAAAGCAGGAAGAGAAGTAGAGGGGTTGGAGAGAGAGAGGTTAAGGATTAGTTCGCCTAACCCGGAGCATGCCACCAGATGGTCTTCAGTCGGCCATTCCACGTGGTAGCCGAGCGATGAACTGCTCCAGCACTTCCAGATCGACCACTTCCTCCACGTCGCATTCCTAGGCCAGCAGCCACTTGCGGCAAGCGTCCCGGGGCTGTTGGGCCATCATGAAAGGTCGGCTGCTGTTACCTATGTAACCTTACTGTTAAAAGCGCTTAAAGCAGCAAGACCAGGGGCCTCATTTATAAACGTTGCGTACGCACAAAAGAAGGCGTACGCCGCTCTCTACGCAATAATTGGTATTTATAAAAAGCAAACTTGACGGGAAAATGTGCGGTCCTTCACGCAAGCTCTGACCCAGGCGTACGCACAAAAACGGGTGAAATGAGAAATGGTGCCACCGTCGGCAAATGGAAGAAACACGTGAAAGTGTAGACCGTTGTGTTAAAGAAATGGCAATACTGTCTCTCATAAATAAAATGAAGACTTCACAAAGCAAGTGTTACAATTAACAGCCTACACTAACACCCGTTTGATCGATCTGCAGTGTAAACAAACAAAATCAAACGAAGTTTACAACAGAAATGCAAATTAACACATATTTGCAAAAAGAAAAGTGAAATATGTTCTGCAATAATATTGGTAGCCTATGTTATGCAATTCATCCTCATAACAGATTTGTAGCTTGTCAGATGCAATCAAATGCATGGTAATAAAATGCCATGATGCCATCACAATACGTAATGGAGCGCTAGACGCTTTTTGCATCGACTTTGATGTCCGACCATTTCTGTTTTATTTCGGCCACGGTCCGAGGTTGTGAGGCTGCAGCATTAACGGCGTCTGCAACCTTTTGGCATTAGTAAAGCCCACACTGTGCCCTCCAAACAACATTTTACTCCTCTTTTAAACCTCGCCAACGATAATTTCTACTTCACATTGAGTGAAGTTATGTTTCTTGGTTTTTCTCTCTGTATTCGCCATGATTTCGCAATCGATGAATATTAACTTGTGGGCGTTTCACGGACTATTTATGGACAACTATGTGCGTTTCACGGACTATTAGTGGGCAACTCTGGGCGTGACATGAAGCCGCAAAAGCTGCGCTACATTTAGAATCGATTGTGATTTATTAAGGGAAATCTGCGTAGGATGTGCGTGCGCACGGTTTTATAAATCCGAATATTTCTTTGCGTACGCACGTCCTATGTTTCATCCGTACGCCACTTCTGACGCAAATCCTACGCAAAGTTTTATAAATGAGGCCCTGGGCTCCAGCGATTGATGGTGAGTTGGCTGGATTTTCTCTGGTATTTCTACAAAGAAAATAACTATAATTTATCATGGTGCCTCCAAAAATGTAGCCTAAGCTATACACAAAAGGGAAAAAAAAATGATTTGTGTAAATAATTATCCTTGGTTACATAAAACGCTACTTCACAATTTGTTATGGGCTTATGGGTTGTTTTCTTCCTACAACAACACTGTAGTCAAATGAACATATAGAATGAAACAAATACAAAATTAGTAACAAATAGTGACTTATTTATTTTACACAAAAAAAAAAAACCTTAAACGTAAAAAATAAATAAAATATCATTTTTTCTAGAATAAATAAAAACCGCCCTCTTTTTTATGGTGTCAGTAAATTATAGAACGAACACAGAGCAAGGGGAAACAAACAGTCTCAGGTGGATAATACCAGTTATTAGTTACAGTTGTATACCTGTATGAATTCAAAACTTTAACTTATATCACATATTCATCCTTTACATTGCTTAAATGTTCATAAACCAAGCGCTTGGATTTCGTTGGGGCCCAAATTCGGTAGTGCACATAAGGACAGTCACGAACGGAGGACACACAGTTTTCAAAGTACACAGTCAACCTGGTTACTCACTCAGTTACAGCGAAACTCTCCAACTGACACAGAGAAGTGGTTACGTGAAGCTTTGTCCTCGTCTCCTTTACACGAACAGGAAAAACTGTCCAACGCTGAAATAAAGTGATGCGTCACACCACAGAAAATGGCTGACGAATCGGACACACGAAAACGGGCATTCTCTCTCCTTTACACGTTGAAATGTCTATTTTCAGCATACAACCGCCTGAAAATACTCCGATGCTGTTTGACTCTTCTTGGTCCTTCAATCCAAAGAAATAATAGAGAAACACTAGGCTATAGTCCTTTCAGGCGAAACAGAAAATGACGGCTGCTTCAATGATCAGCACAGAATTTTATAATTGTCTTATACAAATAAAATAAATAAAAATTACAATAAATTGAAATCAATGTGTACAAATATTCACAGTGTTACACCTAGATCCACTGACCGTTCCTGTTGAAGGACAGCCGGCTTGAGATCGTTGTAGGCCAGGAGGTTCACTACAGGTAGCTGTTGTGCTGCCACCTGAGCTTCCCCAGACAGCAGCGGGATCAGGCGCACTGGCCATTGGGTGCGCGCCCAGCCACAAAGATGAGTGTGTGTGTGTGTTAGTGTGTGTGTGTGCAACTGGGGCGACCTCCAGGCAAAGCAAGCTCCGGATGACCTACCTGGCATCCTGCGCCTGGACCAACAAGCATAACCAATCCTCCTGTTCCAGTTTTAGGTCTATCAGTGGGTTTGGTGAAGAACACAGAGTGACTTCACAAGCAATGGTGTCTTTTGGGCTGGCTGCATGGCGGCGCGCCGACTTCCTCGTCCAGGGTTTCCGCATTTTTTTCAGACACATAACATTGTAATACATAATCGTGTGTGTATATACATACTTATTGTTTCAGACACATAACATTGTGATACATAATCGTGTGTGTATTATTATTATATTGTTATTAATTTGACTGCAACGTTATATTGTCCTAAAGTGTATTCTCACCGTGTACAGCCTGCAGAAACACTGCATCCGTAGGGGCTGCCATTGTTGTTTTGTATGGTTTTGCGGGCTATGTGACGTCAGAACTCGTAACTGGGACTACATCGATCTAGTACGAGTTCACGGGTGGGAAGTCACGGGTTTGACTGTCGTTCCAGTGCACTTTCACGGGTATAAGGTTGGAAAAACACGAGTTACAGGTTGCCTGGAACGCGGCATTAGTTATCATTCACTTGACCTCCTTATCACCGCTCGTCTCCATCACCTCATGTTGCAGAATGATAATGCATGGCCCAATGTTGCAAGGATCTGTACACAATTCCTAGAAGCTGAAAACATCCCAGTGTTTGCTGGCCAGCATATTCACTGGACATGTCACTCAATGAGTATGTTTGGGATGCTCTGGATCGGCGTATAAGACAGCGTGTTCCAGGTCCTGCCAACATCCAGCAACTTCGCACAGGCCACAATCAACAACCTGATCAACTCTATGCGATGGAGATGTGCTGCACTGCATGAGGCAAATGGTGGTCACATCAGATACTGACTGGTTTTTGGTAATGATAAAAACCATTCATCAACCATTCATCAACGAGAACAGACAAGGAATGAGGGAGAACACAGGGTTTAAATACACAGAGAACAGATTAGGGAAACAAGGCACAGCTGGGGCAAATTAACTAAACACAGGTGAAGGAACTGAACACAAACGAGGAGTGGGAAAACTGGGACACCGGACTGAACCAAAAACACTAGGCAGGGGGAAACACAGGACATAACATGTAACAATACCTGATGCTACTTTTAACTGTATTGTTTTCGGTTAGCCTTCATTTAAAGTTAATATATTTTGTACATTACAAATGTTTAATTGCAAATATACATTCAGTTTGCACTTAAAGGTAACATTATTTTACAGTGTCCTTGTTAAACATGTTATAAATAATGCATAATTACATGAAACTAACCTTAAACCAAAACTTAATCCTATAATAATTAATATTACTCACTCAGTACTTAAATGTATAGTTGCACTGTAACATGAACACCTTAAAATAAAGTGTAACCCACTTAAATATATTATTTTAACGTATATTATTTCCGTAATAAGTACTCTTTTTTAAAAGTAAGTAAAGTGCACTTCTTTTTCACAAGGAAGGATTTGCTGTTTGCAATGACTACTAAACAATACGAGACCTAAATAGGCATTCTCTAACCTCTGCTAGAGGATAATTGTGAGAAACTCTCTTTAATGTTGAGTGACTGAATCTTATTTAAAGACTTCTTGGTAACACTTCAGTATAATGGTCCATAACTATGCAGGAAGTAATGCAGGACATATTAATATGATGAGAATACTTTTAGAAAAAAAATCCAAGCCACTTCTTAAAAGTAATTTTAAAAAGCTGTTACTTACATCATGGCTGCCACATTAAAAACATGAAAAATGGCTAAAACACAGACAGCGCACTGATGCATTTCCGTCTTTAGCCTTAATCAGGTAACACATGAGTCACAGGTGTAGATGTAGAACTGGGAGAAACCAAAAGAACCATTACAGAGGGACCAATAACATTAGCTATTACATAGTATAATCACGTACACCAAACAAAAAAGCAAGAAGAGAGAAAACAATAACAATAATAGCTATACAAGAATGGAGTTAACCCCTTAAATCTACACTCACCTAAAGGATTATTAGGAACACCATACTAATAAATACTGTGTTTGACCCCCTTTCGCCTTCAGGACTGCCTTAATTCTACGTGGCATTGATTCAACAAGGTGCTGAAAGCATTCTTTAGAAATGTTGGCCCATATTGATAGGATAGCATCTTGCAGTTGATGGAGATTTGTGGGATGCACATCCAGGGCACAAAGCTCCCGTTCCACCACATCCCAAAGATGCTCTATTGGGTTGAGATCTGGTGACTGTGGGGGCCATTTTAGTACAGTGAACTCATTGTCATGTTCAAGAAATCAATTTGAAATGATTCGAGCTTTGTGACATGGTGCATTATCCTGCTGGAAATAGCCATCAGAGGTGGGTACATGGTGGCCATAAAGGGATGGAAATGGTCAGAAACAATGCTCAGGTAGGCCGTGGCATTTAAACGATGCCCAATTGGCACTAAGGGGCCTAAAGTGTGCCAAGAAAACATCCCCCACACCATTACACCAACACCAACAGCCTGCACAGTGGTAACAAGGCATGATGGATCCATGTTCTCATTCTGTTTACGCCAAATTCTGACTCTACCATCTGAATGTCTCAACAGAAATCGAGACTCATCAGACCAGGCAACATTTTTCCAGTCTTCAACTGTCCAATTTTGGTGAGCTCTTGCAAATTCTAGCCTCTTTTTCCTATTTGTAGTGGAGATGAGTGGTACCCGGTGGGGTCTTCTGCTGTTGTAGCCCATCCGCCTCAAGGTTGTGCGTGTTGTGGCTTCACAAATGCTTTGCTGCATACCTCGGTTGTAACGAGTGGTTATTTCAGTCAAAGTTGCTCTTCTATCAGCTTGAATCAGTCGGCCCATTCTCCTCTGACCTCTAGCATCAACAAGGCATTTTCGCCCACAGGACTGCCGCATACTGGATGTTTTTCCATTTTCACACCCCTTCTTTGTAAACCCTAGAAATGGTTGTGCGTGAAAATCCCAGTAACTGAGCAGATTGTGAAATACTCAGACCGGCCCGTCTGGCACCAACAACCATTCCACGCTCAAAATTGCTTAAATCACCTTTCTTTCCCACTCTGACATTCAGTTTGGAGTTCAGGAGATTGTCTTGACCAGGACCACACCCTTAAATGCATTGAAGCAACTGCCATGTGATTGGTTGATTAGATAATTGCATTAATGAGAAATTGAACAGGTGTTCCTAATAATCCTTAAGGTGAGTGTAATTCTTCATTCAACCCAGGAGAAATGGTAGGTTTTAACTGAAAAACAACACTGTCAAGGCATCATGGACACCTCAACAAACTCTCCATACCAGCGTGACTCTTACCCCCAACCAGATGAACTGGATAAATATATTAAATTTTAAATTTAACAATCCTATCACAACATTATTTTCCTGTTATCTCTGTAAAGCTGCTTTGAAACAATCTGTATTGTAAAAAGCACTATATAAATAAAGGTGACTTGACTTGAAAAATCCAAAGGCTTCCCTTTGTAATCTATCACCCTTATAATAGACCCAGTTACAGTTTCCAAACCAATACTTTTTCAAGTAGATGGATTAGAATCATGAACGGACGCATAATGAATAATCTTTAAAATAATCTTTGTTTCTTGTATGAATAGGATTTTTGTGATCCCATAATCTATCTTGCAGTCTACACCGCTTAGTCTGGCCCATGTAGAAACAATTACAAGGACATTAAAGCCTATAATTTCCATGCTTACTCTCACAACTAATGAAGGGTTTAATAATTGAATATATTTTCTTCGTGCAGACATCTACAAATGATTTGGTTTGAATTAGCCTACATTTGGGGTTGAATTACATGGGGTTGTCATCAACACTTCCAAAGCTTCACAGTCCTATATCCTGGGTCAACATTTCATTCAGTAACATTGGGTTGTTTTGATATATGCTGTTGAATGTTTGATGATTGCTTATTTTACATATGCAACTGCTTACATACAGTATGGCTAAATCTGAAATCGCCTTCTAAACCCTCATTCACTCTTCCCTACGTTAGTCCTCTAATTCTGTTTACACGAAGGAGTGAATGAAAACGAGTAAGTGAATTTGGACAGATGCTTGAACGTACATCGGTTGTACATTCTTATTTTGGTGCAATGTGATTGAATGAGTGCACTCAATAGCGTCCACTATACACTAAAAAACTGTTACGAACTGCTCCGAGACACAAAGATAAATCCAGAAACGTAAACCAATGGACAGGCAACAGGTCAAAACACAGGTAGGTAGGCAGACCGACCAAACAAACAAAACACACAAGGTTGGGAACAAGGCAAACCAAAGGCAGGCGGAGAGTCCAAAAAACAAAATACATGGAACCACAGAAATGCAGCGCAACAACATACAAAACTTCACAGTGAGTGATAAAGTGAACCAGGCTTTTATAGGGTGAGCAAACAAGAAGATGAGACACAGGTGAAAACAATGAGTGATGATGAGTCCGGGCAGTGAGTTATGGGAGATGTAGTTTGTGAGGGAATGACAATAGTCTGTTGTGGAGTGCCCTCTGGTGGCTCTTAAGGGCACTCAAGCTGGAGACGTTACACTGGGTTGAAAACAACCCAAGGGCTGGGTAAATCCTAGAGGACAGAACACATGTTGGGTTATTTAAAAAAATGCTATTGAACTTAAATCCTCTAAACTTTGTTTAGCATGGCGATCCTGAGTTGATAGCCACAACTCTGGCAGACACAAAGTGGTCCTGTAGGCCTGTTTCATCACAGTTCCAGATGTGTCCTGGGAGTTCCTCGATCCCAAGCTCAGTAATTATTTTGTTGTAAGAAGCAAACCATTTTTGCATGAAAACAGGGTTGAAGCAGGCTGCTCGAGCAGAAGAGAGTGCCTCCGGCTTCCTAATACTGAGGCCTGAGTTTCTCTGTATAAAGCCTTGAAAAAGAAAGCCTTGATGAAGGAGCTTCGCCTGGACCCGATGACAACGCAGTGCTGAAGTGCCAACTAGTCTCTCCCTATGGAGGATCCCGATACCGCTCTACAGATAAAGCGCTGTGGAAATTTCGGTTCGCGTACCTACCCGAAGTGATAAAATAAAATAAAATTCTGCATCAAAATTTATAAGCAAGACAAGTAGTTTTTTTAGGCATGGTTTGTAGGGAATTACAAACCTGCGCACATACATTCAAACGCACATAACTATAGAATCAATTTAATAACTAATTATTGCAACAAATGATCATTTCAACGGAAGCGAATCAATCAAAACTAACTTTAGCTGGAAACAACATTATTCAAGAACCGCTATAAAACCAAACCAATCTATGTTACCTTAAATTATATGTTTATCTCTGTAAAGCTGCTTTGAAACAATCTACATTGTTAAAAGCGTTATATAAATGAGGATGACTTGACTTGACTTTGGTCTTTTTGGCCTTTTATTCCATTGGCTTTTGAAAATTGGGCCACAAGAACGTGTATCTTTGGTTTTGTCATGGGGAACCCTCTCTTGCTCAGATCTTTGATTAGCTCTGCTAGCTGGACCTTATCTTTTTTGGGAATGCGGGACTTACTTCTAACAATGTGCTTATAGCCCTTAACAACTCCCTTCACTCGCCTCTGTAGAGTTGATTTTGGTCGGGTCGACCAAGCAATTACGGGAACGTGGTTATAGGAAAAGTCCACTTCTAAACAGATCTATTAATTACTAGTAGGCCTACCTAGAAAAGTGCTATATAAATGCAACGAATTATTACTACTCTCCCTCAAAACCTTTTTTTTCCATTTGCATTCACGCAGGCCAAGTGGCCATAGGGACTATAGGAAGAGTGATGCAAGCACGGCAACGATCTTTACATATAAATATAAATAATAGCCGAGTCCCGAGTCCCAAATAGACGCCTGTCTCTTTTACACGCTGGTGTGGCGACAGGTTTGGGTAAATAAAGGCCGGTTTCAAATAGAGGCTGGGTCTGTTTTTTTAGTTTAGGGTTGTATTTAATCTTCTAAAACCCGTCGGATCGTCCGCTTTTTGGCGGCCGCCAAAGCAAATGTTTGTCCCGCCAAAGCCTTTTTTGATCGGTGAGTGTTGCTTTGACAGGGCGCAAACGAAAGAGAGAGAGAGAGCGCCCCGGCCGCGCGCGCGCACTCTCACGTCTTCACACAACACAAGCACTGTCTTGCTCTCTCCCTCGCGCATAATAATCAAAATCAATGGACATGATAGTAAAAGGTTCGTTTCTTTATAATAGGCATGCTACTCACAATCATATCGGCTACCATCTGGGCCTGCACGGCGGCAGGAAAAAGACGCAGAGATGTAAGACACCGGGTCTCTACAGATGTATCACAGCCATTGACTTTATGATTACAGCGCATCAGCTCCGCTGATACATCCGCAGGTGGCACAGTAGACCTAGGCATACTACTGTCGGACAACAAACAGGCTGCAGTCGGGATTTTCCTTTCCTTAAAATAACGGATTACTTTAAAAAAAAATATCGAAGTTACTGATTACTTAACGCACAAAACTAACGCGTTAAGTTACACATATCACGAAAAATGTAATTAGAGTATTATAACGCGTTACCCACAACACTGCTGGCCAAGAACCTTAACCTGGGTATGTTCCCTGCCTCCACTATCTCATTATACTCTTCAATGGCCCCTTCATTCTTTCTCCTATCCACTTTTTATTGCTGTTTGTTTGTGCTCTCCCTTTTGCTGTCTTCCTACATCTCTCTTCCTGTCTCAGGGGTGCCACTCTGCTCTGCAATTAGGCTACTTAAATGAATTATGATTAGTTAGGAATGTATTAAAATGTCAAGGCTAAACTTAGTGTTAGTGTTTAGCTAGGCTATGTCAGTCCAAATCCAATTATTTGTGTATCTGATTGGAATCATCTAAAATGATTGACTTCCACACTTTGTATCGCAACTGTTCAGATCCAATTTGTGAGTCCTTGCAGCTCTTTCGTTTTCTTCTTATTTACAAAAGGACATTGTGCAACCGCGCATGCTGGACTACGTCTTCCGAGGCATCGGCAGAAACGTAGGAGGCTGATATGAGGTTTCAAAGCATGTCTTCGTTATAATTTCTGCTTGACCGGCACTTTGCAACAACACACACCTTGTTTCTGCAGCATCTTTCAGCATGTGTCCTATAACAACGTCTGACGTTTATGCTTTAAGTGCCGTGAGAAAGCCACATAAACCACATGAAATCCAATCAGAGTGGTCAGACAGAAAAAGATTTTCAGAAATGGGATTTGAATAGGATTTCAAAACACATTTAATGTAACCAAATTGTGTTTGGTTAAATGGGACAAAATAAAAACCACCTAATTCTGAAAACAGAAACATTAACTATATTTGACTAATTTTGTTTCAGTAATACATGTTTCAATCAAAGGTTTGTGCAATATATTTGCTATGACAATTTTATGACCTAATTTTTAAAACTAGCAAAAGCTAATGTCATTTTCCTCACCTCATGCAGGGTCCCCCCCCCATCCCCCCATCCCACGTGATGTCACACCAATGAGGGCATACAATTTTGATGATGTGGTCTCTCACAACTAGGGCTGAGAAAAAAAGTATTTTTTATTTTCACTCATCAGGAGAGAAAATAAAATCTGTAGCCTATTATAGCTAGGCTACTGTCCCATTCAACCTTAAAGGCCCGTTCACACCAAGCACGATAACTATAAAGATAACGATAAAGATAACTATATATGCGTCCACACCAACGACCGATAACGTTTTTATTCTAAGCACGTGCGCACCCGCGCTGCGATTTCAAAGTAGATTACATTGTATTGTTGTTTACAACATGTCATTGAATATGTTTTTGCTGTTTTTATTACCTTTACACGTCTTTGCCAGCAGATGTCCTCAGCCAGCATGCTATGTTCCGAGCGCATCTAAACAATATAGCAAGTGTAGTGTGTAATCGATCTAATCTATGCAGTGAATTTAGCTGATGAACTAGTCAACACCTGTATGTATACAATGCCTTTTTCACTGCAACTTCAGCAATGTTGTCAAAACTAGCGCTGGATAGCCTACCTGAGGTAATTTTGTTACATTATGCTAAACTGCATAGTATCTCATCGTTAATAGGCTACTTCTCACCATTTATTCCCAGGATACGACCGATTGCTTTCCATGTATCCATCTTTTTTAATGTATCCTTGAAAAGAGGGGTTGACTTGTCAAACAGTGGAGGATTTTTTTGTACCTTGACGATTAACTTCTCTGCAATGTCATTAGGCCCGGTTCTGAAAATAGTGAGGGTGCTTACATAAACATAGGAAATGGCTCCAATCGTCATCAGTCTGAAAATAGTACCTCAAAATAGATTGTAGTATTGCACCTATTGCAGTTGCTGTTATGTTAAACGATATGCGATCTATGCACCCCCGTAGAACCGGGCCTGAATGTCATCTGTCATTTTAAATGTGCGAGACCTTTAAATTAGAATGGATTTTGATTGGCTGTCAGTGTTTTATCGTTAGACAGCTGGAAAAAAATCGTTCTGAAAGTGATCCCAACGATCGTTCGTCATATCTTTATCATTATAGTTGTGGTGTGAACTCTGTTATTCTTTAGTATGGAGAACGATTTTTAGAATTATATATTATCGTTATCTTTATAGGGAATGTGGAGATGACGTCACATGTTGCATTATGGGTCCGCCGCCATATTTACAGGATCGCGCCCGATACCGCTGTATTTAAATGCATGTGTTGGAGGCTGTGTTTGGATTTTCTGTCGAGATTTTAATAAACGTCGATATGGTTGTTCAGTTCAACTGCCATAGCAGGTCACACGATCATTCAGGGAGGAAACTGAACAACGGAGTATGTTTTTCACCTTTCTTTCTTGGAAAAACAACAAGGGAAGCAGGTCGAGGAGCTGACGAGAAGACGCCGGATCGCCGCAATCATGAGGAAAAACTTTACTTATTGTCCTCCACTGCATACTACGTTTGTTAAAAGTTGTACAAAGCAAGAGGTTGTGTATTGTATATTCCTCGATGACTAACATTTAGGAGGATAGTTGATGAATGATGTTGAATTTGCGGTTAATGTTAGTAGCAGATGATAAAGCCAGGACACATTGCATGAATCAAATTCTATTTATTTTCAATTAACAATTGACCCTTCGCGTGGAGCTTGATTGACAGGTGTTCTGACCAATCATACTTCGCCATCCGCCATTTTGTCGGATCAAGCAGTCAGGAGAGTTAGTAGATTAACATGGGAGGATTTGAACTTGAAAAACTGAATATACTGGCGCATTTCCGCGGTTAAAACAACATTCCTTCTTATGTTAATTCATGTTTATTTGATGCTATAAATGAACTAGAAGGAAGAGTGATCGGATCACGAGCAGCTTTAACTGATGCTCTACAGCGATCTGTCACGGCACATTAAAGAGCCACAAAACGGTATTTATTGTTTAAATTTCTTTCAAAAAATGACCATATTTGAAAGGAGAGACTTTGTTTAACATGCTTAATATCAAAAGTAACCGAAAAGTAACCTGGTCTGTCCTGTCTGTCCGCATGTTGTCAGTCTCTTCTCTGCTCCGCGATGTATTTTTCACTGTGTGAGAACATGGTGAGAGCGTGAGAGCGGCGTAGCTTGTCGGAACATAGCGACAGTAACTAAGGAGGGCAGGTCTTTGCGAAGGGTCAATTTGCTTTAAAATTCTGTACATCTTTTTACATGCCTTTTTTAAAATGTCTGTGAATCATGATTTTATATATCTGCTTAATAAATACATTAAGTGACTTCTCTGTTTCTGTACTGATTGCAACCACAAAGACCCTTTAAGTACACATAACAATGGGCAAATATACTTCAAACTTTTAAAATAAACGACCAAATACTCTCATTTTTAGACGTGTCAGCATTAAATGTTGACAATAAGGCACAGTTGTATTTAACAAGTTACCACATCTTGTGGCATTATAAAGTAATGTACAATTTTGCACAACCTATGAAAACTTAACATATGCTGAAAATAGCAAGCTAACATTAACTACGAGAGCTGCTTTTCAGGTAAAATAGCTTGAACTTTATGGCTTAAGTTATGGCTTTAAGGCTTCAAACACCAAAACTAAATCAGATGTTTCAACGTTTTTTATTGCGGATAGTTGGTCCAAATAGTTTGACTGGCATTTAGTTTATCCCAGTAGGGCCCCTTCTCTTTTTCTTTAAACATCTCCATTTCTTCCATTCTTCTTCAATTTTACCTCGTTTTAGCCAAACACCCACTATTATACCGAAGGTAAACAGAGATCGTGCCTGTAAAGATGGCGGCCACGTCCCACAATGCAACACGGCGTGACGTACCTCCGCATTCCCTATAGTTATCGTGCTTGGTGTGAACGGGCCTTAAGTCCCAATCACCCTTAATTCTTATTTTCGATCATATTTTACATACCTATAGCCTACATAAGCTCATTTAACAGAAATACTAGAAGTAAAAATTAAACATTTAGAACTAATTCAAGTAGGCTATAATCGACCAATCTGTTGTCCCGTTTTCACCGTAACGGCGCTGGATCTCGTGCCGAAGCTTGTATGATGTTCAGCGGGGGAACTTCTAACGTCAGACCGTAAAACACTCGTAGCCGAAATTGTCACGAATCACACACGGGAATCAGAAAATCAAGGGCAATCCAAACTCGTAGTCATCCAGGCAGGTGTCAAAATCCAAAAAGGCAGTCCAAGACATAAAACACAAACAAGCTTGACTCAAAGGCAGGACACAGAAGTGTGATGACATTAAACAACGACTCCGTACACATATTAACACAGACAAGGAATATATACACATATCTAACAAGACTAACAAAGAACAGCTGGGAACAATGATTACGGGGAACAGCTGAGTGCAATGAACTGATGAGTGACAGTGACAGACAGAATGCTGGGAAATGAAGTCAAATGTGAAGGACACCGTGAGAACGAGGACATCTAGTGGACATCAGGGGAACACAAACCCAACACTGTGACAGAAATATGCTGTGTCTGACTCCATATCCATAACCTGTCCATAAACTAGTGTACAATTCTGAGAACATATTTTAACTTTCTAAAAATGTATATTCTGTATAATTTTTTAAATAAAATCACACCATTTTATGCAAAGCATCATAAAAAGGTTTCCATCACGTGAAAAAACCGACGCGACACTCGTTAAGAACGCCTCACATTACCAGATAATCTGCACCGAACATCGGAACCGATCGAGTTCCTCCACAAGATTTTTTTCTCCGATTCTCGGGAGGGGAAAATCGGGCATAAATCGGCCTAAAACTCCTGTAGTGTGAGCCAGGCATTAGGTGACTAGCAGCGCGATCGCGTAGCATTGCACACAATTTAACGACATACAGAACAATAACGAATTTATAGATTACAATAAAATGTACACAAACCTGTATTTGACAGAAGACAGCCCAATTGCACTGCTCTCTCCTGAAGAGGTCGCAAAAAACTGCGAAAAATAACTCAACCCCTGTGAAACTCCTGAGCCGGATCTAGGTTAGATTTTGTAGAGTGTAGTTTCGGACAACAAATGTCTAAATATAGGGGGCGATTTTGATTCAGCATATAGGCTAATATCACTTGTTTCTGCTTCTTCTTCATGTGTTTTGATCAGGAGGAGATTAGCCTATCTTTCAGAAGAACATTCTGTGGTGGAAATAACTTTTTATTCAATAAAACATATAAAAGGACACTAACAAAAATTATACAATCGCCTACTTAAGTATTTATTCTCAATATTTTCTTCATTGGCACTGCTGTCCTCTTGGTAAACAAGCACATTGGAGCAAAATTGTTGTGTGTAATTTGTGCAAAACATTTTTGTGGTGCTAAATATTGACATGATTCATGTTTATTATGTTGTTTACAATTGTTATTGCATATTTAGATACTCCTGCATATATTGTGGGATATTCAACACTTGGCTGAGCAAAACCACAAGCACCAGTGTTTCAGCAACAGAACGGGACAAGACAATGATGTGAATTCCAGGATAATTTAATGTTTGGTAATGAACACAACATGTTTGGATGTGCAGTGTATAAATGCTCACACACACACACATACATAGACAGCAGTGTTATTCACAGAGAGGATGGCTCTGGCTCTGGTTCTGGTTCTGATGCCCATGCTTTGGGCCCAGCCGTACCCCATACCACCAACCTGTTACACTAAAGTGCTGCACATGGGGACAGAAATCACCCGAAGAGCGGCGGACATTAAAAAAGACCACGACACTGTAGGTCACATTCTCTCGAGGTGAGTACAACAATGCATGACTAAACAAAAGCTGATGTGTTTATTGTGTGTTGTGTTTCAGTATAGATGCGCAGCTCACCTGCCCGACCTGTACATCGATGTGCATGTAAGTACTAATTCAACATTTGAGAGATAAAGCTTGTTTGAAATGTAAAATAATAATTTGAAGCACATTCAGAATCTCTTGTCTGAATCAGATTATAATCGTAAGTTATAATAATAATAATAAACGTACGATTCAGATCTTCTTCTTGTGTGTGCTTTGAGAAATGGTCACTCATATGTTGTTTGTGATGACAGAACGCTTGTGTAATGTCCACTATGAACTCTTATGTGTCTCTGCTGGACGGCCTGAGAGAACGCCGGTGTTCCTACAACAGAAACGTGCAGACACTCGCTGCCAAGATTAGACAACTCTACATCATTATATCACAGAAATGTCACGGGGTAAGTCACGCATTTATTTCAGATATATAGGCCTATTATAGCAATTTTTGGTCCCGCTTTATATTAGGTGTCTTTAAAGGATTAGTTCACTTTTAAAAAAACTTTTGCTGATAATTTTCTCACCCCCATGTCATCCAAGATGTCCACGTCTTTCTTTCTTCAGTCGAAAAGAAATTAAGGTTTTTGATGAAAACATTCCAGGATTTTTCTCCATATAATGGACTTCAATGGGACCCAAACGGTTCAAGGTCCAAATGACAGTTTCAGTGCAGCTTCAAAGGGCTTTAAACGACACCAGACGATGAATAAGGGTCTTATCTAGCTAAACCATCGGTCATTTCAAAAATAAATAAAAAAGTTTAAGTTTTATAAGCAGAAATGCTCGCCTTGCTCTGTTCTGTGATGCGCGTTCATGTGACGTCATGTGATATGCAATTACATTGAAAAGGTCACGAACGCGCAGTAAATTATCAGCAAAAGTTTTTTTAAAAGTGAACTAATCCTTTAACTACTGACATTTAAATGAATCATTTGATAAGCTACATGCATGTTTTTTTTTACATTGTACTTAGGCTATGTTTAAAAAAATACATGCATGTAAATACAGCTGTGATTAATTTCAATTACATCCATCTAAACCTTAACTCACCCTTACCAGCAAACCAGTCCCTAACCAGTTTTTAATTCATTTATTTTATATTCTGTTTTTATACTGTGTGCCCTTGCTATAACTGAGTGTCTGAGAAGTAGTTGATCTGTTTCAGGACTTGGTTTTTACGCATGATAACTGTGAAGCGTTACAGTACAGAGGACGGAGAGGCTGACATCATCTCATACATCACTGGAGGGAGTTCGGACCAGATCATAAAGAGCCCATTACTCAGCATGATAACAGATGTTATAATCAGTAGTTTTGAAAAAAAAAAAAAAAAAAAATTTGTATACGCTTTCAACATTTTTACATCTAAACGTTCACATCATCATCATGATTTCAGGTTTTTCAAAAAACAAAAAGAGTTTTTAATGTTTTAATGTTTTTATCACATGGCAATAATATATATTGCAGGTTGGTTACATGCCAGACTTTGATTTGATGGACAAAATATGTTTCAAATATTAGGAATATTACAAAAATAAATATTCTCTTCTTTTATAGGAATAAAATTACAAAATTGCTTATGCTAAAGTTGTTCCCCTTGACTTCATTTTAAGACCCGCAAAAAATGTTAAGAAAATTATTTAGGCTTATACATTCAAAACATGTATTTAAGAATGGCATTTTTAATGTATTTTCAAACAACTAAACATATCTGGGAAAAAATATATATCGTCACATCATTGACTATGTCTGTGTATATAAACTGCAGTGCTGTAATGTGAATAAAATCGTTATTTGTAACTTTTTTTATTGCTTTAAATATTGTTTTATATTCACTATATGCAATATAAAGTTTTGTGTACAGTGTATTTTGATATACCATCATGACGTGTTTTGTATTCTAAAGAAAAGAAAAGAAAAGAAACACAAGTACCACAAATTCACCACAGGGTGGAGATTGTGTGCAGCAGTTTTGTTTTTAGCTCGGGCTTTTTCATATTTTATCAGTAGTTTTTTTCCCTGTTCGTCTTCACTAGAGTATTACTATAACTTTATTAAATACAAATATGGCGATTTTTAAATTCATGAAAAAACAAAAATGGTTTGTTACTGCTTGATGCTCATATAGGCTAGGCTACTTAATTTTTTTAGTTTCTTGTTTTAGCTTCTAGAACAGGACATAGTGAGACATATAAGATATAACAAGCCAGCACTGTAAATACAAAACAAGTCTGTAGTGTTGTTTAGGCTACTTTATGATGAACTTTAAAAACTACAATTCCCATAATTCTGTGCAGGGGGCGTGGCTCTGTCTCACTCGCACACACTACACACACACACACGACAGCAGTGAGTGAACAGGTGAACATGAGTGTTTCACTCGCCTCAGACGGCGCATGGTTTCTCATGGATGGAGTGGAATAAGTCGAATACAACTTGAAGCTATTTTTTATTTATTTTTAAGTGAAGAAGATGACTATATTTCCCGTGGAGTATCGGATAGTTTTCAGCCCAGACGCTTTTGTTTTTTTCTGAAGTCTGAACTAATTCATCATCTACATAATCAGTTTTGTTTTAGCATTTGAGGCTCCTACCTGTATTTTATTATTTTTTAAAAATGGCTTTTGCAAAATTCAGCAAGATGATCCGGTTTCCTGCACTTGACATCAAGAAGAAAACCAAACAATATGAGCACGTTCATCGGGATGTAAATCCAAACGACATGTGGGAAATTATCGGGGAACTGGGCGACGGTGCTTTCGGTAAAGTTTATAAGGTGAGTTATGATATTAATAAACCTGTTAGACAGCGAAACGAAACTACGACCTCTACCATGGCAAAGGATTAGTTCATGAATATTACCGTAGTCATGTTGACGTCGCTTCGTTTACTAATTAAATGATGAATATTTATAAGTCTGGCCTTAACCAGACTCGCTGATTGGCCAGCTAACTAGCGCACCCGCTTACCAGTAGCTGTCTTTCAGCCAATCAGTAAGGCCTGCTCAGCGAACGTAATTATTTTCTAATTTATATTCATAAGCTAAGCCTTCAGCATAGTAGGATTTTTAAAAGTTCTCGTAATTGACAACCTGTTGTGCTTATGACGGTTAATTCCGAAAACCATACAAACAACTTTCCTTATTATTTGACACCTATCGTCGCTCTTTAGTCTATAACATGTTGTTCACATATTAAAAAAAAAAATACCCACTATCTTTTCTGTCATAGAACCCTTGAATTAGGTATTTAATTGTGTTATTTATGTATTTGAGCCCCTTTATTTACTTTGACCGACATTGTGTTTGTTTGAATTGTGAAAAGAGCCCTTATGAGACTATCAAGAGACTTGTGCACACTTGACAAGATGTCTCAATATTTCATGTACTGACATGTGTTGTGATATGTGACATGAAGTGATTTGTCCCTTTATGGTGTTACTGCCCTCCTCAGTAAAATCATCTTGGCTAACTGATCAAATGTTAGATAGGCTAACTCAATTACCATTCCGGTTAATGGCACTCACTCTTTAGCCACAAAGACACCCTGACAGGTCACATGTGTTCAGCCCGGGGCCCTCAGGGGCCACTCGGAGTCACTGTGTAGGACGATGCTGGAATGTGCTGCAGTTTCGATAGGCGGAGAGGAACCCTCGTGTAGGAAACGCTGAATTTGCCTTTTGTCCCCAACACAGTGTTGTGTGACATCAGGGTCACTGTAACCCTCTTACCCTTAAAGCCGGGGTTGAATGGGTTTAAGTACAATCTTAGTAAAGACAGCTTTCGCAGTGGAGCGATCCAGTAATACTGTAATAGGGCAATTCTTATAATTCATGCCCATAAAATGAAGGTTTTGCGCACATTTGCATTTTTTTTGAGGCCGCAGACTCATGTAAAATGAAACGTTGGAATGAGTAATTATGTAATGAATTAAAAAATAGTGTAGTATGGTCTAATGTGCTGTTTTTTAGAGACTCGAGAACTTGTTAAACAAGGTAAATGCTTTACTTATAACATTATAAAACTGTATCTCTGGTCTTGCTTTAAAGGGATAGTACACCCAAAAATGAAAATGTTTCATCATTTACTCATGCTGTTCCAAACCTGTATGAGTTTCTTTCTTCTGTTGAACACAAAAGAAGATATTTTGAAGAATGTTGGTAATCAAACCTTTGTTTGTGTTCAACAGAAGAAAGAAACTCATACAGGTTTGGAACAGCATGAATGCGAGTATCACTGTAATAAGTGTAGGAGCCCAAACGTTTCTCTGACTGTTGCATTGGTCTTTGTTTAGGAACAATTAATCATGATCATAAATCTCAAATCAGAGACTGATCAAACTCCTACACCTTCACACTGTTGCTGTGTTTGCCTGGACATGTTAAAACACGCGGCTCTATGAAAGAACATCCTGTTAACACACACACGGGGGATTTTATACACTCTAAAACACACTTTTTGCCACACACTGCCAATGCTGGAGATGCCATGAATCTGTGTTTGTAAAAACATGCAGCAATGGCACCACATTTTAGATACCAGTGAATAATAACTAATATTTCCTAACTAATATACATTTAAAACATTATTAAAGACAAGCAAATAGTCAGTAAAAGTCAAGTCACCTTTATTTCTATAGCGCTTTTTACAATACAGATTGTTTCAAAGCAGCTTTAAAGAGATAACAGGAAAATAATGTTGTAATATTGTTAAATCTAACAATATTAGATTGTTAATTAACAATATTAATTAAATGTCCCCAACTAAGCGAGCCAAAAGCCAATGGCGACAAAGGCGAATAATTAAATAATCAAATTCGAAGCAAAATCACAAATAAATACAATATAACAAAGATACAAATGAAATAAACAGAGCTTTTCTGATTTTTCAGGAAGATCTGACAGTAGTTTCCAGGTACAACATTTTTATAAAATAAGCAAATGTAAAATAAACACTGCATAGTCTTCACTGTATTTAAATTAAACATCCTTATTAAAGTTACAAAAGCTATTTAGTAAAGAGCAGAGTGATTTTCCTTTGTCATTTGTTGTTTGATTAACATTAATACCTCATACAGGAGCAGGGATATTAGTGTACTGTCACTTTAATAGCGAATGCACAGATCTAATATACTAATACTGACACACGTGTGTTTACTTTCTCAACTGTTTGTCCAAGACATAACCGAGTATGTTTACTTGGATGCTCACTATTTTTTTTACATTATTTTGTGTGAAGTTGTCCGCTCAAGTACAAGAAGATGTGAAAGAGTTTATGATTTGCGCGCTGTCTGAGACGCAGCTTTCTGTGTGCAGCATTTTCAGATGTTTGCGCACAGCACTTTCCACACAGAGCACGAGTAAGATGAGCTCTCTTTCATGTCTTCTTGCGCTTAAATTATTTAAATTGTTGAGGCTTAAACATTCGTGGCGATGAAGCTCTGACCCATCAACTGTCCCGTGCGTAGTTCACGTTTATTCACGAACATCCATTGTTAGAATTCATAAAAATATTACCGGCCAGCTAGCGAGTGTTAATTTTAGGCCTTGCTTAGGGCTCGTTCACACAGAATGCGTTTTTGCTTTGAAAAACGCGAGACACAAGCAGTGGAATGGGGGGGGAAACGCCTTTTAAAAAAGTTTTAGCCTACTGATTTTAACTTGAGGGCCGCTTTTTTAGTTTCCATGTTATGCGCGAGACACTGCAAAAGACGTGAGCGCAATATTATACACACCCGTCTAGCGTGCGTTTACATAGAAAAACAATGAAAATAGCGCATTGGAATGGAAAAACACGTTCTGTCTGTGTGAATGGCCCCTTACACCTCTACACTGACAGCAAGTGATGTGCGGAAATAAAGCTAGAACAGTCTCATTATAATCATCAAAACTGTCTATATTGTTACATATTTGCAATTTAGAGAATGGCATATAGACTAGCCTAAAACTTCCTCATCCTCAAGATCTCACAATTACTCTAGAATGACAGAGCAACACAAATGACTGCCAAATGCAGGAAATAATATTTTATTTTAGTGCTTATCAATGTAACTGATAATCATAATTATTTCAGAAACAAAAGTTAATATTTAATATCACATTTAAGAGACAGAAAGGCCAGAATATTTTGTTTATTTGTGCTCTTCCACAAAATAACTTGAATATTACATAATTTATTTACTCTGCTTCTACTTGTGATTTAATATTGCATTTGATTTATCTGGTTGTCTTTTAAAAATAAATATTAATCACACCAAAATAACACGATTGAATTCAATCGAATCATGGCCAAATTTCAGACGGTTAGTAAGGAATCCAAATATTTGTTGATTTCTTTGAGTGTGTGTGTGTGAAGCGGTTAGATTGTGTGGATCCTTCACTTGAGTGAGGAGTGAAGTGTGTGTGTTTCGGTTAGTTAACGCTGAGTATCTCTGTGATTGTTAATTATTGATGGCACGTGTGTGTTCGCGAGCTGTCGGACTCGATCTGAACTCCGTCAGGGATAAAGTGTGACGAGTGGTGAAGATGGCTGTGGTTCTTCACGTGTGTGTGTGTGTGTGTGTGTTGTAGATCCCCGGGCGCTGCTATCACCAGTGTTCAGTGCTGTCAGCTTTACAGTGATAACAGCCTCTTCTCTGTGGGTGGAGATCAACATCTTCTGCATATTAGCTTAACTACAGCATTCTCCACATTAAGGATCTACTTTAGGCCTCGTTGTGTCCACCATTATTAGCTATTTGTAGCTTTGCAGTTGCTGCATTCATTGAAACCATCGGAGTCATTGTACTGAACTTTAAGACTGGGAGATAAGTGTATTTGTGTTTGTCATGCCCTTTCATTTGGTCATTGAATTGTAGTTGAATTGGCTCCATTTATCATAAGAAAATCAATGATAATGACAAATGAGTCCTAGGCTTAGCTATTGTGTAAAGATAGTATTGTTCAATGCACAAGGTTACTCAGTTTATTGTGTAAGAATAGGCCCTATTAGGTTAATAACTTTAGAATATGTTTCTACACCTTAAAATTTGAATTTCCTTGAGGCAATTTAAGGAGTAGTTCACTTTAAAATTCATTTTCGTTGAATTTTAAAATTCATTCAGACGAATATAATCTGAGTTAGGATATTAATAAACACCCTGACGCTTCGAGCTTTATAATGGCATGGGTTGCAACCAAATGCAAAATATCCATATTTAAATCTTTATTAAGTAAAATAACTGGCTTCCAATCAGTTGTTTGTTACAAAAATATGACTTGCTTCAAATTTATGATTGAATTATGATATTATAGCTTATGTTAATTGAAAATCTGGTGCTTTTATTTAATACTTTGACTGAGATCAACTCAATAATTTGTTGATTTGCAAAATCCTCTATTATCTCCCATCCTTAATGATCAGCAAAGAGTCAATAATTTCTCGATTAGTTCTATTTGATTCTCTTGGCGTTCGGCCACTAGTTGTAGATCACATGACTTAATCTGGAGGCTTTTATGTTGTGTGGGAGTTTCATACAAAATCATAGTGTAGTAAAAATGCCTTTTTTGAATTTGGATCATAATTACAAATAGGAAACATCATTTAATGAAAGTTATTCATCCACAGATCTGTTCATGTTTTAGTAGAAAACTTTTATGAAAGCTCTCAGACTTCTTTTATGATTAGGAGTTGCGTGGCGATAATGACGTGTTTTGCTGTCATCATCAACAAAGCTACAATATGGATCCATTATGAACGTTTCCAAATTAATGAATCATTTTTAAGAATGGCTTAGAGTAGAAACTAGCATCTCTAAATTATGGAAATTTTAACACGAAGCGATGACTAGTTACTTTTAGCTAGTGACTGCTAAATAAATAATTAATTTTTTTGGTTTGAAATTATTCAAATAAAACAACGAAAAACAAGGAAAAGTCACATTTCTCTGACATGAAACATCTTCAAGTCTGTAGTAGAACAGCTTGAGTGTCAAGTGAACATTATTTTTATAGCGCTTTATAAAAGGCAGATTGTTGTAAAGCAGCTTTACAGTGATACACACAGGACAATTATTGAATGATCACTTCAGTTAATTTCAGCTCCAAAAGAAAATAGTGCCATTGTTTAGAGGAAACTAATTTAATATTTGATGACTTTCACAATGGAACTGAATCAACACTGAACTAGTTTCATAAATCAGCTCTGCAGAAAACAGATGTAAACCTGTGAGGTGTATCTTTTATGTTTATGGGTGTTGAAATGACCATTACACGGGGTTGAAAGTGCAGTATTGTGTTGTTTTGATGTCTCTTCTCCAGGTTATTTGGCTCAGATCAGACGAGAAGCTTTGCCTTGAGGTGCTATAATCCTCTCAGTGGATATGTAAGTGGATTTGGGGCTTTATGTATGGTTATGGTTGAGGCGATGAACCCCTGAACTGTTAGTGCACATCTCCAATCTCTCTCTCGTCTGTTTGTCCAAGCAATGAAAGGCAGGAGTGAAACAATGTTCAGAAAACAAATACAAATTTGATGTTGGCTTTGAGAAAGCCTGGCTTGAAAGTTTGAAGTGGTCTAAAAAGCATTAAGCGTGAAGGTTTTAGTTTTAAGCATGGATTAAAAGAAGTATGATTAAATTAGAGAAACTGGTAACACTTCATATTAATAAGGTAACATTGGACGTTAGTTAATGCGTTAACTAACCATTTACTGTAATATTGAGCAAAACAGTATTTTTAAATATCTGTTAACATTACTTAATAAAAATACAACTGTTCATGGTAGCTCAGATCCATTAAATAATATACTATTTTTGATTTTAATGTATTATTTTTGTAATTTGTTAAATGTTAAAATTAACATGAAATAAGATAAATAAACGCTTTAGAAGTATTTTTCATTGTAAGTTCATGTTAACTATTGTGATTAACTATTGTTAACAGATAAACATTATTCTCACAAAATATTTTTTTTTCATCCATCCTTTACTGACGTTCTTTTTGTATCTAATTTTTGATAATTCACATTCAGACATGTATCTCCATATATTCCATGTTTTTAGGAAGATGTTATTCTATAAGATGAATCTGTGAAAAGGCTTTCTAATATGGTTCTGAAAGTTCCCATGAAATCAAAATGATTTTGGCAAAAAGTTATTTGGCTTTTAGTATAAATATGTTCTCCTTACTGTTATCTATAATCTGGTGTGCTCTAAAACAATGACAAAATTCATATTTAGAAGATATAAGCGTTCAAAGCGTTTGGATGACATCACTCCGCACTTCAGTTTCTCATCAGATTCTGTCCAATCAAATGCTCTCTAGAATCTGAAGCTCCGCCCCCTACATTATAAATAGACGCTGTGAAGCTGAAATCGGTCACTTGTTCACACATTTCCTGTTTTCTACATGGTGAATGGGACATAGTGCACTATATAGGGGATAGGGAACGATACAGACAGTGTAAATATGCTTTCCATTGGGGTGAAGGAAGTCTGATTTCACATTAGTGTTATGTGAACCACCGCACGAAAGCGCAGACTATACGCTAAAAGCTATTGGCTATTTAAAAAAGGGGAGGGGCTGATTGATATGCCCCGCCTGTCTTCCTGTTTCAGTGGGAATTACCTCAACACATTAAATATGAATGTGTTCTCTTCAAGCATCTTCAGTGGGCCTTTAATATATTCAGATTGTGGAGTTTCTTTTCCCATTATTTAATTGAGCGACAGATATTCGTTAGAATCGTGTTTACTTGTTCAAGCGTCCAACAGGGTGTGCCTCATCTAAACCACAGTGTGACTTTTCTGCATGACCCTAGCAACTGCACAGTAACGCCCTAGCAACCACCCAAAACACCAAAGCAACTACAAAAGTACCCTAGCTTTGTTTGTTTGTTTTAATAAAAAATAAAAAAAATTATTAAAACCTGTCCTACTTTCATTCTCTCCTGTATTACATTTTTATTGTTTATTACCATCTCAGTCCAACTTAAACAAGCCTTGCTTTTTGTTAGTTGTGCCAAATCATGTTTTAGTTTGACAAATAAGCGGAAGTCTTGCTTTTGAGTGGTTTGGCAACAGTGTTTCCTCTAAAAACATGCCAGCTAACCGCAATACGTGACTGCATCTCAACCAGTGCTGCATGCTAACACTACACACTGCATTCACAGAGAGCACATGCTAATGACAAAACTGGCCTAATATCTGGAAGGATATTCACTGAAAAACATTCACTGCTCATTGGTTTTAAAAAAACTAAATCAAAAAGTCATATGGTGAATGCAGAAAAAAACTTATAAAATGATATCTTATAAAGAGCACCTGCAAAACCACATGAGCATCAAGGTCAGAAAGTCTTAAAATGTTTATGACAAGGCAAGGTTGGTTCACATTTCTAAATGCTGTGGTTTGAGAAATGCATTTATGAATTAACATTCATGATATTTGTTAAAATACTTTTTTTTTTGACAATAAGTCAAATTATGGTTAAGATGTGTGCTCTCACATTTATTCAAGGTGTAAGAGAAAATATGTTACTTGATAGTTACATCATAACTTTTTATTAAAATTCATTGATCTTTTACATTTTTTTTGGCATTTTGTCAATTACGCGCATTACTTCAATAACAGGACAAATTAAGGCGGGCGGCACAAAATAAGTGTCAAGACGCGGCTGTTTAGCTGGAGCTCCACACATTATGCCATGCTCATTTGGGTGCACATTTTCGAGATGTGACCTCATGTTGCTATTGGTCGAATGCTATGCTAACTGTATCTTACATAGCTTGCATACTACTTTATCTCGTGGCTCCACAATTTTACCTTCTACCGACCAAAATCCAAAGTACTTCCAGACATGGCGTTTTAGATTTTGGGGGGTTAAATCACTTTCTCTGCTGCGGTTGAGTTGGGCTCTCAGGGCTCCAGACTAACTTTTCCACTGGTTGCAACAGGTGCTACCAACTTTCTCAGTTGGTCGCACCAGCATATGATTTGGTTGCACCTTTTTTTTTTTTGCTACACGCCATGGGATTAATCAATGCATGCTGATGAATAGTGGTTTTAATGGACCAAGGCTAGCAAAGGCTTTCTGGGTTGCAGCATAAATACTTGTAATATATTATAAAAAAACACTTGTAATATATGGTAATTATCATTGCCAAATTTCAGGATTTTCATGGATTTTGGACAGTAATTTTAATCTGTAATCTTAAGCATTTTACATTTGAATTATACACTCTAAAAAATGCTGGGTTGTTGGGTTAAAATTTTAACCCAACATTTGGGTTTGTCCATATTTAATTTTGACCGAAAAATTGAGTTTAAACAACCCAGCATTGTTTAGAGTGTATACAATCTATCTATTTACATTTGAATCATATATTATCTATTTACACTATCATTAATTAATACAATCTATCTATTTCTACATTTAAATTATATCTCTATCTATCTTCTATCTATCTATCTTCTATCTTCTATATTATCATCTTTCTATATCACTATCAGCATCATATTTCTCTTTTAAAAATCATTAAACATTCAAATGTTACATTTTAAAAGATTAGAGTAGCTATTATAATAGGCTGATACAGATTTTCGTCATCAAAGTTTATAGTTGTAACAAAAATCAGAAATCTATCTCACACTCCTAACCTTCTGCATTTTATAATAATTTCCTTTTCCTCTGTCGAGCGATTACTCTCATCTAACCGCTGAAAGACGTAGGAAGAGGCTCGGTGTTTCGTGAGACCTTTGCTGCGTCCAAATTCGCCTACTTATACTACGACCTAAATGTATGTACTCTTTTTGTGAAGAAAAAGTACATACTTTTGAGTGTGTAGCAAAAGAGTAAGCAAGCTTTGGGACATACTACTTCCTGTCTTTAACGGACCTGTCGCGTGCATCCTATCACCGTAAAATGCCCTGTCAATCATCTCGTCACAGTTAAAATACTCCATTCAATCTATTATAATTTCTTACCATTTGGAGAGAAATGTTTTAGCACGTAACGTTCACCTGCCAGTCGTGGGTCTTTCATGCGGAGACTCTCCTCATGTGTTTGCAATTTGAATATAATGATGCATTTAAAAGTGAATGGCTAAACGTATCTTTACAAAAGTTCACAATGCTGCTGCAGATGCAATATAATGTCGACAACATTGAATAAATACATTTTCGTCAGGTTAGATACTGATAATTAATCACTCAAACCACTTTATCTAAACCTCTCTACACAACCGCCGGACTCGCGCGTCCTCCATTTTCTGTAGTTTTTCAAAACGTTTTCACTCGTGTTTGTAGTTCTAACTGAATCCTCGTCCAGCGCGCGATGGGTTGTGGGCAATATCAGCCGTTAGAGTGCGCATCGATCTACACTTCGGATTCTGACCGGAAAAAGTAGACCATCCGGGTAACTTTGGAACACTCTTTTCAACATACTACGATTTGGGACGTACTAATTCTATTTTCGAATACTATTTAGGACGGATAGTATGCGAATTGGGACGCAGTACTTTTAATTTTTATATGCCTTAATTCCTGAATTCGTAATTGGCGCGTTTCACCATCAGTCTGTGATGCGCGTGACGTGTACGTTCGTCAATAAATAAACCGCACGTGTCTCGCGGAAGAACATTGTAGCCGGAGCTACTTCTCTCCGTTAATGTCTATGCGAGTCACGCAGGCACTGGGCAACTCGCACCGAGCCGAGCCCGGGATAAAATAGTCAGAATATAAAGACTTATTATTATTATAAGCGTACCGTAGTGATTCAGGATAAGTCAAAAACACGGTTTGGAAAATGGATTCATGATGTACTCGTTCATTTTGAACATAAGTTACAGACTCAGACTGCAGCAGCTGCTGATACAACGGCGCTCTGTTGCGCGAGCGTCCACTCGCACTAATGCGACCACATAAAATTTTAACTCGCACATTCTCAAAAAACGGTCGCATATGCGACCAATTTGGTCGCAGTCTGGAACCCTGGCTCTGCACTTTCTGCCATCTTCCATGCAAGTCAACTTTCAGCAGTGACTCTGAGCCAGTGCGACTCCTGTGACCTGATCCCTCAGGCAGCGCGCCCACTCGCAAAGCAGACAGCCGCGCCTCTGCTACTGCGGGCGTGTTTTTCCACATTCGAATATTCATTTTCACCTACGAAATTCTGTATTTTAAAACTATTCGAATATATATTCGAATTTAGAGTATTCGTTGACAGCTCTAATGTATACTCTTATGTATATTTATTTTTATAAACTAAATTACACATTTTTCTTAAATATATACATGCATGTGTGTGTATGTATGCAAAATAATTATACACAGTACACACACATATTATGTAAACACAAACTTTTATTTTGGATGTGATTAATCGCAATTAATTGTTGCCCTGAACACATTTTTATTAATTTAAAGGAGCATTGCGCAAGTTCTGAAATTTCTAACCGTTACTGACACCAGTGGCCGTTAGAAAAACTGCAGCCAGTCTCATACTCGTTCTTGGTGCACGCGCTCGCACGCTCGTTGGCCGCACTAAATAAGGCATTTTTTTTTTTTTTTTTTTACTTCTGAGGAGTTTCCGTGGGTGTCTGGATTGTGTTGGAGGCTGGTCGCTTCTTTCCGTCCACAGAGTCCATTTGAAACACACTGCTAGCGATTGCCGCTGCTTACTAATGGCTGCCATACGGATGTAAGCCTAAGTAGACAAGAACGCGCATGACGTCACATTTTGTGAATTTTCGCGCCAATTCTGACCCGACTCCTCCACACACACTTGAGCCTACAGGCTGATAGAGGCGACAGTCAAGCTGTCATTCTTTCTATTACATTATGGTTGGCTCATAAATGTACAAATGAAAACTATCTTAAAGATTCTTTTTAAGTAAAAACCTACACATAGCCCCTTTAAACTAAAGTTGCGGCTATCTCATAACCCCCTCACACAAGGGTTGTTCTGTCTCTTTAGTTTAATTTTGTACTGTGCAACAACGGCCCGGGCCAGTGTTTCCAACTTGTGGAACAAATTAATTTTCTTCACGCACTCTGTACGCGTACGTATACTTTAGGCTTACGGCCCATCAAACCTTTATCAATGACAGCATCAAGTTCAGTGACTACTTGCGTTTGCAGTAAAACAGCAGTAATGCCCATTATTTCAGCTCTTATAGTGAGCTAAACATGATCCCAGAGGCCTGGTGAAATAACCACACCATAGGGACGAGCGAGGAACCGGAATATCAGCAGGATGATGTAATGTTGATCACACTGACGTTGTGTTTTGATGTGAAACTGGTTTGTCTTTCAGGCCCGGAATAAAGAAACCGGTGTGCTAGCTGCAGCTAAAGTGATCGAAACCAAAAGTGAGGAGGAGCTGGAAGACTATGTGGTGGAGATCGACATCTTAGCATCCTGCAACCATCAGTACATCGTCAAACTGCTGGATGCATACTTCTACGACAACAAACTGTCGGTAAGCTGGTTAAACTGACCAAATGGACCTTTCTTAACCACTACTGAGGTGTGTTGTGTTGCATATCATCTGAATTGCTCAGCTGGTTTACATTTATAATCTTTCGAGACGTTTAACGCACACCCATATTTAAATAAATGAGCCGCCATGCCAGACATCCCAACCTGCAAGAAGTAATTTCAGGGAGGTATCTTGGTGACCGGGGGGGGGGGGGGGTTGACTGGATTGTTGACGGGGGGGGGGATTGGTAGACTATACTGCGCGCATACATAGCGAGCGCACAGGAGAGCGCGAGAGACACTCGCAAGGTGTGTTTCCCTTTCTGTCGTGCGTGTGCGCGCGCGCTCTATGTTTGTTATGCGCGCAGTATGTTCTGTCTCGCACGCGCGTTATAGATTCCGGGAGATTTGAACTAATTTGCGGCATCAGGGAGACGCTATCAATATGCGGGAGACTCCCGGAACTTCCGGAGATTTGGGATGTCTGCCATGCAGATTCCGAAATCTGACAAAATAATAAAAATAGCAGATGTGATAGCTAATATTTAATTTTCAAATGAGAACACCTAAACTTATACCTGGCCTCAAATATCAAGATTTAAATAAACCATAATCTGCATTTATAGCATTTATCGTTTCACTGAAGTCCATTTATAATGCAATTTTTCATGATGTTTTTTGTCACCTTTTCTTGATTCGGCATGAAATGAAAAATTGCATGTTTGCATCTCAATGCATGTTATACATCTTATTCTGAAAATTAGTCTTCGCATAGTCTTTTTTTCTCTTTGCATAATGTATTTTTTAGGGGTTCACGTGTGTAGCCCTGAAACCCTATTGTTATTGTTCAAATTTCCAAGCATCAGCATTCTCCCCTGAAAGTGATCGGGCAGACCAAACCATGAGTCGTAGAGACTTGAAACTTTGAGGGCTTGTAGTACTAACACCGTCTACAACTTCACCAAAGCTCGCCCTGAGCGGCCTGACGGGGGCGCTACAGCGGGCAAAAGGATGAAATGGCTCATAACTCCTAAACCGCCACGCGTAGGCTCAAGTGTTTTATATCGGTGGGATGCTTGGCTCAAGACCATAGATTGTAAAAAATATGGACAAAGCGTCTGTGACGTCACCCATAGACTTTCTGAAGAACGGTTTTGAGGCCGTTTATGGAGGGTTTGGGCGGCGCCATCTTGGAAATCTTTTCAGAAAGGATACAGAGGTGGTGTGTTGGGTCAGAACATGGCCGAGACGTCAAATTTCAGGAATTCCACTCGGCGCAGCCCGTTATCAGCTGTCAATCAAGCTGTCAAGCAAAGCTAACCACGCCCTTATTTGTCATACATTTTATATCTAAATACGATCTAAACTAACAATAATTCACCCCCCTTCAGGCACGTGGAACCTATCGAAAAATACAATAAAAGTCCATGGGACCAACCTGTAAAAACATGAATTTATGCTGTGAAAACGGACATTTTAACATGGGGTCTATGGACATTTGCTCCCTTTTGGGACCGGCCCCTAGCGGATTTTACATGTATTGCAGTTTTTTCGCTCTTCCGGGTAGGCTTCATTTTTCAGATTAGAATGTTGCCACTTGTTCAAGACAGTCAAAATGCATGCCTAGTGAAATTTACAGGTATTTTTTTGAAAAACATACTTTTGTGAACTAGTCCTAGGTTTTTGGCCCGGTCTAAACCAAACCAGTGCAGCAAGATTCTCTGGAGTCGAATTGTCAATAATTATCAAAAGAAGTTAAAATTTCGATTTATTGACTGTCTCTAATGCTGGGACACACTTAACGACTCGCTGAAACTATCTGAGAGTGAACTGAACACACTCACAGACTGTTTCCAAGGACTGGAGCAGATTTTAAACACAGACTGAACGCAACTGTCTCTGACTCAGCATGATCAGTCGTAAGTATCAAATTACATTCATAATCGCTCTTACAGTCGTTAAGTGTATCCCTGGCTTAAGAGCCGCCAAAACGTTCAAAGTGGGCGGAGCCACTTTTACTAATTTTACTATAACTCGTCAACGGAAAACTTTGCGCACATAGTATGTAAGAGCTCATTCTGTGGTCATGTGAAAAGCACACACAACTGGCCACTTGGTGGCGCTATAACATGGAAAAACATAAAAATGGCTGTTATGGATAAAGGCGTCCGGCTAACGCTTGTTTACATTGAAGGTTCTGTCAGTTAATGAAGATTCTGGCTCTTGTCGTGTCAAATGTGATAAGACTTTGTTTCATGGACGTCGCCATCTTTGATATTGCTTTGTTCACTTTCACTATGGTTATAATCAATCAATCAATCAATCATCCATTCAATCGTTCATGCAGACAATATTCGAGAGAGACGCTACTGTAAGTTGTTGTGTGAACGGGACTTTTTGAGACTCACACCTGTAAGTAAATGCGTTGTTAATCCGTTGTTGTAAATGCATTGTTGACAGTGTGAATGTAGCCCCAAACCTAATTTACCAAAAATGTGGTTTTGAAAAATTAAGGATGTCTATTGGGTTCTAAAATACTGTTGTCACTCTCGTAAACTGAACAGCGCATGAACATAACCATATTTAACGCTCTAAATCAGGAATATCATCTGTATTCTGCTGGATGTGGCTATTGAGTAATAAATTAAAGCTGTTTTTGCTACGATGTAAAAGATTTGCTAATCGCCATAGTTCACATTGTTAAAATTGTTAAAAAAGCTAAAAACGAAATAGAAGTTGATGTGAAGTAAACGTGGGTGATAGTGTCTGCATGCTGTCAGGGTAACAGCCTGTAAAAGCACGTTTTCACGAGGAGACATTTAAAGCATTGCTGGAATTCCTCAGTGTGACGGTAAATTTGCTTGTCTGGAAGATGTGTGTCTCCAGATCTCATAGTGTTTTAATAAGACTTCCTTTTGAAGGAAACTACTCTAACCCTAAAAACTAAACTTTGGTAGCCTACGCCTCTTGGCTAGGGACATGAATAGATAGGCTAGGCGATCTATGTTTTTCTTTTTCTATAGAGTGCTGCAAGAATTATGTTTTTGTAGGCCAAAAAAGTCAAAGACCTTATTTCAGGTATTTAACTGAAAACTCAGTTGAAATTTCATGTTCCTAGTCACCCTGGTGTGCTAAAAAAGGTAAATATTAATGGGAATATACTTCATAGATAAATTATTCATAAAAAATTCTAGGGGTATGAATAATTGTGGCCAACGTGTTTTGGAGAAAAATATTTTTTATAATGTGATTTTCCCCCCCATTTTCAAATCTTTTACTTCAATGAAAGGTTAGATTTTGCCAATTTTTTGAATGAAAGATCAAAAGGATAAACGATGAAGATTTATTTTTTACAGCCATTTTTGATCATAATTACCAGGGGTGCCATTAATTCTGAGCACCACTGTACATATTGAATTGTATTATATTGTTAATAGGGATGCACCGATACCGATACCAGTATCGGTATCGGGCCCGATACTGAGCTCATGTACTTGTACTCGTACTCGTAAAAATGCCCCGATACCAACAACCGATACCAGGCAGCATGTGTACAGTGTCAGAAATTATAATGGGGATAAAAAAAGAAGGCTGTATATGAAATAAATGTATCTTATCAGTGGAATATTAAACAGAATATATTAACGCGTCGTCTATTTAACTATATGGTGCGCAAGCTGATAAGAGAAAAACACGGAGAGGATTGAGCGCGCTACGACACAGACGCGCGAGCTGGTCGAGCGCAACCCTTTTTCACAGACGTCAGTGGAAAGTTTGTAGTTCAGTCGGATCGGATGTCAATGGCAAATCAAGTAAAACGAGGCATGTAGCTTATTATTAACGTTAACTGACGAGAGATAGAGAGAGAGAGAGAGAGAGAGAGAGAGAGAGAGAGAGAGAGAGAGAGAGAGAGAGAGCACTTCTGTTGAATGCTGTTGATTGCGGATCATTCACTCAGCACGTGTTATTTGGATTAAAACTAAATCGTATATGTAAGTAAAACATGAACTGTTACCTTACTTATGTTTAACGAGTGGTTGCCTACATTATTACAGGACATTTGCAGGTCAAGAATTTCCATGAACTTCAAACATCCACAGCGCGCGCCCCGAAAACCACCAGACAGCGCGCGAATACTGAATGGAAGTCTTTCACGCATTGCGCTTGTACGGAGGAATTCACACAAAACTATGTAAAAACACATTGGCGAGTATCCTAGTAAAAGTCTGTTATATATCTCAAGTGAACGTAGACAGTATAATTCAAATGGCGTCAGTGCGTTCGGCCTTAAAGGGGCGGCACTTTAATAAATCTGCTGCTGTGTTTTAATGTTAATCAAACAAAGGACAAATAAATTACTCTCTGCTCTTGGCTAAATAGGCTACCTCTATCAACTTTACAAAAAGATCCATATATATTTAATTTATGCAGTAATAAATATGCAGTGCATGAAATATATATTTGTTGAACTAATTAAGTTTAAATTTAATAAACAACTAATATGATTGATATTATTTTGGTTTCTCTACCAATACATTTAAAAATTACAAATGCATGAATTGAAAATTAACTGAAAATTAAAAATACAGGTATCGGTTACAGTATCGGTATCGGCGAGTACCAAAAATGAAAGTATCGGTATCGGACTCGGTCTGGAAAAAGTGGTATCGGTGCATCCCTAATTGTTAATGTAGACAATGTGTTAAAGGACTAATGGAATATAATTACAGTATTTAAGCTACTGTTTTTCATACAAATACCATAGAAACCATAAAGTTACGTTTAGCCATTATAGTGTGAGGTGCAATAGGCTATGCCTGGGTTCATCTGTGGTTATCATGATACTGTAGCACCAATGGTTAATTTGAATAAAATTCAAACAGTCAGAATATTACATTTTACCAAATAAAATTGAGGTCATTACATTTTAACAGATGTTACCGTTTTTGCTAATTAACATAAATGTAACATAGTAAATCTGCATTATAACTCAAGCTAATACTACTGTCAACTCACTAGCCAAGTTTCCATCCACTTGTCAATCAAATTATCTGAAGTTCGGTAAAAAACCTCATGTGAATAAAGCTGGTGAAAGTGTGTTTCCATCAAACGGCTTTAAAGCGGATAAAAACCTGTGCGTAATGACGTCACATGCTGTTTTGCAATCAAATTGGTATATCGAATTGATTTGAGACATTTCAAGGTGTTTCCATTCATTTTCGCAATGAATTGCACAACATTCAAGCAAACATTTGCGAACAAAGTTTTGCTAGACAAAATGGATCGATCATAATAACGTTTCCATCAGCGTTTATCGCATAAGCCGTATATCCATCAAGATAAAATCCCATGAGACCGAACGCATTTCATTTGAGTCGATATTCATGAAATTCAATCGAATTTGACTGTTTCCATAAGGCATTTTTAATTCGATATCACTTAATGCGGATAAAAACGTGTGGATGGAAACATACCTACTGTCAAATATGCGTTTTGAGACAAAACATTTAATAATAATATTGCAGCCTGCACTGCACACTGTGCTGACGATACGTGCCATCAAAGTCAGGCAACAAAACCTGTTTCAAGACTTGAAACAATATCCTTCATTAGCACATGCAGAAACTAATAAAAATTATTTTTTATTTAGATATTTATTTTGTTAAGGAAAAGGGACAAATGTTTGAATGTTCAACCTCAGATTTGTGAAATGTTCTGACAATAAAGAGTAGTTTGAAACCACAATTAACTCTCTGCTTTCTACAACTTTCACTTAGGAGCAAAAATCTGCCTTTAAACTTTAAAGAAATAAAGATTTGACATTTATCGTGATAATTATTGATATTGACTGATGTAAAGTCGTGATAATCAGGGCGATTCTAACTTCTGGCTTGGCCTAATACGTCATCCCTGCCGCGCTCTATTGATTCATTGATGTATAATAGATTTGTAATAGGAAAGTTTATAATTAGCGTTGCGTATGTTGAGTTAGCTCACACTGAAGCTGGAGGTGTGGCACAGCTGCTCATAGATGAGCATGTGTGGGTGTGGAGGGACGAGGCTCTCCATGGGAATGTGTGTGGGGTTTTCTGAAGGGAAATAACTGCACACTTGTTGTCAAACATAACAAGCACTTGTTCTTTTTGACTCGAGTGTGTCAAGTTGTCTTCAGTGAGTCTGGTGACACAGATGCTGAACTGAAAGACTGTCCTCAGTCCTCAAGCGTTCTTGTCTATGTTCGGATGCAAGCAATGCGAAACAGATGTTAAAAGACTGTATCCAATAAGCCATGATTAGGATTTTCCTTGATGCTTTTCAATGAATGATATTGATGTTTGGTATGTTGACAAGGAATGGAAACTGCTCAGTAGGGTTGGGTCGATAGACGCCGTGTTTCCATGGTGACGGGTCATGTTTGGCATGTGATTCACCACAGTTAAAATAGCGCTGTATGACAGATGTAGCGGGGTTTTTTTCTAAATATGAACAAACTTGCTTAAGTTACCATGTCATCAACTATCTTATATTCTGATTCTCAAATACGTGTAAGTGAGTTTAAAAACCTTTATAAATTATCTTGATCTGTAACGTGAGATGGGCGCCGCCATGTTTGTTTGGGCCTCAGTTCTGTTGGATTTATTACAGCACGTGAATTAATCAGTTTCTCCCGAAATATATGAAAGTGGCCGGTGAACTGGGAGAAGATTAGAGTAAACTTTTTTTATACAAACTATAAATGCAATGTTTTGCTATAAATTATAAATGTTTGAAACCTAAAATAAACGAAAGCACAGTTCGAATCTGGCAGTTATGTCACGTCACTGTACATTTGCTGCTTAGTGGTCAGCTGATGCATAGCGGGCCAAAATCGACATTGCTGATGAGATGTAGAGGAAAATATCTAGTGGAAAATGAGAATGTTACGTTACCCCTCCCCTCCTTCCCGATGTCATCGTCCATCGTGATGTTTTACTGTAGACATCGCCCACCCCTACTGATCGGCACCTTCCTACTCGTATTTATAGTATATAAAATAGCATTTAGTATGCAATAATGCATGCATCACTGGAGAACAGAATAAACTGGTATTCATATGTGTGAGAAGAAGCACAGGGTCTCTGAAGAGGTTCAAAAAGCACTCTCCTCTGATGGGAATGCATTATTCACAGGTAAATAGGATTCTTTCAAATTAAACTTAAAATACATTTACAAACAGTCATATTTGAACCTTTTAAATATGCAAATCAGGTCTTGAAATGCATATTTGCATCTTGCGTTAAAAGTGGTAAAAATCTTACCGAGATTGTCCGCTTTTCAAAACTAAAATTTGAAAGGAGTGTGAACATCGTATACTGTTCCCACCTCTATTTCTATTTTATTGTGGTTCTCTTAATGGTCAAAATCAACTCTTGTGCTCGAGTTCTCCATCATGATCAGCAATAAATCACAATCAGCAATAACCAGAAAGCAAAGGAGACCATTGACTGATGCAAATAACTTCTAATGTAACAAATAAATGCTTAAATATTTAGGTTACACTTTATTTTAAGAAGTCATTGTTACAGTGTAATTATATATTTAAGTACTGAGTAATATTAAGTAACTACATGTACTTATTATAGGGTTAGGGTAGGATTAGGATTTGGTTGAGGGTTAGTAGCATGTACTTATGGATAATTTACTGTTATTACTATGGTAAGTACATGTACATGTAAAATAAAGTGTCGCCAACATTTAAAATGAAACATTATAATGAAAGTTTGATATTTGCAAAAACAATTGTTCAGTCAAAATAGTTCAAATCTCATTTTAGAGATGCACCGGCCATCAATTGAAAGCAGCCAGTTTTTGCTCCCACACCAGTTTCATGTTTTATTTTGGCTGATATTTGTTCCAGACTTGCACATAAACTGCGTAGCAATCATTTCCCAAAAATAGAATTTTTTTGTGGAAATATTACAAAGTCTATAAACATAACGTTAAAACAGGCCAGAGACGGGACATGCTGAAGACGCACACAAAGAAGAGAGCAAATACTGTTCGCGATGCTCGAAATAGGGGAAGAAAAATATAAATATTGAATTTGGGTCGGGATTTATGTGAAATGTCTCTGAAGGGAACTGACTATTTTTCTACAAAAACATTTTGATGGCATTTTCTTTTCCTCTTACCCCAGTGCCCATTAAAGTAAATTATAAGCTTAGCACTGCTTTGTATACAGCGGCATCCAAAGAAATAATATCTCGATGCTTTTCCATAAGCGCCACCTACTGACAAACAGTGAATATGCATTTTTATTCCGCCCCGCTGCTATTTTTGTTTTGTGCCAACGTTTTATGTAGCATCATTTCACAAAGCTAGTCTGACCATTTTTGCTTTAGCCTAAATCTAGAAATTATGCAATACAAAAAAAAAAAATCTCCTAAATAATATTAATAATTTTGTTACATTTTATATAGTGCTTTTCTGGGTACTCAAAGTGCTTTACATATGGAAGCTTTACTTATATCTTATATCACCACCTGGATGATGTGACGGCAAAGCTGCAGTGACACAACCACTTTACCAATTGCTGATTGGCTCTTTTATTTAGAAGGCGGGACTTATTCCGCCATATTTGCACATTGCACTTTTATATTCATAGTAATATAAGTGCACCGTCTTTGTATATCTAAAGTCTTTGTTAAAATGCAGTGGTTGCCTCTAATTTCAAATGGACATTTGTTGTTGTCTAAGCCCAGTTTGGTCTGTAATAGGGAAAATAAACAATAAATAAATGTCCTCAAAACACAGATAATTTGCTTGTAAAAAAATCGGCAATTAGAATCGGCCATGAAAAATCACGATCGTGCATGTATCTCATTTATACATGTAGTGTCTCTTCTTAATCTCAAGTGTGGGATTTTAGCATCAAAAGTGTCATTAAACAGAATCACAAAAACAATGACTATATGGAATAAGCTGTCTCTACATATAAAGTGAAATTGGAGAAGTAATTTAATTTTACATAAACACATGCATCATGCATAACCTATGATTGACCTGCTGATTTGTTGTTCAAGTGTGTGTCAGTCATGTAAACATGTAACAGGTGTGTGTGAAGATCTCTGCCCTCATCCGTCAGGGGTCAAACGTGCCTGGACTCACGTGTGGTGTGTGTGTGTGTGTGTGTGACCCGCCCGTCAGCCATGGCGTTTCTAAACTCTTGTAAACTGTCGTATGTGAGATCCGATTAAGCCGCCGGATAAAGTGTGTTCTCCTCCGTCTGTGCGCCACATAATCTCCTCGTATCCTCGTTTCTTCTTCTCAGCTTCAGTAAATCTGATGAACTCATGTTATGTCTGCAACATCTCAGCCAAGGTCAACAACATAGGATTGTTTTTTACTAACTAGCATTATTTGAAGACGCTATGTATGTACTGTGAAAAAATTAAATGGGCAATAATCTGAACTTCATGATTTATCTGTTGAGTACTCCGTAAAGTCACATTTATTTAAATAGAGCTTTATACATTACAGATTGTTTTAAAGAAACAGGACAAAAAGAAGTGTTGCAAAAATTAATTCTGAAATTTAATTTCAGCTGTTAAGCAATTCTATAGAAGACAATTGTCATTATTATGTTGAATAATTCGGTTAAATAACGCAATTTAGTGTTGATTTTGCCAATGTTGCAAACTTAGTCAATTGTATAACATTCAGTTTCTACTTATTGTCTACAGAAGACAATAATAAATGTCATTATTCAGCTCGACTCTGATAGTGTCAAATTGATAATATTTTTGAACATTAGTTGTCTTTTTAAAAGCCCCACGAGTAAACAATATGAGAAGACGAAATGAGTAGAAAGATAAAATTAACTAAATGTCCATTCAGTCAACTGTTTAACACATTGTATTGTTGTATACTTCATGTTTTTTCACTTATTATTGAACATTATTTGGCAGGTGGCTGTAAAGTTGTCCGCATGTTACATCAAATCTTTTATTTTATTTAGTTTTCAGTGTTTTTATTCAAAGCGTCATGGAAAAAGATGTGATTCGCCGCTCTACCGGGAACTTGAATGAAGCCGTTTTATCCATCTGCGGCTCATCTCTTCAGTATACATGTGTGGAGCTCTGTGTCAGTGAGGTGAAAGTGATAATCATCATAATGAATTATTAATCAGGTTGAATAGTGTTCAGGGCGTGTGTCCAGAATCAGTCGAGTAATGCAGTCTTTATTGACTCCTGTTAACAGTGTTGTGGATTTGTCTCAGTGAAGCCTCAATCGTTTCTGTTTGTTTAACCTCTTGTTGCTTTTGCCTGAGATATGTGTGTGTAGGCGCTCGAGGAATCTGTGTTTGCTCGGACGCTCACAATCTGACTTTGTTCTTGTGGTCTGACTGGTTGTTCTGCCTTCCTGAACCTGTAGGCATCGGCGTATGTCATCGAGAAGATCTCAGAAATGTCAGTATGACAGTAACGTGTGGATGGAGACGATAAACTCATGATGACTGGTTTCTCCAGTTTTTATAACATTGACAGGTGTTTACCTGGAATAAAAACATTATAATGTAACTATATAACAGTTTTTTTTTTGTTTGAGTCCAGATTTGGTAATTTATTCAAAAAGGTTTTTGGATTTTATGGATTTCATACAGGCAGTGACTTTAATACACATCTTTTATTGATTCCAATTTCTGGAATAATATTGTTTTTTTTTTTTTGGTGAGAAAAAATGTGAAGGTGGTGTAAAAAAGATTAGGATTGTGTTTTGAGAATATTTTTCATATTTGAAAACCCTTCAAAGCAATTACAACACAGGAAGCCATTTTGTTGTCATGTGCCAAAAAAAAGAAGAAACAAAAAGAACAGGAAATTATATCACAGACCATGTGATATGACTGTATGCCAAGGTCAGAAAAATAATTAAAGAATTCAACTTTTTTTCAATAATATGGAAAAGTTATTTCACATTTCAAATTGAATAACCTCAAAAATGTTTTTCATAATTGTATATTGTAATTCAATATACAACATATGGCAGAAAATATAGATATTTTCAGTTATTTTATTTAACTATCCAAAAAATGTTATTTGAAAAACATACATTGCTATATAGACATAAATAAATATATCTACATAAATGTATTTTAGATCAAATTTACATATGAACATTGTATATATTCAAGGTTTCCCCTCAAAACCAACATGAATACACACATTTTTTCGTCACATCGTCTTATGCTTATTTGTTATTGCCCCACAAATCCTCAAATTTTAAGTATTGCCATTGCTTCTATGATACTGACTATGTTTTCAAGAGCTTGTATTAATAGCTGTATTGTTGGATATGCAGTTCCTGTGCATTCCCTCTGTAAACACACAGTCATGGGTCTATTGTTTGGAAACGCCTGTGTTATCCGTCGGGACAGTGACTCATTGGACAGTGTTGTTATTGCATGTGTTCAGTAATATGTTGAAAGTGAGTCCTTTTTTTGTTATGGTAACAGTAAATGTTTCTACTGTGTGGTGTGATTCAACATTTACCCATCCATCAGGGTTTTTCCTGCATAGACAATTATGAGGCGGCCGCCTCCGTCAAATTTCGTGCCGCCTCCGCCTCTCGACAAAACTCGGACAGACAGTCGCGTGCTCATATACACTTTATCCACCGTGACAGTTCTGTCGCGATTCCCGCTTGTGTCCATTCTCTAACCGTGTAGTTTGCCGATAGTGCTGCACGGATCATAATCCGCGGGTCGAGTAATAAAATCATTCCATTCAATCGAGGGTGGATGACAGCTAAATGAGTGTAATAAAGACACGGAACTCCCATCATGGTACCTAATGTACGGACGGTAACAAAGTTGCGCTGTTGAGTCTCGCGCCGTTATTTATAACATTAATTATAGTTAAGAAATAACTTAATATAGGCTACACACGACTAGAGTGCTGTTTTCCTGAATGCCATCACGATTGAAACCGAGATATTAATTTCATAACAGTTCAATAAACAAATAGTTAAAATTAAGTTACTTACATTTTTAGACTGTTTTTGTTCTGTTTTAGCAGCGAAAATAGCTCCAAACAACAGAACCATATCGCGTCTCACAGCAACACTCATCCATGATTCATTACTGAATCATTCAGCGTTTTGAACTAATCGCTTGAGTCAAAGATTCAATTGCCCATTATTAAACTGCCTCATTCTGAATCAATCAGCCGTTTGAACGAATCGTTTACATTAATGACTCAATGACTCGCTCATTAAGACGGCCGCCTACCCCCTCCTACTGGCGGTTTAGTTTCAAAGTATCTTTTCAACATTCCTTGTATATTCAAAAAATATTCAAAATAATCTCATTTAATACAGTTATAATTTTTCAATGTAAATTATTTAATTTGATTGGTAACAGCCTAGTGTCTTATTATTTTAATTGAATGTATTGATAAAATGTAAGAATTTTGAATGAAATTTAGAGCATACATTAAATAAAATTAGGGGAAAATGCCCTTTATAAAGGTACAAAAAATTATTCTGATAAGAGTGTTTTCAAAAATGAAACATTGACAATACGTTTAAACGGAGTAAAGCCTCTGTTTAGGCTATAAAGAAAATGTAATTTTGCCAAAAGAAGAACTTTTAATTTAAATAAATGTTAATTGTGTGATATGTTATCATATTATCATGCTTAATTGAATAATTGTAATGTGATGATCAGATGCAGATATCTAAATCAAAGAATATGGGTGGTTGGCGGGTGGATTATTATTTATTTTTAACAACAGATTAGAGTGACTCAAAGTGCACCAGATTAATGAATTTATCTTTAAAATGTACAAAATTTTCTCCCGGGGGGCATGCACCCGGACCCCCCTAGTGTTACAGTTTTACCACCTCCGCCTCATTTTGAGCCAGGAAAAACCCTGCATCCATCCATTATTCAAACTGCTTGTCCAATGCAGGGTCATGGGAATGGTAGAGCCTAGGCTAATATCGGGCCATAGGTAGGGATAGCCGGTCCTGTCATAAAACAATTACATAATAGCTGGATCATGTGACAGGCGAGTGACATCAGCCTCATAATCTGCTGTTGTTTTTGCCAGGCATAGATTCAGGTCTCTTAAGACAAGCACTACTATAATGATAAAATATTTAAATTTGAATCTTAACAGGTTTTTAAGGCCACCCAGAGTATGCCATTTTTGTGTACATATGTGGTTTCAGTTGTTGCATTTTTTTCTCTCTATGAAACCTATTGATGAATAATAATTCAGAATTGTAAGCATTTCTTGCCGCTCACCATTTTCAAGTAAAGGATTTGTACGTTGACAAGTGCTGTTATATGTTAGTGACATTAATAAGGGGGCGTTTACAAGGCAGAGATCTGAAAACATTCAGCTACGCAATTACAAGATCATTAGCAAATTATAGAAACTGAGGTGAACACACATTTGAGAAATGATCAGAGACCAGCTGATATTAAGATGCCTTTTGGTGGATCGGATCACAAGTAGAGGAGGGAGACACATTCCCGTTTACACCTGGTGTTTTAATCCATCTCTTTTGTCCACTTTCAACCACTTCTGTCCTGATTTCTTCAAGGGGAGGGTCTATGGGCGGGTAAATGTGTGTGATTTTTCAGATCTTTCGATCTAATGGACGAAATAACCTCACGCAATTTACATATGAACATGACTGGAGAAAACAGGAAAACACACGGAGAGCATCAGCTTTAGTTTCTGCTCTGAAGTCACAAGACCAGCCGAACACTGTGTGTGTGTGTGTTAGAAAGCAGGAATGCTGAAAGAACATTGAGCTTGGTACGTTTTCTCTTCAAACCAAACTTGTGTCTTCAGCCGATAAAGTTTAAACCCGTCTGGCTCGATCTCTTCTCATAATGTTCACTCATTATTCAGTAGACGGAGAGAAGACAGTCTTTTAGTGGCTGTTTGAACACATTCGATCACATGAGCGTTTACACTACGAAAACAATCCGGTCGAATGTGTTTTCAACTCCCTCTGAAAGTGGACGAGCTCAAAAAGTTTTAGACCCGTTTACAGCTGTGTTTAGAGTCGTCCACTTGTGATCCGATCCACCAAAACACATCTTAATACCCTTAGATCAAATGTAGGACCCATTCACTTCTAAGCCCTATTAGCAGTTTTTACAGATTTACCTGCTTTAGAAAGATTCCAGTAAACACTAAGGAAATCACTTTGAAATAATATCACTCAATGTTCCAGTTAATGCACTCTTAAGGCAATTTGCTACATAAGACAGATAATAATACGGTGATATTTAACACAATGTTATCGTTATAGTTGTGATGTGGATTCTGCTATTGTTTTATATTTAGAGCGATTTTTAAAACGATAAGATTCCAGCGACAAGCCAATCATGTCCACATCAGACACAAATACAACTATGAAAATCACAGCCAATCAGAAGAGCACGTGGGCGGAGTCTGTCTTCAAGCGCACTGTACTCGCAATGAAATGGATAAGGTACAAAATCAAACACATAAATGTTACACCATATTAATGTTATTAAAAATATATACAGAGTGACTGAAACAATCTTTGCCCTTGAACACACTTCTTTGTTCACATTGAGTTTAAAAGTGAATTATGAGGTGAATTATCCTTTGTTGCTTTCAGTATGGATATAAAGGTCACGCAAAGTTATATTCGATTTCGAACTCACGTTGAATTCTTTCAAAGTTTCCTAATTTAGTATTGGAGGTCCACTACAACAGGTTTACATGCGTCAAAGTAAAAAAAAGCTGTTTGATTTTCTCAAAATAAACATTGCACATCACTGCATGAAAGGTGATTTAAAACAAATCATAATCGGGGCTCTTTAACAATTACATAAAGCACATAATCAGTACCTGAGAATATAATTGCTATATTTTGTATCTTGTTGTTCTACCCGTGACATCACAGAGCTTCTAAAATAAAATCTTCTGTCATAGCTGGTTTGGACAAAAACTCTGATTAATATGGAAAATATACTTTTTATAGCTTTATGTCGTGTTGCCTCTGGTAAACTACACCAATTAATAACCACATAGATATTAACCAGAACACCCATAGCAATGCCCTATCAACCAACCACCAGTAAGTGTAAATAAATAAATTATATTGTGATGTCCTTCATTTGTTTGTTTGAGTGTGCAAATATAAGCTGAGGGATTCAGGAGTGAAGCTGCTCTCCATCACATAGAAGAGCAGTTTTATTGGATAGCGCATTGGTTTGTTAGACTGACTCCATGTCTCTTCTCTTTGGTATGCGGTTTATGTACCTTGGAGGCAGTCATGAAACGTTGTGTCACTGTGTTATCGCCTCCATCACTAAATATACACACACTTGTGTTTACCAGTCCATTTGGGTCGAGTCATGAGGGTGGGGAGCTTTGCTTAGGATGGACGTGTATCCATGAGCAAATCACTTTCAATACTTTTGCAGTTTTGGCTCAGTATCAACAAGACATTACAAACTCTGTTCTGGATGAAAATGGGAGAATCTGTCATACATTCCTAAAGGAGTAGTTCACCCAAAAATGAACAATTTTGTAATCATTAATCACGTCGTTCCAAACCCAGATGCATTTGAAGAATGTTACAGTGACAAATTAGGGCTGTTCATCACACAATGTTATCTTATGACTTCAGAAGATTTGAAATGTATTGCACATAAGTCATATGGACTAGTTTAGTAGTTTAATTTTCAGTCATTGTATGGAAAGAGAACAGCATAAACAATCTGCTAAATATCAGATTTTTTGTTCTACACAAGTAAAAAAAGTAATATGTGTTTGGAACAACAACACCGTGTATGTTTTTTTTGGCAAACTTCCTTTTAACATGCCAAAACGTTGACGCATGAGGAATCCTCATCTTAAAGTAGGTCAGGATCTGATCAAGATTTATCATCTGATTGAAAGAATGTGTCACAAACATCTTCTGCCTGTCAGTTTTACTCTTCTGAAGACTCCAGGAAAACTCCTGTCATTTCTTACACATTTTTAATGACATTTAGGAACTTTATTTTGGCATATATCATTTTGAAAACAGTGCAAACTCATGTCAGTAATAGACAAAGTACATTATGTGAAGGTCAGGCATTGTTTTGGCAAGCAATGCAAGGTGTAGGTTTTCTTGGCTCACTTTAAACAGAGATGAAGTTACCGCATTAATCCAGAGAGAGCATTGGGCATTTCTAATGATTCAAGAATGCGCTTTGACTACAAAAACAAAATGATTTGCTGAAGATGGTTATCATGCAAAACCCATGACTATTTTTGTATTTTGTGAAACTCATCACATGGAAGAATAATAAATTGCTATGATGCACACACAGAAATAAAATGTTTTCTCATTTGATGACGTGATGCATTATTAGTCACGTCATAGCATTTTATGATACAGAATTACTTTTGGGCCTACTTTCTTGCAAATAGTTTGCTCCATGCTGGTTTATATTGAGTAGTTGACCTCTAGAAGTAGGTCAGTAGATCAGTGTTGTGTTGAACCTGTTGAAAAAACACCAAAAAGGTGTTTCGTTTTTGTGAAATTTTACAAATATAGATTTTTCACCTATCAATTGCGCATGTTCTTATTTCATGGTAAATTTAATAACTGAATGAATTAAAATGCAGCAATGTCCTCATCTAATGAAAATAATATTTGATCAATATCGTTCTACTTTTTCTTAATGCTATTTTCTTGAATCTTGGTGTAATAAAGATTAAAAAAAGAATACCAGATAAAACATCCGTAAATGTGGTAAAATAGAGGAATAGAAACTAAAACCATCAGCTTAAGAAATACATGCACAGAATGACTCATACTTGCTCAAGTTTCATATAAATAATAGTGACTTCCTTGGATTTATTTATTTTCATTGGAAAATAATTCTGCTCCACAAATAACACATTTCTTGTCACTGGAAGCTTGTTGTGTCATGTTTGGTTCAGACACAATGTAAATGATTACATTTCACAAACGGTCATGCAGTTTAATCTTTATGCCAACTATATTTGACCCAGATTGTCATCTCAGTTTTCCTTTATGACCAGTCAGTTATTCAGACCAGAGTAATTTAAAAATCATGATGGGAAAAATCAGCATTTATTTTTATTATTTATTATAATATTTTTTCTGAAACTAAAATATTAAAGTTGTGATAGTCTTTTCTTCCCTATTGTGATGTATAGTGAAACTTCTTGTTCTTCTCAAACAAGAAGTAATGTAGGGCGGGGCTCGTGTCAGTAAACACATCATCAGAGAAATGAAATACTGCCGAATTTCATAAAAAAAATAAGAAGAGTCTATTTTGAGTTCATGGTGACTAAACTTATAAGAGTCACAAAGTCCATTGCTTTACTTTAACTTTATTTGGACTGTTCCAGATAATCTTGAATAAACTGGATCATTGTTCTGTGATCTGACTAACTGAGACGTCCCGTGTTCTCATATACACTAACGCCACCTTTTCCTGTTTACGTGAAATGAGTCTTTGTTCTTCAGCATCTGAATTTGCACACAATCATGGCCACACTTTATTTTAAGGTGTCCGTGTTAGTGTAATTATACATTTAAGTACTGAGTAATAAAAAGTTGACTACATGCACTTACTATAGGGTTATGATTAGGGTGTGGTTTGTGGTTATTTGTATGTAATTATGCATAATTTATAGTAATTACTATAGTAACTACATGTACCATGTGTAACAAGGACACTGTGAAATAAAGCGTTACTGAAGTCAGAAAACCATGTTAAGTTGATAATCATTTCCCCCACAGATAATGATCGAGTTTTGCCCCGGGGGTGCGGTCGATGCCACCATGTTAGGTAAGACCTTCAGTATATCTGCTAATGTTCTTGTTTTTATAAAAGACCCCTGCAGCGTCTTCCGTTTGATGCTCTTTGATGCTCATGGGTGAGTAGGTAAACGCCTTTTTAAGTTTAAACAGGATATTGCGTTATGTTGGATGATTCATGAACGAGTCAGTCTAGGTCACTCACAGTTCATTGCCTTTGGTTACACCGCTTTGAACCAGAGTTTTGTAGATTATGAAGAGTGCTGTGGAACTAGACGTGCATGTGTGTGAATTTAAAAGGAATAGTTCACTTCAGAATTAAAATTTACTCGCCCTCAAGAAATGCCCCATTGACTTCCATGGTATTTTTTTTCCTACTATGGAAGTCAATGGGGTTCATCAACTGTGTGGTTACCGACATTCTTCAAAATATCTTCTTTTGTGTTCAGCAGAAGAAAGAAATTCATAAAGGTTTGAAACAACTTGAGGATGAGTAAATGAAGATTTTCATTTTGAAGTGAACTATTCCTTTAAACAGGGTCCCCGCGGGTCCTTAAGTCTTGAAACGTCTTAAAATTTTTGATTTTTAAGGCCTGAAAATGTCTTGAAATCTGAAGTTTCCGATAAGGAGGTCTTAAATTTCATGTGGGATCTTAAATTTCATGCCCAACTCGTCGTCCGTTTTTTATTATTTTTTATTTAGCAAATTTTCCTTTTAGAGGACTTAAAAAAAGTCTTAAAATCATTAAATTTGCTGTTAAAAATTGTGCAGATACCCTGTTAAAATTGACAATTTTTTTTCTTTTAGGAGAAAATACCCTTTAATAGTCTTAACTTTATTTTCTATATTATATTATGTTATATTATTTATATTATAATAATCTAATATGTCATATCATATATCAATCATATCGCATCAAATACATTTTTGTTTTTGATTTTTGGACATTATGAGAGAGACTCTTTTTTGTGTGTGTGTGTGTGTGTGTGTGTAGAGTTGGACAGGGGTCTTCAAGAGCCTCAGATCCGGGTGATCTGTAAGCAGATGTTGGAGGGTCTTCAGTATCTCCACAGCATGAAGATCATCCACAGAGACCTGAAGGCGGGAAACATCCTCCTCACACTGGATGGAGACATCAAGCTAGGTGTGTATATCTACAGATCGCTCAGACTGATAATCTGGTTTCAGTCCAGTGCTAGTTTTTTTTTTTTTTTTTTTTTTTTGTGACGTATATGCGAGTGAAAAAGCTTCTCGAACAAGGAACAATGTAGGACGGGACTTAAAGTAACACCAAGTATTTTTTACTCTTGGGTCGCCCTACTGGTTGGAAACGTTGGAAATTGTCCATTGCCGCTGTCGTAAATAATTTAGCCTATCGTCGCACGCACGCTCACTGTTTACCCAGCACCGGCTTTAGAATGAACGATGTCCACAGACAAGGTAGAGTATGTTACATGATTTCATGAAAGGATGATGTATTGCGACATCAGAAACCCAAAAAGAAAAACGAAATAATGACTATTGTAGCGCTTGACGTAAAGCAGTCGAATTTTGTAGTTCTTTTTGTGGTCAGGTTTCTACCCGAAACCCGAAGTTACATAGTGCCAGTAAAAGCGATACAGACCCCGTCAGGCTATGGCAGACGTGTCATTTAACATATTTTAAGTCGATGTACCATCACAAGGGTCTTGGAAATATATTATGAAGGTTGAAAAACTACTTAGTGTTACTTTAAAGGGATACTCCACCCAAAAATTTTAATTCTGTCATCATTTACTCGCCCTCAAGTTGTTGCAAACTTGTATGAGTTTCTTTCTTCAGCTGAACACAAAGGAAGATATTTTGAAGAACGATTTGAACTTTGGCACCATTGACTTCCATAGTATTTTTTTTTTCTACTATGGAAGTCAAAGGTGCCAAACAACTGTTTGGTTCCAATCATTCTTCGAAATATCTTCCTTTGTGTTCAGCAGAAGAAAGAAACTCATACAGGTTTGCAACAACTTGAGGGTGAGTAAAGGATGACAATTTTAATTTTTGGGTGGAGTATCCCTTTAATGTATTGATCGTCCTCACGCCAGTAAACACGTCATCAGAGAAGAGATGAGATGAGAAGATGAGATGTCACAGCAAGAGAGACAGAAAGTTATTTTGGAGGAAGGTTTTATAACGGCTGTTAGCAGATTTGTTGTGCATACAAAAATCTCACTGGATTATTGCAATTAATGAATAAAGGAATGTTTGGAAACTTAAACTGATATTTCCTGCCGAAACACTACAGTAATATATATATATATATATATAATATATATATATATATATATATCTATATATATATATATATATATATTATAGTATTATAATATTTATATATATATATATTATACTGGCTTAAATCATTTTTTGGTGAAATACTAACATGCCTAAGACTTGTGCACATTACTGTGTGCATTACTACCGTTCAAAAGTTTGGGGTCAATATGATTTTTTTTTAAGCAATTAATACTTTTCTTCAGAAAGGACGCATTAAATTGATCAAAAGTGACAGTAAAGACATTTATAATAATGCAAAATATTTATTTTTTAATGAAATGCTTTTCTCTTGAACTTTCAAAAAATCCTGAAAAAAATGAATCACGGTTTGCACAAAAATATGAAGCAGCAAAACTGTTTACAACTGTGATAATAATCATAAATGTTTCTTGAGCATCAAATCCTCATATTATAGTGATTTCTGAAGGATCATGTGACACTGAAGACTGGAGTAATGATGCTGAAAATTCAGCTTTGATCACAGGAATAAAATACACTTTACTATATATTCACATAGAAAACAGCTGATTCACATTGAAATAATATTTCACAATATTACTGGGTTTCTTTGTATTTTTAATCAAATAATGCAGCCTTGGTGAGCAGAAGAGACTTCTTTTAAAAACAATAAAAATCTTACCGAGCCCAAACTTTTGAACAGCAGTGTATATATAATATTACTGCTGCCTGTCTATAACAGCATTTGCATCAGGTGTGTAGTTGTAATGCCTTAAAATGTTGTCTAGGTAGGCAGTTTTGTAACAGAGCTGAAGTGTGACCTTTGGTTGAGCGTAGTGTTTTGTGTCTGTGCTATTAGATCTCTTACTAATTCTTATGACCTCTCTCACACTTCTCACACTTTCTCACACACACACACACACACACACACACACACACACACACACACACACACACACACACACACACACACACACACACACACACACACACACACACACACACACACACACACACACACACACACACACACACACAGTTTTGTTGTAAGTTGTGTTGTAAAGTACCACAGTTTGCTAAGAGCTGACTTGTAATATTTCATTACACTTCTCTACTCGAGTCTCATTGGATTTAGTAATTCAATGAGAGAATTATTTCCTCTGAATGCTGCTTCACGTGTAACCGAATGTGGCTTCATTGTGTGTTGGTTAATAGTACCCCAGAATGCCAGGCCAAGACTCGCTGGCCTTTACCACTTCCTGTGAGAGAAACTTTAAACACGCTGGTCCTCCACACATCTGTCATAGCTGACACACAAATATTTGAAGAATTACATATAATTAAGAATATACAAAATATGGAGTCAAAACCACTAATATTGTAAATTATTATTACTATTTGAAATGACACAATAAAAATATAATATAATAAATATAATGATTATAAAATATGTAAATATATTCTACTATTAATAACAATTAATGCAATTTTTGAATAATCAAGATGCATTTAATTTATTAAACGAGACTACTATACAACATGTATAATGCTACAAAATATTTCTGTTTTATTTAAATGCTGAACTTTCTATTTATCAAAGAATCACAGTTTCCACAAAATTATTAAAGGATTAGTTCACCTTCAAATAAAGATTTCCTGATCATTTACTCATGTCATCCAAGATGTCCATGACTTTCTTCAGTCGAAAAGAAATGAAGGTTTTTGAGGAAAACCTTCCAGGATTTTTCTCCATATAGTGACTTCTAACGGTTTGAAGGTTCAAATGTGAGTTTCAGTGCGGCTTCAAAGTCTCGACACGATCCCAGTCGAGGAATAAGGGTCTGATCTAGACAAACGATCAGGCCTTTTATAAAAAATAAATAATAATAATATACTTTTTAACCACATATGCCCGTCTTGTACCATCTCTGAGATGCGCCACGCGTTACGTCATCACAGTGGAAAGGTCACGCGTGACATCGTTAAACATCCAGGATATGCACACGTAAGGATTTTTACACAATAAACTGACACAAATACATATTGTATGTTGAATGACACATATTTATAACTTTGAACGGTCCTCCGGCTCCTACTACAAACTTGTAAACACTGGGTCGGTACTTTCGACAATCTCACGCGTGACCTTTCAAATGTGATGATGTAATGCGTGGCGCATCTCAGAGATAATACAAGATGGGCATATGTGGTTAAAAAGTATATTATTATTGTTTATTTTGTATAAAAGGACGATTGTTTGTCTAGATCAGACTCTTATTCCTCGGCTTTGAAGCTGCACTGAAACTGTCATTTGGACCTTCAACCGGTTGGTTGTGTCATAGAAATTTTAAACTGTATATTAAACTAACCATGTTTTTAATATTTAACCTCATTTAACCTGCTAAATCTCTAAGACAATGTACTAAGACATTCTGTACTTTAGATGAATGTATGTGTGTCAAATACCTGACTGTGAGTATAAATAACAAATATGGGAAATGAAACTAGACAGACGACTAGGTTAGAACTTGTGATCAATGAAGTAATCATTAAAACAAAGTCTCCTCTACCCAGTAACAGAAGAGACTGTAAATGAAGAACCAATCATATTAATGTAATTCGACATACCTCCCTATTGTATAAAAACTGTTGTATCAGTGTTTTCGGGGGGATTCTCAATGGAATTTGTCTGAGATCCACCGGCCTTGTTTTTACTTGGTAGATTCTCTGAGTATTGCTTGAGAACTCTCCTGGCCGTAATTAAAAGCATTTAAAGGACATTTGCTGGAGTCTGTCTGATGTTACTGCTGCGCAGCAGGTCAGTTTAGGGACACAAGTAAGTTAGAGTAAGAGACTCGGTCAGTTGTCGAAGGTAGACGCGAAGAGTCAGAGTATAAAGAAGTAGTCCGTGTCGATTTGTAGACGCGACAGATTTTTTGGTCAGTGTCGATTTGTAGACGCGACAGATTTTTTGGTCAGTGTCGATTTGTAGACGCGACGTATTTTTTGGTCCGTGTCGATTTGTAGACGCGACGTATTTTTTGGTCAGTGTCCATTTGTAGATGCGACATATTTTTTGGTCAGTGTCGATTTGTTGACCCGACATATTTTTTGGTCAGTGTCGATTTGTAGACGCGACAGAATTTTTGGTCAGTTTCGATTTGTAGATGCGACATATTTTTTGGTCAGTGTCGATTTGTAGACGCGACAGATTTTTTGGTCAGTGTCGATTTGTAGATGTGACATTTTTTGGTCAGTGTCGATTTGTAGACGCGACAGATTTTTTGGTCAGTGTCGATTTGTAGACGCGACAGATTTTTTGGTCAGTGTCGTTTTGTAGACGCGACAGATTTTTTGGTCAGTGTCAATTTGTACATGTGACAGATTTTTTGGTCAGTGTCGATTTGTATTTTTTGGTCAGTGTCGATATGTAGACGCAACATATTTTTTGGTCAGTGTCGATTTGTAGACACGACGTATTTTTTGGTCAGTGTCGATTTGTAGACACGACGTATTTTTTGGTCAGTGTCGATTTGTAGACGCGACGTATTTTTTGGTCAGTGTCGATTTGCAGACGCGACAGATTTTTTGGTCAGTGTCGATTTGTAGACGCGACAGATTTTTTGGTCAGTGTCGATTTGCAGACGCGACAGATTTTTTGGTCAGTGTCGTTTTGTAGACGCGACAGATTTTTTGGTCAGTGTCGATTTGTAGACGCGACAGATTTTTTGGTCAGTGTCGATTTGTTGACCCGACATATTTTTTGGTCAGTGTCGATTTGTAGACGCGACAGATTTTTTGGTCAGTTTCGATTTGTAGATGCGACATATTTTTTGGTCAGTGTCGATTTGTAGACGCGACAGATTTTTTGGTCAGTGTCGATTTGTAGATGTGACATTTTTTGGTCAGTGTCGATTTGTAGACGCGACAGATTTTTTGGTCAGTGTCGTTTTGTAGACGCGACAGATTTTTTGGTCAGTGTCGATTTGTAGATGTGACATATTTTTTGGTCAGTGTCGATTTGTAGACGCGACAGATTTTTTGGTCAGTGTCGTTTTGTAGACGCGACAGATTTTTTGGTCAGTGTCGATTTGTACATGTGACATATTTTTTGGTCAGTGTCGATTTGTTGACGCGACAGATTTTTTGGTCAGTGTCGATTTGTATTTTTTGGTCAGTGTCGATATGTAGACGCGACATATTTTTTGGTCAGTGTCGATTTGTAGACACGACGTATTTTTTGGTCAGTGTCGATTTGTAGACGCGACAGATTTTTTGGTCAGTGTCGATTTGTAGACACGACGTATTTTTTGGTCAGTGTCGATTTGTAGACACGACGTATTTTTTGGTCAGTGTCGATTTGTAGACGCGACGTATTTTTTGGTCAGTGTCGATTTGCAGACGCGACAGATTTTTTGGTCAGTGTCGATTTGTAGACGCGACAGATTTTTTGGTCAGTGTCGATTTGCAGACGCGACAGATTTTTTGGTCAGTGTCGTTTTGTAGACGCGACAGATTTTTTGGTCAGTGTCGATTTGTAGACGCGACGTATTTTTTGGTCAGTGTCGATTTGTAGATGCGACATATTTTTTGGTCAGTGTCGATTTGTTGACCCGACATATTTTTTGGTCAGTGTCGATTTGTAGACGCGACAGATTTTTTGGTCAGTTTCGATTTGTAGATGCGACATATTTTTTGGTCAGTGTCGATTTGTAGACGCGACAGATTTTTTGGTCAGTGTCGATTTGTAGATGTGACATTTTTTGGTCAGTGTCGATTTGTAGACGCGACAGATTTTTTGGTCAGTGTCGATTTGTAGATGTGACATTTTTTGGTCAGTGTCGATTTGTAGACGCGACAGATTTTTTGGTCAGTGTCGTTTTGTAGACGCGACAGATTTTTTGGTCAGTGTCGTTTTGTAGACGCGACAGATTTTTTGGTCAGTGTCGATTTGTAGACGCGACGTATTTTTTGGTCAGTGTCGTTTTGTAGACGCGACAGATTTTTTGGTCAGTGTCGATTTGTAGACGCGACGTATTTTTTGGTCCGTGTCGATTTGTAGACGCGACGTATTTTTTGGTCAGTGTCCATTTGTAGATGCGACATATTTTTTGGTCAGTGTCGATTTGTTGACCCGACATATTTTTTGGTCAGTGTCGATTTGTAGACGCGACAGAATTTTTGGTCAGTTTCGATTTGTAGATGCGACATATTTTTTGGTCAGTGTCGATTTGTAGACGCGACAGATTTTTTGGTCAGTGTCGATTTGTAGATGTGACATTTTTTGGTCAGTGTCGATTTGTAGACGCGACAGATTTTTTGGTCAGTGTCGATTTGTAGACGCGACAGATTTTTTGGTCAGTGTCGTTTTGTAGACGCGACAGATTTTTTGGTCAGTGTCAATTTGTACATGTGACAGATTTTTTGGTCAGTGTCGATTTGTATTTTTTGGTCAGTGTCGATATGTAGACGCGACATATTTTTTGGTCAGTGTCGATTTGTAGACACGACGTATTTTTTGGTCAGTGTCGATTTGTAGACACGACGTATTTTTTGGTCAGTGTCGATTTGTAGACGCGACGTATTTTTTGGTCAGTGTCGATTTGCAGACGCGACAGATTTTTTGGTCAGTGTCGATTTGTAGACGCGACAGATTTTTTGGTCAGTGTCGATTTGCAGACGCGACAGATTTTTTGGTCAGTGTCGTTTTGTAGACGCGACAGATTTTTTGGTCAGTGTCGATTTGTAGACGCGACAGATTTTTTGGTCAGTGTCGATTTGTTGACCCGACATATTTTTTTGGTCAGTGTCGATTTGTAGACGCGACAGATTTTTTGGTCAGTTTCGATTTGTAGATGCGACATATTTTTTGGTCAGTGTCGATTTGTAGACGCGACAGATTTTTTGGTCAGTGTCGATTTGTAGATGTGACATTTTTTGGTCAGTGTCGATTTGTAGACGCGACAGATTTTTTGGTCAGTGTCGTTTTGTAGACGCGACAGATTTTTTGGTCAGTGTCGATTTGTAGATGTGACATATTTTTTGGTCAGTGTCGATTTGTAGACGCGACAGATTTTTTGGTCAGTGTCGTTTTGTAGACGCGACAGATTTTTTGGTCAGTGTCGATTTGTACATGTGACATATTTTTTGGTCAGTGTCGATTTGTTGACGCGACAGATTTTTTGGTCAGTGTCGATTTGTATTTTTTGGTCAGTGTCGATATGTAGACGCGACATATTTTTTGGTCAGTGTCGATTTGTAGACACGACGTATTTTTTGGTCAGTGTCGATTTGTAGACGCGACAGATTTTTTGGTCAGTGTCGATTTGTAGACACGACGTATTTTTTGGTCAGTGTCGATTTGTAGACACGACGTATTTTTTGGTCAGTGTCGATTTGTAGACGCGACGTATTTTTTGGTCAGTGTCGATTTGCAGACGCGACAGATTTTTTGGTCAGTGTCGATTTGTAGACGCGACAGATTTTTTGGTCAGTGTCGATTTGCAGACGCGACAGATTTTTTGGTCAGTGTCGTTTTGTAGACGCGACAGATTTTTTGGTCAGTGTCGATTTGTAGACGCGACGTATTTTTTGGTCAGTGTCGATTTGTAGATGCGACATATTTTTTGGTCAGTGTCGATTTGTTGACCCGACATATTTTTTGGTCAGTGTCGATTTGTAGACGCGACAGATTTTTTGGTCAGTTTCGATTTGTAGATGCGACATATTTTTTGGTCAGTGTCGATTTGTAGACGCGACAGATTTTTTGGTCAGTGTCGATTTGTAGATGTGACATTTTTTGGTCAGTGTCGATTTGTAGACGCGACAGATTTTTTGGTCAGTGTCGATTTGTAGATGTGACATTTTTTGGTCAGTGTCGATTTGTAGACGCGACAGATTTTTTGGTCAGTGTCGTTTTGTAGACGCGACAGATTTTTTGGTCAGTGTCGATTTGTAGATGTGACATATTTTTTGGTCAGTGTCGATTTGTAGACGAGACAGATTTTTTGGTCAGTGTCGTTTTGTAGACGCGACAGATTTTTTGGTCAGTGTCGATTTGTACATGTGACATATTTTTTGGTCAGTGTCGATTTGTTGACGCGACAGATTTTTTGGTCAGTGTCGATTTGTATTTTTTGGTCAGTGTCGATTTGTAGACGCGACATATTTTTTGGTCAGTGTCGATTTGTAGACACGACGTATTTTTTTGGTCAGTGTCGATTTGTAGACACGACGTATTTTTTGGTCAGTGTCGATTTGTAGACGCGACGTATTTTTTGGTCAGTGTCGATTTGCAGACGCGACAGATTTTTTGGTCAGTGTCGATTTGTAGACGCGACAGATTTTTTGGTCAGTGTCGATTTGCAGACGCGACAGATTTTTTGGTCAGTGTCGTTTTGTTGACGCGACAGATTTTTTGGTCAGTGTCGATTTGTATTTTTTGGTCAGTGTCGATATGTAGACGCGACATATTTTTTGGTCAGTGTCGATTTGTAGACACGACGTATTTTTTGGTCAGTGTCGATTTGTAGACACGACGTATTTTTTGGTCAGTGTCGATTTGTAGACGCGACGTATTTTTTGGTCAGTGTCGATTTGCAGACGCGACAGATTTTTTGGTCAGTGTCGATTTGTAGACGCGACAGATTTTTTGGTCAGTGTCGATTTGCAGACGCGACAGATTTTTTGGTCAGTGTCGATTTGCAGACGCGACAGATTTTTTGGTCAGTGTCGATTTGTAGACGCGACAGAATTTTTGGTCAGTGTCGATTTGTAGACGCGACATATTTTTTGGTCAGTGTCGATTTGTAGACACGACGTATTTTTTGGTCAGTGTCGATTTGTAGACGCGACGTATTTTTTGGTCAGTGTCGATTTGCAGACGCGACAGATTTTTTGGTCAGTGTCGATTTGTAGACGCGACAGATTTTTTGGTCAGTGTCGATTTGTAGACGCGACAAGTTTTTTGGTCAGTGTCGATTTGTAGACACGACGTATTTTTTGGTCAGTGTCGATTTGCAGACGCGACAGATTTTTTGGTCAGTGTCGATTTGTAGACGCGACAGAATTTTTGGTCAGTGTCGATTTGTAGACGCGACATATTTTTTGGTCAGTGTCGATTTGTAGACACGACGTATTTTTTGGTCAGTGTCGATTTGTAGACGCGACGTATTTTTTGGTCAGTGTCGATTTGCAGACGCGACAGATTTTTTGGTCAGTGTCGATTTGTAGACGCGACAGATTTTTTGGTCAGTGTCGATTTGTAGACGCGACAAGTTTTTTGGTCAGTGTCGATTTGTAGACACGACGTATTTTTTGGTCAGTGTCGATTTGCAGACGCGACAGAATTTTTGGTCAGTGTCGATTTGTAGACGCGACATATTTTTTGGTCAGTGTCGATTTGTAGACGCGACAGATTTTTTGGTCAGTGTCGATTTGTAGACGCGACGTATTTTTTGGTCAGTGTCGATTTGCAGACGCGACAGATTTTTTGGTCAGTGTCGATTTGTAGACGCGACAGATTTTTTGGTCAGTGTCGATTTGTAGACGCGACAAATTTTTTTGGTCAGTGTCGATTTGTAGACGCGACAGATTTTTTTGGTCAATGTCGATAGGTAGACGCGACAGATTTTTTGGTCAGTGTCGATTTGTAGACGCGACAGATTTTTTGGTCAATGTCGATAGGTAGACGCGACAGATTTTTTGGTCAGTGTCGATTTGTAGACGCGACAGATTTTGTCAGGTTTAGGGAAAAATCCAGTACCATTGCCATTGAAGTCCATTATATGGAGAAAAATCCTGGAATGTTTTCCTCAAAAAACCTTAATTTCTTTTCGACTGAAGAAAGAAAGTCATGGACATCTTGGATGACATGGGGAGAGTAAATGATCAGGACATTTTTATTTGCAAGTGAACTAATCCTTTAAGCAGCAACACTTTTTTAAGCATTCATAATAATTAGTAGTGTTTCTTAAATCATCATATTATAGTGATTTCTGAAGGATCATGTGACACTGAATACTGGAGTAATGATGCTGAAAATACAGCTTCGATCACAGGAATAAATTACATTTCATAATACAGATAAAAAAAACAGTAATTTTAAACTTTAATAATATTTTACTGTATTTTTGATGAGGAGAAGAATAGACTTAAATCTTATTGATGATCCCAAACTTTTGAATGCTAGAATGTAAGAACATCCATCCTAGGACTTGAGGTATCTATAATACTTTGACATGGTGGTTTTGGCCTGTATTCTACAATAAAAATCATACAATCCTCATTTTAACATAATTTAACATTATTTGTAGAGAAAAGCCTTTTATGTAACTTACTCTTAGAGAGTGCTCTCTATAAAGATGACGTCAACACTCGATTTAGGGGTTTTGAAGGTTGTAATATGACAATGAATTTTGAAACTGGGACAAATCCTTATGTAATTCAACATCTCTGATTTTTGTTACAGCGGATTTTGGAGTTTCTGCAAAAAACACCAAAACTCTCCAAAGACGAGACTCCTTTATTGGGACTCCATATTGGTAAGTGCAACAAACTCCCTGTTTAATCATCAAAACATACATTTGCAAGCGAATATCTTTGTTTGTTGTACATTTCAGTGTATCGCTACCACATATAATTATCTGAAACATATTTAGAATGAATAATTACAGGTTTCGTGAGTTTCCCGTAAAGGTAATAGAAATATGCTGATAGATAGAGGTCTTGTCATATCCCACAGGATTTAAAGCAATCATTAACTAGCGTCCAGCTTGAAAAAGTCCTGATGTGAAATTTCTGTCCTACCTTTGTCCTTCCTCTGAGTACACACACATGAGCTAGTGGATATTAACGTCTCCTTATCTGACTCATGAAGTTTTATTAGTGGCTTGTAGTAAATTCTTTTAGTCGCTAGCTAAATATCTGCAGACATGTACAGTTGCCAACATTTAAAGTGGATCAAAACTAGGGATGTCAATTTTCACAAAATCCCATGTTCCATTGTCGTTTAAATTAACGATCGATTAATCGTTAGGCTTAATACTGCAATATGCTTCTACTGCAGTGCATATGGCCAACAGCACGACAGGGTCTGCAAACGCTGCTCAAAACTACATGTTCCTCACTAAATGAATGAGAATGCTTTTTAATTTAAAATAAGGTAAATAAATAACTAAATGAGATTAATCAGATATATACAAAATAAACATAATATTTCAAATCATATCTGCAGAAAATTACGAGAATGCACAAGTGAACTTGAACTAAGTTACGTGCCATTCAGAAAGACTCATGTTGTGGACGCGCTCTTCCTGGAGAGACACGGCAACTAAACCAAAATAATTCAGTGTTTTATTACAATACTGTTCTCTTTATAATATTATGTAATATGACAGTCCCAATAGTCATTATTAGTCTTGCATTGCCGTTTGAGCTGCGCGCGCTGAAGCTGAAGAGGATCACCGTACACTTTACTACGATAATCGATACATTTTAAAATAAATTTCGATAAAATCGATCGTCGATTAATCGTTAACATCCCTACTCACAACTAAATCACTTTTGAAGATTATGCACTGTTTTTGTACATTTGATTACTTTATACAATTTATGTTGTATTTCTATTTCTAATGCTTAAGGTTTATGTCTCAAATGTTGATGGTGAGCAACTATTCAGTATAGCCGTTGAAAAGAAACGCTCTAATTTATAGAGATTGAATTGTAGCAATTCAATTGTTGATATCAACTAGTGAAACAATTTCAACTAGTGACAATTGAATTCTTGATATCCAAAATAAAGGTTTTTACTAGTAAGAATTGTATTTCTGATACGTGAAATTGGAATTTCAACTAGTAAGAAATAAATTCTTGATATTAACAATTGATTGTGAATGGCAGCATATGGTGACTTTTCACTATTGAAAATATAATTACAGATATCAAGAATTATGTTACAATTCAATTGTTGATATCAAGAATTATCATTTTAACCAGTGAAAATGTAAATGTTGATATCAAGAATTAGCATTGTTACTAGTAGTAAATATTATTCCTGATATCAATAATTATCATTTTAACTAGTGAAAATTGAATTGTTGATATCAAGGATTCATATCCTGGAAATGGATAAAAGTTAAAACGGCTTGCCATTCACACATGAGCTAGTGGATATTACCGTCTCCTTATCTGACTCGTGAGTTTTATTAGTGGCTAATAAAGTGGTATTTATTAGTGGTAGTAAATTCTTTTAGTCGCTAGCTAAATATCTGCAGACATGTTTCATACTGGGAATGTACAGTGGTCAACATTCAAAGTGGATCAAAACCATTCATCAAAATCACACATGAATTTTGAATAATACCCGTTCTTGTCTTAGGACAACTTTGATTCACTTTTTTTTTTATCCAGTTCAAATGTATTTGAAAGCTTTGGTTATGATCTAACTGGGATATTTCCTGTATGTTCAGGATGGCTCCAGAGGTTGTGATGTGTGAGACCATGAAGGACGCTCCATACGACTATAAAGCAGACATCTGGTCGCTGGGCATCACCCTGATAGAGCTGGCTCAGATCGAGCCCCCCCACCATGAGCTGAATCCCATGAGGGTCCTGCTAAAGATCGCCAAGTCTGAGCCGCCCACCCTGGATCTGCCCTCCAAGTGGTGAGCCACAAAACCCCGGCATGGGAGTGACCGCACAAGATTCCTGTTCTCTGAGCATAGTTGTGGCGTTTTAGTTCGATTTATAGCTTTTGACATTTCTAAAATATGGCCATCGAATGTTATTTTGTCACTGTATCACCATTACACATTAAGAGATTGTATACCCCTCTTAGGCAAATGTTTTGTGTATTTTAGGTCAATGGAATTTAACGATTTCCTGAAAAAAGCTTTGGACAGAAACCCTGAGACGAGGCCGACGGCTGCTCAGCTTCTAGAAGTAAGGAGTTTCACACACACATTTGTCCATTTACATTATATTATCTCTCTCTGCTGCAGTCACTCAACATTGAACGTAAAGGCATTTTAAGACGGTATGTGCAAACCACAGCAGAACGTCTTATCAAGGCCGGCCTTGCTTCCGGTCCGCTCTGGGTCAAGGGAATTACAGCAATTTGCACTCTTCCTTTTGGATATTTCTTCACCTCCGCCCCATCAGAAAAGAGGAACTGAACAATTAAGGCGTTTACGAAAGGAAAAACATGTACAGTAGATGTGCTGAAGACCCAAAAATGCAAAAATGAACTCTCACTTTGACTTTGGCGAAAAAATGGACTTTAGTGACACTTGCTAGTAATTTAATTAGATACTGCCACACAATAGTTGACATCTAATTGTAAGACCGATGATCTGACCGTAGATAATGGAAGTGATACAAGCAATTAAAGTCATGTCACAACTCACACATCATCAATGCTTTTTCCTCACTAGACGATTTACTTTACTTTCAAATATGTCACTAGTAACACTTCAAGGGAACAAATATTCACTAGTATCTAGTTGCTTATTAGCATGCATTTTACTAGCATATTGGCTGGTTATTAGTACTTACTGTATAAAGCACATATTAATGCCTTATTCTACATCCCTTAAAGGAGTAGTTCACTTTTTAAAAAACTTTTGCTGATAATTTACTCACCCCCATGTCATCCAAGATGTCCATGTCTTTCTTTCTTCAGTTGAAAAGAAATTAATGATTTTGATGAAAACATTCCAGGTTTTTCTCCATATAATGGACTTCAATGGTAGCCAAAACGGTTCAAGGTCCAAATGAGTTTCAGTGCAGCTTCAAATGACTTTAAACGACACCAGACGATGAATAAGGGTCTTATCTAGCGAAACGATGCGCCATTTCGAAAATAAATAAATAAAACAGTTTAAGTATTATTAGCACAAATGCTCGCCTTGTTCCGTCCTGAAATGCACGTTCGTGATTCTCCTGTTCGAACTCGTTCATCAAAATGAACAAATCTTTTTTCGAGTCATCGCACGGTTTCGCTAGATAAGACACTTATTCATCGTCTGGTGTCGTTTAAAGTCATTTGAAGCTGCACTGAAACTCATTTGGACCTTGAACCGTTTTGGCTACCATTGAAGTCCATTATATGGAGAAAAATCTGGAATGTTTTCATCAAAATCATTCATTTCTTTTCAACTGAAGAAAGAAAGACATGGACATCTTGGATGACATGGGGGTGAGTAAATTATCAGCAAAAGTTTTTTAAAAAGTGAACTAATCCTTTAACCCTTACTCATACCTAAACAACTACATTACTAACTATCAGGAGTTTACTGAGGGGAAACACCTTGTTAACAGTGAAATATGTTTTAAGCGGCTTACTGCGCTTCAACAGTCAGATGTACACAACATTACTTCACAATATCGGTCCGAACGAGTATTCACATACATATAGTGGGTTATGTCTTAAGTGAACGCAAACAGCTGGAGGAAAATAATGTGTAACATTATATTAGATATGTGCATTAGGTCTATATAATAATATATAATAAACCTGCTGCTGTGATGTCTGTCATTAATGTTAATCAATAAAAAGAAAAGAGGGAATTACTCGCTGCTCTTGACTCAATAACTTTTGTAGCGTTAATAATAATTCATACACTAAAGACTATGCTGTGTTTATTTTAACATTTATTATTCAATTTCTGTATGATTTATTACTTGAATGCTGCTGTTAAATAGATGCAAAATGAAAAAAAGTAAAATGCTGCTAGTTTCATTTGTTTCTCATCTTTTATTTGTTCTAACAAAGATAAAATAACAAAAAATAAATATATTGTGATTATTAAATAAAAATAAAATTGGAGGAAAAGATGCGAGAACCGTTTTATAATCAATTTGTTACTCTCCGAATCGTAATCGAATCCAATCGAGAGGCAAGTGAAGATTCGATATTGGCAAATGGTCAAAAGTCAGTTTTGGACATTGCAGAGCCGCCACTGAAGATACACATAAAACTCTCATGTTCTGATGTCACTCTCGCTTCTGGGTGTTTCATATTACATCTTAATTTAATGCTCTGCTTCGTACAACGCAACCTGAACGACAGCTGGCTGATGAAGGTGAAGACGGTAACATTGATAAGCACATGCTATCCTGTCAAGAGTTGTATGCTTAGTTCATATAACCTGAGTGGTGAACATTACCATTAAGTTAAAGTCTTTATAGGCGGATCTGTAGTTTATAGTGATCACCCAAACCAAGGTGGAGGTCAAGAAACCTTAAAATACCTGAAATAGATCCTTGTCATATTTATTTCTGGCTATCATATGTATGCTCAGACACAAAGGCTTCTTTTATACAGTCTCTGCAGGTTCTCAAAAATCTTAAAATGTCTTAAAATCAATTTCGATTTGATTTGATCAATTTGATTTGATTAATTTCAAAAGGTCCTTTTAAAAGGTCATAAAACATTTTTATCGCATAATCAAAATCCAATATTGACCCTCAAATATATTTCTATATTAAATAAAACTAATAGTTACCCTGTTTTGCAGTTGTTTAGAAGAATGTCTGAGATCCATGATTTATTTTGAGATTGTATGGGTTTGTTCTGTATGTACATACAGTATTTATTTTCTTAAAAAAGGTATTAAAGTCTTAGATTTTATTTTAAAAACTGTCCTGTTTCATAGGTGGTTTATAAATATTATATGCTATTATATTATACATTTTTCCTTGGAATCAATCCATTGACCTTGCCGTTGCACGCAGTGTTCCTGTATCTAATCTACAATGCTATACTATTTTCTATGATTGGTATTCTGTATTTCTGACCTCTCGTACAGTTTGGGATGTATCGTGTGTGACTCGTGCTGCAGTGTTTTTTGGGTGATCAGTGGGAGTAATTGATACTGCTGGCTGTATGTTTTTACCGCTTGACTCGCCCTCACATGCGCTCGGCAGCTGGGACACTTCAATTAAACAAGGTGCAACTCAGCTGAATAATAGATGAGAGCAGCGTTCCTCTTCATTACACTGATGCGGAGGACAGGAGCTGAACTGTGAAAGCATCAAACTCTGCTGATATACTAATTAATCCCCAGATCAACTTTTTTTTTTTTAATGAACTGTCACTTTTGCTAATTGCAAGTGTTTTTCAAGTAAAATAACATGCTTTCACAAGTTCCACAACAGTGTGAGAAGTCGAGAACTGGCATTTCGGTCCAAACCACAAATATTTGATTAAATTAAAAAAGAACACTCCACCGTTTTTTGAAATAGGGCTTATTCACATTCTTTCCTACATTTAGATGTGTGCAAATGCATTTTTGTCTCAGTGCATGCATTGTTTTAGTTTGACAGGGTCGGCGCTAGCTTAGCTTAGCACAATGAATGGAATCCTTTGTTGCCAGCTAGCATGTCCTAAGTAAAAGTGATTAAAACAAATAAACAAACCCACGTAATTACTTCTTGTGGCCTGCGTATTCACAACAAGTACAAATAGCGATGCAAATTAACACTAGGCGATTTCCTAGGCAGATATTGACTTGGGACTATATTAGGGGGAAGCACAGGCGAAGCACTGCTACTGTGGGATTTCATGTGTTGCGTGATATCTCTGCGCCCAAGTAGCAGTGCTTCACACCACAGTCATGTTAAAAACATCAGTGTATTCACTCATCCATAAAAGATCCATCAGCTTGACGACAAGATCCATAATTCAGCTTAATGCGGAATATACATCATCAATATATGCCTTAGTTATTGTAAGAGGTTAGCGACCCCTGGTGGCGAAAATCCCTGCATATTGTACCTTTAACCAACTGAGAGAGAGAAAGAGAAAGATGTGCGTGTGAATTACCTGAATCTATTCAGCGTCTCTGCTAGCAATGAAGCGGTGAGTTTAATTACTTCAAAAACAGCGACGTTACAACGTTAAAATAATGTAGATATTTAGTAATGAACTTAATTTATTAATAAAAGTCAAAGCTGTTTCTGTGTGTGTGTGTGTGTGTGTGTGTGTGTGTATGTGTGTGTGTGTGTGTGTGTGTGCGAACTTTTATTGCACACCTTCCAGCCAATCAGAATCCAGTATTCGGAAAGACCATGGTATAATATATACATTTTCACAGAAAATAATTTTCGCCATGTTTTTTTGGAATAAAATGTTATATAAATCAGGCTAGGAATAATATATTTACAAATCTCTCTATAAATCTCCTCATAATATACCTAGGTACAAGACTGGAGATTTTGGTGTATATAGGACGGGTGCTACTGAAGTGGAGATTTGAGAAAACGGGCTTTAAAGATTTAGCATCTGCCAATGAGATTGCGCATTTAGAGTTAAATCCCCCTTTTACTTTCACCATTGGTTGCTGATAAAAAGGAAATGACCATATTTGGATCCGACAGCGTTGTACAGGAGAGAGTGAGCTTTCTAACGGTGTGTGTGATGATGACAGGAGAGAGAGAGCTTTCTAACGGTGTGTGTGATGACAGGAGAGAGAGAGCTTTCTAACGGTGTGTGTGATGACAGATCGCGATCGCGGAGCAGCGGATGATGATTTATAACGACTACTGTTGATGAATTTGAGAAATCTACAGACGCAAACAGACAAAGTGTAGTAAAATAAAGACCTAAATGTGTGTTTCTGACTTTTTTTCACCACAAGTCTGAAAGACAAATATCCCAAAATCTCAAAATTGACCAGTGTTTTTGCCTGCCGTGTCTAACATGTGCATGTTATTGTTATGCACAGTTGAATAATTTTTGAGTTTGTACCGTTACGAAGAACTCAGTATAATCTTTCCGCGTATGTTGTGTGTTTCAGCATCCTTTCGCGAGTTCAGTGAAGACCAACCGTCCTTTGAGAGAGCTGGTGGCAGAGGCCAAAGCTGAGGTGATGGAGGAGATGGAGGAGACGGAGGACAATCACGAAGAAGGAGAAGAAGAAGACCCCGCTGATGTCACTCCTGTAGGGCTCCTGACATTTCTCACTTACTGCAAACGTCTGTGTCATAAATCTCTCAGGTCACTCTACGCTGATAGACTCAATATAATGCACTGCTGCTAATGGAAGAGAGCTCGGGGCGTATAGAGAGACACATTTGTTTAGTGCTTTGACAACTGTAATTGTTATTGCATGGAAAATTTATTCTACGCTTCAATGCAGGTGTACCTGTGAAGGGCAGAAACACTGCCGAACAGCACAACGTGTCAGAACTCAATGAATTATGCAGATATGTGCTCGTTTAGGTTATGTAATATACTCTTTATATTGCTGCAGTGTATGCAATATGTATTGGATACAGTATGCACTTTTTTTATGCATAAAATACTACATTTGACAGCATAAGCAGTATACAACAGAGCACAGAATGCTGTTTCCCACAATGCAGTGTTCCTCTTAACTTTCCTTTTTTAAGTGTGTCGAATTAATTACAGCCACGGTTTTTAACTCTTGAATCTTTCATGACTCATTGTTTTTCAACAAAATTTAATTGAAAATACAAAATATCTGTTTTGATTTTTAAACTCCTTAAAATCGTTCTAATATGATGATTTGCTGCTCAGGAATCATTTCTTATTATTATTATTATCAATGTTGAAAACAGTTTTTGCTGCTTAACATTTTTGTGGAATTGGTGACACTTTTTTTCAGGATTCTTTGAGTAGAAAGTTCGGTAACACTTTATTTTACGGTGTCCTTGTTACATATGTTACATGTACTTACCATAGTAATAACAGTAAATTATGCATAATTACATGCAACTAACCTTCAACCAAACCCTAATTCTACCCTAACCCTATAGTAAGTACATGTAGTTAACTATTATTACTCAGTACTTAAATATATAATTACACTGTAACAATGATACCTTAAAATAAAGTGTGACCGAAAGTTCAATCAAATGACAGCATTTACTTTTATTTTGAATTAAATAGAAAACTTTTGTAACATTTAAAAATGTCTTAACTGTTATTTTTGATCAATTTAATGCATCCTTGATGAATACAATTATTAATTTCTTTTTTTTCCTTTTCTTTTTTAAATCTTACCACGAATGTTTGAATGGTATTAACAGCAAAAACTGTTTTCAACACTGATAATAATAATACGAAACGAAACCCAGTAGTTTTCCATTGGGGAAAGCCCGACTCTTGTCTCATGGGCGCTGGGCGCCACTACACCTAATGTCACACTGTGCTGATGTCAATACTGCATTTATAATTTGACTGTAACAGAACATGTGTCCCCCACCCAACTTTCACATCAACGTCTCCATTTAAAGATCTATTCTAGGCTGTTGTGGTCAAATGGCACAATGGTACGAACGTTTAAAAATAACTCTTAATACACTTCCTCTTCCGCTTCTCATCTGGCCCTCAACCGTGTAAAAATGAAACAAAAGACACGCCGTCCACATTTCTTTAGAGTTAAATAAAGCACAGGACAATTAGTCCCTCTTTTTTGGCTGTGTATGAGCTTACTGTAAGTCTCTGGCCGGCCGACAACTGAAGTGTCTGTATTAACAGCTGGACATCATCTCTATGTGTTTTCTTAGTCCATTTTAGTACAAGCCTTTTTATAAAACCAGCCATAGCTCAAGTCAAGCCACCTTCATTTATATAGCGCTTTTAACAATATAGCCAAGTTTCCATCCACTTGTGAATTGAATTATCTGAAGTTCGGTAAAAAACCTCATGCGAATAAAACTGGTGAAAGTGTGTTTCCATCAAACGGCTTTAAAGCGAATAAAAACCTGTGCGTAATGACGTCACATGCTGTTTTGCGATCAAATTGTCGTATCGAATTGATTTGAGACATTTTAAGGTGTTTCCATTAATTTTTGGATTCAAGCAAGCAAACATTTGTGAATAAAGTTTTGTTAGTCAAAATGGATCGCGCCATAATAACGTTTCCATCAGCGTTTATCGCATAAGCCGTATATCCATCAAGATAAAATCCCATGAGACCGAACGCATTTTATTTGAGTCGATATTCATGGAATTCAATCGAATTTGACTGTTTCCATAAGGCATTTTTCATTCGATATCACTTAATGCGGATAAAAACGTGCGGATGGAAACATAGCTATAGACTGTTTTAAAGCAGCTTCACAGTGAAAATAGGAAATTACAAGTAACAGAGATTGTTTTGGCTTTACAGCAGCGCTAGAATAAAGTTATTGTCCAGCTAAAGTTAGTTTTTAATTGATTCATTTCCATTGCAAAGATCATTTGCAACACGACACCGTTTTAACTGAAAACAGAACACTTTTAATGCGTTCTGGCCATTCATTTGCTCGACAACTGTGTTTGGTGGTTCGAGAACGCAAATAGTAAACCTGTGATGTTTGGCCTACATGTATAACAAATGGTTTTGTATATTTGTGACCCTGGATGACAAAACCAGTCACATGGGTAATTTTTTTTATTGAGATTTGAGATTTATACATCAGCTTTCCATTGACGTATGGTTTGTTAGGATAGGACAATATTTGGCCGAGATACGACTATTTAAAAAATCTGAGGGTGCAAAAAAATCGAAACATTGAGAAAATCTCCTTTAAATTTGTCCATTTATGTTCGCGATTGTGCTGCATTCACTCACAAAAATAAACATTTTATACATTTACGGTAGGAAATTTACTAAATATCTTCATGGAACATGATCTTTACTTAATATCCTAATAATTTTTGGCATAAAAGAAAAATTGATAATTTTGACCCATACAATTATGTATTGTTGGCTTTTCCCACAAATATACCAGTGTAACTTAAGACTGGTTTTGTGATCCAGGGTCACATTTCTCAGTGGGACTGACAGAGTGGTTCATTTTGAAGAAAGAAAAGATAATTATCCGGCTTTATGTTTCATAAGCCTCATTCTGTCTGTGTTTATTCTAGGCTCCAGTCAAAGACCCGTCAGAAACCAGTGAGACCAGTTCATGTGGGGACCATGCGCACGACACATGCCCCACTGACACGCCAATGGTGATTGAGGAGGAGCTCAGGCCCACCGAAACCCCTCTGAAAGAGCAGGAGGACAATCTCAGCGACAAGTCTGCAGAGGAAGATCAGGACAAGCCCGAGAGCGAGGCGTCAGGCAAGGCCTCCTGCTCCGACTCTGGGATCGAGGATGGGAAGACTACGCCCACCTCTGAGGAGGACACCAAAGCGGTCGAGAGCTCAGAACCAGAACTTCCTTCGCTGACGACCGCTGAACCTTCAGAGTCATCAGAATCGTCCTCGGACACCACGGAGAAGAAACCAGAGGAGAGTGGAGAGATGCCTAACCAGCAACCTCATCCCATGCTGGACCAAACTCATCCTGCAGAGCCGACCAATCGTGTGTCTGTGGTGAGCGACAGGTCCTCTTTGGCTGGCGAGGATCTGGAAAGTTTGCTTTCTCACACAAACGACAGATTATCAAAGCGATACTCTGATGTGGCCAGTGAAAACACGGACATCAGCCTGAACCTGTCAGGTGATCTGTCTGTCAACAAGGAAATGGGCACCATCTCTTTAAGGGTAAGTGTGTGTTTAAGGGTTTGCACAGACCAATCCCGAATCATCTCCAGCAGTGCAAGCCTCCGAGCACCACTAACTCCGCCTCCGTTTCCCTCGTAAGCTGATATTAGTATTTAAACATTGTCTATGATAAAAAATGTTTATAAAAAAATAGTTTAATAACACGGTTTTGGTGGTTATAGAGTTCTAATGACGGTGTTCAACTATAACCGTCGGTCTCACGGCTATATAATAACCGTCACACCCCTGCATCCCTAAACCAAACCGTAGAAACCCTCTGTAGAACTCGCTGGCACTGCTCCTACATGTTAGTTACACTCTTGGTCTTTAACATACTTGCTTTTCCTAATACTCTCACTTCCGCTCTCGTTGCCTATGTGTCCTCTGTTTACGGTCTCAGTGCCAGATCCTCAGTTGGGTCACCGTAGAACAGAGCGCTGCTTATGAGAGCTAGCGGAGCGTTCTCTGGGCGGGTCGACCGGCGCACACACTGAAGTACAGTGAAGGTACAGAGCTCAAACAGAGTCAAGCCTGTCTGCAGAAACCATCCCTCACACATCATGTCTGAACTCTCTCTGCACTGCTGGATGTGTGTGTGCTTCTCAAACAATCTCAATGCGTCTCTAAAGCCCTTCAGGAAGGCTCAAGTAGCTCTTCATTGACACCAAACCAGAAATGTGTCGGGCTTTGCTTAGCATTGTCAGTAAAGTTATTAAAATAGTCATTATTTCAAAGATTCTCTTTCAAAACTAAAAGCAGTCAATACTGTGGTGCCTCAGTCGTTTCATCATTTCTAAGAACTGTTTTCTGATTTTCGAATTACAGGTTGCTTTCTGAAGTATCTTGGCCAAGCGTCAGCCCTGCAATTTATTGACAACCCTACAATTTCAGCTGTAGTTTCTATTTTATAGGTTTAACAAGGCAAAATCTTGCAAAACAAAGCAAGTGTTTCCAGATATCCCTGAAGCCCGCCAGTACAAATATAATTTATTTGCATAGTGTTTTTGACAATGCAAAAAGCAGATTTACAGAAAGTCAATATTTTAACATCTTCATGCCTTCTAATGGCATTCAGCAGATTACAGCTAGATGATAGTGTACTTTCATTTCTGCAACAATACAAGCAATAGACTGATATGCTCCATTTGAGTAACTGTATGTACGCGGATGAATTTGGATATAGCTGTGTTATAATACAGTTTATATTTTGCAACGATATAAACAATTGCACATTTGAGATTTGCTATATAGTATATATTGCTTTACTGTATGTATGCAGGTAAAGTAGAGAATCAACTCTTTCCAACTTTTAATATATGACCGATAATATAGTTTACATTTTTTTCATGATAAAGATTTAGATTTATATAAGTGCTGTTTGAAAATGTAGCTCTGCCATCACAAAAATAATTTACATTTTAAAATATATTAATATCGATTTTTTTTACTGTAATAATATTTCACAATATTAATGTATTTTTTATCAATAGCATCCCTAGTATGCTGTTACAATATGATTCTCATAAAAAAAAATTAGTTTGAGCTGTAAAGTTGTCTATATCAGGTACATTAGATGACTTTTTTAGCACAAAAGACTGTCATCATGAGTGTTTTTGCGATCGCCATGTCCGATTTTTCAATTTCTGGTGTTGAACCCGGTACATTACTTTTAAAAGAAGTCATTCATATGTTGCATATTTCAAACTGCACGTCTGTGAAGCTCACGTCAGATTTTCCATCCATGTCTCCCTCTTTGTCTCGGGTCCATTCAGTATTGTGCATCAGTCACTGATTGGGTCGCCGGCGCTGGCGTTCTGTTCTTTGTTTCTGACTCGGGAGAACAGCTTCTTTTCTCATGTTTGCAGTTTTCCCAGTATGATTCAGAAGTTTAACTCTCTCGTCATTTAGTTTTGATGCTGCACGTTTAAAATGGTTCAGCAATGATTTGAGCAAACATTTGTGCAGACCTGTGGCTATCGCACTAAAACCACATCACAGGATGGGCTCGATGTGCACGCTTAAAACAGCAGCGACTCACTATCCAGCGTACGGCATGACAGCGACAGAGACTGTTTGCTCAGCTGGGTTGAATAGACACTTTGTGTTGTCTGCTGAAAAGTGACGGCATTTATTTGACAAGATCCATTAAAATATGATTGCAACAGTGTCTAAATGAAGTAAATGAATTCAGTGGCACTGAAACTGCAAAGCATCCAGCTCTTTTATGTTAGAAATACTATTTTATTTTCATTATTAGAGTTAAAATGTATTATTTTTTCTAATTACAGTAATGGCTGACTTCTTTAGGTTGTGTGCCTTATTAAATCCTCATGAAAAGCATGGCACAATGGACGGGTTTTGTGAGATTCACCCTCATAATCTGTCAATCTGCCCCGTACGATCATGAGCCGCTGACACTTCCTGTCATAACTGGCTTTACAGGATAACGCAAATCTCACCGTTTCCTGTTCACGCCCTCTCTGTCTCTGTCTCATTTCTTCTTTCTTTCTCCAGTCCACCCGTTCCTTATGCTTCTACTTCCTTCATGTGCATGTCTTCTTCTTTTTTAATCCCCCATCCACAGTTCCCTTAAACCTTGCTATCACACCCATCACAGTAGGGCTGCACGATTATGGCAATTATTAATCACAATTATTTTTATCAATATTGAGTTCACGAGAATTTGTGGATTTTAACCAAAAATATATTTTGTTGTCACATTGGCTACTTATTATAACTGCTTTCACATCCATATTGTGCTACATTCCTGCTAATGTACAGATATGTGCATCAAAATAAAACAGGTCCTCTTATTCTCCAAGATTCAGTGGATCTCCTTAAAGAATAAAGAAATAAAAATAAAGAAAATGTAGCAACTTCTACAGGGCACTATTTTCCATTGTACGTTGTGTAAATATATTTTTGGAAGCAAAATATAAACTTAGATTGTACCTGCTTAATGGATGTGAATAAAACTCAAAATATTCAATCAATAACAAACAAATATTCCATAACAAAATGAGAATATTTCAAGACAGAACTATACACTATGGAAGTTCGATTAATGGATAAAATTCAGAGTCATTGTTATTTGACGCTTAAGAAACGTAAAGCCTGGTTGTGGCACAGTGTCAGTGATTAGTTGTGAAATCTTACTACATAAATGTAATCTTATTTAATCCTCCATATGAAAGTTTATGTGCTCGAATTATTTCTATTTATTAAACAATAGTTAAAAATAGGGCTGCAGCTATCGATTCTTTCTGTAATCGATTAATCTAGCACTTAATCGATCGATTAATCGAGTAATCAGATACTTTTTTTGTGTGGTTTTTAAACAACCAAAACAAACAATGCATAACGAAAATGATGTATAATGTTCAAGCATTTGGCTTTTATTTCTCAAAAAAACAAACAAAAAAAAAACAGGTATTTATTCCAACTTCAACATTTGGCTCCATAACTAAGCCTATTTATTGCAATTTTTACCCATTTAGTGTAAGTGCCAACAATGTTCTATGCTCAGTTACTTTGGTAGCCGATTAAAATGTCTTGAGACTTTCTCAACTTTTTTCAATATTTAGACATTCTCTGCCGTTTATGGACATCTTTACTCTTCGCCATTGCGCCAACTAAATTCAAATTGTATCACGCGCTATAGTAGATATAGATCCCTGCGCGGATGCGCGTCATAGGAATTTAATGAGGCTTCGAGGTTTTTGCCTCGAGGAATTTTTGCAATCGAGTAACTCGATGAATCGTTTCAGCCCTAGTTCAAAACAAGACGTGTGTAGTACTGATTAATCGAACTTCCATGCCTCTTATATAGTACTTATATATTACTATGTAGTATGTAGTATGTACCAATTTACTAATGCAATTTACTGATGCTCACACTCGGTCTCTCTCTCGCGCTGTGGCTCACGGAGGCGCGTGATCAGACAGTGGTTCACGGAGCGCTAGATTGGCTTTGCAAAAAAAAAAAAACGCTCTCGATACGGGCCGCTCTGTGAACGGAATGACGCATTTTAAATATCGCTCGATCATGCGAATGTGATCGTGGGAAGCCAAAATTCGTTATTAAAATTTCATTAATCGTGCAGCCCTACATCACAGTTACTGTTTCTGAGTTTCTCTCATTTCCATTTGTTTGTTTTCTAACAGGACTCCAAGAAGACGCTGAAACGCACCCGTAAGTTCTTGGTTGATGGTGTTGAGGTGAGCGTCACCACCTCCAAGATCATCACTGATGATGAGAAGAAGGACGAGGAGATGAGGTTCCTCAGGCAAGTCCACGCCATCGCTCTCTTAAATCTACAAAATATTGGCATCTATTACTTGTAAGACTCACGTTCATCTTCGGGAACACAAATGAAGATATGATTAATGAAGTCTGAGAGATTTCTGTCCCTCCATTGACAGTCCACGCAACTACTACTGTCGCTTTAAAAATGTTCATAAAGAGATTGTAAAACTAATCCATATTAATCCATACAAACTAAATCCATCTGTTTAGTAATTTTCTGAAGGCACAATCGCTTTATACAGTCCCTCCAGAAAATCGCGATTATGCGATCGCATAATTCAATACATAATCAGCCAAAGTCCGCATTATGCAGGGGCATTTTTTCAAACACGCCGCACTTTCGCCGCATAAAATGCAGATTTCCGCGCAAAATATGCGGGGCTTGCATGATTTCATAATCCCCACATTTTCGTTGCAAAAAGTCACATATATCTTAAGCAGAAAGTTGAAAAATGTTGCGTTTGCTTCACACACGAGCCGCCATTTTCTCCTGTTGCCCTGGGAACATTATGAAGTGACGTAATTACCCGACGTGAACATCATCGAAAAGCTGTAAAACAGGAAGCACACTTTTTATATTTTTATATATTATTTATTCATTTTTACAGAAGTTGTAGCATATTCCTTTTGTAAAGCTTTTGTCTTGCTGATGCTCAAACATGATGCGTAACACGAGAATGAACTTCATTGGTTCTTGCATGTCAAGTGAACATGCTTAAGCTTCCATTTACCATACGTGTGCGCATGTGCGCATGTTTACATGTGAATAAAAGTCAAAGTGGTAGTTATGTGTCCTGTGAATGGAGAGACCGAATGTGCTCAGATTTCTTCATTTGTGTTTCAAAGAAGAACAAAAGTCTTCCAGGTTTGGAGCAACACGAGGGCGAGTAAATGATGACAGAATGATAAACTAACCTTTTAAGATGAGAAAAGTTTTCTACTTGATCTTGCATGTCGGCTGAGTAAACAGGCTATTTTAGGTCTCAGGTCCAAGACCTTGTCCTTCCCGAACGGGACATTAATACACAAGGGGAACTTTGTGTGCAGCCGGAGGAAGTGGACCGCTTTTAAAGGGCAAAACTAGAGCTCAAATCTCCCTTCAACAGATCCATCATCTGAAGTCTCGAAGCTTTCAATATAGCCTTTCTCTTAAAGCACCTCAGCTGGTGTTGCGGTTAAATACCGAGTGTTTCCCACCACACACACACACACACACACACACACACACACACACACAACACACACACACACACACACACACACACACACACACACACACACACACACACACACACACACACACACACACACACACACACACACACACTATCTTTGTGGGGACTCTCCATAGGCATAATGATTTTTATACTGTACAAACTGTAGGCTATATTCTACCCCCTTACACTAACCCAACCCCTAAACCTACCCATCACACACAACTTTCTGCATTTTTACATTTTCAAAAAACATCACGCACGCACGCACGCACGCACGCACGCACGCACGCACACACACACACACACACACACACACACACACACACACACACACACACACACCCCACAGCTCTCTGTCTGCACCTACAAACAAAGCCACTACTGCCATCTAGTGGTGTGATCGTGTCCTAGTATGAAACACACAGTCATGTCCAGGTCATATTTTACAACAAAATCAAAACACAAACTCAATCTTCTTAATAATAGACTTCATTTTCCTTAAGCACAATGCAATGCATTTATTTCTTTTGGTTTCGTGATGAAATATGACTGGGACATGTTTTTGACAGGCTTGAGATCGACCCCCACATAAACTATCCCAGTGGAACATTCCTCTGGTCTTCGGCTGTCAGGGAAGTCATGCAGTGAATGAGGTGGGGGTGTATTTCCCATGAGTCCTCTCTGTAGTGCTCTCCGTGGGTCGTGACTGTGGAAGAACAGACTATTGCTGCATTCTAGACATTCTTCGGGTGGCGGGATACTTCACATTTTCAGCTTAAAGGGATAGTCCACCCAAAACTGAACATTACGTCATCATTTACTTCTGTTGCTCCACTTCTTCTGCTGAACACAAAAGAACATGTTTTGAAGAATGTTGGTAATCAAACACAGTTGTCAACATTTGAAGTGGATCAAAAAGTTGTCCTAAGTCCACCAAAGCGTTTTTAGACAGCTTTTTTTCAGAAAAACACTTTGCTTGTTATGATACGTAATATCCGCGAAAGTGTTACTAGCATCTCATTTCACACATATTTTGTTTCTGTGTTTGTTCTATAGTAAAATGTCGATACAATGAAACGTATTTTCTCTGGCTATTTTGTTCTGTTATTATGCTTGTTGTTGTCCTCTGTTGACGTCGTTGTACAGAAATAATGTTGTGACAGTTGGTCGGTGTGATATTAGTCCCGCCCCTCCTCCACTGAGATTGGACGGTTGGGTAAAAAGTGATGTAACTGATTTCTCAGATAATTTGTTTCATATTAAAAAAGACCAGCAATATTAATTTTTCATCCATTTTGTTCGGTTAGGCCACGTGTCCACCAAAGCGTTTTTTCACGCGGCTGGCATATTTTTTCAATTGTTTTCAGTGGGAGCGCCTCGTTTTTAAAACGCCATGAGCGTAGCGAGGCGCTGAGCGTTTTTTTCACGCTGAACCGCTGAGCGCTCGGCGTTTACTTGTCGACGAGATTTGAAGAATGTTCAACTTTGGGTAAAACGCAGCGCTCATCACTGTCACTTTTTACCCAGCCGTCCAATCACAGTGGAGGAGGGGCGGGACTAACACAACACAGACCTACCGTCACAACATTCTTTCTGTACAACGACGTCAACGATGAAAAAATAATTTTTAGTATGAAACAAATTATCTGTGAAATCAGTTACAAGTAAACTGTGCTGTGGATATTCTGTAACTGAAAAAACGCTGCACTGCCAAACCGCTCTCAAGCGCCACAGCTAGGCGTTTTCAGCAGAGCGTCTAGCGTTTTCAGCTGGCTAAAAACGCTTTGGTGGACACACCGCCTTAGCTCTGCTGGTTTATAGCGTTGTACAAAAAAGAATGTTGTGACAGTTAAGGCCATTGCACACTTAGTCTGAATTTTTCGTATGCGTTTTTTCGTATTCGTGATTCTGTGAATTCTGAATTGTCATAACACCATTCAAACACGATTCAAACGGCTTGCTACGGATGCGAAAAACGCCGAAAATCGAACCCGATCCTAATTTTTTTATGACGGACGAAAGTTTCGGAGGCAGTGTGCAAGCGTGATTCACATAATGTGAGGTCGTATTTATTTTTTATCCTGCGGAAATTTTGGATGTGATTTCAGACTCGGTGTGCAATGGCCTTTAGTCGGTGTTATATTAGTCCCGCCCCTCCTCCACTGTGATTGGACGGTTGGGTAAAAAGTGACAGTGATGAGCGCTGCGTTTTGCATTTACACTTAACATTCTTCAAATCTCGCAACCAGTAAAAACGGCAGGCGTTCACCTCTTCAGCGTGAAAAAAACACTCAGCGCCTCGTTACGCTCATGGTGTTTAAAAAACACGGCGCTCCCATTGAAAATAATTGGAAAAATACGCCAGCCACGTGAAAAAACGCTTTGGTGGACACACAGCCTTATTATGCTTGGTGTTGTCATCTGTTGACGTTGAACAAGCAGAATGTGTCAGTTGGCCAGTGTTGTATAAGCCCCGCCCCTCCTCCACTGTGATTGGACGGTTGGGTAAAAAGTGACAGTGATGAGCGCCGAGTTTTGCATTTACACTTAACATTCTTCAAATCTCGCAACCAGTAAAAACGCCAGGCGCTCAGCTCTTCAGCGTGAAAAAAACGCTCAGGGCCTCGTTACGCTCATGGTGTTTAAAAAACGCAGCGCTCCCATTGAAAATAATTGGAAAAATACGCCAGCCGCGTGAAAAAACGCTTTGGTGGACACACAGCCTTATTATGCTTGGTATTGTCATCTGTTGACGTTGAACAAGCAGAATGTGTCAGTTGGCCAGTGTTGTATAAGCCCCGCCCCTCCTCCACTGTGATTGGACGGTTGGGTAAAAAGTGACAGTGATGAGCGCTGCGTTTTACCTAAAGTTGAACATTCTTCAACTTCCGGCGACCAGTAAAAATCGCGGCACTCCCATTGAAAACAATTGGAAATATACACCAGCTGCGTGAAAAAACGCTTTGGTGGACACACGGTCTAAGACAAGAACGTGTATCGTTCAAAATTCATGTATAACTTTGATGAAAGGTGTTGATCCACTTCAAATGTCGACTAATGTAGTTTTGGTGCTCATTGACTTCCATTTAGTGGTCAAAAAAACTGAAATGTATAAATCTCATCTAAGGGTTTAATATTATTTGGTGATTAATATGCAGTAAGGGTTTAGGGTTGCTCATGTATATGTGAATGTGTGTGTTGCTGGATCCACACAGGCGTCAGGAGCTGCGAGATCTTCGTCTTCTGCAGAAAGAGCAGCATCGTGCTCAAGCCGTGCTCAACCTGAAGCTGAAGGACCAGCGGGAACTGATGCAGCGCAGATTCGACCAGGAGATGAACGTAAGAGTCCCGCATCTCCAGCGCTAGCAGCGTTACGCTAAACACACCGCATGCTTGGAGCCGCTGAGCTCCATATAAAGACGATATGAACGGGCTTTCCTATTAAGACATCACAGGTTGAATGTGGTAAAACATGTACTATATACACACACTACTGTTCAAAAGTTTGGGGTCAATAGGATTATTATTTTTTTTTTAAAGAAATTAATACTTTTCTTCAGAAAGGACGCATTAAAGTGATCAAAAGTGACAGTAAAGACATTTATAATAATGCAAAATATTTATTTTTTAATTAAATGCTTTTCTCTTCAACTTTTAAAGAATCCTGAAAAAATTAATCATGGTTTTCACAAAAATATGAAGCAGCAAAACTGTTTTCAACTGTGATAATAATCATAAATGTTTCTTGAGCATCAAATCATCATATTATAGTGATTTCTGAAGGATCATGTGACACTGAAGACTGGAGTAATGATGCTGATAAATTCAGCTTTGATCACAGGAATAAATTACACTTTACTATATATTCACATAGAAAACATTGAAATAATATTTCACAATATTACTGGGTTTGTTTTGTATTTTTAATCAAAGCAGAAGAGACTTCTTTTAAAACATAAAAAATCTTACGACCCCAAACTTTTGAATGGTAGTGTACATATAAACTATATATGACCAAACTTACCGTTGTTGATGAATCTCAGTACATTTAGGCTCAGGTTTACTAACAGTTACTCCAGTTCAAAGCCTCTTTTGCCGTTAAAAAATTGCTGTCAGGATTTACTAAAGACACACAGGGAAAATTTGTGCTGAAAAGACGTGGATTTTTGCGGATGATCTTATTGAAAATGCATTTGTAGGAGTTTCCCTTTCAGACACAAAATTGATGCGAGGAAAGTATTTAAAAGAAACACACAAGGTGATTTACTAAGGTTTGTGCTAGTCAATTTACTGGTGTTTGTGCCATTATTTACCGCCCAGAAAAAGCTTGTCTTAAACCAGATGCTAATTTGCTCTTCTCTCTGTTGATTGCGTTGGTCATTATGGAAATGATTAGTGTGTGTGTGTGTGTGTGTGTGTGTGTGGGGGGTGTTTCATTTGTGAATTGTCAGTAAATCACGTACAGAACTTTCCACTCGCCGCTTTTATGGGATTTCGCTCTCACGCTAATTTGCCTTTAGTAAATCTGTCCCTTAGACATTCATTTTTTTTTGTATTACAATTTTTTTGCTATGTTTAAATGTGCAAACGAAGCATTATCTGATGAATGATCTAATCTAGATCATCTCTCTCGTACTGTTTGACGTGATAGACTAGTTGTCCAGTCCGGTTCCATTCAACGCTGGTTTTCCAAGAATGTGTTTGTGAGTCCTGGAAATGTACGTGTGTGAGATCAGTTCTAGATTGTGTTTGTCACTCCTGGAAATAACTGTAGTGTGTGAGACTGTGAACGTAAGTGTATTAAAGACTCAAATACAGGACTGACGAGTGTATTCTGCTGCTGTGTGAAAGTGGCGTTGTGTTGAAGAACTGAAGTGTCTTTCTGGCTCAGTCCAGGAGAAAACAGCCACTGACGCACAATTAGATAAAGTATAATAAAAGAAACTTATTTTCTTTCCATTGGTCTCACAGAAGACATGCTATGGAAGCAAAATCGCCCAAAATCTCAAAATGAACACTGCTTTTGCCCATAGTGTCCTGCTTTAAACAGGATATTCAGGGCTCCAGACTAACTGTTTGTACTAGGAGCGCTGTGGCCCCTGACTGAAAATATTAGGAGCGCAAGCAGAACATTTAGGGGCACACCTTAATTCAGCTTGCAATGCAATTATTAAAATTTCCCCCAAAATAACTGTAATACTGACAAATTCTTTAATAGACTTAACGTACAGGTATTACAATGTGCAGTTTATTTTAAGTTCACAGGCTCCAGACTAACATTTGACATTAGCAAATAACATTAGCAGCACGGAGCCACTGAGTTCTATATCTGGTAGCACTGGGGCTGACAATAAAGCACTAAAGTTTAATTTCGGGTGTAGATGAAATTAACATTAATTATTAGCATTCATAATGTCTTAAATATTAATTAAAAACCAAAACAAGTGAAAGAAATGTATATTAGTCAGTGAAAATAGCCAATAATAATCCTACTGTTTACAATGGTAATTCATTATTATAACTTTTTTTAAATAAGAGTTTTCCTACAACTTAAAAATGTGTAGTTTTATGACAATCTTTGAAGGATGAACAAAAAATGTGTTGGTCATCACATTAAAAATAACACATGATATTATAGTTTTGAAGTGCTGGAAAAAGATGTCTAACTAGTACTTGTAAGCGTTTGGCTAATTCTGTCACAATACTATATGTTGTGATTAGAGGATTAGAGATTAACCATGTGATTATTACGGTTAGAGTTACATTAGCCTAAATCCATGAAAAATTTTGCTGATCTGTGGACTGAAAGCCTCTAGAAGTGTTTCTCCTGGTTTCACGTCAGCGCTGTTTGATCTGATATCTGTGGTTTAACAGAGTGAGAATGACAGAGTGTTTCTCACTGGGTCTCGCAGCGATGATGTTATTAATTCTGAGTCGAATTCAATGGATTTCTTCACTGGATCTCCAGAGTCTGGATCTGTGTCGCGAGTTCAGGGTGCTGCGCTGTCTGTTATTGGTCCGAACTAATAAACGGTCCGTGAAGCATAAATGAGTAGCACACTTTCGTTCCACTTTCATTTTGTTCGCATTCGCTGCTCGGCAATGTTGTGGTCACGCCAGTGCGACCTAAATAAATATTTGGTTGCACCGGTAGAAAATTTTTTCGCAGTCTGGAGTTCTGATATTACTGGCAGAGGAGAAACTCTATAGTAACTCCCAGAATATCACACACTTTATGCAGTTAAGATGTTGAGAAATAGAGCTGATGTATTGTTCTGCCGCTGTGCTCACAGGCTAAGAAGAAATACTTTGACACGGAGCTGGAGACGCTGGAGAAACAGCAGAAGCAGACCATCGAGAAGATGGAGCTGGACCACACCACACGCCTGCGGGACGAGGGCAAACACATCCGTGCTGAGCAGGAGAAAGCCCACAGCAAGTTCCTGGACCAGATGAAGCACATGAAGAAGGAGGTGTGTGAGATACTCCTCAGATAGACACTCAAATATAAAGAGTACATTCACTTTCAGTCATTCCCCAAACTACTTTGGTTACACAAAATTGTTAATATCAAATTAATGTTATTGGTAATGAATTAAATGTCTATTATAATTATGAAATATATGAATTAATATATTTGAATGTGTAAATAATATTCTAGAACTTTACTATTTTAATCTAATCTGTGTGTGTGTGTGTGTGTGTGTGTGTGTGTGTGTGTGTGTGTGTGTGTGTGTGTGTGTGTGTGTGTGTGTGTGTGTGTGTGTGTGTGTGTGTGTGTGTTGTGTGTGTGTGTGTTGAAACCTGGCTTCATTGTAAATCTCGTTAATCAAATAACTGCTAAAAAATGAAAAAAAAAATTTGGCTAATGACAATAAGATGATAATTTTTTTGAATGGTGGCTTTGAAATTGATAAGAATATTAAATATGAAACTGCAAGATCTTATAGATATATCAAGAAGCTGAAAGTTTTCTGAAGAGGAGTAAACATCTTATAATAATATGGATGTTTTTTAATGCAGTTTGACTAAAATAAATGATTAGATGATGAAATATTAAGTCGCTAACGTCTCACATAATGTTCTCTTGCTTACAATATAACCTAGTGCGAAAGCCAGCATTATCATATGTGTCTAAAAGACTGAAATCTGTTTGTTATAACATGAAATCAGAGTAATTATGTCATGTGACCATACAGTACGTTATGAGGCCATTGTAGATAACATGTAGATTTGTGTTCAATTTTCCAGTTTGAAATAAAATACTTTTTATTTTGCCTCAGGTCAAACAGGAAGTGGAGAAGCTGCCCAGGAGTCAGAGGAAAGACAGTTTGAAGGTCAAAATGAACAACTTTCAACAGCTGAAGTCAAACGAGGTTTGTTTAAGACGTGTCCATCTCTTTTATTATAGACAGAAGACACAGAATCATCATTTCAATGCCCAATTCATATAGTAAGAAATGACCAATGAAAATACATTACCGTTCTGAAAAACATTTTTTGTGTTTGTAAAAGAAGTCTCTTCTGCTCACCAAGGCTGCATTTATTAGATTAAAAATACAAAACAAACCCAGTAATATTGTGAAATATTATTTCAATGTAAAACTAACATTTTTGCTGTTTTCTATGTGAATATATAGTAAAGTGTAATTTATTCCTGTGATCAAAGCTTTTTCAGCATCATTACTCCAGTCTTCAGTGTCACATGATCCTTCACAAATCACTATAATATGATGATTTGATGCTCAAGAAACATTTATGATTATCACAGTTGAAAACAGTTTTGCTGCTTCATATTTTTGTGCAAAACTGTTATTCATTTTTTTTTCAGGATTCTTTGAAAGTTCAAGAGAAAAGCATTAAAAAAATTAATATTTTGCATTATTATAAATGTCTTTACTGTCACTTTTGATCAATTTAATGCGTCATTTCTGAAGAAAAGTATTAATTTCTTAAAAAAAAAAATTCCGTATTGACCCCAAACTTTTGAACGGTAGTGTGTGTTTAATGAAGTATCTCCACTGGTCTGGAGAAGTGCTCTTCAAAACCTCACTTGTGTTTCTCCATGATCTTGAATTCTATCAGGAGAACATTTCTACAGGAGAGAGCAAAAAAGACTTGACTTTGATTCTTTGTCTCTTTGTGCAGGAAGAGAAGTTCCTTGCGGATCAGAAGGATTATCTCGACTTGACTCTGAAGAGCATCATTGCTGAAAATAAGCGGGAGATCTCTGAGACGGAGCGCCAGTGCCTCCTCAAAAAACAGGCTCTACTCAGAGGTACGAGTGAGAACTTGAATGCCGTCCCTGTTGACGGTTTAATGCAGACTGTGCTTCTAACACACGTGCTCTCCTCCTCCGTCAGATCGAGAGTCCACCATCTGGGACATGGAAGAGAAGAACTTACACGAGAGACACCAGCTCCTCAAACAGCAGCTGAAGGACCAGTACTTCATGCAGAGACACCAGCTCCTCAAGAAGCACGAGAAGGTGTGTGTGTGTGTGACTGCTTTGTTGACTTTAATGGGACTATTATAGTTTTAGGGTTCCCATAGTCATAGAAAACCTGGAAATATCAGAACAAAATTGTATTGTCTAGGCCGAAGTCTTTTTTTTTTTTAAATGTAAACTGAAGATAAGAAAATAAAAGCTAATTCAGAATATGAATAAAACTATAATAGTATACAGTACAGTGTTTCCCCTAGGATTTTTTTAAGGGGGGGGGGGGGGGGGGCGTGTTACGGATACGTGGAGTAATTTTTTTAGCAATCAAAAAGCATGTCTAATTAATTGAAATCATGTATTATGAATAATTAAACTTTAAACAAAAATATATGAAAAAAAATTTCACACTAATTCTGTGTTTTGTTTTTTCTGGTAATAAAATGAAGACATAAAACACAAATTTTATCATTTATCATTAATTTTAATCATATGAAATTAAATAAACTTTTTGTCAAATAACGTGCTGCACAATGAGCAATTACTATTAAAATTAAAACATGGAAGAAAAATGTACTATTCCTTAAAAAAATCAGTTTTGATGATAATTTATTTGGATTAGTGTTAGTATTATTATTACATTGGGACATATCTAAATTCTACTGTACAACAGTAATATATTTCTGTCAAGTTAAACCGAACTTTTATTTTGACGGGTTGCCGTGAAGACCTTTTGAGTTTCTGTGTGTTTATGTCATGATGATAGTTTTTCTCAAATGAAGCGTTTAAATGATCACGAAGTGACTTTCGGAGTGGATTTAGAGCCTGGAGAGAAACTCCATGCATTTGTGTCTTCATATAGGCAAAAAACAGCGCAAGCGTCGCACGTGCTTCAGTGTGTGTGTGTGTGTGTGTGTGTGTGGTAAATGAAACTGGCGTCGGCTGCACCATTCATTCACACAGGATTCGTATTTAAATAGTCTTTCACCCACACTAGTCTACATCGCGATTTGATTTCAAGTGTACTGAACTGCTTTTTATTCCTCAAAAAATTACAAATTCCGTGAAATTCCACGTTATACAGTATTTTTTTTTTATGACTGGATTTCGTCAGCATTTTAGGGGGGGCGGGGGGTCGTTTTGGGTGGGCGGGCTGCCCCCCCAAAACAATGGTAGGGGAAACACTGCAGTATAAATAATATATACCTGAGGCACTAGTTGGTGGAAATAAATAAATAAATACTAAAACTAAGTTGAATTTGATTTTTTTTTAATCATTATTGCGAGATTTTAAGGGGAAAAAAGTTATAATTGCGAGTTTATAACTGTTTTATACTTTTTTTCCTCACATTGCGAGTTAAGAATGTTCAGATCAGATTTGAGCTTTGGATCCGTTGAAATATCGAATAGACCGTATGCGACCGGATGGGATCTATTCTAATCAAAACTATGAGCGCGAGGCTAGAATTACCAATATTTTAACTCTTAAATGTTATTCTGTAAACGCTATTTCTGTAAAATGTCGGTTATTAATAATTATGGCAGAAAGTTTTTTTTTTTAATAATTATTAAATCAATATTTATATTGATTAGCTCTATAAAATATACTATGTTTTTATTTTAGATGTATTGAGGGTCATTTGTTGTGTGTGGATATATTCATGCATGCATTTACATTCATTCAAATAATTCATTTTCAAAGTTCCGTTTGACTGACACTAGGGGGCAAAATGTGACGACTGACACTAGGGGGTGAAATGTGACGACTGACACTAGGGGGTGAAATGTGACGACTGACACTAGGGGCGAAATGTGACGACTGACACTAGGGGGCGAAATGTGACGACTGACACTAGGGGGCGAAATGTGACGACTGACACTAGGGGGCGAAATGTGACGACTGACACTAGGGGGCGAAATGTGACGACTGACACTAGGGGGCGAAATGTGACGACTGACACTAGGGGCGAGACGTGACGACTGACACTAGGGGCGAAATGTGACGACTGACACTAGGGGGTGAAATGTGACGACTGACACTAGGGGGCGAAATGTGACGACTGACACTAGGGGTGAAATGTGACGACTGACACTAGGGGTGAAATGTGACGACTGACACTAGGGGTGAAATATGACGACTGACACTAGGGGGTGAAATGTGACGACTGACACTAGGGGCGAAATGTGACGACTGACACTAGGGGCGAAATGTGACGAATGACACTAGGTGTGAAATGTGACGACTGACACTAATGTGACGACTGACACTAGGGGGCGAAATGTGACGACTGACACTAGGGGCGAAATGTGACGACTGACACTAGAGGGCGAAATGTGACGACTGACACTAAGGGCGAAATGTGACGACTGACACTAGGGGCGAAATGTGACGACTGACTCTAGGTGTGAAATGTGACGACTGACACTAGGGGCGAAATGTGACGACTGACACTAAGGAGCGAAATGTGACGACTGACACTAGGGGGTGAAATGTGACGACTGACACTAGGGGGTGAAATGTGACGACTGACACCAGGGACGAAATGTGACGACTGACACTAGTGGGCGAGACGTGAAGACTGACACTAGGGGCGAAATATGACGACTGACACTAGGGGGCGAAATGTGACGACTGACACTAGGGGTGAAATGTGACGACTGACACTAAGGGGTGAAATGTGATGACTGACACTAATGTGACGACTGACACTAGGGGCGAAATGTGACGACTGACACTAGGGGCGAAATGTGACGACTGACACTAGGGGCGAAATGTGACGACTGACACTAGGGGCGAAATGTGACGACTGACACTAGGGGCGAAATGTGACGACTGACACTAGGGGGTGAAATGTGACGACTGACACTAATGTGACGACTGACACTAGGAGGCGAAATGTGACGACTGACACTATGGGCGAAATGTGACGACTGACACTAGGAGCGAAATGTGACGACTGACACTAGGGGCGAAATGTGACGACTGACACTAGGGGGCGAAATGTGACGACTGACACTAGGGGGCGAAATGTGACGACTGACACTAGGGGGCGAAATGTGACGACTGACACTAGGGGGCGAAATGTGACGACTGACACTAGGGGTGAAATGTGACGACTGACACTAGGGGGTGAAATGTGACGACTGACACTAGGAGCGAAATGTGACGACTGACACTAGTGGGCGAGACGTGAAGACTGACACTAGGGGCGAAATGTGACGACTGACACTAGGGGGCGAAATGTGACGACTGACACTAGGCGAAATGTGACGACTGACACTAGGGGGCGAAATGTGACGACTGACACTAGAGGGCGAAATGTGACGCCTGACACTAGGGCGAAATGTGACGCCTGACACTAGGGGGCGAAATGTGACGACTGACACTAGAGGGCGAAATGTGACGCCTGACACTAGGGGCGAAATGTGACGACTGACACTGAAATGTGACGACTGATACTAGGGGTGAAATGTGACGACTGACACTAGGGGGCGAAATGTGACGACTGACACTAGGGGGCGAAATGTGACGCCTGACACTAGGGCGAAATGTGACGACTGACACTAGGGGCGAAATGTGACGACTGACACTAGGGGGCGAAATGTGACGACTGACACTAGGGGCGAAATGTGACGACTGACACTAGGGGCGAAATGTGACGACTGACACTAGGGGGTGAAATGTGACGACTGACACTAGAGGGCGAAATGTGACGCCTGACACTAGGGGGGTGAAATGTGACGACTGACACTAGGGCGAAATGTGACGACTGACACTAGGGGGTGAAATGTGACGACTGACACTAGGGGCGAAATGTGACGACTGACACTAGGGGCGAAATGTGACGACTGACACTAGGGGCGAAATGTGACAACAGACACTAGGGGGCGAAATGTGACGACTGACACTAGGGGGCGAAATGTGACGACTGACACTAGGTGCGAAATGTGACGACTGACACTAGGGGGCGAAATGTGACGACTGACACTAGGGGGCGAAATGTGACGACTGACACTAGGGGCGAAATGTGACGCCTGACACTAGGGGCGAAATGTGACGACTGACACTAGGGGGCGAAATGTGACGACTGATACTAGGGGCGAAATGTGACGCCTGACACTAGGGGCGAAATGTGACGACTGACACTAGGGGGCGAAATGTGACGACTGATACTAGGGGGCGAAATGTGACGACTGACACTAGGGGCGAAATGTGACGACTGATACTAGGGGGCGAAATGTGACGACTGATACTAGGGGGCGAAATGTGACAATCGTATGTGAATGTCGTGTGCAGTGGAAAGGGGGCTTTAGTGTTCAGATGTTCTGCCCCTGTGGGTTACAGCTGGTACTGTGTGTGTGTGTTTAGGAACAGGAACAGATGCAGTGCTATAACCAGCGCATGATTGAGCTCCTCAAAGCTCGACAGCAGCAGGAGAAGAACAGACTTCCCAAGATCCAGCGCAGCGAGGGCAAAACACGCATGGTGATGTTCAAGAAGAGCCTGAAGATCAACTCCACCGGCAACTCAGCGGAAGACCGCGAGAAGATCAAGCAGGTGTGTGTGCGTGTGTGTGTGTGTGTGTGTGTGTCTGTGTCCTCCTCTCAGAGACTTGTCTCTCGGCCCGTGTGTGTGTGTGTGTGTGTGTGTGTGTGTGTCCTCCTCTCAGAGACTTGTCTCTCGGCCCGTGTGTGTGTGTGTGTGTGTGTGTGTGTGTCCTCCTCTCAGAGACTTGTCTCTCGGCCCGTGTGTGTGTGTCCTCCTCTCTGAGTCTTGTGTGTGTGTGTGTCCTCCTCTCTGAGACTCGTTTCTCTCTCTCTCTTCAGTTCACGAGGCTGGAGGAGAAGAGGCAGAAGTGTGTGTGTGTGTGTGTGTGTGTGTGTGTGTGTGTGTGTGTGTGTGTGTGTCCTCCTCTCTAAAACTCGTCTCTCTCTCTCTATTCAGTTCACGAGGCTGGAGGAGAAGAGGCAGAAGTATGTGTGTGTGTGTGTGTGTGTCCTCCTCTCTAAAACTCGTCTCTCTCTCTTCAGTTCACGAGGCTGGAGGAGAAGAGGCAGAAGTGTGTGTGTGTGTGTGTGTGTGTCCTCCTCTCTAAAACTCGTCTCTCTCTCTCTTCAGTTCACGAGGCTGGAGGAGAAGAGGCAGAAGTGTGTGTGTGTGTGTGTGTGTGTGTGTGTGTGTGTGTGTCCTCCTCTCTAAAACTCGTCTCTCTCTCTCTTCAGTTCACGAGGCTGGAGGAGAAGAGGCAGAAGTGTGTGTGTGTGTGTGTGTGTGTGTGTGTGTGTGTGTGTGTGTGTGTGTGTGTGTGTGTGTGTGTGTGTCCTCCTCTCTAAAACTCGTCTCTCTCTCTCTTCAGTTCACGAGGCTGGAGGAGAAGAGGCAGAAGTGTGTGTGTGTGTGTGTGTCCTCCTCTCTAAAACTCGTCTCTCTCTCTCTTCAGTTCACGAGGCTGGAGGAGAAGAGGCAGAAGGCCGAGCGACTGCACCAGCAGCAGAAACATGATAACCAGATGAGAGAGATGATCAGTCAGTGTGAGGGGAACAGCAGAGAGCTTCAGCAGCTGCAGGTCACACACACTTCTCCTGGCCGTCTTCTTAAGTGCTGGGCGATATACCGGCTCATACTCAATACCAGTGTTTATTTTTGTTATGATATGAATTTTTATTATACCGCAATACCGGTGTAAGTCGCTTTAACAGCGTTGGGAACGCGACACTGTTTGAGAGGGTCTTTTCACTGTTGCACTGGTGATGCACAGATGTGTGTGTGTGTGTGTGTGTGTGTGTGTGTGTGTGTGTGTGTGTGTGTGTGTGTGTGTGTGTGTGTGTGTTACTGAGTGTGACGGTGAAGATGGATCGGTTAAACTATAATTGATTGCGGTCAAATTATATTACAGTGTTTACCATACATTGGTTCACAATATCAACACAGCCCGCCACAAATATATTTTCCAAAAGGCTTTGACATAGTTGAGTATGTGAGCACTGCATGTGAAACTTTTCTAAAGACCGTATGTTCACTTCAATGTTATTTTCATTTCATCTTTCCTGATAAAGCAGTGTGTATGAGCGCCTCCTGCTGGACCTCTTTGTAAACTGCATCATTTTGTAAGACCTTAAAAACCTGTATTAATACTGTGGGTTTTTCTACAATATTCACTCCTGACAGTAAAATAGGGCTTTCTAAGTCAATCTACTGCAGTATCTCCTCTTTCAATCAGAAAATGTGGATAACACCCAGTCATGCTTGAAAAAAACAAAAAAACATCATATACAGTATAATTTTTATATAATACCATTATGTACATTTTTTGGTCATACCGCCCAGCACTACATTCACACCCATCGTGTAAAACACTAAAGGAAAAGATCGTTTGATACATGTCTCTTTTCTTGTTTTTTTGTTTTCAACCCCAATATTATCTGACACACACTTTTTTTTTGTCTGCAGATGATAATCTATGAATTAACTATAAACTAAGTTCGTAAAAGTATTCTTTTACTGTATACACTTCTAGTATTACCGGACATGTTTGTGCTGAAAACTCAATGGTGTGTTTGTGGTAATAGTTGTTTTGAATCTCCTCATGACGTGTGTGACGTGTGTGTGTCCTGCAGAATGAGAAATGTCACCTGCTGATAGAGAACGAGACGCAGCGTCTGAAGTCACTGGATGAGCAACACAACCAGCAGCTGAAGGACTGGAGAGAGCACCTCAAGCCCAGGAAGAAGGTCAGAGGTCACTCGTACACCACTGCACAATCCAGAGACACGTCGGCCTCATATTTCACTATTAATCTGAATTACAGAATGACAAAGATTGAACTCTACTATTCAAAAGTTTGTGTATGGTAGGATATTTGTGTGGCTCATGGTCATCGCGGCCGGCTGCGTTTATTTGATCAAAAACAGTAAAAATAGTAATATTGTGATGTACAGTTTAAAATGGCTGTTTTAATATTAGACTTGTCACGATTTTCGAGTGATAGTCTGATTGCGGTTATTTGATTCAATCACAATTATTTGAGTTAACCACGATAATTGTGCAGTTTATATTTCATTCACATTTTGCCGTTCAAATAAGGGACATTTTCTTCGCGTGAAGATTAAACCCGTTCTGGAGCGCACGCAAACATTTACAATTCAGGGGTTAACTTGCATTATGGTACAGGAAAAAAAAACTCTAGTTTAACATTCCCATCATTCCTCTTACAATAACAAAAGCGTATATTGATGACGTATATTCCGCATTAAGCTGAATTATGGATCTTGTCGTCAAGCTGATGGATCTTTTATGGATGAGTGAATGCATTGATGTTTTTAAGTGGGATGTGTTGTTGTTTGCTCTCTCAGGTTCTGGAGGATGAACTGACTCTGAAGAAAAAAGAACAGGAGATTTTCTTCCGGATGAGTGAAGATTCCCAGTGTCTGAACGTCGGCTCACCAAACAAACTCACCAAGTTCCTCCCGTACGTGGATTCCTCCACCACATGAGCGCCACACACACTCTCATGAGCGCCACACACACTCTCATGAGCGCCACACACACACTCTCACAGCAAGTATCTAAGTAATCTGATAAATGAGTCCGTGTAGAGTCACATGATGCTGAAGCGTAAAGCCAAAGAACCATTTAAACTGATACTAACACCACATACTGACACACTCATGAGTGAAGTACAGTCACTTGAAATGACTTTGATTTAATAGTAGGTTTAATGCCAGTTTTCTGCTCAATATTTAGCCGAAGGGATTTTGTATCATGAATAAGAAACGAGGGCATTAGAACAATAGTTTATTTCCCGCTCGAGCTCTGACAGACTCTTGCCTTAGTTTAAAAGCTACTGTAGGAAGTTAGCAAAAGGTGTATTGCCAAACATATTGTACAAACCTTGCATATTCTTATATATTTTTATTTTTTCTATGATCATTTAATATATATATATCGAAACTTTATGGCTTTTCTTTTATAACCAATTTTGACCTTGTACACATTTAAATGCTGAAAAATGAATTTGTTTTAATTTTTTTGATCCGCTTCTCACGAAGCATATGTTTTAATTGGTACGTTAAGTTATTTTACACGTTTGTTGGATGCTTTTGTTGTTTTATGTACGAGACGACAACTAATTTGCCACTTTTATTATTCTGCAAAGTTCACTGAAATGAGTTATTCTTCTTTACATTTACTGTAAACGCGTCACACTGGACGACAGCTAAAGACTTCTGGGTTGAGGAAGTCTAGTTTGCGTTGGCATGGAGATTATGTTTTCCTGTGTAGTTTATTGTTGGCCATTTTGTCACCTAACTCAAGTGCAATATGTGTGTTCCTCTAATGTTGTGTTTTGATTTTATACATGTGTTATTTTACACCCGCTTCCATTCTTTCTCCATCTGAGGTTTATTTCCCAGTGTGTCTGACAGTAAGGTACTGGATTTTAATCTTTTAATGGACAATGTTGTTCATTCCTGCAGTCTGTAACTGTGTGTAACCAAAGGTTCAGTGTGGATGATGATGATGATGATGATGATGATGATAATGCCTCTCCTGATGTCAGAAACTGTTCTCCTACAAGAGTTTATATAATAAATCAGATGTTTATTATTCATCCTCAGTTCTTTCATTGAGTTCTTGGTATTAGACATAACTTTGTGCTAACCGGGCCATGTGGATCATCTGAAACACGGCAGCACTGGTGGACGAAAAGGGCTCATCTGTAGTAAACAGTATTTGGCGTTTGGAATAGAATAGAATAGAATAGAAAACTTTATTGTCATTGTCACATGTACAACGAAAAGGTTTTAAAGTGCTGACCAGCCAGTGCATCATTCCTATATAATTTTTAAAAAACAGTAAATAAATAGTATCTAAACGAAAAGCAGCCTGAACAGGCATTCATATACACATACACAGTCACACTTATTGCACCAATCCTGCAATCAATTCAGTTCACTTTAGCAGCGTTAATTACAGTTATTGCAGATGGGTAAAAACTGTTTTTGAGTCTGTTAGTTTTTGCCCTGATGGATCTGTACCGTCTGCCTGACGGTAAGAGTTCGAATAGGGGGTGGCCTGGGTGAGAGGTGTCATTTAAAATGTTCTGGATTTTTCTGAAGCAGCGGGAACTGTATAGTTCTTCCAGTGTGAGGAGAGGGCAGCCAGCGATCTTCTGTGCTGTGTTGATGACCCTCTGGAGAGCTTTCTTGTGAGCCACTGTGCAGCTGGTGTACCACACGCACATGCAGTATGTCAGCAAGCTCTCTATGGAGGCTTGATAGAAGGACACCAGCAACCTTTGTGTGATGTTGTTTCTCCTGAGTACTCTCAGGAAATAAAGTCTCTGCTGGGCCTTTTTTATTAACTCAGAGGTATTCTTGCTCCAGGTTAAACCCTCCTCAATGTGGACTCCCAGGAAACTGAAGTCTGCCACCCGCTCCACACAGTCCCCGTTGATAATAAGTGGTTGAATGATTGTTTTATTTTTCCTGTACTCGATAATGAGCTCCTTGGTCTTTGCGGTGTTCAGAAGCAGATTGTTATCGCTGCACCACACTGTCAGTCGCTCCACCTCATCCCTGTAGGCAGACTCGTTCCCCCCAGAAATGAGCCCCACCACTGTGGTGTCATCAGCAAATTTCACCATGGTGTTGCCGTGGTGGGTTGGGGTACAGTCATATGTATAAAGGGAATAGAGCAAGGGGCTCAGCACACAGCCCTGGGGAGAGCCGGTGCTGATGCTTAAGGCCGTAGATGTGTGATTTCCGACTCTGACCCTCTGTCTACGCCCAGAGAGGAAGCTGTTGATCCATGTGCAGGTGGTGTGTGGCAGCCCCAGGTCCCTCAATTTGGCCACTAGTTTGTGTGGGAGGATGGTATTAAATGCGGAGCTATAATCCACAAAGAGCATCCGCACATAGCTTCCATGCTGCTCCAGATGGGACAGTGCAGTATGGAGGGCTGTGGTTACGGCGTCCTCTGTGGATCTGTTCGCTCTGTAGGCAAACTGGTTGGGGTCAAGACCTCGGGGCAGGAGTGCTGTAATATGCCTTCGTACCAGTTTTTCGAAGCACTTCATCACTACAGGTGTGAGTGCAACTGGCCGATAGTCGTTGGGACTGGAAATATGAGGTTTCTTGGGTAGGGGGACTATGGTGGAGGACTTCAAACAGGGTGGGACAGTGGATTGGGCCAGGGACTGGTTGAAAATCCTGGTAAAGACTCCAGCCAGCTGGTCAGCGCAATCCCTCAGCACTCGTCCCGGAACGCCATCAGGCCCTGTAGCCTTCCTCGGGTTGATGGCCCGCAGTGTGCGCCTCACCTCATGCTCCTCCACTGTGCAACTTGAGCTGCTGTGAGCTGTGAGCTGTGGTCTGGCTGTCTCTGGTGGTGTCACCTCAAAACGGGCAAAAAAGAGGTTCAACTCCTCTGCCAACGAGATGTCACCTTCAGCAGCTCCAAGGTTGGCCCTGTAGTTGGTCAGATGCTGGACTCCCTGCCACACCTGCCTGCTGTTGTTACTGCCCAGGTGTTCTTCAATCCTCCTCCTGTAGTTTGATTTGGCCTCTCTGATGCCTCTCTTTAGGTTAGATCGGGCCGTGCTGTAGAGAGCCCTGTCTCTGGATCTGAAGGCGATGTTCCTCTCCTTTACCAGCTGCTGGACTTCCCGGGTCATCCATGGCTTCTGGTTGGGGTAGATCCGGATCAGTTTGTCCACTGTGACAGTGTCCATGCAATTCCTAATGTAGCATAATACACTGTCCGTGAACACCTCCAGGTCCTGATGTTCAAAGATGTCCCAGTTGGTTGTATCAAAGCAGTCCTGCAGCTGCTGAGAGGCACCCTCAGGCCATGTTACAACAGTCTTATTGATAATGGGGTCTGCTTTCCTGCGTGGAGCATATGTAGGGATCAAAAATAGGGACAAATGGTCTGACTGACCCAGATGTGGTAATGGTCTAGCCCTGTAGCCTAATTTAATGTTGGAATAGACCTTGTCCACTGTATTTGCTCCTCTTGTGTCACACTTAACATGCTGATAAAATTTAGGGAGTACTGACTTTAGGTCCGTATGATTAAAATCCCCTGCTATGATCTGCGCAGCGTCAGGATATATGCTCTGTTGACCGCTAATTTTCTCATGTAGAAATCCTATAGCTGATTTAGCGTTAGCGTTTGGTGGGATGTAAACAGCAGTTATCATAACCACAGTAAACTCTCTTGGGAGGTAAAAGGGCCTGCATTTAACAGTCACATACTCCAAGTCTGGGGAGCAGTGGCTGTCTACAATAACTGTGTTTGTACACCAGCTGTTTTTCACATACACACATAGTCCCCCACCTCTGCTCTTACCGGAGTCTGCTGTTCTGTCATGACGCTGAGTTGAGTAGCCTGCTATCTCAATAGCAGAGTCCGGGATGGATGAGCGAAGCCAGGTCTCCGTAATCAGCAGAATGCAACTGTTTTTCATAGTGTTGTTCACTGCAGTCTGTAGGCGTAATTCATCCATTTTATTTGCGAGGGATCTGGCGTTCGTGAGGAACAGGCAGGGGAGCGGTGTTTTGAATGGCTGCCTCCGTAGCCTAGCTAGCGCGCCGGCCCTACAGCCTCGTTTTTGCCTCCTCTCTCTGCGCCGCCTTCGCCTCCTCCCCGCCGGGATGATAATTCATGGAGAGCCGGCGCTCCTCGCTACTTCAGCCGGAACTCTGTGTATATGCAGAAACTGGGTTGTAACGCTGCGTCTGTAGCCTAGACCAATTTTTAGGAGCTCATGCCGGCTATAGATGTTATTTGCCCGACATAATGTACATAAAACAAAAAACGACACATACGTAACCAGCCATACAAGGCACCCACTGGGAAAGCACTTAGCCGCTGCGACTCTGCGCGCGCCGCCATTTTGTTGTTTCTATCTCTAAACCAGTAGATTTGAGCTTGACTGGAGTTTAGTGTGTATTGCTTTGCTGTGGCGCACACTGCAAACCACGACATCACCAGCAGTTCAATATGTTAAAAAGTTGTACTTTGTCACAGCGTTTAAAAAGCAAAAACGACATTCTAGTACTTGTTGATCTAGAAAAACAATGTAACGCAAAAACTGTACCTGTCAGTCCGTCGCAGAACCTGATTTCTACAAGTGCAACATGTTCCTGGATCCACATCTTTGTTTATCCCCCAACAACCAATCAGATTTAAGGGACACGTGTATGTTAAGTTAAGGCTTAGAATCAGTGTTATTCATCTATCACTTTCCTCTGATTTTAGGGATAACTTATGGGTTAGGTTTAGGGATAGGGTTAGGATTAAATTTCCGGACTGGAATGTTGTTCCAGGATCAACTGAATATGTTGACTCGGGAACGTGTCTAACTGTGCAAAATGGTTTCAGCAAACTGTCATGGATTCTAAGAGCAGAAGAGCTAAAAACTCTTTATAACTTTATTTAGTTTACATTGGGTAAAGTTTTTATTAAGGTGGTAAAATGTTTAACAAAAAGTGAATCAATATAACTGTGATTCGGCACATGTTCTGTATATCCGCACTGGTTTTATTAACAGACTTTTGTTGTTTTCCTCTGCTGATCATTCCCTAAAACTGTTCATCCTTACAACAGAGGAAGGGAAATATGGCTTTATTGGCCTGGTTTCACAGACGGGGTTTAGATTAGGCCCGGATTAGACCTTAGATCGATTATGGCATTTCAGTAGCTTTATAAACGTGACTTAGAAAAAACCATTACTGGTTTGAATATTGAGACAAAACAATGGCACTGACGACATATTTTAAGATATATCAGTGCAAGTTTCTTTCAGTTAAAAGAGCTCAAACATGCGTTTTGGCTGACCATCCATCCATCTATCCATCTTCATTCCTCCATCCATCCATCTCTTCATTCCTCCATCCATCCATCTCTTCATTCCTCCATCCATCCATCTCTTCATTCCTCCATTCATCTCTTCATCCATCCATTCATCTCTTCATTCCTTCATCCATCCATCCATCCATCCATCCATCCATCCATCTCTTCATTCCTCCATCCCTCCCTCCATCCAATCCAATCCAAGTTTACACCTATAAACCTTACTCTAGTACTTTGTTTGATTTTTATGAATCTACTCAGACTAATCAAAAGTTTTTCAACAGTTTAATATTTTTATTAGACTATATTATACACATTATTATAGTAACATTTTCAATTATTAATATTTGTTTATCTATTTGAATATATTGTAAACTGTAATTACTGTGATCAAAGCATCATTACTCTAGTCTTCAGTGTCACATGATCCTTCAGAAATCAGTATAATATGCTAATATGATTTTTCTTCTGTATTTTTTGATCAAATAAATACAGCCTTGGTGAGCAGAAGAGACTTATTTCAAAATAACAGTAAATCTTAATGATTCCAAACTTTTGACTGATTGATTGATGACGCATATTAATGAATGAACATATTAGCCATTAACATTGTAAAACCGTTCATTAACGTACATTCAATGTCATGTAATAAACACTGAACTGAATATGTATGATTGGCTACTCGTGTTGCATTTAAAACTTGTTAATCTTCTTGGCAATAACAAAAATAAGCTCTTTCCCTTTCTCAAAATAGGCAATTTCAAGGCAATGTCTTTTCATAATTTGATATTTCTCATTATGCTTTAAAGATTTAAGTCCATAGTCTATATAGTTTTAGAAGATTTTATAGACGTACAGATTTTCTTTTTTTTTACTGCAAGAAATACATTTGCTTATCATTTAGAAAATAAAAAAAAGAAACATCTATGCATCCGTCTCTCATTTATTGCTTTCTTTCAGGAAAGTGGTCTCTTGCCAGTTCATTATTATTTTGGGGAGTTTGAAAACCCCTGTCTTCTCTTTCCAACTTCAAAAATCCAACTATATTTCTTTCTATTTTGTCAATAAAAAGGAAACTGGATATAAAGTAACCAGACAACTCAAAAAGACAATTATGTAAATGGAAGACATTAAACTGTTAGTGAGAGTTATTAACTGCACACTTTATTCTAATAAAGTGTTACCATGGGATTGCTTAATAATAATAATAAAAAAAATCATGTTGACTATTTAAAATGTTTATTTGATTTACATTATGTAAAAAAAGTTAAAAGACAAAAATACTATTAACAAAACATCACACACACAAAAAATAAAATAAGGTAACCCATGTCATCTTGCCTTTGTTCCTGGTTGGAGAAACACATTTGAACAGTCAAGTTTCATACTTACAGTGTTTACCCTCTTCACTCTGTTACCCTTCATAGTATTTTTCTAGCAAATACCTCTCAACGATAGACCACCTTACATTCTCCTTCCCTAACTCGGGCATTCTCCTTCCCTAACTCGGGCATTCTCCTTCCCTAACTCGGGCATTCTCCTTCCCTAACTCGGGCATTCTCCTTCCCTAACTCGGGCATTCTCCTTCCCTAACTCAGGCATTCTCCTTCCCTAACTCAGGCATTTTCCTTCCCTAACTCAGGCATCTCCTTCCCTAACTCAGGCATTCTCCTTCCCTAACTCAGGCATCTCCTTCCCTAACTCAGGCATTCTCCTTCCCTAACTCAGGCATTCTCCTTTCCTAACTCAGGCATCTCCCTCCCTAACTCAGGCATCTCCTTCCCTAATTCAGGCATCTCCTTCCCTAATTCAGGCATTCTCCTTCCCTAACTCAGGCATCTCCCTCCCTAACTCAGGCATCTCCTTCCCTAATTCAGGCATTCTCCTTCCCTAACTCAGGCATTCTCCTTCCCTAACTCAGGCATCTCCCCCCTAACTCAGGCATCTCCTTCCCTAATTCAGGCATTCTCCTTCCCTAACTCAGGCATTCTCCTTCCCTAACTCTGGCATTCTCCTTCCCTAACTCGGGCATTCTCCTTCCCTAACTCAGGCATCTCCTTCCCTAATTCAGGCATTCTCCTTTCCTAACTCAGACATTCTCCTTCCCTAACTCAGGCATCTCCTTCCCTAACTCAGGCATTCTCCTTTCCTAACTCAGGCATCTCCCTCCCTAACTCAGGCATCTCCTTCCCTAATTCAGGAATTCTCCTTCCCTAACTCAGCCATCTCCTTCCCTAATTCAGGCATCTCCTTCCCTAATTCAGGCATTCTCCTTCCCTAACTCAGGCATTCTCCTTCCCTAACTCAGGCATCTCCCTCCCTAACTCAGGCATCTCCTTCCCTAATTCAGGCATTCTCCTTCCCTAACTCAGGCATTCTCCTTCCCTAACTCAGGCATCTCCCTCCCTAACTCAGGCATCTCCTTCCCTAAATCAGGCATCTCCTTCCCTAACTCACGCATCTCCTTCCCTAACTCAGGCATTCTCCTTCCCTAATTCAGGCATTCTCCTTCCCTAACTCAGGCATCTCCTTCCCTAATTCAGGCATCTCCTTCCCTAATTCAGGCATTCTCCTTCCCTAACTCAGGCATTCTCCTTCCCTAACTCAGGCATCTCCCTCCCTAACTCAGGCATCTCCCTCCCTAACTCAGGCATCTCCTTCCCTAATTCAGGCATCTCCTTCCCTAATTCAGGCATTCTCCTTCCCTAACTCAGGCATCTCCTTCCCTAATTCAGGCATCTCCCTCCCTAACTCAGGCATCTCCTTCCCTAACTCAGGCATTCTCCTTCCCTAACTCAGACATTCTCCTTCCCTAATTCAGGCATTCTCCTTCCCTAACTCGGGCATTCTCCTTCCCTAACTCGGGCATTCTCCTTCCCAACTCGGGCATTCTCCTTCCCTAACTCGGGCATTCTCCTTCCCTAACTCGGGCATTCTCCTTCCCTAACTCGGGCATTCTCCTTCCCTAACTCGGGCATTCTCCTTCCCTAACTCGGGCATTCTCCTTCCCTAACTCAGGCATTCTCCTTCCCTAACTCAGGCATCTCCCTCCCTAACTCAGGCATCTCCTTCCCTAATTCAGGCATTCTCCTTCCCTAACTCAGGCATTCTCCTTCCCTAACTCAGGCATTCTCCTTCCCTAATTCAGGCATTCTCCTTCCCTAACTCAGGCATCTCCTTCCCTAATTCAGGCATTCTCCTTCCCTAACTCAGGCATCTCCTTCCCTAACTCAGGCATTCTCCTTCCCTAACTCAGGCATTTTCCTTCCCTAACTCAGGCATTCTCCTTCCCTAACTCAGGCATCTCCTTCCCTAACTCAGGCATTTTCCTTCCCTAACTCAGGCACTTGCATGTGTTTCACGTTTAAAGATGGACTGCTTTTACTGATGCATTTTATAGCAACCAGGAGCTAATGACCATAGAGCAAAGCGTATGATTCCTGGTGCTCCCAGTATTGTCAAGTCCCACTGGGCACCTATTTAACACTGTTTTAGTTTTCTGATAAACAAATGAATGGAAAACAAAACACAAAATATTTTTAGTAACATAAAATACACATTTCCAAATGTAGTGTTAACAATAAACATCAAATGTATGCTTGAAACCAGTCAAGCATGAATGTTGAAACATTTGACAATGATTGTAAAATATCTAAGCACCTTAAGTCAATGGTATGAAAATACTTTGGGCAATACTGACATATAAAAGATTGACAATATTATGGCTGCTCTGAGGTAATCCATTATTCACTAATGTGGACAATTGGTACTGCAAAACAGAGTTGCTTTTTAGATCAATGTCTGCATAACATTTACATGACAGAAATCAAATAGAAATGAAATAAGAATAGAAATGGGTGCCACCATTCTGTAAACCTTAAGGTCGTGTGTTTAAACACTTCTTGCTTCTTTTCATTCCACACCTTCCCTTTACTCATCAGTTCCACAGTGCAGAGTCTATAAAAAGTGCAGCTTGAAACCAAAAAATTGAAAATTTAAGTAGATAAACGAGCAACGTGGTTTGTAGAACCTTAGAACCTACAATATTTATGACTATTTGTACTTGGCTGTAAACTAAAAGACTCAAAATGGAAATGTAGCGTTACAAAGCTAGAGTTTTTAAGTTCTCCAGGCTTGATTTGAAGCTCCAACTTGCTAATTGTAAGGTTTTGTAGTATGTGTAATATAGAAACATACTCATATTCTAATCTAGACTCAATCTACTGATATACACTGCTCAGATATCAAGCTTTACTTATTTGCATATACTACGCAAAAAGCACAGAACGCTTTGCATATTATACTGAGGCACAATATCATGGAGGCTGTGAAAAGTCATTGATATATGGCTAGTCACTTAAACCTTTAGTGATACATATAAGGTTTTGATTAACATAAGAATGTGCAAGTAACAGTGCTAACTTATGAAAGCACACTAAAGGGAGAGTTACACAATTAAAAAGCAAGCAAACAAATTATTATGGCCTGTTTGAACTTGCAAAAGATGGAATGTGATTAAAAAAAAAAAAAAAAGGTACCCATAAATAAAGATGTTAATTAAATAAGTTTTCTTTAGGCAGCGATGCCGAGAGTACCTAAGGTTTCTTGGTCAGGTAATTGGAAGGAATCCAGCCCTCCATCACTGGCCCATCACTCACATTTTTACAAAACCACCAGCCGCTACCACTTCTCTCCATCACTTCGAAGACAGCGCCCTCTTTAAAGCCAGGTGTCTGCTCGTCTCCTTCAAAGTCTGCCACGGCTAAGAACAGCTCCTCTTTGGCTGGCTCCTTGATAAGGGGAGGGAGTTTGTCTCTCGGAGGTCCTGGTTTTTCTGTCTTAATGAGGGGCTTTGGTGGCACAGGTACTTTGGGCTTGGGTTCCTCCTTTTCTTTGGAGGCTGGCAAAGGGAAGGCTTTCGTTTTGGGTGGCGGGGGTCTGCTCTGAGGAGGGGCAGCTGGCTTGGCTTCCAGCAAGTCTTTGGTGTCTGTAGGACTGGCTGGCTCTGCACTCTTCTTTGGTGGTGGAGGCCTTCTAGGGGCCACAGACGGCCTCTGGGGAGGCTCTTTTAGTGCAGGTGTCGGCGGTTTAGTTGTTTCTAATGGGTTATGGCCATTTTGTTGCTTAGGAGGGAATTTTGGCTCTTCATTTGTTCCGCCATTATACTGGGGGTTACTGAGTGGCATATCGTTCTGTTGGTTGGGATCACTTGAGTTCCCACTGAACTCTGGAGGCTTAGACGGACGAAGTTTACTCCGAAGGTTTGTGATGTCCAGCTCACTCTTAGCCACCGGCTCTGGTTTCACTGCAGGGGGGGGCTTTGGTCTGACCACTGGTTTCGGCTTCAAGAAGGGGGCTGGGTTGGCCGAATCAGGCTTCTCTTCGAGTGAATCTGGTTTGAGTTTGGGAGGCTGCTTGGCCACATGCTTTAGGTTAAACTTTTTCACTTCCTTGGCTGAGATATTGTGGCCACACTCCAAGCCCATTTCATTGCGCAGATAGAGTTGCTTGTTCTTCTCTTCCTTCTTCATCTCTGGGGGTTTGTCTGGTTTGAGAGGAGCTGCTTTTGGTGTCACCAATGGGACGATGACTGCTGGGATTGGTGGTTTGGGTGGGAGAGGTTTAGAAAGGTCTAATTTGGGTGGGAGAGGTTTAGAAAGGTCTACTTTGGGTGGGAGAGGTTTAGAAAGGTCTACTTTGGGTGGGAGAGGTTTAGAAAGGTCTACTTTGGGTGGAAGAGGTTTAGAAAGGTCTACTTTGGGTGGAAGAGGTTTAGAAAGATCTACTTTGGGTGGGAGAGGTTTAGAAAGGTCTACTTTGGGTGGGAGAGGTTTAGAAAGGTCTACTTTGGGTTTGTCCTCCAATTCCAGGCTCTTGTTGATGGATTCTCTCCTTGGAGGTAACGCCGGCTTCTCTTCAGCCGTAGGTGAGGATGGAGGTGGTGGTAAGGGCGCAGAAAAATGGGAGCTGCTTTTGACAGCATTGGGCTTCCATTCTCTTAGCTTGGAACGGGTGGAAAATTCAGAGTTGGATGAAGGTTCGTCTGGCAAGGGTTTGGACCAACTATGTTCAGAGTTGGTATTATTGCTTGAGGTATCATCAAACTTCAGCTGACCCATCTCACCAGGAAGGGGAGCCAAAAAGTTAGGCCTAGAGGCATTGCTAGTCTTCTTGTATTTATCAATGAATGTGACTGGAGCCCAACCTTCTTTTTCATCTATCTGAATGTACCACCAGCCACTGGTGTTCTTCTCAATGACCTGGGAATACAGGGTATGAGGTAAATGTAGAGATGCATTTGGAATACCTAGATGTATTCAAGTAATATGTTGACTTACTTCAACTTTCACTCCCGCCTGAAAGCTAATGCCATCTGGAATGGTTGTCTGAAAGTCAGCGATGGTGTAATATTCCTCCTCTACTTGCGGCGCCACTGGGGGTTTAGGCAGGTTTACTCCTCGTGGCTGGAATTAGAGACAGTTAGTATCCTGAGTAGAACCTTTTAGAAATATTAGAGATGCAATTGTAAAAGAAGAATCACCCTTACTATTGTAAGATCCCGGCGTGGTGGAGGTCTCTGTCGAGCTCCTGCTTCTGCAAAAGAAAAGAGGGCAGAGTTTAGAGAGCCAACAATCTTTTCAAGCAAGTCTCTCTCACTTTGATCTGCTCTTGTTATGGTCGCCACAGTGGATCATCCGCATGTTTATTTGGCATATGTTTTACACCGGATACCCTTCCTGATGCAACTCAGCACTGAGAGTGCACTACAATCTCAAGCAAGTAAATGGAGCTAATCAGGCTATTGTATTTTTGAAAGACTCAACTAGGGATGCATCAATATTTTTCTACTTCATCTTTGTGTTTTGATTACTCTTGTGGGAAGTATTTTGCAATAATGTCTGGCTAACTGTACATTAGATTGTACACACAGCCTATCTGAGAAATACTTGATTTTTTTGGATTAGAATCAATTAAACTGTTAGTCTGGGTTTCCCCATGCTGCCTTCCCACAGCGCGATTTTATTCACGCTGAAAGGCAGTATGGATACCATGGTCCAGATTTTTGCCTCATTTAGGGAACCAATCACAGAACGGGGAGGGAGCAGCAAGACGATGACGACATCTATGCAACACACCGAAGCAGTTTGTTTATTTCTATGGGTTCAACATTCAACCCTCATGTTTATCTTGCACAAACGGCAATAGTCGCTGAACGTCATATCTTACCCATCGTCTTCTTCCTTGTCTAATTTCTATCGCTCTACATACGTCATCTGGTATAATTGAAACGATTGGCTATGAGCTACGTACAGGCGCATTTGATAGACATTCTTAGCAACCAATAAACGGCGCCGGGCATTCGTAAACCACGCCTCGAATACGAGAAAATGTACATGTGGTTCCCAGACCCAAGTCTCAACGAGAATTGGGTCTGGCGTTAGCCAGGCTAATAAACTGTTGCTTACTGCGCTTGCTGTCTGAAAATGGTGAAAACCGGTCCCGCTGATTCTCCTTGTTTTCCTTGTTGGCATTCTGCTGTTTGCAAGCCACGTCTAGGTCATTAGTGCTGGCATGAACGGGGCCACCAGCCGCCATCTTCTGAGTGAGAATGTCAGCCTTCTTCAGATAGGACGCCGGGGCCCAGCCCTCTTTTCCTTGGTATCTATGGGGTAAAAGGGGCAATGCTCTATCCAAGAAAGTGCTTAAGTATTTTTGTCCTTTTTCTGAGTACATTTGCATTTCTTTTTACCTGATCTTCCACCAGCCTTCCAGGTTTTTCTGAATCACCTCAACAGTCATTCCTCTCTCCAAATCAATTTCATCTTGATCACGTGCAGAGTAAGGATAGATTGCGGTGTACTTTTCCTCTAAAGAAAAAAAAGTAATATTTCAACTTTTTTTAGGTAAATATGTTGGTCATGAATAACATTCAACCACTATAGCCAATTTACCACTTAAGTTTTCTTAGTTTTGCACAAAATTAATACATATAACATCAATGTTCCACTAAAGCTTGACAACCAGAAATTATCCAAAGACGTTTTTCTACATTTTGAACAGTTTATCATTGTTTTATTAATATATATGTGTTATTCTTTATCTTGATTGAAACGTTTGCTTGTGATATTTTTCGTTAAAATAAATGGCACTTGAATATTTTCTTATCCAATGCAATGACATCCATACATTTTCTTTAAAAGATTAATTGAGATTAATAGCAAAACTTTCATTGTTTTGCTAAAATAGTTGAACGGAAATGTGGTAAATTTGATATTGTGGTAAAATTGTCACTTTTCACATTTGTATTTAGATTTTACAGTAGATGAGTGCTTGCAATCTGAATTTTCTCTCGAGCTTTGTCATGAATAGCAGATGGAGGAGGTTGGGGGAGGATCTGATCAGATACTCAACAGGGTATTGACAGCATAAGCACATTTGCTGGGAAGAATGATTATTTTCACATGCTCACAACAAAATCACAATCTAAACATAACATGACTCCACCAGGTTTAAATGCTTCTTATATTCATACATTCAGTTTTATGCCAGATGCAAGGTGATACAGGTGACACCACTTCTTCTGCTCTTTGCTTGTGTGATTCATTTGTTTAAATTGTGATTGTGTTTTATTGTCTGACATTTTTACAGAGTTTTCATGACAAGTCATGCATCAACCAACACCATTTATTTCGCAGGAGCATGAGTTATTTCATGTGCTTTAGTAATTATTTTTGTAAACAAGATATAACTCAGGAAATAAAGTATTGTACAAATAATAATAATGACACCTGTGTTACTATTCCCTGATTCATGCTTTGTTCAGTTCTACACCACATACAGTGCAGTGCATGCAATGGCTCATGCAGAAGTCACAGATGCGGGGGGTTTGGGGAGACCATCACAACAGAGTGATAAAGTGGTATGCTTTCCACCTTGGCCAAAGCCTGTGCTGAACAGATCCCCTAAAGTACGCCGGCGACCAACGTGCCTCGGCAGTGACCAGAATCTCCGGCACACTCCAGCAGAGAGCAAGCAGACACATGTGAAAACCTTCAGCCCACGTTTCTTTACGTTGGCCCACCAAATATACAATCTGTGTCATGTAGTCCTGAAGTAAAACTAAAAACTGCACTTAAATGTGAAAAACTCTATCCTTCTCATCTCTCTTTATGAATAACATCTGAATAAGTCTTTTTCAACTTTGTTGAATGGTAAAGTGTGTAATTGTCACTTAAGGGATTAGTGTCAAAAGTCTGGAGTTTCTGGGTTATTATCATTTGCTTAAAGGGTTATTTCACCTAAAGAAGATATTGGTAATCAAACAGTTGACGGTAGCCATTGACTTACACATTTTTTTTTTTCTTACTATGTAAGTCAATGGGGTCCATCAACTTGTCTGGTTACCAACTTTCTTTAAAAATATCTTCTTTTGTGTTTAGCAGAAGAAGGAAACTCATACAAGTTTAGAACAACATGAGGGTGAGTAAATTATGACAAAATATTGATTTCTGGGTGACCTATCCCTTTAAGGAATGCATATGAACCCAAGAACTCGTAAAACAACAACAACTGATTTGCTAACTTTACATTGTTTGGGAAAGGAAACATTTCACACGGTGTTCTTTTATACTCAAAAATGCTCATCAAGAGTCATCAAAAGTCTGATCTCTTAAGCCCAAAGTATACGGTGTGTTTTACATGTATAGTAGGGTATGCATATGAGATTATGAACAACAAACTAGTGGAGTCGGCATCAACAATAGAAGAGCTTCAGAGATACGCAGCTCTAGTTCAAGAGTACAAAGACATGTTTATTGGTTATATCTTTTGGAAAGAAATTGCACAGTCTATGCATGTGTTGAGTGTTTGCGTACACTATCAAATGGAGTATACCTTAAAAAAGGTAACGTGTTTAGGCTATACGTATATGCTAAGCATTCACGTCAAACAACAAATCTTACTATTTGAGGTATTAAGGCTATGCTATAACTCATTTTCTGTGGTCCGCTTGTCTTAAGCAGAGCTTAACGTGCATGCCTTTTAAAGTTTATCTGGTGGACCTTTCTTTTCAAGTGTTCTAATCACTTGCACATGCTGTTGTTTCCACAAAAAATGGGCTGCCAGCGAACGTTGAGCTCAGACATCAGCGGACTGTGCTGATGACGAAACTACATCACACACACTGTCTGTGAGCCAGAGTGCAATACGGTCAAGTGACGTATACTTTCAGCTTTATTTATTTTTCAACGATTTATCCTTAGGGCTACTGGTTTATTGAGGTCACTTGTTTGAGCCAGAAGCTGAGACTTTCAAACAGAGTAAAAGTTGCTGTAAAAGTGGCTCAAAAATAGTGTTTCACAACCTATTTATGACTTGTCAATTTTAAGGTGAAATTTTTCATTGGCAAGAAAGGTCCATTGTCTATTATCAACAGCACAGAAGTCACTTTCAAAGCAGCTTTCTGTAGGTCAAATAAACATGGCCACCTTGAGCACAATACAAAATTTACATAGGGAATTTTTTTATCCTCAAGTAAAATTCAAGATGTGTGGATTTCTATTGACATGACAGCAACTTCACACTTATAAGGCCTCATTTATGAAACATTTTTGTGTAAATTGTTCGTAACGGCAAATTTAGGCAAACTGTTGACATTGTATATTTTGATGCACTATGTACCATAATAATATTTCATGAGTTGTTTTTTACTGTTACACTTTGGGTAATAGGTAGCACTCGTCATTGTCACTTTACCCAGCAGTCCAATCACAGTGGAGGAGGGACAAATACTACAACGACGACCAATCATCCTACTTGTACAATGACTGAATAACAATGGGGAAGTTAATATTGCTGGTTACTGCATTTTTATATAAATGGGCAGGGATTATGCTAATTATAAATGAGCGTGCACACGCACCCTATTTACAAATGTTTGGAATTCATTAATACACACACGTTTAACTACCGAATCTGTGGTATACAAAGCGTTTGTGAATCCGGAGGAGAGTTTTCGTAAAGGTCCATTTTAAGTTTTATGAATGAGGCCCGTAGTCTCTGTATTAAACATTAAAAAAATTACACACTTCACCTTTAAGAGAACCCAAATCTGAATAAACAGGAGGTAGCACTTTTTTGTTAAATTGTTGTGGACATTTTACTCAGGTGAGATTGATGAGGAACATTTGGTGACATGCAGGACTCACCTTCTTCTGCTGGAAATGAGAAATCATCAGGGTCATCCTGAGCTTCCAGACATGTGGCAGGTACCCAACCTTGAGCATCATCGGAGCTAACAAACCACCAGCCTGGGTAAGGAAATAATAAATGCCTTCTCAAGCCCACAGAAGAAAACCATATGGGTTTGGAGCATCATGGAGGTATTCATTTAACATAACAGGTCTGAATGACTTCAAGGATAATTCCAGTATTTCACTTTGAGTCTATTTTCTAGTGTGTTGTGGATGAACTAGAGTGGTGGACACAGAAATGTTGACGATGGGTCCTGTCTCGACTTTTTGACTCTTTTAGAATCGCCTCTGAGCGCTTCAGAGTGGCTGTCTATGGGCATGCACAAACATGTGCTTAAAACAACCCTTAACGTTCGTTTTCAAAACTGTGACACTCACCGAGTGGTTAGTGGTGTTCGTTGATGTTCCAAAACAAGTAGCGTAGCGAAATACAGTTTCTGTCGTGTTTTATTTGGCATTTTGTAAAATCACATGATTTCTGTTGGAGGACTCGTTGCTCGTTGATATTACTGTGCTACCGGAAAATGGAAAAGGGTCTGTTTACATTTGGTTGTAGTCTTTTCTCTCGGTTCTCCGTCTCTCAGAAGGCTAGCGTGAGCTATATCCGATGGCTCAGTGACCAGTGCAATGCTGAGGCCTTGGGTTTGAAGTTGAACTCGACTGTGACTTTTTTTACAGTCTATGCGCTAGACACCGTGTTCCGTACAGCGTCCTTAATACGGCAAAGTGGTTGTCGCCATCAAGTGGTCGGGAGTGTGCTAACGCTTCATACTCAAATATCGAGCGGAAGTTTATATGTGGTTGTGAGGTATCTGAAAAAATAGTTCCACTATAGCAAATAACACGGATTGAAATCATACATTTCCCCGATATATTTGTTTTTAATCATACACGAACACCACTAACCACTCGGTGAGTTGCACAGTTTTGAAAACGAACGTTAAGGGTTGTTTTAAGCACATGTTTGTGCATGCCCATAGACAGCCACTCTGAAGCGCTCAGAGGCGATTCTGAAAGAGTCAAAAAGTCGAGACAGGACCCATCGTCAACATTTCTGTGTCCGCCACTCTAGTTCATCCAAAACACACTAGAAAATAGACTCAAAGTGCTAAATACCGGAATTCTCCTTTAATGGCGATTGACAATAATCCTACCGGACTCATTTTTCTCGATGACCTCCACCACCTGCCCCACGTACAGGCTGACCTCAGAGCTCTCCTGCTTCTCGTAGTCGGTGACGGCCACGTACTGGTCCAGCAGCAGCGGGTCAGTTGAGGACGAGTCTCCTCCTGGAGGGACAGAGCGGACAGGTATCGACAACTCTCCTAGCGTGCCACCACCACCACGACAAGAGAAGAAGGAAGCAAACGTGATTGGAAAAGATCAAAGCAGGAAAGCCAGAGGTTTTAGTGCTGGGAGTCTTGCAAGGAAACAAACCCACACCAAATCAGCAACACTGCTACAGCAAATACAGAACAGAGCGGAATAATTATCAAATGGGAATTGTCATCTTGATTAATCTATAAAGCACATTAACCTAAGCCTAAACAATATAATCCATGGTATAAACAACACCATTGCAGTGCATAATATTAGTCTGGTGATTTGTACCAAGCAAAGACGGATTGTGTTCCGGCTGAATTAATTTGCCCATTTCTGTGAATGATTTCATGAGGGACTTTCAGTAACATGTCTGTCCATCTTAACGATTTCAGTGATCTCAGTTTGGGTTAAAACTCTAAATGTTACACTAACACTGAAATTTATGGTCAGTAAGAAAATGTTTCTTGTGTTTACCAAAGCTGCATTTATTTGACTAAAAATACTGTTAAATCAGCACTGTGAAATATTCTAACAATTTAATAAATCTTAAAATGAAATTGACTGCTGAATGTTGGACAATGAAACTGAAACCTGGTCAATACAGTGTTGAAGGATTCATGCCTATATATGTGCGGCCTGGAGGCCAATCTTCACTGATTTTACATTTCATCAGTAAGAGCTGAGTGTGAAGGTTGAGTTAGAAAAGCAATAGCACAGCTGTACATCCACACAAATAATGGGAGACATATCAGAGCACAAATGGTTGGTGAGTGTCTCTCTGGCTCATCTGTGACAGCAAGTGTTTGTGGTGTATCGAGAGCAATGGTATTAGGTCTGGGTGATAAATCGATTTTATCGATTAACTCGAATGTGTAGTTTACGTCGATTTGTTTGAATGAAAATCGGTTTTCTCTTTAACAACCGCCGACGCTCCCCTCTGGGCTCCCGTAGTCCCGACCGGGCTCAGCGCTTGCCATGATAGAGATACACAAACAACATGGCAAATGAACAAGACCGCGGCAGCACAAGCACACCCACCGAAAACATTTACAAACTGAAAAAAAATCGATTTAAATCATAAATCTGATTTTTTGTGAAATTTTTTTTTTTTTTTTTTTTTTAGGCCATATCGCCCAGCCCGAAATGGTATTCAGGGTAATGTGGGCATACCTCCACGTAGGATGAACCACAAAAAAAGGGATGTCCAGGTACTAACCTGGGGTGCGTTTCCCGAAAGCATCGTTCGCCAACTATGGTCGCAAGTTGGTCGCAATTCCCATTGAACTCTATTGGTAACGACGGAACTTGCGACCATAGTTGGCTAACGATGCTTTCGGGAAACGCACCCCTGGATTGTATCCAAAAAACAAAACCATGACTCTACTGTTTCAACCAAAACTGTTCATTGGGAAACTCCACAGAGTCAATGCTCATGGCTATAGCCAAACCTTTGGTCACTCATGCAAATGCCAAATTTTGGTTTCATTGCTGCCATTGCCAACAGTGCAAATTTTGGGCTGTGGACGATGTGAAACATGTATTGTTCTCTGATGAGTCCACCTTCACTGTCTCTGTGGGAGTTACGGTGTGGAGAAGCCCCAAAGAGACTTTGCACCCAGGACTGTTACTGCTCAGAGTGAAGGATCAGTGATGGTTTGGGCTGTAGTATCATGACTTTCTCTTCTGTGCTTGACGCGTCAATGCCAAAGGACTACCGAAGCATTCTGGAGGAGCATGTGCAGCTAATGGTTCAAACATTGCACCCCGAATAGGGTGCCCTGTATATGCATGATAATGCATCAATACTCACAGCAAGACTGGAGACAGAGTGGTTTGATGAACATAAAAGTGAAGTTAAACACCATTTCCTGCACAGTCACCAGATCTATATATTTTTTAGCTACTTGGGGATATTTCGGAGGGGAAGTCAGAAAACGTTTTCCTCCAACAGCATCAGTGACCTAGTCTCGTGTCGTCAGATCTTCAGACTGACGGCAAAAGATTTGGACTCCATAGCAGCTTTCACCGGCCAAGGGCCGCCCAGAGACTGTTTGACTGACAGGTAAAGCAACCACGTTTTGTTCCACGTCATGTTTAGGGGCGTGAAAATGTCCCAACAATAACAGACCTGTGACGTACTTTAAAGAGTCTATGCTGTGAATATAACATACTTCACATACTTTTGAAAATCCAGCGTTTAGTTGATTCTGATAACCGCTCATTGTCACAGTTGTAAACATGGCTGCTTTCTTCTTCCATGAAGGGGTTTAGCGTCACGGCATCTTTGTTTCCAGGCGGACAATTAAAGAACACGACACACACGTCTCCCGAAACTCCTGTAGAATTCAACCAATCAGATGACGACTTTGAAACTCCTGAAGTGTTTCCAATTTTGTGTGCCTTATGCATCAGATGTTCAGTCAACGTGACATCTGAGGCTAAGCTTAATGATTAACCCGATCACTGTTCTGGAAGAGGAATGCCTCAACTTCCCTCTGATCATTGTGAAGGACTTGAATCTCGTCATTCCCAAGACGAATCAATGCTGTATTGGCAGCAAACGGAGGCCCTACACCATATAATAAGGTAAAGGGTATTTGGCTTGCTGTCCGCAGTGGAGGGGCTCGAGGAAGCAGCTTCAACTCAAGGTTAGATACACCCCCCAGTGGGACTACTAATGCTGGGATGAGGAGTACGGTAGCAAGATGCCTAAATTATGCAGGTGGAGCTGGGGAGGAGCTGGGGAGTTGGAGGAACGCCACAGCAGCCAATGCCAGAGCAAGGGGAGCGTCTGCTTATATGCTCCGGAGGTTCATTGAAAGATTAGATGGGTTCACTCCTCCTGAAATTATGTTTGTAAAACTCACTTATTGTGGTCTAAAACCAAGTGTTTCATTGTCATTGTCCAACCCCTGTATACGTATATATATATATATATATATATTATTGACCCTAGAACGGTGGTGTATGCATTTGCTGAAACTGCTTGGCTAACTTGAATTATATTAATTTGTTTAAACAAAATTAAAAATTTTAAATTGTTATGATTTTCTCTCTCTTGTGTCATTCCAAAGCCACGAGACTTTATTTCTTCTGTGAACAAAAAGGAGATGTTTAGCGGGACGCTCCTTTACATTTGAGGAAAGCCAAACAGGAGCTGTCAAGCTCAAAAAAAGAAGACAATAATAGCCTCTATTGTGCTATGTTCCAAGTCTTTAAAATTCATAAAACAGTGTAGTGACATAGACCGTCATTTAAGCTGTTATTCACTGATGATGACCTTCTTCTGAAGCTCTGAAATCTCAGTTGAGGATTTTCAAACTTGGTGAAATGTGAATGCACAAATGTGAATGCACTTGGTGAATTATATTTCAAATGTTGATCTGTTCCTCACACAAAGCTGTCATATGGCTTCAGAATACTTGAACGGACTACTACTACTTCCTGTGTGATTTCAATGCATAGAAAAGACCTGCATTCCACTTTTCAAAATCCCTCCTTTATGGAAGAAAGAAAGTAATACACATGGCTTTGGATAAACATAAAGGTGAGTAAATGATAACCAAATATTCCTTTGATATAAAGCATCCTGACTACTATAGATTATATTCCTCGCCTCTTATGATTTTGAAATCATTCACAGATAAAGTATTATCTAAAGCATGTACAATTCTGAATGACTACAGTTTAGAATATATATATATATATAAATCTTTAAGTCCTGATAAACATTTTAATCACAAGGTTAAAGAGAGCACAATTAGTTCATAAGAACACACAAAAAAACATCTCTCATGCACTAAGATATAAAAAACTAAAGTAATAAGTTTGAGAATACTGCAGTGCAATTTATCACACAAAGGAGCTTAAAGAAATAGTTCACTTTAAAAAAAAACTTTTGCTGATAATTTACTCACCCCCATGTCATCCAAGATGTCCATGTCTTTCTTTCTTCAGTCAAAAAGAAATTAAGTTTTTTGATGAAATTATTCCAGGATTTTTCTCTATATAATGGACTTCAATGGGACCCAAACGGTTCAAGGTCCAAATGACAGTTTCAGTGCAGCTTCGTGACGTTCGTTCGTGACCTTTTCAACGTAATTGCGTATCACGTGACGTCATCAGAACGCGCATCACAGAACAGAGCAAGGCGAGCATTTGTGCTTATAAAACTTAAACTTTTTTATTTATTTTTTAAATGAGCGATGGTTTGGCTAGATAAGACCCTTATTCATCGTCTGGTGTCGTTTAAAGCCCTTTGAAGCTGCACTGAAACTGTCATTTGGACCTTGAACCGTTTGGGTCCCATTGAAGTCCATTATATGGAGAAAAATCCTGGAATGTTTTCATCAAAAACCTTCATTTCTTTTCGACTGAAGAAAGAAAGACATGGACATCTTGGATGACATGGGGGTGAGTAAATTATCAGCAAAAGTTTTATTTTAAAGTGAACTAATCCTTTAAGAACACATCAGCCTCATATTCTACCTCAAAACATATTTTCTAATGTACTGTATTTGTATTTATTTGGTGTTGGCGCTGCTCTCTTTTACCTTCTGAAAAAAAGTGTTAGCTGTGTTACTGCTAAAACCAAGACTACTATAAATGAGCACTAGAACTTAAACCATTAAACCATTACAGACTAGTGTAAAACCGATCCTGAACAAGGGATGTGCTATCGCTCCTCCAGTAAAGCACCACCACCACACTGCCATGCACATCACACAGGAACTGAGCCCAACGCTTCACCCGTGCCCACCTAAACACACTTCTACAGCAGAGCCGCACTTCCAGGGTCAAACACACACAGCATGGCTAAGCAAGTATCTGTTACTACCTCTCTTTAGGAAAGAAGACGCTCGCTCCACAATGCCTGATGAGGGAACATGAATAAGAGCAGGAATGAGAGAGAGGGAAGGTGGAAATGTTCAAGTAACAAAGGAATGAAAGCATACACATTTAAGGGTAGATTTCACAGTTTCTTGGATGATATTGTGGGATTTATGAAGTGCACGGTCACCAGAGGGCACACTAACCACAGTCAAAGTGAATTACAACTTACTCATGGCACTTTCTCAAAATAAATCAGTTCCTTACCAGATTTCTTTTTTCCACTGGGTTCCCTGTAAATAAAGACATTCAAGTTAGGTATTTATAATGTAAAATATGTTTTTTTTAATGCAGTATCATTGATGTTCTGTAGTATTTTGGATATTTAATTTTTATATTTTCAGTTTCCATTTGAAAGTTTTAGTTATTTTAATAGTAAATAGTACAATAGTGATTGTGAATAGTATAATTACTAACAAAAATAGTTTTTAATGTAATGTTTATTAGTTATTTAGACGGTTTGTTTTTATTATCAATATAGTTTTAGTTTTTAGTTTATTTAGTTTTAGTTATTTTAGCACTTACATTTTATTTTATTTCAGTTAATGATTTTTTTATTTTATATATATATAAATATATATATATATATATATATAATAAATATATAAATATATATATATATATATATATAATATATATATATATATATATATATATATATATATATATATATATATATATATATATAATAAAAAATCATTAACTGAAATAAAATAAAATTTAAGTATATATATATATATATATATATATATATGTGTGTATATGTATAAGCATACATAACATTTCTAAGCAATAATTGTGGGTCAGCACTCAGCAAGAGTTTTAGCAGAGAAAAAACATTTTAAATGTATTATTAATTCAGTCATTTTAACTGCAAATTTGCCATTAATGTTTCAAACTGGTTGGTAATCATGATTATTTTTGAGTTTTCCTCATCAGTCACCTTTTGCTTTATGGCTTTACACAAATATTCACTGAAGCTGCTTTGGAAAAACATTTACATGTGATAAATATAACTTCAACTGTAAATGTTTGTCTTTGGGTTAACATATACTGTATATCTGCATTTTATAATACTGGGTAGAACACTGAGTCATCGAAATAAAAAATTCGTATTTTCCAGATTTTTTCCAATAATTTGCTTTTAAATATATCTCTACAAATTGGTGTTTACATGTGACAAGATATATAACTGCTTTTAATATATTGAGGAAGGGGTCCCTGATATACTTGGGGGTTTTGTAAAATCTCTGTGCTAGTGAACGCCTTCCAAATAAATGCTTTCTACACCGAGAACGCCAACTCCTCCACATACTAATGTTCCTGACTAGCGATAACAAGCAGCAAATCATGGTTTTGTCGAGCTGTGGTGTAAACTAAAGGCTAGCGGTGAATTATTTTTTGACATTTATTGATTTAACAAACAAACTGCTCAATATGAATTAAGGCTCGATAAGTTATTAAGCTATTATTACGTAATCAATTTTGAATGTGTGTTACACTTACTCTTTAGGTGGGTCCAGGTCTTCAGGACGAGTCTCGAAGAACACACGAACCTCCTCGCATTGGGAAATATACACGGGCAGCTGGATCAGAGCCTGAGAGGACAAGATTCATGAACACTCGTTATTATGACGCACATTCAGAAATGTGAGTTGTCGATGAGAAGATCATCAATTCACGTACACTACCGTTGTTCAATTTCAGTCAAAATTTATGAGGTAATAAAAACAAACCAACAGAGGTTGTTTAGAATAAGTCATTTATTCTCCAATCATCTAAAGAACACACTTTTACAGCATGCAAAAGTCAAACCCTTCAAATAAAACTACGGCTTCCCATATACAGACACAATGAGCGATTCTGGAAGTCATTGGTGTTTGTTTTCATGCATCATTACGCAGTGCCCTAGCGATTCAGAACGCCTCTCACATGTAAAATCACTGACATTATCCTCGAAACGTCAGTCGTATGCTTTCATCCGAGGCATGACATGAGGGCAGATTTGCTGTTTCGAAGGCAAGCTGTATGTCAGCTTTATCAGCTGAGAGTCTGAAATCACAATGACCCAAATGAGCTTTTCTGCTAGAAAACTAAACAAAACTGCAGCAGACTTTAAATCTAGTCCCACATCAAATGCCGCTCAATGTGACACTAGATGCTTTTTGCCGATGTATATTTTGGCAGAGGAGCTTTTCTTTAATAACTCTGAGTGCCTCAGTGTCCTTCAGAAGGTCCACGTGCTGAATTATGACGTCTGACCTGACAGGAGTTTTAAAATTCAGAGCTCAGACGCTTCTGCTCAAGGTGCCCTTTCAGAAATTCAGCATTGCACAGTCTGAGCCAATTTTTCAGTTGCTTTTGACTCGCCAAAAACACTTAACGCGTTGGTCCAATGCTCAATTCTCTTAATGAAAAGGGCGTTTTTATGGCAAAAACATGCTTATTTTATAAAGAGAAGGCTGTTTAAGCATTGGCTTTGCATGATTATTGGATGGATATGGATCTTGTTCATGCCGGTTTCCATGGAGACCACTGATGTCCACAGATTGATGTCTCCCCAGGGTACACCACCTGACCTCCCTACATATTAGCATTCCCTGAAGACACTGGCTATATGGAGGCCAATTATAGTAAATGGACTCGATTGGGTGCTCTTTACTGTGGGTGCATTACCTAGATTGTTTTATGTGAGTAGTGAGTGGAAGAAAGAGAGAGAGGGTGAGAGACAGAGAGAAAGATAAGACTGTTCATATATATGCCCATGGGCTGTTCATAAAGGAATAGGTTATTGCTCACTAAATACCTCAGTATGTACCGTAAAGTGGCTAACTATTTAAATAATATGACTGCAAGTGTTGTCCAGTTGTATCTTGGAAGTTTAACCCTATAAAGCCTAATTTGAACAACATAATCACAACTTACAATACAAAAATATCTTTGATGTACATTACAAGCTATCAGAATTTCATCTTTTTGTCCATCTATGAGCTTTTTATTCTCCATTTTATTTTATATCATACTATATTAACCATAAAAGCATGTCAAATACATTGATTATGAAATGATGATTATATTGATTATATATATAATGAAAAAATAATAATATCAAGGCTTTACAGGGTTAAATTGATATTTTTTCAAGCAAAACTAACATATATTTTTTTTCTTCATGTTAAAAAAAAAAAAAAAAAGATTTGATAAAATTCAGATTACCAAAAACCAAACAAGTTCTGAAGCAATTGCTAGAATACCTGATTACCCAATAAAATAACCTCTGGAGTGCCATAGATTTCCATTTACCCCGACAAAACAAATACCTGAACAGCATTTCTGACATTTCACCCCAATTAATATAGATCATGTTCCAGCATACACAAAGTGAGTAGGTCAGCTGAAGGGGCGTTCACACTGACAGGTATTAATGTGCTCATAGTGGGCTTTCCCACCGTATCCAGCTGTATCTGCACTCATGACACTCACACACAGCTCTCAGGGAGAAGAAATGACTTCAGTATCATGAGAGATTCAATCCCGACACTCTTTAAGACCTCAAGGCTTAGCTGTTTTAATGCCTGATCAGAAGTGTCCATCATACTTCCTCTTATACATTTATGAGATTGTGTAAGTGTGTCAGAAACAGAGGTTGCAGATGAAGGAATACCAATAACTCATTCTTTAATTTAGCCAAAACCCAACAAGGAGATCAAAGGAATAAGTTATGAACACAACCACGTAAAAACCAAGACAATCTACACAGAACGAAGAGCTGAAGGCTTAATATACGAGAGAGGATGATGAACAGAAACTGAAACAGATGCGTAACATATAAATATAACCAAGGAAACTAGTGAATACAGACAGGGCAAATCAAACTAAGGGGGCGTTTACCAGACACTCTTTTCAACTAAAAACAGAAAAAATTGTATGCGTTTTGGCCATTCATTTACACTACAATGCCCATTTGGGGACCTGAAAACTCAAACTTTCAAAGTTTCAAAGTGCACGTTTTTGAAAATGATACGTAAACGTAAATTTGAGAAAACTATGACGACATGCGCAAGCGCATACATATTACGTGTTCAGTCTATAAGTGTGAAGTGTTACTTTACAAAGTGAAGAATGGAGAATACAGCATTTTTTTATTCGTTTTCGCGGATCCGGATTGAAATTTGACGTGAAAAATGCAAAAGGACAAACCTTTCTGTTTTTAGTACACCTGTAAACATACCCTAAAATTTAGCATAATTATTGCTACCTGAAAGGATAAACCCTGCATCTGAATGTACCTCAGAAAAAAAAGTATGTGAAAAGAGTAGTATGACTGTATCATAAAACTATTCATAAAACACGTTCCAAGATGACCTAGTACTTCCCGCAGGTTTCTGAAGAGTGTTTTGATGGACAGGAGTTGTGAACGGCAGTTACGTAACACAACTGATGCAGTCAATCGCAAGACAATGACAACATGGTGGATACAGTACATCAGGATCTCATTCATAACACACATATGCATACTATATAGAGCATACAGTATGTATGTAGCAGATAATCCTTTAGTTTTAAGTTTAAATACAAAAAATAATTCAATTCAATTTAAAATACATGAATTTATGTATATATTTGCATAATTAGGAAGACTACAAAAATGTTATTTGGGGTTCAAATAAAACTGGTTAAAATAACTGTCTCATGAGACTCGTAAATCAGACTGCAATGATCTAACTATATGTTTTTTTCCTTCTTTTTAATTTATGCACCTCCAGTTTAAGCATCATTTCTTACAGCCAACCACACCAGCACTGATTAATCAGCTGACGATGACACAGTTACAGTCAGACGTGTCTAACGAGGGAGGAAAAGAGGTAAAAACGACACACAGATCATGACCGCTCACACAGGCACCTTAAAAACAGAAAAACACTTAAAGCAACATTTTAAAATACAGTTTCCGTTGGAAACAGCCCTTTAAAAAGTCAACAAAAAGCCATGATGTGCTGACGAAGGCTAAGTCAGCGCAGGCCAAACCCCGGCCCTAAAGGAGACATTACGCTGCCAAATGTGGATTCCTCGCTTTTCTTCCCTCTTAACCCTTCTACTAAACCCAACAGTCACTTAGACAGACCAGTCTTTCATGTCGCACAGCAGACCACCGTATAAAAACTGATCTGAAGGTGTGGAATTAATATTTGATCTCTGTGAAAGTCAACTCTACTTCTGGTTCCTGCTTACCTCAGTGAAAAACCTCTGTAAACGTCTTATAAAGGCCAGTTTATTACAGATAACTGAAGATATGCTTTTTGAATGGAATTTACTCTGCTAAAGGTCAGTTTACAACTAGACGAATATTTTCCGAACGATACAAATTTTAATTTGAATGAATGGCTGTTAATGCGTCTGTTCAGGCCAACTTTTTTCCCCATAATCTCCAACAGCTAAAAGGACGAGTAAAAAACATTTTTATAAAAGAATTCATATAAGGGTGGAAAAACTCTTGGGGTCCTTTTTGAAAAATTAAACATTTTCATATATTAAAAAAAAATCATCACGTTCTGGAATAAAGAAAAAACAACCTTTACTTGCATTTTGATACAATGTGTGGTGGTGAGTTTTGTAGATATTATTTGTGATGATAATGACATATTGTTAAAGGTACACTATGTAAATTTTTAGGGGTTAAACAAAACCGAGTGTATTTTGCAAAAGAACATTGTTTGGTTGTTCTTTCTACCTTTCTGTTTATTAAAGAATCCTGGATGTTAAACTGTGGTTTCTACACTTCATTAAAGGGATACTCCACTTTTTTTGGAAATAGGCTCATTTTACAACTCCCCCAGAGTTAAACAGTTGAGTTTTACCGTTTTCGAATCCATTCAGCCGATTTTCAGATATTTAGAAGAATATCAGTAAGCAGACAGTTTCTGGTCTCATTGACTTCCATAGTAGGAAAAAATATATACTATGGGAGTCAATGAGACCAGAAACAGTCTGCTTACTGATATTCTTCTAAATATCAGAAAATCGGCTGAATGGATTCAAAAACGGTAAAACTCAACTGTTTAACTCTGGGGGAGTTGTAAAATTAGACTATTTCCAAAAAAAAGTGGAGTATCCCTTTAAGCAACATTGATAATAATAGGATGTGTGTCTTGAGCAATCAGTGATTTCTGAAGGATCTCTGAAGACTGGAGTAATGATGCTGAGAATTCAGCTTTGCATCACAGGAATTAATTACATTTTAAATATATCAAAAAAGAAAACCATTATTTTGAATTGTAATACCACTTCACAACATTAATGTTTTTTTGCATGTAGTTTTGATTAAAGGCGCACTATGCAGGAATTCCGTTTTTGTCAAACAGTGACCCCTACAGTCGCTGTGGAGTACTTGTACTGTCGTAGAAGTCCGAAGTAGAGGTCTGCACTCCCGCGGGAGTCCCGCGGGACCCGCGGGTCGCGACGCAAAACAGTGCGGCGCGGGACAAATTTTGAAAGGTCATTGCGGGAAAGGGCGGGATGATGAGGTGCACTTACGGGTGCGGGCGGGAGGGAGAATACGCTGCACTCCCGTAAATTAAATATGAGTGTAAAGCAGAGACCTGCACTCCCGCGGGACTACCGCGGGATACAAAACAACTAGAAACAAATAAACCGTTATTTTTAATATATAACCGTTACATTATCTAATGCACAAGCAACAAGGATAACTAAAATAAAAACGATTTTTTTTTTATTCACATAGAGGCAAAATGTCTGCACCACATGACTCAGGTGGATTGTTTAGTGCTACAGATATTAGTTAATTATTAAAGAAAGGAACATGCAAAACTACTAAGCCAAACAAAGAAAAGGCTGATATTTGGAAATGTTTTAGCCTAGTAGGCCAATGCGACAGCAATGGAAAGCACCTTCCTTTTGCGAGCTGTTACAAATGCAGCAAAATATACTCACGTAGGCTACAAGTCTGTAACTTCAGGTCTGAAGTGTCGTGCACCGTTTTGAAAGACAAACTTCCCTGACGTTTACGGCAAGTCAGTCGAAAGTGTCAAGTGCACTAAAAGATGTAACAACAGAAAAATGTGCATTCCAGCTTCCAGCACAGCATCGAGGGCTTTCACCTATTTGTGGTCGCTCGCATGCTGGAGCAGAAACGGATTCATCTGAAGCCCTCATCAGTGAACGACATGCTATTCCTAAAAAAAAAAAACTAGGCGGGATTTTGCGGGCGGGAGCGGGACGAAACTTGATTGGCGCGGGCGGGAGCGGGAGAAAATAACATATATTTTTGCGGGAGCGGGCGGGAGCGGGACAAAATCTTGCGGGAGCGGGCGGGAGCGGGACGGAAAAATCCGTCCCGCGCAGGTCTCTAGTCCGAAGCTGTTCGGTTGAGGTAAATAACCTGCATAGTTCACCTTTAAATAAATACAGCATTTAAGAACATAAGAAAATCTTACTGTCCCCAAGCTTTTGACCAGTAATATAGATCAATATACAATGGACATCAAAGACAATTTAGCTAAGATTTTTTTTTTTTCATTATTTACTGAAAATCTTACCATTCACGGTAGTGTAGCTCTCATATATAATCTGCACTTCCACATATACAAAGTTTAGGTTTGAAATGGAGAACGTGTGCTATTTGCTGTCACTGGTGTCAAATCTGATGCGACAGCTCTTGACGTGCCATATTTAAATATATTGCACTGAATGAGATTCGAGAACTATGAGTTTTTATGTGATTGTTGCGAGCAAAAATCCTTGATTATGCGGCACGTTTTCTTAAAAAATGCGATATGTGGGACTTGGGGATATGCCGAATATGTGGGATATTTATGCAATTTTATGCGATGAAATTGCGCGAACTTGCTAAAACTGATTGATGAAAAAGAGGGAAAAAAGTGATTCCCCAACACCCTGTTCTCACTAGGCTACTACCTTAATGTAAAGAGTCATTTCTTACTTCCTATGATAATCAATCATACTACATCACAGAAAGTGCTGGAATATTTCAGTTCATCTTGTTTTATTTCAGATCTTAAAGTAACACCAAGTAACTTTTCCTCTTCGGTCGCCCTGCTGGTTGGAAACGAAATTGTCCATTGCCGCTGTCGTAAATAATCTAGCCTACCGTCGCACGCACGCTCGCTGTTTACCCAGCACCGGCTTTAGAATGAACGATGTCCACAGACAAGGTAGAGTATGTTACATGATTTCATGAAAGGATGATGTATTGCGACATCAGAAACGAAGAAAAACGAAATAATGACTATTGTAGCGCTTGACGTAAAGCAGTCGAATTGTGTAGTTCTTTTTGTGCACGGGTTCCTACCCGAACCCCGAAGCTACATAGTGCCAGTAAAAGCGATACAGACCCCGTCAGGCTATGGCAGAAGTGTCATTTAACTTATTTTAAGTCGATGTACCGTCACAAGGGTCTTGGAAATATATTATGAAGGTTGAAAAACTACACAGTGTTACTTTAATAAACACAAACTTACAAAACATTGATGAGTCAAACAAGTTCTGTAGCTTTACAAAAGGAATATGCTACAACTTCTTTAAAAATTAATTAAATAAAATATAAAAAAATAAAATGTGTGCTTCCTGTTTTACAGCTTTTCGATGATGTTCACGTCGTGTAATTACGTCACTTCATAACGTTCCCATGGCAACAGGGGAAACGGCTGCTCTTGTGTGAAGCAAACGCAACATTTTTCAACTTTCTGCTAAGATATATGTGACTTTTTTGCAACGAAAATGCGGGGATAATGAAATCATGCAAGCCCTGCATATTTTGCACGGATATCTGCATTTTATGCGGCGGATTTGAATAAATGCGGCCCCCGCATAAATATGCAGACTTTGCTGATTATGCATTAAATCATGCGATCGCATAATCATGTTTTTCTGGAGGGACTGGTGCTATTGTGTCCTTCAGTCACTGATCACTGTCTAATATCATTGTATGAAAAAGAGCAGCTTGGCAATCTGCTAAATTTCTCCTTTTGTGTTCAATGGAAGAAAAATAGTCATACAGGTTCACGATGACCTGAGGGTGAGTAAAGGAGGACCGAATGTTTATTTGCGATGACTTCTGCAGAATGGACTGGGATGTGCATTGAAATATTATACATGTAAATATTTAATAGTGTTCATTTTATTGTGTAAAAATCATGCTAATCACAGGTGAGATGGTTTGTTGTGTAACTTACCCTACAGTACTCGTTTATGGGCTTTAGGCGTTTCATGGCCACGTCTCTGATATGGCTTCTTCTGAAGAGAATCTTCCCTGTTAGGAAATGAAGACGATTATTATAAACACACCCTGCATTCATCAGCATCTTCATTCTCAAATTCATCAGCACTCTTTACAGGGGTTGAAAGGCGAAAGGGAAACTTTTGGGAATGTCCCTTCATGCTTTATGACCATTTTATCAGATGTTGGAAGACCACAAGCATGAAACTTGCCCAAACAAAGATTGTGGCCCATAAAACAATACCAAGAAATGAACACAAATGAGACTCTTAAGCTTTATGACTCATATCCTAAAACGACTCACTATAAACTAAAACCATATACTGTGGTCCCTTTTTGCTGAATGTAGTAAAACTTTTTTTTAAAGTGAAACATGTGGGAAAACAACTAAGCTATCCCCCACAAGGCCCTAGGGTCATAGATCTTGACTTTTAGCAATGGCACATTCAGAAGAATGAGGCTGAAAAACACCTTGGTGTGTGTGGGATGTGGTGTGTGTGTAAATGTGTTGGGTTACTGCCCCGGACCTCATGTGCTGAGTGGAGCTGGGTAGAGTCCACACCCTCTCACGATGGCCTCGGATTGGTCAATTTACAACAAACCCTGTTACACCTGGTATTATCAGCCACCTCACACGATTCAATGATCCAAATGCAACACAGACCATTTACACCTGGTGTTTACATGTGACTCCACTTGTGATCAGATTTCAAGAGGAGGATCTCTTTACCAGGGCCATAATCCCCCGTTTACACGAAGGGAAAACGCAGATATTTCCCTGTGGTTTGTCCTCTCATTTACACGAAATCCCGTTTTTATCACAGAAAACGAATATTTCTAAAAACTCCAAAAGTTTTTTATTTCTAAGTGGAGATTTCTGATAACGGCGGTTATGTGTTGCCGTGTCAACTGGGAGAAACGGGGTTTTAGGTTCTCAAACGTCACATTATGCGCCAGACAATGCTTAACGTCATGTTAACGCCCAGTTTGGCATAGTTATGATGGTGGGTATTTATGCGGGTTGATGAAAATGACAACATTTTTGAAAGTGATGTTGTGTGATTGATGTTATTATTGAAAACGGAAAGGTAGAAATATTCGTTGCTCTAAATACCCGACTATGTGTAAATGTGGCCTAAATCTTAGGGGCTTGTTTACACGACACCGTTTTCAACTAAAAACTGAAAACCTTTTATGCGTTTTGGCCATTCATTTTGGGTGCCTGTAAACACAAACTGTTGAAAATGGGTTTCAAAGTGCAAGTTTTTGAAAAAAGGTCTACGTGTAAACAATATAATTGCAAATCTCTGAAGACGATGATGTCATGCACATGCATATTACATGTTCAGTCGTTTTAGTCGCGGATCCGTGTGAATGGGGATTGTTTTGACTATGGTGTCGCCTGTACATGAAAAACTATGTGTAATTGCGTATCACGTGACGTCACATGAACGAGCATCACAGAACAGAGCAAGGCGAGCATTTGTGCTTATAAAACTAAAACTTTTTTATTTATTTTCGAAATGACGGAGGGTTTCTCTAGATAAGACCCTTATTCATCGTCTGGTGTCGTTTAAAGCCCTTTGAAGCTGCACTGAAACTGTCATTTGGACCTTGAACCGTTTGGGTCCCATTGAAGTCCATTATATGAATGTTTTCATCAAAAACCTTAATTTCTTTTCGACTGAAGAAAGAAAGACATGGACATCCGGGATTACATGGGGGTGAGTAATTTATCAGCAAAAGTTTTTTTTTTAAAGTGAACTAATCCTTTAAGCAATGCTTTTTGAAATGGAATTTAGTCTGGCTAAAAGTCAGTTTACAACTAGATGAATGTTTAGTTTTTTTACAGAGATATGTTCTAATCACTTTTCCATTGCACTGCGAAGAAAACTGGCCGACTGAAAGTTGCATAGTGATTTGTGTACCAGAGTGTACCATTTGTATTTCTGCTTTTCTATAAGCGTTGCTTCCTCTCAGAAAGTTTGCATTTCTATTCAGCTTTTCTGCCGGTTTAATGCAGTGGTCTGAACAGACAAATCAAACGTGAAGTTTTTTGTCAGACAAACATTTGTGTCAGCGTGAACAGGCCTTAAATTGTGCATGTGCGAGAGTGGTAGTGTCTTTTAACTTAACATATTTTGGTTTGAGAATGACACTTGAGAAAAAATAAACCTAATAACTTTCTTTCACAATAGAAACATGCGATGATACAAAAAGGTACCTAAACTATCTGATTGACTATATACTGTGTGTGTTTGTATGTATATACATATAATGTCACGTTTATGGTGACTTAGAAAGCACACGACGAAGAAGATAGTTAAAAGTCTTTAACACAAAAGAATACGACCACATTTCCACAAACAATAACTGAGTATAAATACACATAGTAAATGAGGACACTAAATAGGAACACCAGGATGAAGATTAACTGATCAGAAACCATAGTAACTAACGAGAACTTAAACAGAACATAATTGTGGCATACATATATATATATATATAGGCCGGAACACGCCACCGGTTTTCTGAAATAGGGGTTATTCATCGTGTCCCCTACATTTAGACAATTTAGACAACACATTTTTGTCTCAGTGCATGCATTGTCTTAGTCTGGCAGCGCCGCCGCTAGCTTAGCTTAGCATAATGAATGGAATCATTTGTTGCCGGATAGCATGTCGTGAGTAAAAGTGATCCAAAAAACAAAACAAAAAAACCTAATTACTTCTTGTGGCCTGTGTATTCACAATGAGTACAAATAGCAATGCAGATTATTTAAAAAAAAAACCCTATTTAAAAAAACAGTGGCGTTTTCCTTTAAAGCTATTATAATATAGCTTTTTTTTAATTAAAATGACCTTTTTTATGTCATTTTTATTTTTTAAAATGACCTCCTTCTACAAATCTTCCATGGGACAGACAGATTCAGAATAAAGATGGCTTAAATGGTGCAATGCAATGAGTGTGTTTACATGATGCTCAGTCAGATAATTACAGGAGTTTCTGTGTAGATTGGTGACAAAGTGCTGTGTCAGTAAGCCCAGACACTTGTTAAACGGTTGTAAAGAGCTGGTATGTAAGACAACATTCAGGTGCTTGTAGACTGTCTGATTCACAAGCAAACAAACCTTCCAGCCTGCTTAATTACAGCCAGATGTTCATTAGAAACAAATTAACTGTAACATTCTGAACTTGCTGTAAATTGTTTTGAGCTAGTACTCTAGTACCTAACGCGGGGCTAGTTGAACACACATGCTAGCATGACGAAACTTCGTGTATTTACTAGTTGCTTTCTCACAGGGGGCGCTTGTCTTAAGTATAAAATGATTGGTTAGCCATAAGCCAATCACAATTGTTTAACAAACACTCTTCTTGATCAGGCTTCAGTTTGCAAATGCCGGGAATATTCTCCACAACAGAGCGAATTGCATCCCGTGTCTCCATATCCGCGGTCGTTTTCGATTTCCCTAACCTAAAATACAATCTTAAACTCGGCGCTTAGGGTCTACGTCACGGCTCTCAGCCCGCCCTCTGTTCGTTGATTGGCCGGCTGTTTTCAGGCCGGAGGAAAACGGATAGATAGGCCACTGTCTCAGACTGAGTACAGAAGCGAACTGAAATTGAGCGGAAGAATGAAGTCTGACGTAGTCGGGCTATCAACACTAGGCTACATAGAGAAAAATTGTGCCACAATTCAAAAATGTTCAGAAGATATCACTGAACAATTATATAGCCATAGCAAAAGTAGCCTACATTTCTTTTTTAAAGCAAGACATCTGCTATTATTTTAATTTGCCCACATTGTTTTGAACTATAACTATGTACTTATTAGAGATGTACTTAAAGGCCCACTGAAGTGTTAACATAATTTCCACTGAAACAGGAAGACAGGGCGGGACATATCGAACAGCTCCTCCCCATTTTTAAATAACCAATAACGTTTAGTTTAAATCACAGTTCAGCCAGAGCCATTGAGCGTGATAAAGCCACAGTTTCCTTCTAATCTCTAACAGTTTCTCCTCCTAATCTCTTCCATATCGCTTTAAAATACAGCATTCTGTGCAGGATTCAAATAGGTTCGATACGTTTTCTGCGTGACTCGCAATATGATCCGCACTGTGCTTTCGTGCGGTGGTTCGCGCGACACTAACGTGAAACCAGACTTCATTCGCTCAAATGGAAAGCATATTTATACTGTCTGTATTGTTCCCTATCCCCTATATCAGGGGTATTCAATTAAATTCTATTAATACTCTTAATTCTAAGAGGTCCAGTTAGAGAAAATTTCGTCAAGCAAAGGTCCGCAACATCACAATGACTAACTAGCGTTATTATTCAGTGCCACAGTGCCACTGTGTTGTATGAAAATATGTAAGTAGCCTAGTCAACAGACAACTGCAATAAATATTGTTGAAATATTATTGAATTGTAGTTTATATATTTAACTGTAGGGATCATGAATAATAAGTACTCTAATAATAAATTATCAATTTAAATAAAATAAAGGCTGCATTTAAAAATAAATTATAAATAAATACAACACAACAGAGAGCTTTTGAAAAAATGTGCATCTCAAAATAAAGTGCTTAATTTTAGAAAAATGAAATAAAAAGTATAGCTTGAGTTTCCCTTTTACTTTTTAGTTAACTCCCTTTCACATCTTAAGTTTAAACACATTTTATAATAAACAATCTCAACACATATTAACAATTGAACAGCTGTAACACCTCCTTTTCTCTTTCTTTCCCTTTTATATCCCACTTCCCCACTTTCTCTTGCTTAGTGAGAAAAGTGAGCCCTTGTTGTTAGGATTCTGCGGGATCGATCACATTGGGCTTTTAGATTGTTTATTTTCTGTGCCCTCAGTCTGGATTTAAGTGGGTATGTTTGGTCAAAAAATTTGTGCTTGTCTCATACTGGCGCTTCACATTGCCGCTTTTAATAATCGCGCATACCGGTTTTGAACTGTCCGTGGGAAGAATGAACGTGTAAGAATCTGTCCATTGATTCTATTTGAAAGCTCTGTTTTCGCTGTCCACTTTTCTTTTTTAGAGCACGCCATGTGAAACGTCGTCTCTCTTTCGTCTCGTCCGTGTGTATCTCTCGCACTCGAGTAGCATCACATGACATGATTTACAGCGCATGCTATTGGTCTGTGAGTTTCCTGGGCCGCGCTAAACCAGTACCATAAATGCTAGAAAAGCTGCGCGGGTATAGAAACGCTCCGTCAAAAGTCAATAATTCTCAATAATTTATGGGTTATTGGTCCGGGTCCGGACAGAACGGCGGTTGGGTCCGGATCCGGACCGCGGTCCGCCTATTAGTGACCTCTGCCCTATATAGTGCACTATGTGCCATTCGCCATGTTGAAAACAGGAAATGTGTGAGTCAGCGTCTATTCGTAATGTTAGGGGCGGAGCTTCAGATTATTGAGAGCATTTGATTGGACAGAAAATATGAGAAAAATAATTTCTAGATGGACTTATTATTTGGGAGATTCAAGGGTCTGTGGCTCTTCAATTCAAGAAAGCGTAACGGCTGACTTGGATCACGTGTGTATTGGTAACCAAACACATTACAGCCTTGACGTCATTGAATTTCGTCATTGAGTTGTGCGACAGTCGATTACAGTTTGCGGATATTGTCCGTAAATTCTCATATAGAACATATTTTTTGGGGGTGGGTGTTAAAACAGATAAATTCAAAATGAATGTTTAAGAGCAAAAATGTTGAAGATTAGCCGATGGGTTGTCGCTTCATTAAATTATAAGCTATTTCATCACAAAACTGGTTTATTCAGCTAAGTGAAGCCTCTCCTCCATTGACATCCATTCAAAAAAAATGGCCTCTTGTCTCCTTCCCGGCAAACCGCAGCGTTAGCATGCCTCACGCTTTTTTCGGCTAAGGTTGCAGGCTTGCCTTCAAGTGTCTTTGTTTTTAGTGATCCTGTAGACACTGATGAGCTTTTTCAGGTGTGTTTGATTAGGGTTGGAGCTAAACTCTGCAGGACAGCGGCCCACCAGGACAGAGTTTGCGCAACTCTAATCCCAACACAGAAAATGAAGTAAACCCAGGCCAAATAATAATCAAATAGTACATGGGTGGATCTAAACCAAAACCTTTTTATACAAAGTGTTATTAACCAACACAGAAACAGATATCATACTTAAAGTTTACTCACATTGTGGAAGAATTGTTAATAAAACCAGCCAAATGTATAAGTTCAGTTAAAGAAAGTATACTTTTAGTATAATAACTATTAAACTGTTAAATACTTAAAAGTGCACTTTCAGAAACTAAAAATATAACTAGACGTATAGCTATTAAACTAACGGTATGCCTATAAGTTCTTGTATAGTTCACAGAGCACAATGGAAAATAAATGTGTAAACTAGTTGTGTCCTCAAAGACTAATGTTACACTTTTTAACAAAAGATGTTTTGAAATAGTGGAAAATATACTCAAACTTTAATTAAGTTGACTTAAAATTAACTTGACGTATACTTTTATTGTAAAAATATGCGGAAGGAAATATTGGTTACTCTTTATTTTACAGTATGTGTACTTCAAGTTACGACATGGGTTACGACATGGGTTAAGGTTAGGTTTAGGGGTAAGTTCAGGGTTAGTACCTAGTTATAACCCAGTTACTATAATTGCTATAATAAATACATAGTATGTACATGTTGAACAGGACTGTAAAAAAGTGGGATACAAAGTAATATTAAGTAACTACATGTACTTATTATAGGGTTAGGGTAGGATTAGGATTTGGTTGAGGGTTAGTAGCATGTACTTATGTATAATTTACTGTTATTACTATGGTAAGTACATGTAACATATGTAACAAGGGCACTGTAAAATAAAGTGTTACCAATATATTTAGATTATGTTGTCCGAATAAACTTATAGCGATGCACAATGGCACCAAAATAAGTCAAATGCCATGATATCTGCTGGCAGATTCCCTGTTTCCACTAAGTGATCAGTACTTTGTAGCAGAAACTGCTGATAACCACACATATGAGTAGTGAAAAAGGAAATTGCAAGTTTACAGCATTTACTATATGAAAGAAAGAAGCGGTAGCAAAGCGATTCCATGAACTAGCATATAAGCTAGAGATCGGTGTATTTCTGTAGTCTATGACTTGACTTGAATGTATGCAAAGGGTCTTTCTGCAATAATGTTTACCTGGTAAAAAGGGAATGATTCTGCGTTTTGGATCCTTCTGTCCACCTTCCACAGGGAATTTATCCAGAAGCTCCATCTGGAAAACAATACAGAAAAACTTAACATCAATGTAAAACTCATTTTAGTACATAGATGAGAAATGTGGAGCAGGACTTGAATGAATCAATTAGGGATTTGACTGGATATTGAGAACGAGAAGTCAATTTAAGAAGTATAATCCATTCAACAAATGGTCATTCCATGTGTGCTCTACGTAGACCTACTGACATAGTGGAACATTTTTACACCCAACACCTCCCTCCGTTATACTCACGTCCAGGATACCCTGTAATGATCACTTACAGCTATACGTTATTCTTCTTTGCTGGCACCAATTAACATTTTCCTCCCATCTGTAGAGATTTGGTAAGAGGCCCTTATTCCAGTCCAAAAGCAGCTGTGGACCAATGAAATCACACCTGTGCCTTTCCAAAGTACGCTAAAGTAGGTCATATGTGCATTTTACACATTCATTCACTAATGACTATAGCAGAGCTTGAATTCATCAGCTGAGCAACGTTTTCCAGCACAGCAGTTCTGAAATCCACAAGGCCCAACAATTTACTTCTAATGCAATACCCAACATAAAGCTAACCAGTGAAAAAATAGCTGTCATCTTTAACCCAGGCTCATTGGGAATATGTGCCTGTGGTGACATTTCTGCAAAATGATATTACACTGCTTCTTGCATATCACGCACTATGATAAAAGTAGAGATGCACGATATATCGGCCGATATATGTTCATTTTTCATGTTATCGTTATCAGCCTGATAAGAAAATTTGGCTGATATATTAAAGCCGGTAAATAATGTATTATTTCTGTAATCTGAGACACTTCAGATGTGCACTGTTCAACATGATGGTTTTGAATTGTTAGAAATATGATTGGAATCACTTCAAAAAGGAAAATTCGGTTCAGTGCAACATGTGCAATGCAAGTCTGTCATATAGACTACATAAAATGATGAGAACATCATTATATATAATATAGTTGTGCTTGGGACATTGCTTTTAATGATGAGAATTTTGTTTTTGTAATCTCAAAATTATATTATAAATTATAAAGATTATAAAACCTTGGATTTAGATTTATCGGTTTTAAAATATAAAGAATTATCGGTTTTCGGGCACATTTTTTATATCAGTACATTCCTAGATAAAAGTGTTTTGAGGCCATATCACAGTATTGTGCAATGAACCGCATGAAAATAGTTTATTCGATAATCTACCCCGTCATCATAATTTGTGTGAAAAAGACTGAGGGCCCTATCTTGCACCCGGCGCAAATGACTTTGTACACCGACGCATGTATCATTCCTATTTTGCACCCACGCAAAGCGGGCTTTTCCCTCCACAGACGCACGTCGGTAAACTAGGAAATGAACTTGCGCTCCCTGGGCGGGTCGGTGCAAAAAGGATGCGTGTTGCGCGTTGTCCATAATGCTATTTTAAGCGCGCATGCTTGGCCATAATGTAGCGGGTGCACAACGCGCACACACTTTGATTCTTTCATCAACACAGATGCAGCAGTTTTTATTTTTGCAAATCATACATTATTACATCAACACAGATGCAGCAGTTTTTATTTTTGCAAATCATACATTATTACAAGGAAAAATATTAACACATGAGGGAAATCATTGTGGTGTCCATGAAGATGTGAAAAAAATGTAGGCCTAAATCTAGCTTACACATTTACCCAAATTTTTCAGGCTAATTGTAGTAATGACGGATCAGAGCTGTTTGCCCAATAGTGGCAAGAGAAATGTGTATATAAGGACATCTGACAAATTAGTTTGTCCGTCAAGAAAAAAAAAATTCGATATCCTCGGCTGTGAACCGATTCTGAAGCGCGCCTGGTATCCGCCATAAAAATAACAATCCGCCATGCAACATGCGCACCTGCTCTTAAAGGATGTTGGATGACGCTCTGATTGGTTTATTTCACGTTACGCCCAAACCACACCTATGAATAATGAAGCTACTTCAGACCAAGCCCTTTTAAACTTGTGTCGGGTGCAAGAGTCATTTATCCCGCCGGTAAAATAGCAACAGCGCCCAAGACCCGCCGACAAAGTTACTTGCGCTTCGCGCTTGATACTTGCGCTTCAGATCGTTAAAATAGGGCCCTGAAACTGTATGTATAGGTATGTTATTGAGTTTTAAAAAATCTCGGTAGAGGCAAGTTTTTACAATGAGCCTGAGTTTGGCATTTCAAATCACATAATTATGTTGTGTGATTAATTTTGCTCATTAAAGGGGTCATATAATGGTACTTGCACTTTTACAAGTTGATTGTGCTGAAATGTGTGTTGGCAGTGCCTGTACACAGCCATAATATAATGATAAAAATCCATCCAGTGGTTTTGTTTTAATCTCCTTATATGTTTTCCCCTGCCTCAAATCAAGCCGTTCGAGCCTGTGACGTCACAAGCTCGCACGCCCCTCCCACGACTGTTGATTGACAGCAGCGTTTCAACACAGACCCGCCCTCGCTCGTGAGTGAGATGTCAATCATAGTTCGTCATTGTTGATACACTGGAGCAGAATGGCGGCCGTCTAAGCGATTGTGGTGTTCTGTTCTTGGGTGTAATAAGGAACACAGCAGTCATTTTAATGTTCCTAAATCCGAACCGCTGAAGACGCAGTGGCTGAGTTTTGTTTATGAAGGGAATATTTCCGACGAGCAACGTCAATGCGCTCATGTTTGCGCAAATCATTTCTCACCAGACTGCTTTTTAAACGAGGTGAGGGTCAATATAAATCAGGTTTAGCTTAGAAGCTGCTACTGAAAAAGGAATCGGTACCAACTATTCGTGTTCCTGCTGGACCTCCAGAAGAAGTGAGTGTAACGTTTTATTTATTAACCTTTATATGAATCTTTGCAAATCCCTTGCACACTTCATGATGATTGTGGCTAATGTTTACACTCAGGGTGCATTACAGCATGTGTTCTATGTAACGTTACGACGTTCTCAATATAATTCATAATCCCACGTTTATAATGAAAAACGCGTTAGAGGTGTTGTGTTATTAAAAACTGTGTAAGTTACGCAGTTACAGTTAACGTAACAGGAATATTAACAGGAATATCAATGCAGTTACAATACTATAGATGTACTTAAAAGTTTTATTAAAACATAAAACATTTTCGTACTGCACTAAACATAAACATACAACAAATTCTTAGGGATCCTTCAACTACTGCTAGAATCATTACTGACATGACCTCATGTGTTTCAGTCACGAGTTGTACCTAACACTGAGATAATGTCACGCATCACTGACAAGCCTACATTTACAAAAAAAAAAAAAAAAAAGTTTTTCAACATAAATCTGTCAACGAACTAACCTATAACTTACATTAGTAACGTTAAACACATAGCGTTTGTATCTCACAACTCTAACGTTACCCTGCCAGTACATACAAAAATAGATCAAAGTGACATTGTTAACCAACCATTCAGAAACGTCCTGTTCGAGCCTTATTGTCGAACTTCTTCGGGGCGTCATCTTGTTTCGGGTCCGACTCCGGTTCAAACTGATACGGTTGCACAGATGTGTCCTCAGAGAGAATCCCGCTGCCATAATAAACCCTCAACTGTTGACAAGTCAACACTCCACGTGCGTTGTGTTACAGCGCCCACAGAACAGAGGGGCGGAGTCAGCGAAGCTCATTATCATTTAAAGGCACATACACTTAAACGGCGTGCTGAACACAGAGCTGTTTTTGAGCAGGTAAAATGAGTGTTTTCTTAAAAAACTAATGAGAATTTTTAATAAAAGTATATTACAAACTTTTCATTTAGACCCTAAAGATTCATATTAACTTGTACAAAAATGGCATTATATGACCCCTTTAATATAATGATGACTAATACAGCATGTGTAATTAGTTGCAAATGGCTGAGGGGAACTGCATGATGTAAGTCTAACTGGACAAATAAAAACAACAGATGTAAAGAAAAGCTTCACTATTTGTTTCCATATACTTTTGCCGTAAACAGCACTAAAGGAATGCAGTGCACAAAGTTAAACATTAACAGTGCCGTAGTTCTCACTCGTGTTGTTTTCGAGACTAATGACGAAGCAAACAGAGACTGTCATTCTGCCAGACAAAGCTTTTACTGTTGTTGGCCAATTCATTAAGCGAAGGAACAATGTCTTCTACTGTGACTCAGCAGCATCTGAATGACGGCACATTGACAAAACTCTTTATTTTCTCTCTCGCACAGACCAATGAGCTGCATGAGTCCATTACAGAGCAGTGTCTGCCTCCTCTGAGATTACATTTTATAGCTTCACATAACTGTTTCAAAAATAAAACTTGAAAGCTTCATAATGCAAAGGACTTCGTAGACCAGTGGTCTCTGACACAGTGTATTAGACTTCAGCTGGGTTGGTCAGAACAGCATCCGAATTTAAAGTCCCCCAGTAGTCAATAAATGTATCCCTTAAAACTCATCTTTCATCACCAAAATTACATATTTAAACAGTTTTTAATACAATTTTTTTAACTCTACACCCTTGCCCCATTTAGTATACGCGGTTCTATGAATATGCAAATCATCAGACGTTGATTTACAAGGTTACAAGGTCGTTTGTGACGTCAGAAACACCACCGATTTCAAACCGTGTTTTTGAGACTGTCTTTGATTCACTGCAGTTTTAAGCAGAAAATACTCAATGCAAAAAAACTAAAATAACGACTTTATTCAAGTATTCATTTCCTTCTCTGTGGGCCTTGAGATAGTTCACGTAGTTTAACAGCGCAGCGCTTCTGTGTTGTACGTCACACGTAGGCTCTGTGTAAAAAATAAAAAGTCGTTATTTTGGGGGGGTTTTGCACACAAAAAGTATTCTCGTCGCTTGATAAACTTAAGATTGAGCACTTGGACTATTTTAACGATTTCTTCAATAACTTTTCTGTTGCCGTCAAGTTTCAATCCCTTAGAAGCCTATAGAGGAGTGATCCAGCTCTCAGATTTAATCACAAATATCTTAATTTGTGTTCCGAAGATGAACGAAAGTCTTACGGGGTTGAACAACATGAGGGAGAGTCATTACTGACAGCATTTACATTTTTGGGTGAACTATCCCTTTAAGTTAACAGAATGCACGTCACGTTTTTACATATGTTGGGACGCAGTCGCCAGAACTACAACTGATATAAAGCACTATAGCACGATACTACGATATTTCTTCAAAAGCAGATCGAGGAGACATTTTAATCGTTAAAAATCCTGATACGGCACACCAATAGTGAGTAGTAACAAAGTTAATGCATCATATCTACATGAAGAGGAAAACAGCTTCTTCTAGAAGTCGGATACTGTATGCCTGAATTCTTCATCTCATGTGAGTGTACATCATTTTAATGAATTTATGTATAAAATTTTTTCTTTTGCAAAAAATGACTGAGTACACCTTCTGTGTACCCCTGTACATTTCAAACATCATTCCCTTTTGTAATATGCTGAGTTGAGATGCATCAAGCCACGTTTTATATCAACGATTTCATAAGTCACTGGTTCTTACGCATTGTACGTGGAAGTGCAAATAAAAGTTTACAACTACTGCAAAGAGTTTTCACTTAACCTTGGTTTCAATTTATGACTATTTTTGGCACTTTCATTCCATTCCTCTTCTCTTTCTTGTGGAAATAAACAGTGTCTGCATTCTACAAGAGAACTAATGTTATGGTCTACAAAAGAAGGAAAGTCATACAGGTTTGGAACGACAAGAGCGTGGGAAAATAATGAACCAACTACTACTAATAATATTCTATTCGCTAACCCTGCATACACATTTCCACGAACAAATCATGATTCATCAACAATGTTCATACTAAAACGTAATGTAAATTTCCAGGCAAACCGGAAGGAACAACTGAAACCACATACGTAAATATTAGAAACGCAGGGTGGCCTTACAGACACACAGGAAAAGAGTAAGAGAAGATGCATTACAGCTTGAGCTGAGAAGTGTATGTGCATGCATGTACAACTGCTGTCAGAGGTCTGTAATCTGGGTCTGTATAAAGGTTTTGCTCGAGGTTTTTGCTCTCTAGCAAAAGAGCTTCTTTAGAGAGCATCCTCTCTTTACTGAGAGTGATAAAAGGCTGTGCATAAAACCCTTATCTGGAAACCATTTAACAGTGTGTTATATGCAAATTATATGCAAAACCTTGCTCATTTAGAATACTCCAAATTCATTAACATTAAAACAAGGTTAAAGGATAATTGACCCTTCGCGTGGAGCTTGATTGACAGGTGTTCTGACCAATCATACTTCGCCATCCGCCATTTTGTCCGACAAAGCAGTCAGGAGAGATATTAGATTAACATGGGAGGATTTGAACTTGAAAAACTGAATATACTGGCGCCTTTCCGCGGTTAAAACAACATTCCTTCTTATGTTAATTCATGTTTATTTGATGCTATAAATGAACTAGAAGGAAGAGGTGATCGGATCACGAGCAGCTTTAACTGATGCTCTACAGCGATCTGTCACGGCACATTAAAGAGCCACAAAACGGTATTTGTTTCAATTTCTTTAAAAAAATGACCATATTTGAAAGGTGAGACTTTGTTTAATATGCTTAATATCAAAAGTAACCGAAAAGTAACCTGGTCTGTCCGGTCTGTCTGCATGTTGTCAGTCTCCTCTCTGCTCCGCGATGTATTTTTCACTGTGTGAGAACATGGTGAGAGCGTGAGAGCGGCGTAGCTTGTCGGAACATAGCGACAGTAACTAAGGGGGGCGGGTCTTTGCGAAGGGTCAATTCCCGTATTTCGCACTTTGAGTCTATTTTCTAGTGTGTTTTGGATGAACTAGAGTGGTGGACACAGAAATGTTGACGATGGGTCCTGTCTCGACTTTTTGACTCTTTTAGAATCGCCTCTGAGCGCTTCAGAGTGGCTGTCTATGGGCATGCACAAACATGTGCTTAAAACAACCCAACGTTCGTTTTCAAAACTGTGACACTCACCGAGTGGTTAGTGGTGTTCGTTGATGATTAAAAACAAATATATCGGCGCAATGTATGATTTCAATCCGTGTTATTTGCTATAGTGGAACTATTTTTTCAGATACCTCACAACCGCGTATAAACTTCCGCTCGATATATCTCCGGTAGCGAGCAATGAGTCCTCCAACAGAAATCAATGCGATTTTACAAAATGCCAAATAAAACACGTCAGAAACTGTATTTCGCTACGCTACTTGTTTTGGAACATCAACGAACACCACTAACCACTCAGTGAGTGTCACAGTGTTGAAAGCGAATGTTAAGGGTTGTTTTAAGGACATGTTTGTGTATGCTCATAGACAGCCACTCTGAAGCGCTCAGAGGCGACTCTAAAAGAGTCAAAAAGTCGAGACAGGACCCATCGTCAACATTTCTGTGTCCACCACTCTAGCTCATCCAAAACACACTAGAAAATAGACTCAAAGTGTGAAATACCAGAATTCTCCTTTAAGAACAAATTAATGTGCGTACACATGTTTTGTGAATTAGGCTAATTTATTTTTGTGAGAAACTCTCCTATGCATATACAGTAAATATGAAAAATGTGCATAATTATTAGTGAATGACACCCAGTGTTTAATAAGAGTCAGTAAATCAGCTCCTCAGAGTAACAGCAGTGGATGTGAGGAACTGAGAAGAGAACAAGTAAAAGCTGCCAAGAACAGATGACTACAGTAAATGTTGTTTATAGGAGGAATTGAAATTCCTTTATGATAAATCCATCCATCAGTTCTTCCTCAGCCGAACAAAGAGAGAAACCCTTCCCACATGACAGACGTCTATCTGATGTGAAGAGCAGACATACGTCTCTCTGGAGTTCACATATGATAATCACATCCATATGTCTGAGAGCCACGCCTGAGCTCGTGTTCTGCTAAACTTCGGCTGTTTGGACAATAATCTGCTGACTTACAGAGGAATTTATGCTTATCATCATCTCAAAAACTTGAGTTTTGTGGGCAAATATAAAATGTGTCTACACACACATATATGGCTGGTTGAAATGGTGTCCAGATTGTGCAGAGCTGTAACCTATAAATTGCAGCTTAAATATACTGTAGTTTTAAGTTTGTTTGAACTTTTTGTTCAGAACACAATCTCTATATGTGGCATTTCATAATATTTATTCTAAAATGTGGAGAAAGTAATAATTAAGAATGAGTAGATGTGTCCGCACTTTTTACTGCAAGTGTCTCTTGTGAAAAAGAAGTGCACTTAATTGTATTCAAAGTCTACTTGTGTACTTTAAATCTTAAAAGTAATTGCAGATAATATAATATTGAGCAAATAAAAGGCCACTTATAAGTATTTAAAGAAAGTAAACTTTCATGACTATGTTTGGTTACAATTTATTTGAAGGTGTCCTTGTTACAGTGTAACTATACATTTAAATACTGAGTAATATTAATTAACATGTCCTTAAGTTACTATAGGGTTAGGGTTTGATTTAGGGTTAGTTGCATGTACTGTAATTAACCATTGTTATTTCAATAGTAAGCACATGTAACGTGTAACAAGGACACTGTAAAATAACGTGAGCCTACGTTTCGTAACACTTTTAAAAAGAGCACTGTGTAATGTCAAATTAAATTTTTTACTTTAAAGAACCTTTTAAAACATAATCCGTTGTTATGCTTCAAAATCCACTTATTTTGATGTGTTGTTTAATTTTAACTGTATGTATGTGTGTGTTTTAATTGTAGTAAATTGGAACTCGATCATTGCATGTTGCAATGTATGATTTATATATTTTCTAGTTAATATTGTGTCTACGAATGATTCGGGTGTGCAAGGCACTATATTTTTTATTAAGTATATTTTAGTTTACCCTGAATGCTCGTCAGTACATTCGTCAATACATACTTTAACCATATTTCAAAGACAATGGAAGTAAAAATCACATATGTAGATGTACTCCATTTAACTACTTCCATTCTATAATTTCAATGTAATTGTAAATAGCATCTGACTCTGTCTCAGAAAACATTACATTCATTTTGCATAAAGTAAATTATTTTAAACTTTTTTAATAGAATACTTATTTTTCAAAAGGGCAAACTCTATCCTGAACATGAATTTAGAGAACATAGACTGATATTATCTGCTGCTAAATTATGCTATGAAAGATTAATTGAACTTAAAGAAATTCATCACTGTGATGTCATTATTCAAAAACTAGTTAAAACTTGCAATCCCAAAATAATTGTTGTATGAATGAAATCTCTCGTCGCTGCTATGTGCTGCATCAGCACTACAGTTTCTCAACAACTCATGCTTCTTCATGGAAGAAAGACAAGCAGCAGAGAGTGAGAGAAATGGAGGGAAAGTTGAGGAACAGAGCAGTCACATGTGTCAAATGATAGAGACGTACGAATACGAATAAATATGAGTCAGCACATGGCAGTGAATGACAACTATTTGTTTACATTCAAACACCACTTGCTTAAAGGAGTAGTTCACTTTTAAAAAAACTTTTGCTGATAATTTACTCACCCCCATGTCATCCAAGAGGTCCACGTCTTTCTTTCTTCAGTCGAAAAGAAATTAAGGTTTTTGATGAAAACATTCCAGGATTTTGCTCCATATAATGGACTTCAATGGGACCCAAACGGTTCAAGGTCCAAATGACAGTTTCAGTGCAGCTTCAAAGGGCTTTAAACGACACCAGACGATGAATGAGGGTCTTATCTAGCCAAACCATCGCTCATTTAAAAAATAAATAATAAAGTTTAAGTTTTTTAAGCACAAATGCTCGCCTTGCTCTGTTCTGTGATGAGCGTTCGTGATTCTCCTGTTCGAACTCGCTCATCAAAATTAACAAATCTTTTTTCGAGTCATGACTTGAAGGGTCCTAGATAAGACCCTTATTCATCGTCTGGTGTCGTTTAAAGCCCTTTGAAGCTGCACTGAAACTGTCATTTGGACCTTGAACCGTTTGGGTCCCATTGAAGTCCATTATATGGAGAAAAATCCTGGAATGTTTTCATCAAAAACCTTAATTTCTTTTCGACTGAAGAAAGAAAGACGTGGACATCTTGGATGACATGGGGGTGAGTAAATTATCAGCAAAAGTTTTTTTAAAAGTGAACTAATCCTTTAAATACAGTACTGAAGATAAGATGAAGTTAACTATATTATTATATTGCATTTCTAATCACAATCTGATTCAAAATGATCACAACAAATTATTTTATTTCAAGTTGAATTTATTATTATTTATTTCAGTGGTTAGCTATTTACATGAATCATCTTGGAAAACAAATGAGCATTGTTTTAGTTTTTTCTCCACTTCATCATATAACCATCAGATTTGATATGAAGTGACTGTAAGTGTCTTGTCCATAACACATGGTTATAGACATTTAAAATAAAGAAGGAACACCATCAAACTTAACCTTGAATATGCTGGGTTCAATAGAAGTTAATCTACAGCATTTTAGTATAATACTGATTACCACAAAAATTGTATGGCATTATGGTATCTTCCCTTTCTCAGGGAACCGGGGTTACATCCATAACCCTAAAGGTGATACACAGGGCAACTTTTTGAGAAATGTTGCTGGGCAATGTCACAGCCAACGGTAACCAGATCAGAACACAGGGCCCACGACCAATCTAAATTATCCAGATAGAAATGTATTGCCCATTTTCAATGGGAAAGTGCCCAAGCAACAATTGCTCGGCAAGATTGCCCAGCAACATTGCTCAAAAAGTTGCCCTGTGTATCATCACCTTTAGACCTTCTCTTTTAAGGGAATTCAACACGGCATCAGATTGATGCTATGGGAACGTCAATACCACTGCCGCTATACGGCCACACGCCTGCCCAAAGGATGTGAATAAGCACATTCTAACACCAAGCCAGGAAGGAAAGGATAGTTCCCTTTTCTTCAGTATGTGGGGGCAACGCATTAATAGATGAGGGCAGGAGTTTCCATCCTTACATAGATAAACACATATAACTCTACAGGTAAGCCAAGAGGAAGCAACACCAAAATCACGCCTGTAAACAACTTCAATAGAAAAGTGCAGGTTGCTAATGTCCTCAGACTGTTCCTGCTCTCAGGCTTATCACATTGTGGATCGCAGAGGAACTGGAACTCGACCACCAACAACTTCTAGGATACACGATATATCAGCCACCATATCGGTATCGGCCGATAATAAAATTTGGCCGATATATTAAAGCCAATACATAATGGATTATTTCCTTCAGCTGAGAAACTTCAGATTCAACATCATGGTTTTGAATTGCTTTGAATATGATTGGCATCACTTCAAAAAGGAATATACGGTTAAGTGCAAAATGCAAGTCTGACATATAGGCTACATAAAATTATAATGAGAACATCATTATAATTGTGTGCCTGGGACATGGCTTTTATGGTGACTTTTATTTTGTAACCAGGATCTCAAAAATTATATACAAATTTGGAACCACTTCTGACTTCATCGCCATGCATGGAGCACATACTCCTTTCCGAACCAGGGAAGCAACAAAAGAAATACAAAAAACGACTAACATGATTAATCCATGGGGTCGCAGCTGCCTACATCTCCCAACTGGAAGAGGACAGGCTACTACAACCGCTACTAACTCCAGGTTCACAATCGATTATCTTAAAAGTAAAAAAAAAACTTTTGTACAACAAGGAAGTGTACTCTCTCTCCTCAAGCACAGTATACTGATGGGGGGACGTCAAAAAGCAAAATGAGGATTCTCCCATCTCTCTGCTTATAAATACACCTTTTTCCTCGTGCACTGGAAAAATGCTGCCAATTGTCACCTCCAGTCCAATGGGGGCCAGGAAACATCTCAAGATGAGGTCCATCTCTTTATATTTAAAGGTGCTCTAAGAGATGTCATGCCTTTTTTAGGCCAAAATATTTTTTTTGTCACATACAGCAAACATCTCCTCACTATCCGCTGGCTGCCTGTCCCCTGAACACACTGTAAAAAGACGCGGTCTCTGCACACACCCCAGGCTCCACAAACGGCTACAAAAACAAACTGGGCTAACCCGCACCACGAAACATAACAAACTGTTCCAGCCAATAACCGACAAGAAGGATTTGAGGGCGGGGTTTGGGGGGTTAGTGCGCGGATGAGGAGGAGGGAGGGTCTAGCTAGCCTCCGTTTTGTTTGACAATACTTCGAACGTCAACAAGAAGTGACGTCACCCGACATTGCTTAGAGCAGCTTTAAGCCCTCTCTCAGATCCCTCCTGCACCTCCTGCGGGCACGCCGGTTCGGGCATGTGAAATTGTTAAGGGGGCTTAACTTTATACCATCAATGAACAATCAATAAACACCTTGCTTTGGAAGGACATATTTTTAAATGCAGCGCTCCCTAAAACACTCAATATGCAACTGCACAGGTAACCGCGTAATAAAAAGATAAGCCAGCATAATTTATTATTCATATATTAACTCTTTCACGCTTAAATTTAAAATATTCTAACTGACTCCCCAGAGTGAGTTTTTATTTTAGAACGTTCCACCTTAACGTTTCCATGGCAACGCGTCATATTTGTCACGTGACACACCGCACAATAATGCATGACAGATGTATCGCTTTTATTTCCTTTTTCCTTTTTTATTCAAAATATTCACAAACTTGCTTACCATGTCATCAACTATCTGATATTCCGATTCTCAAAGAAGTGGTAGTGAGTGTGTTTGGTCGTTTAAAACCTTTATAAATAATCTTGATCTATAACGTGAGATGGGCACCACCATGTTTCTTTGCGCCGCAGTTCAGAGAGTCCTGTCAGTCATCAGTTTCTAGCGAAATACATGTAAGAAATGTAAGAAAGAGTTTTACAAACTCCAAATGTATTGTTTTACTAGGGCTTATTATGTGTATTTCAATGTATGAAACCTACAATAAACATTATGAGTTTGAAAACACTGCATAGTTGTGATATACGACAGCGCTGAGCTCGTCCGTCTCTGGCTCAGCGCCAACCAACGCACGAATCTGGCAGTGATGCCACGTCACTGAACATTATAAATCCCATATATGGGACCGTACCGCTCAAAAGGTTAAACATTTAATTTGTAACCATGAATACAAAAATGAAACTGAGGGGGCACAAATCAGATCTGAGGGGGCAATGCCCCCCTTTGCCCCCTCGTGGCGCCGGGCCTGTTGTGCAGCCACGCTAGCCTTCTGACCATCTCTCCAAACTCTTTTGTAGCCAAAGGTTCAGAGCCATGGAGGGGAATATACATAGTGAATGCAGACAACTGAACCTTTGTCTCTCTGAACCTCTCGACTATTCTCAACTGCAGTGCCAAAGAGGTCAAATGGCAAAACCAGGGAGTCAAGAAGAGTCATCTTATCTCTCAGCCTGATCCCCGAAAGGTTCAGCCATAGAACGCCAATAACGCATCCATTATACCGAAGTATTTGAAGGGCTGATTTTTCCATGGTAATGGTCACATTTCTGTGGAATTGCCCATCAGCGAAAAGATCCTGTAACAGTTTCAGGAAGCTGTGGCACACTTCCCAGTGGGGATTTCTGACCAATTCTCCAAATTTAGTGAATAGCTTCAGTTGTGCTAAGTGCTACTAATAACAGTGGGTTTCCGTTATAAACTGTTTGCAAGTTTTTGGCTCCTGTAATTTGAGAGAAGAAGAGTCAGCACAGATGTACACCAGGAAACAAGAAGTTCAGATAAAATGTGTTCTCTCGCAAGCCTTGAAGTGCTTTTCTCTGTGTGTCATTTATATTAAGCATTAAACTGGTGGTCTCATTCTCAAGAACGACTCACTTCCTTAAGTCATACTCAATGACCTCCTGATCTTGATTTTACAAATAGATATTTGCTCAGAAAAGCCTCCTAATGATGATCCAATCTCAATTCAATGTCATTTCGAAAGACAATCTTTGTTTTCTTTTTTATTTTATCTGAGCTACAGTATTTTAGTATTAATATAGTATATTATTCATGTACACATGCAGTCTTTGGACATTAATCTTAGCCTCTTTGTTAAAGGGGTGGTTTACTGCCCTTTTCACAAGATGTAAAATAAGTCTTTGATGTCCCCAGAGTGTGTATGTGAAGTTTTAGCTCAAAATACCACATAGATATTTTTATAAAGCATGTTAAAATTGTCACCCTTTAAGGATGAGCAAAAACGCACAGTTTTTGTGTCTGTCCCTTTAAATGCAAATGAGCTGCTGCTCCCGGCCCAGGGGGCGGAGCTACAACAGCTTGTGTCCTTTTACCTCACACACACATGCAGGAAAATTTCAATGTTTATGTTCAAATTAGAGTTAGACAATAATGGAGAGACTCAAGAAGAATTGACAACATGTAGAACGCAACTGGACATTTCTGAATAGTTAGTTGATGAATTTATGTATCTTATTATGTTTAGTTATCTTCTAGTCATTGATAAGCATATTCTGTCATTATAATCTATATATCGCATTTATGTAAATTTTAGGGTTGATGATGACACTAACGCAGGAGGAATGTCGTGTAGTCCCTACCAGCCGTTTGTTGTAGTCCTTAAAGGGTGCCTATTATGGATTTTTGAAAATTGCCCTTCATGTAGTGTGTAACATAGATCTAAGTGAACGAAAACATCCTGCAAAGTTTTAAACATCGTATACACCGTATACAAAGTTATTGTCTCTCAAAAGTAAGAGTTGACTCTGAGTCGCTGATATGAATCGATAGACGAACGATGCTTTTCCTTTGTCTAGTTGACGTCAACTTGACAAGTTATTTGAATAAGATACGCCCACATATTAGTTCGGAGACGCCAGGGAAAACTAACATCGACGAGACGCTGTGTTTTGAAGTGCGACGCAAAAGCAAACTTTTTTCATCTGCCCAGTGAGGAGCATTTGAAGACTAAGTGGCTACAGTTCATATATACAACTATACCACACAAGTATAGCCGAACCTTGTTCTGTGTTTGCGTCATTTTGAAGATGATTACTTCACAAACCTAAATGCTATAAAGTATGGATTTGCGAGCCGGCTGATACTCAAGGAAGGGTCAGTACCGAGTTTATTTGGATCAGCTTCCTTCTCCGAATCACAACCTGTAAGTATTATTAATATTAATTGTTGCTTTTATGTTTTATGTATCATGCTCAATAATTTTTTTGTGTGTTGTGTACGCACAGCGCAGCTTCTAGGTCTTCAATGTCAATTGTATTGAAATATGTGAAGTGCAGGGCTCTCAAGTGTCATGCATTGAGCGTGACAGTCACTCATTTTGGTCTTTTGTCACACTCTCCCGCCACACATTGTATTTCTCACGCTGAAAAACTATTTGTAATATATTTAATATGCCGCAGCGCCCAAAACTCTGGCCGCGCCGCTCTCACTCAGTGTTGCCAGATCCGTATGCCTGCACTGTTTCTGCGGGTTGTTTGTTTGTAGTGCACGGGTTGACGCGATTGTTTTATCCACTGGAACATGATTGTTATTGGGGAAACACCCGGGAACGCTATTTGACTATTTTTAGCCGTGATTGGGCTAGTTTTGATGAGCAATTGGGCTGGTTTTGTTGTGCAGACCTGGCAACCCTGCTCTCACTGTGGAACCGGCAGGAATCAAGCGCGTCTCCTCTGGTGTTGTTCGTGTGGTGTTGCTAGCCAATCAGAAAAACGCACTATTGTATCTGGGTAAGATATAACGCAACAACCAATGACACCCCGTCGGCTCGGTGTTACTCCTTTGGGCTATGATTAGCGTCACGCAAAGGCGGGGTTTGGATAAATGACTCGCTAAACGATTCATATGGGAGTCGGTGAGCAAATCAGGTAAAAATAAATGCATATTATAAGACGACAAAAGTGTTTTTTGTCATTTCATGCTTGTAAAACTGTTGTTGGGGACTCCCAGAACAATATTAGGAACGTTTTAAATGCCAAAATAGGTACCCTTTAAAAAACGATTTCTTTATAAGCAAATGCTTTGAACTTTGAGCTTCGTAACTTTGCAGATGTTGTTTATGCTCAAACAGCAACATTACACACTAACTAAAGTTAGAAAAGTGAAATCATTATCAACCACCCCTTTAAGACTGTCTTAAAAACTAGCAGTAAGAAATCTTTTTTTTAAAATTCAAAATAGATCAATTATGTCTTTATGTAATAGACTTTATTTTTTTAATTTTATGACCAGTCTTAAAGGAAATAAATAAGATGACTAAGAGGACAATGTGAGTCTGGACGAGATGTCATTGCATAACTCATGAAGTTCCCTATGAATCAAAACATTCAGTGTGCCAATTATTTTAAGGCCCAATAAAACTTTTTTTTTTTTCAGACATTGTGTTGTCAGTTTTATTTTTTTTCTGGATTTATGATTTAATACAAATGTATCATCAAAAATAGTGGTAATCAAACGTAGGCATTCATCTTTTTGCTTTATTTTTGGCAAAGTGCAGCACAACTGAGGTTTACTGTTAAAATTCAAATATGAAAGAAAAATTGTGTGATATTCCTTAAAAATAAAGTTATTAATTAAGTAATACTTGTATTATTAATATTACTATTATTACTTTGAGAAGTACATTCTACTGTAGAAAAGTAAATATATTTCAGTCACAATTTCTTCAAGTTAACTTTATTTTTGATGATGTCTGGGACACTGGTACACAGCCTTTCAGGATCTAAGGCCCTGTTTACTCGAGAAAGATTCCGGGTGAAAACGTAAAAATATTTTATCGGATGTGCCTTTCGTTTACACGGCGACGGCGTTTTTGGGGCTTAAAAACGCAAAAAAGTGAAACCACCCTCCAGAGTGGAAATCTTAAAAACGCTCCACCGCCGCGTTCCCGTCTAAAGGGTAAAAACGCAAAAGTAAGGCACAGATCTGCTCACGGTGGCTTTCATCGCTTCACACTGCCACCTAGCCGCCTGGAGTGCATACTAGATAGAATTTCACACACTTTTGCGTCACCAGATTTCCTAACCATAACGCTCTTCTAAACGCAGAATAAAAAGTGAAAACGCAAAGCCACTTTTGTGTTATCTCTTCAGATCGTTTCCGTGTAAACATAGTCTGACCAAGAACCATATGACCAACATGCAAACAATCAGATGCAGTTTTCTTCGAGCGAAAAACAAACAAACAAAAGGTAACCGATTTAAATGCTGACACCGCCATATTGGAAAATGCAGACTTCCACCAACAGGCCTAAAATCCAGTGCACCGGTCAAATTAGCCTATCTTAAGTACGTTTCTAAACACTTCTCTCAAACAGAGCATGATTATGATGGCTTTTCCTGTAGTACCACTGAATTCTGGCCACATAAACTTCAGCAATTCTGTGGCCATCAGTAAAATCCATGTTGATCTCTCCAACTACTAAGCTTTTAGTTCTGCACATGACATCAAACTTAGGGTCTGGCATCACTTCATCAAGGTTCACTTGACAAAGAACAGCCACACTGGTTCAGTTTTCCATTATGCTTAATGTTAGCCAAAAGGATGCTAATATTTGGATTCATTATATTTTCATTCACATTTTTATGATATGATACTAGTACAAAACTCACCTGAAGGTCAAAAAATTTACTGTAGCGCCTGAAAATGTTCTCAGTGCTGCCATCAGACCAAGCCACTTTGATAATGTAAACCTACAGTAAAAAAGGAAAGAAAATGAGAGTTAACCCACATTTACAGTTTTTCAGTTAAAGATGTAAAAATTCTGTTTACTTACATTTTTTCACCCTCAAAGTCCCAAACCAGTACAAGTAACCAGTACATTGCGCTCTTTTTCATGCAACTTTGACGAATAGGGACTGGAGCTTACAAGCTTTAAAAAGATGCAGAAGCACCACACATACATCCTAAAAGTGTCTCTAATGACCCGTGCACTACATTCAGTCTGAAGCCATATGACAGCTTTGACTAAAACTAAGCCATCACACACTGAATTTGTCTTTGGTGTGTGTGACCCACATCTAAACGATTTGTTCATGAATCAGACTAATGCACTCATTGATTTGGTTGCAGTGGTTAACAGCCAACTGGAGGAAAACGTTATCATTGAATAATGACAAAGATAGTTTGGCTCCAAAAGACAGAAGACACTTTTACTTTAATTATACTTTCATGGTATTTTTATAATCCCTTTGAAGCTTTTTGAGCTGCAGTGCCTTCATCAACACTGCATAGAAAACAACAATTGCATAGAAAACAGCAAGCAGTGCAATTTCTTTATTATCTCTTCTTTTGTGTTGCACAGAAGAAAGTCATTTGGTTTCAAAACAACATCATGACTGAATTTAAATTTTATTGCAACCCTCGGTCTCCACCTAGAAGCTCATCATTTAATAACAGCTTGCTAAGAGTGGGTGTTCATTGGCAGCAATACATTATAATATGAAAGTGAGATACTTCTTCAGGTAAACATACAGCGTGACTACTGTATTACAAACAGCAGAAATGGTGTAAAAATGTGATTTTTGGATGCAGTTTATGTGTGGTTGCAGGATGTTGTTATGTTCTATATTGATAGTTGCTGTTGTTTGATTAACATTAATGACACAGACGGCGGCAGGTTTATTAGGCTGCTGTCTCTTTAAGAGCCAATGCAATAATGATTCACATCCCATTTCTTTCTCAACCGTTTACGTTCACTTCAGACATAAAATACTTTCACTCTATAATGGATTAACTTCGCAACTCGCATGCGTACAGAACTGTAGGGTCTGGTCCGTACGGCTCAAAGATCATTTATGAGTGATCAGTTATACCGCTATTCATGTCATGTAATATTTTAGAGTGCAGAAATGGTTCGGGTTCTTCCTTCACTTTAAGGCTAACATTTTCATCATTTTGTTTTTGTTTATCATCCATCAGAGAAAAGTAAACAGAGGTGGTACCATTTAAAGCGAGCCGAACCGGGCAGTGGAAAAGCGTCACAGTGAGCCGTACCGTACCATGCAGTGGAAAAGCACTATAAAGTGTGCAAAATCAAGGGGAGAATTATTCACCAAAGTTTAGGCTATTGTTTAAGCTAAAACATTTAAATCCCCAACTTGGGCAGCTAGCCTGGCTCGTTGAGACTTGGGTCTGGGAACCACATGTACATTTTCTTGTATTTGAGGCGTGGTTTACGAATGCGCCGTTTATTGGGTGCTAAGAATGTCTATCCAATGCGCCTGTACGTAGCTCATAAGCCAACATAGATGTCGTCATCGTCTTGCTGCTCCCTCCCCGTTCTGTGATTGATTCCCTAAATGAGGCGAAAATCTGGGCCATGGTATCCAGACTGCCTTTCAGCGTGAATAAAATCGCGCTGCGGGAAGGCAGCATGGGGACACCCAGACTATTGGACAGCATGATTTAAGGGGAAAAACCGAATTGCTTTTTTTCGGATAAATATTGTGATTCGATTTTTTATTTAAACCACAAAGACATTCAATTTAAAGAAATGTTCCTCTCTCTCCCCTCCCTACAAATGGTTTAGTTCGATGGTTAATTATTTCAGCTCAGTCAGCAACAAACAGCAGAGAGACCCAATCAAATCAAAGTCCCGCCCCAGCTCGAGAACAGAACTAATCAGAGTTGAAGCTATGGAAGCTTGTTACCGCCACAGAATAAAAAAATAAAAAAGGTAATTGCAACTTTTTATCTCACAATTCTGACTTTATAACTCGAGTTTATATCACGCAGTTCTTCAGCAGCGATGTTAGACGTGTCGGCCTTCAAGAATCATCATAACCCTTCTGAGAATCTTACCTTCTCCCAGATTTCTATCTAGGATTTATACCTGAAGACTAGAAGGCTACAAACAATAAATACTGTAGGACCTCGTCCCAATGGAGATCCTGCAATCCACAAGACGTTCCTGAGGAATGCTGGTCCTTTGTTATTCTAATTGTATGGACCATTTGGTTCATACCTTTACAGATACAGTTTAAAGATAAGTGAAATACATATAATCTTTCAATCTTTCAGCGATAAACTTAGATATGTTACAGCTTTTAAGTGATTATGAGAGTCCTCTTTGCTAGCTTTATAATCCATTCAGAATTTGAATAAAAGTTTTGTTTTTTATGCTGCTAAGAGGACCAACGGCCACGTCACACTGCAAAGTTTCAGAAGTGACATCCACATGCAAAAGAAATGCAGGATTCACTCTCAAAATTGTTGAAATACCAACCAATGGATGGAACAAAAATATAATGTAAAAATAGATTTAAGATTTGAGTGCATTAAAAAACGGATTCATGGAAAAATATTTGATTTTGCACATCAAATTTTGAAATGCTATTCTAAGTATTGTAAAAGTAATGACTTGTAAATCTCTTACTATACATTTCTATTCTTGTTATGGTGGTGATCATATTATATACCTTTGTTCTATTGCATAACAGGACCTGTTAAATGTCTTGTTTCACACTAATTTATTGTTTTGTGATGTAGCTAGTTTTATTTATGTTCCTTGGAGTATTACTTTTTGGTTCAGTCAGCTTTTAGGAACCATTAGGTCTCGGAGAACTACCCAGTGCGAAAGACCCAGGCTTAAGACTAGTCCCTGACTAAAATGCATGTTTGAGCTGTTTTACTTACACTGATATGTCTTAAAATATATCAGTGCCTTTGTTTTCTCTCAAGATTCACACCAGAAATGTTTGTTTCTAAGTCACGTTTATAAAAGCTACTTAAATGCCATAATTGATCTCAGGCCGAATCATGGCTTAATCTTAACTAAACCCTGTCTGTGAAACCAGGCCTAAGTGTTTTATACTCTACGACAGTAAAACAGAAATAAAGAGTAAAAGATCAACTCTTTGAGCGTGTTGGTCTGATGTGTAACTGATCACATCTCCAGCCTCCAGAGAGCCTTCAATGACCTGCTTCTTTGAGCAATATAGAAATGCTTTATTATTTATAATAATGTTGATTTCCCACACATCTCAAATCACGGGTCATTTATTGATCAGTATCAGTAACTCGATACAGTGTTTTATAGAGCGTGTGCCGCAGGCTGTTAGTGATGTTTATAGTAATCGACTTGCTTTCTTACGTTGCATTCAGCCGGGGAGAAACACTAGCTAAGGATTTCCTCAGAGTAACTGATGTCTATTATGGCTCTTCACAACACTGAAACCTGGATCACATTTAAATTCTGGCTTCCTAGATCATGCTGTTCAGAGAAACGCTACTGAGGATGCCATCAGATTGTACACAACACTTGCACATGGGCAGCTGTTGTGTTCATGTTCTGAATGACGTAAAACCTGCTGCTCCATTATTTTTAAAATGAGTGACTCATACGAACAGGAAGTTGAAATAACACAAATACAGAACCGAAATTAAAAGTGACGCATTAATAGTAACACTTTCTATTCTATTTATTAAAGAAAAAAAGTGTGAACTGTGCTAGACTAACTGGGACTTCTCACATCACTTACAGTGGTATGAAAAAGTTTGGGCACCCCTGTAAATTTTCATGATTTTCTTTTATAGATCATTGGTTGTCTGGATAAGAAATTTCAATTAAATATATCATATAGGAGACAAACACAGTGATATTTGAGAAGTGAAATAAAGTTTATATGATTTATGGAAAGTGTGCAAGAATTATTTAAACTAAATTAGGCATGTGCATAAATTTAGGCATCCTTGTCATTTTATTGATTTCAATACCTTTAGCACTAATTATTAGAACTCAAAATTGGTTTGGTAACCTCAGTGACCATTGACCTCCATACACAGGTGAATCCAATCATGAGAAAGGGTATTTAATGAGGCCAATTGTAAGTATTTCTTCTCTTTGCATCTTCTCTGAAGAGTGGCAACATGGGAGCCTCAAAACAACTCTCAAATGACCTGAAAACAAAGATTGTTCAACATCATGGTTTAGGGGAAGGATACAGAAAGCTGTCTCGGAGATTTAAGCTTTCAGTTTCAACTGTGAGGAACATTGTGAGGAATTGGAAGACCAGAGGCACAGTTCTAGTTAAGGCCAGAAGTGGCAGACCAAGAAAGATTTCAGATAAGCAGAGGCACAGGATGGTGAGAACAGTCACAGTCAACCCACAGACCAGCTCCAAAGACCTACAACATCATCTTGCTGCAGATGGTGTCACTGTGCATCGTTCAACTATTCAGCGCACTTTACACAAGGAGATGCTGTATGGACGAGTAATGCGGAAAAAGCCTTTTCTCAGCACACGCCACAAACGGTGTCGCTTGAGGTATGCTCAAAAACATTTGGACAAGCCAGCTTCATTTTGGAATAAGGTGCTGTGGACTGATGAAACTAAAATAGAGTTATTTGGGCAAAACAAGGGGCGTTATGCATGGCGGAAAAAGAACACAGCATTCCAAGAAAAACACTTGCTACCTACAGTAAAATTTGGTGGCGGTTCCATCATGCTGTGGGGCTGTGTGGCCAGTGCAGGGACTGGGAATCTGGTTAAAGTTGAGGGTCGCATGGATTCCATTCAATATCAGCAGATTCTGGAGAACAATGTCCAGGAATCAGTGACAAAGTTGAAGTTGCGCCGGGGCTGGATCTTTCAACAAGACAACGACCCAAAACACTGCTCAAAATCTACTAAGGCATTCATGCAGAGGAACAAGTACAACGTTCTGGAATGGCCATCTCAGTCCCCAGACCTGAATATTATTGAACATGTGTGGTATGATTTAAAGCGGGCTGTCCATGCTTGTAAACCATCAAACCTGACTGAACTGGAGATGTTTTGTAAAGAAGAATGGTCCAAAATACCTTCCGCCAGAATCCAGACTCTAATTGGAAGCTATAGAAAGCGTTTAGAGGCTGTTATTTATGCAAAAGGAGGATGCACAAAATATTGAGTAAATTATTATTTTGTGGTGCCTAAATTTATGCACATGCCTAATTTAGTTTAAATAATTCTTGCACACTTTCCATAAATCATATAAACTTTATTTCACTTCTCAAATGTCACTGTGTTTGTCTCCTATATGATATATTTAATTAAAATTTCTTATCCAGACAACCAATGATTTATAAAAGAAAATCATGAAAATTTACAGGGGTGCCCAAACTTTTTCATACCACTGTATATATTGTTGTATAATTTCTTTTATTGTTCTCCTTATTTGTAAGCCACTTTTGATAAAAGCATCTGCTAAATGAGTACAAGTAAAATGTAAATCTAAGACTAGAAAAACGTCCTTATGTCTAACATTTCTTTAAATGACGTACCAACTTGTGTTCCTAGAGCTCGACTGGTACAACATGCTCAAAACAAATCAAGGTCATGGGTTTTATTCCCACATTTACTGGCAAAATGTAGACTTAAAGGGTTAGTTCAGCCAAAAATTAAAATGATCCCATAAATTACCATCCTAGGTGTATATGACTTATATTAAAAAATATCCCGGCTCTTCCAAGCTTTATAATGGGAGTGAATGGTACCTTAGATTTTGAAATCCATCCATCATAAAAGTAATACGACTCCAGGGGTTAATAAATAAGTTCTGAAGTGAAGCAATGTGTTTGTGTAAGAAAAATATCCATATTTATAACTTTATGAACTATAATCACTGGCTTCCGGCATACGGCCGTACGCAAGTCTAGTTCCAGCGGAAGAGTGACCTCTGACCGCATGACGCATTGACGAACGCGGAAGCGCAGAGGAAAGAGCAAAATAAAACACTGGTCACAAATTCGAATTTTTAAAGAGAAATGTGGCAGGAGCTTGAGTTTGAACCGCCAGAGAAGATTACGCTACTCCTACATCCTATATCATGCGTCGGGTTAGAGGTCATGCGTCGGGTCAGAGGTCACTCTTCCGCTGGAACTAGACTTGTGTACAGACGTTACGAAGCCAGTGATTAAAGTTTATAAAGTTATAAATATGGATATGTTCCTTACACAAACGCATGGTTTTGCTTCAGAAGGCCTTTATTGACCCCTGGAGTCGTATGGATTACTCTTATGATGGATGGATGCACTTTTTTGGGCTTCACAATCTAAGGGCACCATTCACTCCCATTATAAAGCTTGGGAGAGCCAGGATATTTGTTTGTGTTCAGCTGAAAGAAGAAAGTCATATACACCTAGGATGAATGGCTTGAGGGTGAGTAAATAATGGGATAATTTTCATTTTTGGTTGAACCCTTTTAAATGTACAATAATTCATTATGAATCAAAATGACAGTCAAGTCAAATCAAATGCATACATGCGGGATGTGATTTGCCAGGGAAGTTTCCCTGCCTCTGCTTTTGATTTCCCCATTTCTTGGATTCCCAGTATATGGATAGGTTTTATCCCTTATTTAATTAGGTCAAACATGATTCATTTCTTACAATAAATGGTGAAATAAGTTTTCCTTCCGACATATTAAAACATGCATTACAGAGTAGAGCGGTAATAATTTGATTAATATTATGTTGGAATTTTTAGGTCTAATATTCATAAATTACATGCCAACAGTTTTAATAGCTTATACTGTCCTTTACGTGATTATCTATAGTCTGCGCAACACACGGTCACTGCCACCACTCTTTCATCACAACAAAAGAAATTTAAATTGTATTGTGTTGTAGATTTTATTTTCAGCGGTGCTGACACTATGAATTACTCTGGAATAAGATTGAATGAAGAAAAATTTATCAGAATGGATTGAATGTGTTTAAAATGTTCGACAGCTTAGGGCCAACAAATCATATAAATAAATTCATAGTCAACATGTTAATTGTTAAAAACGTATTTAATTTTGTTAATTCAGTTTAAACAATTGGGCTATTTTCTCTATTTTACTGTTCACTTTATATGATTAAACTTTTTTTTACATTGCTTAAATATTTACACATATATACATTAAAATTTCGAACACATGTCGAAGTCAAATATCACATTATTTATTCTTAACATTCACAATATTCTAATTAGCTACTCATTATTTCCAGTCATTTGACTGTAATATAGGAAACAACTTATTGTAATGCAGTGTTTCATATGTTTAATAAAATAAATTTAACAAATAAAACCATAATGTATAAATCTCAACAATTGAAATATTGTTATAGGTTTCATTTTTGCTAGATTACTTTCTCTTTCTTTTATATTTGGAGTGAATTATGACAATTTGACAAATAAAGTGAAATTCACCACTGTATCGAAGCACAGAAACAAAAAGGGTCTAAATCTGGGGAAAATAACAACATGGTAAATCAAACTGATAACCTTGCGCTATAGAGCTGACAGAGTTCAGATTCACTACATGCAATGCAAGTAAGCTTTTATATGATGTGTCAAGTGCGATTTTATTTCATCATCTATTATTATCATAGGGTAGCTGCTTCAGGTAAACGAGTAAAAACACAAATAATAGCAAAACATAATAGCAACTTAATCTGCAAAAGATTCATTAAAATACACAAAACTTTGGATTTTGTTGGACTGGAAAAGCCAGCATTCAATAGCAGGAGGTTAGGGGGTGTTCAGAACTTTAAGGGTGTGGTGAACAAGACAAGTTTTACACACACACACCACACACACACACACACACACACACACACACACACACACACACACACACACACACACACACACACACACACACACACACACACACACACATATGCATGTATGTATATATAAACCTATATACACAGATACAGTCTAAGCTAATAGACTCATAAGTGTCTTTGTTATATTTATGCAGATGTGAAAACATCTGGATTGACCCTATTACTGCAGTATAGATGCCTTATTACCCACAGCTGTCCTCAGACTTGACCCAACACTTGGAGAGTTAATACTCTGCAACAGTGTGACAGAAATAAAGAGATCCACGTAAAAGATCAACTCTTTGAGCGTGTTGTGCTGATGTGTAACTTGATCCTCCTGATCACATCTCCAGCCTCTTTGTTCAGACCAACCAGCGAAACATTCTCAAAATACATCCCTGAACACTATCATTAGGAGAAAAAACATTAGGAAAAGTTCGTTAAAAGTCTTTAGAGATGTCAATCGGTGTCAACTTACATAGTGTTTGTTGGGGTTTCTTCTCTTTTGCACGTCTTGAACAGTTACTTCTAGTACAGTCCGCCGTGGCATGTTGTAACACTCTCAGACTAAAAACAGATACACAATAACGTTCAGAGCCACAGCAGAAAATCTGATAAAGTTTTCCACATGAATTTATAGTCATTCGCTTGTTAATATCTATCCGTTTCTGCGGGTTTATAGTCCACGTCGGATTTCCTGCAGTCTGGACCGAGTGAACTCCCAGCCTATCCCAGCTCACCGACTCTAATTTAATTAAAGCCCACCGTATTCACGCATCCTACTATGGGATTCATTGTCTCATGAATATTAAATACGTACCGCTACGTTCGCCAAACAACCCTCACTGATTGGCTGAAGGGTAGCCATTGGTAAGTGGGCGTTCGCCAGCTTCCGAATTATTTATTTCAAATATGGTGAAGTGTGTAACCACACTTCACACTGTTAATATTTATTATGCCTTATAAATATTAATTAGGCTACGTGACTAAACGATTACTGGTAATGCGACTATGACTACATTTATATTCATGAATTAATCCTTCGCCATAGTATGATTCGTCATTTAGCTCTCAGATGAGACCAACCCAGTGGGGTTTCTTAAAGGGAAAGCGCACAAATAATTTGATACAAATGTATTTTTTACCCTCTGTGTATATAGCTCACGGCAAAAATGTAGCAAATATTTTACCTTTTTTTTTTTGCAGTGAACGTGAACAGCAGGAATACAAAACACAAGGCCTGCCACAACATGTCCCCCCCCCCCCCCCCCCCCCCCCCCCCCATTTCCATATTGTTCCTTCACAATTGTGCAGCATCATCCTTTCTTTCGTGGGATGCCTGCAAAATAGTTACCATAACAACGTGTGTATTTATATGTGCAACAAATTAGCAATGCGACACAAACTGTAAATTCTGGGACTGGTTTTTTGAGAGAGAGAGAGAGAGAGAGAGAGAGAGAGAGAGAGAGAGAGAGAGAGAGAGAGAGAGAGAGAGAGAGAGAGAGAGAGAGAGAGAGAGAGAGAGAGAGAGAGAGAGAGAGAGAGAGAGAGAGAGAGAGAGAGAGAGAGAACATATCTTTTTATGCAAGGAAAACATTAGAAATGAAAAAATAAAGAAGAGAAGGATTGAAGATTGATGCTGCTAGTAAATCGCTTGATCACAAATCTATTTGCATTTCATAGTCTGAGATTTTTTATTTTCACATCATTCAAATGTAAATCAATTGAATTAATATGTGTGAGAAGGTAAATATGAAAAAGAGAATAGTCTGATAATAATAATAATAATAAGAGGATTAAATATATAATATTGTACTGTTGTTATTTCCCTATTTTTCTGTAGATTTGTGCTGCCATCTTGTGGTACTTTCATGAAATAAATACTTTATATTGTATAAAATTAAGTTAAAATGTATTTAAATGAAATTTTAAAGCCATGCTCTATAATTCATAATGAAAGCATTTAGGATCACTGATTTAATCGTCTCATACGAAGTGCGAGGGATCAGAGCCATCACACATCTGGAGTTCCAGGTGTGAGGTGATGCCAGAGAAATCCCCCTGTTGTGGTAACAGATAACCCATGGCCTTTCCCTGGACAACAGAGCCAAAGTAACCATATGGACGGATGTTGAAGATCTTCACACAGTGCACTGAGGAAAAGACACAGAATTAGTAAGTAGACAGTAATGGGGCGTGCGTGGGTCAGCATTTCTACTAACAGCAGCCGATGTAGAGGCAGGTAAATATGGGTCAAAGACAAAAAAGTATGTCTAGTTTAAAAACTAATTTAAAATGCATGTGCCCAAGTCCATATAAATGTAATGTAACAACATATGTTCCACTCTAAACCCGGATTTTGTGTTAATAAAAAATTTTAAGTGGTCATTACTTATTCTTTTTTTTTTTTACGTTGTCATTACTAAATCAAATTAGTTGTTTGCACTAATCAGACGAAATATTGAGTGCAATGATCATGTTAAAGGAACACGCCTATTTTTTGGGACTTAAGCTTATTCACCGTATCCCCCAGAGTTAGACAAGTCCATACATACCCTTTTCATCTCTGTGTGCGTCCCGTAACTCTGTCTGACGCACACACCGCTAGCCTAGCTTAGCACAAAGACTGGAAGTAAATGGCTTCAGCTAGCATACTGCTCCCAATAAGTGACAAAATTGTGCCGGTCGACGTTTTTGTTTCTTCTTTCTGTCAGTTCACAGTTTAGCAATAACGTTAACATTCAAATTTGCTCAAAGGAATTGAGAAGCTTTAAAGTGTGTCTGTCATCATTCAAAAGGTTGTTTAATACTGTGTGTTCATGTTCTTCTAAACAATTTAAAGTTGTTAACAAGCAAAAAGGATTGCTTACGAAATGACATTGAAGTGTTACCTGTTTTTGGTCAATAAAATTTTTTTGTTGTTGTTTAATTTCTTCAAATTATTAGACATTACATAAATATAACATTTATCACTACTTAAAATAATTTGGCATGTTTTATGTTTAACTCATTCTGTTAGTAGGTTAATAGTAATAGTAAACCTATACTAAAAATATAATAATGTAAACTAATGATTTTCAGTAAAGTCTACTAAGCTTGATTTGTGTACTGCACCCACTTAAGATTCTATGTTAATACAACTTAACCTGTTTAGTTTCACCCTGTGTAAAAACTAAAATGGATTAGTGGAATGGGTTTCCATGCATTTTTTTTTAAGTAAAGTCAACTAATTCAGGCTAAGAGTGTAGACGGATCATGGATAGTTATTTTATTTTGTAGTGACAAGGATTTTATTTTTCATGGAAGTCATTATGTCATATACCTTTGTTATAGAGTTTTACACCATCATATTGAACAGAGTCTCTCACTCTTCTCCCAACAGGACCACTGAGGTTTCCAGAAAAAGGAGCGTTGATGATGCCATAATCACTGCACACAATATCAATTCCCTTGTGGATACCTCCATCACTGAAGATACAAGAGAAATCAAGTGTCTTAAAAAGCAACAACGAAGCAAGAGTTGTAGTTACTGTTCTGGAAAATGCTAAAACAAATAGAAAAATGTTTAATTTATAAACGTTTGTGAGCTCGTTCCAGGCTTCTGATTGGTCAACAGAGCATTTCGGACAAACTAAAATCCACAACATTATAACAACATGATACAAAACACCTGTTTATCATATCATCATGCAGCACCGAGGTATTTTTGGTGCATATCATGTTCTGTAATGTCAGGGACTATAACTTTTAGCAGAAGAATGCCACTTAAGGTATTTGCTTAATAAAATAGTGCTTTGGAGGTGGCTCCTCAATTTCAAGCACTTTGATTTCACAGTGGTTGATTATTGAAGCAGGCAGATTTCATTTTTTTTTCTTTTTTTTAAATGGTCACATTTTCTCATTATTTATCATCATTGACAAATGACAGAAGACATTTGCAAGTTTTGATTTCTACAATATATTTGTACGTCTTTTTGTTTTCTGTCTTATAAAGTATCCCATTTGTATTTCGGTGTGAAAAACTATTACAAACAATTCAGTGTGTGATCAAACTGAATCACAAACAATTTCAGATCTTGTTGCAAACACGTTTGACTGATTGATCTTGGATCCTTAATTCTGATTCTAAACAGCTGATAGAAAACATTCAAATTGATTGCTGAAATATTATCAGAGAAAAGGATTTTCAGGTCAATATTCGTGCCATTTACATATAAGGATATGTCAGTAATATTTTACTGAGGTACAGCAGTATTTCTCTGGGGCTTGTCTCCCAGTCCGAGACGTCCCCGGCGGCCGGCGCCAGTCCTGTCCAGCTTGATTGACTCCCTTGTTCCACCCAGGACTATAGCTCTTCCTCCTAAGCTGGAGGACTCCTTGGTTTTGGCCTGGACCCTAGCCTTTCTAGTCGCCCCAGCCAAGGTTTTCCAATCCTTAGCCTCCACCTTAGCTTCGATTGATGATTACTACATTATGAAAAATATAAAGTACTACTATATTCGTTAAAACATTATTTTACTAAGCAAATTCATTAAACACTATCCTTCCATTTGTTAGAATAAAAACTCACATTTAGCCTAAGTGCTGTCATAATAAAAGTCACCAGTTATTCCAAAATATGCTTTTTATCTTGTGGCATTTCAGATGTTTGGATATATTGGATGATGTTTCAGGAGGATTGTTGTTTCTGAAATACCTTCTGGAGTTAAAACCACCACAACCATAGCTGTCACAAGCTCGCACTCTGTTGTGATGACTGCCAGCACACAGAGAACCCCACACTGCAGCTAAAAAAGGGGCAAATAAGTTATTCTGTTCAATTTTTTTGGAAAGTAACCTACAAACATTTAGTCAAATAGTGGAAAATCAGACCTGGTGTGCAACACTGGCGAGATATCTCTCCCCGACATTTATCCTTTAGGTATCTGCCCTGACAAATGTAGGTATTATGCTGACAGATGCCTCCAATGCTGGTGCAGTCCATGTCATTTCTTGGCTTGGTTCCTCTAGTCCAGGTTAAGACATCTCTGCCTCTTCCAATCATGGTCAGTGTCTTATCAGGTCGGGTTATTTTCATTTCCTTCCCCTGAACTTTCCTTTCTCTTGCTTGATTATCATTTTCATGGGAAATACCCATGAGAAAAACTGTAAGAAGCAATACAAATATTGGTTTAACAGTGTTTCAATTTAAGCTGTTATATTGTAAATATAGTCAAGTTTAAAATAAAATTCAAGTTTACTGAAATTATTTTGAATTTATGCAAATATTGTTAGTTTTAGAAAAGGGTTAAATCTGCAGTGCTGGGGAGGCTCCAGGAATGATTAAAAACATCTAGGTTATGTATCTAACCAGGGTTCCCTGAGAAGGAGAACAAGAAGCTGCGTCATCGAGTTGATGTTATGGGGAAAGCCATCACATTTACATTTAATCATTTAGTGAATGCTTTTATCCAAAGTGACTTACAAATGAGCAGAACAATAGAAGCAATCAAAACATGCAATTTTGGTTTGACAATACATGCTGGAAGGCCTGCCAAGAGAGCAGTGCAATAGTCCAGTCTGGATAGAACAAGAGCTTGGACAAGGTGTTGTGTAGCATGCTCTGATAGGAAGGGCCTGATCTTCCTAATGTTGTATAAGGCAAATCTGACCGGACAGTTCTAGCATTGTGGTCTGTGAAGTTTACAGTTTTTCTCGATTGCTTAAACACATTTGCCCACTCTGACATCACATTTTCAAAACAGTTAACACATAGGATAAAACTAAAGCTCAATGGCCAAAATGACTAATTTTGTTAGCAAAATGCTCTAACACTCACAAAACATTAAAAACATGTAACATAAGCAAATATTTCCATCAAACAACACAACTTGTGGTCAAATTAATTTATTCTTTCAATCAATCATTACACAATGGACAACAAAATACAAAATACAGCCATCAATATGAAATGATACTTTACAAACTCAAATGGATACTGGAAAAGAAAAGCTACCAAATGAAACTCATGGGTGGAAATACGGAAATACCTTAAAAAAATAATATATATATATATATATATATATATATATATATATATATATATAATATATATATATATATATATATATACAGTTTTTCTCATTTGCTAAGGCACGCTAAATGAAACTGGGATCCGCTTGATCTTCATCATTGTATTATTAGCACAGCAGAAGTCTTCTCTTGCAAATGCTTTAACACTTTTTCATTTGTTTCACACATTTTTCACACCCTTTTTCAAAACAGTTACCACAGATCTCATTGAAAGACCCCAAACTCTATTGGATTCACTGTGTTGAACAAAAGGAAAACATCTATAAACAGCTGATAGAAAGTACTTGCATAATTATAAATCTCTATCCACCTGTGTGAAACTCATTTGCACAACTCTTCAATCAGCAATCGGTCCTCATCCATCTATAAAAGATGCCACCTTTATTGCTATTTGCAAGCATGGATCAAAGAGGCCATAGGCACGGAAGTAGAGGAAGAGGCCATGGCAGAGGGGCCAGAGGAAGGGAGGAAGAGGAGGAAGAGGAGCAAGAGGAGTAAGAGGCCATGGCAGAGGGGCCAGAGGAAGGGAGGAAGAGGAGGAAGAGGAGCAAGAGGAGTAAGAGGCCATGGTAGAGGGGCCAGAGGAAGAGGAGTTTGAGGAAGAGGAGCAAGAGGAGTAAGAGGCCATGGCAGAGGGGCCAGAGGAAGAGGAGTTTGTATGCGTGGTGGAGGAGCTGCAGCAGCAAGAGGACGAAATCGAGCTGAAGTTTCAATTGAAATTTAAAAACATGAAATTTTCAAATGAAAAACAATTATTGACCATGTCATCAATCATAGCTTGTCCTTTAGAGAGGCTGGACAAAGGGTCCAGCCCATTCTGAGTCAGAGCACTGTGGCATCTATTGTCAGGCTTTTTCAGAATGAACATGTAATTCACAGTGTTACTGTAATGTATACCACTATTTCAGCTTTACTGTATTGCCCTGTTAGCAGAACAAACTGTGTATACAGTAATGCAGATCTTTTATCAATCCCATTTATGTGACTGTCATACAGTAATGTAAATTTTGACATGCTTTTTGCTTTTACTTTATAGAATCCACACATTATATATATATATATATATATATATATATATAATAATAATTTTTTTTTTTTTTTAAGGTATTTCCACCCATAAGTTTCATTTGGTAGCTTTTCTTTTCCAGTATCCATTTGAGTTTGTAAAGTATCATTTCATATTGATGGCTGTATTTTGTATTTTGTTGTCCATTGTGTAATGATTGATTGAAAGAATAAATTAATTTGACCACAAGTTGTGTTGTTTGATGGAAATATTTGCTTATGTTACATGTTTTTAATGTTTTGTGAGTGTTAGAGCATTTTGCTAACAAAATTAGTCATTTTGGCCATTGAGCTTTAGTTTTATCCTATGTGTTAACTGTTTTGAAAATGTGATGTCAGAGTGGGCAAATGTGTTTAAGCAATCGAGAAAAACTGTAATGTGTGGATTCTATAAAGTAAAAGCAAAAAGCATGTCAAAATTTACATTACTATATGACAGTCACATAAATGGGATTGATAAAAGATCTGCATTACTGTATACACAGTTTGTTCTGCTAACAGGGCAATACAGTAAAGCTGAAATAGTTGTATACATTACAGTAACACTGTGAATTACCTGTTCATTCTGAAAAAGCCTGACAATAGATGCCACAGTGCTCCGACTGAGAATGGGCTGGACCCTTTGTCCAGCCTCTCTAAAGGACAAGCTATGATTGATGACATGGTCAAGAATTGTTTTTCATTTGAAAATTTCATGTTTTTATAGATTTCAATTGAAACTTCAGCTCGATTTCGTCCTCTTGCTGCTGCAGCTCCTCCACCACGCATACAAACTCCTCTTCCTCTGGCCCCTCTGCCATGGCCTCTTACTCCTCTTGCTCCTCTTCCTCCTCTTGCTCCTCTTCCTCCTCCTCCCTTCCTCCTCCCTTCCTCCTCCTCCTCCTCCTCCTCCTCCTCCTTCTCCTCCTCCTCCTCCTCCTCCTCCTCCTCCTCCTTCTCCTCCCTCCTCCTCCTCCTCCTCCTCTTCTCCTTCTCCTCCTCCTTCTTCTCCTCCTCCTTCTCCTCCTCCTTCCTCCTCCTCCTCCTCCTCCTCCTCCTCCTCCTCCTCCTCCTCCTCCCTTCCTCTTGCCCTCTGCCATGGCCTCTTCCTCTCCTTCCGTGCCTATGGCCTCTTTGATCCATGCTTGCAAATAGCAACACAGAGGTGGCATCTTTTATAGATGGATGAGGACTGATTGCTGATTGAAGAGTTGTGCAAATGAGTTTCACACAGATGGATAGAGATTTATAATTATGCAAGGACTTTCTATCAGCTGTTTATAGATGTTTTCCTTTTGTTCGACACAGTGAATCCAATAGAGTTTAGGGTCTTTCAATGAGATCTGTGGTAACTGTTTTGAAAAAGGGTGTGAAAAATGTGTGAAACAAATGAAAAAGTGTTAAAGCATTTGCAAGAGAAGACTTCTGCTGTGGTAATAATACGATGATGAAGATCAAGCGGATGCCAGTTTCATTTAGCGAGCCTTAGCAAATGAGAAAAACTGTAAATGATCATCAATCACAACTCCCAGGTTCCTGGCTGTTCTAGATGGAGTTATGGTTGGCGTACCTAGCTGGATGGAGAAGTTGTGACACAGAGTTGGGTTGGCCGAAACTGTAATGTATTGACTGACTATTGCAATAGTGAGGGTAAAAGCTTGGGGAGGGGGCGTTTCTGTTTTAGGGGGGGAAAATGTGTTTTTTTGCCCGAGTGTTTTCTGGGGTTTGAATGAAGGAGCAGACTGTTCCATAGTTTAGATGCTGCAGCAGAGAAGGCCCAACCACCTTTAGTGGTACAACGGAAATGTGGGAAAGTTAAAAGCCACTGATTATAAGACCTAAGAGTTCTTTGGGGAGTGTACGGAATCAGAAGGTACGTATTTTGGTGCAACACCAGATAGAGCCTTGTACAAAAAAAACAGCATTTTAAAAATCTATTCTGAACTTAACAGGAAGCCAATGTAATATCGCTAAAATAGGAGAAATGTGATCTTTTTTGTACCGGTAAGTCGTCTCGCTGCAGCATTTTGGACAATTTGCAGGTGAGAGATTGTAGTTTGAGGTGGGCCACAGTACAAGGAATTACAGTAGTCCAGACATGATGTAATGAAGGCGTGGATTACAGTCTCTAAATCTTTTGGAGACAAAAACTGTTTTACTTTCACAATCGATCTTAAATGAAAGAAACTACCCTTTACCACTGAACTGATTTGTTTTAAAAAATTTGGTGCTGACTCCAATGTAACACCAATTTTTGTCGGTAGATAAAACTGTGTATCGTCAGCATAGCAGTGGTAGGATATCCTATGTTTCTCAAAAATGGCACCCAATGGCAGCATATAAAGTGAAAAGAGGAGTGGCCCTAAAATAGACCCTTGGGGCACACCACATAATAGGGGAGCTGATGACAAAGAAAACTTCTCCATGTCTACTGAGAAGGTTCTGTCTTTAAGATGGCCAACCACTGCAAGACAACACTCTAAATACCCACCACTTTTTCCAACCAATGCAACAAAATACTATAGTCAATTGTATCAAAAGCAGCACTTAAATCCAACAAGACAAGCACTGCATGCGAACCGGTATCGAGGATTTGCAAAAGGTCATTGCTGACCTTCAACAAAGCAGTTTCCGTACTGTGCATAGATCTAAAACCAGACTGAAAAGTATCAGAAATATTGGATGTGCTGAGATAGGTATTCAACTGACAATGCATGACTCTCTCTAAGAGCTTAGAAAAAAAAGGCAACTTGGAGAGAGGTCTAAAATAGTTAAGGATAGATGGGTCTAGATGAGGTTTCTTAAAGGGATACTCCACCCAAAAATATCTTCTGCTGAACACAAAGGAAGATATTTTGAAGAACGATTGGAACCAAACAGTTGTTTGGCACCATTGACTTCCATAGTAGAAAAAAAATACTATGGAAGTCAATGGTGCCAAAGTTCCAATCGTTCTTCAAAATATCTTCAAAAATATTTTCCTTTTTGGGTGGAGTATCCCTTTAAGCAGAGGGTGAACTACAGCATGTTTAAAACTTGCAGGGACAATTCCATTCGCTAGAGAATTGTTAATAATAGAGGTTACAGCTGCTGGGCTCAAAGTTTCAACCACTTCCTTAAAAAAACGAGTAGAGACTTCAGACTCACAGCTGGAACATTTTGCCGTAGAAACAATATCAACTAGCTGAGCAGAGGTAACTGGATGAAAACAAGTTAGTGAATCGATTGGTGAACAGGTCGAGGGTGGATTATGTATTGCTTGCTTAATGAAAGCCTTGATCGCCAAAACTTTATCATCAAATTTTTTTAAAAATGTTCTCACAGGTTTCCCGCAATGGAACAGGAGAAGGAGCTGGTAAGGGTTTTAGCACTGAATCAATTTTTTTTTCACTGAAACGGCATTCTCGGCCACAAATTTAGATTTGGCCTCTTTCACTGACTTTTTGGTAACTAAGTAAGCATGCAGTTAAACATTCATATGCAACTTGGAGTTTATCTCTTTCAACTTCCGCTGTACCTTAAGACACTCTTGTCTAAGAGAGCAAGTAAAGAAAAGGCTGGCAGGGCCCTTTCCCTTAGCTTTCCTGGGCTTAATGGGAGGAACAGAGTCTGAAGAAATGGAGCAGGTTTTAGTAAAAACCTCCACCATCTCTTCAGTGTTGAAATAGGCTGGCAGTGGAAGGTTGGATGAAACGAGAGTAAAGGCCATTGCACACAGAGTCCGAAATTTTGGTATGCGTTTTTTCGTATTCGTGATTCGGTGGCTCTGAACCATGCTCTGAACTGTCAAAACACCATTCAAGCACCATTCAAACTGCTTGCCACGGATGCGAAAAACGCAGAAAAACGAACCCGATCCGATTTTTTTTTATGACGGACGAAAGTTTCGGAGGCAGTGTGCAAGCGTGATTGACATAACGTGAGGTCGTATTTATTTTTTAACGTGCGAAAATTTCGGATGCGAATTTCGCACTCAGTGTGCAATGGCCTTAACTCGCAGATTAAGTGTGAGTCGAAGTGGGAAAAAAACGTCTCAGGTTACTATTGTAACCATAGTTCCCTGAGAAACAGGGAACGAGACGATGCGTCGAATGACACGGTGGGAACGCCTCTTGCGTGATTGCGTCTGAAGCATCTATGCCAACTAGTCCAATGGAAATGAGAGAATGAGCGTCACGGGCGGGTGACGTCATGACCAGGAAAAGATAAGAGCACTTCCGCTGCTCGCCGGCATTTAGCTTCGACAGTTGCCGAAGCAAGCCGATCGCAGGGACGCAGGAAGTATGGCAGGGGGACGCATCGTCTCGTTCCCTGTTTCTCAGGGAACTATGGTTACAATAGTAACCTGAGACGTTCCCTTTATCGAAAAAGGGAACTTCGAGATGCGTCGAATGACACGGTGGGAACGAGAATACCCAAAGCGCCATAATTACAAGTACCTGAGTGTCAGTCTGTTGATCTAAGCACTCAGCACCTGAGAACCTGGGGCAGCATTCAGGTCCAAACTGTAAAATCTCACGAATGTGAGCGGAGAGGACCAGCCCGCCGCATCACAAACATCTTGAAGAGAAACCCCCTGCAGTAAGGCTTTAGAAGCCGCCATACTCCTGGTCGAGTTAGCTCGGACCACCAAAGGACAAGGCTGGCCCGAGTACTCGTATGCAAGTGAAATAGCCTCGACTATCCACTTACTGACTGTCTGTTTTGAAGCAGGAAGACCTTTCTTAGGTGATCCAAAGCAAATCAGTAGTTGGTCGGACTTTCTGATTGAGGAAGTCCGACGTACATAAGTGTCCAGTGCTCGCACTGGACACAAAAGGTGCAGTCTTTCCTGGTCCGCAGTTGCAAAAGGAGGAGGACAGAAAGCCTGCAGCACAATAGGCCTCGGAGTCAAGGTCGGCACCTTAGGGACGTATCCCTGTTTTGGATATAGGAACGCCTTGACCATCCCCGGTGCAAATTCAAGGCAGGTGGGGGAGACCGAAAGAGCCTGAAGGTCACCAACTCTCTTGAGGGACGAAATAGCTAGCAGAAAGATTGTCTTGAAAGTAAGGAACTTTTCTGAGACCGAATCTAAGGGCTCGAATGGGGCCCTAGACAGGCCTTCTAGAACTACAGTCAAATCCCAAGCTGGCACCTTAGTGCGAGTTGCAGGCCTCAGCATCAAAGTGCCACGAAGGAAACGTGTAATCAGGGGGTCTCGACCCAAAGATATACCTCCCACCATAGTGTGGTAAGCAGCAATGGTTGCCACGTAAACTTTTAGCGTGGAAGGGCATAGACCTGACACAAAGCGCTCCTGCAGGAACTCGAGTACTGTGTTGACAGAACAGTTAACTGGATCCCAATGATGTCGGTGACACCATAAGGAGAAAACTCTCCATTTAAGCGCATAAAGTTTCCTCGTAGCCGGAGCTCTGGAGCTTAGAATGGTCTCAGCAGCCTCAGCTGAAAGACCACTATCTATAAGTTGGGCCCCCTCAGAGGCCAAACCCAAAGATTCCAAATCTCTGGACGAGGGTGAAATATCGTGCCCCCGGCCTGAGACAGAAGGTCCCTCCTGATCGGGATCTCCAATGGAGGCCCGTCTAGAAGATGGATCAGGTCCTAAAACCAGATCCGACTTGGCCAGCGTGGTGCTACTAGCAGTAGGCTTATTCCATACCGACGGACCCTCTCCAGAACTCCTGGGAGCAGAGCAACAGGGGGAAAGGCGTACAGACGTAGCCTCGGCCACGTCTCCACCATAGCATCCAGCCCCAGGGGGGCTGGGTGCGTCAGAGAATACCAAAGAGGACAGTGCGTCGTGTTCTGAGACGCGAACAGATCCACTTCTGCCTGACCATATACCTCCCAGATTTTCTCCACCGCCTCGGGGTGGAGTCTCCAATCCCCTGGCCTCAGCTCCTGCCTCGACAGGATGTCTGCTCCAATATTCTGGTCCCCAGGAATATACACTGCCCTCAGGGAGAGTACCTTCCCCAGAGACCACAGGAGGATCTGGTGCGCCAGTTTGCAAAGCGGACGCGAGTGCAGACCCCCCTGACGGTTCAGATAAGAGACCACTGATGTGTTGTCTGTTCGAACGAGCACATGATGGCCTCTTAGGTCCGGAAGGAAATGTCTCAACGCATTGAAGACGGCCAACATCTCCAGGCAATTTATGTGCCACGAAAGATGATGGCTTTTCTACAGACCCTGAACCGAGCGGCCTTCCATTACCGCTCCCCAGCCGGTGAGGGAAGCATCTGTCGAGATCACAACTCGATGGCAAAGAGCTCCCAACACCGGACCCTGGGTTAAGAACCAGTGTTTCTTCCATATCTCTAAGGCACGAAGGCATCGCCACGTGACCTTGATCATACGAAACGGGTTTCCCCTCGGGGAGAACCCCTTGGTTCTGAGCCACCACTGTAAAGGCCTCATGTACAGCAGGCCAAAAGGTATCACGTTGGACGCTGCTGCCAGTAGACCCAACAGTTTCTCGAACTGTTTTACAGTGCGTGACTGACCTAGCTTTAGCTCTTTGATGGCTGACAGGATAGCAGCTACACGAACGGGCGATAGGTTGGCCCTCATCGTCACTGAATCCCATACCACACCAAGGAAAGTGGTCCTCTGTACTGGAGAAAGTACACTCTTCTTGGCATTGAGCCTCAACCCCAACATCTGTATATGGGCGAGAACGACACCTCGGTGCCGAACCGCCAACTGCTCTGATTCCGCTAGAATCAGCCAGTTGTCGATATAATTCATTATGCGTATGCCCTAAAGCCTGAGAGGGGCTAAAGCTGCATCCATGCATTTCGTGAATGTGCGGGGTGACAAAGCTAGGCCGAAGGGAAGAACCCGATATTGGTATTCTTTGCCCCTGAAAGAAAACCTTAGGAACTTCCTGTGCTGAGGGAGGATGGAGATATGGAAGTATGCATCCTTTAGATCTATCGTGACGAACCAGTCCTCGGATCTGATTTGGGTCACGATCTGTTTGAGGGCCAGCATCTTGAACTTGAGTTTCTGAACTGACCGATTCAACAGGCGAAGATCTAAAATGGGACGCAACCCTCCATCCTTTTTTGGAACAATGAAATAACGGCTGTAAAAACCCGATTCTCTGTCGGGTGAGTACACCTGTTCTATAGCTTCTTTTGCTAACAGGGCCTTTACTTCTTGTTCCATTACCAGAGCCTGCTCGGGATGCACCACTGTGGGTAGCACCCCGCTGTAACGAGGAGGACGAGAGCCGAACTGGATTCTGTATCCTTTCTCTACAATCTGCAGGACCCAATGAGAAATATTCGGCAGAAGCTTCCACGCTGCCAGAAAATGTACTAAGGGAACCAGCCTCTCGAGGCTGGTCTCTGGTGTTACTGAGAGAGCCAAATCTGGAGCCTGAAACATAATGGCAGGAGCTACCTGACCTGACCGCTCTAAAGCCCCCCTCAGAGGGCGCGAAACCGATGCTGTGCCGCAACATAGCATCAGCGACTCGCTGGAGACCACTGCGCCCTGAAGCACCGGAGGTGGCAGGGTTGGCAGGAGGGTCTCGTGAGGACCCCGAAATGGAACGGGCACCGTGTGATGAGGTGAACACCATTCCACTTCGGTCGGGGCCGTCCTCACAGGCCTGATGCCTAAGCATCAGGACCTTTTTTTTTTTGAGCCGAAGCCTTCTTCGCCTGAAGAACGGTCCTCAGATCCGGCTTAGGCTTAGGCGACTTCGGTTGAGAGGGCTGCGTCTGTCTCCAGAATCTACGTGGAGGAACGCGAGACGCAACACTCTCTTTTTGCTGCACACGATATGATGAGCTAGACGGCTGGGGCTGCTCACGCCCAGCAGCCCCAGGGGGCTGGACACGGCGAGGGATAAACTTTTTAAAAGCATCAGACTGTTTTTTAGTCTCCTGGAACCTTTCCACTGCAGCGTGGACTGCGTCACCGAAGAGACCAGAGGGTTCAAGAGGAGCGTCTAATAAAAAAGTTCGATCTTTATCTTTAATCTCAGACAGATTCAACCATAAGTGCCTCTCAGTGGCTACCAAAGCTGCCATAGACCGCCCAATTGCTCTAGCGGTCTCTTTAGTAGCCCTGAGAGAAAGATCGGTAGCCCTACGAAGTTCTCGAACATCGTCCTGGCTAATACCCTCGCTATTATCCAAATCCCCCAGCAGGTCAGCTTGATAAGCCTGAAGCAGTGCCATGGTGTGTAAGCACGCTCCAGCTTGACCCGCTGCCGAATAAGCTTTGCCCTCTAAAGTAGATGTAGTTTTGAGTGGTCTAGTGGGCAAAACTGGGGCTTTCATAGCAGATGCTGGACCAGGCGCGAGATAACTCGCTAAATTTTGCTCAGCCTGGGGCATCGACTCGTAACCATATTCTTTTAGCCCTCTGATTTTCGAATATGTAGAGGTTTGAGGGCTAAAAACACGAGATGAATAAGGTTTATTCCAAGATTTAGATATTTCATTGTGTAAATCAGGGGAAAATGGAAGCCCTCGTGGTGGACATAATGTGGCTGAAGAGAGAAAGCGCTCATCTAACTTGCTTTTAGGGCGAGTGCTCATATTTTCAGATGGCCATACAATATTTAATTTCTCTACAGCCCGCGACATGACATCCACCAGCTCATCATACGCCGGGGAAATAAGATGTGTATCCCTTTCCCCCGTGTGTGCATTTTCACTTTCAACACTCATAACATCAACTTCCTCAGAAGAAGAGCATTGCAGAAAGGGAGAGCTCTCTTCCCGGGCGGAAGAAACCGCAAAGCGTGCTTCCGACACCGGGAGAGGAGAGCTAGATCTCCCGGGTAAGGAAGGAGAAAAGGTCCGAAGACCCGTCTCCAACCCCTCCGAGAGATCTAATTGCGATCCCCAAGAATGCATTCTCCGCGTTGCCTCGGCAGACACGGGTCCTGATCCTTGTGGATCGCGAGCCTGTCCACTCTCACTATCAAAGAGTGACAGGCGGGAGCGAAGCATGCGAAGCGGTAGCTTATCACATTGTTGGCACTCAACCCCCTCAAAGGCTGAGGCCGCATGCTCCGCACCCAAACACATCACACAAAGCTTGTGAGTATCCCCACCCGTTAAATAACGCGGGCAGGGAGGGACACACTGCTTGTAGACTTGTTTCGCCATAACGTTTCCGACAATATTGCAACAGACAACAATAAATAGACAGAGACAGTTTGACACAGATCGTTTGCTGAGGCAACAGAAGCTAAATGCCGGCGAGCAGCGGAAGTGCTCTTATCTTTTCCTGGTCATGACGTCACCCGCCCGTGACGCTCATTCTCTCATTTCCATTGGACTAGTTGGCATAGATGCTTCAGACGCAATCACGCAAGAGGCGTTCCCACCGTGTCATTCGACGCATCTCGAAGTTCCCTTTTTCGATAAAGGGAACAGACAAATTCAAACACAATTGGCAGATGGTCTGAAATAGCAGCATCACCTACTCTCAGATTTGTTACGGGAAAAACGTGTGACAACACCAAGTCCAAAGTGTGCCCCAATTTATGAGTAGGGCGAAAGACTGATTGTGACAGATCAAGAGATTCAATAAGACATAAAAACTATTTCACCAAAGGTTTAGATGGACAGCAAATATGAATATTTAAGTCTACTAGAATCAACAGTCTATCACAGCGAGATACAATATTCGAGAGGAACTCAGAGAATTGTTGGATGAAATCCTTGTTTAATTTCGGAGGACTGTAAATCAATGCACACAATACAGGACCCCCTATGTTGATTCTCATTAACTGTACCTCGAAACTGGAATACACATCTCTTTGTAGTTGTTTGTTTTTAAAATGATTTTAAAAACAGTAGCAACACCACCACCGTGACCAGCGAGTATTGGAGTGCTAAAAAAAGCACAATCCGGGGGAGAAAATTCACCAAGAGATGAAAATTCATCTAGTTTCAGCCATGTTTCAGTCACAAATAGTCCAGTGAGTCCAGTGAGTTTGTAATGAAAAAGTCATTTAAAATGAATGATTTATTAGATAATGACCTCGTATTTATCAAGGCCATCCTCAGTGTCGGTGACTCAGCTTTTTCATCATTTGGAGATAAAATCTTGATAGAACAGAGATTTAGCGGGTTTACTGACCATAACTCTGCATCCGACTTTGAAGAAGACTGGCAAGATGAAATTACTGGAATGACATTGTTAACCAAAGAAGTGAACTGCGCGTCTTTAAAGATACTGTGCTGAGATCCTTGTTGGATGGCGCAGAATTTTCAAGTGAGCACAGTACTTATATATGTCCACAGCCCCTTTCACACAGCACTTTGAACCCGGCAAATTGCCGGCAAATTGCCAGAGTGCCTTCTGTGTGAACGCAAACACGACCCGGGATTGATCCCGGGATCGGTCCCGGGTTGGGGACCTAGTAACATTGCCGTGTTCAGACCCGGAACGCGCGCTGTGTGAACAAAAGCCAGAACCAATGCCGTAAGGGGAGTGTCATCGTGATGACGCATGTGCCATCGCGTGACTCTTTTAAGTTTGTGTTCGTCATCAACAAAGAAAGAACGAAAAAATGTCTGCAAACTGGAATGAAGCAGAGACAGGAGCTCCTCACAATCCGCGCTGAAGCTGCGATCGTTCGCCAGCTCTGTGGAAAGGCGCGCGCGTGCACATGTATTCAACGCGTACGTTACACTTCTTATCCTGACGTCACGCGGCTTTCCGGGACATTAACGGGTTGTGTGTGAACGCACTCACAGATCCCGGCAAATCACTGGCAGTGTGAATGAACCGAAATCAAACAATCCCGGGACAAATGCCGGGTCACATTATCCGTGTATTTTCCGGAATCTCTGTGTGAAAGGGGCTTATGAGATAGAGTTCTGTGATCATTATAACAGTGATAGAAAAAACCATTATTATGAATTACAGATCCAAGTGATGACATGTAGATGGAGAAGAAAAGAGGTCCAATCACTGAGCCCTGAGGCACTCCAGTAGCTAAATGTTGTGACCTACATGAGAGGTAAGACTTGAACTACTTGAAGTAAGGCTTCTAAAATGCCCATCGTTATGAGAGTTCAGAGGAGGATCTGGTGGTTAACTATGTCAAAAGCAGCAGAAATATCCAGCAAGATGAGTACTGATGATTTGGAAGTTGCTCTTGGATGGGAGGGATCCCCCACAGGGGAAATTCCTCTACTTATTAGCATTGTCAAACCAAGGCCACAGTAGAGCATCCATTCAAAGGGAAGCGATATTCCTACTTCAAGACCCAACAATAGTTTTTATAACAGTCTAAAACACCCTACATGACTTCCTTCACCTTGCATCAACCCTTAGGGCCATACAAAGGGAAGATATGTCCTACTTAAAAACCCCAATACACTGGGGGAGAGCAGCTTAACCCTGAAATGAAGGCACTTCTCCAGGATCTGCTATAGTTAGCACTTTACTCTAGCACTAACTATAGTATGCCGTCTACCTCTACCTGTCAGGTTCTTGAACATGGGTCGTACTAGAGAGACCTATAAAGCACCCATCCCATCCCATAGCGGGAATCCATACTGTCTGTTATGATAAAATGTAATATCGCAAGATGTGCAACTGGTGTTCTTTCGCATTGTTTCTGCCGTACTTTCTCTTTCGCAGGTGAGTGCTGATTGGTTCGTCTCTAGTGTCAGTCACCAGAGAGGAGGGTTTTGGTGTGATGACGTCTGAAAGCGAGATCCAGTCAGATGGCTACCGGAAGTCCGGGAACTATAAAAGGACACACGAACGCACTAGAGGCTGGCGGCCTTTTTGTTTGTGAACTTCAACTTGCGCATTTCGTATTTTCTGTTATGCTTGATTTGGTTTTGCTTGTTTTCAATTTTGGTTGATAACTTATCAAGCTCTGTTAGCGCTTAATCTGTCATGTGAGATCATGTTGTTTTGCCGACCCATTTTTCCTTATGTGAATATTTGAAGAGCGGTAACACTGTGTTTTGAGATATATAAAGGAAAGAGGGACAGGTAAGAGATGTCACGTGACGTACATCGCACACACTTAGGTTTTTCTTCTGTTTACATACTCTAGGTTTAGGGGCATGTGCCTTTCGTTGTAATTTTGCTTTGACAGGTAGAGTAGGGAAGTATACGACGTCTCGGGCGTCGAAGACTTTTTTTTTCTACATTTTTCTTTTGGTATTAGTTAGATTAGTTGAAAGTGGGTTAGAAAGATTATTTTTGTTTTATTCATTTCTTTGAGTTTGGCACTGTCCAGTTCCCTTTTTCCTTCCCAGGTCTGGAATAATATAATTTTCTGGTTTGTTATTTATTTATTATTGATTGCAAATAACTGTTTGTTTCTTTTCATATATATATATGTTTATATATAGACATATATTTTGGCCAGTTGTTGCACACAATAAATGTGTTTAAACTATCTGCTGTTTTCTGGTATCACTTACATCACTCCCAGTGTTCTAATGGTAAATATTGTTGACGGGTGACATAATGTTCCCCTTCTAACTACCTAGACTTCTAAAAACAGTGAAGGGACATAACACTGTCCTACATAACTAAGGGGTGTACACTTACCAAGCAACCATCCACAAGGGAGAATGCAATTCTAATTTTGACCTTAGTGAATATGGCTCAACCCTGGAAAAAGATACTTTAAGATATAAAATCGGAGCAAGAGAGATGGGAGATTGTTTTCTCTTTTCATTTACACAACTTAATTGGGCAAGATCATAAAGTCACATGGCATCTCCTACCACTGCTATGCAGATGATATTTAGCTCTATTTTTCATTTAAACTTAGTTCATTTAAACGTAATGCTCTCTTAACCCCAGAGAGCATCAAGCAATATTCTTGATATTCAAGAGCCTTTTACTATGTATTCATCACCACGAGAGCCTCCCATTGACTCAAGGTTTCCTCACACTCAGTGCAAATGCTATAATCTCATCCCTCAGGAGAGAATGAAGCAAGGACAGAGCTTGCGGTGAATGGAACGTAATGAGCGCACACATCTTTTATCTAACGCACATACAAACAAGTGGCTCCTGAAGAGAAAAAAGCTGATGATGTATATCTGTCAATCCGCCTGTGACATTATGGATTGTCATCGGCCAATGAGATTGGCATGTTTGTTACATGTGCTTCAGACTCCGGTCACGCTGATGGCATAGAACTTTGACGCTGTATCATGGAGTTGATGCTATTTCAACTCCAAGGCGCAGTGTCAAAGTTACTTCAAAATCCGCTTTCTTGATTACCCCATCTCACAGGCCAGCCTTTTCTGCATCACTATCGAGGACTTTGCCCAGCAGTTCTCGGCAATACCCCTCTAACTGTCTGTGTCCGAGGACATCCCCCTGCGGCGTATACATCTGCTAAGGTACCATTCACTCCAGTTATAAAGCTTGGAAGAACCAGGATCTTTTTTAGTATGATTCATTGTGTTTGGCTGAAAGAAGAACTTATACACCTAGGATGGCTTGACCCTTTAACCTCAGTACTCATGCTAGATCTCCCTTGAAAGGTTTATAGATTATCATTAAAAATCCTATGGAAAAAATAAATGGGATTTTACTGTACAGTGCAGTTTATGTTGAGTATTTTAGCACAGCTGGAACTCTGTATTGACCAGACACCATTCAGGATTGTTAAGGGCCATTTTATAATGTACCTTAAATGTGTACATCTTAAACTATATATATGTAAAATCCAATACTTATGCACAATATAAAAATACAGATAAGTTTTATTGTCTTCTGGCAGGTTAGTCGTTCATTTCTTTCCACAGGCCTGAAATGGATAAATTGGCGGTCTGTAAGCTTGGCATTCAAAGCAACACTGTGTTCTGGCATGACGTAGGCTTTGTTTTGTATTAGTGCTTTGAGAGAGCAATTTTCTAACATTTCAAGAGAAATCTGCATAATACTCATGCTGTCTCAGACCATTTTTGTCCATATTAAAAATATATATATTAGGATGTATTAGCAATGATAAGCATTGTGTGAGGAACAAAATAAAATATTCCCTATTCTACTTGGATAGAAGAAACATGATAACTAGTGTAATTTGGTAACACTCACATGAAACATGATACAACCCATTTTTGTATTGGCAGTCTATTCCTCACAAAGCTATCATAAAACAAGACCTGCAGTGCATAAGTCATATTCATAACTTTTGCAGTACTTATAATAGCTCTTTTAGAGATTGTATGCTGTATGCTTTTGTTGTATGGAAATAAGGATCATGGACATTCAATTATCTTCTTTTGTGTCTCCTGAAAGAAACAAAGTTTGGAACAGCATATATCACTGACAACTATATCCAATGATCAGCTTGCTTAGAATCATTCATAAATATTTTCTTTGCAAGAAGTTCGAATTTCAAAAGTGTTAATGATAAATTCCTATATAATATGTTGTCTAATGATCCAAAACACACATCTATTCCCGGTCTTGTTCAACAGCATGTATGTAATTATGGAAGTCAGTAAGTGTAACGATCTCATTAATCCCAGCATTATTGCTGTATTAATTCCTCAGTCAATCTATGCTACATGAAAATAACTGTCCTTTTTCTAGTCGTTTAGGACTCTGAAGAGTTCAATTTCATAGAAGGGTGTTTCTTTAATTAGGGGCAATTTCTTCTTTTTAAACATATACGTTTCACACTCATACTACACTGTAAGACAAAAAAGTAATAAACAAAAGTTACTGGTCATTTTCTGCTAGGACATTTTCTGTTAAGATTACGGAAATATCCTTTAATATTAAAATACATCACAATTCAAAATACGGATAAAACACCTATACGGAAAAATACTGTTTTCATTAGGCACTAGAGAAACAAGAGATATGGACATTTCTTTTGTAGTTTATTATTCAATTTAACATTAAATGGATCAAACAATGGACATACGATACATGCAACATAGAGTAGAATCTTCTGTATGTTTTCTGAAACAGCATGATATAATTTCCACCGCAATGTTAGCGCAAAATTTCTTAGATAGCGTTCTGTAATGGAAACGATGGATTATATTCTAGTGCAGACCTGGGCATTGTACGGCCCCCGGGCCACATCAGGCCCTCTGGCTGTCCTTGACCGGCCCGCGTGAGGTATTTGGTTAATTAAAGCTGGAGTCCATAACTTTTTTTTGTGTTCAAATTTTACAAAAAATATACATTGAGCGAGTACACCCATGAATCAATTTTCCAAACCGTGTTTTTGTCTTATCCCGAATCACTATGGTACATCTATAATCAGTGTTTATATTCTGACTATTTTATGCCAGTCGGGTTAACTGCTGCGCAGCAGTGACTGCGTGACTCGTCATATAGACATGAGAGAAGTAGCTCCGGCTGCAATGTTCTTCCGCAAGACACGTGCAGTTCTGTTTATTAACCGCCAGAGTGCCAAAAGTTATTGACTGCTGCTTTAAAAGTCAAGGCAACTGTTTTTTTTGTTTTTTTTTACATGTCAGTCACAGTGTGTGTGTGATGCACCTTCACTCATATGTGTTCGCGATCATGCAGCACACCTTTCAAGAAATGTGAGTTTGCTGTTAGCCTTGAAATATGTTAGCTAACGTTAAAAAAAGAAAGATCGATGCAGAATGTAGAGTTTTTAACAAGGCATGGACTTCTAAGTATTTATTTACTGAAGTCAAAGGTAAAGCTGTGTGTTTAGTTTGTGGAGAACAGATAGCTGTGCTCAAGGATTACAATTTGAATCGCCATTACGAGACTAAACATGCAGAAAAATACAAGAATTTGACGGACGCAGAGCGGGCACGGACATCTGACGCGTTGCTAGCTAAGCTGCAAAAGCAGCAAGGACTTTTTAACAAGCTTCACGGATCCAGGGATGCAGCAGTCAAGACCAGCTTTGTGATATCCCACAAAATCGCAAAAAAAAGTAAGCCATTCTGTGATGGGGAGTTTATCAAAGAATGTTTAGTGGACTCTGCAGCGCTAATATGCCCTGAGAAAAAAGACGCATTTGCGAATGTGTCCCTCTCCAGGCGAACAGTAACGAGACGAGTCGAGGACATCGCGGGAAATCTGGAGCTTCAGCTGCAAAACAAAGTGGACAATTTTGACTATTTCTCCTTGGCTCTGGACGAGAGCTGTGATGTCCGCGACACAGCCCAGTTACTTATCTTTGTACGTGGGATAACGAAAGACTTTGCGATGACGGAGGAGCTGGCAGCTATGCGGTCAATGAAAGGGACCACAACGGGGAGTGATTTGTTTACAGAGGTAAATTTATCCATGGACAAACTGGGACTAAAATGGGACAAACTGACAGGTGTTACAACCGATGGTTGTCCAAATCTGACTGGGAAAAATGTTGGACTTTTGAAGCGGATGCAAGATAAAGTGACTGAAATAAACCCAGAACAGAAATTGACATTTTTGCATTGCATTATTCACCAGGAGGTGTTGTGCAAGTCAGTGCTAAAAATCAACCATGTTATTGATGTTGTTACTAAAATAGTTAACTTCATCAGGGCAAGAGCACTGAATCATAGACAGTTTGTTGCACTTTTGGAAGAGTGTGAAAGTGAACATAGTGACATAGGCTACCACACAACTGTCAGATGGCTCAGCCTAGGCAAGGTGCTTAAAAGAGTTTGGGACTTGAGAGCAGAAATTCAGGAGTTTTGTGAGATGAAATGCAGGGACACCCCAGAGCTCTCAGATGCAGACTTTATAGCAGATCTGGCTTTTGGTGTTGATGTGACTGCATTAATGAATGAACTAAACACTAAGCTGCAAGGCAAGGGCCTCTTTGTACATGAAATGTACAGCTTGGTGACAGCTTTCATGAGGAAGTTGAAGTTTCTTTCAAGCCAATTGGAGGGCAACGTTCTTACCCACATGTCAACACTGAAAGAAGTCACACCATCAGCTGATCACCTCCGCAGGTACTCATCCATGTTATGGGCACTGCATGATGAGTTTTCAAGGCGATTTGAAGACTTCAAAACAGTAGAGGGTGAAATGCACATGATTTCTTCTCCCTTCACTTGCAGTGTGGATTATGCACCCATTGATGTTCAGCTTGAACTCATTGATCTGCAGTCTGATAAACTATTAGCAGAGCACTTTAAGTCAGTATCACTACTGCATTTTTATTCTTCTCTCAAAGAGGAAAACTTTCCACACATAAGGAGGCATGCTCAGAGGATGTTGGTTCTCTTTGGATCTACCTACATTTGTGAACAAACATTCTCAGTGATGAGGTTTAACAAATCCAGATACAGATCCTCTCTCAGTGATGATCACTTGTGTGCTGTCCTTCGCATATCAACCTCAGATATGCAACCTGACTTCAGTGCACTTGTTAAAGCCCAACACAGGCTAGATTTCTCTCACTGAACAAGAAAAAAAAAACGTGGGTAATCAAACAAACAACACTGTGGTCATTTATTGCTTTTTTATATAGTTAATGTGATGGTGGTCTTTGAAATACTTGCTTTTTTGTATAAAGTTGTGATGCTAGTTTTTGAAACACTGCAAAAAATGCACATTTCAAAACTGTTTTTGTGAAATGTTTATTAAATAGTGATTCATTTCATTCATTTCCTGCTTTTTTTTTTTATCAAGAGAAATAATATATTGGGCAGAACTGAGTCAAGTATATTGGTCCGGCCCTCTACAACCGCCCCAGTTTCTCATGTGGCCTCTTGTGGAAATTAATTGCCCACCCCTGTTCTAGTGGGATATCATGTCCACTCTTAAAATAATAAAAACATTATTAAACAAATTTTTTTTACATATTTAATTTTATGCATGGCAATGTTTTGTACATTTTCCAAAACTACTGAAAGTGCCAGTAGTTAAAGGAACCCAAACTCTGTAGTTTCTATATTACAATGCATTACAGGGGCCCAAAGAGAGAGTCTACTTACAACACGCCAGGAAAAGAAAAATCAAGGACATTTTCATCAACATCTTTTGAGGTCAAACGTCTGGGAAAAAGCAGGAAATAGTTGTGAATATGACATCACAAAATATGGAATCATTGTTTCAATTGAATATACAGATCCAGATACATAGTTTACAATTAAAATAGTGCTTACCCGAGTAGAACCCAGAGCAGAAGAAATGAGCCCTGTGTCAGAGGAGGCAAACATGAGCTTACTGTATGCCACACGATGAGCCTCGCTTTGCCAATGTTGATATTAGCCATGTAAATATGTTCCTTTGGCACATTTAAGAGACACGCTTTTAGAAAAGTAATTGAAACATGAGAGAAACATTTTAACTGTATGACATCCTTGTCTTCTTCAGTAGCATTTTAGAATCATTGATACTAGATTTTGTTAATATTCTAAATTTGATTTTCTAATTGTATTTTCTGTTTTTATTTTAATTTAAGGTAAAGTTTTATAATTCTGATGTGTTTTATATGCCAATAGATGTTTTATTTAATCAGTTAATCCCTCATTGATGAACATTCAAAAGTTGCTTTGTATTTGAGTAATTTTTGTCCAGCAACATCTTATTTGCAATTATTTCAGCATATGCATTTTCCAAATGATTGGTTAAGGGGCACTATTATTTTAACTAGTATTATTTTAGTATCATTGAGATACTAGTATAACTATTTTTTATTAATTATACTGTATATACACTCACCTAAAGGATTATTAGGAACACCTGTTCATTTCTCATTAATGCAATTATCTAATCAACCAATCACATGGCAGTTGCTTCAATGCATTTAGGGGTGTGGTCCTGGTCAAGATAATCTCCTGAACTCCAAACTGAATGTCAGAATGGGAAAGAAAAGTGATTTAAGCAATTCTGAGTGTGGAATGGTTGTTGGTGCCAGACGGGCCGGCCTGAGTATTTCACAATCTGCTCAGTTACTGGAATTTTCACGCACTTCCATTTCTAGGGTTTACAAAGAATGGTGTGAAAAGGGAAAAACATCCAGTATGCGGCAGTCCTGTGGGCGAAAATGATTGTTGATGCTAGAGGTCAGAGGAGAATGGGCCGACTGATTCAAGCTGATAGAAGAGCAACTTTGACTGAAATAACCACTCGTTACAACCGAGGTATGCAGCAAAGCATTTGTGAAACCACAACATGCACAACCTTGAGGCGGATGGGCTACAACAGCAGAAGACCCCACCGGGTACCACTCATCTCCACTACAAATAGGAAAAAGAGGCTAGAATTTGCAAGAGCTCACCAAAATTGGACAGTTGAAGACTGGAAAAATGTTGCCTGGTCTGATGAGTCTCGATTTCTGTTGAGACATTCAGATGGTAGAGTCAGAATTTGGTGTAAACCAAATGAGAACATGGATCCATCAGGCCTTGTTACCACTGTGCAGGCTGCTGGTGGTGGTGTAATGGTGTGGGGGATGTTTTCTTGGCACACTTTAGGCCCCTTAGTGCCAATTGGTCATCGTTTAAATGCCACGGCCTACCTGAGCATTGTTTCTGACCATGTCCATCCCTTTATGTTTTAGTTTACAATTAAAATAGTGCTTACCCGAGTAGAACCCAGAGCAGAAGAAATGAGCCCTGTGTCAGAGGAGGCAAACATGAGCTTACTGTATGCCACACGATGAGCCTCGCTTTGCCAATGTTGATATTAGCCATGTAAATATGTTCCTTTGGCACATTTAAGAGACACGCTTTTAGAAAAGTAATTGAAACATGAGAGAAACATTTTAACTGTATGACATCCTTTTCTTCTTCAGTAGCATTTTAGTATCATTGATACTAGATTTTGTTAATATTCTAAATTTGATTTTCTAATTGTATTTTCTGTTTTTATTTTAATAAATTTAATTTAATATATTTAAGGTAAAGTTTTAGTAATTTTGATGTGTTTTATATGACAATAGATGTTTTATTTAATCAGTTAATCCCTCATTGATGAACATTCAAAAGTTGCTTTGTATTTGAGTAATTTTTGTCCAGCAACATCTTATTTGCAGTTATTTCAGCATATGCATTTTCCAAATGATTGGTTAAGGGCATTATTATTTTAATCAGAATTAATTTAATATCATTGAGATACTATTATAACTATTTTTTTATTCATTATATATACGTATATATATATATATATATATATATATATATATATATATATATATATATATATATATATATATATATATATATATATATATATAAACATTTTTTTTTTTCATTTTAGTTAAAGGCACACTATGTTACTTTTTTTTGTTCAAAATTTGCAACATTTAAGTAATCATTAAAAAAAAAAAACATTTTAAGAGTCAAAAGATTATCAATCCTTCTTCCAAAATGTGTTTTTGTCTTTTGTCTCGATTCCCTATGGTATATTATTTTGGTGTTTATATTTTATAAACACTATTATAAGTGTTTATATTTTGAACCTAACATGATGGTTTTCATGGGAAATTGCTTATGTCATTCGCCCCTGCGTGACTTGTTATACATTTCTACTTCGACGTGTGTCTGGTGTGGGAGTGGCATAGGTTAGTTTAATGTGTGTGTGTGTGTGTGTGTGTGTGTGTGTGTGTGTGTGTGTGTGTGTGTGTGTGTGTGTGTGTGTGTGTGTGTGTGTGTGTGTGTGTGTGTGTGTGTGTGTGTGTGTGTTTGTGTGTGTGTGTGTGTGTCTGGTGGGGGAGTGGCATAGGTTAGTTTAATGTGGTGTTTTAAAATGGTGTTTTATTCACTCAACAGGAGAGTAGGGTATTTATTGGACACATAAATTGCCATATCTAGCTCTTGTTGTGGAAATTTTAATATTCATTGATCCTTAATAGGTATTACAAAGTAGTGTGAGTCACATGTTTCTATTGTGTGAACAGGATTATATGTATGTTTGTATACCTATGGACACTTTGGGAACAGCTGGGAAGGGACTTTTGACCCTAGAATTTACTCTAATATTTACCTTTGGTGGTCTTAAGTGTTAACTATTGACGAATAAAAGGATATGCAACAGCATATGTTTTATCTTGAACGTGCATGGGGGAAAAGAAACTCGCTGAGTAAAGACCTTGAGAATAGTATAAAGGCTGTCCGGCTCTTCCTGTCAGGGTCTCACTCACTCCACGGGGTAACTGTTGTGTCAGCGACTGGGCCTATTCTTGCAAGAATAAATACTTCTCTTTTTATTAATTTGACTCTGAGTGTCTCTTATGCAGTGATGATGTTTAACAGAAGTTTTGCCACAGCACTCTCTAACAGAGTTTAGTGTAAAGCACTATCTATTGTGAAGATCATTTCATTATGGTTGTTGTAGTGCTGGAATTTATTTTCAAGGCAGTAGCGTGTCTATTAATGGGTGAAGCTACAGTAACGTCTTTAGCTAGTCAGCCTGAGATGCTTTCTTTCTAAACTGGTTATATCTCTTAAGCCTAGTAGTGAATGTTCTTCCACACAATGCATGCAGTTTTGCCTTTTAACCGCTAGAGGGCCAATAGTTACATAGTGTTTATTTTTTTATATGTCTGTATAGTTTTTATATGGTTTTAGTTTTCGTTTACTAAAATAACCACACATTCACTAACTTCCCTTAGGATTTAACATTGTGGGAATCTGTGCTGGCATAATGGAAGTCTGTTCAAATTTGATATGTGGGCAAGAGAAATTTCTTCTGATAGACCTTCAACCCCTTTGATTTTGAACAAACCTATTCATTTGTATGTATATAGTGTAACCAAACACTCATAGGCATAACATGAATTGTATATTTCCTTGAAATATTACTCTGGTGTCATATCTGATCCATTTGTTAGTCCAGGATGCAGGACTTTGAAGCCTCCAATCACAATTTGGCATCTGTAAGGTATTTCAAAATCTTGTACGCTGTTACATAATATTTACGTCATATCTAGCCTGGCTAACGCTAGACCCAATCTCGTTGAGAATTGGGTCTGGGAACCACATGCGCAATTTCTCGTATTTGAGGCGTGGTTTCAGAATGCCCGTCGCAGTTTATTGGGTGCTAAGAATGTCTATCAAATATGCCTGTACGTAGCTCATAGCCAATCGTTTCGATTATACCAGATGACGTATGTAGAGCGACAGAAATTAGACAAGGAAGAAGACGATGGGAAAGATCTTTTTTGTAAACAATGACGTTAAGCGATTATTGCCGTTTGTGCAAGATAAATATGAGGGTAGAAGGTATATATGGACACTCCACAGACATGTTTCCGTGTGTCGCATAGATGTCGTCATCGTCTAGCTGCTCCCTCCCCGTTCTGTGATTGGTTCCCTAAATGAGGCGAAAAATCTGCCCATGGTATCCAGACTGCCTTTCAGCGTGAATTGAATCGCGCTGCGTTAAGGCAGTATGGGGAAACCCAGGCTACGTCATATCATCATTAGCATCAACTTTCAAATACCCTTCCACTATGTTTTGCTCTGTCACTAACTTTTTTAAGTGTGTGTGTGTGTGTGTGTGTCTGTAGGAGATTACCGCTGCCGGGGGTTCTGGGAATGTGTAGCTTCAGGTGTATTAATTCAGAGAGGGAGATATTGTCTTTCTCTTGGACTCCAGGGGCTTCTGGTGCTGCACAAACTGAATTTTAATACAGATGAGAAACCTCTGCTGCACAGTTTAATGTATTTATGGAGTGTGTGCTTTGATTTCACATGTGTTTATTGCAGAAAGTTGGGTCTAAAATCGATATGGCATTCAGTAATGACATTGGAAGAGGGTTATGGTGTCAACCAGGGGGTGCTGAAGAGAGATGACACTTTAGTTAACACCGATTAACCAGCCTGAGTGAGTGAGACAATAACTTAACTCAAGGGCTCTCTTTAATACACATTTGGGCAGATTTGGGCAGCATGAAGATGTTGGACGAAGCCCATTGAGGGGTCACATGGCATTTCACTCAAGCTCCTCAGTATGTTTGATTTGGCAAGGAGAGTGTGCAACGATGCCACAAGTGTTTCCTAGCAACAGTGTCCCCCCCCCCCCCCCCCCCCCCTCCCCTCCTCCAACTGCAGCAATGCACCACTTTCCAAAGCTCTGAATTGCATTTTAATTTTGAGATTCTTGTCACCGGCCTCTCTTGGAGAAAAGCGTAAGAGTAAAACCAAGTGCTTCTAGCTTAGTTTCGTTCGTATTGCCTTCCGAAATGTGTCAGATTGTAATTCATTATGTAGAGCAAGTATGCTGAGGTGCTAAACCACCGATTATAAGTTTAGTTTTCTCTTTAAAGTAAAGTGGTGTCAGAAGAGTATCAATAGTTTCTGGGATAAGTTATGGCAGGACTGATGTGAAAAACACGATTTTTTTTAAGTTCATCCAATTGCTTCAAGCAATTTGACATGAGGAATCACATTTGTATTGATATTCTGACATGCAAGAGGTCATTGCAGTATAAAAAAGTTTCAGATTTCACACAAATTCCTCCTCACTGCAAAAAAGTGCTGCCAAAACTCCTTCCTCCACATTGTGACGTCACACGTTGGTAGATATGTAGATATTTGCATCAGCTTTTACCTTGCCATTCTCCAGACATTAAAATTGGACATTTACTAACAAGTCTTAAAGGAGATGCAGCAGCAAAACCAGTGTTTGAAAATAACAATGTTTAGAATATTATATCTGTTTTATGTGCATCAAATTTTGCTTTATAACATCATAAGAGAACCTTAAGGAATACATAACAAATTTCTTTTAAAAAAAATGTAATGACCCCTTTAAAAAGCATGACTATATGGAAGTGACATCATAAATTATTTTTAATTACATGGTTATAGCACACTTCTCTGTATGTTTAGTCAACATTTGCAACCAATTTTCAAAGACAAATCAAATCAAAGACAAACATATTTTCTATGCAACAATGTGCACTGACTATTGCAACATTATTTTTCCTGTTATCTCTGTAAAGCTGCTATATAAATAAATGTGACTTGACTTGACTTGATGGACCATGCACCAGGAATGTGCATTAAGGTATAAACTGGGTCAATTTTGACTTCATGTTGATTTTGAGGGCGTCGTCCCTTTTCTTTGGCTCCCAAAGCAGAACTGAAAAACATACCTGAGAGTCCCACAAATCATTTGCAAAGGTTTAGGCTTGTCTTTTAGTCTTCCTCTAGGTGGGATCCTCCTAAATACACAGATAAAAACAATGTATTAGAACCTTTTCTTTAACATATCACTAGACTGCAACTGTGGCATCATGTAGTTATAAAAGCCACAGACAGGGGGAGCCATTGCATTTTGAATCCAAACAGAAGTGTTTTGTATTCTTCAGAAGTGCCTCCTACGGCCAAGTCGCTGCTTTGAACTGCTAACTTGCAGTCTATTCAGTCTTTTCACTTGCTGAATTAACATTTTGTGCCAGTTTGAAGCAACCCATATTTGGCCAATTTGCGCTGACTGAATTATTATGCATCGTATTTGAGCTAAATGAGTTTGATTGTCCTAGCACAGCTGTAAGCTTATTTTCCCACTGGAGAGGAAATGACTCTCCTATCATTGCCGTATGCCAGCTCACTTTAAACCTCAATCTTATCCGATCACGCCAATTGACCTCAATAGAGTTTGAAGCTAAAATGTTGCTAAACTAATAGTGTGATACTCTAACAAGTAAGGCACACACATATAAACTAGTTTTTTTGATCAATCACTGTCATTGCTTGTTTTCACAGACCTTCACATGCATTCAGGATTTTCCTTGCTTTGAAGATTCTCCGTTATATAATCTAGGTCATGGAAGAATGTTCTAGTAGATGTCTGGAAGCTGGCAGGTCTCGCTCACAGTCGCGCGGCTGAAAGCTGTGTTTGATTGGGCCGGTGAGGTGAGTGTCACATGAATCACAGTCAATCAGATATTGAGCAAAGACCAGGGAGACAGTCCTGATGGATCAGTTCGGGAGAGAGAGAGTATGAATCACAATAGAGACGCACAGCACTTATCGGACAGGTTTTGATGAATGTCTGTATGCTTGCAGTCGGAGGGGGGTGGTCATAGTAGTCAATTACCAGGAACACTGACAATATGTGCAGCCAGGGTAAATGATGAGGACATTGGGACAAAACACTTCGATCATTTCGTTCATTTACGTCAATACCATTTGCATGGAATTGGATTTCTTTCAGTTTAACTGTAAAATCCTTGTATTTGGTAATTACAGTAAGTAAACGCAAGTAGAATGATTCATTGGTCATTTAACCTAAATGCTATTTGTGTCCTTCACATAATATAGTAACTTTTAATGTATGTTTATGTTTTTTATTGCCTTATTTATTTTTGTCTCTTCATTGGACAGACTTGGACTTCATTGGACTTGATCTACCTTGAGGTTTTAATGTGTACCAAAATGTAAACAGAAATAAAGTGATTTAACGTGAGATGGGACATTGCAGTTTATTAACACATACACACATTTTATCTAATGAAATGTTTCAAATCTTGTCTGTGATTGTGCTAGACTGTACATCTAAATAATTCCCACAATCTGTGCTTGGCTTTAAAACACTGTTCATTAAAAGAGCAGCTAATTACAGCAGCTGCATTATCTATAATTATTTTCCCAGCCAACTTCCCTGATAAAAATGTCTTCTGTGCAGTCAAATATGTAATTATATTTTTTAAACACTAATAATTCACGTAATTAAAGTCAAGCTTTTCTTATTTCTGTATATAGCCTATCGGAAATGCTTCTCCTCACGTTTTCATCAAAGACCAAACCATATTTACATCTCATCACATTACATGTATTGCAGAAAGTCTTCATTTTGGACAATATTGTTTCAAATCAAATGTGTTCTGACATTTTTGTTGTTGTTGTTGTTGTTGTTGTTGTTGAAAAGTGTATTTCTAATACCTGTTTTAAAATAAATGCCAAAAAGTTTGATATTCAAGCTGATGAAATTGAGCCTTTCCCTTTGGCCCTGTTTCTAATATCGTCTCTGGTTTAATAAAGAGCCAAATGTTATTTCTGTAAATCTCAATATCATTTGGCAGTAAAGCAGCACCATGGAAACAAGGGTGGGTCAAAACGTGAAAGCTTTTTTTAAACCCTGGTTGACGCAGTAGAACGGCGTCCATGTTTTACGCCTCTAGATGGCAGAAAGACCACACTGATGCACTGCATTCAAACACTGCACATGAAACTGAGGTTAATTACAAAGATCCCTCATGCAGAGAACACGATTGCTTAAATATTCTTCAATAATGATAAAAAAGCCTCTCTATTAATAATCTGTTCTTTCACACGGTGTTGCTGCCATACCAGATTGTGTTTTAAAATGTCCTTACACTGTAGCTGTACTGGTATAAAAGTACTTGTATATGCATATCATGTCTGCATTAATAAAAGGATTGCAGATGTTTGTAATTTCATGCAATGAGGTTTAACCCAGTTCGACTTTAAAGATGATGATGGACGTGCCATTAACTGGGTGATTAAATAAAGCCTATAATGTAGGTTACTACATTGATTTGTGGTCACAAATACTCTCAAAAGAACATAATGGTAAAAGGTTATGACTTCAAAACATTCTGACTTCAAATGAAGTATGATTTCTAGAGCAGGTTCCCCTGCATAATATTAATGCACAATGTCACTATTTGAGATAGCTACATAATGCATGGGTAAGTTTTAAGCCAACTATGAACAGTCCCCGTCTCAGACGTCACGCCCACTGATCATTGGCTGAACGTGTGATGTGTATGACACACACAATTGGAAACACTTCAGGAGTTTCTAAGTCATCTTTTGATTGGTTGAATTCTACAGGATTTCCGAGAGATGTGTGTGTCGCGTTATTTAACGGTCCGCCTGGAAACTAAGCTCTCGTGATGCGAAACCCTAGCCTGGATTCCAGCCAAACTTTTATTTTTTTTTGTGGCCGAACAGAGCACAACATTTGAGGTCGGGAAGTTCGGTCTGGACTTGATCCGTTGAGAAGCAAGTATGTCCGAACCAGAGCTGTTCGGACTTATCTATTTGTCAGGGCCGGCTTTATACGATGATGAACAGATGATCAACAGTAACGTAATCATCCACATCACCAAAGAGCGCTTGGGTTGAACTCGTTTACAATAGGGTGACCATATTTTGTCCTGAAAAAACAGGACACTCGGCCCGGCAAACAGATAGGCCTACTCAAATGATACTCGAAGTTTACTCAAAGAAACCTTATTAATTTCAATACATTTAAAGTAGGTTATGCCTCCTCTGTATGGATATAAATTTGTTATATTGTTATATGAAAACAGGACATGTCCTGGGAAAACAGGACAGTTGGTCACCCTAGTTTACAACAAAGAATGGCTTCCACTGGAGAATTTAGATGTGTAGATTCAGCCATCGCGTCTGTTATAGAAGATATAGACAGCGCGTTTATTTTAAAAGAGGAACAGAGAAGCGCGATCAAGGCATTTGTTGATCCAATAGTGTGCAGATCCATTGTCTTTCCTGGTTCGGATGAAACACGCCCCATAATGGAGCAGTATCAGACTCACATTCTCACTAAAATCTGAGTATGACGACGTCAGGCTTGCGAAACCTCCTCATGGAACACGAAAGACATATTGTTTACACCTGTGACAATGAACGCTTATGCAGAACCTGATTTCACCAAGTGCAACATGTTCCAGTATCGACATCTTTGTTGATCCTGGAACAACATTCTAATCATCCAATCAGATTTGAAGGAGTTAAGTTTAGGCTTAGAATCAGGGCTTCTACAACAGTGTTATTCATCTATCACTTCCCTATGATTTTAGGGATAGCTTATAGGTAGGGTTAGGTTAAGGGGTAGGGATAGGGTTAGGATAACATTTTTGGATAGGAATGTTGTTTCAGGATCAACAAAATATATGGTAACACTTTATTTGGTAACACTTTATTTTAAGGTGCTATTAAAGTGTAAATTGCAGGTTAACCACCACAACTGATTAATGTGTACATTAAAGTGCCCAATATGTATATATTTAAAAATTTCTGTCTTAAAATGCGTTAAAATAACATTTATTGGGGTTTCTTCAAAGGTAGCGTGTTTTTTACCGTAACTGGGTGATGATGTCATAACAGGGAGCTGCGGGCAGTAATGCACTCACTCTGTGTGTGCTGTTTGAGGGAGAATAAAACGATTTGCGGGACTCCCGCAAACTAGAAATATCTGAATAAAACGTAAAAACTAATACAATTTTATTCATCTGTTGCAGAAAATCAATAAGAACATCTAAAACAAAATAGAAACGGTTTACAGGCAGAGTTTCTATTTCTAACATGTCAGCAGCGAGGAGCGATGTAGCCAATCACAGACATATGTGTTGATTTCTTGAACGCAACAATAGCCAATCAGAAGCATTTACGATGGACTCCCCTCACCGCTCAAAACAGACTTTTTGTTCAGTACTGAATTCTGTATGCTGGCAAATCCTCTAATTATAACAAACATAGTGTAACGTTATATATTATGAAAGCTTCATTGATAATAACAGAGATGTGTGAGATCGCGATGAACTGATGTCAGCTTCATGCCATGCACGCAGTAGCCCGCTTGCTTTTATGTTATAACAGCGACACGTAGGCTAACTTGAAAGTATGTGGTGGAGGTACAGAAAAAAAGTATTTTTGCGGGCGGGAGCGGGACAAAACATGAATGTTGCGGTCGGGAGAAAGTAATTGAGCACGTCAGTTATAACGACACACGTATTCAAAAATAGCCGGGTTTAAACCGGGCTCGGGCTCATAGTTACAGTTAATGTGTCGGGCCGGACTCGGACACAGCGGGCTCGGGTAACGTTAGGGTCTTGCTTGATGTTTTGGGCCTGATCTAAGCTCTACCTCGGGTAAGTTATGCAAACACTTACAGGCACGAATCAGCCGTTTGTCCTTGGGAAACTTGTGGAGCCTCTCCCCGTTTTTGGTGTATTCGTACATCCCGCACAATAGTTAACCATTTTCGCTAGCTAGGTCTCCTCCAATATAACGTAACTCTAGGCTTGTTGCATAGACCGTAGAAGCTTGGAGTCCCTGTCATGACATCACGCCCAGCCTAGTGGAAGGAGGGGGCGTGCTTAAAAGCACTGTAAAACGAACCAACTTTTCATTATATTCAGCATTTGGTATAAAAAATATAAAAAAAACCAATGGTGGGCGGTTCTTATCTTTATATTTAGTAAGCACATCGCATTATCTTCGTGACGATTTTTACCTGAAATTTACACTTTAATAAGCAGTAATTAACAGTTAATAAGACACTTATAAGACCTAATAAGATGCATATAAGATGCATATAAGCATTAACTACTTCATATAACTTCTGAGGACGCTTTGTTTCACTTTTCCCGCTCTACTCAATCGTGCCGCCGACGAGCCTCACGACAGTTACAGCCAGGGTGAGTGTAGACTCCATCCCCTGGGGTCCAGCTGGGTCATGACCACTCCGGGGCCGCTCAGTTGCCTCTCCGGGTTCGTCTTGTGCTTTAATTAACCCTTATATGAAGTAGTTAATGCTTATATGCATCTTATATGCATCTTATAAGGTCTTATAAGTGTCTTATTAACTGTTAATTACTGCTTATTAATAGCACCTTAAAATAAAGTGTTACCGTCTGGAGCTTCTGAAGTTACAGTAAAACACAACTTGGGGGCGCTCAAGCTCAAAACGGTCTTGCCGATCACACGTAACAGCGAAGAAGATATACGCCAAGTAGCGCCTACACTGCCGGGAAGAAATAAGACGAGGAAGATGCAAGGCAAGATGAATGTAGAGCTGCTGGTGTCGGAACATAATGATTATATGACAAACGCGACAGCTACAACAAAAATCTTGATAAAACAGAACTGTTATGGAGTGGTATTGCGGAGCAAATGGGCCTTGATGGTGAGTTTCATTTCATTTAATTGTCTTTCATGTACCGGGGTATTTCTCTTTTACATTAAGGGAATGAATGTGCATGTTCACTCGGCTCATCGTCAGCGATAATCGCTTGGGTGTGAACACAAAAAACGTGTTGAAAAACGCTGGTGAATAACAGGCGCCGATATTTGTCCCGGTGTGTACAGCCCTTTAGGATGCCTAGGATCAACTAAACACTGGATGTTCAAAAGAATGAGAAGTATGTGACTCTTAGGCCTTGTTTCACAGACAGGATTAGGCCTTTGTTCGATTAGGACATTTAAATAGCTTTTATAAACGTGCCTTAGAAAAAAAAAACATTACTGGTGTGCATTTGGAGACAAAACAATGGCACTGACATATTTTAAGATATATCAGTTTAAAACAGCTCAAATGAGCATTTTAGTCCAGGACTGGGCTTAAGGCTTGTCTGTGAAACCGGGGATTAGACTCTTTAAATGCGTCTAAGAGTTTTGCACACTGTTTTGTTATTGTAGGGCCATCGACTTTACATTGTCACGCCCACAAACATGAAGCTGAACAAAAAGAACTGTGATTGGTTGCTTTACATGTCGGTCAGACGTCCTGTTGGGCATCATTGGCCAATGAAATCTGCGATGGAGTCCAGACCTTCTGCCGTCAGTATGAAGGTCTGGCTATGCGAGAGTAACTAATGAAAGGCTTAAAGGATTCTCATCCTGACAAGGATAAAGTATAGCCAAGGCATCCATAAGGTCATAGAAGAGATTATCACGGGCAGTATGTTTAAAACCTTTATCATGGCAACTGCATTTGCTTTAGCTGGAAAATCGAAATCAACAACAAATGGTTTATATGTGAAATAACCTTGTGGTAATACATATTTTTATATAAACCAACAAGTGAAATTATTCATAACAAAAGTCAGTGCAGAAAGAGATTTACTTTAAGGCTTAAAGCATTCTCCGACTCTAAAATCTGATTGAATGAGCCACCAAAAGCCATATTATACCACACATACAACAGATTACAATGTACATATTAAAGGGATAGTTCACCCAAAAATGAAAATTAAGTCATTAATTACTCACCCTCAAGCTGTACCAACCCCGTAAGACCTTCGTTCATCTTCGGAATAAAAATGAAGATATTTTTTGATTAAATCTGAGAGGTGGATCACTCCTCCATAGGCTTCCTAAGGGATTGAAACTTGACGGCCCAGAAAGTCATTGAAGAAAATGTTTAAATATTTAATGTGCCTATAGTGGCTAGATCTTAAGTTTATCGAGCTACGAGAATACTTTTTGAGCGCAAAAAAACAAACTAAAATAGCGACTTTATTCAAGTATTCTCTTTGGGCCTGGAGATTTCACGTAGTGTTATTGTGCAACGCTTCTGGTTGAACGTCACACACACACACACATGACCAGCGTCGGCCAATAGTGAGCCTGCGTGTGACGTATAACACAGAAGTTACACTACATCAACAGCTTAGGAGAATGACACGGAAGAGAAGAGATGGTTGAATAAAGTCGTTATTTTAGTTTTTTTTGCGCGCAAAAAATATTCTCGTCGCTTAATAAACTTAAGATTGAGCCACTGTAGCCATTTGGACTATTTTAACGATGTCTTTAATAACTTTTCGGGGCTGTCAGGTTTCAATCCCTTAGAAGCCTATGGAGGAGTGATCCAGCTCTCAGAGTTAATCACAAATATCTTAATTTGTGTTCCGAAGATGAACGAAGGTCTTACGGGGTTGGTACAGCATGAGGGTGAGTAATTAATGACTTAATTTTCATTTTTGGGTGAACTATCCCTTTAACATTGAAAAAATGGTCATGTAAAAGGTTACTTAGTACTGTAGGCTTTACTTGGCATTTGTGGCATATGGCAAAACATAGCTATTTGAAAGGGTCGCCATTTTGATTAATGCATGTGGAAAAGACAGCAAAAGTTAACAAGGGGTCTACAAGCCTCTGCTTAGGAAATGTTACGTGATGAGCATGTGGGAGTTGTGATGCCTTATCGCTGATCTACAGGAGAGTTCTCCCACACATGTGCCACCTATCTCTGCAGTTCATCCAGTTTGGAGAGAAATATACAGCATTATCACGGCTCTCCAGTATGCCTAGACACGCATCCACTGTGGCACGATAGGAGAATAACAAACCTACTGGGGGGTCTCGGTCTAATGAGCACAAGCTGAAATTATATTTGGCATATACCCCTTCCTAGACATCTTAAGAGGCATCTTTAGTATGGCACCTGCTCGGAAATCCACAAGTCCAACAAGTCTCAATACGTTCCTGTCTCCCGTGAGCAACAAATAATGCCAGAAATCGAACTATTTTCAAATACTTTAAACATTTGGCAGACACTTATCCAAAGCACCTTACATCTTATTCAAAATAATCATGTCTTGCATTTCATGGGAATCAAACATACAAACAAAAAACATAACCTTGGCATTGCTAGTGTAGCGTCATGTCTGAGCTACAAAAAAACGCATAATAGCCCAATTTGTTTTCTCAAATGCAATAGCTTTTTTTTACATTTATTTTTGGAAATATGAGCTTAGCTTGCTAAGCACCAGCACAGAGAGCCGAGTGTGATTACCAGTGTATTGCTGTTCTGTATCGGACGTGGTCTGAGTGTAGCTGTGGGGTTTCTAAGGTGATCTGAGTGGTTTCTATGGTGAAAGATCCCCCCCCCCCAAACTCTCTATTATATTCTGGTTTCTAGGCCCAGTGTGTATCATATTCCCCCCACCCATTTTATTACCCTTGACAGCTTGAAATCGAATGTTTGATCATTTAGAAACGTTAACAGAGGAGATCTTCTTGACAAGTGGGGATATGTGGGGTATGATCAGTGTTATTTTATTATCATTGATGTACTATTATAGTTTGTTGTTAATGTCTCCCTGTGGTGAAAATCCAGTTTTTAATGTTGTTTATATGTCTATGTGGGGTTTGTAATATGCTTTAAGACAAACCATGTGTAAATTCATAAGTCGACAGCATTGCTGATATTTTCTCCTTAAAACTGCAGTGATCCAAAGACAGTCTCAAAAACAAGGTTTGAAATCGCTGGTGTTTCTGACGTCACAAACGACCTTGTAACCAATCAGATCAACGTGTGATCGTCAACGAGTGGAGCTCTGAGTGAGTGAGTGAGTGGAGGCGGGGCTCATTTGCATATTCAAAGAACCGCGTATACTAAATAAGGCAAGGGTGTCGAGTTACATTCAAGATATTTTAAAGCATGAAGAAATTTTTTTTCAAGGAAAAAAATGTCATATGTCATGTTTAAATATGTCATTTTGGTGATCAAGGATTGGTTTTAAGGGATAAAATAATTGACTACAGGGAGACTTTTGGAATATTTTGTTTTAACTTTAATTTTAGTTAGACTTTTAGTATATATATTTTGTGTGTGTGTGTTGTCATTTTTATTATTTTTCTTTAAACCCTGTGGTGCTTTTCGCAATATTAATATTAATATTAATATTTTGTATTTTAGGTGATTTTATGGTACCGAATTATATTTATGGAATAGTTATGATAATTTATTAACTGTTAACCACTTTTTGAGCACAGACCTGACAAAAGAAATTTCCAAATGAAATGTAACTATTGTAAATCTTGAATGCTTTGGAGCACAGACTTTGGTTTGGTCTCTTTTAACCCCTTAACTGTCACCCCCTTTTTGAGAATGGACGTTAAAATGCACTATTCAAACTAAAATGTTTGTAATTCAAGAATGCCTTGGAATATAGACCTAATGTCACAAGGTGACGAACCAGCAGCGGAACTATATATTCCACGGAGGAATGTTTCCGCCCGGAGCGCTCTCGACGCAACACCCAGTCAGCCTGATATGCGTCGCTACCATGGCAACAGCAGCCGCTGATGACAGAGTGACAGCAGGTGCGGCGCATCAAGGGGCTGTTTGGTGATTGGGACACACAGCGGCTTGAAACAGATAAAGACCAAGCTTTGGGAGACCAAGAGGGTAGTTCAGTGCAGTGTTCTGTGTTCGGTTTCGGGTGCTGTGTCCTGACCTTGTTCCGTCGAGGAAGGCTGAGAGTTTCTGTGGGACAAAATTGACTGGTGAGATCGATCCGCGGAAGGGAATCCGCTACGAAAGATTGGGTGGAGTGGAACAGAGAAGCAGAGGAGAAGTTGCCTTGGAAACATCAAGTCCCCTGCCTGGGTAGAGATAAGTGCAAACCTTTTACTGGCCGTATGATACGTGATTTATACATCAAGACACTGTATATGAAGAGAAGCGATCTAGGAACCGGAGTCTAGACACCGTAATGAGAAGACAGCTGTTATGATGCACGAGTGAGATCGCTATATATTCTTCCGTCTTACTGTCCCTGCTGTTCAGAACAAGGAGGTGGGCTGTGGCCTTATATTTCACAGAGTGGTTGAGAGTGACGTGAGTTGATGCTGTGCCCACCGTGTGTGTTTGAAGTGAAGCTACTGCATGCTTACTATACCGAATTCTGTCACGTGCCCATCGGCCTTGCCCTGTGTTGCAGTTTGGAGCCGCTGAAGAAGAGATTAAGCGACGGTGGAATTTAAAGCTTGCGATGTTCTGATTCATCATTGATGTTGTCTGGAGAACGGAGGAAGTCCAGTGATCTGCTGTTCTGAGTGTCCTCCATCGAACGCCTTGTGCATTCTGTGTTATCAACACTGTCGTAAGCTTTCCGCATCCCCTGTATAGGAAAGGACCAACCGTACTCGAAGTACCCACCTGCTGTCTAGTCGACGCCCCTTTCACAGCCGTGAGCTTTCTGCATCCCCTGTATAGGAAAGGACCAACCGTACTCGAAGTACCCACCTGCTGTCTAGTCGACGCTCCTTCCACAGCCCTAAGTTTCCTGCATCCCCTGTATAGGAAAGGACCAATCGTACTCGAAGTACCCACCTGCTGTCTAGTCGACGCCCCTTTCACAGCCGTGAGCTTTCTGCATCCCCTGTATAGGAAAGAACCAACCGGACTCGAAGTACCTACCTGCTGTCTAGTCGACGCCCCTTTCACAGCCGTGAGCTTTCTGCATCCCCTGTATAGGAAAGAACCAACCGGACTCGAAGTACCTACCTGCTGTTTAGTCGACGCCCCTTTCACAGCCGTGAGCTTTCTGCATCCCCTGTATAGGAAAGGACCAACCGTACTCGAAGTACCCACCTGCTGTCTAGTCGACGCCCCTTTCACAGCCGTGAGCTTTCTGCATCCCCTGTATAGGAATGAACCAACCGGACTCGAAGTATCTACCTGCTGTCTAGTCGACGCCCCTTTCACAGCCGTGAGCTTTCTGCATCCCCTGTATAGGAAAGGACCAACCGTACTCGAAGTACCCACCTGCTGTCTAGTCGACGCCCCTTTCACAGCCGTGAGCTTTCTGCATCCCCTGTATAGGAAAGAACCAACCGGACTCGAAGTACCTACCTGCTGTCTAGTCGACGCCCCTTTCACAGCCGTGAGCTTTCTGCATCCCCTGTATAGGAAAGAACCAACCGGACTCGAAGTACCTACCTGCTGTTTAGTCGACGCCCCTTTCACAGCCGTGAGCTTTCTGCATCCCCTGTATAGGAAAGGACCAACCGTACTCGAAGTACCCACCTGCTGTCTAGTCGACGCCCCTTTCACAGCCGTGAGCTTTCTGCATCCCCTGTATAGGAATGAACCAACCGGACTCGAAGTATCTACCTGCTGTCTAGTCGACGCCCCTTTCACAGCCGTGAGCTTTCTGCATCCCCTGTATAGGAAAGGACCAACCGTACTCGAAGTACCCACCTGCTGTCTAGTCGACGCCCCTTTCACAGCCGTGAGCTTTCTGCATCCCCTGTATAGGAATGAACCAACCGGACTCGAAGTATCTACCTGCTGTCTAGTCGACGCCCCTTTCACAGCCATGAGCTTTCTGCATCCCCTGTATAGGAAAGAACCAACCGGACTCGAAGTACCTACCTGCTGTCTAGTCGACGCCCCTTTCACAGCCCTAAGTTTCCTGCATCCCCTGTATAGGAAAGGACCAACCGTACTCGAAGTACCCACCTGCTGTCTAGTCGACGCCCCTTTCACAGCCGTGAGCTTTCTGCATCCCCTGTATAGGAATGAACCAACCGGACTCGAAGTATCTACCTGCTGTCTAGTCGACGCCCCTTTCACAGCCGTGAGCTTTCTGCATCCCCTGTATAGGAAAGAACCAACCGGACTCGAAGTACCTACCTGCTGTCTAGTTGACGCCCCTTCACAGCCCTAAGTTTCCTGCACCCCCTGTATAGGAAAGGACCAACCGTGCTCGAAGTACCCACCTGCTGTCTAGTCGACGCCCCTTTCACAGCCGTAAGCTTTCTGCATCCCCTGCATAGGAAAGAACCTACCGTACCAGGAGTACCTACCGGCTGTCCAGTCGACGCTCCTCTTCACCGCTGTAAACTTCTGTACTTGGGAGGTCGAGAAGAGTACAGTCCGCTCAGAGTCCGAGAAGGAAAGCCGTGCTTAGAGCACTTACCTGCTGGTCAGGTCCGCGTTCCCTCCATTGCCGAGAACCTCGGCACCCGAAGAGTCCGAGGGGGTTGAGTGGACCCAGTCCCCGCCTGTCGTCCAGCCGACGTCCCGGCGGCCACTGGATGCTGGGGAGGAAGGAGGAATTTTAATTAGGATATACAAATTCTTTTAATCAATAAAGCCTGTTACATTTTACTTTCCTTGTCCGCCTGGTTTCTGGTCTGCTCCTCAGTGGTACATTCTAAAGGGAGGGGGTAGACCCAGTCGACCCTCCCGACCTGTGACAGATTATTGGCGTAGTCGGCAGGGTTACCACTGAGTTGAGCCACCAGAAGCCGTTATGGCAGATGAAGGGGCACCGGGAGCACGAAGACAAGCCATGCCCATATTCATGGGAGCCCCTTGGGCCCAAAAGTACCAAGGTCCGGGATCGGAGATGAGTCTGTCGACATGGAGGGCCCAGGTCGAATATTTAGTCGGGCTCCAAGGTCTGGATGCCCCTCAGGGAGTGCAGTTCATCTTGAATTCCTTGGAAGGAGAAGCACTGAGGGAAGTGCGAGCAGCGCCAGAAGCGAACCGTACCACGGCTCAAGCTATCTTTGACTTCCTTTCGGGGCAATACGGCGATACCACTCCCGTAGCCGTTCTGCGAACACAGTTCTTCAACTGCAAACAAGGGCCGCGACAGACCATCCGGGCATTCACGCTACAGCTGAGAGAGCAGTTCGCTAGGCTAAGAGGAAGGCAAGACCATGGTCTAGGGGTGAAGAGAGCCTGCTGCGAGACCAATTCCTCCTGGGGCTACGGGAAGGCCCCGTACGCCAAAGCCTGCGAATACAGGTCCGCCGGAACACGGACTCGTCTTTTGACGAACTGAGACAAGAGGCTTTGGCCTTGGAACGGGATCACACGGTAGAGCCCTCAACGTGCATGGCTGCGAGTGCACCCGTCGACCCCCCACGCCCGGTCGAAGCGGAATGGAGACGTGCGTTACGAGAGGAGTTGAAAAAGGACGTCCAGGAACAGCTGGCCGAGCTATCCAACTCCTTCAGAGAAGAGCTCCGGCGTGAACGTTCCAGTCCATTGCTCCGAGAGCGGACCTATTCAGCGGGGAGCCGATTCCCAGAGCGACGCCCAGCTAGGCCAATGGGGCCGCGGTTCAGGTGGGACGAACAGGGACGCCCCATTTGTCATGGTTGTGGAGAGCCGGGTCATTACTTCCGCCAGTGCCGCTCCCGTCGGGGATCACAGGAGGATTTTTAGAGTTGCCGGCCACTGTGGGTCAAGTGGCTGGGACTCCCATGGTAGACCCCCTATTGATTACGAAGTCCAGAGCATGTTTGGTGGGGCATTGCCCCATTGTCGTGGCCCAGGTCAACGGTTTGGAAGTACAGTGCCTGTTAGACACTGGGTCACAAGTCACTCTGTTCTCTGAGAGCCTGTCACGAGAGCTATTTAAGGGCCAGCATTGCCCCACCTCTGAAGCCCCCTGGTTGACGCTACGGGGAGCCAACGGTCTGGACATCCCATACGTGGGATACCTGGTGACTGACTTGAAGATCCATGGAGTCGTTGTCCCCCAGAAGGGGGTGGTGATCGTTCGTGACGCCTGCCTGGGAAACCATCGCGCCTTGTTGGGCATGAACGTTATAGCAGAATGTTGGGAGGAACTGTTCCGAGGTGGACTAAAGCAGACGGCCTCGACCTCGGAAAGTCACGAGTGGGACCGGATCAAGGCCGATTGTCGGCGGGTTCGCCTTGCCGAGACGCGAGGAGATCGAGAGGGCACTGGGAGGACGGCGTGCCGATACGCGTTGTCCATTCCCGCTCAGAGTGAGGCTGTGGTGTGGGCCAGGCTCCCCTCGCAACTCTATGGCCCGGGAGAGTGGGTATTGGTGGAACCCCATCTGGACGGCCCAAACCTTGAGGTAGCTCGGGGGCTAGCCACAGCACGGCGGGGGAGGATTTCTGTGAAATTACGGAACGTGAATGCGTTCCCCGTCCTGTTGCATCGACATCAGTGTCTGGCCCGAGTCACAGGGGTGTGCCCGCAACAAGTGAGAGAGTCGGGTGAAGTGCAGTTTAACCGGGTAAGCCCCTCCGTAGTGGAAGTTGCCCTGACCCGAACTGGACCGCCGGTGGGTAGTGAGGGAGAGGAATTGCCTAATCACCTCCAGGGAGGGTCACTACGCGGTGAAGGACTGGGAGAGGAACAGACTGGGCGGCTCCAGGATTTCCTGCTCAAATGGCAGCACTTGTTCTCGACTCACGACGAGGACTATGGCCGGACGGACATTGTAAAACATCAGATTCCGACCGGGGACGCCGCCCCGAGTAGAGAACGTTATCGACCAGTGCCACCGACCCTGTATTCTGAGGTCCGCACCCTCCTGCGAGGAATGTTGGACAAGGGGATTATCCGGGAAAGTAGTAGCCCTTGGGCCGCCCCTATCGTACTGGTGCGTAAGAAAAATGGTTCCTGGAGATTCTGTGTGGATTACCGTAAGCTGAACCAGGTGACTAAGCGGGATGCTTTCCCCCTGCCCCGAGTAGAGGATTCACTCACCAGTCTTACACAGTCTGCATGGTATTCTACTCTCGACTTGGCCAGTGGGTACTGGCAGGTACAGGTGGACGAGCGGGACAGGGAGAAGACAGCCTTCACGACCCCTTTCGGGCTATACGAGTGGGAACGGATGCCGTTTGGCCTTTGCAACGCCCCAGCCACGTTCCAGCGGCTTATGCAGCGGTGCCTGGGAGGTCAGTTGACGGAAACCACGCTGGTCTACCTCGATGACGTCATTGTCTATTCGCCGGACTTTGAGACTCACCTCCAACATCTGGAGCAAGCTTTCCGCGCCCTGGACAAATACGGGCTAAAGCTGCAACCTGACAAGTGTCAGCTTTTCCGGAAAGAGGTGAAGTTTCTGGGCCATGTGGTGAGTGCAGCTGGGATCGCGGTGGACCCAGAGAAGGTGTCGGCTGTGCAAGGGTGGGAGGCGCCGAAGACTGTGCGACAGGTCAGATCCTTCCTGGGTTTTGTCGGATATTACCGGCGGTTCATTCAGGACTTCTCCAAAATCGCCAAGCCCATTAACCAGCTGCTCGGGGGCACGGGACGTTCGAGGGGCCGGGGATCTCCCGCGGTTCAGTGGGACCAGGCATGTGAGGCTGCATTCCGGAGGCTTAAACAGGAACTACTACAGGCCCCGATTCTGGCCTATGCAGACTTCTCCCAGCCTTTCATCTTGTACACTGATGCCAGCCATCTCGGCCTGGGTGCCGTGCTAGCCCAAAAACAGCAGGGGAAGGAGAGGGTGATTGCATACGCCAGCCGAAGCTTACACCCGGCAGAGAGGAACGATGCTAACTATAGTTCCTTCAAACTTGAGTTTTTGGCCATGAAGTGGGCAATGAGCGAAAAGTTCAAGGACTACCTGTGGGGGACCAAGGTTCTGGTGGTAACGGACAACAACCCTCTGGTACATCTTCAGACGGCAAGGCTGGGGGCTGTCGAACAGAGATGGGTGGCACAACTGGCGAATTTCGACTACCAGCTGAAGTATCGGCCAGGGAAAGAGCATACGAATGCTGATGTGCTGTCGAGGTTTCCGGTGGCAGGTCCAGTAGTTCAGGGGCCCAACTCTAGCTCCGAGGAGGAGGAAGGAGCAATGGTGGGGATCGTGGAAGCGCCTGGATCATCGCAGGAAGAGGCCCCCAATGGGTGGGGCTGGGACCCACAGTGTTGGAGGTCGAGACAAGCGGAGGATGAAGGGTTGCGGACGGTACGAGAGTGGGTCCAGACTGGGAAATGGCCAGAGGCCAGAGAACGCCGGGCTCAGACTCAGGCAGTCCGAGGGTTGCTAGGACAATGGGAAAGGTTGGCTTTGAGGGAGGGGGTGCTCTGTCGCTCCATCCAGGACCCTAACCTGGGCGAGAAGATCTGGCAAACAGTAGTTCCGGAGGGGCAACATCGGTCCCTGCTACAGGCCTATCACACCCAGTTGGGCCATCAGGGCCTGGAGAAGACGATCTCGCTATTGCGACGCCAGTTCTATTGGCCTGGGATGGAGAGGATTACCAAGGCCTACCTTCAGGGATGCCCCCGGTGCACCCTGTTTAAGACCAGGAAGGAGATCCGAGCCCCATTGGTCCCGATTCAGGCAAAGGCTCCCATGCACATGGTCGCCATGGACTATCTGACGCTGGGAAGGCCGGTGGACCGGATTCAGAACATCTTGGTGGTGACAGACCTATTCACCAAATATGCCTGGGCCATTCCCACCTTGGACCAAACTGCTACCACCACCGCAAATGCCTTGTGGAGGGCTGTGATTCAGCCTTTTGTGTGCCCTGAAATATTCCACTCAGACCAGGGGCCGAACTTTGAGTCCAGGGTGGTCCATGAGTTGTGCCAGCTGTACGGGGGTAGGAAGACCCACACGACACCGTACCACCCCCAAGGGAATGGAGGATGCGAGAGGTTTAACCAAACATTGCTGGGTCTATTGGGAACGTTGGAGATGGATCAGCAGGGCCATTGGGCAGATACGCTTCCGGCACTGATCCAAGCGTATAACAACAGCGTGCATAGCACCACTGGGTATGCTCCAACATATCTGATGTTTGGAAGACACGTGCGGCTACCAGCCGACTTAGTAACGGGGCTGCTACCCAAGGGGAGGAAGGGAGCTTGTCAGACTGGGTGGCGAGGCACCACCAGCGACTCCACTGGGCGTATGGCCGGGTCTCGGACCGGATTAACCAGGCGGGGGCAAAGAGCAAGAGACTGTACGACCGAACAGCTCGGGAAGCCCCACTGCTCCCAGGAGAGAGAGTCTTGGTGAGGGATAATCGTCGCCAAGGGAAGGGTAAGCTGAGCGATCGGTGGGAGCCTCGGCCCTATGTGGTCTTATAACAACCACGTCCAGATCAACCCGTGTATGCTATCCGACCCGAGGGGAGAGCGGGCCCAGAACGGGTGCTCCACCGGAATCTGATTCGCCCTTGCCCGAACTACCCAAATCCCAGAGAGGAAGCCCCCCCGGTTGTGGCAGCACCAGGACCGTTACTGGTAGGATGGGGAGTGGTCCCCAGGGGCTTGGGCCCAGCACCGGGACCGGTGAGACCCGAGTCTCCGCCGAGGCGGTCCCAGAGGGAGAACCGAGGTCGACCCCCGGTGAGGTATGGAGACTGGGAGAGCGGAACCCGTTCTCGGGACTAGAACGGATTGGCGGGGGAGTATGTCACAAGGTGACGAACCAGCAGCGGAACTATATATTCCACGGAGGAATGTTTCCGCCCGGAGCACTCTCGACGCAACACCCAGTCAGCCTGATATGCGTCGCTACCATGGCAACAGCAGCCGCTGATGACAGAGTGACAGCAGGTGCGGCGCATCAAGGGGCTGTTTGGTGATTGGGACACACAGCGGCTTGAAACAGATAAAGACCAAGCTTTGGGAGACCAAGAGGGTAGTTCAGTGCAGTGTTCTGTGTTCGGTTTCGGGTGCTGTGTCCTGACCTTGTTCCGTCGAGGAAGGCTGAGAGTTTCTGTGGGACAAAATTGACTGGTGAGATCGATCCGCGGAAGGGAATCCGCTACGAAAGATTGGGTGGAGTGGAACAGAGAAGCAGAGGAGAAGTTGCCTTGGAAACATCAAGTCCCCTGCCTGGGTAGAGATAAGTGCAAACCTTTTACTGGCCGTATGATACGTGATTTATACATCAAGACACTGTATATGAAGAGAAGCGATCTAGGAACCGGAGTCTAGACACCGTAATGAGAAGACAGCTGTTATGATGCACGAGTGAGATCGCTATATATTCTTCCGTCTTACTGTCCCTGCTGTTCAGAACAAGGAGGTGGGCTGTGGCCTTATATTTCACAGAGTGGTTGAGAGTGACGTGAGTTGATGCTGTGCCCACCGTGTGTGTTTGAAGTGAAGCTACTGCATGCTTACTATACCGAATTCTGTCACGTGCCCATCGGCCTTGCCCTGTGTTGCAGTTTGGAGCCGCTGAAGAAGAGATTAAGCGACGGTGGAATTTAAAGCTTGCGATGTTCTGATTCATCATTGATGTTGTCTGGAGAACGGAGGAAGTCCAGTGATCTGCTGTTCTGAGTGTCCTCCATCGAACGCCTTGTGCATTCTGTGTTATCAACACTGTCGTAAGCTTTCCGCATCCCCTGTATAGGAAAGGACCAACCGTACTCGAAGTACCCACCTGCTGTCTAGTCGACGCCCCTTTCACAGCCGTGAGCTTTCTGCATCCCCTGTATAGGAAAGGACCAACCGTACTCGAAGTACCCACCTGCTGTCTAGTCGACGCTCCTTCCACAGCCCTAAGTTTCCTGCATCCCCTGTATAGGAAAGGACCAATCGTACTCGAAGTACCCACCTGCTGTCTAGTCGACGCCCCTTTCACAGCCGTGAGCTTTCTGCATCCCCTGTATAGGAAAGAACCAACCGGACTCGAAGTACCTACCTGCTGTCTAGTCGACGCCCCTTTCACAGCCGTGAGCTTTCTGCATCCCCTGTATAGGAAAGAACCAACCGGACTCGAAGTACCTACCTGCTGTTTAGTCGACGCCCCTTTCACAGCCGTGAGATTTCTGCATCCCCTGTATAGGAAAGGACCAACCGTACTCGAAGTACCCACCTGCTGTCTAGTCGACGCCCCTTTCACAGCCGTGAGCTTTCTGCATCCCCTGTATAGGAATGAACCAACCGACTCGAAGTATCTACCTGCTGTCTAGTCGACGCCCCTTTCACAGCCGTGAGCTTTCTGCATCCCTGTATAGAAAGGACCAACCGTACTCGAAGTACCACCTGCTGTCTAGTCGACGCCCTTTCACAGCCGTGAGCTTCTGCATCCCTGTATAGAATGAACCAACCGGACTCGAAGTATCTACCTGCTGTCTAGTCGACGCCCCTTTCACAGCCGTGAGCTTTCTGCATCCCCTGTATAGGAAAGAACCAACCGGACTCGAAGTACCTACCTGCTGTCTAGTCGACGCCCCTTTCACAGCCCTAAGTTTCCTGCATCCCCTGTATAGGAAAGAACCAACCGGACTCGAAGTACCCACCTGCTGTCTAGTCGACGCCCCTTTCACAGCCGTGAGCTTTCTGCATCCCCTGTATAGGAAAGAACCAACCGGACTCGAAGTACCTACCTGCTGTCTAGTTGACGCCCCTTCACAGCCCTAAGTTTCCTGCACCCCCTGTATAGGAAAGGACCAACCGTGCTCGAAGTACCCACCTGCTGTCTAGTCGACGCCCCTTTCACAGCCGTAAGCTTTCTGCATCCCCTGCATAGGAAAGAACCTACCGTACCAGGAGTACCTACCGGCTGTCCAGTCGACGCTCCTCTTCACCGCTGTAAACTTCTGTACTTGGGAGGTCGAGAAGAGTACAGTCCGCTCAGAGTCCGAGAAGGAAAGCCGTGCTTAGAGCACTTACCTGCTGGTCAGGTCCGCGTTCCCTCCATTGCCGAGAACCTCGGCACCCGAAGAGTCCGAGGGGGTTGAGTGGACCCAGTCCCCGCCTGTCGTCCAGCTGACGTCCCGGCGGCCACTGGATGCTGGGGAGGAAGGAGGAATTTTAATTAGGATATACAAATTCTTTTAATCAATAAAGCCTGTTACATTTTACTTTCCTTGTCCGCCTGGTTTCTGGTCTGCTCCTCAGTGGTACATTCTAAAGGGAGGGGGTAGACCCAGTCGACCCTCCCGACCTGTGACACTAACATATGTATTTTGTGTATTTTACTAAACTATCAAATCAAAGCCATTTATCTAACCAAGTTGTGTTCCAAATTTGAAGTTGATATCACAAAAAAGGAAGTTCCCATGAGATTTTGTTTATGCGTAATCTCAAAAATATTCATTCCAGTGAATTTAGTTGTATACATTCTGCCGTAGCAAATGAATACATGTCTGTCCAAATATGACTTCTGTCACAAAATATGGAACCTTGACACTCAGACCTTTCTTACAATATGTGTTTTGTCAAGAATAGAAAAGGTTTTGATAATAAATTATGAAACATGACAACGCCCAAAAGGCGAGGAGCCTGATAAAAGAATTTAGAGTACCGTTTCTATGGTAACGCAACATCCAATTTCAAAACGGTTTCCACAGGATGAATTCGGAGTTTGTAAGCTTTTGAATGATACCTAATTTATAATAACTACTAAAATATGTGATTTAAAAAAAATGCCGATAAAAAAGATAATATTAAATTTTAGAGGATAATATCTATATACACACACATTATACTTTTTAGAGGATAATATTATTTTATAATTTTTTATGGACAAATACTAGTTTATATGTTTTGTTTTGTAATTTTAGCATGAACCAAAGTTTTAACTTTTTGTGACAAAGGCCAGAACTCCTGTTATGATGTAAATTTTTTGAGGTGCACTCATGTCATAAACTTTTGTGGTAAAAACAGTGGTAAAATATCTATTTAGTAGTCTTAGACCTTTCCAACGATATATAGTTTGTCATGATTAGAGGATTTAATAAAATATTTGTGAAGTAAAATTAGACTCATGGCAGACTATTGTTAAATTTTAAAAAGTGAAACAAAAACGTTATATAAGTTTATAGTTAAAATGTATTCTTATTATAAAAAAATGTACAAAAATAAGTAAAAAAGCTAGCTTTTTGTTTTGGGTGCATTACCAAAAGAGATCTGGATCTTCGTCTCCAATTAATTTCCAATTTCAGTCAATACAAGTGATTAATAATAAATACGCGTAAATAAATACATAATATATAATTATTAATAAAAAATAAACATGAATAAGTCACGTCACGTTATTATGATAATAATGTGTGCCCTTCTGTGACACCGTGTCTGATATTAAAATCAGTGCGACACACTTTGCAAAAGGCGTGGGCATTGTTGATATGTCCTCGAGATATGAAATTAAATTCTTTCCTGGATCTGTTGTTAAATTTACATGTATATGTATAGTCTTCTCCTCCCATTCCCAGCGTCTACTACTGTACCTGCGCGGATATCAACAGCACAGCTGGGTTGTAGGTTGCCAGGTTGAGGTCACAAATGGATTGAACTCTGAATGATGTGTTGATTGTGTGAGTAAGATGAATTTCATACAAGATCTGGCATGAGAACAACCTTGGAAAAATATATTGATGTGATTATTCATATAAAGAGGTTTGGGGCATACAAATTACGGGAGTTTCCCGGGAGAAATAACAAAACGGGAGGAGGGCGGGATATGGGTGTGAAATACGGGAGACTCCCGGGAGTGTTGACAGGTGTGGTAACGTGTACTAAACCATGCAGTGTGTTTAAAAGTGAGAACGGGAGCAAACAGGATATACTGCAGGAAGAGCTGAGTTCAGCCAGCGCTCTTGATTGACAGCTTTTGCGGAGCCATGCTGAGTTCCTTCAGGCTGAGCAGTGACATTCAGGATGAGCCACCTGGAGAACACAGCCCAATGGGGGATTCAACACTGGCCCAAACATGATTAATCACATTGTCGTGGATGACAAATGAACAGCTATGACTGTAACCTACTTTAAAGTGCACGAAAACCATGGTATTTCACCGCCTTTGTAACGCAAATGGGAGCAGCGAATCTCCTGTCCTTAAAAACACAACATATAACAAGAAACCAGTCGTTTTTTTCTCCCTTAACTAGTATTGTATAGTGTATAACAGCTTTTCCTTCCAGTTCAAGAGAGAGGTCTTCTACTAACCTGATGCTAAAAGCTCTTCAACTGTTTTACTGTGGTGTTGGGACTAGGAAAGGTGACAACCAGTGGTGTAGTCTAGTTTTTTGTAGTGAGTATACTGTGATATACCAGCCACCCCCCCCCCCCCCCCAAAACTTTGATTTTGAAAGGTTGTCATGAAGACTTTAAAGTTTGTGAGTGTGTATATGATACGAATGAACGACGGTAGTTTTATCAAATGAAATGGTAAAATTCTTGTGAAGTGACTCTCATAAAAGCTCTGCAATGAAGTTCAAATGTGTGCACGTGCTGAAAACACCACGAGTGTCACGCGCGCGTCAGTGTGTAGTGTTCAGTGTGTAGTAGGCTAGAGCACACATTGAGCGCTCATTCACAGAAACACGCAGAACATTCAGAGTTTATTTCAATAGCAGTCTTTTTGAGCTTTAATATTCATAGACACTTAGTAAATATCGAGATTTGATTCTATCATTAGCCTACTTTTGATTTATTCGTTCAAAAATGACTAAATTGCGTGACGTGCCGCTTTACAGTAGCCTAGGTTATTTGTTACATTTGTTGCTGGCTTCCGCGATTCGATCCGTGTCGATGCGCAAACACAGACGTCACAGCGGGGTGAATTTATGAATGAAAATTCTTTCACAAAACGATGTTGTTACGAATCCTCACGCGTTTTAAAGTGGGTATACGGAGATCTTTGACATTTCCTAGTGGGTATACGGAAATCCTTGACATTTTCTAGTGGGTATACGGCGTATACCTGCGTATCACGTAGACTACACCACTGGTGACAACCTTACCAATTGTTTGCCGTCAGTACACAAGAATCATCAAGCCTAAGTCCCCCCCTTCCGGTCGACCACCAGGGGACCTTATTTCTGAAAAATATTGTATGGTAGTCAATGGCGAGAGACAACAAATATTTGGATCCCGTTTTAATTGTGCCCTGGAATTACACATATGATGTTTGTCAATATAAAAGATACATTTTAAAGTCAAGAAAGTCACAGTTTGATGTAAAACTGTTGAGGTATAATACGTCATTACAAAGACTACAAACCCAAAAGGCACGCATGTGACATCATACCTATTCTCTCAATGAGTGAAGCTGAATTTACTTTAACTTTACTGAAGCTAACTTTACTGAAGTTAACTTTACTGAAGCTAGCTCTACTGAAGCTTACTCTACTGAAGCTAACTTTACTACTTTACTGAAGCTATCTTTATTGAAGCTATCTTTACTGATGCTAACTTTACTGAAGCTAACTTTACTGAAGCTAACTTTACTGAAGTTAACTTTACTGAAGCTAACTTTACTGAAGCTGACTTTACTGAAGCTATCTTTACTGAGGCTAACTTTACTGAAACTCTCTTAACTGAAGCTAACTTTACTGAAGCTATCTTTACTGAAGCTATCTTTACTGAAGCTATCTTTACTGATGCTAACTTTACTGAAGCTCTACTGAAGCTAACTTTACTGAAGCTATCTTTACTGATGCTATCTTTACTGAAGCTATCTTTACTGAAGCTATCTTTACTGATGCTAACTTTACTGAAGCTCTACTGAAGCTAACTTTACTGAAGCTATCTTTACTGATGCCAACTTTACTGAAGCTATCTTTACTGAAGCTAACTTTACTGAAGCTAACTCTACTGATGCTAACTTTACTGAAGCTAACTTTACTGAAGCTGACTTTACTGAAGCTGACTTTACTGAAGTTAACTTTACTGAAGCTAACTTTACTGAAGCTAACTCTACTGAAGCTTACTCTACTGAAGCTAACTTTACTACTTTACTGAAGCTATCTTTATTGAAGCTATCTTTACTGATGCTAACTTTACTGAAGCTAACTTTACTGAAGCTAACTTTACTGAAGTTAACTTTACTGAAGCTAACTTTACTGAAGCTGACTTTACTGAAGCTATCTTTACTGAGGCTAACTTTACTGAAACTCTCTTAACTGAAGCTAACTTTACTGAAGCTATCTTTACTGAAGCTATCTTTACTGAAGCTATCTTTACTGATGCTAACTTTACTGAAGCTCTACTGAAGCTAACTTTACTGAAGCTATCTTTACTGATGCTATCTTTACTGAAGCTATCTTTACTGAAGCTATCTTTACTGAAGCTATCTTTACTGATGCTAACTTTACTGAAGCTCTACTGAAGCTAACTTTACTGAAGCTATCTTTACTGATGCTAACTTTACTGAAGCTATCTTTACTGAAGCTAACTTTACTGAAGCTAACTCTACTGATGCTAACTTTACTGAAGCTAACTTTTCTGAAGCTGACTTTACTGAAGCTGACTTTACTGAAGTTAACTTTACTGAAGCTAACTTTACTGAAGCTAACTTTACTGAAACTAACTTTACTGAAGCTGACTTTACTGAAGCTGACTTTACTGAAGCTAACTTTACTGAAGCTAACTTTACTGAGGCTAACTTTACTGAAGCTGACTTTACTGAAGCTGACTTTACTGAAGCTAACTTTACTGAAGCTAACTTTACTGAAATTAACTTTACTGAAGCTGACTTTACTGAAGCTAACTTTACTGAAGCTAACTTTACTGAGACTAACTTTACTGAGACTAACTTTACTGAAGCTAACTTTACTAAGGCTAACTTTACTGAGACTAACTTTACTTGAGGCTAACTTTACTGAGACTAACTTTACTGAAGCTAAATTTACTGTAGCTGACTTTACTGAAGCTGACTTTACTGAAGCTAACTTTACTGAAGCTAACTCTGAAGCTAACGTCTGTCATTTTATCTATAGTCTAACGTTATAATCGTACCATTACGCCGTCATGCCTGTGTGTTTTGTACCAGACTGCACACACACGAGCTTGGTGACGTACATAGTGCAAAACGAGAGATGTAGTTCATTGAGCGATTTTCATAAAACTAAATGTTACTCTTCTCTTTTATGACATACTGTGACTTTCTTGACTTTTTTTAAATAGGCTTGACAGGGGTATTAATGTTAATGCACAATAACAGTAACATACAACTGTTCATAATTAGTTCATGTCAGCTCAAGTCCATTATATAATATCAACAGATACAACTTTTGGTTTTAATGATGCATTAGTAAATGTTGAAATGAACACAAACCAAGATTAACTACTAGGGATGTATTGATACACTCATGTCACGATTCGACACATATCACGATTCTGAACTCCAAGACATATGGTAAAAGGTTAACAAAAAAATTACTGTTGATTAAAATGCTAAATTTGGTTTTACATTGTGTGTGTAAATTAATAGACTTGGACTTGGCGCTGATAACCCAAAGCACAGGACAATAGAGACACCAGAATACAAATATTCATGATTCTGAAGCTGAAAACACAGAATTATATCAGACGCTTACACTCTTTCACTGACCAGATATATTTAATATAATGTTGGTCACTTTTTAGTGGTAACATCAGACATTTGGCATTATCAGGACCCACAAATATTCCCCCATTGCATTATTATACATTATATTCAGCATTATATATAGTAGTTTAATGTCTAACTGACACTAAAACTTTTCACACATAGTAATTTTCATTGTGGGTGGACTATACACAATACATATTGTCACCATCCAGGACCCATATTAATGCATTTTTGTATTGCAATATATTGTGACACCCCTATTAACTAATGTTAAATAGTGGAAACTTATTATAAATTGTTACTGTATTCCATTTACAATCTTCAGTGCAAAACATAATTTTCTTTGTAAATTTGCCGGTTGTGCCTTATTCCCCAAAGGCAGCGATAAATTCCTTAGCAACCAATGCCACAATATTAGTGGGGTTCCAAATAAAAAATTGGTAGCAGAATCTTCTGGTGTTCTCAGTCACAACACAAGGACATATAAACATCTGCTTAATGTTCACTAATAATCTGCTTAATAATCACTAGCATGAGTCTGGGGAACGTAGAGCCAGAACCGAGCCAAGCTCTCCATTTAAACTCAGTGCTATCTATAAGTGAGATATATTTGTGTCTGAATTATTATATTTACCAAGTGAAAAGGTTTTGTGTCACTCCTCAAGTGATTCACTAAGATGAAGCGACGTCTGATGCCACGCGTTGGGTTGATGAAACCTGGCTGGAGAATGCCTGTTCTTGCGTCTGCTGAGATTCTTTAAGCGTTCAGAAGCAGCCAGTCTGTATCGCTGTCTGCATGAGTGCACATGCTTTGGCTTGTCAAAAAAGCCTCTCTCTTCCGCATAAATGAGGTCAGAGCGAGCTTCCCGCAGGCTGACCGACGGCTCTGCTGACACGGCCCAGGTGCTGGAGAAATCACCTGGACAGGACTTGACATGTGATTCCTCCAGGCAGCTGCTCCTTTGGATAACGTGATGCGCTTGGAGCTGGTGCCTGAAGCTGAATGTAGAAGACATTAGAATCAGCATTAACTAAATTTGCTCAGTCATTTAAGCGTATGCAGGGTTGTATAGACCAGTGGTTCTCAACTGGTTTTGCATGAGGAAATAGGACCTTGGACATCAAGTGTGACCAAACAGTACCAGTTTTGGTTGTTGGACACAAGTAAAATAAAATCTATTACAATTATTGAAATTTGAGGCAGGCATTATTGCCAGGCAGACGCAAGTTTTTTTTTTACTAGTTTCAGCCCGACACAGTTATCAGTTTCAAGTCCTGCGCAATGTTGTTTAAATGGCAAATGCATTTGCTATGGCATTGTAAAAAATCGATGTGCTTATATCGTTACAATAGAGCCCCAAGTGTGACCAGACTGTACCAGTATTTGTTGTTGTACACAAGTAAAATAAAAATAAATCGCAGATATAATTTATTTCACATGATACAGGCTGAATCATTTCAGTACTAATGCATTTTAAAGTCAAAATATGTAATAAATCAAAGCAATTGTATTTCTATTAACTTCCATTAGTAAAGATGAATATACGCTGTTAAAATACATTGTTAGATCGTGTCAGCTAATGCATCAACTTATAGACAAACGAGACCTTATTGTAAAGAATTACCAATGTGTCAATGCTGAAGTATTTTAGTTTCTATTCAAAGTTTAAATGTTTTATGTCTTATGGCGTTTATATATTTATCCATAACTGGGTGGAACTTTTTGTTTCAGCTAGTTGCTTAAAATATTTCTGTAAAGAGTGGAATTGAAGTCTGTGAAGTTTGGAAAAATGTTATATTTCCAAAAGGTACCAAATTGAATGAATGACCCATTTATGATGATATGGTTAGTTGCATTTATCATTGTTTTCTCTTTCATGACCATCTCAGAACAGACCTGCAACCCATTTTTTGGGTCACGACTCATCCGAAAATAGCTGCATTTGGCAGGTGATTTGATCTAAAACGACTTGGATTAGAATAAAGATTCACATGTTATCAGTTCATGCATTCCACAGGAATCGAGTCCATGACCTTGGTGTGGCAGGGTCTATTTTTGGAGTAGAAACATCAAACAGAGAGTGTGTCGTAATATAACGAAACAGCAAAATGTTACAACCGTATTTGCAGTGCAGCACTATATTGATATTCCTGATTAAAGTTTGCTTTAAAATATTTAATTTAAAGTATTAAACACGGCAAATAGTTCAGCTTACAAACTCACTAATACAGTTTACATTTTGTTATTTTTGTGTGGATAATTTCAGCCTTATAAAAATGGCTCTGTTGCATTATAATTTACAAAGAACCAAAGTAGTAAACCTGGATTACTTATAACTTTAACACTCAAGATATTGGGTTCACAAGAATGAGGCGAGACAATATTTTAACACTATTTTTAATTATTTTTTGAAAAAAAAATGGTCTTAATTTCCACTGAAAGTTACAAAGAGCAAAACAATGCAGGTGCAATTTGAAAACTAATCTAGAGCGGTCACTAAGGATTATTCGAGTAATCATTTGATTATTTTGACGAGTAATTGGGTATTTTTTGTGGTAATAAAAATTTACCTAATTGAACAATATTCTTTAAAACAACTTAAAATACAATAAGGTCTCATTTGTTAACATTATTTAATGCATTAACTAACATAAACTAACCATGAAAAAAGCATTTATTAACACACTAAGTAACTATTAGTCAAGTCACCTTTATTTATATAGTGCTTTATACTATACAAATTGTTTTAAAGCAGCTTTACAGAGATAACAGGAAAATAACTTCAGGGGTGCTTTGTCGTCGTGTCCACATTACTATATGTCTGAATAATAAGATGTATGAATGTACATTTAAATAGTTTATTAATCATTTACTTACACTTTCTAAGTAATCTTATAAACAAACGACAACTCTTAAATTTCTGGTTTATAAGTATAATATAAGTATAAGGTAAAATGCTATACTTCATTTAGAAATGATAAATTGATCATTAATAAAGTATGAAAATACAATTATTAAACACATTATAGATATGCTTTTAAATCAAGGATAAAGCATTTATAGCTGTATTTATAAAATACTTATTAATGTCTATTAATGCTTTATAAATGATGAATTAACTGTTTACTAATGCTTAATAGCGTGCAGTTATTACAAAGTGTTACCTGTCCACTTATATACTAGCCCTAACTCCTTATTCTACTAACCCTAATACTAATGCTAATACTCTACTGGGAGTTAGTTGAAATGTAGGTTCAACGTCATTTATAGTCAACAGAATGCCTAAAGTGGAGCAAAATAAAGTGTATGTCTTTCTTAGTAATTGCACATCTTTCAAAACTTTCAAAACTGTTTGTCAGTGTAAGACAAAACACTACAATCCTGCTAGTGCAACATGGGCTGTGAAGAACTGAGTGCTAACAGGGTTCATCAATGCCACATGGACGTCCAGCTGAGACCTCCACCAGCAACATGACAAGTCCATTTACATGTCCTAGAGAAGCATTCCCAAAACAGACTCGGTTTAGTCTTTCAAATCACTCCGAAACCCTCCAAGGTTCGACAGCGAATGTCGGGTGAGGCCGAATGAAAGTGACTGTCTAAGTGGGCAGACTTCAAGAGTGAGATGTGTAGCCTGGTAGAATTTCACAATTAGTTTTGCAAAGCAAGTTAATTTGTCTTGTTTTAAATAACAGTTTCTTCCAGTCCCCTAGTCTGATGGTCGAGATTTTCCCAGTATTTAGTAAACAGAAAAATACTGAAATTATTACTTGCAGTGCATATACATTTCATGGCGCTTGCAGGGAATACGAAGACGGATACAAATGTATACCTTGAATGCAGTGTAATTCGGTATTAAAAGCACCTGTAAGTTGGATAAAAGCATGAGCCCGGCATGTGCATGTCTTTCACTTCTTCTAGTCCATTTGCAGATGTCAGTTTACATCACTGTTCATATTTTCACTTTATCATACACTTGAAATTAGAATGGCTGTCAACATGTCAGAGAAAAGACAGTGGAAGTCGGAAAGCATTATATATGACAGCATTGTTAAACAGAATGATGACCAACATAATGAAGTATTGATTAAATGTAAAGAGTTTTATTCTGAAAGTGAAAGACTATATAAGGCTTCTTAAACCACTTTCAACACTGTGTAAACCACCCCGGGTTAACAATTTGCAGTGCGAAGATTGATTTGAAGAAACGAAGATGAAAAATACATTAGTAAGACAACACTGGTCAAGAAAGAGGAGTCCGAACATGTATTGGATATGACATTGAAAATTTCATCGCACATGGAACTAAAGCACACTTTAAAACACGTCAATAATGCATTCTAGTGTTTGTACTAATGTTTTTGATTTGATTTGATTTTATTTTGGATTTGACAGACAACATAATCCAAAAGATAACATGTTAAAGTGTAAACACTAATTTCCAACATGGTCCTTGGTGTTAGAACACTTAACACAAAACAAATACATATTACAAGACAAAGACAAAAAACACTTATCACAAATCATCCAAAGTTCAAAAACATTCTAAAATCATAAAATCCTAACATAAAATAATCAGTCTATTCTAATTAAAAAGATTGGCTACTCTATTCCATAAAAACGCCTTAACCTGATGTCTAAAAGCCCCTCTAGTATTTACATTTTTGAGGGAAAGTGGTAAATTATTCCTTAATATTATACCTGTAACAAAAGAACTTTTAGCTGCATTATTGACTCTGGGCACTTTACAAGAACGAACACTGGCCCTAGTGTTAAGATTACGCTGTGTATTAACCATTTTTATATGGGAGTATAAATATTTGGGAGCAGAGCCATTAATGACATTATACATATGATTTAACTGCTCCACTGTAACATGTACTGGCAGCAGTCTCACCCTTTTAAAAGCATCTCTACCAATATGGGTCCGGTGGGTGGGGGTGGGGGGGGCTTTTAACAGGTAGCGGATAACATTATTTTGCATCACTTGTAGTCTGTTTTTAAGTTGAACTGATAATCAGTACCAAGCAGAGCATGCATAATCGAAATGACATTGAATCAATGATACGACCTGTAATTTCTTGATAGAAAAATCTAAATGCCTTGTTCTGCGATACACGAATTTCAGTTACCTTTCGTCCTGGGAACTCCGACGTGTCGTCGGGGGAGTTCCCTGACGAATTGGGATCACGCTAGGGAGACCAATCGACTTCGAGTGAAACTAAAACGAGCCAATGAATATTGGCATGCAAGATTTGCATTCCGCGACCCGCCTACCAGTGCGGGTATAAAGGGCGGAAGCAAACGCATCCAAAATGCTTTTTGCTTCGGAGCCGACCAGTTGTGTCCTCTGAGTGGAATGAGCTTGTAGACTGCGAGTCTGCTGTTTCCTGAGATGACTCTCTGTGCTGGTGTGACGGCGCTTCAGCGGTCTTCACAATCTCCCGTCTGCTGTCTGTTACTACACGCGCTGTGTTTACAAAGAGCTGTTTTAACAGCTGGTATACGGTTGAGTGCACGCAGCGGGCTTGCAGTTTCCCCGCTGTGTTGCCGCGTTGATCCCTGTGTGCTTCAGCACAACTAAGAGAGTTTTTTCTCTGAAAGAGCAACACGGGTGAAGATCGCGTCCTTTTCAGGATGACGTTTCACCTGTGTGTTTCTGGATGCGGTCGTTTCCTGTCCTCATATGACGGCCACGTTCACTGTTTCACATGCCTGGGCTATAAGCGTGTTGAGACTGCGTTCGTGGGTGGTTCGTGTTCTCATGAGAACATGACCACGTCGGCGCGTTGTTCGTCTCCCCTTTCTCGTAAAGGCTTGAGCAGTTCAGCGTGCCGCGTGCCGTCGAGCCGCCGGCTGACAGCGCGGTTGTCACGGCAACCCAGCGTCATTCGGCATTCAGCGTCAGTCATTCGGCGCTCTAGATGCGCGGTCGAGACTCAAGTACCTCAAACGAGGTGGAGTCCCTTTGCATATTCCCCGATCTAGTTCCTCTTCTGCACCAGAAGAGGGCTACTTTGGCTAATAGCATTGGTGATCTGAGGATTACAGTGGGGGTACCCCTCACTCCTCTAGCGCATCGCAAACATGCTGAAACTGTGTTCGTGGGTGGTTTATGCTCTCTTATGAGAGCATGACCACGTCGGCACGTTGTTTGTCTTGAAAGAGCTTTCAACGTGCCGTGTGTCATCAAGCTTGATGGCCACGTTCACTGTTTTGTGCATGCCTGGCAGCTTTGCGGATGGAATTACTGGTGGTTCTCATGAGGAACCAAGTGTTTCATTCGGGGCTCCAGGGGAGGATCAGATGTCGATCGCTGCATCGGCTGTTACACTCTGGATGTGGTGATACTGAGTCCCACTGTAATGGTGTGTGCGCTCATGCTAAATCAGGTCCAGACTTGACAGCCACACTTCCCGGGCTACTCTGGGGGCACAGTGCAACGCGTGTCGCCTTGCCCCGCCCCCGTGCTTGCCTGGATGTGTGTGAAAAACTTTTTGCAGTATGGAGGCATATTGGTGCCAAAATCTGTGAAAATTTTTCCTCTCTCACTACCCTTGATGGTGGTTTTGCTAATAGCAGACCACCTCTTCCCTGCATGTGATGGTCAGTGTAGACCAAAAAACACGCAGTGCACAAGGGTAGTTCTGAGTCGGGGTTGAGCTGTGCTTAGTGACTACCGTGATTTTAGTCACAGCACTGGCCCTTAGATGTCAGTGACGCCGCCACGGCCTTGTCCCTCTCATCTCCCGCTGGGCAAGGTGGTGCGAAAACCTGGAATCGACGCCCTCGGGCCTCGCTCCTCGTTTCCCCTCCTTTCTTCGCCTCGGGACAGCCTGCAGCCGAACGCCTCCGAGCCTTCCCTGCCGTCTGTTCCTCTGTGGAAGCAGGTAGGTGTTGCCCCGCACACCCAGACCTCTCTCTCGGCCGCAGTAATGCCTCCGGAGTCTGGTCCCTGCCTTCCACCTCGCTGCCCCTCTGCTGGTACGCCGGTGGTCCGGGTGGGTTCGTTGGTACGATTCTCGAAGCCTGGCTAGCGCTTCTGGGCCGTCCCGCTGGCTCACCCGTACTATCCGGCTCGGCTATGCAATTCAGTTTGCCCGCCGGCCTCCCAGGTACAGAGGAGTCCACTTCACTCGAGTGCGGAGTGTCGATGCCCCTGTCCTGAGGAAGGAGATCGACATCCTGCTGGCGAAGGACGCAGTCGACCCGGTTCCTCCAGCCGAGATGAGGTCGGGGTTTTACATCCCTTACTTCATTGTACCCAAGAAAGGCGGGGGGTTACGACCAATCCTGGACCTGCGAGTTTTGAATCGGGCCCTGCACAAGCTCCCGTTCAAAATGCTCACGCAGAAACGCATCTTCGAGTGCATCCGTCCCCGGGATTGGTTTGCAGCGATCGACCTGAAGGACGCGTACTTTCATGTCTTGATTCTCCCTCGACACAGACCCTTTCTTCGGTTTGCGTTCGAAGGTCGAGCATATCAGTACAAGGTCTTACCCTTCGGCCTGGCCCTGTCGCCCCGCATCTTCACGAAAGTCGCAGAGGCGGCCATTGTTCCCATGAGAGAACATGGCATTCGCATTCTCAACTATCTCGACGACTGGCTCATAACAGCTCACTCGCGGGATCTGTTGTGCGAACACAGGGACCTGGTGCTCCAGCACCTCAGCCGTTTGGGTCTTCAGGTCAACTGGGACAAGAGAAAACTCTGCCAAATGCAGAGGATCTCTTATCTCGGTATGGAGTTGGACTCGGTCGTTCAGACTGCGCGCCTCACCGAGGAGCGCGTCCAGTCAGTGCTCAACTGCCTCAAGTCCTTTCAAGGCAGGTCAGCGGTCCCACTGAAACAGTTTTAGAGGCTCCTGGGGCATATGGCAGCCGCAGCCGCAGTAACGCCGCTCGGTCTGCTCCATATGAGACCGCTTCAGCGCTGGCTTCACGATCGAGTCCCGAGATGGGTGTGGCAGAGCGGCACGTTCCGGGTCAACATTACCCCGCACTGTCGCCAAACCTTCAGTCCTTGGTCAGACCCTGCGTTTCTACGGGCCGGAGTGCCCCTAGTCCAGGTCTCCAGGCATGCTCTGGTTTTCACAGATGCCTCTGCCAACGGATGGGGGGCCACGTACAACGGGCATGCAGTTTCAGGTCTGTGGACGGGGCCTCAACTGCATTGGCACATCAACTGCCTAGAGTTGTAAGCAGTACGCTTAGCCTTGTCTCGCCTCAAGGGGCTGCTTTTGCATAAGCACGTACTGGTCCGTACGGACAGCACTGCGACCGTTGCGTACATCAACCGTCAGGGTGGTCTACGCTCCCGTCGTATGTCGCGACTCGCCCGCCATCTCCTCCTGTGGAGTCAGAAGCATCTGAGGTCGCTTCGAGCCATTCACATCCCTGGTGTGCTCAACCGTTCAGCCGACGAGCTTTCACGGCAGCCACCTCTTCCGGGAGAATGGCGACTCCACCCCCAGACGGTTCAGCTGATATGGGAAGTCTTCGGAGCCGCTCAGGTAGACCTGTTTGCCTCTCCGGACACGACTCATTGCCGGTTGTTTTACTCCCTGACCGAGGGTTCTCTCGGCACGGATGCACTGGCGCACAGCTGGCCCCTGGGTCTCCGCAAATACGCGTTTCCCCCAGTGAGCCTTCTTGCACAGATCTTGTGCAAAGTCAGGGAGAACGAGGAGCAGGTCCTGCTCGTTGCGCCGTATTGGCCCAACCGGACTTGGTTCGCGGAACTCATGCTCCTCGCGACAGCCCCTCGTTGGCCGATTCCTCTGAGGAAGGATCTCCTTTCCCAGAGACGGGGCACCTTGTGGCACCCGCGTCCAGATCTCTGGAGACTCCATGTGTGGTCCCTGGACGGGACGCGGAGGTTCTAGGTGGCCTACCACAGGGTGTGGTAGACACCATCACTTCCGCCAGAGCCCCCTCTACGAGGCGCCTCTATGCGTTGAAGTGGAACCTGTTCGTCGAGTGGTGCTCTTCCCACCGGGAAGACCCCCGAACTTGCCCGATCAGAGTCGTGCTTTCCTTCCTGCAAGATGGGTTGGAGCGAAGGCTGTCTCCCTCCACCCTCAAAGTGTATGTTGCCGCAATAGCCGCTCATCACGATGCAGTAGAAGGTAAGTCATTGGGAAAGCACGACCTGATAATCAGATTCCTTAAGGGTGCCAGGAGGCTGAATCCACCTCGTAATGTGCACCCCTTACCCTCTTGGGACTTGACTCTAGTGCTTAGTGCACTCCAGAGGCCCCCGTTCGAGCCCTTGCCTTCAGTCGAGTTAAATATCTTGTCTATGAAGACAGCTCTCCTGTTGGCTTTGGCTTCTTTGAAGAGGGTAGGGGATCTGCAGGCATTTTCGGTCGACGAATCGTGCCTAGAGTTCGGACCGGGCCTTTCTCACGCTGTGTTGAGACCCCGGCTCGGATACGTGCCCAAGGTTCCTACCACCCCGTTTGTGGATCAGGTAGTGAACCTGCAAGCGCTGCCCCTGGAGGAGGCAGACCCAGCCCTAGCTTTTCTCTGTCCCGTCCGCGCTCTGGGTTGTTACGTGGACAGAACGCAAAGCTTCAGGACCTCAGATCAGCTCTTTGTTTGTTACGGAGGCCAGCAGAAGGGGAAGGCTGTCTCCAAGCAGAGGTTATCCCACTGGCTAGTGGATGCTATCGCCCGGGCTTATGAGTCCCAGGGCGTGCCTTGCCCACCTAGGTTGACGGCACACTCCACTAGGAGTGTTGCCTCCTCCTGGGCTTTGGCGCAAGGCGCCTCGCTGACAGACATCTGTAGAGCTGCGGGCTGGGCGACACCTAACACGTTCGCTAGGTTTTATAGCCTTCGTGTTGAACCTGCTTCCTCCCGTGTACTCGCTACGGCCGGTAGCGCGAGGAATTAGGTTGTGTCGGCTTGCTACGCCATTCCCGCCCCGTGGGCCGGATACGTGCGTCTTTTACTCCGTTGGTTCCCCAACATACGGCTAACCTCGTGAGTTCCTCCATCACCCCTTCGGCATCAGGCGAGGCGGTTCGCCCGGTGCCAGGTCTATTACCTCTCGTAGGAGTTGCTATTAGACTGGGTGGCCTTAACAGTGGTCCCTTCGGCGACCCATTTTTTCCACGTTCCAGCTACCCTCCGGGTTAGCTCCGTGTCTTCCTCTCGACAGATCCCTCTGTCTTCCTTGCTGAGTATGCTCCCACCCCTCGGGCTGGGACTACCTCAAGGACTTCCGTATGTTTCACTACCCCACGGGTTAGTACATACGTGTATTCCAGTGCCTCCCTTCGGGCGGGCAGGGGCTCCGTAGCGTTCCCTCCTACGGTTTGGGCACGCTTTCCCAGTGTTATCCAAATCCACTGAGTGGGTCTTGCGGAACAGCAGTGTGATTTTCCCTAGCTAGCTCCCGCATCTTGTTCAAGAAACTGCTGCAGGGTAGCTTAGCTGGGCGCTGGAAGGGTCAGCACCATGGCGTGTTTGTAGGGATCCCAATTCGTCAGGGAACTCCCCCGACGACACGTCGGAGTTCCCAGGACGAAAGGGAACGTCTCGGTTACATATGTAACCCTCGTTCCCTGAGTACAGGGAACGGAGACGTGTCGTCCCTTCGCCATGTTGCTGTACCTTCGCGGAGGACTGGACACTGTTCGGCTCCTCAGCGAAAAAGCATTTTGGATGCGTTTGCTTCCGCCCTTTATACCCGCACTGGTAGGCGGGTCGCGGAATGCAAATCTTGCATGCCAATATTCATTGGCTCGTTTTAGTTTCACTCGAAGTCGATTGGTCTCCCTAGCGTGATCCCAATTCGTCAGGGAACTCCCCCGACGACACGTCTCCGTTCCCTGTACTCAGGGAACGAGGGTTACATATGTAACCGAGACGTTTACCTGCACACTTGGATAATATTTTGTCAGCAATGGATTTACAGGTTAATGACTTCTCTAATGTTCACCCCAGGTATGTAACACTTTTCTGAGACACTATTTCAGTGCCATTGCATGTGACCGTAAGTAAACGGTGTTGGTAAGTTTGTTGGTAAGGTAAGTATTCATTGACTGTACAAAACATGTATCATTGATTTCATATCCAATGTCATATCGAAAAGAGTGACCAGTTACAGTCTTTTCAGTCTCTCTCTCTCTCTCTCTCTCTCTCTCTCTCTCTCTCTCTCTCTCTCTCTCTCTCTCTCTCACACACACACACACACACACACACACACACACACACACACACACACACACAATGGGATTTTTCACCTACTAAAAGACTAGCACATCTCTCCTCAACAAGCTGCATGATCTGATGAAGGATTGTTTGCCATTCACATTTGAACTAAGAATGCTTTTTAAATTCCAGTTGAATTCCACAATCTGAAATGAATTTGTAGTAATACAAATTTAAAGGTAGAAGTAGAATTATAATGTATTAAATAGATTGATTAGCATATAAAACTGGGATAGAAGAAAGCACTTTAACATTAATATCATCTCTGGTGTGTAACAGAATCACCACTTTATACAGATGATACAATTATTTCTGGGTTAATAGCTACATTGAATATATTTACTTTAATAACAAACATAAATAATACAATGGTTATAAGGAAATGGTCTTTCTGAGTTATTACATATTTGAAATCAGAAATGCATTTAGTGCCTTCATTTCAAGAATGAAGTTGTAACATTATGAATAAATCATCTCATAATAGGTCTTTTAAGGGAATGAAGTGACAAAGTTTCAACAATAGAGTTTCAACATTATGAGATTGAAGTAGCATACCACTTATAAATATATGAAGTAGAATAAACACTTAATGCAAGTACTGTATTTCCCCTTGTCAAACAATGAGCGAGTAGTTCATGCTTCACACACTTGATTGTATGGTTCTTCATAAAACCTGTATTGCGAAATATTGCATATGTAGAATATACTGGAAAGTTATAGAGTCCATTTTCATTGTAATTTCTGCTGAGATTGGCTAAGTGGCAAAATTAGTTTACGTGTGCAGTGAATACAGCTCTGAAATATAAACACATTGCTTATGTGTTGTTGAAGCAAGATGTGTGCATCAGGGCTTAGACTGATACAGTGAGGTTTGGGTCACTGGTGAACCTTTTATTAAAAATATATTAAAAAAGGGCAATAAAGTGTCCATGGGAGAAGTGTGATCATATAACGGGGGTAGTGGTGTTCTCATCACATTGGGAAGTGAAGCATGTGTTGTGCAGAGAAGCTGTAGATTGTTTTACCAGGTCGTCTCTGTTGTGACCTGACTACATTACATCTCGCCTGGACCCTGGGCACCTTGAGCGTGTTTGTGGTCCTGTGAGAGACGGAGGTGGTAATAACTTCAGCTGCACCTCATCACACGCCGCCCACAGCAATCTGTATTGACTCTTAGCTAACTGCTCCTGCAGAGAGTATGGGGTTTTGAGACGACGAATAGAGTGCCGGGGCGACGGTGATACGAGGGGAGGAAGATCTTCCATCACATACTAATAAAGCCCTTGCAGGTGCAGCACTGTAAACACAGGTGCTGTAAGAGATGTTAATCGTTTCGCTAACTTCCACCTGACTTATAAGTATGTTGCTTTCCAGTCCTCCTGTGAAGTTCCTACTTGTGCTTTCAAATACTGTCATTTAATAGCCAATACATTATTTTTTTTGCAACAAAATGAAGAACAAAAGACTTACTTTTAGTGTGTAACTGTGATGGCTAAGGCCACACTTGAATGAACATTTCAGTTGAATTGTTCTAGTTTACTTTGATTTTTTGTATGCGAAAATTAATATTTCGTTTAAACTAATGAATTAATGGGGTTTTTAGTCTATTATGAATGTCTACTTTGTTTCTTTAAATATAATTTACCCAAACCTTGGAACTGGAGAAGCTATGTTGTCTCTTTTGTGTTTTAAATCTCAAAGAGCAACAAAGTCAATAATCATTTATTTGTGAGTGCACGCTAGAGTAAATGAAACCACAACCAAAATATGGGTTTAATGTTTTATTTAAGTTTGTTTGTACATCTTACCCGTGGTTCCGCCGGGATCCGTGACTGCAGCATGGAACAAAGGTTTGGAATTGAAAGGGTGCGGTCTTTCCTGGTGTCCTGTATAGCCGATGGGGAATTATGGGAAATGTAGTTTTTGTGGACAATAAGGGTTTGGGTTGTGTGTTAGATTCAAATGTGTTTAAAGGATGTGTTCTTGTGTGTGTGTGTGTGTGTGTATGCTTAAGTGTATTTTCATTAATGTGATTTGTGTATTCGAGTTTGTGTATTTATATATTTCCCTTTTTGTGTTTGATGTAAGAAAATTAGAATTTTGTGAGACCCCTGTAATTTATCAAATGGTTTGGTGTGGTTTGTTAAAAGGGCTTCATTTTCTGTGGCTGAGTTAGTTCTGGTGAGGGATCCCTGAAAAACATCTGAGATCCAGAACTCAGTAATGTCCATTTTGTTAGTCAGTGTTTTTTTCTTCTTTCTTACTTTTGCACAATGTGTTGTCATATGTAAGTCAATAAAATGACACTTTGTTGACTCCAAGAATGTCTCCTGAAAAAGTTTATGGAAGAACCCTTACAGTAACCAATTGCGCCCGAGACCAAGAGTATGACAATATGGTCTTGGGCTTGGGCTTTAGATGGACTCGAGTCTAGTCTCGAGCTACAACACTCATATTTTTATGGTGTTTTCCAAATTTCTTTTTGTGTTGCTCAAAAGAAAATAACAGAGGGCAGATTTGGCATATAGATCTGTATTAAGAACTTTACTCGTTTTTAATACATCTTGAATGCTTCTTAGGCGATGACATTGAAAATGTAGAACAAGGGCCTCTAGGCTCAAAGTCTCTCCAGTCAGCCAGCAAAGACACACAAAGGATCAATCATTCTGAATTAACGTTATCTATCCTGCTTGAAGCATAGAGCAGAAATAGAAAGAAAAGAGCAGGGTGATTCACTCACTGTTGCCCCTGGACACATACCTATAGTCCCCCTGCATTTCTCTGCTGTTCAGTCCATGCTTGCTTTATCTGTGTATTCTGGACATTTATTTCCTTTTTGTATTGATTCCTTTTTGGGCTGGTTTTCTTCCATCCACTATAAAATGTCATTGTTCTGTGCAGCTAGAGGACAGATGTGGCCTGTGGAGGACATCAAAGTTGTTCAAAGTCTCACAACATCACAAGGAGTGCTTTCTCTGTTAGGGATATGAAAACGGTATATTTCGACTAGTCAGTGTTTTCTGGATGATCAGTCTTTAGGTACTCCTTACAGAGGTTTATAGGCACCAGGTAGCTATTAGGCGCATTTCTCAAGGGTGCTGACACAGGCCCGGTTCTTGCATTCAAAGACAGCTGTTCCCATAACAAAATGCAGCAGAAAACAGTATCGCAACTATTTAAACTTCACACACAAAAACAAAACAACATAAAACAGCAAGGCACAGCGAAACATCCAAACAAGTGTGACAGATTTCCTAATCCTCAGATTCAAAATGAAAAGTGTGACAATTGCTATACACACATCCAATTTTACCTATAAACAGTGTTGTGCAAGTTACTTCCAAACTGGAATACATTATATATTACATGTTACTGTTATTTAAAAGTAATTCATTACCTTACAATATTACTGTCTCAGAATTGTAATGCGTTACATTACTCCTGTATTACTTTTGAGTTACTTTCACCAAAATAAATATACAGAAGTAGAACTTAACATTCTAAAATGACTAGGGCTTTAACGATATGCAATATGAAACTGAAATCGCGACACTCAGATCCACAAACCTGCAGAATCGCGACACACCCCTTCCAACTCCCAGTGTTATCCATACCAGATCCAATGCTACCACATCTTTAAATTACTATTAGTATTATTTGAAGTTAACTTAATATTATAAAATACGTAGACCTACACCACAAAACAAGTTGAGGATAAATTATTTAAAATTTGGGAATTCCAGCGTTATGGAAATGACATTTACTGTCAAAAAATACTGTGAAAAATAAATAAATTTACTGTGAAAAATAAATTCTCAGAAAATGCATTAATACCAAAATATTAAAACGTCTGTTTATCCATAGGCTCTTCCCTGAAAGGAGTCCAGACATTAGAAAAATATCAGTCTACACATGCATTTTATATTTAGGGAAATAGACAGTCATGCGTGACAAAAAAAAATCTTAAACTTTAGGAGGCAACGATTTTTGTTGTTGTAATTTTGTGAATTACACTGCGCAAATCGGATGAAGAAGGGTTGGCTCTCCACAGAACATAAAATATTTATTTTATTTTATTTTTCGTGTTCGCATTTATGAGGAAAAAACAATGTTACAGACGTGACAGTTCTCCGTTACGGATGCGAGCGCTCTGAAGCGGCACTAAAAGACTGCTTAAAAACTTTCACAAAGACCTTACACAGAAGACACAAAGCCTTTCTTTAAAGTGAATTTCGTTTTGTATTAATTGTATCTTAATTTTAATCTATGTTTCATCAATCAATTGCCTGGATTTTATAAATAAGAAGTAGGTTAAATATAGCAGACGATTATAAATAGGCCTAATCACGACATGGAGGACATTTCACTCATAAATGAACCGAAACTCAGCGTATAAGGTAGCCTATTCACGGACCTGAAAAATATATGTATATTGAAATGTCTACTTGTAAAACAGAACAATTCAAAACGAAAGAAAACAGACTGCTCTCTGCTTATGAAAAGAAATGTGCATTTCTCTCTGGCGCACTCCTACTTCGAAGATCGCGAGTCAGCATCGTCAACTTCATCCTGCCTTTATTAATAAACAAGTAAAATGTCTCCTTGCTATATTTGACATATTCATAATCATTGCTTTTGCCGGTTCTTTGTGACAGCTCTTAGGTGCTTTATCGGCAGCCGCTGCCCTTAAATGAACGCGTCACCACCGCATCAAAAACATGATTGCGTGATGAAAACGTCTCAGGTTACTATTGTAACCATAGTTCCCTGAGAAACAGGGAACGAGACGATGCGTCGAACGACACGGTGGGAACGCCTCTTGCGTGATTGCGTCTGAAGCATCTATGCCAACTAGTCCAATGGAATGAGAGAATGAGCGTCACGGGCGGGTGACGTCATGAACCAGGAAAGGATAAGAGCACTTCCGCTGCTCGCCGGCATTTAGCTTCGACAGTTGCCGAAGCAAGCCGATCGCAGGGACGCAGGAAGTATGGCAGGGGGACGCATCGTCTCGTTCCCTGTTTCTCAGGGAACTATGGTTACAATAGTAACCTGAGACGTTCCCTTTATCGAAAAAGGGAACTTCGAGATGCGTCGAACGACACGGTGGGAACGAGAATACCCAACCCGCCATAATTACAAGTACCTGAGTGTCAGTCTGTTGATCTAAGCACTCAGCACCTGAGAACCTGGGGCAGCATCCAGGTCCAAACTGTAAAATCTCACGAATGTGAGCGGAGAGGACCAGCCCGCCGCATCACAAACATCTTGAAGAGATACCCCCTGCAATATGGCTTTAGAAGCCGCCATACTCCTGGTCGAGTGAGCTCGGACCACCAAAGGACAAGGCTGGCCCGAGTACTCGTATGCCAGTGAAATAGCCTCGACTATCCACTTACTGACTGTCTGTTTGGAAGCAGGAAGACCTTTCTTAGGTGATCCAAAGCAAATCAGTAATTGGTCGGACTTCCTGATTGAGGATGTCCGACGTACATAAGTGTCCAATGCTCGCACTGGACACAAGAGGTGCAGTCTTTCCTGGTCCGTAGTTGCAAAAGGAGGACAGAAAGCCTGCAGCACAATAGGCCTCGGAGTCAAGGTTGGAACCTTAGGGACGTATCCCTGTTTTGGATATAGGAACGCCTTGACCATCCCCGGTGCAAATTCAAGGCAGGTGGGGGAGACCGAAAGAGCCTGAAGGTCACCAACTCTCTTTAGGGACGAAATAGCTAGCAGAAAGAAGTCTTGAAAGTAAGGAACTTTTCTGAGACCGAATCTAAGGGCTCGAATGGAGCCATAGACAGGCCTACTAGAACTACAGTCAAATCCCAAGCTGGCACCTTAGTGCGAATTGCAGGCCTCAGCCTCAAAGTGCCACGAAGGAAACGTGTAATCAGGGGGTCTCGACCCAAAGATATACCTCCACCATGGTATGGTAAGCCGCAATGGCTGCCACGTAAACTTTTAGTGTGGAAGGACATAGACCTGACACAAAGCGCTCCTGCAGGAACTCGATTACTGTGTTGACAGAACAATTAACCGGATCCCACTGATGTCGGTGACACCATAAGGAGAAAACTCTCCATTTAAGCGCATACAGTTTCCTCGTAGCTGGAGCTCTGGAGCTTAGGATGGTCTCAACAGCCTCAGCTGAAAGACCACTATCTATAAGTTGGGCCCCCTCAGAGGCCAAACCCAAAGATTCCACATGTCTGGTCGAGGGTGAAATATTGTGCCCCCGGCCTGAGACAGAAGGTCCCTCCTCAAAGGGATCTCCAATGGAGGCCCGTCTAGCAGAAGGATCAGGTCCGCAAACCAGATCCGACTTGGCCAGCGTGGTGCTACTAGCAGTAGGCTTATTCCATACCGACGGACCCTCTCCAGAACTCCTGGGAGCAGAGCAACAGGGGGAAAGGCGTACAGACGTAGCCTCGGCCACGTCTGCACCATGGCGTCCAGCCCCAGGGGGGCTGGGTGCGTCAGAGAATACCAGAGAGGACAGTGCGTCGTGTTCTGAGACGCGAACAGATCCACCTCTGCCTGACCATATGCCTCCCAGATTTTCTCCACCGCCTCGGGGTGGAGTCTCCAATCCCCTGGCCTCAGCTCCTGCCTCGACAGGATGTCTGCTCCTATATTCTGGTCCCCAGGAATATACACTGCCCTCAGAGAGAGTACCTTCCCCAGAGACCACAGGAGGATCTGGTGCGCCAGTTTGCAAAGCGGACGCGAGCGCAGACCCCCCTGGCGGTTCAGATAAGAGACCACTGGTGTGTTGTCTGTTCGAACGAGCACATGATGGCCTCTTAGGTCCGGAAGGAAATGTCTCAACGCATTGAAGACGGCCATCATCTCCAGGCAATTTATGTGCCAAGAAAGATGATGGCTTTTCCACAGACCCTGAACCGAGCGGCCTTCCATTACCGCTCCCCAGCCGGTGAGAGAAGCATCTGTCGAGATCACTACTCGATGGCAAAGAGCTCCCAACACCGGACCCTGGGTTAAGAACCAGAATTTACATATAACTAAGGCACGAAAGCATCGCCGCGTGCCTTGATATGCAAAGTGGGTTTCCCCTCGGGGAGAACCTTCTGGTCCTGAGCCAGCACTGTAAAGGTCTCATGTACAGCATGCCAAAAGGAATTCCGTTGGACGCTGCTGCCAGTAGACCCAACAGTCTCTCGAACTGTTTTACAGTGCGTGACTGGCCTAGCCTCAGCTCTTCTGTGGCTGTTAGGATAATAAATCCCATACCACACCAAGGAAAGTGGTTCTCTGTACTGGAGAAAGTACACTCTTCTTGGCATTGAGCCTCAACCCCAACATCTCTATATGAGCGAGAACGACACCTCAGTGCCGAACCGCCAACTGCTCTGATTCCGCTAGAATCAGCCAGTCGATATAATTCAGAATGCGTATGCCCTGAAGCCTGAGAGGGGCTAAAGCTGCATCCATGCATTTCGTGAACGTGCGGGGTGACAAAGCTAGGCCGAAAGGAAGAACCCGATATTGGTATTCTTTGCCCCTGAAAGAAAACCTCAGGAACTTCCTGTGCTGAGGGAGGATGGAGATATGGAAGTATGCATCATTTAGATCTATCGTGACGAACCAGTCCTCGGATCTGATTTGGGTCACGATCTGTTTGAGGGTCAGCTAACTTGAACTTTAGTTTCTGAACTGACCGAATAAACAGGCGAAGATCTAAAAGGGACGCAACCCTCCATCCTTTTTTGGAACAATGAAATAATGGCTGTAAAAACCCGACTCTCTGACGGGTGAGTACACCTGTTCTATAGCTTCTTTGCTAACAGGGCCTTTACTTCTTGTCCCATTACCAGAGCCTGCTCGGGATGCACCACTGTGGGCAGCACCCCGCTGTAATGAGGAGGACGAGAGCCAAACTGGATTCTGTAACCCTTCTCTACAAACTGCAGGACCCAATGAGAAATATTCGGCAGAAGCATCCACGCTGCCAGAAAATTTACTAAGGGAACCAGCCCCTCGAGGCTGGTCTCTGGTGTTACTGAGGGAGCCAAATCTGGAGCCTGAAACATAATGGCAGGAACTACCTGACCTGACTACTCAAAAGCCCCCCTCAGAGGGCGCGAAACCAATGCTGTACCGCAGCATAGCATCAGCGACTCGCTGGAGACCGCTGCGCCCTGAAGCACTGGAGGTGGCAGGGTTGGCAGGAGGGTCTCGTGAGGACCCCGAAATGGAACGGGCACCGTGAAATGAGGTGTACACCACTCTACTTCGGTCGGGGCTGTCCTCACAGGCCTGATGCCTAAGCATCAGGACCTTTTTTTTTTTTTTTTTTGAACCGAAGCTTTCTTCGCCTGAAGAACGGTCCTCAGATCCGGCTTAGGCTTAGGCGACTTCGGTTGAGAGGGTTGCGTCTGTCTCCAGTATCTACATGGAGGAACACGAGACGCAGCACTCTCTTTCTGTGCACATAATATGATGAACTCGACGGCTGGGGCTGCTCACGCCCAGCAGCCCCAGGGGGCTGGACACAGCGAGGGAGAAACCTTATTATATATATTTTTTTATATATATATATATCTTTTATCACCTAACAACGACCGCATGGAATGCGTCGCCGAAGAGACCCGAAGGCTCAAATTTCGCTATATCCAGAACCCCAGCAGATCGGCCTGATAAGCCTGGAGCATTATAATATAGATTTCTATAAACATTCTCCAGCTGACCTGCTGCCGTATAAGCTTTACCCATAAAACCAAAGTAGTTCTGCTAAAACCTACGCGCTGCCTCGGCAAACGCGAGATCCCAGCCACAGAATCTTATTTTTGCAAAATACACTCGAAATCTAAGCGGTGCCTCGGCAAACGCGAGATCCGAGCTAGATTCTGATTACAACATTAAACCTACACGCTGCCTCGGCAAACGCGAGATTCTTTAGTATAGGCTTATGAGCAAAGCAGAGACTTAAATGATGATACTGGACCAGGTGAAAAAATAGCATTTTCCTATTTTTATTTCTGTTCAGCCTGGGGCATCATATCATAACCGTAATCTTTCAACCCTCTAATCTTGAATAAACATTTAACACGAGGGCTGAAAGTAGTGATAAATACGGTTTATTCCATAATTTAAATATTCAGTGTGTAAATCAGGGAAAAAATGGAAGCCTCGTGGTGGAGATAATGTGATAGAAATAAGAAAACGCTCGTCAAGTTTCTTAGGACGAGCGTTCCTTTTTCTCAGCTGGCCATTAAATATTTAATTTACTAACAGCACGGGACAAAACCTCCACCAGTTCATCATATACTGGAAAAATAGATGGCGAATCTAATTCAACAGTGTGTGTGCTTGCTTTCACTTTCAATATTCTCAACACAAACCTCCTCGGAGGAAGAAATGAAGGAAAAAAGGGCTCTCTCTCCCCGAGCGGAAGAAACCGCAGAGCGTGCTTCCAACACCGGGGAGATAGAGCTGGATCTTCCGGGCAAGGAAGAAGAAAAGGCCCTCGGACCGTTCTCCCACCCCTCCAAAAGATCCTTTTGCGATCCCCAGGAATGCATTCTCCGCGCCGCCTCGGCAAACGCGGGTCCTGTCATCCCGTGAGAATCGCGAGCCTGCCACTATCATACAGAGTGACAGGCGAGAGCAGAGCATGCTAATCTGGTAGTTTCACTTTCACAATGTTAGCACTCAGCATGCTCTTACTCTCAAAAAAAAATGCCACAAAGCTGTGTGTGTCCCCACCCGTTTAAATAAACGCGGGCAGGGAGGAACACACTGTTTGTACATTTGTTTCGCCATAACGTTTCCGACAATATTGTAACAGACAACAATAAATAGACAGAGACAGTTTGACACAGATCGCTTGCTGAGGCAACAGAAGCTAAATGCCGGCGAGCAGCGGAAGTGCTCTTATCCTTTCCTGGTTCATGACGTCACCCGCCCGTGACGCTCATTCTCTCATTCCATTGGACTAGTTGGCATAGATGCTTCAGACGCAATCACGCAAGAGGCGTTCCCACCGTGTCGTTCGACGCATCTCGAAGTTCCCTTTTTCGATAAAGGGAACATGAAAAATACCACATAAACATAGCCTAACTGTTTAGAAAGAAAACACAGAACGAATAGCCTATAATGCGCATACGTCCATCTCGCGAATGCACAGTCTTCTTCATGCCATCTTCACCATTAGCCGCTTCTCCACTGGCCAGCGAGCACAGAGACCGAAATCATACCTCACGGCACTCCTGTAAAAAATAAATCGCTATACATATATATCAGACGCTGCCATATAGTTTTTATTAACAGACTTGGACACCACACGCGGCTATTGACTGACCACGAACAGGTAATTTTGCCTGCTTGTCTCGCGGTCTTGCTGTGTAGGCTTTTTCTTTTTTTTCTTTTTTTTTTACAATTAAAACTAAAAGTCTGTTGTAACTTGTAACGCAAGCCTTACTGAACATGTACCGAGTAAAATATGACTGAAAATTGATTAGTAATGCCTTACACTACTGCGTTACAGCAAAAAGTAATATGTTACTGTAATGCATTACTTTTGTAACGCGTTACTCCCAACACTGCCTATAAAGTAGTCTCACATAAAGTGAAACAATGTTGCAAATCTCAACTTCAATCATCAACAAACTATCTAACCTAGGCTCATTGGAAAAATGTGCCACTAACTTAATTTTTACAAAACTAAACAAAACATACAATTCACTGCAGTTTCCATCTGAAACGAACACTAGTGACAGTGAAATGTAAATTATGATTATAGGGGCAGATCAACTGTAATAAATACTTATTTCCATGTACTTCCTTGCACAGTACAATGTTATGTCTTGAACACATTTTTACCATAGTGCCTGATTTGTAAACGGAAACATTTCAACATTTGAATCACATAACCAGTTCCATATGTATGGCTTTTATGACATGAATCTTGATCGGTAGCTCACCTGGTGCATTGAATTTACACAATAAAAGAGCTAAAAGACTTCTTGTTACATGCGCCAGCTGGAGTGCCCATGATCTCCAGCAGATCTGCTTTGCTTTCCCATCATCAACTACATTTCCCATAATTGCCTGGACTCATTATGGTCTGATTAATTCTAATTGTGTGTGATTTAAATGTTTTTAACATTTTTTATTTTATTTTTTTATTTTATTTTGAACATGTAAGAAAATAAAAAAAAATATATATACAGACATGCATACATATATAAAATTAAAATAACGGCTATATAAAATCATGTACTTCTCAGCACAATCTTCCAAAATTATTGTAAGTAATTCAAATTAGAATTTCCCATGTTCAAAAAGGAGTAGGAAGAAGTTCATAACAAACTTTTCAGGTCCTACCCTCTATCTCTATCTTTATTTTTTAATTAAACACAAAACACATTGATGCTTCTCATTCATTTCCATCTATCTATAGCAAATCAAAAAATAACACCTCCATACTAAACTAAATATCCATTCGTATCCATTTAATATCTTCAGTTTAAATAGTCTTTTAATTGTACTCATTGTTGAACATGATTTCATCTCTTAACTGCAGCTGTTCCATACATTCACTCATTTGGTTGTGATGCAGTGATATTTAGAATTTGTTCTTATAAATTTCTTTTTAAAAACAAATGTTCCTCTTAAAGTAACACTAAGTAGTTTTTCAACCTTCATAATATATTTCCAAGACCCTTGTGATGGTACATCGACTTAAAATAAGTTAAATGACTCGTCTGCAATAGACATAGGCTGTAACTTCGGGTTTCGGGTAGGAACCCGTGCACAAAAAGAACTACAAAATTCGACTGCTTTACGTCAAGCGCTACAATAGTCATTATTTCGTTTTTCTTCGTTTCTGATGTCGCAATACATCATCCTTTCATGAAATCATGTAACATACTCTACCTTGTCTGTGGACATTGTTCATTCTAAAGCCGGTGCTGGGTAAACAGCGAGCGTGCGTGCGACGGTAGGCTAAATTAATTACGACAGTGGCAATGGACAATTTGGTTTCCAACCAGTAGGGCGACCGAAGAGGAAAAGCTACAGTACTTGGTGTTACTTTAAGTGATGTTTGCTCTCTCTAATTTGGATCAACCCTTGAATACTGTTCGATAGCTGTTGATTATTTATTTTATACATAATTTGTGCAGTTTTGAAGTCAACAATATCTCTGAATTTTAGGGCTTTTAATTTAATAAACAGTGGAGTAGTTGGTGCTCTATAAGTGGTTTTATTTACAATTCTTAATGCTCTCTTTTGAAGGAAAAGACATATAGGGAGAGCGGGGCACAACATAATGCCTTTTGACTTTCTCAGTTTGAGTAAATCTACTTAGGGTTTAGAGTATTTGTTTTTCCCCACATTATTTTCCAACATGTCTAGTACAATTATGTGGCTTTGTTTTATTAATACAGTGTTTACTTTTTTCTTGATTTACCCATTTAAGAATGGAAGTGAAATGTGACAACATGCCCCATAGGTGGGGTACACTGTAACATGTGAGGGGCACATTGTAAAATGACCATATAACAGCTTAAAATGTTATCTGATCTAATCAAAAACATATACAAGTTTCTCAATAAAATACAATTATTAACTTTTTCATATAAAATAATGGCATTAAAATAAACTAATTTTTGAGTTTGACAACAAACACACCGGAAAACACAGCTATACAGCATAGTTCAAAACATAATAATACTTAATAATTTCTGAACATTGACTCTCAGTCTTTGCATTTTTCTCATGTTTTCTTAATATAATTAATAAAAGTATAGAATAGAATAGCATAGTTATAGGGGCACATTGTAACGCAGTGTTACAACATGCCTGTACTCACAACTGTGATTTAAACCCTGCGAGTGTCTTCTGCTCATTAGCGAAGAATTAAAGAACTATATAAACTGTTAAATAACATATTGGAGATTCAAATAATATCAGATTTGTCTAGTTTTATCTAAACACAAAAAACAGAGATGAAAAATTAACATTAGAAATGTACTTTTGCTATGGTTAAATGAATGTTCAGTGATATCTTACAAAGATGATTGAATTTTGGCGCAATTTATTTCTCTATGTGGTGTTAATATGGCAACTAGTAAATACACTAAGTTTCGTCATGCTGGCATGTGTGGAAGTATTTAAAACAAGTGTGTTACAACTAGCCCCGCGTTACGTTGTGCCCCGCGCTCCCCTAGATTCAGTATTGGTTTTGTAAGTGTTTCCCCATACTTCCAAACAGTAAGTAATGTATGGAAGTATGAAGGAACAATACAACGTGTACAATGTTTGTTGATTTAATAGGTACAGTGATTGGTTTTATACAATATAGCAATTGATTTTGATAGTTTTGACTTGATATAGTGTATGCGGCTTTTCATCGATTATTACTCCCAGAAATTTTAGTTCATATACCCTTTCTATTTCAATATAATTTATCATAAGTTTATTGTTTAAAGGGACTATATGGAACTTTTTCCCCAAAATAAACGTAACAATAGCCTTTTTATTTGACCATTTATGACTCAAACATCTCCTGTTGAGCATACTGACACCTTGTCCGCTCACAGTGGGTGCACCTATAAGCTTGTATCTAGGGATGGGGCCGATCCGATCCAGTATCGGTATCGGGACCGATACCAGCAATAATTCACGTATCGGATTTTACCGATCCAACTGCGGAGATATCCGATATCCATGAGCCATGTCTGCGCTTTAACTGAAATGACTCCAAAAGTGATTCCCGCCGGCGAGTCTGCTTGCTGGCTGCAAATTGTGGAATGGATTTCCTGAACAGAGGCGCGGCTCAATGAGACACAGAGACCCCCGCTCAAAAAATCCATTCTGCAGTTTACAGCCAGCAAGCAGGATAGCACCTATGCATTGAACTGCCAACATGTCGCTGTGTGGAAATCCTATGGTGGAAATACTTCACATTGCAAGATGTACAAACACCGCAGCAGAGCAAGACAGCAAAATGCAATGTTTGCAAAGCCGTATTAATTAAACAATTTGTCTGTGATGCATTTTTGCTATTCGCAGTCCAGAGAGAGATCTCTCAGGCGGTGCCACAGCGTGCACAACACGACAGCCCTGCTTAATGACGGAGGTCTCTACTGTTGCTAAATTGCGGGATGCTTTTAATAATAAAAAGAGCTATTAAAAGCACAAAAATCTGCGCAAGATATGCTGTTCCCAATGCGGCGCGCTCCCAAACAGACCGCAACGAGACAAGCAAATTATAATTTGGGTTTCATGTGCGCGTCTAAACGATCAAATGTAGCCTACACAAAAATGTCAAAATGACCGGCTTGGAGATTCACTTAAACAGTTTATATCTAAAATGGACGTATGGAAATAGTTGGGAGAAAATATGGTGCATCATTCAGTAGACTATTAGATATGCACTCGTTCTTAAAGGGGCAGCAGTTTCAAACAACAAAAGGCAAAAAGAAAATCACTCACAACTCTTGAATGAATAACTTTAGCTTTAATAAGCATACATCTAACTTTGCAGTGGTATTTTACTTTTGATTACTTTATTATAATTCTTTTTAGACCATACCTGAATAGTAATGTTAGTAGACCTTCCTGAAATTAAAGCACTGTGTAGGCCTGTATAATGTGTATCTTTTGTTTATCTATTGTTTAATATATATATATATATATATATATATATATATATATATATATATATATATATATATATATATATATATATATATATATATATATATATATATATAAAATCAACAGTAATGATAATAATAGTATTAAAGCAAACACCGCTCTGGTATCGGAATAGTATCGTTATCGGCCGATATCCAAATTCAGGTATCGGGATCGGATCGGAAGTGAAAAAATGTGGATCGGTGCATCCCTACTTGTATCCTATTTTTCCTATTTTCTGTCGGGTAGGATTTTTCCCGCGCTGTCTGCGGATGTGAGGTCAAGCGCGTCACTCTGCCACCACCGCTAGTCAGCAAGTAGCCTACACTCGCAAACTTATCTCAAACAATATTACGCATTTGACTTTTCTTACCTCTGTAAACATAATGTTGACGACCTTGCTGCAGATGACTTGTGAAGTGTGCACGTATGACGCGCGCGCGCCGCGCTGCGAGAGCGAGCAGAAAGGAAGAGCAGTTCTGTTTTTTGGCCACAGGTGTAAGTCGCGAGTTTAAATTTCAGAAAAACGCATCTAGCCTCTTTAAAGTTGTGGCACGATTACCAAAAAATATAAATTTAGTTTTACTTAAGTTCTGTGTTAGTTTATTTGCATCAAACCAACTTTTCATCTTTTTAAATTCATTTTCCACTGTATCCAAGAGTTGTTTCAGATTATCCCCAGAACAGATTGAATGAGTGTCATCAGCAAATAAAATGGTTTTCAGTGTTTTTGACATACATTATTAATATACAAATTAAACAACAATGGACCCAACACTGGCCCCTGGGGGACCCCACAGGTAATTTTCTTTAACTCTGAATTATGGCTTTGCAATTCAACATATTGTTGTCGATTATGTAAGTAGCCATTTAACCAAGAAAGTGCAGTCCCCCTAATTCCATATTTGTGAAATTTCATAATCAAGAAATTGTGGTCAACTGTATCAAATGCCTTCTTAAGATCAAAAAATATTGCCACTGCATATTTTCTTTGTTCTATTCCTGTTGTTATTTCTTCCACAAATTGAGTAAGTGCATGTGAAGTTGTCCTATTAGCCCTGAAACCACATTGCTGATCACACAGTATATTATGTTTAGTAATGGCTCCATACTTGGTCCAACCCTCTTTAGCATATACATTAATGATCTACCTGTTGTATGTGAAAATTGTGATATTATAATGTGTGCCGATGATACAGTTATTTTTACTCATGGTAAGACTGCTGCAGAGGTTGCAATCAAACTAACAGAGGTTTTAGTGAAAGTCACATCTTGGCTTAATCAATGTTGTTTGCAACTGAATGTCTCAAAAACAGTTTGTATGTTTCTTTCCAAAGGCTCCCACATAGACGCAGAATAAGACATCTCCATTTCAGGACACAGATTAAAAATTGTCTCAGAATACAAGTATTTAGGACTGCACTTAGACTCTAATCTGGCCTTCAAAACCCACATAAAGAGGGTCTGTAATAAAGTAAAGTTCAGTTTGGCTAATTTCAGGTATATCAGAAACCTCCTATCAACTGAGGCAGCTAAGTTATACTTCCACTCATTGGTTCTCTCCCACATTACCTACTGTTTGATAAGTTGGTCCAACACACACTCTACAACCTTAAAACCACTGAAATCCTTATACAAACAAGCATTTAAAATTCTAGATAAAATGCCATTTCGTTACCATCATTGCCATATCCTAAAGAAGTATAATCTGCTTAGTTGGGAAAACCTCATAAAATACAGAAATGTCTGCTTAGTTTATAAGATCATGCACAGTTTAGCTCCTTCCCTCTGTTTGGCCGTATTAATTTTAAATCTAATGCAAACAGAGTTACAAGAGGTGCAACTAGGAGGGACTGCACAATCCCACTCAAAAAACCCACATACAGTCACACTGGATCCTGGTAATCGTAGACCGTTTCTCCAAGGCCTGCAAGTTGATAACTTTATGAGGTCTTCCAACTGCAATAGAAACTGCAGAGGTTCAACCAGGTATTCAGAAATTTTGATATCCCCGAAAATGTGATTTCTGATCGCGGGCCACAGTTTATTTCATGTACTGGCCTGGTTAAAACCAGACCATTCTCAGTAGTAACTGAGTTATGGACTGGTAAAGCTTCATAGACAAATCAAAGGGGTTTCACCAACGGACGTCGCTCAAATGCCTATGGGCGCAATTGGATAGACCTAAAACCAATCAGAGCGATGAAGGAGATGACGTATGTATGCAGAGCAAGTGTTGTTCTTTGCTCGGGTTTTAACAAAAAGGAAACGTTCAAATCGTTTAAAACAGATGCGATAGCTGATTCGAACGAGTGATGTTCCACGGCGGAATCCATCTTTGTAATGTAGGCTACAAAATCTGCTTCACCGTCGCTGCGCTGTCGTCATCGTGTAAAGCCCGCCCCAAAGTTTTTGATTGGCGCCTTGATTTTGACGGATTGGAAATGGGCTTGAATGAGTTCTTTGCCAGACTTACTTGTCATTAAGAGGGCCGGCGATTTTGGAAAAACCTTCAATGAACATTCTGTAATAACTATAGAAGCCTAGGAATGATCTTAGCTCCTTTACTGTGCCAGGAGTTTCTCACAGCCTTTATTTTCCCACGGTCAGTACCAATGCCTTGGGCAGATATTTAGGTTAAATTCAAATCCCAAGAATGTTACTTCTTCCTGGAAAAAATTGCATTTTCAAAGCGTAAACCTTGAGCATCATTTCCTTCAATCTACTGAAAATGACATCTAGTCTCTGGAAATGTTCATGGACCCCCTGCTTATGAAGCTTGGTGGTATGTTCCCTCGCCTCACCATACTGGGTTGGTGGGATGCGCCGATAGGGCTGAGAAATCTGAACAACATCTACCAGATGGATCTCGTGCTGCAGTTTGTCAGAAAATTGTCGTTCTTCATCGTCCAGTGCGAATACATCCACCTTCCTCAATAGCAAATATTTAAGCTCCGCCTGTTGCTCAGCTGTACCACCTAACTGTAGCTTGTTAAGAATATCTGTTAAGGCATTCACAAGTACCTGTCTCTCTTCTGTGTATACAGTTATCTCTTCCACTCCAGCCGATAGTTCACTTCACAACCCTCAGTTGGATTTAATAGGACAGAGAGTACCCAGCCAGGTACGGGGCTGAAACCATATCTCTGTGAAGAGATTTACAACGTGTACTAGAAACAATGGTTTTACAGTGGACACAAGGGAAGGTACCACGGTCAAGCCCCCATCTTAAAGTGAATTTCAAGGCTCCAACAACAGTTTTGAATGGATGAAGAGATATGTGCATCCCAGACTACTAGAAAACCACAGTCTGGCAGGGTGATAACCATGGTTTCAAATGGTAGCTCAAGATTAGGGCATGGTATGGGATGTCTAAACCATTGGCGGCAGTAATTTTGAGCCAACCGAATGTGGAAAGCATACCGTCTGCTTCACCAGCTATGTGCTCTAAATGTTCTGTAATTGTACTGATTTGGCCCGGTTGCATAAAGCACCTTAAGTTTTTCCCTTAAGTATGATACCTAAGGGGCGATTTCCCCTTACCTAAGAGAATAACTTAAGGGTGTTGCATATAATCTCTTAAACGGTTCTCTTAGGTAAGGGAAACATTTAAGTGTTTCACGACAGCGATCCTGGATTCACGTTATAAAAGTCTGTTGTTGCCATAGATACGCAAAACACTAACATGTCGGAATATCACGTGTCAGTCCAGTGATGCTTTCACGCAACACCGTGTTAGCTCCGAAAGTGGCGGCAGGTTGTTCACCGTCTCATGCTTTGGCTTTTGTTTAGGTTTTGTGAATGCACTTCTGGTTCTGTGTCTCGAAATACAGCTGAGTATATTTCCATAGCAAACCTGTTTTTTCTGTCATGATTCCTTTTAAAACACAGAATCAGCTCGTTCTCCTGTGATTTTTTTTCTGCACGGGTCGGCCACACACTCTCCGTGCGCGCACTGACTTAACGTTGTCATAGTCTACATGCGAGTCCCGTGTAATGACAGACAGACAGTTGTCTAGTTTGATAGCGATGTCAGATATTGCGCTTCGATCAAAATCGGTATTCTTGCAACAATTTTTCATAGCTAAATTGGTCCAAAGGGTTCTCCCTATTCCCTATGATCTTCAGCTGGTTCCATAAATTCAGCCATGTAGTCTTATTTTTGCCCGCGTTACTCTTAAGGTTACGATTTCCAAACCTTAAGTTATACTTAGGGAAATTACCGTTAAGGGGTTTTATGCAACACTTAACGATTACTTAAGTGAAAAAAACAGCATTTAAGGGAAATTCTAAGTGTTTATGACGTTTCACTTAAAAAAAACCGTTAAGTAACACTTAAGGGTATTTTTCTGCAACACCCTTAGGTTTAAGGGAAACATAAGGGCGACCTTAAGGGAAAATTACACTTAAGGTGCTTTTTGCAACCGGGCACTGTACTTTACTCGAGTATCATTTTTGGGAAGTACTCATGACTTTACTCAAGTACATTTGAGAGGCAAATGTTGTACTCTTTACTCCACTACATTGAGGAAACCCTCAATTTGTTGTTTCCCTCTCAAACGTGATTGGATTGTGCAGGCGCCACTGATTGGGACAGCCTATCAGCAATCACCTTCAGCTTTCCGCCAAAGTCAACTCCATGGTCAGATTTAAATAAGAGACGAAACCATGGACGAAACAATGGATGAAGATGCAGCAGGCCCCACCTCGCCAGACTATTTCAATTTTCTTAAATGTTAAATAAAGCAACATGGTAAAAAGATGAAAATGACTTGATTTTACTTTCAATTCTTTTTACATTCTCCAAGGTATTAACATTAACATTTTTTATAGCTCCAAGTAGGACGTTTCTGTACATAAATGTAATCACTGTGGAAGTAGTAATGCAATATTTAGAAAATGTACTCTTGTACTCTTAATACTCAAGTGCTTTTAAAAACAAGTACTTCAGTACTTTTACATCTGACTGTAGTACTTTTACTTGTACTTGAGTAAAATTTAGCAAGGGGTATCTGTACTTTTACTTAAGTAATGAAGCTGTGTACTCTGTCCGCCTCTGGTTAAGACCAGTCTTTAGAGTTGACCTGACGTCGGTTGCACAAACCAAACTTAAGCCTAGGCTTAACTACGCCTGGTCTTAGTGTTGCGTGTTCATGTGAATGGCCATGGAACTCTAGCGGTTGCCAAGCAGCGTGCGTTGCTGGGTTACGCTGTAAACAATCTTCCGCTGTTTTGTTAACTTGTAGCCGTATCAATGGAGGATCAAAGAAAAAGGAAATTTCACCGACATTGAGATACGAAAGTTAATAGAGCTGTACAGTCAGCACGTGACAATTCGCTTCATTCGCGGCAGCATTACGTCTGTCTCCTGCACGTGAGAGGAGAGGTAGAAGAACGTTGGTAATAAATGTCAGTTCAATTGTAAGTTCATTCTTTATGTGCTTAGGAGTGTGCGCTATGTATCATCTATGATGACATTGTAATCATTGTTTTAACTATGGACGAGGCACTGCGAGCTGACATCACATTTGTTTCTCGTGCTTGTTTTCACTGCGTGGTATGTCCCCAAATAAGTTTTTTGTCTTATATTAATATCATGTTATTAAAAGGGCCGTTTTCATGTGCACAATTGCAAATGTGATATTTATTTTATACAACAGTTAAATTAACAATAAGTTAACATTGTGAGTTACTTTTTAGACACAATATTGTGAATATTGTTTGTTTCCCCTTTATTTTGCTGACGAGAATTTCAAAATGAAACCGTAACAGAGTCTCCATGCAACAGACAGCGAAGATTTTTTTAACAAATCGTTTTAACGATTCAATGAATAATCACTTGCTTTTAGTGGTTACTATAGAAACATTATCTGTCGGAAAACGGAGAGGCCTATTAACGCTAGTATGCCTAGATTTTGACTTTACGCCTGCTACTGACTAGGCGTAAGATTTAGGCCCGGTCTTAGCGAGAAGAGGACTTAAGCCTGGATGGTGAAACAGTCGTAACTATTAGTTCAGACTTAGAATGCTGAGTTAAGACCTACTTACCTTAAGACCAGGCGTAAGCCCTGTTGGTGCAACTGGCCACAGGTGATTAGGGTATTTTTTTAACTAGCAGATATCACCATGAAACTTTCCCAGTTGATTACCTACATTAAGATGAGAAAAAAAGTTTTCTGTAATTTAATGTTTAAATATGCAAATTAGGCATTATATAATTTAATATGCGTTAATTTGCATATATTAAAAAAAAACAAAATCTGAGTTTTGGATAAAGCCAGGTTCAAAATAATTGTTTCATTATGTTCACATATTAGATGGGGAAAAATACAGAGGGATTTATGGATATCTACTTTTGTTATCCTGTAAATAAGAATATACTGCCAATAGCCTTAAAAAAATTATTTTCGCCATGTTTTTTGGAACCAAATGTTATTTAAATCAGGCTAGGAATAATATATTTACAAATCCCTCTGTAAATGTCTTTATAATATAACTAGGTACAAGACTGGAAAGCTTGGCGTATATAGGTGCTACTGAAGTGGAGACTTATGAGAGAAAAGTCATTTTGAGAAAACGGTCTTTAAAGATTTAGCATCAGCCAATGAGATTGCACATTTAGAGTTAAATCCCCCCTTTTACTTTCACGATTGTTTGCTGATAAAAAGGAAACTACCATATTTGTATTGGTACCGACAGTATTGTACAGGAGAAAGAGAGAGCTTTCTAACAGTGTAGGACAGGCTATGTGATGACAGGGTGCAGATTGCGGTCGCGGAGCAGCGGATGATGATTTATAACGCCAACATTTGATGAATTTATGAGAATCTACAGATGCAAACAGACAAAGTGTAGTAAAATAAAGACCTAAATGTGTATTTCTGACTTTTTTTCACCACAAGTCTGAAAGAAGACAAAATCCTAAAATCTCAAAATTGACCAGTGAAAAAAAACCCGATGTTTTTGCCTGCCGTGTCTTTCCTTAAAGCAGATAGGCTGGCCATCATCGGATAACCTAGGCTCCATTTTAGAATTAGTACGATTCACAGATCCAGGCTTAGTGCAGTGTAAAATGTCGGATTTAAATCAATCACTCAAGAACAAACCAAAATATGGAAGAAAAAAAAAAAACGAATTCGAATAGATCAACACAGAGTGAAACAAAACGTGAATAGTAATGCGAGCAAATGCGAGAAGAGAGAGGAGATATCTTAAAGGGGTCAGAAACATATTTAATACAATATAGAGACAATGTTTGTTTATACCACTTGGCCACAATTAGATTTGGATTGACAATTATGTATCTAAAAAAATGAATAATGCATGAGTGGCTATCAAGCATAGGACATACAGTAACATCACAACTGGATATACAATCTGAGGCATATCCTCACAACTGTTGTTTTTCCTCTATGTTGTGAATAATTACTTGATCTGTTGGCCTGATATGGCATGAAATGACACCTGAAAGGCAAGTCCCACTTGTCTGATCGGTGCTGAGAGACGTTGACAAAGACTTCATATTTATTTGGCAAATCCGGTGCTAGAAGGTCACACGTGCCTTTCACTTTTTTTTTTTTTTTACACAAATGAATCACAAGGCTCTATATTTTGAATGAAGAGATAAGACATACCGCATGTCAAGTGTCATTAGTATAATAAGCATTTATTTTCATGTTTTATGGTTACATTTTTAAACAGTAAGTGATGAAAGTATCAGTAGTGGTATGTCCGCAGTCATAGCTAGATATAACAATGGGTGAGGTAGAGAGTGTTGACTCAGCCGCATAGAGGTGTTTTCTTTGTGAAGTTGATTTATAGAGGACAATTAGAGGTGGAACACTGTGCAACATATTGGCCAAATGGGCCATCTGTGTCAAGCTACAAAAAGGCCACTTAGAGCAAATAATGGCTTGAGGGCTTCTACACGTCTTTAACTACAAAGAACACACAATTTTAATACGGAACTAAGTGCCAGATTTTACGTATTACTTAACAGCTTATGCCAGCGCAAACTCTCTTTTGGTGTTAAAAAACTACTGTCAGGATTTACTAATCACGCAATGAAAAATTAGCGTGTACACAGTTATTTTTGCAGCTGACCTTATTGGATATGCATTTCTAGGAGTTTCCCTTACAGAAGTAAAATTTATGGTAGGAGAGTGTATAAATGGATCATGCAAGGTGATTTATTTTGGTTTGCGCTAGTCAATTTACCGGTATTTGTGCCATTATTTAATGCCCAAAAAAGCATGTTTTAAACAAGACACTAATTTGCACTGCTCTTGGTAGATTTCGATGGTTATTATGGAAATGATCCGACTGAATCTGATTTGTTTTGTGTTCCTCAGTAGATCATGCATAGAACTTTCCACTGCCATTGGTGCTTTTTTTGGAATTGTGCTTTTGTGCTAATTTTCAGTTTAGTAAATAGTCGGTTTAGTAAATCTGGCCTTTAGTCTTAAAACCCTCACTATAGAGCTGGTCCAGTGTTTCACGACCAGGACGACAACCGCACTGTTCCTCCTGAATCCGAGGTTCTACAATCAACCGAATTTTCCTCTCCAGTACCCTGGCATAGACATTCTCGGCGAGGCTGAGAAGTGTGATCCCCCTGTAGTTTGAACACACCCTCCGGTCCCCCTTCTTAAAAAGAGCGACCACCACCCAAGTCTGCCTGCCCAAAGGTACTGTCCCCAACCGCCACACGATGTTGCAGAGGCATGTCAGCCAAGACAGCCCCACAACATCAGGAGACTTGAGGTACATGGTAAGGATCTCATCCACCACCGGTGCCTTGCCACCGAGGAGCTTCTTGACTACCTCTGTGACTTCAGCTAGGGTGATGGACGAGTCCACCTCCGAGTACTCGGCCTCTGCTTCCTCAATGGAAGCCGTGTCGGTAGGATTAACGAGATCCTCGAAGTATTCCTTCCACCGTCCGATGATATCCCCAGGTGAGGTCAACAGCTGTCCACCTCCAACACGGTTTGCAAGAATCTCTTCGAGGTCATCTCTTCTCCATGGCCCATGGTCCTCACAGGCCCAATTTTTTGGCCTGCTGGTGCAGTCAGCTGCCTCAGGAGTTCCCACAAGCCAGCCAGGCCTGATAGGACTCCATCTTCAGCTTGAAAGCATCCCTTACTTCCGGTGTCCACTACCGGGTTCGGGGATTGCCGCCTTGACAGGCACAGGAGACCTTACAGCCACACCTCCGAGAGGCTGCATCGACAATGGAGGTGCAGAACATGGTCCACTCGGACTCCCTTGGGATTCAGTCGAAGCTCCGCCAGAGGTGGGAGTTGAAGATCTCTCTGACAGGGGACTCGACCAAACGTTCCCAACAGACACTCACAGTACGTTTGGGTCTGCCGAGTCTGTCCAGCTTCCTCCTCCGCCTTTGGATCCAACTCACCACCAGGTGGTGATCAGTTGACAGCTCCGCCCATCTCTTCACCCGAGTGTCCAAGATATAGGATCAGAGGTTGGATGAAACGACCACAAAGTTGATCACCGATCTCTGGCCTAGGATGTCCTGGTTCCACGTGCACTGATGCACACCATTATGCTTGAACATGGTGTTCGTCATGGACAAGCTGTAACTAGCACAGAAGACCAATAACAGAACACCGCTCAGGTTCAGATCAGTGGGACCGTTCCTCCCAATTACGTCCCTCCAAGTGTCAGTGCCGCTGCCCACGTGGGCGTTGAAATCCCCCAGTAGAACGACGGAGTCCCCAGTCGGATACCCCAAGAGGGCTGTGTACTCTGCACTGCCATTCAGCCCATAGGCACACACGACAGTGAGAGCCCTATCCCCAACCCGTTCACTGGGGTGAACTCCAACACATGGTGGCTGAGCTGGGGGGCTATAAGCAAGCAAACCCACACAAGCCCGCCACCTCTCCCCATGGGCAACTCCAGAGTGGTAGAGAGTCCATCCTCTCTCAAAGGAGTGTGGTTCCAGAGCCCAAGCCGTGTGTGGAGGTGATCCCGACTATCTCTAGTCGGTACCTCTTAACCTCACGCACAATCTCAGGCTCCTTTCCCGCCAGCAAGTTGAAGTTCCACGTCCCCTTACGGTTCCTCCTGCAGGGGGTGAGCCCATGGGAGGGCGACTCCACGTCGCTCCTTCGGGCTAAGCCCTCCAGGGTGGGGCCCCGGCTGCGCCATGCCAGGCGACGTCACGGTCCTTGTTTTTTTTTGTAACATAAAGGGTTTATGAACCGCTCTTAGTCTGACACATCACCTAGAGGGTACTCTGGGAGTATGGGGTCCGGGGCCCTTTGCTAAGGGCTGTCCGGTCCCTGTATGACCGGAGCAGACCATCTTTCACCCTCCCAGCTCACGGATCTGAAAACATTAAAAGCAGAGTTTGCAGATGTGTTCTCGCCCCTACCTAGCTGAACAAACCTCATCCAGCACCATGTTGAGACTGAGCCGGGAGTGGTGGTTCGCAGCTGGCCGTATCGTTTGCCTGAACACAAAAAAAAGGTAGTTCAGAGCGAATTAGAAGCAATGCTAGAGATGGGGGAAATAGAAGAGTCTAACAGTGACTGGGCGAGCTCGATAGTTTTAGTGCCTAAAACGGACGGCTCGATCCGCTTCTGTGTGGACTACCGCAAGGTGAATGCTGTGTCAAAGTTTGACGCTTATCCAATGCCCAGGGTGGACGAGTTGCTTGATCGGCTAGGTGCTGCTCACTTTTATTCGACACTGGACTTAACAAATGGTTATTGGCAGATCCCCTTGTCTCCAATGTCCAAAGAAAAGACAGCTTTCACCACACCGTTTGGATTACACCAATTTGTTACCCTTCCTTTCGGCTTGTTCGGGGCCCCAGCGACCTTTCAGCGTCTGATGGACAGAATACTCCGGCCGCATGCTGCATATGCCGCTGCCTACTTGGATGATATCATCATCTATAGTAATGACTGGCAGCATCATATGCAGCATTTGCGGGCTGTCCTGAAGACGCTGAGAGGGGCTGGGCTCACGGCCAACCCGAAGAAGTGTGCAATTGGGCGTGTGGAAGTTAGATATCTTATAGGGATGTCCCGATCAGGTTTTTTTGCCCTCGAGTCCGAGTCCGAGTCATTTGATTTTGAGTATCTGCCGATACCGAGTCCCGATCCGATACTTCTATATTACATTTAAAAGAAGAATAAAGAAGAGCGAAAAAAACAGATCCAGGATGTTCCTTATTTGTTATTTAATTCACCTTATTTTAACATTCAAAAACTCTGTTAACGAACAGAGCACTTCTGTGAGGTAGCTTGAACAATCAAGTAATAAATAACATAAATTATTCACTTTTGGACTTTAGTGCAACAGTAAATATATTTTAAAAAAGTCTAATATAAAAACAAATAGCACCTCAAATTTAAAATACCCGCATGTAATTTAAAATACAGGCATGTAAACAAATAAAAAAATAAGTGTATAAAAAATTATGAGAATATTCACCTTATTCCGCCCCGCCCACTTTTAATACTTCGCGCTTCCGCATTTTGTCATCCGACTTCCGCTAAACTGGCACGGCACATCCGGTAGCTATTTCAGTTGTTAGAAGATTGTTTTTTAGTTAGCCAAAACTTTAGCAAAATGTCAAATAACGTTAATACCATAAATATTTTAAACTGGGAGCACGGAGAAAACGTCGTAGGACGATCAGTTGGTCTCACATGGTCTCATCCATCGTCATTGTTAACGTGGCCAGAGGTAACAGTTAACATATGTGGACATATTTAACTACTTCGTCCTGTTAGGAGTTGATGGAGCAGCAATAACAAATTATGTGTAAATAAGAAGGAATGAGAATATTTAGTTAAGGATAGGAGATGATAATTGGTTAAATATAAATGATTAAATAAGTTGTAAGAAGTGTTTGATGTTTTCAGGAAGCTAGAGACACCTTCTACTGACCTTCATGTAGATACATTTCACCATTTAAATGTCTTAAGTAATAAACCAAGATGGTATTCATTTGCAAACTTGACGTGACTTATTCCTTCTAACTAGAAGACTTAATTCATTTAAGTTTTAAAGGGAATCTACAGAGCTCACATATGGTTTAATAATAAATGACTGACAGGTAAAATCTGGTCACATTGTAAAGGTTTATAAAAATAACTTCATAACAGGTAAAATCTGGTCACATTGTAAAGGTTTATAAAAATAACTTCATAACAGGTAAAATCTGGTCACATTGTAAAGGTTTATAAAAATAACTTCATAACAGGTAAAATCTGGTCACATTGTAAAGGTTTATAAAAATAACTTCATAACAGGTAAAATCTGGTCACATTGTAAAGGTTTATAAAAATAACTTCATAACAGGTAAAATCTGGTCACATTGTAAAGGTTTATAAAAATAACTTCATAACAGGTAAAATCTGGTCACATTGTAAAGGTTTATAAAAATAACTTCATAACAGGTAAAATCTGGTCACATTGTAAAGGTTTATATAAAATAACTTCATAACAGGTAACATCTGGGCACATTGTAAAAGTTTACAGGAAGGACAAGTTTCACCTTCCTTTCATAGAGGAGATCGGTAATGGTGAAGCCTCTGTCTGCCATTACTTCATCGCCTGGACGAAGTTATTAAGTGCATGATATTGAAGAAAAAATTTGATTACTCATTAAACAATGCGATATTCAATATGCGATACGATTGTGCTTAATTTATAAAATTAACTTAATTTAGATTTAAACTTATATAACCTACATACGTGTTTCAAATTTTTTTGTGACAAGAAAACATCCCTTCAACTTGTGAAAGTGAACAGCAGTGTTTTACTGTAGCATAAGAAGTGTTATTTTAACATCAGTGTAAACCACGGGGTTAAGGGGTTCAGGTTATCCTACATTAGGTCTATTTAACAACAGAAACTGAATAATCAAATGTAAAAATAAAACACTGCTTAGTTTTCACTGTATGAATTATATATATATATATATATATATATATATATATATATATATATATATATATATATATATATATATATATATATATATACACTGATTCTTATTAAAGCTAAAAAAGTTATGTATATTGCGATACATTTGCAATATTTTGCTATATTGTGCAGCCCTACATGTTGTGTTTGGAAATTGCTCTCTGAAACACTTCTCCTCCATGATGTCAAGCCAACGCGAAATCACCTTGCTTACAATGGACTGAGAAACACCAAACCTTACAGCAAGATCACCCTGCAATAAATTAAGACGCAGCTTCATCAGATTCATCAGGAGCTAATCTCAAGTGTGTAGCTGAAAGCTGTCGGTGTATGAACTGGTAAGGTGCTCGTGAAAGCTGTCGGTCTATGAACTGGTAAGGTGCTCGTGAAAGCTGTCGGTGTATGAACTGGTAAGGTGCTCGGCTACTGAATGGAATGCATGTCGACCATGTGTAGAGCTGACAAAGGTGGTCGTTTCTCAGCAGACTTATGTCCCATTGTGTTTCTGCATCACAGGTCTGGGGCATGTGGCTGTGATCCTCCTCACAGTTGTCCACTGCAACATTGACGCTCATCGATGATCTAAGGAAATAATATAACCATAAACATTTTTACATTAGTAACAGTTACTTAAAATAGATTGTGAGAATTAATTTATGATGGCATTCATACTTAGAACAGTGTGAAAAAGAGAGATGCATTAAAAACGAGACAGTATACACCAATCTCTACGTAGGTCAATATCAATATCTGAATGAGAGATGTAGCTAGCTGGCCTCCTTACAGGAAGAATGTGAGCTATTGTAAGACTGTAATGTACCATAATATATTGTACTATCGTGAATATTCATTCATTCATTCTTTATTTCAGACCCTTAGGTCCATATCACAAAGTAAACGAAATATAAGCAATATGACATATATAGGTGGCCAATGGTAATCAATCATGCAAGATTCGTTGTATTTTGTTAACGGCTCGTTACTAATCTTAAATGTATTCATAGAACGGACTTCACGAATCTAACGTTAGGCTAACAAGCAAGCACATAGATAGGCAAGTTAGGTAACAACAGTTATGCAAGTTAGCTTACCTGAATCTGATGACCTGTTCAGCACCTGGCGATGATCTTTACCAGAACATCGTAGCCGAGCCTTTACTCGGGGTAAGGGTGTTCTTCAGTCGGCTTCCCGTCCATAAAATGGTACAAACGAACACACATAATTTGCTTGGGTGGGCACAAGTTTAGCGCCTTCCGCCATGGCCTCGGGTGCTCCTCATCTTTAGGTGGTGTGGGTGTAAATCGTAAAGTACACCACAACATTCCGATCGCTTTACATTGTGTTCGTAACACCGTTTTTTCTTCTTCTATCCTCTTAATTCAATTGTTATGGCAGCGCCTAACTGAGCATATAATACATTATATATTTTACCGTTACAACTATAGAATTACGTCTAGAAACTAGCGTAGGTCCTTCAGCCGGAAGTTGAAGTCCCTCTCAGCCGGAAGTAAGATGACAAAACGAACGTAATGGCGTCACCCTTGTTGTCGTGGAAAATAAGGTGAATAGGCTACATTAGAGGTGTAACGGTTCACAAAATTCACGGTTCAGTTCGATACGATACAGTGGTGTCACGGTTCGGTACGTTTTCACTATATTAAAAAGAAAGAAATGCCAGAGAAATTTCCTATTTGTTAAAAGAAAACATTTTTTTAAATAAGTTTGAGTTTTCCTACATCTTGAAACTTTCAGGTTTAAAAATGGGGGTAATCTTAACAAATAATGTTTTGGTCATCACATTTAAATATATTTATATATAATATTTGAGTTTTGAAGTGCTGGGAAAGATGTGTGAAGTACTTGAAAGCATTTCACTATTCCAGGCAAACTTTCATGGCTACAGTTAGAGTTACTATATTAAATCCATGGTGAATTTGCTGATCTGTGGACTTAAAGCCTATAACTAGTTCATTCACGGCACAATGTTTCTCCTGGTTTCCACGTCAGCGCTATAGAGATATAATAGAGATCTACGGTTAATAACGGAGAAATTTGAATGCTTCTCCTTAGATCTCGCAGCGATGTTATTAGGCTACTTCAGTGGCGAATTCAAATGCTTTATTCACTGGTTCACAGATGTTGCTGGTCCGAACGGTCAGAACTGATAAACGGTCCGTGATCAACATAATGAGTAGCGCGGTTTAGTTCCGCTTTCATTACGTTCGTCATTTGATGTTGCGCAACGTTGTGGTGTTCACGCCAGCACGGATTTTGTCGGCAGGAAAAATGATCCAAGGACCTGGTTTGGTTTGTATGCATACCAAACTGGAAGCCTCGTACCGAAACGGTTCAATACGAATACATGTACCGTTACACCCCTAATATACATATATATCCGAGTCCTGATCGGGAGGTGACGTCCGATTCCGATCGAGTCTGAAACCACGTGATCGGGCCCGATTTCCGATCACTTGATCGGATCGGGACATCCCTAATATCTTAGGTCATGGGCAGGTGTGGCCCCAAATTGATAAGACCGCAGCAGTTGCAACCTGTCCTAGACCTAAGACCAAAAAGGAGGTTAGACAGTTCCTGGGGCTGGCGGGATATAACAGGCATTTTGTACCTAACTGTTCGGACCTCGCCATCCCACTGACTGATCTAACTATGACGGAGCAGTGCCAGCGGGCTTTTGGGCGCTGTCCTGTCCCAGGAGGTGGAGGGTGTAGAGCGGCCGGTTCTGTACATCAGTCGTAAGCTCTCTAAGAGAGAGACGATGTACAGCACCATTGAAAAAGAATGCCTGGCTATCAGGTGGGCCGTTCTCACCCTTCACTACTACCTCTTGGGATGGGAGTTCACCCTCTGTTCGGACCACGCTCCCCTGCAGTGGCCCTGCAGATCACCCATTGGTATCTAGCTTTACAGCCTTTTAAGTTCAAGGTGGTCCACAGGCCGGGTGCACAGATGGCTGTGGCCGACTTCCTCTCCAGGAGGGAGGGAGGGGGGGAAGGCTGCAGGCCGGATGGCTCCCCGGCCTGAGTCGGGCGGTGGGGGTATGTGGCAAGTGGGGCGTGGTTTAGCGAAGTCTGTAGCGGGAGAGAAATGACGGAGCTGAGCGGTGAGTAAGTGGATCAAGCGCAGATAACGAACACCTGTGTCTGATTATAGTGATTGGTATGGAGAGACCGGATAAAAGCTGCACGGAGAGAGAGAGAGAGCGGGTGAGAGAGATCTGTATCGCTGTAGCGCCTGTTACTTTATTTTGAGAAAGATAAATAAAACATGTCCCAGTCGACCCCCGCCGACCCCTGTCTTCTTCCTTTCCTACTGTCAACTGCCTGAACCTTACTACAGGTGGCTTGCCAACTTCAGGTTGGTGGAGAGTTCTTGCCTGAAGTGGAGGAGTTCAAGAATTTTGGGGTCTTGTTTACGAGTGAGGGAAGGATGGAACGGGAGATTGACGGACGGATCGGTGCAGGTTCTGCAGTAATACGGTCGATGTACCGGTCTGTCGTGGTGAAGAAGGAGCTGAGCTGCAAGGCGAAGCTCTCGATTTACCTGTCAATCTACATTCCTACTCTCACTGTGGGTCATGACTGAAAGCACAAGATCCCCAGGTGCAGATGCCGAAATGAGCTTTTTAATTTCAATTTATTATGGATAGCCCCTTGAGATGCAACATCTCGTTTTCAAGAGGGTCCAAATACACATATATATAATACAACAGGAAAAACAAACAAACAAACAAAAAAATGCTCAAAACAATTGAATTACTAGGCAGCTTACATACAGTCTTTCTCTGTAGGGTGGCTGGGTGATCCCTTAGTGATAGGCTCAGTGTAGAGCCGCTGCTCCTCCACACCGAGAGGAGTCAACTGAGGTGGCTCGGGCATCTATTCCAGATGCCTCCAGGATGCCTGCTGAAGACCTAGGACACGCTGGCGGAATTATGTCTCCCGTCTGGGCTGGGAACGCCTCGGTGTCCTCCCGGAAGAGCTGGAGGAAGTGTCTAGGAAGAGGTAAGTCTTGGCATCTCTGCTTAGACTGCTGCCCCCGCGACCCGGCCCCGAATAAGCGGTAGATGATGATGTTGTTGACCTTCACTCTAGTAGTTTATTAAACCAGTGGTTCTCAAGTGTGGGACTTTGTTTAAACAAAATTTACCAAACCTAATGCAATTAATCACAGAAATCTCCCAAATTATTCTATACAATTCACTGCAGTTTTCATCTTAAATGATCACTAAAAAGGAAATAGCTTTTATTCCTTTAAACACAAGACAATCGACTAAAACATACATGGTTCCTTGCATAATACTACTGTATGTAACAACCTCAAAACACTTTTACCATAGTTCATGATTCAACGTGAAAAATTAAGATTAAAAGGCCTGGTTGTTTCTTCCATTGAGTTATCTCACGTTTGTTTTTGTTATCTGTACGCTAAACCTTGGTTTGGTTTAGCTTAGGATTTAGAGAAGGTGGTAGGCCTACATTATTATCAAAAGCAATAGAGCATTTTAACACCACTCTTTTTTCTCACTCAGAATGATTCAATCAAACGTTAGATGATAAGTCAGCAAATTTCCTCAGTACAGTTTAACTGTGTTTTAGTTCAATGGTTCTTTTTTTTTTTTTTTATTTATTTTTTTATTTGTATAGCACATTTAAACAGCCACTTAGACAGACCAAAGTGCTTTACAGAACACACAAATAAGAAAAGTAAAAACAGCAAAACAACCCCTAAAACACATAAAAAGCAGCAGAGCTACGAATAGCCTTAACAAAGATTCAAATATAAAATCGTAGAAATAATGAAAAAAAAAAAAAAAAAAAAAAAAAAAAGAGATCAATAAGCTAAAGAGAACAGGTAGGTTTTTACCAAAGACTTAAAGATAGAAAGGGTGGGGGCCGTTCGGATCTCTAGGGGCAGGGTGTTCCACAGACGAGGCCCTGCCACTGCAAAAGCACGCTCCCCTCTACGCTTGAGTCTGACACGAGGGACTACCAGCAGAGCCTGGTCGTGTGACCTTAGGCTTCTGGACGGAGTATAGGGCTGAATAAGTTCGGATAGATAGGCTGGAGCTAAGTTGTGTAAAGATTTAAAAACAAATAGGAGGATTTTAAAATCTATTCTCTGACAGCCAGTGTAACGATTTAAGAATCGGAGAGATATGGTCATATTTGCGACAGTTAAGAATGAGTCTGGCCGCAGCATTTTGGACCAACTGAAGACGTGCAATTTGGGAAACTGATATCCCACAGTAAAGTGAATTGCAATAGTCTAGCCGACACGTGATGAATGCATGAACCGCCATTTCCATAGTTATTGGAGTAAGAAAGCCTTTGATTTTAGAAAGTAAGCGAAGTTGGTAGAAACCGGAACTGATGACAGATGAAATATGTTTGTCAAATTTTAAAGACTGGTCAACAAGAAAACCTAAGTTCCGCACTCCTGTAGATATAAAACGAGATAGACTCCCCAAGTCTGGGCTTGTACACTGGGACCTTTCACTCGGGCTGAAGACAATGACCTCGGTCTAAAGTGGTTCTGCTACTGGACCAGATTTAACACTGGATATCAAGTGGTTGTCCAACAAAATAGCTAAATTGTTAATTAAACAAAAATAAACCAAAACTTTGCATTGTTTTCCCTTGCTGTCTGTAAACCAGTCAGAATTCGATTCTTAAGCCTAATCGAATACCTCGATTTTACCGAGGCCTCCACTTTAGCCTCCAAGCCTTCACTTTATTTGAGTTGAAAATATCTCAACAGCCTCAACAGCCACAGTCTCAACATATGTGCACTATTTATTTATAGCAAGTCAAGTCAAATCGTCACCTTTATTTATATAGCGCTTTTTACAATACTAATTGTTTCAAAGCAGCTTCACAGAGATAACAGGAAAATAATATTATAATAGTATTGTTAAATTCAAAATAAAATGTTAAATGTCCCCAACTAAGCAAGCCAAAAGCCAAAGGCGATCACCTGATGTTGCCTTTTTCGCGAGAGGCGAAAAGAGTGGGGGGGTGGGGGATTGGCAGTGAATGATTATGATTTAGGGAGCATAATGTCAGGAGTCAGATGTGATCAGAACTTTCACGATATTTATCCAGTTCATCTGGTTGGGGTCGGAGTCATCACGCCGGTGTGGAGATGAGTTTGTTGAGGTGTCCATGAGGCCTTCAGTGTTGATGAGGCTGGCACTTCAGGGATGCGTTGTCGTCGTGTCCAGGTGATGGTCCTTCCTCAGATCTGGATGTGGCCTGGATCCGGTGTTCCAGTGTTGACCGAACCGGGCTTATATGGTCATACTTCCTGGTTCTGGTAAGAACTCTAGCGGCTGCGTTTTGAACTAGCTGTAGTTTGTTTATTAAGCGTGCAGGGCAACCACCCAGTAGAGCATTACAATAATCTAGCTTTGAGGTCATGAACGCATGAACTAATTGTTCCGCATTTGTCAGTGAGAGCATATGACGTAATTTAGATATATTTTTAAGATGGAAAAATGCGGTTTTACAGATACTAGACATGTGACTTTCAAATGAAATATTGCTATCAAAGAGCACACCAAGGTTCCTAACTGACGACGAAGACTTAACAGAGCAGCCATCAAGTGTTAGACAGTATTCTAGGTTATTACGTGTGGAAGTTTTTTGTCCAATGATTAGAATCTCTGTTTTTTCAGAATTTAGTAGTAGGAAATTACTGGTCATCCAATTTTTTATATCAGCTATGCATTGCGTTCATTTTGTGAATTGGTAAGTTTCGTTAGGTTTTAAAGAAACATCAGCATAACAGTGAAAGCTATATAATATTCCATATTTCCTAATGATATCACCTAATGGTAGCATGTACAGAGTGAACAGCAGCGGCCCTAGTACTGAGCCTTGTGGTACGCCATACTGAACGTGTGACCGATAAGACATCTCTTCGTTTAGTGCTACAAACTGATAACTGTCAGATAAGTATGATTTAAACCATGCTAGTGCAATTCCACTAATGCCAACATAGTTTTCTAGTCTATTTAAAAGAATGTTGTGGTCAATAGTATCAAATGCCGCACTAAGATCGAGTAACACTAATAGAGAGATACAACCACGATTGGATGATAAGAGCAAATCATTTGTGACTTTAATGAGAGCAGTCTCGGTACTATGGTACGGTCTAAATCCGGACTGAAAATCCTCGCAGATATTATTTCTTTCTAAAAAGGAACACAGTTGTGAGGATACTGCCTTTTCTAGTATCTTTGACAGAAAAGGCAGATTCGAGATTGGCCTATAATTGACTAATTCTGTTGGATCAAGTTGCATTTTTTTAACAAGCGGTTTAATCATAGCCAGCTTAAAGGTTTTTGGTACGTATCCCAGAGACAAAGACGAATTAATGATATTTAGAAGAGGATCTATGACCTCTGGAAGCATCTCTTTCAGTAGCTTAGTCGGTATAGGGTCTAACATACAAGTTGTCGATTTAGATGAATTAACAAGTTTGCAAAATTCTTCCTCTCCTATAGCAACAAATGAATCAAAATGTTCCTCACGGAGACTACAATGCACTCCCTGATGCGCTACAGTAGTAGACGGTTGCATAGTTATAATTTTGTCCCTGATATTATAGATCTTATAAGTGAAAAAGTTCATAAAGTCATTACAGCGGTGTTTCTTGGAAACTTCTGGGCTTGAAGCTCTCTTTTTCGTTAGTTTAGCCACTTATATATAAATACCTAGGATTATATTTATTTTCTTCTAATAGGGTTGAAAAATAAGCAGATCTAGCAGCTTTTAAGGCCTCTCTGTAAGCAATTGAGCTCTCCTTCCATGGAATCCGAAATACCTCTAGTTTTATTTTCTTCCAGTTGTGCTCCATTTTTCTGAATGCTCTCTTAAGGGCCCGGGTGTGCTCATTGTACCATGGCGTTGGAATATTTTCTTTAATCTTCTTTAAGCGCAACGGAGCAACTGTGTCTAAAGTGCTGGAAAAGAGATAACACACACACTTTCAAAATATCACGATGTACAGTATAGCATTCGGGCTCATGGCATCCCGGACCCTCATTTATTTTTGATTCATGAGAAAATGAACCACTTTATGACCAAAGTGAGATTTCAGAATGGAGATAAAGGTTAGGATCATGTTTTATGGTAGTACAACAGCACACCATGAGTGTATATTTGCACTGTTTGTTGTTTGTTTTTGGGTTCTGATAGAGTGTTTGAACTTGGAAATGGTGGCATGTGATGTCCATTTTTAGGCATTTTTTGGGTTGCAACCCACCATTTGAGAGCCTTCTGCTTTAGCTGACTAAGGACAGAAGTGGTGACCTTCTTCATAAAAAGCTGTGTCTGGTGAAAGCGCATTGTTCAAACATCAGAGATCATGATTGTCATTCAGGTCACCCACACCTTCGATTCATTCCCTCATTGTATTGCATGGTATCACTTGTGACCTATGTAAAGACTTTCTACCATAGATCGTAGAGGGTGTGTCAAATACTACCCTTTGAAGCAAAGAACAGTCAGCAGAAATTTTCAATTCGATATATCTACCACTGACAAGACACCATGCCCTGGTGCACACCCTTGACCAGATGTCTGGCTTCTTACAGTTATTTCAAGAGGTTCTTTGAAACATGGGAGTGCAAATTAATTAGCAGCTCCCATTTACCATTCTCATTTTGTTGCTCGCCTGCATGTTGAAAGAAGATGAAAGCTTGTATAATCGATTCCACCTATTCCAGTCGAGATGAGGTAAAATCGGTTTGTGTTGGCAGAGCCTAGACGACAAATAAATTAGCAGTGATTTAGATCAGACATGTGCTGAACAAAGGTATCAACATGCAGAAGAGGTTCCGGAGCATATTGATCCACCTTAGTGCAATGCTAATGTGAAACATGATCAAGGCTGACGGGGGAGGAAAAAAACGTGTCTCTGTTGATTCCATTGCAGTGCATTTTCTTGTGTGGTTTTCATGATTAAATAAAGCTTGTTCTTTGATTGGCAGAAAAGGGTTAAATGCTTTTTTAGGGGAGCCTAAATTGGTGTCTTTTCACAGAATCAGTAGTACTCAGTTAATTTTAGTACTCAGTTACTCACGAGAGTGAGGTCTTACTGACAGACTTTCAAACACTCGCATGCATTTACACACATGTTCTGTGAAGAGCCCTTGCAACTTGTGGTAACAGGTGTGCGCAACTGTCAAAAGCTCACAATGTTCACACTTGAGATGTCCTTTTCAAAGTTGAACTATTTTTAGTATAACTTGACAGGGTGCCTTAAATTAAAAAGTAGCATACAAATTAAAACCATGCACCTTCAGAACCGCATGACTGTGTATCAAGGTCAATGTTTATATGACAAGGCAATTCTAGCAAATTATTGTCAATTTGATGCTTTGCTCTTCTGGAGCAATATATTGTAAAACAAATGTTTTGTTAACAAATATTGATATAATTGATTTGATTAATATGCAGTGTTTCCCCTACCATTATATAAGGGGGCGCCCCCCCCTCCCAACGGCTCGCCCCCCCTCCCTTGAAGGTCAAGTAAATTTGATTTGATTTTCTTTATAGCGCCAGATTACAATTTGTTATTTTATTAAACAAACTAAATAGCCCTTAGGTAATATGTTATTTATCTTATTTCCACGATGGCATGTCTTTTCTGTCTGTGTTTGCATGTTTACAATTATCCCAAATAATTTTCCAATTATCCCCCCCCCCCCCCTAAAGCTGTAAACCTAGGGGAAACACTGATATGACAAATTATTTCAATTTAAATTATTATTATTACTACTTTATTTTATACCATACCCTGACAGAAAGCAATTTCTCTTCAAAACTGGTATCAAGAATTGTGAGGTTTCATTGGTCTTGATATTTGGTATTGATTTTTAACATTTTGGTTCTGTGACAACCTTAGACTGCGTCCTGCTGATAAAGGAACCCCAGAAGCTGTTTGAAATCTAAAATCAACACTTAATCCACTTCATGATGTGTCAATAAAGCATACAGTGTGCAGCTGTTACAAAAAAAATTGTAAAGAGCAGTCGTTCAGTAGAAGTGTGTTTTTAAATTCGCTGGCCTTAAGGTCATTTATCAACACAGGTATATTAAATAGAAAGTGGATTAAATGTGCGAGAAGGGTTTTGTGTAGCTGACAAGGTCTTGACCATTCAACAGACACCATCTATAGAATAAAACAAGAAAGACTTGACCTTTCAAAACCTTAAGCTAAGGCTCAGATGCAAACTGAACTGCATCGGGCAATTGGTTTATTGAACATTCCATCAGTTTCAAAATGACTTTTCTTATCATTTAATAGAAGCAGCTTTAGCCATCTGGTTGCTCATGCACCTTATTGCAGCTGAAATAGATGAGTGTGGGGAAAAGTAAATTTGTTCCTGAGGAAATGGATGTATCTGGAAAAGTATACAGTACTCTCAGAAAATTGCTGAGTGGATTCTTATATGCCTTCATATTCAAATATATATATCAAATATTTAACATTTCTCTAGATTATTAAAAACTGAAAAGGTCATGTGTCAATGTTTGATGTGGACATTCTTTACAACTTTACAACTAACAATGATGTTTTTTTTTATGAAATGAATAACATTTACAATAAATTCAAAATCTGTTGTTGGGAAAAAAAAAACGTGGTGGGGTATATTTTACAGGGCATTGTTAATCATTAATTTCAAGAAAAACCTCATGTACATACTAAATGTAATGATTCATTTGCCCGATGTCTACATTAAAGGAACCTTGGAGTCAAGGGAACAGTAATCCTTTATGAAATGTTCAAGCCATACTTTATGCAAATTTGTCTTTTAGCAAGACATGTTGTTGATTTATTGATGTGGTAGCTGCTCAGAACTGGAACACATAAATATGCATGGTAGCTTAAGCATAGTAGGGTGAGCCCTCTCTGCCCTCGTCAGCATCTCGTTAGGCTCCAGAGAGAATGTAATTCGGCACCATGAACAGATGCCAAGTACGGGTACATGACTCACGGAAATGCGCCGCACCTGAAACCAATTGGCTGTCATCACCAGCGAGAGTTAAAGGAGCGCCAGAGTCCCACCCAACATTTGAATATGCCTACTTTCCTATGAGCCTATCACATTTCCAGGATTCTCAGAAGCGGAAATCGCCATTAGTGGTGACCGGAAACTACGACAAATTTAATTTTTGTAATCCCATTTGCGTCAGTACCCTGCAAGCAAATTTGCATTTAAAGGAACACGCCACCGTTTTTTGAAATAGGGGTTATTCACCGTCTCCCCTACATTTAGATAGGTGGGCAAATGCATTTTTGTCTCAGTGCATGCATTGTCTTAGTCTGGCAGCGCCGCCGCTAGCTTAGCTTAGCATAATGAATGGAATCCTTTGTTGCCGGATAGCATGTTGTGAGTAAAAGTGATAAAATAAAATAAAAAAAACCCTAATTATTTATTGTGGCACTGCTACTTGGGCGCAGAGATATGATGCAGTTGGGGGATTTCAGGTGTTGCATGATAACGCTTCGCCTGTGCTTCACCCCAATATAGTCTCAAGTCAATGTCTGCCTGGGAAATCGCCTAGTCTTAGGCCCTGTCCACACAAAGACGCGTTTAGCTGTATACGTACAAATTTTGTATCGTGTTAGCGCTTCGCCCAGAGGGATCCGGCGTTTAGGGACACTGAAACCACTATTTTTTTAAACCGGGTGGATAAATTGAAAATGACACCCTTGCGTTTTTTCGTGTGTACGGCCAACCCGTACAATTTGTGAAACGATGATGTCATCACACTACGTGTCAGCATTAGTCAAACTTGTTACGTGTGATAACAGCAACAACAATGGCGGACTATATGCTTGTGTGTTCGTGCTGCATAAGCTACTGAGCCTTTTAGCTTTACTAAAGCAAAATCTTCTGCTCCTATGCTACTTCGGTGAGCAATCTTCGTCTTCAGCTTGCTGTCGCGTTGGGTTCATATAGAGCGCGCGAGGTTATGCGCATGCTCCAAATCTTCCGCATACTGGTCTGGCATGTATACCACATCGTTTTCAGTCGGTTTCAGTGGTTTTGTGTGTACGCATATATTTCTTGAGACGACGCCGTAGTCAAGTCAAGTCACCTTTATTTATATAGCGCTTTTTACAATACAAATTGTTTCAAAGCAGCTACACAGAGATAACAGGAAAACAATGTTGTAATAGTATTGTTAAATTCAAAATTATATGTTAAATGTCCCCGTGTTTACGAAAATAAAAATTTAGAACGAGGAAAAAAAAGATAGGATAGGGAAATCTCTGGCTTCGTGTGGCCTTAATCTGCATTGCTATTTTTACTCTATGTGAATACGCAGGCCACAAGAAGTAGTTTTATTTTTTTATAACTGTGGACACATCACATATAACACACAACAGTCTGTGAAGTGGGTCGATTAGTATGCAAAAAGCAGTAGGTCAACTGAGTAACATTAAAAAATTAAAACGTAAAAAGTGACCTACTTGTTCCGGCGAGCAATGCAACAGCAATGCGTCTGAAGCCTTAGATAACAATCTATTGGCAATCCCAAAATAACAGATGCAGGACATCTGAAATAAATTCATACTACACACTTAAATAAGACATACTTCCTCAAAGGGATATTTCACCCAAAAATGAAAATTCTGTCATCATTTACTCACCCTCATGTTGTTTCAAACCTGTAAGGGTTATTAGGAACCCTTTTTATTCACATATAAACATTCATCAGTGCACACATCAGATATGGTAAACGGAAGTTCAAGCATGCTTGCTTGATGTGCAATAACCAAGAACCAATGAGGTTCATTCTCGTGTTACGCAGAACATTAGAGCTTCTGCAAGAACCAAAGAAGTTTGTTCTCGCTTGTTAAGTATGTACAGTTGAGCTTCGGTTTATATTCACTGATCCTAACTTTGATGTGTCTCTTCAGATTATTTGGACTAAACCACTTAATTCATATGGATTAGTTTTACCATGTCTTTTTGAACTTTTTGAAGCGTCAAAGTGGTAGTTTCGTAGCTGTCAACGGAGGGACAGACATCTCTCAGATTTCATTAAAAATATCTTCATTTGTGTTTTAAAGAAGAACAAAAGTCTTGAAGGTTTGTAGTGACATGAGGGGGAATACATGATGAAAGAATTTTCTGTTTGGGTGAACTATCCCTTTAACGGTCAAGAAATAAGTTCTTCATTAAATGCAGCACACACTCTGACGGTAAATTTTGATGCAGCTCCAGTCAAGTGAGTGACCAACATTGTGCAAGGTTTCCCTTCTTTTACATCACCAGGCAGCAACTAAACCAGGCTCTCATACTACAATACTATGAGATAATAATAATAGAAGAACTGCACAGGCTGTACTCATGCATCCCAGCAGGCATCCTACAAGACCACTTCATTTATGAGAACATCACCAAACGTCACAAAGATTCAGAAGCACCACCCTGAGCAGCACTTCATGCAACAAATAATTTATATTTTCATAGACCAAAGTAATTTGATGGTGAAATGGTACTATGGCACTGTTTTGTGCATACAACACTGGCTTGCCTTGGTTTACAACCTGCAAATGGACAGCCTTTATTTTTATCAAACCCTTCTCACACTCATGTGTGCTCTCTTCCAGCATCCATAGATTTGAAGACAAACCCTGGAAAAGCAACTGTCCTCAAGGTTATTCTTAGAACAGTGTTATAAATAAGGCACAAGATTAACCAGGTCATGCCATTGGCCCGGGTCATATGATATAATCCCATTGTTCTCCTAAGAAAGGAGTCTTAGGGGGCTTTTACACTGGGCTCATTTGCTACGGTCCGAGCCCGAGCACGTTTGTTCCCGGCGCCCCCCGTAACGTTGGTCTAGTTTCACTCTCAACTTGATTCTAACGAACCCTGGTGCGTTTGCGTGCATCTTACATAATTGCAAACGTGCACGGCGCATGATAGAAAACAGAACGCGGGTCAATATTGTGTTTATTATTAATTCGCTGCTATTATGCACAGTTGAGTGAACAATACAGGTTTACTGTGCGTGTGTCACATAAGGTGGACTTCTGCTGCTTGCAAACGGACTCTTTTGAAGAGACAGTGGATTTCCAACTTTGTTGCCCTGATTCCACGCGCAATGCACGAATACACTGCAGGCTCACTCTCGCTCGTATCCAAGGTAAATCATCAACACTATCATCCCTTACAAGTGTTTTAGTTAATTGAATACATCACAATAAGCTAAAACGCATGCGCAGGTACTTTACTTCCTGAACAAGTGCGCACCCGAATCCGTGTTGCTTTCACATTCACGCGAACCGCGGCACGGTTAGGGAGCAACCGAACTCAGACCACCTCTTCCAGGTAGTCTTGGGTTCGGTACCCCAGTGCACACCCAGGTCCCATGACAGCGTTCACATTAGCGCCTATTCATGCGAACCGTGTTCCGTTCCGAACTAAACTGCCAGTGTGAAAGCCCCCTCAGGGTGCTTAGCGTTTGTTTCGGAACTTGGTGCATTTTCTTCCTTGGTTTGGTTCATTCATATAGGCATATGTGAACAAGACAATTGCGCTCCGATCCGCACCAAAACAATCGCTCCGAGACCGCCTGAACGAGATGGTCTCGGCCCGATTGCAAATGAACTCTAAGGCTAACTGTAATTCTTACAGTAACATTTCTGTAATTTAATTTATATAATTTTCCTATATTCGCTGATTACAGTAAATAACTGTATTTTTAAAATGGTTGTTTTACAGTAAACTACTTGAATCTGTGAATCTGCTATATCTAGAGGAAGCATGTTAAACATATACAATATATTGTCCTGATTTCTGAATATTAATGACTGGCAGCCGAATTTTAAATTTAAATAATTTATTAACTGCATACTTTTTTTTCCACAAAAAAAAATAATTTTTTTTTGACGTCCTATAATCTTAAAGGGGTCATATAATGGTACATGCACTTTTACAAGTTGATTGTACTGAAATGTGTGTTGGCAGTGCCTGTACACAACCGTCATATAATGATAAAAATCCATCCAGTGTTTTTGTTTTAATCTCCTTATATGTTTTCCCCTGCCTCAAATCGAGCCGTTCGAGCCTGTGACGTCACAGGCTCGCACGCCCCTCCCACGATCGTTGATTGACAGTAGCGTTTTAACACAGACCCGCCCTCGTTCGTGAGCGAGCTGTCAATCATGCGCGCGCGGACCGGTGTCGCGCTGAAAAGTACGCTGGAGCAGCACAGTCTATGAGCAGAATGAAGTGGTGTTCTCTTGGGTGCAATAAGGAACACAGCAGTCATTAATGTTCCTAAATCCGAACCGCTGAAGACGCAGAGTGGCTGAGTTTGTTTTAGAAGGGAATATTACCGACAATCAACGTAAATGCTTTCATGTTTGCGTGAATCATTTCACACACCAGACTGCTTTATAAACGAGGAGTATAAACGTGGTTTTGCTAAGAAGCTGCTCCTGAAAAAAGGAATCGATACCAACTATTCGTGTTCCTGCACCTCCAGAAGAACTGAAGTGAGTGTAGTGTTTTATTAACCTTTATATTCCAACCTGATCTCACAGAAATGCGTGAAATGTACACGACCCCTTAACCCCGAAATGCGTGGTGGTAGCACGGAATGTGTTGAAATTACGTGGCGGCATCACGGAAACAACACCCATACAAAGTCAATGAGGCTCATTTGCGTGGTGGACACACGGATTCCCTCGTTCAAAATGTGTTGAAATTACGTGGCGGCATCACGGAAACAACACCCATACAAAGTCAATGATGCTCATTTTCCGTGCCTAGCCGTTTTCATTCTCTCATTTGTGAGAAGCTGCCTTTGTTCCCAAGCAGAAACCATTCTGTCTGTTCCCTCTGGAACCTGGACTGCAGTTATGGTGTCCCTTAACTCTTGGAGTCTTGTTTCTAAAAAAAAACAAAAATATACATTCACTTGTCCTTAAACATATCAGTTATACTATGAGTCTGTAATGGAACCGACAACACATAATACTTGATTATTATTAAATAAATGGTGGGAATTGGAAAAACTGTAGTGTAGTGTTACTACTGTAACACTCAGTATCCTCACCAAGACTTGCCAACTCCTGATCTTCCATCTGAAGGCCTTCCTCATGCACATGATCCCTTCTTCTGGATTGAGAAGCAGCTGCAGAGACAGTCATTTTGCTTAACCCTTTGATCAATATAACATGAAACCAATTCATTTCAAAATGAAAATATTCCATAAGGACTGGAGGCAGGGAAACTAAGCAAAAAGTATTCAAACACAACACAAGTAGATTAGCAGTTGCATGCTCTTAAACTATCTTATATATTAGTGAGAAATGTTTTCACAAACATTGAGTCACCATTTTGTCAAAGTGGTAGGCTATCTGACTCTCATTTTATAATACATGTATCCAGTATCCACCAAAACACTATTTTGTGAATTATCTTTATTCTTAGATAAAGTAATCATGTTTTAGTAAAAAACAAACCTGATCCAATGTAGTCTGTTTCCCGACGTTTCTCACGCCTGCTGGTGACAAGTGGATTAGTGAGCGATCTCTTCCTGGTTTTTCTCGTTTTTCTTTGAGGAAAGGCAGGTTTTTTTATGGCCATGGCAGCCTATATATTTGCAGAGCATTATATCAGCATCACTTATAATTGAGCATTATTCAGTAGTTGCAATAAAAGGGATTGCACTAAACAGACAAACCGTAAATCTATAAATCTATAAACAGTAATATCAATTAGTATTTTCAGACTTAGGTATTTGCTTATCATGACAAGCCTTACCCTGGCATCTTGGAGATAAGCATCACTAATTAATGCTGCCATGTTGATCCTGGCATCATTAGGATCATCAAAGACCCCCACGTCAGAATTGACGGACATCATATACAGATACAAACAATACAGACACAATATAAAAAAAAAATAAAAAAAAAAAAAAAAGTAAGAAAGAGAGAGAGAAAGAGAGTGATTAAAAGGGACAAGTGAGAGTGAGAGGAAGAGAGAGAGAGGCTCTTAAAAGTGCCGTTGGTTTGTGTGTGTGTATGTGTTTGTGTATATATGTGTGTCTTGGTGAAATCAAAAAGTGTTGCAATAAAGCTGTAAAACAGGAAAAAGCAAAATATTATAAGAATAGACTTTGTAGTAAATGAGCATTTCTTAATTGTTAGGACAGAGTTATTGTAATCACAACCATTGCATGCAATACAAATCAATTCTGACTGTACAAATGTCAGATTTGAACCACATTCACTTGAAACAAGCAATTACATACACAAATCTATTTTTATTTAGACCCACAAATAATGTAAACAGTGGACTTCTGTCCTGTTGCGTAAAATGCTTCTCGTAATATCCTCTTCACTCTTCTCCATGTCACAAATAACGAATAAAGTAACAGTTAACGTTACCCTCAATTATCTCATGATGATTTCAGTGTCTCCTAAAATGGCAAAGCCTTACAAAAGTATGGCACCATAGTGTTACGGGATATTCTATATATAAGTTAGTGGTGGGTCGTCTCTCTATTTAATTATGCATTAATAATATCAGGTATGAGCGCGCGGTCGTCAAATCCTCTGTAAAGACTCCAGGTCCACTTTTTTATGGTACTCCATCCCTGATTGCGGTAATTCCCCTTAGTTACACTTCCGACATTTACTTTGCACTTTGAATAAAACTTTAACCACTGCAACAACAGGTTGTTTATTATTGTCTTCAAAACACATGGACAGATACATGAGTTTAAACTGATTTTGGTAGCTGGCAGTGCCACAATCCAACTGTCCCGGCCCGGGGCCTGCTGTCATTTGGCCGGCTAGCTAACTACATCGGCGGGTAACGTTAGCCGTGTAAATGATAAATCAACACCAAATTCAACCTAATCTCCGGGGATGAAACGCTACACAGATCGGGCTACAATTAAATAAATAGCAGAAAAGATTATGCGTGCTTTTTAACAAACAAACACCGATTGGGTTGAGATCATAGGTTGAGATACTTACTGTAGTCAGTTGGCGGGTGAAATGAGTGGTAATTATGGGTAAGAAGCGTGCGTGCGTTGCGTAATGTGATGAATCGTTGTCGTGGTTACGTTAACCCCTGAAAGTCTTCTGATTCATAAGAATAATTAATAATAATAATATTCGCTGCGATGACAGAAAATACATTTGAGAATAATAAAATATCGTAGAGGGTTTAATAACGTAAAGGAAACAATCTATTTAACACAGCCTCGGGCCGTTCTTTAAAACTACTCCATCCATAAATTCATAGTTATATCACAAATAATTTACTGTTATTTACACAACAAAAATCGGAACTAATTCACTATAATATATTTAAAAGGAGGACGTTACGTAAACTAGAAAACAACATTTACCACCGTCCACCGTGTGACCTTGTTTAACGAGGGAATTCGTGTGTCCACCACGGAAAATGAGCATCATTGACTTTGTATGGGTGTTGTTTCCGTGATGCCGCCACGTAATTTCAACACATTTTGAACGAGGGAATCCGTGTGTCCACCACGCAAATGAGCCTCATTGACTTTGTATGGGTGTTGTTTCTGTGATGCCGCCACGTAATTTCAACACATTCCGTGCTACCACCACGCATTTCGGGGTTAAGGGGTCGTGTACATTTCACGCATTTCTGTGAGATCAGGTTGTTATATTCATATTTCTATTAATCTTTGCAAATCGCTAGCTTCACGATGAATGCGGCTAAGGTTTACACTCTGGGAACATTATGGCATGTTTTCTATGTACGACGTTCTCAATATTCATAATCCCATGTTTATAATGAACAACGCGTTATACTTTTTGTGTTATTGTGTTACAAACGGTGTACGCACAGAACAGAGGGGCGGAGTCAGCAAAGCTCATTATCATTTAAAGGCACATGCACTTAAACGGCGTGCTGAAGACAGAGCTGTTTTTGACCAGGTAAAATAAGTGTTTTCTTACAATACTAATGAGAATTTTTAATTAAAGTATATTACAAACTTTAAATTTAGACCCTAAAGAATCATATTAGCTTGTACAAAAATGGCATTATATGACCCCTTTAAAGAAAACGGGTCAAAATGTATTTATAACTTTCAAATTTGCATGAAAAAAGTCATACAACAGTGCATTTTGTATTATTTTGATTTCATTTTTATTTACAAAATAATTGCTTTTTTTTTATATGGACATGAAATATTTTTAAATTACTTAAAACATAAATTAGCCGTCATGACCCTTCACACAAAGAAGAAATACGCAAACTGCATGAATTTAAGACCACAAGATGATCATAATAAAATATTTCTTAGTTTTCTCACATTAGTTATCACAGTTGAAAATGTCATCTGCATATCCAATCCAATCCAATCCACTTTATTTCTATAGCACATTTTATAAACAGAAAGTTTCCAAAGTGCTGCACAGAAGATTCAAACATAAAGATCAATTTACATACAATAAAAACAAAATATACGAAATAAGAACATCTCAATCCTAAAATACAGTAAAACAATAAAAGACATCAGAGGACCACACAACTCACGCGGAGTTAAAAGCCAAGGAATAAAAATGTGTCTTTAGACGAGACTTAAAACTCTCAACTGTCGAGGCAGTTCTAACATGGAGGGGCAGAGAGTTCCAAAGTTTTGGTCCCACGACAGAAAAGGCCCTGTCCCCTCGAGTTTTGAGTCTTGTCTTAGGAACCGCAAGCTGGAGCTGGCCCTCCGACCTCAGTGACCTCGCTGGCGCATAAATTTGAATGAGGTCCGCAATATATGTTGGGGCCAGTCCATTTACAGCTTTAAAAACAAACAATAAAATCTTAAAATCAATCCTAAAACGAACAGGAAGCCAGTGCAATGAGGCGAGAATTGGAGTTATATGTGTGCGCTTTTTGGTTCCTGTTAAAAGTCGTGCTGCAGAATTTTAGACTAACTGTAAGCGTGAAAGTGCGTTTTAGTGAGAAAGTGATTTATACCGGTATAGAGTGCACTACAGTAGTCTAATCGAGAAGAAATAAAAGCATGTGTAGCTTGTTCAAAACTGTTAAAAGACAAAAACGGTTTATCTTTAGCTAAAAGGCGAAGATGATAAAAGCTAGATTTCACAACTGCATTTATTTGTTTATCAAATTTAAAATCACTGTCTATTTTAACCCCCAGATTAGTTATAACAGGATGCACAAAGTCATTTAGGTGGCCAAAATCTATCATGGGGTTTTGTGGGCCAAAATGCATGATCTCGGTTTTACTCTCATTTAGTTTAAAAAAATGTTGTGCTAACCACGCTTTGACATCGTTTAAAGGGGACATATCATGCTAAATCTACTTTTTTAGCCCTTAAATGCCTTTTGTTGTATATTTGGAGTGTTTATAAGTACAGAAAAGTTGAAATCAGTCTCTTCAGGAACTTCGTTGATATCTTTATATTCTGTTTTGGTCACATTTTTCAACCGTTTAGATTTTTTTGTAATCTATGACGTTTTGTGAACTATTACGTCAAAGTATTTGCAGCGGAACTGCCAAATAAGGACATCGACTTCCGGCCAAACACTTTGAGCAATCTGCCATTTTTATTCTCGCTGCAATTTTGTAGTCCAAGTTCAAGGATGCAGAAGTTACGAGAGGATATGTCAAAATGTTGGGTTGTTGAATGTAGTAACCCACACGCTTCTTTACACCGTCTCCCAGCATCAGAACCTCTTTGAAGTGCCTGTTTGAGTTTTATTTTTCACGGAAATGTACCCACATCTGTGGGTAAAGTCATGTTTGTGTGCGCGAAGCACTTCATGGATAACTAACGTTACTTCAGCAACGTCCGCCAGTATAAAGAAGGATTTGCCGACAGACTTCGTCTGATTGAGGGGTCAGTTCCTTCTATCTTTGGAGACGACGAGCACTTCGGTAAGCTGTAAATAACGTTAATAAAAATAACGTACTACTTTCGTAAAACACACGGTGGTCATGGTTTAGCAGTTGTCTTGTTAGTGTGCTTGTTTTAACAAGAGAAATAATCGACTTTTCTTTGTTTATAATATAACTTATATTTTGTTTTGTGAGTATTAAATAGTCGTTGTAAAACATGCAGTATTGTAGTAGTGGGCATGGATGGAGAACTTACTGTAAATACAGTAACACACCATTGCGATACATCCATATGAAGACGTTGTTCTGCAGGCTCGTCGTCTTTATTTTCATCTCGCTCCGACTCTGGCTCGAACATGTAAGGCTTGATGGACAAGTCTTCCGTTGTTGATATTTTGTTAATAACGTGTGAATAAAAAGTTTCTGTTCCGCTAGATAATCGTATCTCTGCTATCAAACTACAAAAATTGCCGAACAGGGTGGAGTTTAACCGAGTGTCACCTCTGCGAGCTGGAGATAGGGCGGGGTATGAAGTGTCGCATTTGTATTTAAAGAGACCGCACCAAAACGAGTTGATCTCAGACGCACATCAGAAAAGCGGTAGAAAAGTGGCCTGTGGAGCTATAATAATGAGGAATTCAGACCCAAGCATTGCAGTTCTGCTTTATATAGACCACAAATGTATGATTTTTATGTAAAAAGGAACGATTTAAAAGCATGATATGTACCCTTTAAACAGTCAAGTAGAGGTGTCAGGGAGCTGCCTTCATGCTTTCTGATTGGCAAATAAATTTGTCAGTCATCAGCATGAAGATGATAGGAGATTCCATGTTTTTTTAAAAATTAGTTCCAGCGGAAGGAGGTAAATTGCAAAAAGAATAGGACCAAGAATTGATCCCTGAGGGACCCCACAGTTAAGAGGCAAAGTTGATGAGGTAAAATCGCCCGTTTTAACAGAGTAGCATCTCCCGAAAAAACAAGACTAAAACCATTTTAGGCCAATCCCCTTGACTCCCACACAGTTTTCCATACAAGATAAAAGAATTGTGTGGTCAACTGTGTCAAAAGCAGCAGTGAGATCGAAAAGCACTAAAATGGCTGAATCACCAGAATCTGTCATTAAAAACAGGTCATTTAAAACCTTTTTAAGTGCAGACTCAGTGCTATGAAATGCTTTAAAACCTGACTGAAAAATATCTAAAGTGCCATGTGCTTCCAAAAAAGACTGTAGCTGCATCAATACACATTTTTCCAAAATTTTTGATAAAAAGGGAAGTTTTGAAATAGGGCGATAATTTGAAACATTCGCGAAATCAAGTCCAGCTTTCTTAATTAGTGGCTCAATCACTGCTTTTTTACAAAATGCAGGCACGACTCCAGAAGACAGACTAGTATTTATAATTTCTTCAACATGAGAGCCAATCGTTTCCCACACATCCTTGAAAAGGCGTGAAGGGACAGGGTCCATAGGGGATGTGGAGGGTTTAATTTGAGAAACGATCTTTGTAAGAGATGGTAGTGAAACTAGCTCAAACTGACAAAAAATACCCGAGCAATGCATGTTTAAAGAGAAGTTAAGAAAAGAGGGTGATATATTGGCTCTGATATTTGAAACCTTACTATTAAAAAATTCCAAAACAGATATCAGGTGAAAATTCAATAGAGGTGGATTGTGGAGGGTTCAATACAGACCCAATGATTTTAAAAAGAACACGTGGATTGTTGGCATTTTGAGAAAATATTTCTGAAAAATATTGTGTTTGTTTAACTTTAACAATTTTTTGATATTTTCTCCAACTCTCCTGTAAAATCTGATAAAACACTTAAAGCCCATCCTTTTTCCACGGGCGCTCTGCCCTTCTACACTCTCGTCTGGCTGCGCGTGTGGCTTCACAGTGCCATGGCTCAGATTTTGGTCTAGGGCGCATAGCTCTTATTGGAGCTACAGTGTCCAGGACCTCAGAACAGGTGGACAAAAAAACACTACTTAGTTGCTCTGTGTCCAAGGCAGCAGAGTCGCCGTTTGCATGCACATGTGTAGCAAAAAGAAAAGAAAAACACAAGGAAGTGTCGGGCTTCAGAGTGCGGCCATAACGTACGGGAGCGTGTGTTTTAACTAGCTTGTTAAAAACAAAATCAAACATGACAGGACAATGATCCGAAAAAATAGCACCAGACACTAATACATTATCAATAGGCAACCCATAGGACAGTACAAGATCCAGTAAATGCCCATGTATTTGTGTGGATCCTGCAACATGTTGAGTTAAATTAAAACCATCAATCAAATCTAAAAACTCTTTCGCCATAGCCTTTGAAGGGCAGCATACTTGTACATTAAAATCACCAACAATTAAGATCTTATCATAATTCGTCCTTACAACTGCAATGAAATCAGAAAAGTCCTTTATAAAGTCATGATTATGCTTTGGCGGCCGGTATATCACCGCGCACAAAACAGGATTTCGCCCACCCAGTTCAAAGCAACTTAGCTCAAATGAAGTAAAAGCCATCGATAATGGCTTATAATGGAAGTGACTCTTTAATATTGTGGCAATACCTCCTCAACGTCCAGTCGTACGTGGTGTATTAATAAAAGTACACTCGGGAGGTCGCAGTTCTGAGAAGGCAGTGGACTCACCCTGATTAATCAATGTTTCCGTTTTTTAACTATAATTTCTATAATTTGTAACTATAATTAACTATAATTAACTATAATGTCCATGCATTTTCCCATCCACGTGATACCATGTTTAACACAAGACACAGCGTTTAGGTTTTACAGCTTACTGTCATCAGACTTATTCAGACCAGTCAATGGACCGAGTCCTTCAGTGTCTGTCATTATATGACATATTTAATCTAAATGTGCATATCATATATAAAACAGAGTTTATACATCAGGCCCCAGGTGTCAACAGGGCCTTATGTAAAAGTCCCACTGTAAAAAGCACTGGCCATTGTGGATCCTGTATGTGAACTCCAAGCAACTGCAATTGAGATGAATGAGAATGTGATGGATAGCCCTCTCCAGGTATTAGATCTCTTTGAGTTTAGCGTCACCTTCACTTAAAAACTATTAGATAGATAAATTAATACAGCATGACAGTCACAGTCCTCTAGAAGTGCTTATCAGGCAGCAGCCCTATTGGGAGCCATAGACTGCTGAAGGCTATGGAAAAGGTAGTTGAGGAGACGGAAAAATAGGATTAACTGAAATATCCAACACCTGATCCTGAAACCAGACAGCACTTTTTGTAGCAACTTTAGGTAGCTTACTTAAATCTCATCCGTTGACAGTTCCTTCATGCCTTGGGTAAACACATTTGCTGAGTGGCCAGTTTTATTAAGACTGTTTCCACACTGGCAGAGAGCTGATCAAAAATTGCACAGCCTGCACTAATCATTTCACTCATTACGAAAGCCAAAGACATTAATATTCTGCACTTAAGTGAACATCACTTCCATTCACCCTTAACATTTTGTTCCCAACAAATAAACATCTTCCTGAGTAAAGATAGAAAACCATTCAGAAAACCCAACTGGTGAATATCACAGCTCTTCTCAGATGTCATACAAACAGGCCATTTTTAATCCGAGGATTAATCTTTAGTGTCATTTTATATTAATTAGGACGAATACACAGTACTTATTCAAGGAAAATCCACTAGGAAGCACCAGCTAATAGTCAAAAACAAACATATAAGCAACAAAAACAATCCAGAAAATATGGTTAAAAAGGTATAATTCGGTGCCCTCAGGTGCCCCCACAAAAAACAAAACCTTCTTTAAAGCTTCAGCAAACTTCATATATTATGATGTGCTTGATGATGCGAAACATGAAAGTGGCTTAAACTTCAAGATTTTCAGTGAATTTTTAATGTTTCTCCGCTATCATATGGCATCATAAGACTTGCAATATCGTTCCCAAATTGAATGGACTAACTTTATGGCAACTTTTATTTTTTAGATATGACATATTCACATATTATCTTGTTTAGTCCCTAGTGTGTCCCTGTGTATTTTTAGCACTGTGTTTGGTTCAGTCTTTGTCAGATCTTGTATTTTATAGGTGTTGTTCTATTTACCGTGTTTTTGTTCCCTGTGGCCTGATGCATGAAGCCGGTTTCAGTTGCTAACCTAGGTAACTTTGTTTTTTGATTAGTTTGAGCAAACTCTGTTTTTTTTTCAGGCTCAAGAAACAGGTTTTATTCTGGGTTAGAGATCGCAAACCAAAACTGGACCAATCAGCTGTGAGTATAATATACATTATATATATAAATGTCAGATATTTCCATTCAGCTGCCTTCTCAAACTTTCGCTGCCCTAGGCAGTGTTTTCCTGCCTTGTAGATGTTTAAATTTATGATATTTTTTTTATGACAATCTCATCTTCAACAGAGAAGTGAATTGTGGCGGCTCTCTCTCACGAGAAGTGAATCAAACTCAAACTCAATGTTCTGTGTGATAGACTTTTCAGTGTATGTCACACTTTCAGGTGCATACACCCTAGAGTTAATCACAAACTCTGGTTCAAACCCTGAGTTGACAAAGAACGTTTATACCGAGTGTTGTGAGTAGGGATGGGAACCGAAACCCGGTATTAAACGAATTTTGAAAGACGCTGTATCGATAAGCTCGGACTTTATCGGTTCTGCTGTCGGCACTGGAGAAATTACTATTTATATACAGGGTTCCAGACTGCGACCAATTGGTCACATATTGCGACAAGTTTTCCTGCCGGTGCGACCAAATATTTCTTTAGGTCGCACTGGCGTGACCACAACGTTGCCGAGCAGCGAATGCAAACAAAATGAAAGCGGAACGAAAATGCGCTACTCATTTATGCTTCACGGACCATTTATTAGTTTGGACCGATAACAGACAGCGCAGCACCCTGAACTCGCCAGTCGCGGCCACGGGCCGATCTCATTCTAGGAGATCCAGACTCTGGAGATCCAGTGAAGATCCAATGTTATTTTTAATGTGATGACAAACACATTTTTGTTCATCCTTCAAAGATTGTCCAAAAACTAAAAATTTTAAGATGTAGGAAAACTCTTATTTAAAAATAAAAAATAAATTAAAATACAATTGTAAACGGTAGGATGCTTATTGGCTATTTTCACTCCCTAATATCATTTTTTTCTTTATAATCAATATTAAGACATTATGAATGATAATAATTAAAGTTAATTTCATCTACACCCTAAATTAAGCTTAATGCTTTATTGTCAGCCCCAGTGCTACCAGATATTTTTTCAGTGGCTCCGATGCTGCTGCCCTCAAATGTTAGTCTGAAGCCCTGTGAACTTAAAATAAACTGCACATTGTAATACCTGTACGTTAAGTCTATTTATTATTAAAGAATTTGTCAGTATTACAGTTATTTTGGAGGAAATTTAAGGTGTGCCCCTAAATTTTCAGTCAGGGGCTACAGCGCTCCTAGTAAAAAAAGTTAGTCTGGAGCCCTGATATGTATTACTATTACTATTTATTATTGCAATAAAGACATTATTTCATTTTTTTTTATCTCGCCAGCCCGTGCACAACACGACAGCCCTGCTCAATGAGTGACGATGGAGGACAGAACTAAACATTCAAACGTAGCTTATATGGTTAGACTTTGTGATATTAGTCTCATTTTATTTTAGATTTCGGCTTCCAAAGATTATTAAAGCTGCAAGCAGCATTGAAAGGGCCCTCGCACCCGTGCCATCGCCACCCGGTGGCTTTAGGAAGACAGACCACGGTGGGCAATGTGCATTTAAGTAGATAAATATAGTGGGAGTATGTCAAAGTCAGTTACAAAAATGTCCTTTATTATGGGTATAATAGCATGCTATTAAACATGTCACTTCCTGTTGCCAGCAGGTGACGCTATGACTGTAACTGAATATGAGCATGCACATGTGTTCAGGACAGAACTCTTATCAAACATGTGAAGTTTGGGGCAGATTGAACTTTGCCTTCTTAAGTAAAAACAACTTCCTGTTTCATAGCATTAGCATGCTTTAGCACTTAGCTAAGAATTGCTAGCATGTTTAACATGTTTATAACATGTTTATAACTCAATGGCATATTTACTATGTTGCCAGTACTGCATCACACTGTTAAACATGTCACTTCCTGTTGCCAGTAGGTGGCGCTATTACAATAACTGAATATTGTCATGTAGATGTGTGCAGGGCAGGACTCTTATCAAATGTGTGAAGTTTGGGGCAGATTGGACATTGCCTTCTTAAGTAACAACAACTTCCTGTTTCATTTCATTAGCATGCTTTAGCACTTAGCTAAGAATTGCTAGCATGTTTAACATGTTTATAACATGTTTATAACTCAATGGCATATTTACTATGTTGCCAGTACTGCATCACACTGTTAAACATGTCACTTCCTGTTGCCAGTAGGTGGCGCTATTACTATAGCTGAAAATTGTAATGTAGATGTGTTCAGGGCAGGACTCTTATCAAATGTGTGAAGTTTGGGGCAGATTGGACATTGTCTTCTTAAGTAACAACAACTTCCTGTTTCATTTCATTAACATGCTTTAGCACTTAGCTAAGAATTGCTAGCATGTTTTAACATGTTTATAACATGTTTATAACTCAATGGCATATTTACTATGTTGCCAGTACTGCATCACACTGTTAAACATGTCACTTCCTGTTGCCAGTAGGTGGCGCTATTACTATAGCTGAAAATTGTAATGTAGATGTGTTCAGGGCAGGACTCTTATCAAATGTGTGAAGTTTCGGGGTTTCGGGGTTCGAAGTTACAGCAAATTACTATTTAATTGCAGTAATAGCATGCTTTAGCACTTAGCTAAGTGTTTGCTAGCATGTTTTAGCATGTTTCAAGTATGTTGATAGCATGTTTAGCACTTGCTGGCACATTTTTTATATGTTATTAGGAGTCCACAAAAGTGTTAAACATGTCACTTCCTGTTGCCAGCAGGTGGCGCTATGAATGTAACTGAATATGAGCATGGACATGTGTTCAGGACAGAACTCTTATCAAACATGTGAAGTTTGGGGCAGATTGGACATTCCATACCTGAGTTACAGCAAATTCCTATTGAATTGCAGTAATAGCATGCTTTAGCACTTAGCTAAGTGCTTGCTAGCATGTTTTAGCATGTTTCAAGTATGTTGTTAGCATGTTTAACACTTGCTGGCACTTTTTTATATGTTATCAGGAGTCCACAACAGTGTTAAACATGTCACTTCCTGTTGCCAGCAGGTGGCGCTGTGACTGTAACTGAATATGAGCATGGACATGTGTTCAGGACAGAACTCTTATCAAACGTGTGAAGTTTGGGGCAGATTGGACATTGTTTGCCTGAGTTACAGCAACTTCCTGTTTCATGGCGAAACATCAAAATTTGTCAGGCCGCCGAGGACACGCCCTTCGACGAAAACTCAAGATCTTCGCAATTTAACGTCGCAAAGGCCTTAAGATTACACTCACCAAATTTGAAGATGATCAGATTAAAACTGTAGGAGGAGTTCGTTAAAGTACGAGGCCTGAAAATGGCAAAAACTGCACAAAAATCTGAGAGGAAGTTTAAAATGGCTTACTTCCTGTTGTGTTTAGGGCTACGCTCCAAGATACTTTTTTGTAGGTATTGGGCCATTACATGTATGTACCGAATTTCGTACACGTACGTGAAACGTAACGCGAGGCGCACTCTGTTGAACCTTTATAGGTGGCGCTATCGAGCCATTTTGCCCCGCCCAATTTTGAAACGCATATCAGATGTAAATTTTCGCCAGTTCTGACGCGTGTGCAAATTTTCGTGAGTTTTCGTGCATGTTTAGGCCCTCAAAAATGCGATTCATTGCGGAGAAGAATAATAATAATAATAATAAACAGAGCAATTCCAAGAGGGTCCTCACACCATCGGTGCTCGGGCCCTAATAAAGAATATATTTGAGGTAAAACCATTCAAAACTATAGAGCAATGTGAAACTACGTCACACTGTGTTGCATGCTGGGGCGGCGCCGCCATCTTGGGAGGATACACTATCTGTTGCCTTGGTTCCTTCAACAGTGAGACGAGAGAAATAGCGAGCAGCTTGATATTTGTTTGCATTTTGCGATATAGCGCAGTTTCTTGGAAATAAATGGAGAAGGAGGAAGCGAAAGGAAAGGGGCTCTATCAGGAGAGACTACATAACGGCAGGCAGTGTTATTTAAGCCCCTTTCAGGCAGAGATTCCGGAAAATACACGGATAAAGTGACCCGGGATTTGACCCGGATTCGTTTGATTTTGGTTCATTCAAACTGCCAGTGATTTTCCGGAATCAGAGATTGCGTTCACACACAACCCATAAAAATCCCGTAGACACGTGACATCGATGTGACATGTAATGTCTCAGCAGCGTCTTAAGTTTGTTGAGCTGTGATTACTCTCTTGAGAAACAACGCTTGTGCATTTTTTCTCTCTGATTCGATCATAAACTAGCGCATTACGTACCGTTTCACTCCTGCTTTCACTTCACTTTAGTTAAGTCATCATTACAACACGGCATTGATTACGGCTTTTGTTCACATAGCACCTGTTCCAGGACTGAACACAGCAATCTTACTAGAGCCCCAACCCGGCATCGATCCCGGCTCGTGTTTGCGTTCACACAGAAGGCGTTCTGGCAATTTCCCGGGATCAACGCGCTGTGTGAAAAGGGCTTTAGAGAAACTGCTTGTCAATAAACTGACAGCAGCAACAGCATGATTGCAAAAGCTACACATTTTAGCACCAGATCGCCTTTTATTTAACACAAACGAAATAAATGAATACTGTTCATTACGGTTCAATACGGCAGGGCAGGTGTAAATGCACATATCCGATTCATATCAGATTTATTTCCACATATGAATGATGCCTGAAACCTCAAGTATGACTGAGCTCTTGCAGTTTACAGGTTTGTGAGTTTGTAAGTCTTGCACCCAGCCACAGCATAATTGTTCATAAGCTTCTAATGACTTGAAGCTTCTGAACTCTTGCATTGTGTAGGCACTGATACCATACACCAGGTAATTGACTATGTCTTGGTATGTGAAAGGTGATAGTGCTTCTGGGTCTTTCATCCATTCTGTAGCTGCCAGATCGTATGGGTCCGTGTTGTTGATGTCAAGCAGTTTCTCTAAATAACACTGCCTGCCGTTGTTATTTAGTCTTTCCCGATAGAGCCCCTTTCCTTTCGTTTTCACCTTCTCCATTTATTCCTAAGAAACTCTGTCGCTATTTCTCTCAGTCTCACTGTTGAAGTAACCATGGCAAAGCATAGCGTATCCTGCCAAGATGGCAGCGCCTTCCCGAAATGAAACGCAGAGTGAAACACGTGATGTCACACTTGCATTCTCTATAACCGCATTCTGTCTAACGCAACTTCCGTCCCTTCGCAGCAGTACGCTGTCATTTCTCCCTAAAACTCAAACTTAACGACAGAATCAGCATGATCGATGATTGTTGTAAAATGCAGTCTCTACTGTTGCTAAATTGTGGGATGTGTTTAATAATAAAAAGAGCTATTAAAAGCACAAAAATCTGCGCAAGAGATGCTGTTCCCACGCTGCCAAACAGACCGCAACAAGACAAGCAAATTATACTTTGGGCTTCATGTGTGCGTCTAAACGATCAAATGTACACAAAAATGTCAAAATGACCGGCTTGGAGATTCACTTAAATGCAGTTGATGTCTTAGATGGACGTAGTTGGGAGAAAATATAATGCGCTGCCTGGATCATTGATGGAACATTTACTTATAAAAAATGGCCTGATGTAAGTGTGACAGGTTGAGTATTTTTAATTATTTTTCTTGCCTTATCAGAAGTAGTTTCCCATTTTTAATGTTTCTGTGTATTTTAATTGTTGAACCACGGCTTGATATTGAGCACACCTGTGGCTCAATCATGGAGGTGCGTCATGTTTCTGGTGGCGTGATAAAAAGCCTATAGCTGTGTCCCAATGTGAAGGCTGCATCCTCCGAAGGCCGCGGACTTCGGAGGATGCAGCCTATTCGTCCTTCGAAGGACGCACCATGTTAGCCTGGCTACGCCCTCCTACGCACTTCCGCTCAATTTCATTTTCCTTCAGTACTACGTCTGGGATTTTGCTGTAGACTTTGGTTTCCAGAAATCAATTTTTTACCGGGCCAATCAGTGAATAGAGGGAGTGGCTGAGAACGATGACGTTGATGTAGCGCGTCAGTTTGAGTTCAGTAATGGCAGCGGAGAAAGACGTGAGAAAAGCTATTCGGTCTGTTGTTGGAAAAATGCCGAATATGCTAGCCGGATATGCTAGCCGGATATTCCAGCTCACTCTGCTAGTGGTGAATGAATGAGTAAGCTAAGGCGAACGATAGGGATGCAAAGCCGATAGTTGTTGTCGTCTCTCCTCTTGTTGCACTAATGGAGGACCAAGTGAAGGAGGCAGAAAAGTTAGGAGTTTGTGCTGGGCAGCTCGGCGTGCACTATGACCGTGACATTTTGGACGGACGATTTAGCCTGGTGTTCGGAAGCCCCGAGTCCTAGCTGCTAAACTGTTGTTGAAGATGCACTCAGGAGTCATGTCAGTATCACAAGAATCACTAAATTTACTGTTCAGAATTTGAGCTAAATAGAACACTTTGAGCCCCTTTGTGTACTCGTGCAGGACACTGGTTGGTGTCAGTTTTACATGTTGTAAATCATACAAATTTGTTGTAATTTTTTTAATAAAAATGTGAAAACACATACTTTGAAGACCATAATTTGAGTTTCATTTTAGATGGCAATAGTTAGTTTGTTTTAATAAAAAAAACTAAATGTCATAAGTAAAAATGTACAAACACATACTTTGAAGACCATAATTAATTAAGGTAATTAAGAATAAATAAGACATAATATGAAAAATTGTTGTTTATTACACATCTGCAGATAGAGACAGATCATTCACTGTACTGTACACTGTACAGCATTTGCGGCAGATCCGAAACGACCGCAGCGGTGTATTTTTTATAATTAGACCCAGCTTCGACCGTTGAATGAATACATCACTGTCCTTAGTGTCAAATATACATTTCGAATTAATAATTGTTCGTAGATGAACAAAACCTGCAGCTCTCGTTGACCAAACATAATCCTCTGATCATTCGGACTTGTTTCCGACCGGTTTCGGCGCATGACATACGTCAGGACCACACGTTAGCGATTGGCTGTGACAGATCCTGAGTGACTCTGGGCAGATCCAATAGTTTTGAACATGAACAGAGAACCCGCCTACAAGGAAGTAAACGTTTCTCAATGGAGCGAGGCCAGACTCTCTGTACAAATGAAATGTACGAGAGTCTGGTTGAACCAGGCTAGCACCATATAGCCTTCGTAGGATTTCCTAATTGCGCATCCAGGTGTTCCCGATTACCGCTCCTGGCGCCTAGCAACAGTGCGAGAGTACAGCTGCCCTCCTGATCATTAATTTGTTATAATTGAGTAAACAGCTATGGAGCCAGAATTGGCTATTGTCATTTTAATGTTTTATATTTTACTGGAGGACATGTGAGGATGTTTCACTCATGTATTTTCGGTTTAGCCAAAACAATGGCCATGCTGGTGGTTTACTGCGTCGAATTCAGAGGCTGCATAGCCTACTTGCCGGATTAGCTACACTTTAAAACTGTTCAAATATTGGGCGTTAATTTACGTAAATAATGTAATGAAATATATGAAAAGAAAAGAAAACATATTAGGCATATATATATATATATATATATATATATATATATATATATATATATATATATATATATATATATATATATATGGTTCAAGGGTATTGGATTCTTTTTTTTATGTAGCCTACATAAATGGACCATGGTGAATTTATTTACAGTAGCCTACTCGGGTTCCCTATCGAGGAAACTCGACAATGCATCGAGAATCGACACTTTGGGGACGCTCCCTTAGCGTGCGCCTCTGAAGTAAAAATGAAACTAATCCAATCCTGATTGGTGTTGCGTCGTGACGTAACATGTGACGGCATAACCGGAAGCATAAAGGTGACGCTGACGCATAGAATGCCAGCTATCGCTCTTCAGCAAGCGCTCTCTGTGAAACTGTCTGTCTTATTTGATGTTGTTTGTCTGTGCTAAGCTCTATATTATGGCGAGTAAACAATACACTAAGTGTGTGCACCCCTGCCCAAGATTATATGCCACGGGTGGGGACACGCATCTGCTGTGTGTGTGTGTATTGTTTAGGGGCGCAGCACGCACAGTCAGCGCCTCGAGAGGGCTGCCTGTGATACTGTGAAGCACTTCCTATTAGAGTGCTGGGCTCTCGCTTGGCTATATTATTTCACTGATGATGGCCAGGCTCGCGATCCCCGCGATTCGGGTCCCGCGTCCGTTGAGGCGGCGCGACGGCTTAGATCGCGGAGATCGCAAAAGGATCTCGCGGATGAGAACGAGACTGCTGAGGCACCTTTTCTCTCATCATCCGCAGATTCTATGACACTAGTTCACGACGCAGACGCCCGCGATGCGGCTTCTTTCTGCCCGTGACCAGTGCTCGAGCTATCTGTTTATAAACAAACAAAATTATAAATAAGGAAGTAGATGTGCTCAGCATCGGGAACGAGCAACATGAGTCACACTCGCCGGCTTATGTTTCTGCTTATGTAGAGCTTGTATTGTTGTGATGAGTGCTGTGGCCAGTATTAAATAAATAAATAAATATATTTAAATATATAAGCTGGCCACAAAATAAGCATGATGATCCCCGTCAAAATGAACTAGACGAGAGATTCCTGCAGCACCGTTCACAAACTCAGAGCCGGGGCTTACTGTTTTTCCCAGATCTTTATAAAAAATATATATATATATACATGTAGATCCTGGGAGAAACCCCACACTTTACGTATCTCACCACATTCATTATATGTTTATTCGAATGTGGTGGGTGCGAGAGAGTCGGGTTATGGCAAGATGCCACAGATGGAGGAAGCTTTAGTGAGTTATCTTTCTCCTGATCTGGCATCTTTGCTTTAAGCCCCGGTGCTGCCCAACAAACCGTGCAGGGACACCTCTGCACTGGTTGGCGGGGCTTTTATGGTGCAGGAAATCGATGTTGCTCTTCCCCCGTTAAAAACGTTTCGGGACACATCGGTTTCCAGCGAACGCAGGCTGCACTGTCCGCCCCACAGGCTTGCGGCCAGGCAGCTTTCGCGTTCGCCCATCGAGAATCGTTTTTTCGGTCCAGCCCTGCCGGAAACCCGCTTCAGGGGGTCAGGAACGAATCCCGATTAATACCCGAAGCCAGGCTTGAGAGCCTGGTTCCTTTGGTAAAATATTTCAAAAAAAAAAAAAAAAAAAAAAAAAAAGGGTCAGGCTGGTGCGTGCCTGCACTCTATGACGATTTTGCACGCGTACCAGGCCGATCTTCTTAAAGATCTAAATAAGGGAATATTTTCTGTTGGCCGCTCCGCTATCTCCTTCTGGCCTGTTTTCCAACGCTGTCACTACAGTCGTTGACAGGTTTCAGGAAGCGAAGAAAAAAAAAAAAAAAAAGAGGGCTGCCCCCCCGCTGTGGAACAATCGAGGTTGTTCTAGCAGCAGGTGCCCTCGGGGAAGATGTTGTTGTCCCGCCGTCTTTGACGCTTCGGGCCACATCGATTTCCAGCGAACGCACACCATGGCGTTCGCCCCAAAAGCTTGCAACAGGGCATCGACTATGGTCACAAAATCTGTATCGACTTTTTTCCTGCCGGTCCACCGCTTCAGGAAGTCGAGAATAGTGCTCGAAAAACACCCGAGGCCAGCCTCGAGGGGCTGGTTCCCTTAGTAGATTTTGTAGAAGAATGGCAACGCCTTCCGAACATATATCTATATGGGTACAGATTGCAGTTCGGTCACCGACCTCCCTAGTTTGCTGGGGTGGTACCGACTGCAGTGGTTCCATAACAGGCTCGGGTTATGGAACAAGAGGTACAGACTCTACTGGAATTAAGGGGCCATAGAATGTGTTCCCCTACCAGACAGGGAGTCAAGGTTTTACAGCCGGTACTTTATAGTTCCAAAGAAGGATGGCGGACTGAGGCCTATTTTAGATCTAGGGCTTTTTGAATCATTCTTTGAGGAGATTTAGGTTCAAAATGCTTACTGTTACATTATCGTGAACCAAATCAGATCCGAGGACTGGTTTGTCACGATGGATCTAAAAGACGCTTATTTCATGTCTCCATCCTTCCATATCACAGGAGGTTCCTGAGGTTGCTTTCGGGGGCGAAGCATACCAATATCGGGTTCTTCCGTTCGGCCTAGCACTCTCTCCCCGCACGTTCACAAAGTGTATGGATGCGGCTCTGGCTCCACTGAGGCTTCAGGGCATCCGTATACTGAATTACATCGACGACTGGCTCATATTGACCCAGTCTCAGGAAATGGCAGTTCGGCATTGAGATGTCGTCCTTGGCCACATTCAGAACTGGGGGTTGAGGCTCAACACTAAGAAAAGGTGTTGGACCCAGCTCAGAAGACTACTCTTCTGGGCGTGGTACGGAATTCGGTTACGATGCGGGCACGTATGTCTCCCGTTCGTATCGAATCCATCCTGGCCATGGGGTCCAGGATAAAGCTAGGCCAGGCCATCATTGTAAAGCAATTTCAAAGACTGCTGGTCCTCATAACAGCGGCATCCAACGTAATTCCTTTGGGCCTGCTTCACATGAGGCCCCTTCAATGATGGCTCAAAAGCCAAGGGTTTTTTCCCCAAGGGGAATCTGTTCCGTATAATAAAGGTTACGCGCAGATGCCTTCGTTCCCTATTAATATGGAAGAAACCTTGGTTCTTGTCCCAAGGTCCAGTGTTAGGGGTGTCATGTCGCCGGGAAACTGTTTCGACAGACGCTTCCCTCGCTGGCTGGGGCGCGGTCTAAGGCCGCTTTGCCAGGGGTCTGTGGCAGGACCATCATCATTCTTGGCATATAAATTGCCTAGAGATGTTGGCTGTGTTCAGAGCGCTGAGGAGCTTCCTCACAGACATCAAAGGTTACCACGTCTCAGTGGTAGCTTATCTGAACCGACAAAGGACACTCAGATTGTGCCCTCTATCCAGATTGGCGCATCTGATCATTTTATGGTCCCAAGGGAAATATTATCTATAAGAACAATATATGTCCCGAGGGTTCTGAATTAGGGAGCAGACATCCTGTCGAGGCAGGGGCTGAGGCCCGGGAATTGAGACTCCATCCAGAGGTGGTGGAGTTGATATGGCAGAGGTTTGGACCAGTGGAAGTGGATCTGTTTGCGTCTCGAGGGACGTCCGTCCAACTGTCCACTTTGGTTCTCCCTCACTCATCCAGCCCCGCTGGGGCTTGGATGCCATGGTACAGGCCTGGCCGAGGCTTCGCCTGTACGCTTTTTCCCCGATCGCTCTGCTCCCGAGTCCTGGAGAGGGTCAGTCAGGAGGGCATCAGTCTTCTTCTGGTAGCCCTGTGTTGGCAAGCCCGAGTATGGTTTTCAGACTTAATTTCACTCCTGATAGCTCCGCCATGGCAGATTCCTCTGAGGAGGGATCTGTTGTCTCAGGCGGAAGGCACTATATTCCATCCTCATCCAGAGCTGTGGAAATTGTGGGTCTAGCCTCTGAGGGGGCTCAGTACCTAGATGCTGGTCTATCATCTGGGGTGGTCGAAACCATACTTATCTCTAGGGCTCCGTCTACTAGGAGATTATATGGCCTCAAGTGGAATGTTTTTCCACTTGGTGTAGAGAACTTGAGTTAGGCCCAGTTAACTGCCCAATGGCTTCAGTTCTGGAGTTTCTTCAAGATCATTTCTCTGCGAATCTCTCCCCATCCACATGTAGGGTGTACGTGGCTGCCATTGCTGCATTCCATGCACCACTAAATATTGGGCCTTTGGGGAGGCACCAACTGGTCATACTATTTCTCCATGGTATTAGAGGATGAGACCGACAGTCAGGTCCAGGGTTCCTTCCTGGGACCTGGCGATGGTTCTCGAAGGGCTATTCCTGGCTCCCTTCGAATACCTCCAGTCGGCTTCGCCTAGGACCTCACGTTCAAGATAGCCTTTCTCTTAGCTATTTCTTTACAGAGACTGGGAGATCTCCAAGCCCTTGCTTGGGATGTGCCCCCGGCGGAGTTAAGGCCATCCTGCATCCGAGACCCAGCTATGTGCCTTAAGTGCAATTTATCATGGCTAGGTCCTTGGTCCTGCAAGTATTTCGTCCTCCACCTCATGTGTCGGCAGAAAAGGAGAGGTTCCTTGCTCTGCCAGTCAGAGTTCCGAGTATTTACCTTGAGAGGTCCTCTTCTTGGAGGAGGTCGGACCTACTGTAGTGTGTTTTGGATCACCTATTAGGGGCTCCCGGCTTTACAAACCATAAGTAGGCCTACAAGGTGCGCAATTTGCCTTCACCTTTGGCCGTTAGGGCTCTTTCTACTAGAGGCATGGCATCCTCTAGGGCCCTCCTTTCGGGAGTTCCCATCCAGGAGATCTGTAAGGCAGCCGGTTGGGCTACCCCACACACTTTTGTTAGGTTCTATATTCTGCACCTCCCTAGTACGCCTGGCGCACATGTGCTCTCGTCCTAGCTGAGTGCCTGAATCAGTTTCACTCCGGGGCAGGCCTGTTTTCGGTGCGTGGCCTAGTGGGCATTCGTTCCCCAAAGTGTCGATTCTCGATGCATTGTCGAGTTTCCTCGATAGGGAACGTCTCGGGTTATGACTATAACCCTTGTTCCCTGAGAAGGGAACGAGACAATGCATCGCTCTGCCACCCCTCGAGGCCTTAGAGCGTCTTGCTTCATCGCGAGGCTGGCATTCTATGCGTCAGCGTCACCTTTATGCTTCCGGTTATGCCGTCACATGTTACGTCACGACGCAACACCAATCAGGATTGGATTAGTTTCATTTTTACTTCAGAGGCGCACGCTAAGGGAGCGTCCCCAAAGTGTCGATTCTCGATGCATTGTCTCGTTCCCTTCTCAGGGAACAAGGGTTATAGTCATAACCCGAGACGTTTTCCAATCCGTAGGGTTTGTAAACTCACGGATTTGTGGCCTCTCCCCCAGTCTGTGCCAACCTGGCCTCCTGTTTATGCGGGATGCATTTAATTATGTTTAACTTAATATTTCTTGAATTTTCTAAAAAACGACATTTAGGCCACTTGTCTTTAAAGTCAAATTTTAGGAGAAAAAAGCTCAGTATAATAGAATAAGCCTAAGCAAAAAAAGACTTCACATTTAAAAAAGAAATATAACACAAACACAAGATTAGGTTATATAAAACATTCATAAATTATTTTATGATTAACATATTAGCCTACTGTCTTCAGTGAACTCAACGCAAATGATAATAATATTATTTGCCTACATTTAGGCTACACATTTAGAATGCGCTTTTTTCCAAAAAAGGAACAAAGAAATTCGTCAAATGTCAGTCATAATACAGGGCTAAGATTATCACAAATAAACACAAGATTTTGACGCAAGTGTGTGTGGGAGTGTGGAGCGCGCACTGCACGGAGGCGCGGCCGCGAACACTTGCATTATAAACAGTGGAAACAACTTGAAAAATACTCCATAATTTCTGGTCATACAGAAAAGAATAATACATCATTCGCAACTACTTTTATTTGTCCAACTCACATAACAATAAAACGTTGTCCTTTTGTAAAAGAAAATAAAACAATCAATCACGCTTTCATGATCTCCGTGAACTCGAGCGCGTCTCAAAAATGAACTTAAACAAAATATTCCATAGCCTAAAGCTTGAAATGTTCACTTAAACGAACAATTAAAATGCCACGGTATTTATTCAGACACATTTATTATCATAAATCATGGTTCCAGAGACATGGCTCTTCTCATTCAGCACTGCGGAAAAAATATAATTTACAGGTTCTAATCTGGCCTGTCTAATCGAAATTTTTCCCATAGTAATTTGTGAATATTTTAAATGTTTAATAAAGGGGCAAAAAGTCATAATTTTTTTTTTGTTCAGCATTTGTGTAGCCTACAGTTCAAATGTTGGTGTTCAACTTTGCCTTTTAAAAATACAACAATTGTTCATTTTTAGTTTTTCAATTAGGGGTTAAAAAAAGAAAAATGAATGGACGCAATTATATAGCCTATTATTAAATATTTCAAATAATGTATTTGGAGAAAAGTTTGATAGTCAATCAAAATACTAGTAAAATCAAAGACTTTAATCTAAAAACTATCACTAAAAATAGTGATAACTATCACTAAACTATCTTTAGTTTGATAATCCATGTAAATTTGCATCCATTCGTTTTTCATTTTTTAACCCGTAATTGAAAAACGAAAAATGAACGGTTTTTGTATTTTTAAAACGCAAAGTTGAACGCCAACATTTGAATTTGAACTGTAGGCTACACACCAAATGCTGCACTAAAAATGCTGTCGTCATCGGTGCGCAATGAATTATGGGGTAGATCAGGGTAGGATAGGCCGCAAAGTATCCATTTATGTATCCTTCCTTTCACAGGGAAACGAAGGGTGCATTTGGCGTTGCTTTTGAATCAGGGTAGCCTTCGTCGCGCCGCGATGACGCAACCGGCCTTCGAATACGGCCTTCGAAGGATGCGGAATTGAATTGGGACAGCCTTTATCACGCCGCGGTGACGCAATCGGCCTTCAAATGCGGCCTTCAAAGATGCAGCCTTTGAATTGGGACAGCCTTCGTCGCGCCGCTGTGACGCAATCGGCCTTCAAATGCGGCCAAGCGGCCTTCAAATGCGGCCTTCGGAGGATGCAGCCTTCACATTGGGACACAGCTTATAAGTGTAGCATTGTCAGTCTTCTCCGTTCTGTGTTGTAACTGGTTACCCGTTCCTATTTCCAGTGGCTTTCCCTGGTGAGTCAGTCTATTTTATTTCTTTTTATCTTAAACGGCGAGGCAGGTAGCATAAAGCTCACTGTAATCTAAATTTCACCTATGAGGTAAGAAACTTTATTGTGGGTTTTCTCATTCTGTGAGGGGGGACATCTTTTGAAATTGATGCACTTTGTACTTTTATTGTATTCTTATTGCAGATGCGGCCCAGAGGGCTAGCTGCTGTTTTGTTTAGTTGCTGTTTGGTTTATACACGTTGGTGTTGCTGTCTCCGTGTTCTATTCGTACGGCTGACTGCAGTGGACGTTTGCGGCTTCGAACCACAGCTCTTTACCGACTTCTGTCCTAATCGGTATTAATGCATTTGCCAGTGTATGTCTACATGTGAATTGTCTGACCTGTGATACTGAGGCTTAGCAGAAGAGGAGAGTCTATTTTCTTTTGATATTGTTTCTTTATTTTTGTTTATCACTTGCTTTAATTTTTATTCACTGTTTTGTGTGGTTTGTCTCTTCAGCTAAAGTGATTAATTGCGGTCTCTTATCAATTGTGGGTATTTAATTGGTAAATTGTGAGATCTATTTTTAGGATGTTTTAAACTGAATGTTTCCTGTGTGAAATAAATGTTGTGTCTTGACGCAATCCGAACCAGCAGGGTCCTTCATATTATTGTATTTTATACTTTCCTGGGTGAAGTAACCTAGGTGGCGTAGTCAAGCCAAATGTTACATAAGCGTTGATAAATTCGTAGTCTGCAGCAAGGAATTTGCATATCACTGGAGTTCGTCAACTCTAAAGTACCACAGCATCCAGAAGTTAACGTTAATCCGGAGGTACGACCTAGCACGTACCGTGATACCAACTCTAGCAGTCACCACTATCTTCAAACCATACTGGAGCAAACACTGAATCGCAAACTTAGCAAATCTGTATGTGACTGACTGAGCAATTCCCTTGCTAATGCTAAATAGATCACAATGTCCTGCAGATCAGGTTCAGAGATGGAAGACCGAGGGTTAGCAGAGGTTTTGCAAATTGCTTCTTCAGACATAACCTGCCATCGCGAAACACCATTATGTTAAAAATCCAGCAGCTGTACCACACTGAAAAAAAAAGTTTTGGTGGGAGCGGAATATATCGCGCTGACGGGATCACTGGACTTCAGTTAGTAATCACAATTACCTTGGTATTACGGCAAATATAAATAAAAGAGTTTTTTGAACTTTAATGTCACTAATGTTGATTTATTCATTTGAATTTAAATATTAAATATATAATTAATCACAGAGTATGTAATTAATTAGAATATATATATATATATATATATATATATATATATATATATATATATATATATATATATATATATATATATATATATATATATATATATATATTTGTTTACATTTTTATTGAAAAACATGAAATATAACAAGAACATTCCCAAAAAACAAAACATTTTTTATATATTTTAAATATCTTCCCACCCCCACCCTAAGCATCCAAAAAATCAGTTACACTGGTATAGAAGTTATTATACAAAGGCTGAGACAGACATGCCCATATATTTTCAAATACATAAGCGCATCATATATGGTCAACATCATTAACACCTCGTTGTCATCTGGGGTGGTCCCCACCAGCTTTAAAACTGCTGTGGTGATCCCTACACTTAAAAAAACAGGCCTGAACCAAGACGATTTAAACCATTATCGCCCTATCTCAAACCTACCGTTCATATCTAAGTTATTGGAAAGGGCTGTGGCTTCCCAACTCAACCATCACATGTTACAGCACAACCTCTACGAGCCTTTTCAATCTGGTTTCAGGACTCATCATAGCACAGAAACTGCCCTCATCAAAATCACGAATGACCTTCACATGGCAGCTGACTCTGGCCATGTCAGCATTCTCATACTTCTTGACCTCTCTGCAGCCTTCGATACAGTCTCCCATTCCATTCTTCTCACACGTCTTTCTGAACTCATTGGCCTTACTGGTACAGTGTATTCCTGGTTTATATCCTATCTCACCGACAGGCAACAATATGTCACCTTCAAGGGGATCTGCTCTAATTTGGCGCCAGTCCTGCATGGCGTGCCACAAGGATCGGTACTTGGCCCACTGCTATTTAATATTTACATGTTGCCACTTGGGATGATTATCCGGAAGCATGGATTGCACTTCCACTGCTATGCTGACGACACTCAGATCTACATCAGTACCAAGCCTTCTACTACTCTTCCACCAGTGCCACTTATTAACTGCCTGAAGGACATAAAGCACTGGCTGGACAGTAACCTTCTCAAACTGAACAATGACAAAACAGAACTCATGGTGTTTGCCCCGCTGTCACTTCTTAAAAAAGTTGATGACATCGTACTGGATGTGGATGGCTGCTTAATCTCTGCATCTCCTCAGGTACGCAACCTGGGCGTCATCATGGACCCCACTCTCTCTTTCCAACAACACATCAAAAACGTCACTAAAATTGCTTTCTATCATCTCAAGAACATCTCTAGACTCCGACAGTGCCTCTCCAACCATGTAGCTGAGGTCCTCATCCACTCATTTATCACCTCCCGACTTGACTATTGTAATGGCATCCTGTTCGGTCTACCCAGCAAAGCCACTGACAGACTCCAGTATGTGCAGAACTCTGCGGCTAGGATGCTCACACACACAAAACTTGGTCTTCACATTACTCCTATCCTGATGAAGCTTCATTGGCTGCCAGTCAAGTCCCGCATCAAATATAAAATCCTCCTCCTGACGTACAAGTCCCTCCATGGACTTGCACCACAGTACATTACTGATCTTCTCCATCCCTACACTCAGTCACGTTCCCTTCGTTCCTCTGACAAAGACCTGCTTGCTGTTCCTAAGTCCAGGCTTAAGACATCTGGCGATAGAGCTTTCTGTGTTGGTGCTCCGTCACTCTGGAACAAGCTTCCATATGAGATCCGCTCTGCCTCCTCACTTTCATCCTTTAAAAGCCAGCTCAAAACACACCTTTTCAATGAGGCATTTGGGATCTAGCTCCCCTGGCCCCCTGCCTTTATCTTAATTTCCCCTCCCTTTCTCACGTTGTTTGTTAAGCGTCCTTGGGTACCTTGAAAGGCGCTATATAAATTAAAGTTATTATTATTATTATATATACACATATCAATCAGTGGAGTGAGATGTATCTAATATTGCCTGTATCGATATTTGGTTATTTTCCAGAAAATGTATAAAAATATCCCATATTTTATGGTAATCTTTTAGTTTGCCCATTATACTGTAGGTTATTCTTTCCAATGCAATGACAGCTCTTTTAACCAATGATCAATGTATGGACCTTCTATGTTCTTCCAGTAAAATGCTACTAAACGTCTTGCAAGAACTAGATAAATGTCAATCATTTTAGTGTGATAACCTGATAATGATAGACTTACAGGAATTAAACCCAAAGCACATATTTCAGGGGTCAGTGGAATTGGTTTTGAAATAATTAGTGCTGTCATTTTTTTGCTAGTTTGTCTTGATCACCTCACATTCCCAGATACAATGGAAGAATGTTCCCTTATGTTTTTGGCATTTAAAACAGATATCTGGGATTTCCAGGTTAAACCTATTTTTAGGGGTGACATATGTACGCATTACCCAGTTATATTGTACCATCTTAAATCTAGTGTGAATTGACAGATTCTGGGCTTTAACACATATCTGGCTCCATTCTGAATCTGGAAGGTCATATTGCAAATCTATACCCGAAGCAATTCTCTTGGACTCAGATGATTCCTTAGAGCTGTTTACAAATTTGCAATAAACCTGTGAAATTTGGTTTGTACTAAGTTCCTCATAAAACATAGCCTTTTCTAGTTATGTTGGTAGAGGTCTAGATAATGAATGATTTTGCTTGGCACTTATGTAGCTTCGAATTTGCAAGTATTTAAAATAATGTTTCATTGGGATTCCAAATTTTTCATTAAGATCTGTAAAGGTCATCAATGTATCTCCCTTAAACAAATCCCCAACCTTACGAATGCCCATAAGTGCCCACTGTTTAAAGCCAGTGTCATTTTCACCTGGTCTGACGTCCCTATTTCCCCAAATAGGAGAAAAATAAGACAGAGTTGGGACTTCTCCTAATGCGTGCTGAACATCAATCGATACTATCAAAGTATTTTTAACAAAGGGATTTTTAGTAGCCTTTTTTAGATTTTTATACAAATCAGAGTACAAATACATATCCACCCCTATAACGTTTGCAACAATAGATTATATTTCTACCCAGGGTAATTTCGGCTGGAAGGAGAACCAATAGAATGCAAAAGCCTTCTGGGCAGACCAAATTGGGTAAATGTAACCCTAACCCTCCTCTGTCATAAGGGAGATATAACAATGTCAATAACAAAGCCTTGCACGTCTATTATTCCAGATTATTATTTTTTTCATATTAGAAAAAAAAGCCTAATTTAGGGGAGAGTGGAATAGAGCGAAATAAACATAAATATTTGGGAAGAATGTTCATTTTTATAATGTTTATATGACCAATTAATGATATTGGTAAGGAGGACCATCTGTCTACAGTTTCACAGACTTTGGTTATAGCTGGAACCAACCTGTCAATTTTGGGAGTAATAACTATCCCTAAATATTTGAAGCCATTAATTGCATTTATAAATGGATGCCCAACCGGTGGTTGTCGCCTTTCTTCGGGTATTTAAAAACAGTATTGATGATTTGGTCTTATCAATTTTATAGCCAGAGAACTTTCCAAATCTATCAATCAGTTGGAGCATTGCTGGAACAGACCTCTCAAGCCTTGTTAGAAAAAGAATAGTGTCATCTGCATATAGTGCTATTCGGTGATTGCGATCTTTAATTTGAATGCCCTTTATGATAGAGTTACTTCTGACCGCAATTGCTAAAGGCTCTAATGCTAGAATAAAGAGCATTGGTGACAGTGGGCTTCCTTGACATGTGCCCCTATATATATTAAAAGGTCTTGATATTGTATTAATAGCCTTAACTTCTGCTATTGGTTTAAAGTATAAAATATTGACCCATTGTAGAAATTAATCTCCAAAACCAAAACGAGTCAATACTTCATTCATATACAGCCACTCTACCCTATCAAACGCTTTTTCCACGTCAAGTGATAGGATACATGTGTCAGGGACTTCCCTTTTTTCATACAGAATGTTTAAGACTTACTTAATATTATGAGTAGCCTGACCATTCTTAATGAATCCATTTTGGTCTAGACCTATTACAGATGGAAGACATTTTTCTAATCTTGACGCCAAGATTTTGGCAATGATCTTTACATCTGTATTGAGTAGAGATATTGGTCTATATGACTCACATTTGGTAGGAGACTTGTCAGGTTTCAAAATTAAAGTGATTAAGGCATTTCTCAAAGTTGGTGGCAAATAACCATTTTGAAATGATTCGGCATACATTTCCTTCAAAGAGCCAACCAATTTATTTTTTAAAAAGCTTATATATGTCAATTGGCAGACCGTCAGGGCCAGCTGATTTACTGTTCTTCAGCTTTGATATAGATTCCATGACTTCACTTTCTTCAGATATATGGTCTAAATAATTTTTATCTTCTTCTGATATGAGTGGGAACTGAAGATCACTGAGAAATCAAACTTGGTTTTCAGTAGAATGGGCTGATTCCGATTTATATAAATCTTTATAAAATAAAACGAAAGCATTATTTATCTCTAAAGGATTAGATGTTATTTCCCCATTCAACATTTGAATACTATTAATTGTTTTTTCTGTGTCCAATTTTTTTATCTGCCATGCTAAGAATTTTCCTGCTTTTTCTCCATGTTCGTAGAAAGATTGTTCCAATCTTATTAAAATATTTTTAGCTTTTGTTATGGAGAGAGTATTATATTGAGCCCTAAGTTTAAGAAGTTCATGATGTATTTTATTTGAAGTGTCTAAGTAAGCCTTTCCCTCTGCAAGCTTAATTTCTTTTTCCAATAAATCTAATTCCAATTTTATTTTATTCATTTTTGAGCTTGTAAAACAAATGATCTGACCTCGGATATATGCCTTGAATGTGTCACATTCACGTTTACCTTCATCATCTACATTCACTACATTTCCCAGCATTCCCCTGGATCCTCACCTGCACTCGATTCCCTCATCACCACACCTGATCTCCATCACGTCATCTCATCACCAGCACGGACTATATAACACTCACTCTCCCTGCAGTCACTGTCTGATCTCGTCTATACATGACACACAGACTCATCCATGCTTTACCAAAGCCTTACCTGCTACTTACCTGCTACTCACCTGTTCCTGTTGGATTATCTTCTTCATCATCTGCCGTCTCCAGTTCCCAGCCGTTCTACTGCAGCCCTTTCCAGTGACGGGTCATCATCATCTGTAACAGAGACTCTGATTATTCCTGTGGCTAAGTCCATCCAATTATCTTCTGTTAAGATACTCACCATAACTCCGTCTGCTTCTGCTGTTCCTAAAATAAACACCATTTCACTTACCACCTGTCTGTCTCCTGTATCAACCGTGACAGAAGATCAGACCGCCCCAAGATGGACGATGGGGTAAAAATTATCGTCCTGGCTCAGGAGAGCCAAAATTGGTCTTCGTTTGTGGAAGGCTTTATCCGCATTGCACTCGTCAGTAATGTGGCTGACGAGCGGTTGTGTACCTTATTCTGGCTCGGGGCCAGATTACACCACCAGATCGACCTTCCAGACACCACCGGACTCAGCTGGAGGGAGACCGTGATCCGGTGTCTGGAGAGTGTCGGTTCCCGACCCGGGACACAACCTACCAGCACCAAGCCCACTTCGCCGCTGGTCCCATCCAGCACAGAGCCTTCGCCGCTGGTCCCATCCAGCACAGAGCCTTCGCCGCTGGTCCCATCCAGCACAGAGCCTTCGCCGCTGGTCCCGTCCAGCCCATTTGAACTTTCACCGCTGGTCCCATCCAGCACTGAGCCTTCGCCGCTGGTCCCATCCAGCACAGAGCCTTCACCGCTGGTCCCGTCCAGCCCATTTGAACCTTCACCGCTGGTCCCATCCAGCACAGAGCCTTCGCCGCTGGTCCCATCCAGCACTGAGCCTTCGCCGCTGGTCCCATCCAGCACAGAGCCTTCACCGCTGGTCCCGTCCAGCCCATTTGAACCTTCACCGCTGGTCCCATCCAGCACAGAGCCCGTTGACCCAGCGCCAGAGCCAGAGCCCGTTGACCCAGCGCCAGAGCCAGAGCCCGTTGACCCAGCGCCAGAGCCAGAGCCCGTTGACCCAGCGCCAGAGCCAGAGCCCGTTGACCCAGCGCCAGAGCCAGAGCCCGTTGACCCAGCGCCAGAGCCAGAGCCCGTTGACCCAGCGCCAGAGCCAGAGCCCGTTGACCCAGCGCCAGAGCCAGAGCCCGTTGACCCAGCGCCAGAGCCAGAGCCCGTTGACCCAGCGCCGGAGCCTGAGCCCGTTGCCTGCCCGCCAGAGACCGCCGTCCAGCCAGAGACCGCCGTCCAGCCAGAGACCGCCGTCCAGCCAGAGACCGCCGTCCAGCCAGAAACTATATTCCCACCCTGCCTCCCTCTCCCACCTCCGCTATTGATGTCTTCATGCTCTACTGCCTCGCCTCTACTGAGCCCTGTCGACCCTGCTGCCCATCCACAGCTACCCCCCAGTATCGCTGTGGAGCCGCCTCTGGGTCTCCAAGCCTCAGCATCGCCCTGGTCAGTGGATCCCCTGTCCTTGCCTCAATACCCTGAACCTCTGACTCCACCTTGGTCCTCCGACCCTACAGCCTCTCTGCGGCTCATTGTGCCCTCACCTCCGCCGGGTCTTGTCAGCCCTATATCTCCACCAGGCTCACTCCTCCTTCCTTCCTCACATTGGTCAGCCGTCACCCTGGTTCCACCTCGGGACTCCGTTCTGCCGGCTGTGCCTCTGCCCTACATCCCTTCTGCTCCACCGGGCTCCATCTTCCCTCCTGCTCCTCAGTCGTCCTCCCTCGCACTGGTTACGCCACGGGCTTCCAGAGCCCCTTCTCCGTGTCGATCCCATGAGCCTGCAGATCTGCCTTGGCCCTCCAGACCTGTGGTGTCACCTCGGCTCTGGGTCCATTCGGCACAGTTGGGGATCTTGGAAACTTCTACTGGGTCTTCACCGCCATGGCCACCCGAAGGGGTTTCACCGCCATGGCCACCCGAAGGGGTCTCACCGCCATGGCCACCCGAAGGGGGCTCACCGCCATGGACGCCCGAGGGTCCCACAGCTCCGCCCTGGACACGTCCTCTCTCATCTGCTCCGCCTTGACTCCTCTGCAGCGCGAGGTCGCGCTTTCCGGAGGGGGGTGTAATGTCACATTCACGTTTACCTTCATCATCTACATTCACTACATTTCCCAGCATTCCCCTGGATCCTCACCTGCACTCGATTCCCTCATCACCACACCTGATCTCCATCACGTCATCTCATCACCAGCACGGACTATATAACACTCACTCTCCCTGCAGTCACTGTCTGATCTCGTCTATACATGACACACAGACTCATCCATGCTTTACCAAAGCCTTACCTGCTACTTACCTGCTACTCACCTGTTCCTGTTGGATTATCTTCTTCATCATCTGCCGTCTCCAGTTCCCAGCCGTTCTACTGCAGCCCTTTCCAGTGACGGGTCATCATCATCTGTAACAGAGACTCTGATTATTCCTGTGGCTAAGTCCATCCAATTATCTTCTGTTAAGATACTCACCATAACTCCGTCTGCTTCTGCTGTTCCTAAAATAAACACCATTTCACTTACCACCTGTCTGTCTCCTGTATCAACCGTGACAGAATGCTTCCCACCTTAAAGTAGCTGATGCTTCATTTTTATTTGCTTTGAAAAAATTATCTATCTGTTCTCCAATAAATTTGATAAAATCACAATCATGTAGCCATTTCGGTTGGAGGCGCCAACGGCGAGTTTCTTTCAAATCACTTATTGATTTGTAAAGAAACTGGTCCATGATCCGAAATGACAATAGAATCATACTGACAAATTGTTACTCTTGGAAAGAGGTCATTAGAAATGAAAAAATAATCAATACGAGAATGACCCTTCGTCACTGTAAAGCAGCATGAATATGTTCTTTTACTAGGGTATAACCTTCTCCATGGGTCACACAGATTAAGTTATCTCATATAGTTCCATATCTTTTTTCTAGACTGTATGTGTGTTGTATCTGATCCTGTTGAGCGGTCAAGGCTAGGAGATATTGTGCAGTTAAAGTCTCCAGCAATTATCAATTTTACTGACAAAGAAGACAGTAAAAGAAATCATTTTTCAAAAAAGCTTGGACAATCGGAATTAAAACCATACACATTTGCCAAAATAATGTTTTCATTAAGAATGGATCCTTGAATTATTATGTAACGTCCTGTAAAACATTGGATATTTGCAATGACATTAACTTAATTAAGAAAATAAAGACATTGAGAAAACAGGCCACTGATATCAGCTTTTCATCAATACTGCTTGCAAATAGATCCAGCTCTTCTGTTTCCCATCTTTTATTTAAGCCCTGCATGACAGAAGATCTGACCCAAACTAATGGATCTAGCAGCATTTCAGATCCTCCTCCTCTCTCAGAGGGATCAGTCACTCGAGATGCACATGCAGAGGTTTCTGGATTTGGTCCCCTTTGTGCCTCATCAACACAATCTGAGAATGAGGAGGATCCCAAGATGCACTAGATAAAGCCTCAACAAACCACACCACTGTGCCCACCGCAGACTCTCTGCTCGTACTATCCAGGTCTTCGGCCCTTTCTCTTTTCAGCCCTTTGACTCTTTCGCTGGCTACAATCAGCAGCTTGGATCCGCCTTGGGCTTCCTGTTCACCAACTCCACCCTGGTGTGTCGACCCTTTGGCTTCACCTCAAACCTCAAAGCTCGTCACTCCATGACGAGTCAGCTCCTCACTCCTTCGACTCCATCTAGGATCGTAGTCTTTATGGCTCCATCGGGCTTCCTCGTCCCTCCAGCACTGTCTTGGTCAGTCGTCACTCTGCCTTTGCCATGGACATCTAGGTCTTCGGCTGTGCCTCATCCCTCCACCCTTTTGGCTCCTTCTGGCTCCTCCTTCCCTCCTGGTCTCCACCATGGGCCTTCATCCCAGCAGCACTGTTGAGGGTCATTTGGATCCTCCCGCCATCAACTCCCTGGCTCCTTCCTCGTCATTGGGTTGTCCCGTCTGCCGGATCTGTGTCCTCCTCCTTAGCCCCTTCTCGCCCTCCGCTGTTGGATATCTGTAATTTAATATGTAATTTGAGTTTGTTTTAATTAAAACCACTTAAAAAGAGATCCAGCTCTTTTTTTTACGTCTTTTTGCATGACAATGAGAAATGTTGATTTGAGCTTATGTGCAATAAAAATACATTACACATTGCACTTGATGTGATTGCTTGAGTACAGTATAATTGCTTGTGACTGATTACTTGCATACAACTCTTTCAGCACTGCATCTTTGCATACTTTAGTACATTAAGAATTGAGAACAATCTCTAAATGTAGTGGGAAATATATTTAGCAAAATACATGATGTCCTTAAAACTCCATTAGTGGATAAATGGATTAAAATTAGAAAACCTCCCATACATGTAATCTTATGGGCACGTATGATGATGGTAACATAGTCCTGGGTATACTAATACATAATTTAAAGGTTCTTCTACAAAGTCCCATAGTGGGCCTCATACAAATTTTAGAATATGCTGAATAACTAAGGATAAATAATGTAGAATTAAATGAGTGGAAATGTACCACTCTGGCATGCTGGAAACGCTCTCAGTGCAGACCATATTACTTTGTCTTTTGTCACATCTTGACCAATTGTCTATTCAAACACATCAGGATAATATTACATCAGCCACAACCAGGGTTAGTAGAAACAGAGTTTCTTGGCATGGATGATGGCCAACATCGCTAAATGTGTCTAATGGACCACATGAGTGGTAGAATGACAGCTGTTACACAACCTGGCATGTGAATAACTCTAATGGATGCTTGCATGACATGGTTGGGAAAAAGACATGCCAGGCTCAAGCAAGCAAAACCTTCCAAACAAGCTACTTGTGGGCAAATCTTAGGGAAACCACATTTCACAGTGTTAACATGCCCTTCATGATACAAAGGGTGTGTTCACATATTTTTGAGTATTTTTGAGCGCTGCCATCCAAACCTTGGTGCACACCAAACAAACAGACCAAGACCCACATTTTCAATGGGTTCATTAAATTGTACGATAGCTTTTGTTCAGTTTATAACAATCTGATGTAGTGACAAGCCTAATTATTATTTGGAGTTAAACTTAACTGGCCCACATCATAATGTCTTAACTGAGGAGTTATTTGAAAGTCATGACATAATACTTACATAACACATTGTAGTACATAATATTTTAAGTCCCCTATTGTGCAAGCCAAAGGCAACGGTGGAAAGGAATGAAAAATTCCATTTGATGTTTGGATAATGGAGGGGGAAAATAAGGAAACATCAGGGGGCCAATTTTCCTCTGGCTATACAGTCGAAATATAATTTCAGTAATTAAGTAGAAATGTTACTTCATTTATGCAACTGTAGGATAAAGTCTTTGAGGTCAATCCAGGCACATCACGCTGGGCTGAAGCTGAATCTTGTAGACTATAGTACCCTCAGGATAGCTATCCTGAGGGTAGCAAGGAATGCACAAAAGACTGATACAATATTAGCGTAGATACCATTAAATTAAATCTGTTGTGTGAGAGGTGTGATTGGTTCCAGAAGCCCTGAATAACACACAATAACCATTAGCTGTAAGGTATAATTGAATTAATTTTAAACAAATAGGTATTTAGTCTAGATATAAACTAATAGAATGTGGCTGCGTTCCAAACAATAGGAATATATTACATAGTTTCCAAGTTACAAAATAATTCTAGCTACTGCATTTTGAACCAGCCGAAGTTTACTTATTGGGTAACACTTTATAATAACTGCACACTATTAATCATTAGTTAAGCATTAGTAAACAGTTAATTCATCATTTATAAAGCATTAAAAGACATTAATAAGCAGTTTATAAATAGAGCTATAAATGCTTTATTCTTGATTTAAAAGCATATATATATATATATATATATATATATATATATATATATATATATATATATATATATATAATGTGTTTGATAATTGTATTTTCATACTTTATTCATGATCAATTTATAATTTCTAAATGATGTATTGCATTATTTATAAAACATTTATTGAAGAGGTGTCAGTGGTTCATAAGATTACTTATAAAGTGTAAGTAAATGATTAATAAACTATTTAGATATACATTCATCTTATTATTCAGACATATAGTAATAGTTACTTAATGTGTTAATAAATGCTTTATTACCATGTATTTATACTGTAATTCAGGGTTAATTAGGATAGTTATAAAGCATTTAGTAGTGGTCAGTTGACTATTTCTGTGAGCTCATCTAAAGTGAGGACTATTCATGCTTTGTAAAGCATTTACAAAGAAGATTTGTGTTGTTTCACTGTGTTGTGTTTGTTTCATTTGTCTGTTTTGAAGATAAATGAGCCTTTAAATCTCATTTATAAATGTTTTACAAGGCATGAATAGTCCTCACTTTAGATGAGCTCACAAATATAGTTAACTGACCACTACTAAATGCTTTATAACTACCTGATTTTACTCCATTTACTAACACTTTCTAAGTGATCTTACGAATCACTGACAACTCTTAAATAACTGGTTTGTAAATAATGCAATACTTCATTTAGAAATTATTAAATGATCATTAACAAAGTATGAAAATACAATTGTTAAACACATTATAGATATGCTTGTAAATCAGGAAAAAAGCATTTATAACTGTCTTTATAAACTGCTTATTAATGTGTATTAATGCTTTATAAATGATGAATTAACTGTTTACTCATGCTTAACTAATGATTAATAGCGTGCAGTTATTATAAAGTGTTACCACTTATTGTGCCTGTAGGACATCCACCAATATAAGGCACTATACTGCCCTACAAATGCAAAAGACCTTAACTCACCAGAGTGTGAAACTGAGAAAAATGACTTTAAAGTTTTTTTGTTGTCCAGCCAATGGTATGATAGGTAGGACACTGACATTTTGCCAAGTAGTTGTCATAATGAATATATTTATGTACAAAATTTTTTTTAGCTCAAACTTGACCTTTGACCCTTATTCGGAAGTTACCGTATTCTGCCTTTGCATTATCTGCAAAACAATAATGGGTCATACAAAGGCAAAATACCTCAACTTCTAATTCATTGACCATTTTGACTTTTATCACTCTATACAAACATTTCTATGATAGCCTTAAAATAACAGTTAGTGAGTTCTGTCTAGTAAGGCTTAATAATACATCAATAGAATAGTACAAAATAAAAAATAATGAGAAGGCTCTTATCTGTGCTGGATCATTTTAAAACTTTATCGTTGTACTTAATTGAAGTAAAATAACACTTTAAGAGGTACCGTTAAAGTAACCTTCCATAAATATTTCTTACATTTGAAAGGTTTGATTTGGCTATGCCAGTAATATGTAGACGCCCTTTCTCAAATACCATTCACCCTTTTCTGACAAAACGGAATATGCTTATATCTGATGACATTGTGAGTATGTTTTCCAGAATCAAAGAAAAAACTGCCAAGGAGCTCCAGAAAAATGTTAATGCATGTGGCAAAAGTGCTTCAATTACATATAGGCATAACACCGTAACGTCAGCGCGGCAAACACATTGCTGGTGGGTAAAACAAAGGCAGAGTGCCTTAACTCCACTATAACTTAGGCGTTCTAGAGTGCAGCGGAACAAAGCTAAAAGACTCTAACTGATGTTAAGGGCTTCTGTCTTTGCTTTCCCTCTGCTTTTGGAAGTTATGGTAGTTTTTTTAGTTACTATAATAGTAATCTAATCTTAAGTTCTTTAACACACATACTGTATGTTTTCAGCATCAGAGATCGACAGTATTTGTCTAAGGTGGAAAAAGGCTGGTCTACAAACATTGGAAATATGATTGTCAAAGGATTGATTGCTATAAAACATAACACCCAGTTTCTTAACTATAGAACACACTGTAAGAGCAACTCCATCAAGAGAAACATTATATTCAATTATATTATGTTCTGAGTTTTTCCCCCAAATGTAATTAGTACTAAATTTGTCCGAATTTAAAAGAATATTACTAGCCATCCATCTATGATATCACTAATACCCCCTGACAGCATGGCAATTATGAGGTGTTGCAGGTTCTGGAGAAAATAATATAAAGCTGAGTATCTACATAACAGTAGTAACTTATGCCATGGTTCCTGATCATGTCCCCCAAGGAAAGCATATACAGGCAGAAGAGTAAGGGACCTAATACTGAGCCCTGTGGAACTCCATACTTAACTCATGTTTGGTCTAACACCTCATGATTAACACAAACAAACTGGTAGTGCTGGATAGGTGTGACCTAAACCATGCTAATTCCTGCTAAAAAATACCAATTTAATTTTCGAGCCTATCTTAGAGTATGGTCTCATGGTCTATAGCAGGGATGGACAACCCCGGTCCTCGAGGGCCACTGTCCTGCAGAGTTTAGCTCCAACCCTAATTAAACACAACTGAACAAGCTAATCAATGTTTTCAGGATTACTAAAAAAATATTTTTGTCAGGATTGGAGCTAAACTCTGCAGGACAGTAGCCCTCCAGGACCGGAGTTGCCCATACCTAGTCTATAGTGTCAAAAGTTTTTTGTCCAAATTTGTTCATTGGCCTCCGTCCATCATGGGCTCATAATCATCCCTATATATACTGAATGGCTTCATCACTCTGTCTCCTCTCCACCAGTAAGCTGGTGTTGTGGGCGTTCTGGCGCAATACGGCTGCCGTCGCATCATCCAGGTGATGCTGCACATTGGTGGTGGTTGAAGAGATTCTCCCTTCCATATGTAAAAGGGCTTTGAGTTCCCAGAAAAGCTCTATATAAATGTAATAAATGTAATAAAAGTGTCACTAAGATCTAATAGTATTAAAAAAGATATGCAGCAGTGGTCAGGTGAGACAAACAAACCATTTATAACTGATAAGTGCATTCTCTGTGCTATGATGTGGCTCAAATTCTGACTGAAAAACTTCAGAGATGCTGTTTCTTTGCTCAAGCAAACATGGTCAGGGAGGCATATACATAAACAGAAGATTTAAGATTGGTCTATAAATATCCAGTTCTCCTGGATCAAGCTGGGGCTTGAAAAGGGGGTTGATAGCTGCCAGTTTTTGGGACGTGCTCTAAAGAAAGTGAAAAGTTAATAATGTTCAGAAGAGGTTCTGAGATAACAGGTAACACCTATTTCAGTAGCTAAGAGTCATAGGGTAAAGACTGTAAGCTTATGTTATGCTCTATATAGAGGCATATGACCCAGTTCAGGGGGGTGCTGAGCTTGCGTCACTACTTTTTGATCTTAGTACCAAAAATAACCTGGAGCGCATATTCCTGTCTGATGGAGAGTGCTTTCTTAGAGCCAGCAAGAACTGCTCATTATGAAGAGTAGGACAACAGAAACTTACATTATCTCAAATTGCAACATACTTAGGCAGCTCTGCCTTCCCGTATACTCTTGGTTTTTGCTGGATAATGGAATCATAAAGGTACTAGCCGAAAGCCAAGTTCTGTGATGTATAAGGGCCAAGGGTAGCTTGATAGTAGAGAATTCCACGGTGGGCCAGAAACCTCCACAATGTTCATTCCATCATCATTAAATATTTATGCAGGGTGTTTCTGCTATTATACTCAAACATGCACAAAAACAGATTTAAGTACACGTGCACGTGCACTGCAAGCAGTATTCTGATGCTGTTGGGAAACAAATAGATCGATTTGCTTCCAAGAAATGCGCTTAATTGTATTGAATGTACATTCGTAGTGTACTTTAAATCTTAAAAGTATATTTAAATAAATGTGCTAGAAGATAATATAATATTCATAAAATTAAAGACCACTTAAAGGGTACCTATTATGGCATTTAAAATGTTCCTAATAATGTTCTGGGAGTCCCCAACAACAGTTTTACATGCATGCAATGACAAAAAACACTTTTGTTGTCTTATAATATGCATTTATTTTTACCTGATATGCTCACCGACTCCCTAATGATTCATTTGACGACTCATTTGTCCAAACCCCTCATTTGCGTGACGCTAATCGGCTGTGATTGGTCAGACGACGCAGTCAGTTATATTTTGTGTTAGCCCAAAGCTTAAACATATTGATAAAGCACTGCAGTACTACAATACGCTTCACATAATTTCACATATTTCAAAAAACAAAAAAAATGACATTGGAGACCTAGAAGCTGCTGAGCGTAACTCTCACTCTCTCTCACCACACACACACACACACACACACACACACACACACACACACACACACACACACACACACACACACACACACACACACACACACACACACACACACACACACACACACACACACACACACACACACACACACACACACACACACACACACACACACACACATAAAAGCAACAATTATTAATAGTACTTACAGGTTGTGATTCGGAGGAGGAAGCTGATCCAAATAAACTTGGTATTGAACCTTCCTATATCAGCCGACTCGCGAATCCACACTTGAAAGCTTTTGTGTTTGTGAAGCGATCGTCATTAAAATAACGCTAACACAGCTCTAGGTGGCTATACTTGTGTGGTATAGTTGTAAATATAAACTCTAGCCACTGAGTCTTCACATGCTTGTCCCTGGGCAGTGAAAAAAAAAGTTTGCTTTTGATTCGCACTTCAGAACAGAGTCTCGTCGACATGATGTTGTCAGGTTTCTCTGTCTGCTGGGCGCGCGCACTGAGTGGGCGTGTCGAATTCAAATAACTTGTACAAGTGACGTACGAAAGTTAGAGAAAATGCATCGTTCGTCTATCGATTCATATCAGCGACTCAGAGTCGACTCTTACTTTTGAGAGACAATAACTTTGTATACGGTGAACTTTCATATTTAAAACTTTGCAGGATGTTTTTGTTCACTTAGATCTATGTTACACACTACATGAAAGGTAATTTTCAAAATTCCATGATAGGTAAGTGTACTGTAAGAGATTACAATTAAGTCCACTTTTAAAAAGTGCACATTGTAATCATGCCAAATTAGAAGTTTTACGTTAAAGTACATTTTCAATCATCATGTTTTTGTGCTTTAAAGAAGTACACTTATTTTGATGTGTTGTTTTAAAATATACATTTGACCAAGACAACAGAAGTAATTATTTAGATTACATATAAAGATGTACCAAAATCCCAAAATCATTTTCTTGCCCTCAAGTTGTTTCAAACCTGTATAATTGTCTTTCTTCTGCTGAACACAAAAGAAGATATTTTGAAGAATGTTGGAAACCAAACAGTTGATGGACCCCATTTACTTCCATAGTATCCACCCCCCCCCCCTCCCACCCATTAACTGTTTGGCTACCAAAATATCTCCTAATGATTTTTATACTGTACAAGTATATTCTATCCCCTAACCCTAGCCCAACATAAAAAAAATTGTAAAAACACAATCCTCATAGAAAATTTTCAAAAAACATAATTTAGTATGATTTATAAAATGTTTTCCTCATGGGGACCAAAAAAAATCCGGTATTACTATCCTTGTGGGATAGTTGAAACTTACAAAAGCAATTTTTCAAGGAGACAGTGATACTGGTAATACGTAATGCTAGGATTATTTGATAACTAGATTAGAAAACAAGCGAGAGTGTTTAAATGTATTGGTTTAAATGTATAGTGCTTGCTGAAGAGGTATAATAAGGTTCACTTGTTAACATTAGTTAATATTAATGTAACATGAACTAACTATGAGCAATTTTCACTGTATTTGTTAACGTTATACTTCACAGTGCATTAACTAATGTTAACCAATACAACTCTTGATTTAAATAATGTATTAGTAAATGTTGAAATTAACATTAAATAAGATGAATAAATTCTGTAGATGTCTAGTTCATTATTAGTTCATGTTAGCTAATGTTAACTAAAGAACCTTGTAAAGTGTTGCCGGTGTGTCTTAAGCTGAATTTTTAAAGATGTGATGTTCTCAGCAGTTTGAACAGAGGTTGGCAAAGAGGGTGAAGGTTTTGGACACAACAAAAGGGCTTCACTCGTTCAGAGACCATAACTGGCGTGAGCGAGCATATACTTTTATGATTGAATTGAAGTAGGGAGGTGCTGTTCCAGTGGCAGTCCTGAAAGCTAGCATCAAAACCTTGAATTGGATTCTGTTTGCCAGGGGAGTGAGATAAGTAGGGCTGTGATGTTGGTTCGGTTTGGCTGATTGAAGACCAGATGTGCTGCCAGGTTCCGGATCATCTGCTAAGGCTTAGTCATGCTAGCAGGAAGGTCTGCCAGAAAAGCATTGCAGTAGTTCAGTCTTTAAATGACAAAAGCTTGGGCAAGAATTTGTGCCGCATAATCTTGACAGGAAGGGTCTGATATTCCTGATAAAGCGTGAACCTGCATGACCGGGCCATTGTTGAAATATGGGTGGAAAAGCTCAGTTGTCATCAAACACAACCCCAGTGGACCCCAGTTGCACAGTGATATTTTTCAGAAATTGCAAGATTGGATGCTTTAGATGACACTCCTTTATCCAAGCAGAAATGTCTGAAAGCCAGGCAGAGATACGAGTTCAGACAGTGAGATCATCAGGTTGAAATGATTGGTAATGTTTTAATGTAAACAGATACAGAAATGATTTTACTAAATTTCTGTATAGTATACCTGTTAGACCTACCTGGACATCTTAAAGCACTGTTTACAAGTTTACATGGGTCAACAAAAACAATGACTTTTTGTGCATTTTTGCAGGGTAGGTAAAAATCTGAACTAACCCGACTGGGCCAGTAGAAAAAGGCGTTATATATTAAAGGCACAGCTAAATGTCACATTTATTACAATGGATTTATGTGAATATTCAAGTTAACCTAAATTAAAAGTAATATTTAAAGGTATCAGATGTTAAAATTGATATCTCTTTAATGCTATAATGTTGAATGGATATAATTAATGGCTAAAATTGAGAAAAGAATCCATGTAATAGAGACATCAGTACTGTGATCAGTTATACTGGCCTTCATTCAGTGCTTAGTAAAAAGATGCCATTAAACAAATATATAAAATATTTTGTCTTTAGTTTGTTTCTACATTATTTTGGAGATTCCACGTGAAATTATTCCAGTATAAATGTCACAATATGAAGACAGGATTAATGTCAATGTAGTTTAATAAAACAAAAAAGGCAGATAGGCGTAACAGCATGCACTAACACAAATACTAACATTTATTTTAAAAAAAATACATTTTGTATAAAACAAATAGTTTAACTATAGAACAATAGGCCAAGTTTATTTTTGTTTTATCAAACTTTAAATTAATGGCTACGCTTATGAGACGGACCGAGAATGGAGGGCAAACAGTTGTTTAGTACTGTTACTCACTGTACTGTAATGTTTTCTCACCGGTGAATTACAGATGCTATAATCCAATAACATTGTCTCAGGTCATCTCGCTTCTGGTCTCTGCGTGTTCATGTGTCTTGGAGGAGGTGTGGCTTTGGACGGCTATTTGCAGTGAGGGTGGGATCGTATGCTTTCAATGCTAGCACGCTAAAGTTAGCATTTCCCAGATCACCGATTTCTCCTTAAAGCAAGTGGTTGCCACTTTGGTTAAGCAAGTGGTTATACAGTGTTTACTTTCCAGATGAATAAACATACTAATAAATGTCCAAAAAATGACACACTTCCCCTTTAATGTCATTAACTGTTTTAACATCCACAATGCAATAACACCTTATCATTTCATATATGGCTCATGAATGGGACATGGTTACTGGAGGAGAGGCTGTGGGTCTCCTTATGAAGCAAACAAAATAAACATCTAACAGAGTAAAAGATGCCCGTGAGGCAGGTGGCAGTGTGGTGGAAATATTGAGTTAGGCAACCATAAGTCTTGACTGAACACTGGATGCCAGCAGGCAATCATTTCCTCTGACTTCAGTCAGTGTGTCCTTGAGCACTTTATCCAATCTTTATCATGTGGTAAACATACAGGGTAAGCCTGTCACCTTCTTTCTCCTTTTGAGTGTTCTCTCTAAAGGATTCTTGATATCTTTCTCCTGGCTTGATGAATTCTTCAGGACAGTGCATAATCTTTTGATCTTCACTACTGCCATTCATCAGGTTATACGAATAGAGACAAGGTTGAATAATGACTATATTTGAGTGAAGGTCTGTGATGTTCATTATTTCACGCCACTCCGGAATAATTGATTCTGATTTGTCATTTTCAGTATTAAACACTCCAATGTCTTTGTAGTACGTTACACTAAATATATTGGTTAACTTGTTAAAATATAATGCAAATTCATAATAATAGATACAAAACTTATAATGTTATTGTAGTTCATCTTGTTGATATAGGCAATTTGCTTTCTGTTGTAATGGACTGTTTCTCTTAGTGGAAGCTTTACTATAATAACATAACAACTCTGATCAATCAATATTGTATGACCATATATTTATTTATTTGGGCAATAGCTTCACAATAAGAGGGCTAATGTAGACTATTGGTCATTTTCACAAAAATAAACCCCATCAAGGTGATACAGTGTTACAAGACTGATCACCCTGTCATTGTTTATTGTGTTATAATGACTGGCTGACTCCACATTATCCCTTACTTAGAGACTTATGTTACATAAAATACACTGGAACATAAGAACCTGGGGATTTGTAAATGTGCATTGAGACTCATTTTGACAAAAGTCGGTGTGCATGGGGACGTGCATCTTTTGAGTTTTATTTTATACCTATTCTAACTCTCATGTTTTTTTTTTACTAAGAAACATCTCATGGGTGTTAATAACATTAAGTCAAGTGGAAATGAATCTAATTCTGAACTGAATAATTTGTAAATAAAGACAGCAATGATAGCTTGAGGCAGCAGGGTTGAGAGTTGACCTGAAATTGAGCTCTATGGAATTGAGAGAGCAGGTTAGGCAGGTTTGGGCTAATGGAAATGCTTTTTATGGGATTGAATTTGTCTCCAATGCCAAGGACATCAGCAGATATTCTCTGCTGTTATCTTGCCCTGGCACTCTGAAAGCCTCTTTAATGGAAATCTTTTAGAGAATTCGGAAAATTCTCCTTTACAGTTTTCCACATGTCTTTATCAGTGACTAAAAGAGGAAAAGAGGGACATTTTGCAAACAACCGATACCGAATACTAAAGAGAACAACCACATGTTCCTTGAAATAAATAACCGTCAGAGTAAGAAGATGTGGAATGAAATGTTTAGATTAAAAAACAGTTCTGTTATAATAAGATTACACTTTGTTTGAAAGGTTGTCGTACTTGAGGTTGAAAGTACTGTGTAGTGGGACTTATTGTGGCTTTATAATTAAACTGATGTGCCGGGGGTAGTGAGGGTCCAATCACGAAAAGGAGGGACAGTTGTAGTCTCCTCTTGCGTGTGCTTGCCGTCTGAGACGCGTCATTGCTCGGAGACCGCCCCTTCTGGTTTTCGTTGCTGTTTCCGCTTTGAGGTAGGTGCTATTTGGCTCGTTAGTGAACACAGATGCGGGATCTTGTAACTATTGTGACGTTCATAGCGTCGGGATAATTTGCGGCTGTTGGCGGCCCCGGCTCTCCCGTTACATGCCTCTCTTGCAGTCCCGTGTCTCCTGATGCTTTGAAGTAACATATGTGTGCGTTGGCTAATTAGTTAGCACCTAGATGTGTGATGTGTTGTAATAACTGTGTGGGTCATAGCTGTGGGGGTAGCTCGCTGTGTGGGCTCTGGGCGGCGGCCGCTCTCCCGTTGCATGTCCCTCTCGTATTCCCGTGCTTTGGGGGATGGTGATGTTCGGCGTGGCGTGGATGGGCGTCTGTTTATGAAGTAAAGGTACGTGAAACGTTCATTTTGTGCAGCGCCCATTCTGTTATATATTGCAAATATATGTTTATGTTTGTATTTTAGGAGTAATAGATGTTCTGCGGCGCCTGGTGGGCAACGCTGTTTGACGCTGCTACTTGTACCTTCAGATTATTTACGATAACAATCTCTCTTCCCAACGCGTGTGTGCACAGCCTAAGTGTTTTGTGTGACGCTTGTTTTCCAGTACGTGTCACCGTGATCGCTGGGTGTTTTTTTACTAACTAGTCTTTCAAATTGTGTTTTTGTTTGTTTGTCATCTTTATTTTTTTGTATCTTCAATTGTCATTGGTTTCTTAACTAAATGTTCTGATTCTTTTGCTTTGTCAGTGTTTTGCAGAATTGCATTTGTTTTGAGGTCTGATTTCCTTCAAATGTGCTGGTAGAAGGTCAGTGAGGTTAATAGAAACCCAGTGGTGACATCAAACCTTGATTTTCATTTTTTGTAATATGTTTTTTTGTTTACTAGTCTAAATGTTTATTATGTGTGCATGTTTGGATTAAGTGTCTTTTGTGTATTGAGACCTGTAGTAATTTTTACTCTCGTTACAGGAGCCGAGGCTTCAGGGCAGGCCACTAGTAGGCCCTTATGTGCGGTGGTGGGCTCGTCACAGAGTGCTGTGCTGGACTGGATTGCAGTGTGTGTTGATGCTTGTACACGGGGTGTTGAGAGTGATATAGAAGCCTTGTGCGCACTGAAATTTGAGTATCTGCCGTTAAGTCTCGCCCTCCTTTATCTCTTGGTCTCTTTGGGGGTGAATGCTGATGACTCAGTTCTTTTTTAATGTCTTTTTAAAATTGTTGCGAGTATTAAAATAAAACTTTTGTATATTTAGTATCCACGTCTCTGGCCCTCCTTTGACAATCACGTTCCTGTGTGTCTTTTGTGTAAAACATTACATTTATAGGATTAATATTTCCCTGATAAACAGGGTGGCGTAGTCATGCCTAAGCTAGCGGTGGCGTTTCTATAATTGCTCCTCACATGGAAGAGTGAGGTCCCGCTACATCTGTAAGAATGAGAGCTACTGGTCGAAATCGATAGTGTAGTCCAAATTCAAAATATCAGAGATCGTTCACAAGGGTTGCCAGTTTGAGGACACGCAACAGGAACGAGAACAATTGACAATGAAACATGAGGAGACTTACAAACTGTAAGTTAATGAGTTGATTTATCCGCGTTTTAATATGCTCTCCTAAGAGATTCATCTATAGAGATTCATAGATGGATGTCAAGGCTTTTTAGTTTGTGTGGTACCTGCAATCTCTGACCCAGATTGTTTGCTGGTTTCCAAGGCTGCGATACATTGTGTTTCCTGCCAACTGGCATCCCAAGGTGTCGAAATACTATTGGGTGAACTGGCAGTGGGCGGAGTCACACAGACCAAAACAAAAACCGACAGACAACACGGAACGTGTAAAATAATAAGTAAAATAACTGGCTGTACAAGTGTTTTTCAGAGAAACAAGTAGGCCTATGTGAACTTGTAAGCATGTTTCCTAAACATCTGCAAACATTTTATGGTATTTTTATGCTTTAGTAGAGTAAAAAAGTTACATACAGCACCTTTAAGCAAACCTTTATTTGATGCTTTGTCATTTATAAAAGCTGATGTGTATTGCTATATTAATATAATGCGTTCTGTTACTGTATATATACATTTTTCTTAATTCTATTTATTTTAATGACCTGAAAGTCAGTTTCATATACCCAATCCTATGTGATCTTGGAAGCTTCACAGGAAACGGATTGTTTAGTACTTACAACTGTAGTCCATTTGCAAGCACAATCTGTAGATCATGAGTAGAATAGTCACACTATTTGTGTACAAAAGCATCCTTCTTAAAGTGTCCCATTATCCAATTTTAAAGATTCCAAATATTTGTTTTGGAGGTCTCCTACAATAGGTTCCCTATCAGTCGGTCACTCTTGCGTGCGTTGTGACGACGAATAGGAATCTCGCTAGAGAGGCCAATCTACTTCGAGTGAAACTAAAGCCAATGCACACTGGCGTGCAATTATTTGTCTGGGCCTCGAACATGCTGAGGCAGCTTTTGTGGATTAGTCATGCACCAATTGTGGGAAGATGACCATCGCGGAGCTGCGGTTGAGACTCTCGTTCCTGCAAAGGGGTCGCTCTCCAGAGGGTTGCTTAGGGCAGTGACACGAGAGACCTGAAGATTATGGTGAGCGAACACAGGGACCTCGTGGTCAGACATCTCAGCCAGTTGGGTCTTCAGGTCAACTGGGTAAAGAGCAAACTCTCCCCTGTGCAGAGGATCTCTTTTCTCTGTATGGAGTTTGATTCGGTCGCACAGACAGTGCGCCTCACAGAGGAACTGAACTGCTTGAACACATTCCAAGGCAGGACGGCGGTCCCACTGAAGTTCTTTCAGAGGCTCCTGGGGCATATGGCAGCGGCAGCTGTGGTAACCCCGCTCGGGCTGCTTCATATAAGCCTGTTTCAGCACTGGCTTCACGGACAAGTACCGAGATGGGCGTGGCAGCACAGCACTCACCAGGTGGCAATCACACCGGCGTGCCGCCAGACCTTCAGCCCGTGGTCAGACCCCTCGTTCCTGTGGGCAGGAGTACCCTAGAAACAGGTGTCCAGGCATGCTGAGGTATTCAGATGCTGTGGCACACAGATGCCTCTGCTACCGGCTCGGGTGACACGTACAACAGGCATGCAGTGTCAGGGGTGTGGACGGGCCTCCAACTGCATTGGCACATCAACTGCCTTGAGTTGCTAGCAGTACATCTCGCTCTGAACCACTTGAAAAGGCCGCTACAGGTTAGGGACCTGCTGGTCCGTATGGTCAAAACTGCGACCATTGCGTACATCAACCAACAAGGTGGTCTACGCTCCTGTCGCATGTCGCAACTCACCCGTCATTTTTCTCCCCTGGAGTCAGAAGCATCTGAGGTCGACTTGGTTCCCTTATGCTCCTCGTGACAGTCCCTCCCTGGCCCATTCCTCTGAGGAAGGATCTTCTGACTCAGAGGCGGGGGCACCCTATGGCACCCGCGTCCGGACCTCTGGAAACTCCATGTCTGGTCCCTGGATGGGACGCGGAGGTTCTAGGTGATTTACCCCCAGAGGTACTTAACACCATCACTTCTGCACAGGCGCCGTCCATGAGACGTGTGTACATCTTGAAGTGGAACTTGTTCGTAGAGTGGTGTTCTTCTCGCCGAGAAGACCCCCAAAGATGTTCGATAGGGTCAGTGCTTTCCTACTTGCAGCAAGGGTTGGAGCGAAGGCTGTCCCCCTCCACCCTCAAAGTACATGCTGCCGCTATTTCAGCATATCACGACCACATAGATGGCAAAAGAGTAGGAAAGCCAGGCTATGTGTCCAAGGTTCCTATCACTCCCTTCAGGGACCAGGTAGTGAACCTGCAAGCGCTGCCCCTGGAGGAGGCAGACCCGGCCCTGGCTTTGCTCTGTCCCGTTCGTGCTCTGCATCTGTACATGTACAGAACTCAAAGTCTCAGGACCTCAGACCAGCTCTTTGTCTGTTACGGAGGCCAGCAGAAGGGAAAGGCTGTCTCAAAGCAGAGGATGGCCCACTGGATAGTTGATGCCATCGCCTTGGCTTACCAAGCACAAGGCGTGCCCTGCCAGCTCAGGTTACATGCTCACTTCACAAGAGGCATTGTATCCTCCTGGGTGCTAGCACGTGGCTCCCCTCTAACAGATATCTGTAGAGCTGTGGGCTGGGCGACACCTAACGCATTCGCTAGATTTTATAGCCTACGTGTAGAGCCGTTCTCCTACCGTGTTCCCACCCTAAACGGTAGAAGCACTGAGAGGTCTGGCTCTCTTGGCTTGCTGTACCCTACTGTGCAGCCTTATTGCTCAAGAGTGAAAAACCTGTTGAGTCCTCCAACACCCTTGGCCCGGACATGGTGGAGAGTCTGGCACCAGGCCCTTATCCGCTGAATCATTGAGAACCGGGTCTAGGCTGGGTCCCATATGTGTATATTTTCTCCATGGCTACTCCTAACGGAAGCCTCTGTCTTTCCCTTGGGTTAAGTCACCCAGTATTTCATATGTAGAACAACCTTCGGGCTAGTCCATATGTATTTCCCACATAACTCCTTTGAAGAAAGTGGCTTTCACAGCATTCTCCTTCTTAACAGAAAGGACACGCTTTCCCAGTGTTATCCAATATCTCACTGTATGGGTTATCACAGAACAACAGTGACATATACACTCTGTGTAAGCCCTCTCCTATCGTCCTTCCAGGCAAGAAGGTGTAGAGGCTTGCACAGGGTGCAGGATGGGGTGCAGCAGCTGTGTCGCTTTGGTAGAGATTGCTATTCAGTCAACATAAAAGAAAAATATTTTTTTTTTTTCATAATACCTGAAACGGTTCAAACAAGGATCCGATCTCACTCCCAGGCCCAGACTCTTGTGATTGGCCTGCCGGCTACACTGTATGTCAGGAACCTAAACTTTACGCTCCTCAGCACTTGATAAACAGTGATACTAACAGCAATGATGCGTCAATATTACCGTATCAATTTCAGTCCGATTCCTCATCCTTTGGAAGTGCATGGAAAGTGAAATTGCTTTTGCAGAGCAGAAAACAGCATCTTCTTGACATGTCAACGTGATGCAAACTCTTCCAGACCTTAGCTACAACTACAATGACAGTGTTTGAGGGAGGGTCAAAGTAGGCGTTGTTGAAGAGCATAGGTTGCCATTTTGTATATTTGTTACAAACCTACCAAGTTTTGTGCAGGGAGTAAGACTAGAATTACTGACAGCTCGTTTCAATCAGTTCAGAACTTGTTATTTCTTTTGGGAGAATATACCATAATTTATCATTTATATATAACATTATATAACAATATAACATTTATTGTCCACTTTGATATTTGAAACTTTGCAGACCTTTTATATTTAAAAACAGCTATATGATATGATATGAAAACTTTCACTATATGAAAGGTAATATCCCGCCAAAAAATGATGCAATTTTAATACATTTTTAGATCCATAGACCCCATATCTCAGAACATGCAAAGCCAATAAATGTTACTTTAAATCCACTTCTGTCGGTTATGACATTTACGGATAATTTCATACAGATCCAAATACAGAGAGTGAGGTTTTTGCACTTGACAAATGTTGGTTTAAGAAGATATCCACTAGTCTGTGACATGAAGTGTCCACTTATTTCCCCAGGGAAATTATAGGCCACACAAAATCGAATCACAACACCATGATCCAAAGTGAGCATCAGTGAAGTCCAAATACCCAGCCGCCTCTTCATATCGCAGCGGGACGTGCTGTAATGCTTCAGACCTTAAATCTGTCCTCTTTTGTTGTTTTAGACCACAATGGCGTTTGGCAGCACAGTCATACTTTGATTTACTGGAAATTTCTCAGCATTTTGGTAACAAAGTAGGTGGCAGTCTGAAATAAATAAAAAAATGAATAATAATAAATAAATAAATAAATGAAAGAATCTCATGAAACCTATTCATGTTCACTATACAAGTCAAAAGAAAGAACAAAAAATACAATTTCATGATGCTTTGAAGTAATACATTCAGTTCAAACTATTCTCACTCCCAATGCATCTGAAACTGCCGCCTGGGGAATGAGAATGAGAGGAAATCCAGTATAATAGGAACACATTTCAGGATTGGCGCTAATGAGGGGGTACTTTAGCCTTACCAATGCAGATTTTAGGGTAGACAAATGTGTCCTGTTTCAACCAGGAGTTTGAGAGGACATACATTTCTCATTGTTATGACCTGACTTTATCTAATCTTGAGCTGGAATTGGATTGGATGAAGCTGCAGAACTTTCCTCAGAGGAACAGGATCAGGTAGGTGGAGAGCTTGTTTATGAATGCCTAATGTGAGACAGAGGAATTAGAGGCGCTTGCTTGAATCAATATGTTCACCATCCATGTAATTAGGTGGCCTCTGAGCCCTGCCAGTGGAATGCCCTTCCAGAACCTTCACCCCTTAGTGCTTAGCATTGTCCGAACAGACAAATGCAATTACACTGTCCTTTTCTCCTTAATGATTCTAGGATGACTATATTATTGGCTTTGCCATCTCAGGGTAATGGATTGGAATACACTGATAGTATGACCCTCTTATGGTGACCTCATCAATTTGCCATACATACTGTAGAATTAGTTTTCAGGTAGGAGCCTGGAGACACACTAGGAGCCCAGAAGACAATGTTAGCATCCATTATTTTTAATGTGACATATATGTTCACTATAGCTCGTATATGTCAGCAGTGTCTCATAATTATTTATGAGACTCTTTGGCCTTATCCAATAAGAATTCTCTGTCTCATAATTATAGATGACTCTCTGGCTGAACTTTTTCTTTGACAGGACACTTCGAACAGTGAGTTTATACCATACTGAAACGTGGGTCACAAGTGTGCATTGCATGGACCAAAAATACAAGAAAAATGTCCCTCTGAATGTACCCCCACATAGAGGTTTTCAGGCGCAAATATCAATAAATCTATTGTTTAATTCACAGACAAGAAATGACCTGAAGTTTTATTGTTATCCGAAACGACATGAGGTGTTGGGAACATTATGGAGTGCTAAACATCCAGAATCCAGATTCAAGAGGCTTGACGCAGATGAACGATTAAACAACATTTGATAAACACAAGGAACCATCACAAGAAACTCCAGCACGAAACAATAACACAAGACAAAGACAAGAAGATAACAGAGGGTATAAATACACAGGATTATGATTAACAGGTGAGACACTAATCAATGAAACAATAAATAACTATCGCAGACAAGGAAACAGGAACTAAACACACAGGGACTGAACACAAGCAAAAAAAGACAAAATAAAATCAGAACAAGAGTTCATGAAAACATAGACAAGGTAATCATGACACTTGTGTAATGTGTGTTTTTTTTCACACTTGGAGCTGGTGTGCGCTTTCTCACAGAAAGTCTAAAACGGACTCATAGAAGTAATCATTTATTATGACATTCCAGGAAAAACCCTTATATGGACAACGCATCTAGCTATATCTGTAGCTGAATAATAATCAGAAACGTTTTGACGGATGAAACGTGAAAACACGATTGCGACAATAGGTTTATGTTTCAGTGCGTTCTTCAAGTTATCTCTGGGTATTTTTATAACAATAAAGTAATAATGCAGTGCTAATTGGCATAGCCTTTATTGCACTATAGAAACTATTAAATATATTTTCTGCCTTATGATAGTAATATCATACAAATGGAAATGTCTTAGAAATGGCCTGAGACATCATTGAGTTGCTGATGTTTTTGAATTCGTAATGGAGACTTGGACACACACCATTTGCACTGGCAAAAGCAGATCCTTGGCAAAAGAAAGTAATTCTACACAAATTGTCTTTTTTCCTTACTTGCAGTTTGTTAAACTGTTGTATAGAGTAATATCAGCATGGCTGTGATATGGACTGCACAAATGCAAACAGCTCTGCAATTATCTTTGCTCTACAACATTATATAATATATTTGTACATTTTTGATGTCTGCAGTTATGGACTGTACCATGCATGTAAAAAAATGTTCAATACTGAAACTTCATTGGAGCAAAATAAAACTAGGACACAACTCTTTTCATCTTCCAGAATACAATTAAATAAATATTTCACTTAAAAATAAGGGTGATTCAATAATGACAGAATTTTTATATTTAAGGTAACTTACAAACCTTTACTGCATGACTTCCTTTATTTGCCATTTTAATTGCATTTTTAGAAGAAAGAAAGTAATTTAAATTTGGAACAACGTAAGGGTGAGCAAACGGATGAGTGCATTTTTATATTTAGATGACTATTACTTTAACTGCTATAACATTGCTTTTCTCATGAAACATGAAATACACCATTATCAAAACTGTCTGTTTTTTTAACACTTCAGTGCCATCACTTGCCCAATGTATCTAATATATCGGTTGAACATTACCGTGAAACAAATGCAAACATCTGGCAGCTTCTGACTCATCTCCTAATTAAACATCTGCATCTGTTTTTTATGATTTCCTGTCATATTCGAAAAAGGATAATGAGGCATGTATGAAGTAATGAACAATTCCCCCAAAAAATAAGAAAAAAGGGGTTTTACATTCTCATGTGGCTGAATTGTAATAAAATCTTTTTTTTGTATTATTATTTTATTTCTGATGACATAACGTCATTTATATGTCTGTGATGCGCTCATGCAACTTTGCTGTGCAGTTTTATTAAAGTAACCAACCAAATGGATGTTTTTATTTTATTTTTATTTTTTTTACCTTTTTCTAAGCTTGTACATGCCTTCTAACAGATGTTAACAGCTGCAATGTGTATAAGCTCAGATATGAAGAAAAGGCAATTGGTTTTATTCATTTATTCCTCTAATACTTTGTTGCAATGCAGATGAAGTGTGAGGCAAAATAGGCTACCCTGCACTTATGAGTAGAACATATCATTTTCTTTTGTAACCTCCATTGTATTCATAAATAATGAATTTTCATACATTTTCATGTGAGTCCTGGGGCATACGACGATAAATAGCATTGTCAATATAATCTTGTGACCTCATTTTGATCAAAAATGAGCACATAAACCTTGTCAGCGAAGGACACTTCTGTGGTTATCATACTTTTCAAGGGGTCTAATATTTCAAAACGCCAAAATTTCTATATCTTGCATATAAATGTAGTATCTGTTAACCTGGGTGAAGGGCTACAGAAAATCCAAGTTCTATGATCATTCTAAAATCAGAAGATTAATTGAATGGCCCTTAATGCTAAAGAGCCATTTATTCAAGAGGCTAAATATCCATGGACACTTCTGAATGTCATTGCTTTGTGTCCTTCTTAAAGTTACTTGCCATCAAACTTACAGTGTAAAAATGAAAGAAGATCATTTTAAGAATGACCAAGTTTTCGGTTAGGGGTAGTATTCATATAGCATGTACAGATGTCTGTCTTTTCCAGAACTAAAGTCATGCCCGGGCTCACATCCTTTTGCAACCTAAACTTGACTTGAGGTCCATGTATATTTATGTTCCCGTACTTACCATAACTCAAAATTGCTATTCTGAGCTCTGAGCCAAATACGCATAACCCTTACTCTACTTAATTATTAAGTGTGATCTCTTGAAATTATGTTTTATTAACAACGTTTGAGAGGAGCACGTTCAGATAATTAACCTGATTAACATGAGAGTAGTGCGTTCAGTTAATCAACTCATTAACAATAAGACATCTTTATATACAGCAGACTTGCCTCTGTTCGAAATAATGTCAAAATGCAAGTCTTGGCTAGTATTCTCATAAACACAGTCAGTAAAGTTTTAAGTGAACCTAACAGTTGAGAAAGAAAACGCATGTGTAACAGTATAATGGATCCGTGCGTCAGGTCTTAAAGTGACAGCAGCCTAATATAACTGCTGCCAAATTATGAGATAATATAAAAAATAAGCAGTTTTTCCCCATGGTATCTGTTACAATGTGGGTTTTGTGTCATGTTTAGTGGTTCCCTGTCTTGTCATTTAGTTCTCCCAGGTGTGTCTTGTTATCTCCGCCCCCTTGTTATCCTGTAAGCTCGCTTGTCCCCGATTATTTAAGCCCTGTGTTTCTGCCCTGTCTTTGTGAGTTCTTGTTTAATGTTCAACGTTACGTGAATGTTGGTTGTTCCTGAGTCCGGTTTTCTGTCTAGTCAGTATTTGTGGTTTGTTAAATAAAGCGTGTGTTGCACTTGGATGCAGCCTCATCTCTGCCTCAACCACACCCACGTTACAGAAGAACTCACCGCGTCGTGATCCAGCAGCCATGCCTTACTGGAGTCCAATCGACGTCCAGATTCTCCGTCTCCGTCAAGAGAATCGTGCCATCGAGGATTATGTCGCAGAATTCCTCGAGCTGGCGCACCTCGCGCAAATGGATACACAGTGCTTGAAGATCTTCTTCCGCGGGGGTTTATCGGAGCCACTCGGTTCTCAGATGCCCGAACCTGATCCGCACGGGTCTTTAGAGTGGTATATCGACCTGGCCCTGTTGTGGAGCGGCTCTCCGTTTACAGTGGGCGTGGAGGAGAAGCTTCGAGAGCCTGCGCTTCACGTCAGCCCGGTGGCGCCTGCGCTTCGCCCCAGCTCTGCTGAGACCGCGCTCCACGTGAGCCCCGCCGAGCCCGCGACTCACGTCAGCCCCGCCGAGCCCTCGACTCACGTCAGCCCCGCCGAGCCCTCGACTCACGTCAGCCCCGCCGAGCCCGCGCTCCACGTGAGCCCCGCCGAGCCCGCGACTCACGTCAGCCCCGCCGAGCCCTCGACTCACGTCTGCCCAGTCAAGCCCGCGCTCCACGTGAGCCCAGCCGAGTCCGCGACTCACGTCAGCCCTGCCGAGTTCGCTCTTCACGTGAGCCCTGCTGAATCAAGCGCCGAGCCAAGTGAGTCGAGTGCATCGTCCAGTGAGTCAAGTGCATCGTCCAGGGAGTCAAGTTCGTCTGCCGAGTCAAGTGAGTCATGTTCCGAGTCAACTGAGTCAAGTGCATCGTCCAGTGAGTCAAGCGAGTCAAGTGCATCGTCCAGTGAGTCAAGTCCGTCTGCCGAGTCAAGTTCGTCAAGTTCGTCTGCCGAGTCAAGTGAGTCAAGTTCGTCTGCCGAGCCAAGTGAGTCAAGTCCGTCTGCCGAGTCAAGTGAGTCAAGTCCGTCTGCCGAGCCAAGTAAATCAAGTCTGTCTACCAAGTCAAGTGAGTCAAGCGCCACCGAGTCAAGTGAGTCAAGCGCCACCGAGTCAAGTGAGTCAAGCGCCACCGAGTCAAGTGAGTCAAGTGCCACCGAGTCAAGTGAGTCAAGCGCCACCGAGTCAAGTGAGTCAAGCGCCACCGAGTCAAGTGAGTCAAGCGCCACCGAGTCAAGTGAGTCTACCCCAGTGATGCGTCGTCGCAGAAGGAGAAGGAGGACTGGTTTGCCCCGTCGGGCTCCGAAGGGCGTCCCCAGACTCCTCGCCCTGCCGGCCCCGCCTCTGCGCCTCGCCCTGCCGGCCCCGCCTCTGCGCCTCGCCCTGCCGGCCCGCCTCTGCGCCTCGCCCTGCCGGCCCCGCCTTTGCGCCTCGCCCTGCCGGCCCCGCCTCTGCTCTTCGCCCTGCCTATGTCTCTCAAGCCCCATGAGACTGTCCCTGAGCCCGTTTCCAGCCCAGAGGTTCTGGGTTCCAGAGGTTTACCCAAGTATTTTTTTGGGGGGGGGGGGGGGGGGGGGGGGGGCAGTAGTAGGCTCCACGAGAGGACCATGGAGGCCGCGCCGCCATGGTCTCCTGAAAGGGCTTCACCACCATGGCCGCCTGCGCGTCCTGCTCCGCCCTGGTCCCCTGCCAAGTGTGCTCCGCCCTGGTCCCCTGCCAAGTGTACTCCGCCCTGGTCCCCTGCCAAGTGTACGCCGCCCTGGCCTTCGCCTCGTCCTGCTCCGCCCTGGCCTTCGCCTCGTCCTGCTCCGCCCTGGTCTCCGGCCCAGTCTGATCCGCCCATGCTCCACGGCCATATCCTGGTCCCGGTTCCCAGTGCGGGCCTGGCCCCCCGTCCCTCCACCAGGACCGCCCTCCTGAACTTTTTTTTGTTGCTTGTTTTGATGGGCGTCGGGAGCCGCCCATGGGGGGGGGGGGGGGGGGCTATGTTACAGTGTGGGTTTTGTGTCATGTTTAGTGGTTCCCTGTCTTGTCATTTAGTTCTCCCAGGTGTGTCTTGTTATCTCCTCCCCCTTGTTATCCTGTAAGCTCGCTTGTCCCCGATTATTTAAGCCCTGTGTTTCTGCCCTGTCTTTGTGAGTTCTTGTTTAATGTTCAACGTTATGTGAATGTTGGTTGTTCCTGAGTCCGGTTTTCTGGCTAGTCAGTATTTGTGGTTTGTTAAATAAAGCGTGTGCTGCACTTGGATCCAGCCTCATCTCTGCCTCAACCGCACCCACGTTACAGTATCGGTTGTCAAAATCGTGGCCAGTGAAACTGAGTGGCTAGTAACTTTTGGAAAACCACTCGCCACAGTGTCTGCTGAGCAAAAAAGTTAACGTCAAGCCCTGATTATAATCTATTAAAATGTACTGATTTATAGTTTATAAAGATTTTAAGTAACACTATACTTAAAGCCATTATGTAAAATGCATTATAAAGGTATGCATAATGTACATTATGATTTTTTTTGTAAAAAATGACCAAAGTTAAAATGCATTATAATATTTGCAGATTCCTTGTTTCATTTGAAATTGGTTGTTTGTCATTGTTTTAATGCATTCTACATTTTAAAGGTGTAACAATGAATAGATAAGTATTATAATTGTGGTTACAATTATGATCATGCATGAGCAATGCATTAAAAGGTACATTACAAGGCATAATGGTGAATGCATTATAATTATTTTATGCACTATATATATATATATAAAGGCTTTAAGTAAAGTGTTACCAATTTTAAATATGAAAGTTTGTAATAAATTAGACATTTATTACACATATCTCTATATACAGTAGATATAAAATGTCTACTTTTGTCTACGTGCAGATACGTTTTTTTTTTTCTTGCTTTTTTTCTCGGAAATGTGTCACATTATTATTCAGTGGCATTATATAGGTTGTACTGTACTGTTTTTACTTGTGAATCAGAATGTAAAGTGTCAGATTTAGTGCGATTTTCACATTTACACTGTCATTCAAAAACAGATTTGTGCCACATTAAGGGAATAATTCAGATTTTGTTCCAGCCTAATATAATCTTTGATAAGTGAACATGAAGGATAACTTTAGCTCTGAGAAACCCTGCACAAATCTTTTACAGTTTCTCTTGAGATGGCAATGTGCGTGTTGTGTGTGATACAGTGTATATTGGCCCTTCACCTGATTGGCCTTGATTGGTATAATGTTCTTGTCCATCATTTGACGAATGACCATGTGAATAAGGCATATTCTAAAATAAGTCTTATTTACATTGAAAGGTTTGTCAGCACAGATAGCGCCCACACAATCTGGATTGTGTGTGGTTTGTGAATAAGACAAAGGTTTTTGAGCTTAAAAACGACACGCTTATATAGAGAAACTGAGTGGGTAATTTGCCCCAGAGTTTATGTGTCACAATTCATAAAACCGTCCACTCATTTCAGTTGGTCTCTCTGTAACCCCATACTGCATTAGCTAAGAATGATGTATTGGCTTCTTCATAACCCATCAGGCTGTTCTGTGTCCCTCCTGTGTGAGTTTAATATTGTATGAAATTACCCACTACAAGCAAACGTTCATTAAGTCAGATGAGTTGTTATCTGGCTAACACTTTGCCTTTCATTAGACATTCCAACAGTCATCCATTGTAAGATACGCTAATTACTGAAGACTTGCTTTTGGTCGCATCAGCGAGATTAAACCGTGGCTGGGAATACCTTTTTTTTTAAAATGAATTTCTTAATTGCAGTAAAACCTACAGAGCAGGTGGTGCTGAGAATTTGTGAGATCAACTTGGGTTGTCTATGCGCAAACACAGCAGCTGCTGCTGGCAAATGAAGAAAGATGGAGGGAATAATAAATGAAGGGGAAAAAGGGGCTAGACTGATCAAAGTATCTACAATCTGTTGAAAGGGGGCATCTGGGAGATATCAAAGGTGATGGTTAGAGGGTCTTTTATTTGTGTAAAGCGTGGCTTTGTTTTAGGAGCTAAGTGAACACGTGCAGTTTTCAGGGACAAGGGTCAATCCAGATTAAATGTGCTGAAATAAAAAAAAAAGTACCAATCAATTAAATCGGTTTCAACTAATGCAGTGCAGTCACAGTAACTGAAGCAAGACAGGCTTGCTGCCAGGGGTTTCCATGACGACATTTATCCTCCGTTGGCGCAGTTTCTTTTTTCCATTCTACATTAAGCTTCATGTCTTAGATTCTTCTAAATTCACATTGAACAAATGGAGTGAGTGCTATAGGAATATCCAGACTGTAATATGGGAGACAAGGGTCTGCAACGTTTATCACATCATGGAAGGTTGATAAATGAGATTCGACCTCTGTTGCAAACTGATTTAACAACACAAAGGACGTTTGTACCACTCACTTGTCTGTGTTTGCTCTCTCTGTTCATACGATCACTGCATTACACTCATGTGTGATATACAGCTAACCCACTTGAGAACTGAGCAGAGAACACAACAGCATATCATCTGTGTAATGTGTTTACATCCTTTATTGGTTCTCTCATAATGCATTTATGTTGTTATTCCCTTGTTCTGTGTCTCATTTATTACATTGCTTCATTGACCAAGGTTCTGAAGCATGTGTTCATATTGAATGCTTTTTTATTGTTTCACCACAGTCTTTTGTTAGGTATTTAAACGCCTGGTAGAAAGTCAATGAAGATGGGAAATCAATAGTGATTACATGCTCTAATTGCTAGTCTGAAAAGGTTTTTTTTTTTTTTTTTGAATCACAACGATTTTTATACTTTTCACATGGGTAATGTACTATCCTACCTAACAGAAATTGTACCACGATAATATTTGATGCATAAATATGATTCGACTGATTTATAAAACACTCTATCTCTTCACTATATTGTTGAAGAGCTTTGCATTATCCATAATAAAAGCAACTAATAACATTTATGTTGAATTTGTTTGATCTATAATTAATCATGTAGACAATATAAATATACTGCCCATCCTTAATAATATCTGTATCTGGGTTATTCAAGGATCTCAATTTGTGATTCCCAAACCAACCCCACCCCTAACAAGAACCTTATGTTTTGATCTGAGCCCTAGATATTGGTAAACGCCTATGGCTTATACAAATATGGTTTTAGAAAAGCCTTATAAAACGAGATGTTGAAGATACCATCGTTAAGATGAGCAGCTAAAAATAACTTCAATGATAAGGAAAAGAAAGAGCAATGAAGTGAATAGTCCTCGTCAGTTATAGCTAGTGTGCAGCAACCCTCTTCTACTGATTAGCATTTCAAACATGACCTGAATTCAGGCTTCAGTACGTTCCTCTCGGTTTCAAAGCAAATCAGAGAACAGCTATTTACTTCATGGTTGATATTAGCCAAACTCTTTTCTTTTCAGATGGTTTAGAGGTGAGTTAGCTTGGCTTGTTCACGTACACACACACCACACACACACACACACACACACACACACACACACACACACACACACACACACACACACACACACACACACACACACACACACACACACACACACACACACACACACACACACACACACACACACACACACACACACACACACACACACACACACACTGCCTGGATGAGTTGTGCAGTTAGCAGACGGTCCCTCCTGAGCCCTGCCACTCAGTCTACATTTAAATTATAACAGAGGTGAGAGAGAACCGGCAGCTTTCCATGGGGAACAAGTTAAAAACTGAGAACAGAACGGTCTCTCTATCACGCCAAGCCTGAATTTGAAGTCCCTTGCTGTTGGTGACTGCCTTTCCAGTCGTGATTAGGCCAGCGTGAGGTGATCACAGCTGAGCTGTAATCAAAGTAATGGGGTCGGCTTTCATTTCGGAACCAATCCGCCAACCTGATGCAAACGGAGCTGTGCGATAGAATCCAGTCAGAAAGAATATGGACGGATTGACATTATAACAACTAGAATTGTCATTCCCATGCCAAAACTTCCAATAAAATTTTTTGTATCTTTGACATAAAGGTTGCTGGATGACTTTCTGTTAAAAGGGGTTTTCTAAAATGTTGTTTTTAGATAATTCAGATAATTTGCTTTAAATTAAAAATTGTGTCCTAATTTATCCACCTCGTGCCACTAAAGAATATGGGCATTATTTTAACGATCTAAGCGCATGGTCTAAAGCTACCGGCACAAGTGCACTTCGTGTCTGAATCCACTTTTGCTAGTTTAGCAACGGGAAAAATGGTCGGTGCTCCCAGCGCATGGTCTAAAACGGTTGTCTCTATTCTCTTAATGAGTAATAGGTGTGTTTTGGGTGTAATGTACAATAAACCAATCAGAGTCTCTCATTCCCTTTAAAAGCCAGTTGCGCTCGGGCCATGGCGGATTCGCTATTTACATGGAGGAATTTGCAAGTGGAAAAACTGAATGCGTCTCCAGAGAGCAAACGGATCTGCTCGTGCGCGAGGTTAAAGCTCAAGCAGACCATCTACCGGACAAGCCGGATTCCACCATATCTTTATGTACACAATAATAATCTTTTACATTGTAATCATTTTAATTTTTTATATTTGGCATGTTTGTGTGTGCTGGCATGTTTGTGTCCCTGTGTGTGTAATAAGTGTCCATAGGCTCATATTACTAATGTGCCTTTTAATTATTTTTTTTAATACGTTGTTTAAAGGGTACCTATCATGGAATTTTGAAAATTACCTTTCATATAGTGTGTAACATAGATCTAAGTGAACGAAAACATCCTGCAAAGTTTTAAATATGAAAGTTCACCGTATACAAAGTTATTGTCTCTCAAAAGTAAGAGTCGACTCTGAGTCGCTGATATGAATCGATAGACGAACGATGCATTTTCTCTAACTTTCGTACGTCACTTGTACAAGTTATTTGAATTCGACACGCCCACTCAGTGCGCGCGCCGAGCAGACAGAGAAACATGACAACAACATGTCGACGAGACTCTGTTCTGAAGTGCTAATCAAAAGCAAACTTTTTTTTCACTGCCCAGGGACAAGCATGTGAAGACTCAGTGGCTAGAGTTTATATTTACAACTATACCACGTATAACCCAACCTTGAGCTGTGTTCGTGTTATTTTAATGAAGATTCCTTTACAAACACAAATGCTTTCAAGTGTGGATTCGCGAGTCGGCTGATATAGGAAGGAACGTTCAATACCAAGTTTATTTGGATCGGCTTCCTCCTCCGAATCACAACCTGTAAGTACTATTAATAATTGTTGCTTTTATGTGTGTGTGTGTGTGTGTGTGTGTGTGTGTGTGTGTGTGTGTGCGCGCGTGCGTGCGTGCGTGCGTGCGTGCGTGTGTGTGTGTGTGTGTGAGAGTGAGAGTTACGCTCAGCAGCTTCTAGGTCTCCAATGTTATTTTTTTTGTTTTTTGAAATATGTGAAATTATGTGAAGCGTATTGTAGTACTGCAGTGCTTTATCAATATGTTTAAGCTTTGGGCTAACGCAAAATATAACTGACTGGGTCATCTGACCAATCACCGCCGATTAGCGTCACGCAAAGGAGGGGTTTGGACAAATGAGTCGTCAAACGAATCATTAGGGAGTCGGTGAGCAAATCAGGTAAAAATAAATGCATATTATAAGACAACAAAAGTGTTTTTTGTCATTGCATGCATGTAAAACTGTTGTTGGGGACTCCCAGAACAATATTAGGAACATTTTAAATGCCATAATAGGTACCCTTTAAAAATAACAAATGCATTTGCTCCCATTTGTGCTGGTCTGAAAACGAGGTGTGTTCAGGTGCATTGTTGGCGCATTGCTATTTTGAGGCAACTGAAATGCACTGTTTGAAACAATGTTAACATGTTGCTAAAGTGAAAGGCATTCTGGGAGGCCGAAGTCAAAAAAGCCTATACTCTCAAGTCTCTATGGTATTTTTTTTCACTGGGTCAAATATGGACAAATCTGGAAAGTAGATTTGGCTCTGATCCCTTTTTCACTGCAATTATATGAGATTTTTGTTGCCTTTTTGCACTAATATAATTACCATAATATGTTACAGGAAGTGAACTGCAGACTGTGTTGAAGGCTAATGACATCTTTTCTCATTGCACCATTTGGATTGGGTTTGTGATGATTTTTTTTTATTGCATGATTATTTAATTCCCACCGGTCCAGCTGTAGGGAGAGTGGCTGCACGTGCCTCATGGAGCTATGAAGACATTCAGTGGGAGATCTGAACGCTCTCCAACAGAGGACTCATCCCACTCGTAAGCCAAAACACAGCATGCCAGAATGCCTGGGATTGGAGGAGGGATTGTGAGACTTTGAGTTCACTTTTTGTATTGTTTGCACGGGTGTTGTGTGCTGTGACAAGTATTGATGATTTCCTGACAGTGTCTGGAGATTGCAGGATTTCAAGGGTGTTGTGAAGGAAAACTGGTGAGGCGAGTATGAAACTAGAAAAAAAGAATCATCAGTGCTCTAAAGTTTTACTACAGTAAAGTGCTTATCTAAATTAATGTGCACATCAGCAGTGTGACAGCAATTTGAGTGTGAAAGACACTCTTTCTTCTCAAAAAAGGCACTAACGCAATATTTAATTTAATAGCCCTTTTAGAGGTATATAATGTAGGATACAAAGATTCCTAGTGATAAGATAAAGTTAACATTTCTTTACTTTTTTTTCTGATAGCACAGGAAATGTTTATAATGCTGAGGTGCTCACGAAAAGTGGTTGCTTCTTAGTACTCAACATCACCAGAAACTCTACACTCTAAAAAATGCAGGGTTGTTTTAACCCAATTTGGGTCAAATGTGGACAAACACAGCCATTGGGTTATATTTTTTATATTTCATTTTTAACCCAACGGTTGGGTTTGTCCATATTTGACCCAAATTTGGGTTAAAACAACCCTGCATTTTTTAGAGTGTACTGAACTCTTAAATTCAGCACAAAAATCTATATTTGCACAATCATACTGAATCTAATGAGTGTGTCCAGAAGAAAAGGTTAATGTTGCAAAATTCTTTACATATAAAAAAAAAAAAATCATGGAAATTACCAAACAATAAAAGTCAAATTACCAAATAATAAAAGTCCTTTTTTTCTCCTTGAATATCCTGTTTTAAATGGAAATAAATGGTTTGCAAACAGCAATTAATGTTGGTTCGTTGGAAAACTAAGTGACATATTGCGTGCACATCCTCTCTGTTCCTCTGCACAGGCACACAAAAAACACAGATACACTCACACACACAAACATTCGACATCACTGATGTACTAAGGTAGTACTTTACTAATTACTGTTCATTTGACTTTGTAATCACCATAGGAGTTACACAGTATACTTATGAACTAGATGTTCTTATTGTGTATTTGGGGAAAGGTAAAAGTAATGCTTTACAATATTGCGTTACTCCCCAAAAAGTTACTTAGTTACTTTTAATGGAAAAGTAATGTGATATGTTACTTTTGCGTTACTTTTTCACATCTGGACTGGGCTTGCTTGTTTATTTTTTTATTAAAAAAGTAAACATTTCCAGTGCTTCTCAAATCTGTCCTGGGGACCCCCCACCACTGCACATTTTGGATGGCAGATTCACATTATTCCCCAATGGCATCGCAGTAAACATCAAGGCGAATCTTTGACCAGGTCAAAAGTACAGAACTTAAGCGATTACTAATTGAGTGATTTTGCGAAGTTTTACACTGGGAAATTGAAATTTAAACACTTGTGTTTGCTTAAACACTGTACTTACACTAAAATTTCACAGGGCCCAGTACAAGCGATGCTCTCCCCTAAATCGAACCACTTATAAAACATAATCAAAATGAATGTTCCTCTGACAAAACTTTACAACAAATTTGTATGTCTGTTGTTCATATGTAAAATGCTTATATTTTTGACCCTGTCTATTTACATTTCAGTGTATTATGCCAACCTACAAAAAATATGTCCTGGAAACCATATTTTGCAAATACTGTATATACCTAAATACTAAACATGGACATTTGTCATAATTTACACAATGTACAAGATGAGATATATCTTGGTGAAGTGGAGCCTTTAAAATATTGTGTAATAACTTTCAAGTACTTGCCTAATCAGTCAGTTTTCTATATGAACCCACAAAGAATTGATTCACAACAGGAACAATTATGTGTGAAGTTTCTGCCAGCTTTTGAAAGCTTATTACTGGCAACCATGGCACCACAGGTCCTCAAAACAAGCGTCTGTGTTTTTGTCTACTCTAAAGAAAAGAGAAAAAAATAATGGTGGGCATTTATTACAGCTGGAAATGTCTGGACTATAAGCAGTGTTTCTTTAGCTGAAAGATAGCATTAAATGAGCCATGTGATCAAAAAAATGGACATCTGAGCCCTGTTGCCCCTGATGAGACCCTACAATAGCAGAAAATAGACCATTCTTGTTCAAATCTGCCTCACCGTGTGAGAATGGGACTGCATGAACAGATAAAGAGAATGGAAGTAGTGTTAGAACTATAAATGCAGATAAAACACAATTTAATAAAGGAACATTAGAAGACAGCAAAACATTACTTGATGTAAGAAAAGCCCATATCAAACTAAATTTTATAAGGAAACAACACTCAGGACACTAACAATTGCATAGCAATGCCCTGGAAACCAAATCGCCAAACCCTAATATTGTGACGGTAGAGGGTAGTGTGTTGCTCTGATATATAAATGCTGTTGTGCTCATGGTGACTTGGGTTTGAGTCCAGCCTGGGTCATGTCCCAGTCTGGTTGTCCCTATTGCTCCCTGCGCTGTTACTTTTTCATTCTTATGTGAAATAAGGCATAGAAAAATCCAATGAACAAAATAAAAATCACCACTCAAATGTACAGTAGCAACCTAGCTTATTTCAGTAAATGGGTAAATGTATTAATTGACAGCATTCCTTAGAAATTTTAGCAGAAAAGGTGGCACAATCTAATGGTTTAGAGAAGACTTGTCTAAAAGTACAGTATGCAAAGAAAACTATGTAAAAACATAATACTTAACTGTTAACTAATAAATAAAGAACTACACAGTCAAAACCTTTAACATCTACAGTATAATGACTGCAATACAGCACATGGAATATAGCTGGACTTAAAGCAACATTTTTCCTCAAACAGGGTTTGTTTTCTTGCCACAGAATAAGAAACGTAATCTAAATCTGGTTAAATCTGAAGTGCTGCAGCTGCGGTGTAGATGCTGAGAGTCTGACTGCTGCATTCTTTTTCCTTACCCCTAGTTACTTATAGATGAAAATAGAACTGCTCGATTGATCCATTACTGCTAAAAAGTGAGTCTGCATATAGAACAGCACACATGTACACTAATGTTTATTTTATGATTTACAAGAAAATCCATCCTTTCTATGGAGAAAATCTGTAGCTATTACAAAGGAGACCAGGGCTAGTAGAAACATGGAGAAGGGCTGAAACATCACAAGGGCTGTCTCAATCGCTATAAGGTTTTTAAAAAAGTCAAATAAACTTATAGCTGTGTCACAATCCTCAGTCACCAGTCCAGTAACCTCAACACGATCTGGTCGCACATGCACATTTTGTTGCAGTAATTAGTTTATCCACAAGGTCTCAACCGTGCCCTGGGGGCGTCGATTCACAGGGTAGTTGAAGAAAAACTGCATAAACAGAACAGACCGGGAGGCCCACATAGACAAGAGATTTTTCAAAGAGGTTAGAAAGTACCCTCATTTGTACAATTCTAGCATGAACAAATACAAAGATATTTACGTGGGCTGTAACTCGTGGCAAGACATTGCTGTGCATGCGTCGAATGTCTGTGTACGTGTACAAGTCAAATAAAAAATACTCTGCAAGGCTGTGTGTTTGACTGAGCACATACGCTCAGAAATATACCTTCCCCATGACCTGACTACTCACCTGTGGAAACTCACCTGTGCGACCCTGCCTCGAACTGCCCAGTCTTCTTCAGTCTTCTGTGAAAGTAAACTTACCTATGCAATCCTGTCTTAAACTGTCCAGTCTTCTTCAGTCTTTTGTGAAAGATAATTACCCATGCAATCCTTTCCTGAATTGTCAATTCTTCAGCCTTCAGTCATCCTCTGTGATCATCTCTTCTTAAAAACTTCCGGTTTTCCTCTCATTCATCATCACCGCCTGTATCGGATAAGAACGGTCCCTTTCCTGCCAGGGTATTGATATATACTATATTGATCTGCAATCCAGTTACTCACCTGCCCAAGTCTCTTATGGCACTCAATAAACTCTGTTTGGAATTTACCTGTTTGTATTATTCTGTTCTGTGAAAGAAGACCAGACCATAACTACCATGGACATAATTTCTTTTGACCCAGAATCTACTCCTCTCCATTTCAAAAGATGGTCGTCCAATTGAAGATTATGTTGAGGAATTTCTTAATCTTTCCAACCTGGTACCATGGAATTATGGATCCTTGAATACAATCTTCTGGGGAGGATTAGCTGATCATCTTTACCCACAGATGGCAACGTCAGCTAATACCTGTTCCCTGGAGCGCTATCTTGATTATGCACCTTTGCTAAGTGGTTAGTCCTTCACAGTGGCTGAAACCAACACCAGCTTCCCTCCTCAAGACTATGTGTCACCGGGGCGAGCTCGGATGACCAGCCACCCCTAACTCAAACACCACCGTGAGTAGCCGACACCACGGGTACGCAACAGAGGGGCACAGAAACAGAGGTAATTTCAAAGGAGTAACAATCTTTATTGAGCAATATAGCAATGAGCACCAATTAGATAGACGTCAGTGTCCTCTAGATATTCTTCAGCTATGGACAGACATTGATCGAGCGTTACAGTGCCTCTCGGACGGCGATTTCGGGACTCCATTCACCAGCGATGCTGCATCTTTCCAGACTCAGACAGTAAGTAGAACAGAAAGGATTCTTCTCAGTACAAAGTACTTGCTTCGGTTCACAGTAGTGAGACAGTGGTTTAAAAGCTTACTTCACCAGCGATGCTGCATACTTCCAGACTCAGACAGTAAGTCGAACAGTAAGGATTCTTCTCAGTACAAAGTACGTTCGTCAGTGCCCAATAGTGAGACAGTGGTTTAAAAGCTTACTTCATCAGCGATTCTGCATACTTCCAGACTCAGACAGTAAGTAGAACAGTAAGGATTCTTCTCAGTACAAAGTACGTTCGTCAGTGCACAATAGGGAGACAGTGGTTTAAAAGCTTACTTCATCAGCGATGCTGCATACTTCCAGACTCAGACGGTAAGCAGGGAGGTAAGGATTCTTCTCAGTACAGAATACTTTTCAGCTCAGCTGTATCACTCTGGGCTTCTGATGGAGAGCAGATATAATAACTTTTCACAAACGTGTAAGCAGGTGTTGGGGCCACTTCACAGCAAAAGCACATCACACTCGTGTTCACTTCAAATCCACAGCCAGGAATCAATGTGTATCAATAAGGCAAAATCAGTGCAATTCACTCACACGATAGGGCTGATCAGAGGCCTAAATCCATTTGTTACACTCCCGTGGGGAGATTTAATCCTCAGTTCCTCCTCAGCACACTCTGAAACACATAGCTTCACCAACAGTCAGATTTACATTCACTGCATTCTCTTCGAGCTGTTCGAATGTTCGTAAGATGAAATCAATTCACTTATCTTTCTCTCTCCCTTCACAGCGCAGATTCAATCGATAACTCAGTCCATCAGATTTCCCACAGACGAACTCTGATCCAGCAGACTTCAATGGGCGACTTCCACACGCAGACAACCTTCCAAAGTAAGCTTGTGCCCAAAACTGCTCCGAGACAACCAGCGCGCCTGCGCTGAGGCAACCAGCGCCTGCACCGAGACACCCAACGCCCCAACTGCATTGAGACAACCAACTTCAACCCACTTCGACCCTCAAAACTCTCTGAATGGCCCTTTTATGTTTGGCTTGTGAAGCAGGAAGCCTGTGTGAGCGCAGCTCCTCTCTCTCTCGCACCTGCAGTGCATTAGTGCTAATCAGTTCGAACAATGTTTCTGTCACACCGGAACCGGAGTGGGATGTGTCGCACCCAAATCGTTCCCTCAGGAAACTCATGGTTCATCAAGAGGGTTCCGCTCACCAAGCGTTTTTGTCACCCGCGACATATGCAATAACATCGGTCAATACCATTACAGCAAGTGCTCGAGTTTTTTTCCGGGCAAGGAAAGCTGTCTCAAACACAGCATGGACCTGATGGCAAAGCTAGTGGACCCACCTATCATGGCCATCAAGTTCTTAAGAGGATTTCCCCTCATGTGCAGAATCTGTTCCAGTGAGTCAGTTGCAGTGAGATATATTCCCCAGTCTATTCTATTGAGTCTTCCCTAGTCTGTTCCAGGAAGAGAAATCCCCCAGTCTGTTCCCATGAGTGAAATTCCTGAGTCTGTTCCAGTGAGAGAAATTCCTGAGCTTGATCCTACCCTGAGACTCAGTCCAGAGTCTGCTCCATTCACCGTGAATCACCAAGTTCAGGATTTCACAACTTCAGTTTAATCTTTCTCACTCAGGATGCCCGTACTCTTGAAGCCCACACTGCAAACTTTTTGGAACTTGCATCTTAGACCCATTATTCTGACCAAGACTTGATTCCCTTTTTTCATGTGGGGTTAAAACCCCTTTACATACAAAGATCGCCCTCGGCCCCTGATTATTGTTGTTCAACTTTTTACAGCAAGATGAAACATCACTCTCTTACTTGATCTGGACAAACTTAGTATCATTATAAAGATTAAAGACTTTCGATAATTTGAACAGAATATCAACATGAATATGAATTCTCTCACATCTGCTACTGTTTATTTGTGTTAACATATATGCACGTGTCCGTTAGGGCTTTTAGTCCAAAAGTGTGCATATTTGGAAAAATATTTATTTATTATCACGTTTGCAAAATATTTTGTAATATAATAATAATATAATGCAATATATAGAATACCATTTCTATTTATTTCCCACTGAATTATGTGATCTGAAGAGATGGAAGAGTGTTTAGAGCGAGCTCTGTCTCTGTCTCCTGTTCCCGGTTTGTGGCAGTTATGATCTCAGTGCTCTCTCATTTGGCATACAGCCGTCAATCATCTTACGTGGCACGTTTCTGGATAATGCTGTCCTGTACACTTCCTGTTCTGTGCTCTGTGAAACAGATGTTTCTACATGTATAAACACACGATTATGATGGTATATGGTTTGTGTGTGATTTTCATGTGATTTGGGGTATATTCATATTGTGACGGAACAGCTGCCTCTCCCTTGTAATCAGCGCCACACCCTTGCCTTAAATCGCCGCCCTTCGCCAGGTTCCCGACTGGAGTGGGTGTGATTGGAGAGGAGGGGCGCTGAAGAGGAGAATTGGTGGCGTGTGATGAGGCACACCTGACGAGAATGAAGCCTCATCACCGCTGTTAAATGATGAGAGCACCTCTCCTCAAGAGACCGGTCTCTTCCCCTTGCATGCATGCTGGTGTCCTTGTGGGTCCAGGAGGGGAGCGCGGAGGGATTCCCGCACCGACAAAGATCTGAGTCGCCGGACACGCGATCCGGAACTTGTTGCTAATTGTAGCTCTAATGCATCTGTCACGCCAGGAACTAATCTATTCCATAAACTAATTTGTTAAAAAAAATTCACATGAGGTCTTAAGAATACTTTTTTGTTTGTTTTCCAGACTTAATAGTCTTTAAAGGGATATATTTGTTCCTGGTGCGACAGGTGCATTAAAGCTACAATTAGCAACAAGTTACTAGCTTGATTTTTTTCACATAGCAGAAAAATAACACAAAGACTTAAAATACTCCATCATTTCTGGTCATACAGACTTAAGAAATATGACAAAATAAACTGTTAAATGTCAATTTTTTTATTTGTCCACTTACAATCGAAATAAAACATTGTGCTTTTGTAAAATAAAGAAAATAAACTGGGTGTGTTTTCTTCTTGAACTTTTTTTCTGGAGCACGTCTCTAAACTTAAACAAAACTCTGTGAATACTATTCACCCAGGCATGAGCAATATATCTTTATAATCATTTAAGTGTGTACTTTTAAATTATCTAATTCAAAACTAAAATAAATATTCTCTGTTTATGTTATCTATATAAAAAGAGAGAGATGTCAGCCGTTCTCATTATCATTCTCTCAGCTCATTATTCTGCGAATCTGACACGCCCACGGAGAGGGCACAAATGTCCTATTCAAACGCAAATGATCTGAAGCAACACATTCACCAATGAGTGTTTGTGTTAACTCATGTGGATTTTAGTCATATGATGATGTTGAAATATGTTATATTTAGCATTTTATATGCAGCTAATCGCTACACCTGCTTATCATGTATAATATAAACATTCTTTTTTCATATTGTGGTAGGGGGAGCAAAAACAGACACAGTGGGAGTGGTGTCAGGCCTCGGAGAGGCATTTATTAAAGTAAATAAACATAAAATGTCCAAAAATGGGGGAAATAAAGTGTTAAAACCAAAAGGGGATCTGGTGTCCTCGTCTTGCCAGGGAATCGTGAAGGATGGGTAGACAAGAGATGGGATGGGTGCAGGTAAGGGGGCGGTGTCCGGCGGTCGCACGCGCTTCTCTCTCTGTTTGGTCTGAGGTGCGAGGTACGGCGGCTTCGCCATAGTGGCTTGTCCTCTGTAGGCGATGATAACTTGAGGGGAATAGCGGCCAGGCATCCTAGCCTGTCAGCGGCGTCACGCATGATTCTCCATTCCGGATTGCGGGTCCGGCGACTCAGATCTTTGTCGGTGTGGGAATCCTTACGCGCTCCCCTCCTGGACCCACAAGGACACCAGCATACATGCAAGGGGAAGAGACCGGTAAGATACATCATGATGCACCAGATCACATGTTTTTGAAGTGTTGATCATTGTAGTCAATCACAGACATATCTGTTGAGCACATGATAGGGATGGGTTCAAAATCATCCAAAATATATTTTTGAGCAAGTACATAACCAGCCAGTGTTCAAAACTATCGTCTTGCCTTAGCTCGATTCAAAACGGTAAGCTTGTAATAATGTTTTAATTCCAGTGGTACTGGTGGATTTCGGTGGGAAATTTGAGCATGTCTTTGCGTCATTATGTCACATCTGTACACATTAAGAAGAGTCTCGGCTAGTAGGCTATGTTGCGTGTGAGGATGCTGGAGGTGGAGATTTATAGCCTTTTCTCATCACACTTGATATAATTAAACTTATCAATTTGATGGCGGATTAATAAAGGTTCAAACAACAATGACCAGTGACAACTGCAGATTCACTCATTGTAAAATGTAAAAGACTTCGGAGTGTCCAGACCCATGCGAAAAGAAAACAAGGATAAATATTGGAAGGGCATTAAATGTAGTCACGCAATGCTGATGTTGAACATTAACAAGCGATTGTTAGATTTAATCAGCACAATTTACTGCAATGATTTTTATCCTTAGTTGGTCAGAACCAGAACAAAACTGGATGTTACTTACTTGTTCAGATGACATTTTCCGGTGAAAATTATTATGTTGGTCATACTTCCAAAAAACAAAAATCTGTGATTGGGAATGACAGTCACAGTTTCCACACCGGCACGGTGACTGACAGCCACAGACTCTCGTCAAACATCTCAGGTAAAGTTGATAATTCCGCGAATAATTGCAATTGCAGATTTAGAACAGAGATGCCGACAAAGAGGAAAAATTGCGGGCTGCAGCTTTAAGTTACTCAGAATCCGCTCAACAACACTGCTCAAAACAACAGTTTTAGTGATAGACAGCTTCAGCGAATTTAAAGTGAGCACTTTTTGCTCGCTTTTTGTTTATGTCCTATACAATTTGAATAAAAACTGTAAAGTTTCTGGATTTACAACTGTTTAAATACACGATTGAATCTGAAACTGTCAATATAGATATCTTAGAGTTTGAAAGCAAACTAATAGACCTGCCACTTGTTCTATGTGCCTTTCTGCTTTTTCTCTGGTAGGTACCAAACTTTGGAATAGTCTACCATTCCACGTGAGGTCAGCTCCATCAATTGCCACTTTTAAGTCTCATTTAAAAACGTATTTATTTTCTTTAGCTTTTGAATAAGTTATGTTTTGTTGTACGATTTTAATGTTATCATTTTTGTAAAGCACTTTGGGGCAACGTCTGTTGTTTGAAAATGTGCTATAAATAAAGTTGCTTGCTTGCTATGTAATGTTTATGTGTTTCTTTGCTCTTCATTTTTTTACAGATTTTTCACTTGATATATTTATAAACAATGCTCGGGGCAAAGATTGTCACCACCTGATCCAGCAGGAAGTCTGAGTAGGTGTGGAAGAGGAGCGAGTTAATTGGCTGGTAGGGCTAAGGCAACAGGGAGCATAGATAAAATGGGAAGGCTTATCTAAGCTCAAGATCACAAACATAATGCATGCAGACTACTTTCATGTCAAGTTCCTTGCCCAGGCTTTGTATGACACGTTACCCTGTCCAGCAAACCTCCATGTCTGGGGCAAGAGCGAAACACCCTCTTGCTCCCTGAGTCCAGAAAAAGCCTCATTAGAACATCATCTCAGCAGCTGCCCAATGGCCTTGGGGTAGGCTGTTATTGCTGGTGCATTGACCAGGTGATCAGGGCAGTTGCTGATAGTATAATTATAAGGCCATAAATACCAGCAAAAACCACTGTGCCCCCATACAGTAAAGTCCATCCATTTTGTGGAAGCTGGAGAGAAACAACAGGTACATGCTAAAACAAAGTTGGGCCTACTCCACACAGCCTCTGACTGGCTGTTTAAAGTTGACCTGGGCAAACAGTTGAAGTTCCCACTGCACAATGCAACATCATCACTGGGGCCAGACATGATCATTAACTCTGAGGGCAAAAAACAGCTGATCATGCAGGAATTTATTGTGCCCTGGGAAGAGTGGATGGAAGAGGCAAATGAGCAAAAACTGGCAAAGAACCAGGGTCTGGTGGAGACTTGCCAAGGCAAAGGCTGGAAGACATACTGTGAGTACACAGAGGAGGGTTGTAGGGGCTTCACTGGGCGATCAATTTGCAAAGTCTTCAGCTGGCTGGGGATTACGGGAGCGGCAAAAAGACCAGCCATCAATATCCATGTGCGAAGCTGCAGAAAAAGACACTACGTGGCTTTGGATTAAGAGGGCAGATATATGGGCAGTTGCTACTGGACGCAGGCTGAGGTCTGATCAACCCCAGCTGGGTCACCTGGGCGAGGGCATCTGTGTATTTAACAGACCTTCTATCGCCATACAATCCACCGCGCTCTTTAAGATCACTAAATTCGAGGCTTCTGGTCATTCCTAGGATATCTAAGTCCACTAGAGGAGGGAGGGTGTTCTCACATTTAGCTCCTAAACTCTGGAATAGCCTTCCTGATATTGTTCGAGACTCAGACTCGCTGTCCCAGTTTAAAACTAGATTAAAGACGCATCTTTTTAACCAAGCATTCACTTAATGCTTACCTTTTATACTACTGCTGAATCAATTCGAATGCATTAACATTATGAACATCAGCTATGCTAATTATTTCCCATCTGCTTTTCTGCTGTTATCTCGGGACGCTAGTCCCGAGGTAAATAGCATTCGTCAGCTCCAGTTTGTATCCAGCCTCTCACGGAGACTTCAGATGCCCCAACACCTGTGATGAGACGACTAAACGCCTGTGGAGAGACGACTCGACGCCTGTGAAGAGACGACTCAACGCCGGCGATATGTTATGCCCGGCCTAAATTAATACATGATTAACTAACTGTATTTTTCTATGTACATTTCTTAAATGCACTTTCTGTAAAGCTGCTTTGAGACAATGTGTATTGTGAAAAGCGCTATACAAATAAATTTGAATTGAATTGAACTATCCAGTGAGACAACCTCCCCTTCAGCTTCCCACCATAACAGAAAAAGAGCTGGTCTGAGGTCCTGAAACACTGCGTCCTGTCTACATAGGTGCGGAGAGCACGTACTGGACAGAGCAGTGCCAAGGCTGGGTCTGCCTCCTCCGGGGGCAGCGCTTGCAGGTTCACCACCTGGTCCCGAAAAGGAGTGGTAGGAACCTTGGGCACATATCCAGGCCGGGGTCTCAGGATCACGTGAGAGTAAGCCAGCCCGAATTCCAGGCACGCTTCGTCAACGGAGAATGCGTGCAGGTCCCCTACCCTCTTGATAGAGGCCAATGCAACCAGGAGCACTGTCTTCATTGACAGGAGCTTGAGCTCCACTGTTTGCAAAGGCTCAAAGGGAGCATGCTGCAGGGCAGTTAGAACCATTGCGAGGTCCCAAGAGGGAACGAGAGGAGGGCGAGGAGGATGTAATCTCCTGGCTCCTCTAAGGAACCTGATGACCAGGTCGTGCTTTCCCACAGACTTACCTTCTATCAAGTCATGGTGTGCGGCGATAGCGGCAACATAGACTTTGAGGGTGGAGGGAGACAGCCTTCGCTCCAACCCATCCTGAAGGAAGGAAAGTACAACGCTGATCGGGCATTTCCGGGGGTCTTCTCGGTGAGAAGAGAACCAGCTGACGAAGAGGTTCCACTTCAACGCATAGAGGTGTCTCATGGACGACGCTCTAGCGGAAGTGATGGTAGCCACCACCGGAGGTGGTAGGGTACTCAAACCTACCTGGTCCCGTCCAGGAGCCACACGTGGAGGCTCCAGAGGTCGGGACGAGGGTGCCACAGGGTGCCCCGTCCCTGAGAAAGAAGGTTCTCCTCAGAGGTATGGGCCAAGGAGGTGCTGTCGCGAGGAGTATGAGTCGCCTCGTCCTCCTTGACTTTGCGCAAGAAATGCGCAAGAAGGCTCACTGGGGGAAACGCATACTTGCGGCCCCGCGGCCAGCTGTGCGCCAGTGCATCCGTGCCGAGCGTGCCCTCGGTCAGGGAATAATACAGGGCGCAGTGGGTCGAGTCGTGGGAGGCAAACAGATCTATCTGTGCGTCGCCGAACTGGTCCCAAATCAGCTGAACCGTCTGCGGATGGAGTCGCCATTCGCCAGGGAGGGGCTGAAACCGTGAGAGCTCGTCGGCTGCACAGTTCAGGGCTCCGGGAATGTAAATAGCACGAAGGGACCTCAGATGCTTCTGACTCCATAAGAGGAGGTGGCGAGCGAGTTGCGACATACGGCGCGAGCGTAGACCACCTTGATGGTTGATGTACGCTACTGTGGCAGTATTGTCTGATCGGACTAGTACGTGTTGACCCCTGAGCAGCGCTCGAAAGCGGTGCAGGGCAAGGCGTACGGCCAGCAACTCGAGGTAATTGACATGCCATAGGCGCTGGGGTCCTGTCCAGGAGCCCGCGGCAGCATGACCATTGCACATGGCACCCCAGCCCGTGGCGGAGGCATCTGTCGATACGACAACATGCCTCATAGCCTGTTCTAGGGGGACACCGGCCCTGAGAAAACTGAGGCTCGACCACGGGGTGAAGGTCTGACGGCAGCTCGAAGTAACTGGTACTCGGAGCGTGCCATGTTGCCATGCCCACCTCGGTACTCGGTCGCGAAGCCAAAGCTGAAGCGGTCTCATATGAAGCAATCCGAGCGGCGTTGCCGCGGCTGCAGATGCCATATGCCCCAGGAGCCTCTGAAAAAGTTTCAGTGGAACCGCACTCTTGTCCTGGAACTGTCTCAGACAAGTCAGCAGTGACTGCGCGCGCTCGCTCGTAAGCTGCGCGGACATGGCGACCGAGTCGATGTCCATACTGAGAAAAGAGATCCTCTGCACGGGGAAAAGTTTGCTCTTCTCCCAGTTGACCCGAAGGCCCAAGCGAGCTAGGTGCCGGAGCACAAGGTCCCTGTGTTCGCAAACCTGGTCTCAAGAGTGAGCTAGGATCAGCCAGTCGTCGAGATAGTTCAGGATGCGAACCCCGTGAACCCGAAGGGGAACAAGGGCTGCCTCGACGACCTTCGTGAAGACGCGAGGAGACAGGGCTAGCCCGAAAGGGAGAACCACGTACTGGTATACCGGAGGAACGGTCTGTGTCGAGGAAGAATGGAGACATGAAAGTAGGCGTCCTTCAGGTCGATCGCTGCAAACCAATCCTGGGGCCGCACGCATTCGAAAATGCGTTTGGCAGTGAGCACCTTGAACGGCATCCTGTGTAAGGAGCGATTCAGCACGCGCAAGTCCAGGATTGGCCGTAACCCACCGGTTTTCTTGGGGACAATGAAGAAAGGGCTGTAGAAGCCGGACCTCATCTCGGCTGGAGGGACAGTCTCGATTGCACCCTTCGCCAGCAGGGTGGCAATCTCGGCTCTCATGATAGGGGCATTGCCACCGACCAAAGTGGAGCGGACTCCCCTGAAGCGGGGAGGAGACCGTGCGAACTGAATCGCATAGCCGAACCTGATGGTGCGAGCGACCCAGCGGGACAGACGGGGAAGCTCTAGCCAGGCTCCCAGGTACTGAACCAGCGGGGTCATGCGGGCCACAGGCATCCCCCCGGAGGGGCAGCGAAGCGGAGTAACTGGCCCGGACGTGGGTGGCATAGCGGCCCGATGTGGGGGCACAGCTAGACTCCGCGCCCGAACAGAGGAGGCCAGGGAAGGACCAGCGTTCCCTGGGGGCGTGCTCTGTCGGGGGTCTGGCGACAGAAGGGGACAGGGCTGAGGCGGCCCGTGGGCGACCCGCCGTGTCAACCGCCTCTGGGACAGAGGGGGACGAGGAGAGCGTGGCTTGTGGGCGGCACTCTGTGTCGTCCGGGAACTCTGTGAGCTCAGGGAAGAGGGGTTCATTTCTTTCTTTAACCATTTTAGGGTACTGCTCACCCATGGGAGGCGCCGAGGAGGCGCCGAGGAGGCGCCGAGGGCGCCCTCGGCGGCGAGAAGGCTGAGGATTCTGCCCGACCAGACGGGTGGAGGCAGCAGCGGGTCGGCGGGGCAGAATGTGTTTGATTGCCTCAGTCTGCTTCTGAGCGGTGGAGAACTGCTGGGCAAAGTCCTCCACGGCACCACCGAAGAGGCCGGCCTGGGACAGGGGTGCATCAAGCAGACGAGTCCGCTCGGAATCCACCATGTCAGCCAGGTTCAGCCAAAGGTGTCTCTCCTGGACCACAGCCGTGGACATCACATAACCCAGGGAGCGCGCGGTAACCTTCGTCGCCCGGAGGGCAAGGTCGGTCGCGGCGCGCAGCTCATTGAAGAGGCCTGGATCTGTCCTACCCTCGTGCATGTCCCTCAGCATTTGGGCCTGATAGACCTGCAGAGTGGCAATAGCATGCAAAGAGGCGGCTGCCTGTCCCGCGGCTCTGTAAGATTTCGCCACCATGTTAGATGTGAATCTACAGGCTTTGGAGGGGTGCTTAAACTCGCCGCGAGAAGAAGCACTCTGAGGACACAGTTGCATAGCAACAGAGCGTTCAATCGGGGGAAGTCCAGTGTACCCACGGGCAGCTGCCCCATCAAGGGGAGGAAAGGCGGATGAGACCAGCGAGCGGTCACGGGAAGACAGCGGGGTCTTCCAGGACTTCGAGATCTCATCATGCACATCCGGGAAGAAAGGTATTGGGGTTTGCCATGGACGCGGGTCGGCGGCTTGGCCCAAAAACCAATCATCGAGGCGCGAGCGCTCAGGGCAGGGTGGTGGCCACCACTCAAGCCCGATGCTCGCAGCCGCCCGGGAAAGCATGGCTGTCATCTCCGGATCCGACTCAGGCACAACCGTATGCACACCAGAGGGTGGCAGCTGTGCTGAATCTTCACTTCCAGAAGATTCAAGCCCACCAAGTGATGCTGCTACAGACATCGCATCTTCCTCTGTAGCTTCAGCCGAAGTACACGGGCCACCCGAGAGTAGACCCGTGGAAATCGACTGTTCACTAGCGTGCACCGTCATGCAGGGGGGTTTGGAGCGTGGACAGATAGTCGGCGCCTTGTTCCAAACCGTAACCCTCAGATCACCCTGGCCACCAGCCGAAGTAGCACCCCGCGGGGGAGCACTAGATCGGGGTGTGGCAGAGGGGACTCTCGCTCTTGCGAGCTCATTGAGTCTCGACCGTAATGACGCGATGGTCATGTTCTCACAGAGAGAACACGAGTCATCCACGAGCGCCCCTCTAGCATGCTCAATGCCCAAACACACTAGGCAACGCTCGTGCCCATCAGAGTCCGAATCCGACCTGCCGCAACCAGAAGTACACGGGCTAGGCATCTTTAAAAAGACGTGCCACGTGCAAGCTCTTTTGTGAGAGAAACACTCAACTGTTGAAGCGCCCGGGGAGACACACACTCTCTGGCAAACCACTGCACAGATAAGCAGGAAGCGCGCGCTCGCCGGAGATCGCCGTCACACCAACACTGAGGAACTCGTTTGTGAAGCTGACAATTCAGAGATGGCTTGTGGAGTGAAGAAATAAACTTGGCTCCGAAGCGAAAACATATCTGCATGTTGCTGGACTTCCTCCTTTTATACCCACGAGGTGGGGCGGAGTTACGTCATGCAAATTCCGCAGACCCATGGCATTTCTTTGCCATTGGCTCGTTTTGTATACTCGAAGTTGATAGGCTTTCTATGCGAAACCCCATTCGTCGTCATCCGACGGAACTCGGGAGTGACGAACGAAAGGGAACTGAAATGTTCAATTTTACTGGTATTGATACAGACTACAGATATGTAGTTGCAAAGTTATTTATAGTTAGTTGAATCTCTAAAGTGGACTGTCAAAAAAAAGTGATACCTTTTTTTTTCTGGGCAAAAACAGTGGAAATGAACTAAAGTTTTTTTGTAGCTAGGTCTTTAGTGCATTTGCATTGGTCTTGAAGGTGTCTATAAAGATAATGACATTTAAATATAAACCTACCCAGAAAGATATTCACTGGAGTAAATGTGGTGTGACAGAGGTGTGTAATCTAGACATAAATATGTAGTTCCAGTACATTTGAAGGGAACTTTGGCCTTCTAAACTTCATACAAATAGTGCACTTACCCAGCAGTAAAAAGCTTTTGATATGACCACAGCTCTACTAAAAAAATATTACACATCCCACACATTATAATAGCTACTCATTTGCAAGTATTAGTTACTCATTTCAGCATTTCACCATTTCAGTTGGTCTTTTCTCTGCAAGTTTCCAAGCTGCAACATAATCTTGAGAACATTTTCAAAGACAAAAAAAAAAAAAAAAAAAAATTCACAGGAAGAGTCTAGGTAGTGAAGGTGTATCTGATTGGAAAGTTCATGGCTGCAAAACTGACGTTCACAAGTAAAATGATTTAAACTATAAATCTAATAAACATGATAGTCTATTTCTCAGATTGGTTAATGGCATATCTCTTTTGTCAAACAAGTAATACTGGGGCACAACAAATTTTGAAACTGCTACGGTTCCAGCATTCAACATATCAACATTCTTACTACGTAGCAAAATGCCAAGGGATCTTTTGAAGGTTATGTTTTTTCCACTATGATTCATTTGTTAAGCTTAATTGCTTGCAGCTGTTTCTTCTTTGAGATACAATCAATATTTTATGCAGTTTCTTTTAAACCAAACAATCTAAAAATTCTAAATGAATCCCTTACTGCACTGATTATTTTCTCACCTTTAAGACTCAGTTCACACAGAACAAGGTTGGGAAATGTTAGACAAATTCGCCAGCATCCCAGGGAAAAACACTATATTTAGTTTGATATCTATGGGGAGATAGTACAATGGCTATAATTACAATTTAACCATGCTAATACCAAAAAGTGATTTAAAATCAAATTTCTTCTGTAATATTGATTAAAAAATGTAATTGTGGATAAAGCAGCCATTTCTTATTTAGAACCATGCAAAATTTCCCACATTCTTCTGAGAATAAGTGTCTAATGTTCTGGCATTGAAGAGCTTATGAAGGTTGCCATCAGAATCACTGCAATTTCAAAATAATTTCCAAACAGTTTCAATATAATATTATCATAATTTAAAGATGTATGCAAAAACAAAAAAAAAAAAGAAAGAAAGAAAAAGAAATTGTACGCAGTGAGGTCTTTTTCAAAGCATGCACCTTTCACGGGTTAAATTGAACATCCAAAAACAATCAATGACAAACAAACAAACAAATAATCTTTGTTTTTTTTTTTTGTTTTTTTTTTACTTTTTCATTAATTTGATTGACCTCCTGGTTCCCTTTCAGTTCATGGAATCAGAAATACACAGTGGAAGATTTTACATTGATAGATCCCATTATTTCATTCCAAGTTTGGGAATATGGTAAGTAAGAAGTGCCTCAAGGGTATGTACTCAGACCGCTGACATTTCTAAAAGTACTGTCAGTGGCGAAGGTTTTTTGCATCTGCAAATGTCACTGGGATAACTGTGCAACTTTGACAAGTGGAACATGACATAATATGATTTGTTGAATGAAGTAGATACATTGCAAGATACATAAGAGAAAGTAAGTAATCAACCTGCTATAACAACTGAAATGGCCTTGCAGAAAATAAAATAGATAGCACAGCGAGGTGTTTGTGAAGTGATAGGAACAGATCAATACATCCTCATGCCAGATGAAAACACAGAGATCGATGATTAGGCAGAAGTAGTGAATGTTGAGAAATGTTACACAAAGTTCCCTTTCAAGTGGAAGTCGACACTGCGTCATGATTGATTCGTTACATTTACATACTTTTCTGGGTAATCAAATCGCTTCACATATGGAAGGGAGAATCTCCTCAACCACCACCAAAGTGCAGCATCCACCTGGACGATACGATGGCAGCCATATTGCGGCAGAATGCCCAACACACCAGCTTATTGGTAGAGGGGAAACTGAGTGATGAAGCCAATCAGGCCTAGGTCAGGGCTAGGTCATTCGTACGAATTCGAATGTACGATTTAGCAAAACTTTTACCATTTAATACGAGTGAGGTCACAATGAACTCTCCCACAAACATACATTTTGGGAAAAAATGCAGTGGTGGGTACAGCCACTTAGGGTTAGGGTTAGGGTTAGAGCCAAGGTGGTATGTCATTTTTAAACGTGATAGAGCATTAACCTTTCAGTGCCACTCACCGGACATTTCATTTAAGAAGTTAATTTACCTACAGCAAACAATGCAATAAAATATTGGCAGATTCACATTCATCTGTTTAAAAAAAAAAACTGAACATGATTTTAGTGCCGCTCACTGGACATTTCACTGTCCAGTGCATTCAAAACTTGCAAAAAGCAACATCATTTTGCAGAAATATTGCCACAGGCAATTTAATTTTTTTCCCAAATTTTTTTTAAAAACATTTTTTAAAAAGCAATCACTGGCTTTAATTTGGGTAAACATTTGTTCAGATGGTGTTTTGTCATACCCTTGAGAAACCCTTTTTTTATACTTCTTCGGTGGGATTTGGTTGACTGGTTTTCACACTGAGGAATATAAGGAAATCATGTTTTGATATAAATAAACTTCTAATTGGTGTGTTTTAAAAATAATGCATGTTCCAAGCAAGAAGAAACACACATGCAGTTAGATTTTTTACATTATCAAACACTTTTATCAAAAGTAAAATATATTGCATTCATTGTTTTAATTATCAGTTTATATGTTTCCTAGCATCATTCTCTGGTTCTACCAATTGAAATACAGGAACTCTGTATATCAATTGTCATGGTGCCTAATTCCCAGGTTTGACACAAACTAAACTGAAACATACCTAGCTATCCACCTAAACCAGATTCATGGTATATGCCCCTAATCTAAACAAGGTTGGATTTGTATAGTTTTGTCTACTCTAAACATACTCTGACACTCAGAGTTTGTTCAGCTAGGTTCATGCATCAGCCCACAGACCTACACCAGCTCTAACCAGCATAAACCAGCCTGGACCATCATGGAATTCATGCTGTTATTGAATGTCTGTTGAAAGATATCTATGAAAATGGTAGGTTTTTCAAAGCTGTTTTAATGACTTTATAAACTACTTAGTGCTGTCATATTATGCCAATTTTTGTGTGTCTTTTATTCAGTTTACAGAAATAGTCCTCTTTGAAATTATGAAAAGACAGCTAAGGGGATTAACTTCCCAAGCAGTGAAAAGGACATGAAAAAAAATACAGGAATCAGAAAGCTCTTTCCTTTTATAAAGTGATTCATGTTTTTACTAGGGCTGTTGATTTAACTCATTAATTTAATATACGTGATAAAAAACGTTATAAATAACGTGTTAAACCGATCTATCGCAGTAAACGCACCCACCCATACACAGGTCGTTTTCATACAGTTGATTGGTGAAGAACATGATGAGAGGCATGAAGCCTATAGAATGCAGTTAGAATGCCCCTAAAATTCAAGATATCAGGGCAAAAATGTCACATTATGAGATTTAGTCTCATATATGTCATATTCAGTGTTTAGTTAAGAAATATCACACGAGTAATGAGTTCCGTTTCTGAATGAATCCGCGTTTTAAGCAAATCAATTGAACCAAAAATTCAATGGCCGATTCATATAAGAGAACATGATGACTGAGATTAAGTCAAAGCGCTGGCCCTTGGCCAGATCATGTCCACCCTGGTGGTCCAGAAGCGCCCCCTGGCTAAACCTTGCAGTGGTGCGAGATATCGCCAAGTGAGCTTCTCTATGCTCTCATCTCACAAGGTGGCCTTTTAGGTGACATTGTCTAGGACTGAGCCCAGCTGTTCTATGGAGCTCAGAAGCAGGCTGAGGCAATCAAGAGCACTCCTGGGCTGCCCACAGTCTGCTCGTTGCCAAGGGTTATAACCCTAACCCCGTTCCCACAGCCAGCTCTACTGTGACTTTGAGCCTCGCAGGGAAACGACGCGGTTCATCTTAGCCCCTTCTCAAATCACCACCGGACCGCAACATGTGGTTCGAGAACGCAGTCAAGCCTTCCCACGCATCCTCGCATCCTCTGTCCACCCGTGGAGCTAGGTGAGTGTTGCACCGCACACCCAGACCCAACTATAAGCCGCCTCAGTGCCTCTCGGGTCGGGTCCCTGTCATCCACCTTGCTGCCCCTCCACGGTATGTCTGTGGTTCCGTTGGTCCTGCTGGTACGGTCTCTCAGAGCCTATCCCGCCGGCTCATCCGCACCATCAGACACGGCTATGAGATTCAGTTGGCCCGGCGCCCTCTCAAGTTCAGGGGCATCCGGTTCACCACAGTGATGGCTACTGAAAAGTCCTACCCTTCGGGCACCTCAGCCTGTTGAGACTTCGGGTCAACTGGGACAAGAGCAAATTCTCTCCTGCGCAGAGGATCTCTTATCTATGGAGCTGGACTCGGTCAACCAGACAGTGCGCCTCACCGAGGAATGCGTCCAGTCGGTGTTGAACTGCTTGAATTTGTTCAGACGCAGGACAGCGGCCCCACTGAATTTTTTTCAGAGGCTCGTGGGGCATATGGCATCCGCAGCCACAGTAACGTCGCTCGGGTTGCTTCATATTAGGCCACTTCAATACTGGCTTCATGGACGGGTCACGAGATGGGCGTGGGAGAGTGGCACATACTGGGTTTCAATTACCCCGTACTGTCGCCAAACCTTCAGCCTGTGGCAGTTTTAGCAATGTGTTATGTAAAGTTCAATTGATCATCAATCACAACTCCAAGGTTCCTGGCTGACCTTGATAGAGTTATGGATGATGAACCTAGCTGAATGGAGAAGTTGTGGTTGTGGTTGCTGTGGTTGCTGAATGAAGAAGTTGTAGATGTTGTGGTGGAGACAAGCATGTACTGGTCTGTACGGACAGCACTGCGACCGTTGCGTACATCAACCGACAAGGTGGTCTGCGCTCTCGTTGCATGTGGCAACTCGCCCGCAGTCTCCTCCTATTGAGTCAGAAGCATCTGAGGTCCCTTCGTGCCATTCATCCCTGGCAAGCTCAATCGTGCAGGCGCCGAGCTCTGACGACAGCTTACGCTTCTGGGCGAGTGGCGACTCCATCCCCTGGTGGTCATGCTGATTTGGAGGCGCTTCGGGGCCTCATCAGGACCTCTGGAAACTCCATGTCTGGTCCCTGGAAGGGATGCGGAGGTTCTAGCTGACCTACCCCAGGCGGTGGTAGACACCATCACTTCTGCTAGAGGCCCCAATATGAGGTGCCTCTATGCATTGAAGTGGAACCTATTCGTTGAGTGGTGTTCTTCCCGATGGGAAGACCCCTGAAGATGCCCGGTTAGAGTTGTGCTTTCCTTCCTGCAAGATGGGTTGGAGGGAAAGCTGTCTCCTTCCACCCTCAAAGTGTATGTATGGAAAGGAGACTAAATCCGCCTCGTCCCCCCTCTATACCCTCTTGGGACCTATCTCTGGTGCTCAGCGCATTGCAGAGACCTCCTTTCGAACCGCTGCAGTCAGCAGAGCTAACCAACGAACGTTGGAGTGACCGTCATGAAACGGAACTACTCTGTTACGTATGGTAACCCGCGTTCCTTGAAAGAGGGAACGGAGACGTTCATCCCGTCGCCATGTTGTTGTACCATCGCTGCAAATATCGCATACCAATGTGCATTGGCTCATTTAGTTTCTCTCGAAGTAGATTGGAAGATCCCATTTCTTTCAGATCCCTCTGACGAACCTCCCTCATTCAGGGAACATGGGTTACCATACGTAACCAAGATGTTTTCTCTTCTCTAAATCGATCTGAACACACACACACACACACACACACACACACACACACACACACACACACACACACACACACACACACACACACACACACACACACACACACACACACACACACACACACACACACACACACACACACAATAAAAACAAATGTACTGTAATAATCCCAAATAATATCATTGTTGTATGGTAAGGAAAAAAAACAACAACCACACCTGACTGCAAAATGTAGTTCTGGCATCGTTTTCAGCAATCAGAAACTAAAAACTAAAACAGCTCATGCAATAGGTTAAGCACCTCTCTTGAGAGACGTTTTTCCACAAAAAAAGTTTTGGCTCCATTTTGTTTTCATGCAAAAATGCCATTAAGTAAAACACAGTGAATGTTAGAGATCACAGGGGTCACGCATGGAACATAGATGAAAACTGGAAAGAAATATAGAGATTTGATGGATTTTAGTGACCTTTAATACAGCGTATACAAAACTGCTTCACCACATTTTTCCTTGCTTGTTGGAACCTAGAAAAAAATTGTATAGTGTATGATAAATGATAACAACATAGGCTAAATTAACTGAATAATGGGGAAATGCATAAGAAATGGCGCTGGTAACAAGTACAGCCTGACTCTTTTACTTGGTTAACACCAGTACAATACAACTTTTGGAGGAATAGTCTAGAACAGATAGTAAACATCAGATATTACAAATTAGATTAATTTGTGTGAAAGAAATGAAAGAAAGGGGGATTTTGTCAGGTGAACCACATGACCTATAGAACTTGAAGTGCCCCTTGGTATTTTAAATAATGTTAAATAATTCTATCAAAATATAATGGACAGCAAACATATTTTTTTTTCTTATTATAATTTTTTTTATTAAACACTTTTCAAATTCTTCAAAACTTGACAACCTCAATTTGACAAAATGAAACAACAATTGCAGAAAAATATTGCTTTAGTGCTGAAACAAAGATATATCATTTCGGATAACCAGCTGATTTCCTAGTTTGTGATGAAAACAAAATACCCTCACCACACTCTTCCAGCAAGTTTCATCCAAACACTAAAGTCAATAAGAAAGAGACCTGGGGTGCTTCTCATGTATCAAATGAATGCATCCTCATTTCCTCGTTCTTAGTTTGCACAGTGTGCATACATTTTCTGCATTAGGTTTTTGTAATAAAACCTTTTTTTCCTACTTATACTTATAATCGAGAGGTATGCTATGGTATGGTAGGAATGAACAATAAAGAGTTAGAGAAGACTTTTTATGAAGATTTTTTATTTACAAACAAAAGACAAAAAAGTGTAATTAATGAAACTAAACATAGGATGGATTTACCTCAGGAAAATGAGACTAAAATGACAAACAAAATAATCTGCTAAGTAGGGAAGGTAACATAAGGGGGAGACTAACTTAGATAAGAAAAGAGAAATCCCAAATACAATTCACTTCCATTTCTCCCTTTTCTGCACACAAAACATTACATTTTTTTGTCAGATATAAGAGAATACTTTTGAATACTACTGTGTGATACTTGATTTTTGAAGAAAACAATCCTTGACTTTTTTGTGAATGCTTCATCAGTGTTATTCCATAGAAATGATAGTCTTTATAATGGTTTATTGAAATGTAATAACTTGTTCTGCTTCGGAGGGAACTTTCCGTCTAGGCTGATGTCACCAATGCTTCTCATTGTAAAACCCCTCTCTTCCAATCATGTCATATTGAAACATTTCACAATGCAATCATATCCTGAAGGATAAATAATTCAAGTCCAGCTCTACATTTCTTTTTTGAAATTCCTGTTTCACTTGAAATATGTCACATCATTGTAGTAAAAGGGGTTGCAAATACTGTTTGATGTTGACTTCAAATGCCTTAAGAGATTGGAGAAAATAAGTTTAACTTTTTACCATAATTGTTTCACATATGAAACAAAGTCTTGAAACAACATGCTGGATCAGAAGTGGTGTAAAAAGTAAGGTTACTTTGTGTTGTTCAATCCTTTAAATATCATTCATGCAATTTTGACATTTTACACTGTTGTTTTATTAATATGCCACAAAGATATGAGGATTGTTCAAGAAATTTGCATCAAGATAAAAATAATAATATGTTTTGACTTGATCGCTGATACATCAGTCGTCTTGGTTTAGTTACGCATTCCTTCATACATCTGAGCTGGCACAAACAAAGAAGTCACAAACACTCAGTTAGCAGAGAGGCAATTGCTGATGTCACAGCATGTAACCTCCTAAAACCCTCTAGAGAAAAGCAAACAAACCACATCTATCCTCAGAGCGGGGCAACTAATGATGGGAATAAACACTGTCAGCTGCTTGCCTTGGGTCTGATCATTTAAAGGCTGGCTGTGTATTTGAACTCCTGTGAACAAAAGCTTTAAAGAATGGACTCTTATTAGGCACCTGTGTGAGAGAGAAAAGTGATAGAAAGAGAGAGAAATGGGGGCAAATCACTAAGAAGTAGAAGTCCATCCAGAGAAACAGGAAAGCAAATCTCTGTAAGCTCATACTAATTGGAATCCAAACAGAAATAATTGGTTTTAAGGCGTCTGTAAAAATAGCTTTGAGAATCAGGTATTTTGCAGCTGCTCTCTGTCACAGATATCGAGCTCTAACTCGTTGCACATGAAAAGGCAAAGACAGAAAACCCGTCATAAAAGCAATTGTGGTTGACCCAGTGGTCAGGAGTCATACAGTATAGACTATTATTTTTAAGCATAGACTTTTTCCCTTTTCTATCACACCTAATAGCCTATACGAATAAAGAGAAAAGAACAGTAACATTACCAAATGCCTCATTTAAGCTTGTAGAATTTTTCAGACTCTGTCAGACTGTCATTGTCAGGGATTATAGTATATTTTGATTATTCCTTATTGCAAATCCCTCCCAGATTGCTCTGGAAGAGTATGCGCACTGAAACCTGAGGTCTCCTCACAGATTTGCTGTGGAGTTCAAGTCTGGGCCAGTAGACTGGGTGACTCAGGGATGTTTACGGGTCTTGAAGCCCCTCTGGTATTGTCCCAGTGTTTGTCTGGTTGTCATGCTGAAGATGACTAGTTTGTGTGTGTGCTGGTCCTTAAATAACTTCTCTGTATTTGGCTTGGTGAGTATGACGCTACTTCTGCCATGCTTTACCACTGGTTTTGTATTAGCCAGCGGATAATGAACAAGCTCCACTTTTTTATTTGATCCCCTAAAAAATAATAATAATAATAATATTCCAAATTGTGATTTGTGAAATTAAATCTTAGCTATAGGACTTTCAGTTCCATGACTGTGGAAATCTCAAATTCTGGGCATTTAGCGTGCAGAGTGAAGTCAAAATATAATCAGTGTTAGCCAAATGAGAATTTGATGTGATATTTGAAGTGTAAATAATTCTTCTTAATATACATTGAGTATCATAAACTATAGGATTAATTTGAGCTCAAAATTACTGCTCAGTTGGAAATAACAAGGCTCTCCAGTCATCCATCCATTCCTTCAATCCATCCATCCATCCATCCATCCATCCATCCATCCATCCATTACTCCCTCCATTAATCCATCTATGCATTCATAATTTCAATCATCCATCCATCCATCCATCCATCCATCCATCCATCCATCCATCCATTACTCCCTCCATTAATCCATCCATGCATTCATAATTTCAATCATCCACCCATCCATCCACTACTCCCTCCATTAATCCATCCATGCATTCATAATTTCAATCATCCATCCATCCATCCATCCATCCATCCATCCATCCATCCATCCATCCATCCATCCATCCATCCATCCATCCATCCAATCCTTCATCTTCCATCCACTTCCATCTCTTCCTTCCTTCATTCATCCATCACTTCATCCATCCATCCATCACATCACATCATTCCTTCATTCATCCATCCATCCATTCTTTCATTCCTTCATCCATCCATCCTTTCATTCCTTCATCCATCCATCCAATCATCCATCTCTTCATTCCTTCACTCATCCATCCATCCATTCTTTCATTCCTTCATTCATCCATCCATTATTTCATTCCTTCCTTCATCCATCCATCCATTCTTCCAATCCTTCATCCATCCATCCTTCCATCTCTTCCTTCCTTTATTCATTCATCCATCACTTCATCCATCCATCCATCCATCACATCATTCCTTCATTCATTAATCCATCCATCCATCCATCCATCCATCCATCCATCCATCCATCCATCCATCCATCCATCCATCCATCCATCCTTTCATTCAATCATCCATCCATCCATCCATTAATCAATCTCTTCATTCATTTATCCATCCATCCATCCTTTCATTCATTCATCCATCCATCTCTTCATTCCTTCACTCATCCATCCATCCATCCATCCATTCTTTCATTCCTTCATTCATCCATCCATCCATCCATCTATCCATTAATCAATCTCTTCATTCATTTATCCATACATCCTTTCATTCATTCATCCATCCATCCATTAATCCATCTCTTCATTCCTTCATTCATCCATCCATCCATCCATCCATACATCCATCCATCCATACATCCATCAAACCATTCTTTCATTCCTTCATTCATCCATCCACCCATCCATCCTTTCATTCCTTCATCCATCCATCCATCCACCCATCCATCCATCCTTTCATTCCTTCATCCATCCATCTCTTCATTTGTTCCATCCATCCATCCATCCATCCATCCATCCATCCATCCATCCATCCATCCATCCATCCATCCATCCATCCATCCATCCATCCATCCATCCATCCATCCATCCATTAATCATTATTAATTTGACATTCAAAGACAAAGTTTATTTTCTAGTAAAAAAAAAACACTTATTGGAGTCATATGCTTTTCTCTTAACTTCATTTCTTCTTAATTACACATCACTAAATTAAGATTTTTATCACAATTCCACATCCTGCTTGGTTCAGGAACTGCGTTTTTCTCACTTCAATTTGAATAGTGCACAACAGGAATGGTAATTGGTGCTCAGGAAAGTCATGTACTTTTCAGTTTTTCTGGGAACCTGAGATGACAAGACAAGAGGGTATCTTTCTTTTTTTGGTCAGTGTATGACTGTGACGAAAAAGGAGCTGTCATCTCTGACAATGCTTCAAATTATCCTTCCACTGCTGAAGGCCCTGCATCTGTTCTGCTCTTGATCTTCTACCAATCTTTGTGAGAGCTAAAGTTAGCCCTGTCGAAGTCTCAACACAAAGTTTTCAAAGAGCCCTGAACTGTTGCCAAGGGTTACCAGTGAAATAAATATCTCATATAACATATATCATCCTCAACATTTTAGTAAAACCAGACCACTAACATTCAACAGCCAAACAAGTTGGAAGAGCTATAAACTATAGTTTTCACTCTAATTTGAAAGAAAGGAAGACAGACAGAAAGAGCAAGCTCCTGGTGTCTTTTATTTTCCTTCTGTCTTATGTGCACATTAGACTAGAAAATAAGTTGACCAAAGTATCTCAACAAACAAAAGAAAACATAAGCAAACATTTATACAAAAGCATAAACCAGATAAACACAGGGCATAGAGAATTTAGGGGTAACTTATGTCATTGCCACAGTAATACAGAAAAAGTGAAAGCTCTAATAAGCCTTACTTTTATTTAGAACATTTTCTAAACCTAATGTATGTCACGTATACTCTTATGACCAACATGATGGTGTTTCATCAAAAGTGTTAGGAAGATTGAAAATGGGCTGAGGGGGAATAGAATACAAACAATCTGCGTCAGGGCAGGTGAGCAATTCCACGAGTTGTAGCGGGATTCCAATTACTGTTCTTTTTTGATGATTTTAATTTAATCTGTTGCCCATTTACCTGCAGGGTGCCATTGGAAATTACCAACACTCTGAAATGAGACAATTTAGGATATTCCCTCAATTTGATATTTGAAAATTAATGTTTGAATTGCATTCTATCTATCTATCATCTATCTATCTATCTATCTATCTATCTATCTATCTATCTATCTATCTATCTATCTATCTATCTATCTATCTATCTATCTATCTATCTATCTATCTATCTATCTATCTATCTATCTATCTATCTATCTATCTATCTATCTATCTATCTATCTAGGAGTAATTATAATACATTCTACAATGGTTCCAACTGTTTTAGTCTGTTCTGATTAATGGTTATGGACAGCATGGAAAAGTAATTCTAAATGTAAATAATAAAACATGACTAATCCTGCAGTTGTGTATAATCAGGAGAACACAATAAATAGGCTTATCAGATCTTAAAGGTCTCCTGACATGGGGTTATTTTATTATTTTATAATGTTTCCTGGGTTGCCCTTATAATGTTAGTATGTTTTTTAGATCAAAAATAGTCATAATTTAGAAATAAAAGGCATATTTCCTAGCCTGATTTTAGCCTCTGATTTGAACACTCTGTTTGAAGGGGCGTGTCTGCTGTGGGATTCAGTGTAACCGGCCACTGCTGTGATTGGCTGCTGTGGGATTCAGTGTAACCACCCACTGCTGTGATTGGCTGCTGTGGGATTCAGTGTAACCACCCACTGCTGTGATTGGCTGCTGTGGGATTCAGTGTAGCCGGCCACTGCTGTGATTGGCTGACAGCGTGCATTGAAATAGCTACATGTGAAAGTCTCTCGAATACCTTTACTACAGCTATTAGACATTTTTACTAATACAGCTATCAAGATTAACGAATCGTGAGAAGTTTTTAAAGTATTTAGATCTATTCCCATCACATAAAATGTTGCTGTGATGAGCATTGAGCAAGCAGATGACAGTCTGTTGATCGCTAGACAATGCAATTTCTGCAATCTCTCTAATGCTTTCACCAATGCAAACAGGATGATGTACATACAGTAAGAGCTTCGTTGTGCAGTCACATGCGTCATTGATTTTATAACGAGTTGTCCAGATAAACTCGCACTGTGTGAAAAATTGTTTTTTGATCGATTTCTGTGTATAATTTGTTCACAATTTAAATAAGATTATTTTCATCCTACTAAAAGAAACGATGTGAAGGTGATATTTTAGTCACTGGCTTGACTTACTGGTGCATAAAAAATATTGAACGATTTTGAGAGAAAGATTACCTGTCTGAACTTGAACTTGAATTGTTGCTTGGTAGCTCGATCGATTTATTTATCGGCGCATTTCCAGAGAAAATAAAATTAACCCATTGTTTCTTCAGAGGCTCAGATGAAGGAACTAAAAATACTTTTGTGTTCATTTGTACATCCGAACACTGATCAACTGCCATGCTTCGCTCGTTTGCAAGCCATTATATCTCTCTATTCAACTTTTGTGCTTCGATCGGTCACACGCCATGATATCTCTCGAGGATAAACTAAAATCGTGCAAGCGCTTTCGTACTTCCTAGCTCGTTTTCTCATGGGCGGTTCTAATTCTCTGGGCGGGCAAAGCAGAGAAGGGGAGGTAACCTTTCCCCCGTATGACATCATACAGGGAGATTCAAGATCAGCCCGTCTGAGATCTCATTTTCTCACAGGCAGAGAAAGATAGCCAAAATTCAGTTTACACCGACTGAAATTTCTAGACACGAGGAGACCAAATACAGGCTAGGGGAACTAATATTAATGTTAAAAAACCTCAGAAAGTGAAAATTTCATGTCAGGGGACCTTTAAAAGGGAAGAGAGTAAAAACTCTTCTCTCTTTTTCATCTTCTGTTGTTGACCTCAAAGCATCTAATCAAAGTTCACAGTATTTTTTTTACATTGTAGAAGTGACACAGAAGTTATTAGGCACATGCCAAGGTGGGCAGGTTGTGAAATCCTTTAAAAACCATTATCACATCTGCACGTGGTAATAATAATAATAATAATAAATATAGCTGCGAGCAGCGATTACAGGCCCAAGACGGTGGCACCGCAACCCCGGTGCCTTTAGTTACCCTAAAGGCACCAGGGTGGCGGTGGCACCGGCTTGGGCCCTTCATCGCTAATAAAAGTAACATATTAATGAAATAAAAAATGTCAGACAGTAGGTTCGGCTGACTATGAGATTGGTATAGCTTTTGACCACAAGTTGGCGCTGATAGACATGGTGCACATGACACAATACAACTAATGATACACCAATGTATTTGTAAAATGTAGCATATTATGGCAGAAGTTGTGGGTTTTATTTCCATATCTCTAGACCAGAAGGTGGTGCTGTGCTGAATGTGTTCATGCGAAGATGTAGCCTCACATCCATGTTGGCATGCCCTTCTTTGAGTTCATTCGCCAGTTAGGTAACACTTTATTTTAAGGTGCTATTAATAAGCAGTAATTAACAGTTAATAAGACACTTATAAGACCTTATAAGATGCATATAAGATGCATATAAGCATTAACTACTTTATATAAGGGTTAATTAAAGCACAAGACGAACCCGGAGAGGCAACTGAGCGGCCCCGGAGTGGTCATGACCCAGCTGGACCCCAGGGGATGGAGTCTACACTCACCCTGGCTGTATCTGTCGTGAGGCTTGTCGGCGGCACGATTGAGTAGAGCGGGAAAAGTGAAACAAAGCGTCCTCAGAAGTTATATGAAGTAGTTAAAGCTTATATGCATCTTATATGCATCTTATAAGTTTTTATAAGTGTCTTATTAACTGTTAATTACTGCTTATTAATAGCACCTTAAAATAAAGTGTTACCGGAAAAGGTTTCTGAAATGTTTCTAGCCCTTACAGTTCAAAAGTTATTCGCATAAATATAAGTGCAAGTTGGACAGTTGGTGGTGCTAGAGGATTTGAGTTAGATACTCCAAATTTGCTGTGGTTAATGTTCAAATTGTTCAAAAACTTTTTACCAAACGTTTGTATAATCTGCCATAGGCTCAGAAGAAGAAGGCTGACGGATATAATGCACTTTTGATTAGGGATGGGAATCGAGAACCGGTTCTTCTTCAGAACCGGTGCATAGTGAATCGATTCCTTGAAACCGTTAGTATGCCTGCTTAACAATTCCGCTTATCGGTTCCGCTCGCACATGAGACGCACGCTCGCGCACACACAAGACTCTCCACGCACATACTCATATAAGACGCGAGCACACACAAACTCTCCACGCACATACTCATATAAGACGCGAGCACACACACACACTCAAACTTGCGCACATACTCAATGAGAGAATGACGACGCCTCATGACAATACGGTCACTTGCAACACTTATAAAATTTCCATTTCGTCAAGGGGGGGGGGGGGGGGGGGGGACTAACTCCAATATGCAGAAACATTTGGCCACACAGCATGAACAGATTTTAGTCCCATGAAACTTAACCCTCTGAGGTCTAAGGGCATTTTTTCACTTTTTCCTTCGATTTTACATATCTTAATAAATTCACCTTTTAATGGCAATTACAAAACATAATCCTATATGTTTTTTATAAAAATGTGCATAGAAAACCCAGCTCTCTTACTGGTGAATTCACCACTTGTCCTAGAGCATTGTGTAAAGAGAGAGAGGGATAATTTGGCTCTAAAAGGTGAAAAATATAAGTCCGATTTTTGAAATTCTTCAAATCTCTTGTGGAAATATACCTTAACTCATGTGGACGAATTATTTTGGTCCTTGAAATGGGTTTCCCAAAGTCTTAGGGTCACAAAAGTAGTGTAATATATGAATAAATTAGTAGATAATTAATAATAATTGTCTAAAGTGACATTTTTGAAAAAAACATTTTTTAGTACAAGTTTTGTCCGTGACACTACATTCACCAAATGTTAGAGTGACTGAGATAAAATAGACTAAAATAACTTCCTACTACATATGAAGCTTTATGGGATGTGTGCAAATGAAAAAGTAGCATTACAACAGGTCTTTCTTTGAAGCAAAACGTTTACTTTTTGAAAACTCACTACTAACAATATTCACAAAATGTACAGATTTTCATGTTTTCTTGTCTACATGTCAACTTTTCAACATTTTTTTCAAACCAAAGATAAACTATATATTATAAATAACACAGAAACCCACCACTATCTATGTCAGCTGGTATTTTCCTCACTGTGATGAGATGGGAGGGTACTTCGGGTTTCAACCGCATCTATTGGTTGGTTTCAAATAAAACGCAGACAGACAAGCTAGCCCACCAATCACGCAAGGTGAACGACCATCTTGCTCTCTGTGTGAGTCACGTACGATCTCGCGAGAACAAGGACGTTGAAGCTGAGAATCTAACGATTACAGAAAAATCGGAACCATTTATGTGTGCCGCACAATCGCGGAGATATTAATAGAAAACATTTAGTAAACATCCAGTTGACGCGCCCGCGCGTCATCGGACCTCAAGGGGTTAAACTGGAATGTCACTGTTTCTGTCACTGCGACTTCACGTACAGGCGAACACGCGCACGCACGCACACATCACTTTTGAAGTAAAATTGAAAATTGAGGATGCAGTGCATGTAATGCATCGAGATATCCAATTGAACTGAATCGATGACATGATAATCGTAATCGAACCGAACCGTGAGACCAGTTGACACCATACTCTGTGTTGTGTCAGCGAGTTAATAATTAACAAACAAATAATTTAAGTTATAAGTTAATACAAACAAACAAATCCCTCACCCAATGAGAATCGATAAGAGAATCGATAAGGAATCGAATCGATAAGCAATATCGATAATGGAATCGGAATCGTTAAATTCTTATCAATTCCCTACTTTTGATACAGATAGTGTGTGCCAGAGTTACATGGTTGCAAACTGCAAACATTGAGGATGTGCAACATGATGCAGAGAAGTATAAGGTTACAATGTCAGAGGTAGTACTTTTGTGTGCACAGTTATGGATGGTGTTATGATCTTATGTTGAGGCAGGAGAGAACTGAGGGACCTGAGTTCAGGAGAGTGACATCTCTGGTAAAGTCTGGCAGTCAAAGTAGTTTAATTATTTGGTGGACAGTATATATTTTTTTTTTTTTTTGGATAAGTTAAAAGTTGGGAAGTTGTTTCTAGCTGTCTGATGTTCTCATTGTGTATAACAACAGGTGTTGTATGAGTGTCAGAGACACGCCCAAATACAATCTCCATTTTTTTATATTGATATAGAGGGCATTTTAATCACACCGCTCTACTAGTTTATATACCTCCTGCTGGTACTGTTCTGGACTCTCTGAATTACTTGACACAGATATTAGCACGGTATCATCAGAATACTTTAAAATATATTGATTAGGCCTATCGGAGTGAATCATCAGTGTGTACAAAGTAAAAAGCATAGCACAGCCAACACAACCCAATTCGTATGAATTCGTATGAGAGAGTACGAGGTGGCTAATTCGTACGAGGTGGCTAATTCGTACGAGGTGGCTAATTCGTACGAGGTGGCTAACTCGTACGAATTCGTATGATTTGTCTAAATCCCAGTGATGGGTATAGTTTAGGGCTGGGATCAGGGGTAGGTCATTCGTACGAATTCATACGAATTGGGCAACTCGTAAAATATGTACGATTTAGCAAAAATTGTACGAGTGAGGTCGTATGAATTCGTACGAATTAGCCACCTCAGAAAATACGGTAACACTTTATTTTAAAGTGCTATTAATAAGCAGTAATTAACAGTTAATAAGACACTTATAAGACCTTATAAGATGCATATAAGATGCATATAAGCATTAACTACTTCATATAAGGGTTAATTAAAGCACAAGACGAACCCGGAGAGGCAACTGAGCGGCCCCGGAGTGGTCATGACCCAGCTGGACCCCAGGGGATGGAGTCTACACTCACCCTGGCTGTAACTGTCGTGAGGCTCGTCGGCGGCACGATTGAGTAGAGCGGGAAAAGTTAAACAAAGCGTCCTCAGAAGTTATATGAAGTAGTTAATGCTTATATGCATCTTATATGCATTTTATAAGGTCTTATAAGTGTCTTATTAACTGTTAATTACTGCTTATTAATAGCACTTTAAAATAAAGTGTTACCGAAAATGCATACGAATTGCCGTGAGATCGGGTTGCACAACCCTGGGAAACTCCAACATTCGCTTTTGCTGCTGTTTACAAAATATGATTCACTTTACACTTTGAACCGTCCTAGTTTAGACACAATAATATCAACTTGGATCGTATTGAAAGCAGAGGAAAAGTCTAGAAAAAAAGTTTCATGCCACTGCATCTTCTGTACTGCTGGCCCTGTTATAGGAAAACTGACATGGATCAAGTTTGTCTTTAATTGTATTCATCAGATATTTAAGTGATATTCTGGTGACACTTTAGAATACTGTTCTGTCATTGATGAAAAACTAAACACGGGAACAAATGAGTAACAAATTATTAACTAACAATAAACTCTGATTAACAAATTAGAAAGTAATAGAGCTCAGTTAAATGTGGTAGTTTACTTTTTGCTAATCAATAACTAAAAATGTTTTATATACCTAGAGGACTACTAAGAGCTACTAATTAATGTGAATAATGCATAATGTATAATTCATTCTAAAGTGAAGATCATGGTAACCCACTAGTAATGACTCGAGTGTTACCAAATCCTTCAGAAGGAATTACTAATTATTTGGATCAGTATTCTAAAGTGAAAAACATGATAACTCTCTAGCACTGACATAAATCATTGTACGCATTTGAGTTTTTTGTAAGGTTTTGGAAAGTAATGAGTCAAGTGATAATACGTCCTTCTAAAGGGAACTACCAATTATTTGGATAAGTTTTCTAAAGTGAGGATCATGGTAACCCACTAGTAATGACTCAAGTGTTACCAAATCCAAATCCGGAAAGGAATTACTAATCACAACCTTACAAAAACGAACAAAGACCTCAAAAGCCTACAATGACTTCAGTAATTACTTGGGAGTTATCATGCTTTTTATTTTAGAATACTGATCCAAATAATTAGTTGTTCCTTTAGAAGGATGTTGTAACACTTAAGACATTACTAGTGGGTTATCATGATCTTTACTTTCGAATTAATTTTACATTATGCATTATTCACATTAATTTTGAACCTGAATATACGTAGTAGTTCTTAGTAGTACTCTGGGAGACATGAAAAAATGAGTAGTTACTGATTAGATAATAGTGAACAACCCATTCGACTGAGCTCTATTACTTGCTAACTTGTTAATCAGACTTGCTTGTTACTTAATGTAATAGTAGAGATAATAATGCATTACTCATTTGTTCCTGTGTAGGTATTTATTAATGATGTAACAGTAAGCATTTCATAATTACTGTGAGCGACAATAGGTCTATAATCCCTACATTCTTTTGGACATGGGATTTATGGTAGAAGTTTTATGTAAGAGGTTTTTTTGAGGATTTAAAAAAAGTCTTATTTACTTTTATTCATTTAGCTGATGCTTTTATCCAAAGAGACTTACAATTGCTATATTTCAGAGGTCACACACCTCTGGAGCAACTAGGAGTTAAGTGTCTTGCTCAGGGACACATTGGTGTTTCACAGTGGATTCGAACCCGGGTCTCTCACACCAAAGGGATGTGTCTTATCCACTGCACCATCACCACCCCGTCTTGTATATGCGAGAGGTCCCGGGTTCAGATCCCGGACGAGCCCCCATTAAATGTTACGAACTCTTATGACCTAGGGCCAGAAAAGGTAACATTGAGGTTGTGATACACTTGGCAACCTCAAACCACGCCATCGAAAACGGCAGAAATAAGAACAAAAAGGAAACGTGTCACAATAATATTCAAAACGAGATGGCAAAAAGAAAACAACAGGAAAAATGACGGTAACAGAAAATAAGGACCATACAGGGCAACAAAGCAGAGCGACAGTAAAACAAGCTATCCACGCGTTCTTTGTGGCTTCCCTTCAACTGCTGGTGGGAAACTTGATTTGTTGCGGGAGAGATGACGTCACGCCATAGATAGAAATTTACAGCTCTCCCAGCCAACAGCAGACCAGTGGTTGAGCGAGCCTAAGAATGTGAGAGAGAGAGAGAGAGAGAGAGAGAGAGAGAGAGAGAGAGAGAGAGAGAGAGAGAGAGAGAGAGAGAGAGAGAGAGGGGAGAGAGAGAGAGAGGAGAGAGAGAGAGAGGAGAGAGAGAGACATCCATGCACAACCATATTTTAAACAATATATATTTAAATCCATATTAAGAGCCTAGGGAGAATGACTCGGTTACATCATTTGGGAGTGGGCGGAGCTAAAGATATTTTTTAGTACGTTTTCACCACGAATTCACTGTTAAACACGATTATTTTAAAAACATAATGTGAAATAACTAATAATGAAAAAAGACTAACGACTTCAACAGAAGCAAATACCATCAATTAACAACCTTGTTGTTAAAAATTTCTCCCAATTGAGTAAACTAAGGGAATTTTTACTTCCTGATCCTGACTATCGCACCTAGACTTTTTCCAGCATTGACTCGGCAGGGGGACGTTTAGCCTTTGAAGATGATAAAGGATCTGATGTTTTATTCCACCCATGGAGGAGGGGTTGAGGGTCCATGAGATGTCCCCTGTGATGTGTATGCTAATGATCCTGAAACTGCTGACCCTTCCAGTTCGTCCCCCAAAGATGTAAATGAGGGTGTTTTCTGTAGCTCTGTGCTTCCAAAAGCCAACAATAAGCTCCTTTTGAGTCCTGTTCTCTGCAGGCTGACTTCTCATCACCAGTGATCAGTCTGACAACTATTACATTATCTGTGAATTTGATCGAGTTAGTATGGAACCCAATATGACATCCTGTGGAGAGAGAGAGAGAGAGAGAGAGAGAGAGAGAGAGAGAGAGAGAGAGAGAGAGAGAGAGAGAGAGAGAGAGGAGAGAGAGAGAGAGAGAGAGAGAGAGGAGAGAGAGAGAAAGAGAGAGAGACTTTGACTTTTAGTCTTTCTTTAATTTAACATTTTCTTGCCACTTAATTAAAATATATTAATGTACAAAACACATAAATATACATGTAAGATACACACAAAAAAATAATAAAATATATGAAAACTCGTACATCCATTTGTAAAATTCCATCTTTGGAATTACATAGAACATCATTCAGAGCCTGAAACTATTTTATAATATGTAAACTAACCAGTAAGCTGTGCAGATATCAGACCTCTTAAAGTCATATTAATAACATCAGAAGAAACCCCCCCCCCCCATTCAACTTCAGTTTTCTTAATTAGCCACACAGCAGTAGGATCAATATGTGCCCTATGTCTATTGCTAGTTATTACTCTATTATCCGCATTGGAGGCCACCAGTTCTCTTATCAATAGCACGTTTATATAAAGTCCTCCAGCTATACCTTTGGGAATATATCAAATCCCTCTATGTCTTGCCATTTAGAGTCTGAAACAGATTTTAATGAATCAAAATGCATCACTTTTACACAAGTATGATACAGTGATTGCTTTCCAGTATCACAGAACAAATTAAGTTCTGGAGATTTAAAACTCAATAACTTTCCTTCCTCCTCTGGCCATGTCTCCACAACTGCCCTTACTCCTAAACTTGGAAACTCAACCATCTTATTAATAAATTGTTGTTGTTTCTCACCCTCCTTCAACAACTCTATAAACGTTAATGGAATTACAGATACAAATCCAGCCTTTATTGTTTCTGCTGTACGGAGTGATTTAAAGCCAAGCTTTCCTAGCCTGGCATGCCAGACCTACATCAATATGTTAGGTCTGGGAACTCTCCATTGGCATGCCTCAATCCGAGGGGCGGGATAAACGGTTACCTTTCAAAATCCCTCTGCACGCAATAGGACAGCGCTACAACCAACCAGAGCAACAAACGGATATGGATGAGTGAGTCCCATGCGTTTTTCCACCAGCGGAGCTAATTGATATATTAAACATTTGCCGTATCAGGATCGGCAAAACTCCGAACACATCTTCCTTTTTTAAAAAATGACTTAAGTGACGTTCTCTTAACTCCAAGTCCTCCAGAGTCGCGGCCAAAGCCGATTCGAAAGACCGCTGCATCTTCATTGTTTTCAAGTAGCAGGGAAATCACCTATGGAAATCACGCGGAACGTCATGAACTGTGCCGTCATTGTGTTAAGCCCACCCGCCGACTCTATACACGATGTGATTGGCCTGACCAGTTTTTGGTTTTTCCAGCTGAAAAGCCTATGGAGAGTTGCTAGACCACACTGGCGGCAAAATAATTTTCGCTGTCGCTAGGGTGCGTCTAGATTTCTAGACTAAAGCTTTCCTGCAATATCCCGTGAAGACAACCAGTCACTCTTACTCCAAAGATGAGAGACTTTTATAAACTGGGCTTTCACCATAGCAGCCTGCATTGAATGATAATTCAAGATTTGTAGTATTGTAAAGAAGAGGTTCTTCTTTAATCCATGATCCACTTACAATTCCCTGTTCATGAACAATTATTTAGACATTCCATGATTTTAGAACTGTCCTATAAAAAGGAGCTTATTCAACTAGTGCAACATCCTTCAAATTCATTAAAAACAATTGGCGGTCTAGTCACAGTCGTCCTCCTCTCCTCAAGAGACCACAAGCCACATCAGCCCAGCTGACATCTTTCCCACACAAAAGTCTCTGGCCAGCTTGTAGCCTAAAAGCAGCAATCATACATGCTATGTCAATTAGACCTTGCCCTCCTTCATGAAAAGGCAGGTAAAGTACAGAAGGTCTCAATAAATGCTGACCTGTCCAAAATAAGTCAACAGGACATCTCTGAATGTCCTTAATGACAGCAGCAAGGGGGACCAATACAGTCACTTTATTCCACAACGATGAAGCAACAAGATTATTGACTATTAAAGGGTACCTATTATGGCATTTAAAATGTTCCTAATGTTGTTCTGGGAGTCCCCAACAACAGTTTTACATGCATGCAATGACAAAAAACACTTTTGATGTCTTATAATATGCATTTATTTTTACCTGATTTGCTCAGCGATTCCCAAATGATTCGTTTGACGACTCATTTTTCAAACCCCGCCTTTGCGTGATGCTAATCGGCGGTGATTGGTCAGACGACCCAGTCAGTTATTTTTTGCGTTAACCCAAAGCTTAAACATATTGATAAAGCACTGCAGTACTACAATACGCTCAATTCTTTATGACAACTCCAATAACAACGACAAACATTTTACATATTTAAAAAAAACACACACACACACAGCTTGGAGACCTAAGCGCTGAGCGTAACACACACACACACACACACACACACACACACACACACACACACACACACACACACACACACACACACACACACACACACACACACACACACACACACACACACACACACACAGCTTGGAGACCTAAACGCTGAGCGTAACTGACACACACACACACACACACACACACACACACACACACACCACACACACACACACACACACACACACACACACACACACACACACACACACACACACACACACACACACACACACACACACACACACACACACACGTTGGTGCAACAGCATTATGAGGACTCTCCATAGGCGTAATGGTTTTTATACTGTACAAACTATATATTCTATCCCCCTACACTGCCTCTATCCCTAAACCTACCCCTTACAGGAGACATGCTGGATTTTAACATTTAAAAAAAAAACATTGTTTTTTAAGCTGTTTGAAATATGAGGACGCATGCAATGTCCTCATATATCACATGTAAGTTGTAATACCAGTGTAATACCCATGTCATTATACACATCTGTGTCCTCATATATCACAAAAACAAGCACACACACACACACACACACACACACACACACACACACACACACACACACACACACACACACACACACACACACACACACACACACACACACACACACACACACACACACACACTTATTGAGCATGCTACAAACCCCATAAAAGCAACAATTATTAACAGTACTTACAGGTTGTGATTCGGAGGAGGAAGCCGATCCAAATAAACTTGGTACTGAACCGTCCTTCAGTATCAACCGACTCGCGAATCCACATTTGAAAGCATTTATGTTTGTAAAGGAATCCTCATTAAAATGACGCGAACACAGCTCAAGGTTCGGCTATACTTGTGTGGTATAGTTGTAAATATAAACTCTAGCCACTGATTCTTCACATGCTCGTCCCTTGGCAGTGAAAAAAAAGTTCGCTTTTGATTCGCACTTCAGAACACACAGAGAACGCAGCGTCTCGTCGACATGTTGTTTTCACCGTTTTCTGGCGCGCGCAATGAGTGGGCGTATCTTATTCAAATAACTTGTCTAGTTGACGTCAACTAGACAGAGAAAAAGCATCGTTCGTCTATCGATTCATATCAGGGACTCTGAGTCGACTCTTACTTTTGAGAGACAATAACTTTGTAAACGGTGAACTTTCATATTTAAAACTTTGCAGGATGTTTTCGTTCACTTAGATCTATGTTACACACTACATGAAAGGTAATTTTCAAAATTCCATAATAGGTACCCTTTAAGACCGTTCCCCTATAGGACAGCTGGGGAATTAGCCATTTCCAGTTAGATAACCGGATACTTTTTCCAGTTTTTTTTCACAGTTTTTTTTCTTGTATATCTCAGAACCTAAAAACACTCCTAAAAACTTGGATCCATCTCTTTTCCATATTACATTATTAGGCAGCTGTGGGACATTGGACCTCTCTGAACCACACCATAATGCCAATTTATTTTTGCTGATGATGGTCTTCCATAACATTTAAAATTTTCTAAAACCACTTTAATGTCATTACTGTTCCTTATTATTACAGTTACATCATCAACATAGACCAATTTCACATCATTTGAATAACTTGACCGCTCAATATGTAAACCAGTCAACTGCTCTCTTAATTTGCACAATAGGGGTTCAATTGCAAGGCTATAAAGTTATCCTGTAGAGCCTTATGTACTTTAATAGGAGCACTTAAACCTCCAGCTATTTTGACCATACATTCAGCTTCACTGTACAATAAACCCATGAAATAAAACCATCTCCATAAGCATTCAGTAAATCAAACAAATAAGCGTGGTCCACTCTATCTTTTTCTTGATCAAGAGATATCAACCCTAAATCATTATCATTATACATAGCATAATCTATTAGATCTCTTATTAAAACTAAATCAATTGCTAATACATCGCCTCTTTACACAATATGATTGTTCTTTCATGATTAATACATTCATATAATTATTGAATCTACTGGCAATACATGTTGAAAACAATGTATAATCCATACACATTAATGCAACAGGTCGCCAATTCTTCAAAGAATACAAATCACCTTTCTTCGGTAACAAGGACAACACTTTTACAACTCTAAGGTAAAGATCCAGTCTTTATTGAATTTAAAAGCATTTCAAAATAATCCTTTCCAATCACATTCCAGAAACATTCATAAAATTCAGATGAAAGACCATCTAGACCAGGAGCCTTCTCTGATGCAAGATCTTTTACAGCTTTCCTCACTTCTCGAAAAGTAATTGGTAAATCAATGACCTCCTGCTGCTCAGACATCAACTTCTTAAGACATGAAAATAACTCTTCTTTACATTCAGGATCTTTGACATTGGCTGTGTATAAGTCAGAATACAAATCAACAGCATTTTTTCTCAGTTGATGAGAGTCATAGGTAACATCACTTTCATCTTTTTTTAAACCTACCATCAAATTTCTTTGATTAGTCTTTCATTCTAAATTGAAAAATAATTTTGTGGGTCCATCAATGTCTTTATTTTGCATAAAACGTGCCCTAACAAGGGCACATTTCACTTTATCATGCAATAAAGTATGTACTGTAACTGAAGCTTTTTCTCTGAAAGAGGAGTTTCAAATGCAGTCCACTCCTGCCATCATTTTTTCCTCACTATCAGATATCTCATTTTCCAAGTCCTGTATCCTGGTCTTTAATGTCCTTTTTTAATATGAAGAGTATTGCTGACAGAAAACTCTAATTTGCACTTTTCCAATGTCCCACCATTGTTTTATATCATCATCATTTCCTTTTTGCATTTGCTATTGTTGTGAATCACCAGTCTCAGAGAGATCCATTTGCAGCATAAAAGTTTATTAACAGAATAGTCAGACAGGCAAGGGTCGATGACAGCAAACACAGCACTGAAGACAAGGCAAACTCAAGGTCGATTACCAGGCTGAATGGTCAAGGCAGGCAGAGAACAAGCAGAGTCCGATAACCAGGCAAGGGTAACGTAGGCAGGCAGCAGGCAAGGAAGGTCTAGATGGAAGAGGTCGAGAAACGGTAAATGCTCAGTAGTGTTCACAAATAGCAAGACAAAACTTCGCACTGAGAGCTGTGCGAATTGGAGTTGAATAGCCTGGTAGATAGGCTGCAGCTGAGCACAGTGATTGAGTCATTAGAGAGGCTTCTGGGAAATGTAGTGTGAGAGAGTCAATATTCGGGTGAGGGTGACCTCTGCTGGCGAGAGAGGAGTTGCAGAGCTCGGGATTGTGACAGAGCCCCCTCCCTGCGAGCGACTCCTGGCGCGCGGAGCCTGACGGCGTCGGGGTCTACCTCGAGGTCGTGGGGCCGGTTTGGTGGGATGAGCTAGATGAAAGTCTGTGATCAGGCTGGGGTCCAGGATGTCAGAGGCGTCTACCCAAGAACGCTCCTCAGGGCCAAATCCCTCCCAATGAACCAGATACTGCAGGGAACTTCCCCGACATCTGGAATCCACTAGCTCCTGAACTAGATAGGCCTCCTCGCCTTCCACTAGGATGGGCTGAGGGCTCTGGTCACGGGACTCCCCCGCCTCTCCCAAGTTGGGTCCATCAGCAGGTTTGAGTAGAGAGACATGGAAGGTAGGAGCGAGACGGTACTGTCTGGGCAGGTCAAGGCGATAAGAGACTGCAGTAATCTGTTGCATAATCTTGAATGGACCTACGAACCTGGGACTGAGCTTCTTGCAGGGAAGACGCAGACGTAGGTCTCGGGTTGACAGCCAGACCCATCTGGTTCCAGGTCTCCTCGCTGCGTTGGAGCCAGTCGTTCACGGCGGGTACATTTGTGGGTTCTCCTGACCACGGGAAAAGAGGTGGTTGAAAACCTAGGACGCACTGAAAGGGGGTTAGGCCTGTGGAGTGTTTCCGGATGGAATTCTGGGCGTACTCGGCCCAGATTAGGTAACGACTCCAATCCTGCTGGTGCTGATGGCAGTAGGACCGCAGAAAACGGATTACCTCTTGATTTAAGCGTTCGGCCTGTCCGTTGGATTGTGGGTGGTACCCGGACGTTAGACTGATACTGACCTGTAGGTTCTTGAAAAAGGCTGACCCGACTTGAGAGGTAAACTGTGGTCCTCGGTCAGAGACTATGTCTTCGGGCAAGCCATAGAAACGGAACACCTGATTGCAGAGGTGTTCAGCGGTTTGGAATGCCGTGGGGAGCTTTGCAAGAGGAATGAGGCGACAGGCCTTGGAGAAACGATCGATCACGGTGAGGATGGTGGTGTGGCCTTCAGAAACAGGAAGATCGGTGATGAAGTCGATGGCAATGTGTGGCCAAGGACGTTGTGGAATGGGGAGAGGTTGTAACAAGCCTGCAGGTAATTGGCGATTTCTGAGTGTTACAGATCCGGCAGTGTTGCACGTGGGTTGTGGTATCAGAAGTTAAAGAGGGCCACCAATAACGGTTTTGGAGCAGTTGGATAGTGGCCGTGATCCCTGGATGCCCCGAGCTGGGATGTGCATGAACGAGTTTCAGGACCTGATGCCGAAAGGTCTCGGGGACAAAGATTCGATCGGGCGGACAGCCGGGTGGGACTTCAGCGTGAGAGTTGACCTGCTCGATTTCCGTGTCGATGTCCCACTGGATGGGAGCGACAATGAGGTTGGGAGCCAGCACCGTTTTGGGGTCCTGTGGTGTAAGTTCGAGGTCATTTTGGCGTGAGAGGGCATCTGCCTTGACATTCTTGGAACCAGGGCGATAAGTGACAGTGAAGAGGAACCGGGCAAAGAAGAGTGACCAACGTGCCTGCCTGGGGTTTAGTCTCTTAGCGGTGCGAAGATATTCTAGGTTCTTATGGTCAGTAAGAACGGTGAAAGGATGAAGAGAGCCCTCGAGCCAATGCCGGCACTCTTCAAAGGCGGCCTTCATGGCCAGCAACTCCCGATCACCCACATCGTAGTTTCTTTCGGCGGCATTCAACTTACGGGAGTAAAATGCACAGGGATACAACTTGGGTGGCGAACCTTGGCGTTGTGAGAGGATGGCCCCCAAGGCGGTGTCCGAGGCATCTATCTCGACAATGAATGGAAGACTGGGATCAGGATGGTGCAGTATGGGAGCTGTGGTAAAGCGTTGTTTGAGCACATTAAAAGCCTGGGTGGCAGACTCCTTCCACTGAAGACGATGTGTGCCCTTCTTCACTAGAGAGGTTAGTGGGTTGGCCACGGCACTGAAGTTTCTTATGAATCGTCGGTAAAAGTTAGCAAACCCGAGGAAGCGCTGTAGCTCTTTCAGGGTTGTGGGACGTGGCCAATCACGGACTGCTTTGACCTTTCCCTCGTCCATAGCAACTCCCTCCGGGCTAATGACATAACCCAAGAACGAAATGGAGGTTTGATGGAACTCACACTTCTCTAGTTTGGCATACAGATGGTGGTGAATGAGTCTCTGGAGGACGGCTCGCACGTGCTGCACATGGTTTGTGAAGGTGTCAGAGTAAATCAGAATGTCGTCAATGTACACTATGACTGTACGATGGAGCATGTCTCTGAAGACGTTATTTATAAACGACTGGAAGACAGACGGACTGTCGCCAGGCCGAACGGCATAACCAAGTACTCGTAGTGCCCCGTGTTGGTGGAAAATGCTGTCTTCCACTCGTCCCCCTTCCTGATGCGGATTAGATTGTATGCACAGCGAAGATCGAGCTTAGTGTAGTACTTGGCAGTACGAAGTAATTCCAAGGCAGCGGGAACCAACGGGAGCGGATAGCGGAACTTTACTGTGATGTCATTCAGAGCACGGTAATCAATGCAGGGTCGGAGGCCACCATCCTTCTTCTGGACGAAGAAGAATCCAGCGGATGCAGGAGACGTGGAGGGCCGAATGAAACCCTTTGTTAGTTCCTCCTTATATATTTCCTCATAGCTTCGGACTCTGGTTGAGAGAGAGGGAATATACGACTCTTGGGAGGCACCGAACCGGGTAACAAATCGATGGCACAGTCGCTGTCGCGATGAGGCGGGAGCTGAGAAGCGCCTACTTTGCTGAAGGCCTCTGCCAGATCATGGTATTCGGTAGGGAGCTCGTTCAGGTTGACCTTCGCCACGGGCAGGGAGATGACATGAATGGTAGATGGAGCAACAGGTGAGAGGCATTTTGAATGACAGGATTCGCCCCAGCGAGTAATCTGGTTGGTTCTCCAGTGAATCTGGGGATTGTGTTTACGGAGCCATGGCAAGCCTAGGATCACAGGGGTGCGTGGAGTGTGGAAGACATAGAACTGGATTACCTCAGAGTGGAGCGCCCCTGTCAGCAGCTGGAATTCTTGAGTGAGGTGAGAAATGCGACCGGAGCCTAATGGTCTTCCATCGATGGCCTCGACTGTAAGGGAAGAGGGGCAGCGGGTTAGTGAAATGTTGTGTTGACGGGCAAAGTCTGCCGAGATAAAGTTCCCTGCTGCGCCTCAGTCAATCAGTGCTCTGGTGGGAACTCGCTTGCCATTTGTTGTTAACACGACAGGCACGAAAACAGACAAAGTGTGGTGTAGTGCTTCAAAGTCTGTGCTCACCGGACGAGAAGTGCTTGAACGGGGTCTGGATGGGCAGGAGGAACGAAGGTGGCCTGCCTCGCCGCAGTACAGACAGAGGTGAAGCCGGATCCGTCGATCTCTCTCCTCCGTGGGCAGATGGTAGGCATTAATTTGCATGGGTTCAGGTTCTTCAGTGCGAACAGGGGTTGAGGCTCGAGTAACCTGGGCCACGCGAGGAGCAGGAATGGCACGGTGACAGGCTCGACGTGATCTCATGAGGTTATCTATCTGGATCGTGAGGTTGATGAACTGATCAAGGTCCCTGCCCTCGTCTCGACAGGCTAGTTCCGACTGCAGATCATGGTTCAGGCCTCTTCGGAAAATTACTTTGAGCGTGTCATCATTCCAAGAAGTCTGTGCGGCTAGGGTGCGATGCGTGAGAGCATACTCAGCAGCAGTAGACCTTCCCTGTGTGAGCTCCAACAAGCGATCGCCCACGCTCTTTCCCTCCCTGGAATGCTCGAAGACCTCTCTGAAGCGTTGGAGGAAAACTTGGAAGGACGGGAATGCTGAACCATCGACTCTCCATACAGCTGTAAACCACTCCAATGCTCTCCCCGTGAGCAATGAACTCACAAAGGCTATCTTCCCCGTGTCAATAGAATACAAAGACGGTTGTTGATCGATGTATAAAGAGCATTGAAGAATAAAGCCCTTACATTTATCGGGATCCCCCTCAAACTTCTCCGGGAGCGCGAGACGAGGCGTCGCGGGGGGCGGGGCCGGAGCAGGACTGGCAGCTGCGGCGGCGGGTTGTTGAGACTGATCCGATGCTGAAGCTTGGAGACCTCGAACGGCTTTAACCAGCTCATCCATCAGCGAAGTGAGGTGGGTCAGCTGATGATGATGAGCGGCGATCTGCTCAGCCTGGGCTGAATAAGCAGCAGACAAGCTTGACACAGCTGCTGGATCTGGGCGTGGCGAAGTTTTCTGTTGTGAATCACCAGTCTCAGAGAGATCCATTTGCAGCATAAAAGTTTATTAACAGAATAGTCAGACAGGCAAGGGTCGATGACAGCAAACACAGCACTGAAGACCAGGCAAACTCAAGGTCGATTACCAGGCTGAATGGTCAAGGCAGGCAGAGAACAAGCAGAGTCCGATAACCAGGCAAGGGTAACGTAGGCAGGCAGCAGGCAAGGAAGGTCTAGATGGAAGAGGTCGAGAAACGGTTAGGCAGTCAATAGGTAAATGCTCAGTAGTGTTCACAAATAGCAAGACAAAACTTCGCACTGAGAGCTGTGCGAAGTGGAGTTAAATAGCCTGGTAGATAGGCTGCAGCTGAGCACAGTGATTGAGTCATTAGAGAGGCTTCTGGGAAATGTAGTGTGAGAGAGTCAATATTCGGGTGAGGGTGACCTCTGCTGGCGAGAGAGAGGAGTTGCAGAGCTCGGGATTGTGACAGCTATGTTCCCAAAACAATTTAAAATTCGCACAAAAAATATTGTCTTGCAAAAGCGTATTATTAAAATACCAATACAGACTCCTTTTACTTTCATTTAAAATGACAAAATCCATTAAAATCCAAAATCCAAAGTTATCATTTTGCAATCAGAAATTAAATATGGAATTATATTAATATTACCCACTCTGTTTCTTGAACCACATGTAATATAAAATCTCTCCAATCTGGCAGCATGAACTCTACAGTGTAACTTTTACCCAAGTGTATTGTTTTAGCAATGTATTTTCTATTCTCCAAATATCTTCCAGATTTAAACTTTTAACCAAATTAAGTGCTGATTTATGGTGAGGTTCTTCAGCATTTCTATCTATATTGATATTCAAAGTGCAATTCCAGTCTCCTGCCTATAATTATATCTCCTGAATTAAGAGCTTTTAAAACACGACCCATTTTCTCAAATAAGGTAACTCTTTCTGTTCCATTATTAGGGGCATACATATTAACAAAAAGAAAATGAAATTATTTATTTCAGCTCTTACTAAAAGTAATCTTCCAGGTTCTATGTCATATCTAGATAGGATTTTTGCTTTTAAAGTAGAGTTAAACATGATCGCAGCTCCTGCGCTAACATTACAGCCATGACTTAAAACATATCCTCCCTTCCACCACAATCCCCATTCAGACTCATTGCTTATATTACTATGGGTTTCTTGAAGAAAACCTACTGCAATATTCTTAATATTAAAATATTCTGAAACTAAAGCCTGCTTTTTCTTATCTCTCAGACCATTCACATTTAGGGAACCTATTCTAAGATACTCCATGATATAAAAAGAGTAGAATGAACAGTAGAAGAAAAGAAAAAATACACACAAATATATACTACCCATAGTGTTCATTTAGCTTTTCCTCGAGCCCTTCTTCCATCCTCATTCCTTTTACCCTGTCTTATCATTGTTATATACTTCTTAAGTTTGTATTGTTTCTGTTGCGATAACACAGTATGCTTGTATGTTTTACGTACCTACACTACAGAAGCGACAAACTTTCCCTTATCAGGGAAAACATTAGTTTAGCCTTTAGTTTCATCCAAAAAAGCATTTATCTGTCCTACAGAATACAAATCATCAGCAGCTTTATAGAGACAAATCCAACAAACTCTCTTCATCTTGACTCTGTGTCATGATATCAGAGACAACATCATCATCATCCTCCTCGATGCTCGCACACTGCACACACACCACTGACGTGTAGGCTTACACGATCAACTACAAGATGTTCTTCTGATCAACATGGTTTAAGTTACTCACAACACTCTGACTCACCTCCAATCCACTGTCCTAACTCGTCTCAGCCACCGGAGCACCATCTAAGCCTCACTTTTCCTCTCCTGGTTTTTGTTTCAACTCCACATCTTTGCTCAATGATGATTCATCCGTCTCACCACTAATCTTTGCTTCTGCCGAAGTTTTCTTTTGAGGGCACGAGAGTCTTTTATTTCCACACTCCCCACATTCAAAACATCGCAAACTCTCGTACTTGCAAATATCAGATACGAACTATTGCCATCTTTCACTCTAAACGATACATCCAGTACTTTATCCAGAGAACTCAAAAACATGAACACTTGTCTCCTAAAATACATCACATGTTTAAGCGCAGGATTTTTACATCCTAAGGAAACCATTTTAACCTTGCTTACCATTTTTCCGAATCTTATAAGTTGTATGAACGGAGGGAAGTTTGAAATGATCACTTTCACAGCCGGAGCAAACAGCGGAGTGGTATTAACGAAAATTTCTTTCACCCACAAACCGTTCTCAATAACCTTGTTGACCAATGCTTCTGTTTTAAGAAAAACAACTATGGCTTGATTCATTTTTGAAGCCGACACGATATTTTTATAGTCTAACTGCTCACCAACCGCTATCAAAACATCTTCAACTGTAGTAATCACTTCTGGCACACACCTGAAACCATGGCGGAGGGATAATGGCGTCCTTCCACCTGTGGACACCATACCAGGGTGAACCCTAAATTAATCTTTACAAACAATAAAAAAAAAAAAAACAAGAAATAAAGAAGAAAAAACACAAAGGAAAACGATAAGAAAAATACGCAAATATCATGAATTAAGAACTTGTTCCCCTATTTTAGTTCAACTCTGGCCATGATTTAGCTACATTGAAACAAGGGAACAATTTAGTACAACATGTCAACAATTTAACTAAAATGAGGGAACAAATGAATAAAACGTGCCCATTAATAAATGTTTTACAGTTTTTCTGAATCCCTTTGGCACATTTTTCAAAACCGTTTTAACATTCTCTTAACTGTAAGCTCAATTGTCACGGCTGTTTGCTGTAACATCTGAACTCTATTGCATAAAACATAGTAATGTAATAACCTAGTTATTGTGTCAATAAATTGGCCAATAGCACCAAAATAAAAAGTGTTTTTGTCATCGTGTGAGCCACACTGGAATATTAGTAGATTGTCTGCTTAATATCTGCTAACTCTTCATTTTGATGTTTTCATTGTTTTTATTTTCATTCTGTCTTCCAACAGACATTCTTCTGACTATAAGTATTTTTACAACTACATGTCAACTTATTCTAACCCTACCAATCTACAAATACTCTACAACTCTAATGAGAGTTAGTAGACATGTAGGTGCAACGTTACTTATATTGTTAAAGGGACCATCAAAATAAAGTGAACCCTATAATTTTTTAATATTTGGTTTAAATTTGCACTTTCTTGTCAACTAAATGTTATTTTCATTTTCATAAGCCCCTCTCACACAGCGAGTTGATCCCAGGAAATTGCTGTAAAATTTCCCTTGTGTGAAAGCAAATATGTCCCGGGATCGATCCAGGGATCGATGCCAGGATGGGACCTAGTAACATCGTCGGGATCAGTCTCGGAACGTGCCCTGTGTGAACAAAAGCCAGGACAGTGCCGTAAGGGGTGTGTCGTAGTGATGAAGCAAGTGTCATCGCACGACTCTGTTGCTCTTCGAATAAAGTTTGTGTTCGTCATCAACAAAGAAAGAACAAAATAATGTCAGCAAACTGGATTGAAGCAGAGACCAGGAGATCCTTACTATCCGTGCTGAAGCTGAGATCGTTCGCCAGCTTTGTGGAACAGTACGCGTACGGTACACATCAAATTCTGACGTCACGTGTCTTTACGGGATCTTTACAGGATCTGTGTGAACATTAACTTAACTTTATTGTTAAGAGGAAAACCCCTTGAGATGTGACATCTCGTTTTCAAGGGGGACCTCACAGATACTCACAGATACTAACATACTCACAGATTCCGGAAAATCACTGGCAGTGTGAATGAACCAAAATCAAATGATCCCGGGACAAATTATCCGTGTATTTTCCGGAATATCTGTGTGAAATTGAATGAATTTGACATGATTTGGTTGTTGGACTTGTCCCAGCACAGCGACATCGACCATGCAGTGAATTATTAGTTATTACTAGACTACAAAACCCTCAAAATTCAAGAAACATTAAGAAACCAAGCACAAAATTACTAGGTCTATGCAGTTCTTGGCTACCATGGGCTAAAGGCACATTTGATCTTATTTTCTTTTAAAACATTAGATGGCACTTTTTTTTCTGTATTTTTAAAATGAACACATTTTCATGACAGTGCATTTATTCAATAAAATCTAATTAAATCATGTTAAAAAAAGAAGCTCCACCCTAAATTTAGTGGGTCATGAGCAACTTGTCTAAAAACAAATGAATAATAAATTCATACAAATTGGCCACCAATTTTCTAAAACATAACCTAGTTATGAATTGGCATGAGAGTGTGTTGTACAATACACAATTTTGGTACTGTGTTGCCACATGGGTTCAAAGGCAATGGGCCCTGGAGAGAAACCGTTTGAGAACAACTGATAGCAGCAAAATATGATGGATTTCTCCTGTCAAGAGCTCACATTTTGACATTGATGCATCCAACTAAATAATTCACTCTTTAAATCAAGTAAACAAATCTTAAAATGAAGCCTGTACATCTGTATCACACAGTACATTGAATTGAACCTGACACTGAGGCATTGTGCTGATGTTTTATTGACAAATGTCGCCACTCGTCAGTTAAAATGTCTATTGTCAGAAAAAGGGGGAGCAGAATAAATCCAGATCTTTCAGTGTGAGTACAGGCTGAGACAGGATAATGGGCTTAACAATAGGCAATGAATAAACATGCTGACATATTGCTTGCCCATGTGTTCAGTGGAGGTTTTGTACCGAAGCGGTGTGCTCCCATCGCTATGCAGATTGCAGAGATTCTGGACTCATAGGGTGGAATGAAAAATTGATGGACATGGCCGGTGTTTTTTGATTGTGTCATCCATAAGAGGAAGGATGACCTTCCAGTTTGAGTGAATCTCACAAAACCTGCAAAAAACATTTCCAGGTTATATTTCATTCCAAAAACCACAATACAGCAATACTTGACACAGAATAGGGTTGAATTAAAGGATAATTCCGGTATTTAGCACTTTGAGTCTATTTTCTAGTTTGTTTTGGATGAGCTAGAGTGGTGGACACAGAAATTTTGACGATGGGTCCTGTCTCGACTTTTTGACTCTTTTAGAATCGCCTCTGAGCGCTTCAGAGTGGCTGTCTATGGGCATGCACAAACATGTGCTTAAAACAACCCTTAACGTTCGTTTTCAAAACTGTGACACTCACCGAGTGCTTAGTGGTGATCGTTGATGTTCCAAAACAAGTAGCGTAGCGAAATACAGTTTCTGTCGTGTTTTATTTGGCATTTTGCAAAATCGCATGATTTTAAATGGAAACGGAAAGGGATCTGTTTACATTTGGTTGTAGTCTTTTCACTCGGTTCTCCGTCTCTCAGTAGGCTAGCGTGAGCAGAGCAACTACGCCAAAGTGGTTGTCGCCATCAAGTGGTCGGGAGTGTGCTAACGCTTCACACTCAAATATCGAGCGGAAGTTTATACGCGGTTGTGAGGTATCTGAAAAAATAGTTCCACTATAGCAAATAACACGGATTGAAATTATACATTGCGCAGATATATTTGTTTTTAATCATCAACGAACACCACTAACAACTCGGTGAGTTGCACAGTTTTGAAAACGAACGTTAAGGGTTGTTTTAAGGACATGTTTGTGCATGCCCATAGACAGCCACACTGAAGCGCTCAGAGGCGATTCTAAAAGAGTCAAAAAGTCGAGACAGCACCCATCGTCAAAATTTCTGTGTCCACCACTCTAGTTCATCCAAACAAACTAGAAAATAGAGTGCTAAATACCGGAATTATCCTTTAAGCTTCAAAAATGCTGGCAAGACAGTGGCAAAATATTTAATTCAATTTCCCCAAGAGAGCCATGGCAATATAGAACATCTATTATCAAAATAATAATCTACAAGAACAGTCATGGACTAAGCGATTTTACCGTTTATAAAAGCCTAATTCCTGTGCCCACAAGAAAAAGGACAGTATGTAATTGTTTGGTATAATAATATTCCTATTCCATCTTAACATGCAGAGACAACTAAAAGTGACCCATTTGTAGGCTGACTTCCAGAAGGATATTTTTTTTGTGATATTGTGAGACTGTGGCTCTGTTTACTTGTGTGACCCAAAAACATAATATGATTTTTTTTGCAAGTATTTCTATAAAAGCATCTGGCAAAAAAAAAAATATATATATATCTACCAGTACACAGGTCATCTGTAAAAGTTAAGGTAATGCACCACTCAAGGGGTGTGCGCTGCTGAAATCATTTGCATATAATTATACAGTATTTCTAGGAAGTGCAGAGCTGCATAAAGTACAGCTCTTTCAGTTCTAATCTGCTGGGAGTTGGTGTTCTGCATTAGAGCTGCTGTTCTGAGCACACAGTCCCACAGCGTCAAACCTCCACAGCAAGACTGATATTTTTAAAGTTGATAAAAAAAAGAAGGAAATAGTTTGGCAGAACACTCATGAAATGCTTGTCAAGGTCACTGCACCATTACCCTCCCCTATTTTAAAATAACCAATAGCGTTTATATCACAGCCCCAATGGAAAGCATATTTATACTGTCTGAATCGTTCCCTATAGTGCACTATGTGCCATTCACCATGTAGAAAATAGTAAATGTGTGAACAAGTGACCGATTTCAGCCGCAGCTTTAGCGTCTATTTATAATGTAGGGGGCGGAGCTTCAGATTCTAAAGAGTGAGGTCGTATGAATTCGTACGAATTAGCCAGCTTTTAATCACTCGTACAAATTCATACGAATTGGTCGTGAGATAGCATTGGCTATGCTGATGACTCTCATGTGACCATCTTATTCTTTTTTCTGTCTTATGACCTTTAGATTCCTCTCCGACAAATCAAAAAGGAAGTGTGCCCATCCCCTCAAGCTCAACTTGAACTGGTCTCTACATCCTTCTAAGAAAGAACCAAGACTTCTCAAACCAATTCTTTGTCAATTTAGATTAAAAGTAACAAATATGATGCCTTGTTTGTTGATCATGTGTTTTACATAAAGTGTGGTTCTACTATGCATACATGCATATACTTATGTTTGCATAGGCAATAAATTGTACAATATCAATGACTTGACAGCATCTAAAAGTAAATTATTTGTGTATGAACAACTTATATAGGTGTACGTACACATGGAATTCATGGAACTTATCGGTTAATACCATTGTATTTATGATCATTGTGATTGCTCTCAATTATTATTTTTTTAACACAGTTGGCTCATTTACTTAATTTAACATTATAACATGCTGTGACAAAAAAAAACCTATAAAATACTCCAAAAACGCAACATAAAATTGTCATAAAAATAATTCATTTTCTTAAATGATGTATATTTAAATAAATAACTTAATTTATTTTAATTAATTTAAATAAAACTTTTATATTTGGTTTAATTTTACATATGTCAATTAAACAATATTTTAATCAGAGTTGAGATTACTCAAATGAATGAATATGATGTGATTATATAGTCAATGTATTTAAAGAACAATATTGTCACAATGCAAAAACTATGATTACAACAAAAATATGACTCTGAATGTACTCAGTAACTGTTCTGCATTGGTCATGTATATCCCACGCTGTTACGTTGAGTTTGCTCTCTTGGATATTCCTATTTGCATTGTTTAACACATTTTACACAATAACTGAACTGTTATTGCGAACTACCTTCGTCTTCTTTGCACTAATTACGTTACACTGCCATTGTCCAACAGAATACAACTTTTCCTAGTTTACACTGCTAACCAATAACCACTGCCTTTTATGTTTTCAATCTCAGTCAGCAATTTAATTACATCTACATATAACTTTGACTCACTTTCATAGTTTGCACTTGCACAGTATACAAACTCGGTATCAATTAATGTTTTTTTTCCTATCACTGGCATTAAACTTTGTAAGCATTATGCTATTTTTGGATCAAATAAGCATAATCAAAGCATGTAAGTGACCTCAATGTCGCATATGTCCTGGCCTCCAAGTGCCCTTAAGTCCCCATCAAACACTCCAGCTAGACTGCTGCAACACTGGGTCGTCTAGCTCATTAATCTCTTCACACAAAGAGCTCCCGCTGAAAACTCTCCACCCTTGTCCCTTAATAGTGTTCATCAAACACTAATGCCTTTAGCCCAGCAGTTTCATTCCAACTCACATTTTCAAGGAGGCAATGGCAAGGGGATTGCGAATCTCAAGATATTTCGATGTGTGAACAAGTTTAAATGAGTGACAAAACATCTTCAGCACAAGGAAAACGTACTCGGTTACTAACGTAACCTCGGTTCTCTCTAGAGAGGGAACGAGTACTGCGTAATATCTTACGCTATGGGGAATACTCTTTTCCTCGAGATATTGAAGCCAAAAATTATCCTTAATTTTTTAAATATGCAAAACGCTTTGCAGCAGCAAGCAGACAAGGGCGAGACAGCTCGCGCGCCCATTGGCTGCCTTGCTGGAAAAGCAGCAGCCTATCGAGTGAGGCACTGCGTGACGTAATGACGAATGGGGGCGCTTCGCGCCCATTTCGTCATGTCCCGCCAGTAAAGGCGTGGTCTCGCCCTATAATACCCTCGATAGCTGTATTTCCTCTGATTTTTCAACGCCGAAGCGAACCAGAGCGTATTCCAAGCACGGCAAGATACGCAGTACTCGTTCCCTCTCTAGAGAGAACCGAGGTTACGTTAGTAACCGAGTACGTTCTCTTACGAGAGTATCTCTCGTACTGCGTAATATCTTACGCTATGGGGAACACCATGCAACACGCCGTGCTGGTAGGCATGCAACACGCCGTGCTGGTAGGGATCCAACACCAAAGTCCCAGGGGCCGAAGCCCGGGGCGCATATAGTGCATAATCACCATAAACTCACAGAGAGTGAGGGAAGAGAGGCTAGAAGCATCATTCCCTGTAAATAGCATCCGAAGGAGCTGATCATGTGACAAATAGACCATACCGTCAGGGTGAACATTCAGCCTGAACTGGGTGGCCACAAGTGTGTCGACATTTTAATGAGCTGCTGTACCGGTCAGTGAGCAATACGCAGGTCAAACTCAGTATTTGAGCCGCACAGCGGGCAGATAGCACTGAACTTTATACCGCCAAAAGCTTAGCTTGCACGGCGGGAACCTCCAGGTTATAGTATTTTATAAATGTAGACGGGGAGGCCCAGCCCGCGGCCATACAAATATCTTGCAGGGTAACCCCGCTAGACCATGCCCACGAGGAGGCCATGGCTCTTGTGGAGTGCGCTCTAACACCCAAAGGGCACTGTAGGCCCTTACAAGTGTAAGCCAGCGCTATGGCACCGACTATCCATCTGGATAGGCTCTGTTTCGAAGCGGCAAGTCCCTTAGCACGGCCGCCAAACGAAACGAAAAGCTGCTCAGTCTGTCTGAAACCAGACGAGCGGGACACATAAGCCCTTAGTGCCCTGACAGGGCAAAGGAGACTCGCGTCCTTCTCCTCATTGAGAACCGGAAGGGCAGACAGGGAAATCACCTGTGCCCTGAACGGTGTGTTGAGGGATTTTGGCACGTAGCCGTGCTTCGGTTTGAGTATGACCTTTGAGTCATTAGGTCCAAACTCCATGCATGACGCGCTCACTGAGAGCGCTTGCAAGTCCCCTACGCGCTTCACTGAAGCGAGAGCCATAAGAAACGCTGTCTTGAAAGACAAGTGTTTGATGTCTGACGACTGGATTGGCTCGAATGGGGCACCTTTCATGGCCTCCAAGACCGTGGAAAGGTCCCATGTCGGGACTGAAGGGGGCCTGGGAGGGTTTAGCCTCCGAGCTCCTCTAAGGAAATGCACGACTAAGTCGTTCTTTCCTAGTGACTGGCCAGACACCGGTTTTACAAACGCTGCTATGGCCGCCACGTATACTTTGAGCGTGGAAGGGGTCCTGCCCTTATCCAGTAGCTCCTGAAGGAAGGAAAGCACTTCCGTAACCCCGCAGTCTACAGGTGAAAAGCTCTGCGCTTGACACCAAGCAGAGAACACAGACCACTTCGAGGTGTAGAGCCGTCTGGTAGACGGGGCTCTAGCCTGCGCGATCGTGTTTAACACTCCCTCTGGGAGGTCAGCGGGTACCCGTTGATGGCCCATGCGTGCAGGGACCACAAATCCGGGCGAGGATGCCAAATCGAGCCTCCCGCCTGAGAGAGGAGGTCTCTTCTCAACGGTAAAGGCCATGGGGCAGCGCTGGTCAGCTGCATCAGGACAGGGAACCACGACTGGTTTGTCCAGAGCGGAGCTATGAGTAGCACTGGGCATCCCTCCCTCCTGATTCGCTCCAACACCTGAGGCAGGAGTGAGACAGGGGGAAAAGCATATAGGGGGGGCGGCGGGGCCAAACATGGGCCAGCGCGTCCTGGCTTTTCGAGAAGAATCTCGGGCAGTGAGCGTTTTCTTGGGACGCGAACAGGTCCACCTGCGCTTTGCCAAACGTTTCCCACAGCAGCTGGATCGTCTGCGGGTGCAGAGACCATTCTCCTGCTGGGACGTTGTTTCTGGACAGCCTGTCTGGCCCCACTTTTAGGTGACCAGGCACATGCGCCGCTCTCAGCGAGAGCAGGTTGTGCTGAGCCCAGACCAGGAGGCGTTCCGTCAGCCTGTAAAGGTTTCGGGACCTGACGCCGCCCTGGCGATTTATGTACGCCACCACTGACATGGTGTCCGACCGGACCAATACGTGGTGGCCTATTATCTGGGGACAGAAGCGCCTTAGCGCTTTGTCGACTGCTATTAATTCCAAGCAGTTTATGTGAAGGAGCTTCTCCCGTACTGACCATAGGCCAGCTAGCGGTCTGCCCTCGAGCAGCGCTCCCCGCCCCGATGTGGAGGCGTCCGTAGACACCACCTTCACACCCGAGGCGATCCCCAGACTCACACCTGACTGATACCAGTCGGTCACTTTCCACGGTTTCAGAGCTGAAACGCACTGAAGGTCGACCCTGAGGCGAAATAGACCCGCGGTCCACGCCCTGGGGGAACTCGTGCTTTTAGCCATAGCTGCAGTGGGCGCATGCGGAGCAGGCCCAACTGGAGTACGGAGGCTGCTGAGGCCATCAGACCCAGCATTTTCTGAAACCTTCTGAGCGGGACTATAGAGCCGTGGCGGAAGGATCTCGCGACGTGCTGAATATTCAATCCGCGCTCCGGTGACAGGCGTGCTGTCATGGATAGCGAGTCTAACACTGTTCCCAGAAAGGAAATTCTCCGACTGGGGAGCAGTGAGCTTTTCGCCCAATTGACTGTAAGGCCCAGCTCCTCGAGGTGCTCGAATAATGCGGCCCTGTGTTCTATGAGCTCCGTTCGTGAACGAGCTAGAATCAGCCAATCGTCCAAGTAGTTCAAAACTCGCATGCCCCGAAGTCTCAGGGGGGCGAGGGCCGCGTCCATGCACTACGTGAACGTACGGGGTGCTATGGACAGGCCGAACGGCAGGACTGTGTATTGATATGCCTGGCCCTCGAAGGCGAATCTCAAGAATCGCCTGTGATGGGACGCTATTTGTATTTGAAAATAGGCGTCTTTCAGATCTATTGACATGAACCAGTCTCCTTGGCGCACTTGCGCGAGGATTTTCCTGGTCGTAAGCATTCTGAACTGGCACTTCCCGAGCGTTCTGTTCAGCAGTCGCAGATCTAGAATGGGTCTGAGCCCACCATCTTTTTTTTCGGTACCAGAAAATATCTGCTGTATAAGCCCCCTTCGCCCTGAGATAGAGGTTCTATAGCCCCTTTTCTCAGTAGTTTCACTATCTCGGCTCGAAGTAGATGAAACACTTCGCTATACACCGTAGTTTCGACTCGCGCCGTATAACGGCGGGGGCGTCGAGCGAACTGTAGCGAACAGCCTCTCGTTATAGTGTTCAACACCCATTCTGATACCCCGGGAAGCCTTGACCACGCATCTGCGTGAATAGCTAGGGGTAGAATGAAATCTGGGCTCTGGCCGCGGCAGGACGGCGGCTCGAGAGCCCCTGTGTACGGGAACACAGCACCGTGTTTACAGCGTTCGAGGCGGGGGGCACGCTGATCACAGCGGGCAGCCTGGCCGCGCTCAGCTTCTCTATGGCGGGACGCGCAGAGAAAGCGAGCGGGGCGAATCCTGTGGGATTCGGCGCGTGTGAGGGAATGTGGGCACATTTACTAAATGCGGCACATTTACTACACTGAGAATACTGTCAGCTCGCGCGACTAAATCACTGCTGTGTATACAGCGTGCGAGGCGAGACGCGCGCTGATCACAGCCGGCAGCCTGGCCGCACTCAGCTTCTCTGTGACGGGTTGTGCAGAGAAGACGAGCGGGGGCGAATCCCGTGAGATTCGGAGTGTCTGTGAGAAATGCGGGCGCGAGACAGCGGGCACATTTTCTGCACGGAGAACACTCGGCTCGCGCCGACTGAATCAACGCTGTGTTCACAGCGTGCGAGGTGCGCGCTAATCACAGCGGGCAGCCTGGCCGCGCTCAGCTTCTCTGTGACGGGTTGTGCATAGAAAGCGAGCGGGGGTGAATCCCGTGGGATTCGGCGTGTCAGTGAGGAAATGCGGAACAGCGGGCACATTTACTGCACTGAGAACACTGTCGGCTCGCGCCGACTAAATGTGTGTTAGTTTCGTTTTTACAGAAACCAAGGGACACGCATCGTGTAGTGTAAGCGGGCATTGTATGGGCGCGTTCACTACATTTTCTGCACAACCAACATGAGTTGGTTTTATTTGTGCTAGCCCTGCACCGTGGCGGGCTGTGTCTGGGTGTGGGAATGGGCACTGGGACGTGGGCATTCTTACAACACTCGTAACACCATCGGCCGTGGCCGGAACACCAGAAAATGCACTCTTTATTGGATTTATCTGGGTAGCCATAGAAACGGCTTTTGTGCGCAGGCAAGCGGGCTGAGACACCGGCTGCTTCACTGCGAAATACACTGGGACAGTCACAACGCATGGAACTGAACGAGCGAGAAGTTTTGGTGGAAATCCGGCCGCAGCGGGATCTGAACACCGTCACTTTCCTAGAGAGACTAGGAAGGCCTTGAGACCTCGGGCTTTACCTCAATCCTCGGCCGGGGCCCGCGCTGAGGGGGGCGGCGTCCAGCAGAGCGAGAGCGCGGTGTTTGATCTCGGGCCTGGCGGCGCTGCTAGTTAGCCGAAACGACGGCCTTTGTGCGCAGGCAAGCGGGCTGTGGAACCAGCTTGCTCACTGCGAAATACACTGGAACAGTCACATTGCTTGGAACTGAACGAGCGAGAAGTTTTGGTGGAAATCCGGCCGCGACTCGAGCGAAGCCGGCGGGCGAACCGGCGAGCTTTGGCGGGCTGGAAATAGCTCGGGCGCGCGCTGGGCGCGGCGCTTCTTGCGGCGCGGCATCACGGCGGGCTGGGATGCGGGCTCAGAGAACGAAGCTAGGCGAGTCCGCAGAGTCACCATAGGCAAGCGTTCACAATGATGGCATCCGTCGTCAGCGAGCGCGGTGGCCGCGTGATCCTCACCCAGGCAGGACACGCAGATGACGTGGCGGTCCTCGTCGCTGAGTGGGGCTCGGCAAGAACCACAGGAAGGCATCTTTAAAAAGACGCAGCTCTTTTAGAACAGTAGAAATGGGTGTTGCGTCACGTAAGCAAACACACACACTTAGCAGAGTAAAGGATATAGTACGCCGGAAAGCGCAGCAGGTACGGCGGTTGAAGGTGGAACCACTACGGCGGTTCAGAAGATGGCACGTCCCGCTGATAAGGCTACAAGTCAACGGCGCGGCTTCTCACTCTGGATCCAGCGATGCGTGAGCTTCGCGTGAAGAGTAGAAAAATCAGAGGAAATACAGCTATCGAGGGTATTATAGGCCGAGACCACGCCTTTACTGGCGGGACATGACGAAATGGGCGCGAAGCGCCCCCATTCGTCATTACGTCACGCAGTGCCTCACTCGATAGGCTGCTGCTTTTCCAGCAAGGCAGCCAATGGGCGCGCGAGCTGTCTCGCCCTTGTCTGCTTGCTGCTGCAAAGCGTTTTGCATATTTAAAAAATTAAGGATAATTTTTGGCTTCAATATCTCGAGGAAAAGAGTATTCCCCATAGCGTAAGATATTACGCAGTACGAGAGATACTCTCGTAAGAGAACACTGATGCATTACATTCTACCAATCATGCAATACTTGTTTACTTGACTCATCTTTGGTGACTTGTCCTTCCCTACGTTGGTGTAGAATAGAAATAATAAATCTATCTTTTAGCAGTCCAATTCATTTTAATGTCATATTTGCTTCTGGACACCCATTTTGTTTGCTCCATTCACTTAAAGGGGACCTTTTATACCTTTTTATTTCAAAGTCTTGATTTTTTGGGGGGGGTCTACTAGAATAGGTTTTCATGCTTGAATCTACAAAAAACAAATTATTTTTTCACATATTTTACATTATTGCAGCTTCTCTCATCCTAGTTTGTTTGTATCGCTCTGGGGTGCGTTTCCCAAAAGCACTGTTAGCCAACTAAGGTCGCAAGTTCAGTCGTTATCAGCATAGCTCAACGAGTCTGTTTTTCTCGAAACCATCGTTCCAACAAACATTTAAAAAAACAGCATCACAAAGTTGTGTGTTTGGAACGACAGCTCTCCATCTGTGGTTAGAAGCATAGTTTCTTGTTAGATCTGTTTATTTTTCGACTCTTTCCAAAGAGTTTCCAAATAGTAATTACTTTATGAACTTCTGTACTTGCAAGATTGAAAATATTAGAGAGAAAATTATAACTATGCAACCATCTACTACAGTATCTCATCAGGCAGTGCATTGTAGTGTCCCTGAGGAAAAACAATCTATTCATTCGTTGCTATAGGAGAGGAAGAATTCTAAAATCATCTAAATCAACAGCATGTATGTTAGACCCTATACCGACTAAGCTACTGAAAGAAATGCTTCCAGAGGTCATAGATCATCTTCTTAATATCATTAATTCATCTTTGTCACAAGGATATGTACCGAAAACTTTTAAGCTGGCTATTATTAAACCTCTTATTAAAAAAACGCAACTTGATCCTAGAGAATTAGTCAGTTACAGGCTGATCTCGAATCTACCCTTTTTGTCAAAGATACTAGAAAAAGCAATATCTTCACAACTGTTCCTTTTTAGAAAGAAAAGGTATCTGCGAGGATTTTCAGTCAGGATTTAGATCGCACCATAGTACTGAGACTGCTCTCATTGGAGTCACAAATGATTTGCTCTTATTATCCGATCGAGGTTGTATCTCTCTATTGTTAATTGATCTTAGTGCTGCATTTGATACTATTGACCACAACATTCTTTTAAATAGATTCGAAAATTATGTTGGCATTAGTGGAATTGCATTAGCATAGTTTAAATCATACTTATCTGACAGTTATCAGTTTGTAGCAGTAAATGAAGAGCTGTCTTATCGATCACAAGTTCAGTATGGCGTACCACAAGGCTCAGTACTAGGACCGCTGCTGTTCACTTTGTACATGCTACCCTTGGGAGATATCATTAGGAAGCATGGCATTAGTTTTCACTGTTATGCCGATGATACTCAGCTCTATCTCTTCGTGCAACGACAAACCTTGCCACTTCAAGAAATTAACGGAATGCATAGCTGATATTAAAATTTGGATGACTAGTAATTTCTAACTACTTAGTTCTGAAAAAAAAACTTTTCTAATGATTGGACCAAAAACCTCCGCACGTACTAACCTAAAATACTGTCTAACAATTTATGGCTGCTCTATCAAATCTTTGTCGTCGGTTGGGAACCTGGGTGTTACGGACGAGGCCTACGCCAAAGAACTTTATTGCATATATTGCTTGCTGAGCTGTTAATAAAATACATAATTGTACAGTATCTTCTCTCCCGAGTCTTTCTGGTAGAACTTAACTGAGCTGGTCGATGACATCGCGGTTTTCTCGAGAGCGGCTATACGTATATATATATATAAAACTAAATTAATAACTTTTTTTAAAACCAAACTGAAACATCACTGAGCATACTTAAGCTGGACTGTGGTGCGATTTTCATCTGGAAACAAACTTTTTTCCATTGTTTTCCTGTTATCTCTGTAAAGCTGCTTTAAAACAATCTGCATTGTAAAAAGCGCTATATAAATTAGTGACTTGACATAACTTGACTTGTTTGCATGACATGAGGACATTAAATAGATACTTATCTTGAGCTAAAAAAGCAAGCTGACATTCAGTGCAATCTATATCTTTTATTTAGAATACATACAAATTAAATTTACGTCTTTTAGTTTGTTAAGAGATTTAAAGCACCTTTTTTGAAGAGTGCGCATGTGCGAACGTGCTCTAGTACGTAAGAACGAGCCTATGACTGAATTTGGATGAAAAAGGAGAAATAGTCATCAGTCATTAATTTGACACTTGCCAAACACTTGCCATGTCAGTCATTTATAGCAAAACATGTATCATTAATTCGATCTCAAACAAATTCATTAAAAGTAGGTATTACTCCACTATGTGCGTGACATCATCAACTAACGTGGTTGAATGAACAATTTGCAACAATATGATTTCGGAAAACAGTCGAAAAGTCAACAGTCGTGACTAGCTAGTTAATTTCTTCAATGATGCATTGTACTATGGTAGAGTTATGTTGTTGTACGGAAAACACACCCCTGTTTAGTTCCTGTCACTATGAACCCCCTCCTTCCAAAAAGTGCAATGCACTCTGATTGGTTGGCTCGACCAGTGTGTTGTGATTGGTCAACTGCTTTGGGTGTGTTTGGGAAATGCCCCGCCCCTTACCACACTACTAACTCAACCAGGTCTCTACCAAATTTTTTTTTTTTGTGTATGCCTTGGGCGGGAGTTATTTAAATGAGGAATATTGTGACTTGTTCGTTCCCAGAAGAAAACTCAAGACTACAATGGAGGCATTTCAGGGAGTGACACTAATATAGAGAATAACTCCAGCTGGAGAGACTTCGTGCTTTGTAACTTTGCAGACATTTTTCATACTCAAACAGCAACATTACACACTAAAGAAATATGAAAAAGCATAATAGACCCTTTAAGCAGTAAAAATCATGTGACAAATTACCATTTGAAAATTGCATCACTGTACATTGTGTATACAGTATATATATATATATATATATATATATATATATATATATATATATATATATATATATATATATATATATATATATATATATATATTACCATTTATTACCATACACTTTTAAATGGCTTCAGAAGACTTGGAATATAGTGCATGAGTTGTATGAAACAATTTCCGTGATACTTCTATGGTATTTACGTCTCAGCTGCAGGTAGTGGGAAAAGCCTTGGGAATTGCTGAAGAGCTTAGATTCTGTTTATCTCACTCTTTCAAGTGTTATATAGAAGAAGCAAATGAGATTACATTTTTTTTATAACTCAGTATAATTTGCAGCATATTTGTATAGTGAGAGAACACAAACATCTATGAATAAAGAATAAGAAGAGACAGGTAGATAATAAAAACAACAAAAAAAGACAACTATGTGCTTCAACGGGATCGGAGCTTGGCTGGTTAGCATGACATTATCTGGCTACAAACAACATCAAATTGTTAATAAAACATTACATAGTGGTAGATTTTTTACCAGTGCCTGTTTGCTTTTTGGAAGTCTCAAAGAGTTAAATGGAGAATTGCCTTGATGTCCTGCAGCTTTAGAGTGATTTGCCACTAGGCATTCCAGTGTGGCTCTAAAATTCAATGAAAATTCTAATTGAACTTAGATTTAAAACATTGTACCTTTTGGGTGTCCTGGTCCAGTTGAGCAATTACCACTGAGCTGAATGGGAATATAACAGAGAACTCTCTCCAGATATTATAGACCTTTCTTTGATATAGCCTTCGGTGTTATTTTCATCATTGTTCCCACCTCACAGAGCAGAAACTTCAGTGCCAAGGACAGCGGTTCTAACAAAACACATGGCAGACTGACAAAGAAAGAAAATCACTCACAGCTGAGGCCACTTCAAGCTCATCAACTCCGGCTACAAAGGAAGCATGGGTGGCTTGGTGAATAACTTACACATTACCTATTGATGTCTTGCTCCTGACTCTGTAGCCAATAAGACTGAACTGTGGCCGCTGGCAATGCGAACCCATTTGGAGAGTTTCTTTGCAGCGCCAACTTTTCCATTTTCATAAATTATGTGCTACTTTGTTCTGCTCCACCACAGAGAGAATGACTGCACCACTGAATGTTGAAAGATACTGTGAGATTTTTTGAGATACTGTGTTCGGTGGGTGGTGAGGCTTTTGCTGTCACAAAGTTTCATCTTTCTCATATAAAAATAAAACACAAAAAGAAGGATGATATATACAGTGGCAGGTTGCAGTTTTAGTTACTGCTACAATTAGGGGTATCCCGATCAAGTTTTTTTTTACTCCCGATTCGAGTCATTGAATATCGAGTAGTCCCGATCCGAGTGCACACTTCAAGTACATTAAAGCTATTCAAACCAATCCGATGTATACAGGGATGGACAGAGTTTCTTAAGGGCTCAAATGTAAAACAGGGGCATCTATAAAGACATTGGTAAATGTAAACAGACTTTTTGGTCACAATTATGAATATGGGATTACTGATATAAACTTACTGTGTTTTATATGTACAATAAACAGAATAAAGTGGAGATAAGGCTTCTGTGTCAAAATACCAGTATGGCAGTCAATTCTAAAGCAAGACGCAACTTATAGCAATGCCATAAAACAACGACGCCACAGATAGTCTGACATCACTGCAAGGCAGATCCAAATAAAAAAGTAAATAAATTACTTTTGAGTGAAAATTTGCATGAAATATGTCAAACGCAGAAGCTTTTTTTTTTTTTTTTTACTTCAGAATGGTACAAAACTGTTTGCCACTTGCTTTGTGAACACAAAAAAAATAAATAAATAAATAATTGAATTTGTTTTGAAAAGTTTAAATGGTCCTGAAAAAAATAGTCACACTTGTGCTGCTCTCGGTCAAAAATGATCACATTGGAAATGAATGGGAGACACATTTCTAGTGGAAGCGTTTGGTACTGCGACCAAACAAAATCGTACTGAAAGCTAATTTTGTGAGATATCAAGCTCACATTTGGAACACAATTTGTTTATGACTTTGATTGTCTTGCAGTTTTAGAGAAAAGCGTGTTTTTGAAAATATAGATTTCATATAAAAAAATTAAAATAGTATTTTTGTGCATTTTTCAGAACAATAAACATACAATTCTTTAACTTTTTTTAAGTTCACCTTTTAAAACTTTTTCATTTCAGCAATAATTTGCCAAGTGTTATCTTTAAAAAGAGATCAAACTCAAGTCTGTGCTTTAAAGCATTCAAGATTTATGACAATGTTTAAGTTGGAAATAACATTTTCAGGTCTATGCCCAAAACGACTGCGTAAATATAGTGTAGTACAATAAATCCCCTAAAAATATTAAATAAATAACATTATCAAACTAAAATATAGTACATTCCTTTCATTGAAAAATAAAAAAAAACTAAGAATTTTTGACCCCTTATGCGAAGTGCACCAGAGGGTTAAACGCGTGTGTGTGTGTGTGTGTGTGTGTGTGTGTGTGTGTGTGTGTGTGTGTGTGTGTGTGTGTGTGTGTGTGTGTGTGTGTGTGTGTGTGTGTGTGAATTGATCTCATTGGTTCTCGCGCATCGCGCACACACGTTTGAGCTTCTTCTTTATCTTTTAATGGCGGTCGGCAAACCCGATTGAAGGTGCATACTGTCACGCACGAAAGCTGCGTGACAGCTAACATCAAATAAATGATCGGACTTATGGAGCCTTCACGTGCTATTATGGTAAATACCAAAAGCTGACGTGGAAAATGCACATGAACACCCCCTCATGAGGTATTTTCCACTGGGCAGCTCAATGAATATTTTGATGCACAAGTTGCCGAGATGAGATAACCTTTGACCTTTTCAAATGGCGGAGAGCAACGCAAGAGTCGTGAATGGTAAGGATTGTACACAACTAAACTTTTTTTTGCCACTGTTAGCGGATAGTTTTTGTAGCCTATACAATGTTGTGTCATTAACAATTGTAATATAATGCGTTAACACTCAGTGTTAGTTTTAAAAATACCGTTATGGTTTGGTGTTACCTACCCAGAGCTGATGCTAGCTAGCAGTCAATAGGAGCCTCCTAGTAATGAGCTGGTAGGAAAGATTAGGCTAGTAGCTATGCTTCACATAAGGGTACACCTTGAGTTTGCAGCTAAAACAGAAATATAAGCTCTATTAACTCCCTTGTTCTTAAAAACATCTCTACTATTCATGATCTAGAAAATATTTATTTACCGTTTGAGTTTTGATAAATCATCTTCCTGCTGTAGCAGATGACTTAACTGTAAGCAATCTAAAAATGTTTTAGCCAAATAACAGGTCTGGATCTGTGAGTCCATCTTTTCACCACATTATGACAACAAAAGCACTTGAACACAACACACTGGTAAATACCAGTTCACAAGTGGAAAATATCAACTTTTCCATAGCACGTGAAGGCAGCATTCGAATAGCCAGCTTAATTGGCTTCGATACCGATCCTTGAGAGCGGCTTGGAAAATCCCTAGCTACATTATTTATAGAATTACTGAAACTGAAGTATTCATGCCCAGATTATATGCTGTTGCTAATTTATTTTCAGGTCATTTGTCTTCACTGTGATGCATTTGGTCAGAAAGTGCCAAGAAAGCAGATGAAGATGGGCGATGAACAAGGCAAATTCAATCATCCTTGAACTCACAGAATAAGTAGAATTTATGGGCCAGCTTATATATTATGCGCCCTGATATCTGGAGATGATGATGATAAGTTACAACCTCAGCTTTGAGCCATCCAAAAATCGTTCTCTTTTGTGAATGCGAGGATTGTAAACTCTAACGCACCACAAAAAGCTCATTCAAAGCTTGATGAGTCCGTAGATAATAATTTGACATTCTGACATACTTTAAACAAGTAAGAAAATTACACAGATTTACCAAATTCATTGCATGCCCTGTTGCACATAATGTGTTCTTTGACTCATTGTGGATGAGTCATCCAATGTTGATTTATTTTTTTAAACATGTTTTTTATCCATCCTAGATGTTCAACGTCTATGCACGAATGCATGCTTTAAACTGCAATTTAGAAGAACAGGATCCCTGTGATTACTGTTGACAGCTCTCATTTTTCTTCAAAAGGATGACATGTCATTTCTTATTTCCAGGAGTGAATTGTGCTTGAAAAAGATGAGGTAAGCCTCGGGGAGCACAGCGAAATAACTCTCTGCTCAGAGGGAAAAGGTCATTCCATGAGAACTGCCACAAACACTTTGAAATGTCAATGTGAACATGAGGTGTCCTTCAGCTTCAATATCTCCATAGTCGATTGAATCAGAACGAAACCAAGAAAAAAGAAAACCAAATGCATAAAAACTTGACAGCGAAAAGTTTTTCTTTTTTTCTCATTTAGATGTGATAACCTCTTTCACGAAATGTTTAATTTGGGCCAGTTTGGACCAATGGTAGACATTAAAGATGCTCGGAAAAAAACAGGAGAGTGTCAGTGTATCCTCTATACCTTCATAATTATGAGGCTGAACCTCAATTATAGAACCTCATCTTTATTTTGTAAGGAGAAAAAGGTTGGAGGCTTATTAAACTTTCTGCTAATGGAAGATTTAACAGAATCTATATTTTCCAGTGCAATTAACTTGTGATTAATGCTGTGAGCTTCTGAAAGTGGTTGTCAGTCACTTGCACAACACAACAATCAATGTTCTGCCCAAACAATCAAGCCACATTGAATTGGGCTGTTAATCATGGAGGGTGTCGTGGGGATTGTAATTACATTATGTTGATTACTGATGTGCTACTTCTTTTAGTCGGTTGGATGGACTGATTAAGTGAGATGTTGCTTTGATGCTGGTTACTGTTTGACTTTTGGAGAGTTTGAGATCATGTTGTTTCATGTAAACTACAAGGAAACCAACTTGATAAAACTGTGACTGCAACTGTTAGAAGTCAATGTCACTTTCTCTTTTTAATTAATCTGGAGGAGTATTTTTTGAGGACATCATTTGAAACAGAAAAATCATGAAATAAAAAATGGGAAGCAGCCAGGCTTATCACAAGCTTGAGGGATATGTTTGGTATGGAAGAACAAACAGTATACTGCATACTAACTGGAAAAGTATTATTTGCAATTACTTGCTGTTGCTCACTGGGTCAAGAAATCTTCCAACCTAAGTATTAAACTTACAACTCAGTATCAAATATTGCTGTACAGAAATGTAATATATGTCAATATAGCCTATCTAAATTACATATATAATGTCAGTGCCCATGTATGTCTGCTGCCTATATGAGCATATATGCAAAATTCATAGAATTATGTCAACACATAGACATATATGAAACATATATTTCAAAAATATGCAAAAATGGCCGTTTTCATGTAAGTGCCATATATTTTCCCATATATGCACATAAATGTTAAATATATGTAAGACGCATATGGATATTTGTACTTATTTCCATAGTATATTTATTGTGTGAATACCAAATTCACACAATACATGTATTTTTAATACAATAATGCAGTGTTTTCTTTGTCATTTTTGACAAATACATCCACAAAGTACCATAACCATATGCCACAGCTTTAAAAATGAGAGGGGGTTCAGCGAAAAATCGGCAGCTGGCAGCAGGACGTAGCAACCACTGACGTCAGCAGCCGCTATAATAACCGGAAGTCAGAGGTGGATGCCGCTTTTAGCCAGGCAAATAAGTTATTATATCAATATAAATTGTTTGTACTTATTTAAATAAAATACTTCTATTAGTAAGTATTTTATTTGATTAAAAAAGGTTTATCAAATATAAATCAAGTAACAAAGATCATAGACATAGCCTAGAACCAAAAAACAAACTTTAAGCTACACTTGAAATTTTTAATTTGTATGTGTATAAATATAATTTATGAATGAGTGTAGATGTTTGTTAAATAATGAAGTCTATTTAGAAAGAAATGCCTATGTAATCATATTGTATATTTATTAAATATACCCATTTATTAAACTTAAATAATGAGAACAGGGAAATTCCTTTCAGGATAAATCTCTGTCCAAATAGGCCCTATCTTAATTAAATTATAAATATTGTAGCTAACCTATTTAAAGGTTTTTCATAAAATCAATTGGAGTGTTCAATCCAGGTTTAGAATGTTTGAGCAGTGTGTATCCTATAATTGTCAACAATCTGGCCAACAAACCTGAACTGTTGACGAAACGCGTTCATGCCAGCTAGAAACGAAAGTGAGTGAGCAGCAGATACAGAGCGCTCGTTTTATTGAATCGCGATCAACCTCGTTTTACTGTAGTCCTATAAGGTGAATGCTAAAAGGTTCCAGTTCCATCCAGTTACATGTGATTGGTTGCTACTACTTTGGACGATGCTGATTGGCTGCCACGAAATGGCAGGTCCATCCTAATACGGCAGGGCTTCCGGCTGTCAACGGCAGCTACTTCCTGCTGCCAGCTGCCGATTTTTTCGCTGAACCCCTACTGTTCAAAATGCATCAGTATCACATGCATGTATGTTTACATACTTTTATTAAATATGCGGAAAACAAATATGTATTTCACATATTTATACTTAAGGCTGTCCATATATGCGATAAACCAATACTAGACTGTAATATATGCAGATATATGGATGAACTCAAATATTTTCTTGACATGTTTGGACACATAAATGTTCATATATGTTGCAGGCATATATTGTGTTCTCAGATAAGTCAAATATATGTATAGATTTATGTCATGCTATTTAAAATATACATAGTACATATATGGCCATATATTACATTTTTGTATGGGAAGTGTTGCACAAGTAAAAACCACTTTGTCACGTTTTGATGTGTTCTGTTAATGTTTTGTGATCTTGGTTTCCCCTGTCTTTGTGGTTTTTGGTTTAGTCCTGTTAAGTTTTCCCGCTCCTCGTTTGTGTTCAGTCTCATCACCTGTGTTCAGTTAATTATCCAATCATTTCAAGTGTATTTAAGCCCTGTGTTTTCCCTGAGTGTTTGTCGATCGTCGTCCATGTGTGGTTGTGTGTAAATCCTGATTTCCTGGAGTTTTGTTCTTGTTTCATTTTTGGAAGTTTCATTTTGTTTATTAAACCTATTATATGGAAATTCCGTGTCCTCGTCTTCAGCACCTGCACAAACCCTGACAGAACGATCGACCTTAACAAAAAAATGGAGAGCTGGAAGCAGGCCTTCGTAGGAACCCGGATGGCCATATTTCGTGGGTCCCGTGGAGGTCGTAGTAGGGGATGTGACCGAGTTCTGGTGGTCCCGAGTCCAGTATGGCCTGAGCCCATTGCATGCACGCCAGAGCCTGATCCGTTTGACGACCTTCCAGAGCTTCTTCCCCCAGAGACCGCCGTCCAGCCAGAGACCGCCGTCCAGCCAGAGACTTTTTCCCCGCTGGTCCCGTCCAGCCCTGCCGAGCCCTCACCGCTGGCCCCGTCCAGTTCCGAGTTCCCCGATGTGCTGGCCCCGTCCAGTTCTGAGTCCCCCAATGTGCTGGCCCCGTCCAGTTCCGAGTTCCCCGATGTGCTGGCCCCGTCCAGTTCCGAATCCCATGATGTGCCAGAGCCCGTTGACCCAGAGCCAGAGCCCGTTGACCCAGAGCCAGAGCCAGAGCCCGTTGACCCAGAGCCAGAGCCAGAGCCCGTTGACCCAGAGCCAGAGCCAGAGCCAGAGCCAGAGCCCGTTGACCCAGCGCCAGAGCCAGAGCCCGTTGACCCAGAGCCAGAGCCAGAGCCCGTTGACCCAGAGCCAGAGCCAGAGCCCATTGACCCAGCGCCAGAGCCAGAGCCCGTTGACCCAGCACCAGACCCAGAGCCCGTTGACCCAGACCCAGAACCCGTTGACCCAGCGCCCGTTGATGTCAAGTCAGTTCCCGATCATGAGCCTGTCCTCCCCAAGAAAATTTTGGGGGGGCGCCATACGCCTTCGCCGTGGCCGGCCAAAGATCCACGGAGGCCGGCCAAAGATTCACGGAGGCCCGAAAAGATAACACCGCCATGGCCGCCTGAAGGGTCTGCACCGCCATGGCCACCTGAAGGGTCTGCACCGCCATGGCCACCTGAAGGGTCTGCACCGCCATGGCCACCTGAAGGGTCTGCACCGCCATGGCCACCTGAAGGGTCTGCACCGCCATGGCCACCTGAAGGGTCTGCACCGCCATGGCCACCTGAAGGGTCTTCACCGCCGTGGCCACCTGAAGAGCCTGCTCCGCCTTGGACGCCCGAGGGTCCCACAGCTCCGCCCTGGACGCCCGAGGGTCCCACAGCTCCGCCCTGGACGCCCGAGGGTCCCACAGCTCCGCCCTGGACGCCCGAGGGTCCCACAGCTCCGCCCTGGACGCCCGAGGGTCCCACAGCTCCACCATGGCCACGCCCACAGCCTGCTCCGCCTTGGCCACGCCCACAGCCTGCTCCGCCTTGGCCACGCCCACAGCCTGCACCGTCGTGGCCACGCCCACAGCCTGCACCGCCGTGGCCACGCCCACAGCCTGCTCCGCCCTGGAGGCTTCCTGCACCTGCACCATGCCCTCGTCAGCCTCCAGGGCGCCCACCCTCCCACCCCTTTGGATGTTATATGGCGCGAGGACGCGCCTTCGGGGAGGGGGGAGGTAGTGTCACGTTTTGATGTGTTCTGTTAATGTTTTGTGATCTTGGTTTCCCCTGTCTTTGTAGTTTTTGGTTTAGTCCTGTTAAGTTTTCCCGCTCCTCGTTTGTGTTCAGTCTCATCACCTGTGTTCAGTTAATTATCCAATCATTTCAAGTGTATTTAAGCCCTGTGTTTTCCCTGAGTGTTTGTCGATCGTCGTCCATGTGTGGTTGTGTGTAAATCCTGATTTCCTGGAGTTTTGATCTTGTTTCATTTTTGGAAGTTTCATTTTGTTTATTAAACCTATTATATGGAAATTCCGTGTCCTCGTCTTCAGCACCTGCACAAACCCTGACACACTTATTGAACCACAATTATTTTCTGGGTAGGGGAAATGCATTTGTAATCACATGCAGTTACTTTACATGTAAGTACTATGTAAATACACAGTACTTACATTGTATCAAATGCTAGATTTGTTTAAAGTATTAAAGTGTGCCCATGATCAATTCGCTTAAATAAAACTACCAATTGTTTGGCAGTTTTTTCTTAAGCTTATTTTATTTAGATTCCATTTCAATACTTGATTTCTATTTACTGCCTCCTTACCGCTGACCTGAAGTCTGGTTTTATCACCCCAAAAATACCAAACATAGTTGTTAATATTAATGTTGTTTGCCGGTCTACCATGCAAATCCACTAAAACAGTTCATTTTCTCGAGGTGAGGAAAATATTGTAGCTGCATTGCAGATATGAAATTCATATTCTAGAGCTGCCTCTTGTTCTGCACTCCAGAGACCATCAAGTGTAACAGATGTCTCTCCTTGTGAAGGTCCTGTCACATGACTTGCATCAGGGCTTCAGCACACCTTTCATGCAGGGCTTTGACCTCCATATAAAAAAGTGTTGCAAAAAGCTTGAAGGAATGGCGATTTTTTATTTGAGGGTCGACGGTCTTGTGAAAGGAGATGCTGTACACTATGAGCAGCTTTAAACAGTCAAAATAGCGCAAGAAAATAAAGAGGTTGATGTGTATTTGAGCATAAAAAGTCAGTGATGCATCACAGAAAGAAAGCAATTACTCATTCAATATGCATTTGATGATCGCTTATGTTTTACTGGAACTCAATGTACTTACATGTGCGCATGATCTCTCTTCCATCTTGTTTATATTTTTGCACATCATGTCATTTGTCTGCTCTTCATTGGTTATGCTTTGAAAGGTCAGTGGCAAACTGGGCCAGTTTGTTTAAATTTGGAGCATCGCCTTACAATGGTTGACCTGCATGCACTTCAGAACTGAAAGTAATGCTATAGCTTGACGCTTTGCCGCATAGTGTGTAATACATTAGGGAACAATGAAGCGCATCATGTGAAAGGGCCTATTTTCCGAGATATGTGGTGATGACATCATATAACAACATGGACCAAAATGACATTTTTGTCCTGATTGAGCATGGAAGCTGGAACGCCTGGTGTTGAATGGTTTTTTTAAAAAATATATGTGTGTGTGTGTGTGTGTGTGTGTGTGTGTGTGTGTGTGTGTGTGTGTGTGTGTGTGTGTGTGTGTGTGTGTGTGTGTGTGTGTGTGTGTGTGTGTGCTTGTTTTTGTGATATATGAGGACACAACTGTGTATAATGACATGGGTATTACACTGGTATTACAACTTACACGTGATATATGACGACATTGCATGAGTCCTCATATTTCAAATAGCTTAAAAAACATAAAAAAACAATGTTTTATTAAAAATGTAAAAATCCAGCATGTCTCCTGTGATGGGTAGGTTTAGGGATAGGGGCAGTGTAGGGGGATAGAATATATAGTTTGTACAGTATAAAAACCATTACGCCTATGGCATGTCCTCATAAATCACAAAAAACAAACTGTGTGTGTGTGTGTGTGTGTGTGTGTGTGTGTGTGTGTGTGTGTGTGTGTGTGTGTGTGTGTGTGTGTGTGTGTGTGTGTGTGTGTGTGTGTGTGTGTGTTGTATTGTGTTGTCATTTACTTTGTCCAACACTTTGGTCAGCTTTGCAGTGTTTAAACATGCTAAAAAAAAGAAAAGAAAAGAAAAGAAAAGAAAAGAAAGAAAAGAAAAGAAAAGAAAAGAAAAGAAAAGAAAAGAAAAGAAAAGAAAAGAAGAAAAGAAAAGAAAAGAAAAGAAAAGAAAGTAAAGCTAGTTCTAATAAATCCCACTGAAGGCAACTAAACTACTGTATATAAATACGCATATTAGTCAATTGATCATGTATTATTTTACTTTATGTTTTGATGATTGTAGAGATATGAGATGATGTTTGTAATGAAGTTTCATTGTGAATATTTCACACACACACACACACACACACACACACACACACACACACACACACACACACACACACACACACACACACACACACACACACACACACCACACACACACACGCGCGCGCACACACACACACACACACACACACACACACACATAATGTTTAACATTTCAAACAGCAGTATAGTGCATACTTGACCTCGTTATGTTGCATGTTTAACTCAAGTTTGATTAAATGTATAGCTTGAATGCACAAGTCGCTTTGGATAAAAGTATCTGCCAAGTGAATATAAAATAATTAACCCAATTTTGTGTAAACACATCTGGCAGCCTGGTCAAATAATGAGTCAGAAAGACAAAAAAAAAAAAAAAAAAAAACGTACAAACATTATGCAATATATGTGAAACTGGCCGTTCAGTTTTTCATGCAGTCTGCTCTGGATGTATACAGCACATCTGGGTAAATTCATATGGTATTAGTTCATTTGATTAGCACATTTATTGCATGCATACAGACAATTTTTATATTGTCCACAGCATAGTTACTATATAGAGCAGAAATACTTATTATTGTGAACACAGCCTGCGAGTCGCTCACTGTGAGCAGTTTGTGAAGGTTATGAACGCACACTGCAGATTCACTGCTGAGGGCTGCACACCTGCATGCTACTTCAGATAAAACTCACATTTCGCAATACTGCAGTCATGCAGTCAAACTGCGCTTCGTATTTACTCTTTTTGATTACACTTTATTTTGAGGTGTCCTTATTACAGTGTGATTATACAATTAAGTATACTGAGTAATATTAATCAATAATGTGCTTGATATTTAGGATTAGGAGTAGGGTTTGGTTTAGGGTTAGTTGCATATAATTATGCATATTTATTACTGTACTAAGTACTTGTAATGCGTAACACTGTAAATTAAAGTCTCTCTCTCTCTCTCTCTCTCTCTCTCTCTCTCTCTCTCTCTCTCTCTCTCTCTCTCTCTCTCTCTCTCTCTCTCTCTCTCTCTCTCTCACTCTCTGGTGAATATGAATCAGTAACTGAAGTCAATCATTTGGAAACAATGGCTGTACACTTAATTAATAGAATCGTTTCTGTGTCGAAGGACAATGTATCTATTAATTCTCCAGACTGCTTGTCCTATGTTGGGTTGCTGGAGCTCCCTTGACGGATGGCCAGGATGATGTGCATAATTCAATTATTTATCTGACTCCAATACAATTAATCTGACTACATTACAGCTGTTAGTGTTATATAACCCCTTAATGTTTGAAGGTAAATGTCTTTCTTAAATGAATAGGGATCTGTAGGATTTAAATTGAACATTCAGAAATCACTATAATGTAAAATAGCTAGTCTGAGCCTCCGTGTCTTTCCATGCCGAGGATGACTAACTCAGAGCTTTAGAGTTGAATGGGCAAAGGTCGAAACATGTTTGGTTTTAACTCACTGCTACAGTGAACAGTGAGTGAATGAAAGTTAGTCACTATAGCTTTAAACACAACAGTCAATTTAAACTGGAATGAGGAAGAGCATGATGTTTAATTCACATTAAAGGGATTACTGTTGAACTGAAGAGCTGTAGAGTTGCACCCATATTCAGTCATTATTAGCTGCATTCATAACTCATAATGCAGTTTTCTTACTTTGACTTACTCTCACCTAAGTCGAGGGCCCATTGACATTTTTTCTTTAAACAAATGACAATAAAACAAATAAATAGCTCAAAAATGAGGTGAAACTTTACAATAAGGTTCCGTTTGTTCAAATTATTTAACAAAACAATGCAAAAATACTTTAAAAGCCTTTTATATCTTAGTTGATGTTATTTTCAACATTTTCCAAATATATTCAATTTTGTATCTGTTAATATTATAATTAACCTGAGCTAGCATAAACAAACAATGCATTTTTTATGAACTAACATTAAAGTAAACCCTGTAGTCAACAATTGTATCCCTTAAAACTCATCTTTGATTACCAAAATTACATATTTAAACTTTCTTCATAATAGCTTGAATATTGCCTCATTTAGTATTCGCTGAGCTATGAATATGCAAATGAGCCCCGCCTCCACTCACTCACTCACTCAGAGATCCACTGGTTGACGATCACACGTTGATCTGATTGGTTACAAGGTCGTTTGTGACGTCAGAAACACCAGCGATTTCAAACCGTGTTTTTGAGACTGTCTTTGATTCACTGCAGTTTTAAGGAGAAAATACTCAGCAATGCTGTCGACTTATGAATTTACACATGGTTTGTCTTAAAGCATATTAAAAACACCACATAGACATATAAACAACATTGAAAGCTTGATTTTCACCACCGGGGGTCTTTAACAAATATTAATAAATACTGTAACAAATGTATTGCTCATTATTGTTAGTTAATTGCAGTGTTACCAAAAATGCTATTTTCATTTAGGGTACGTTTACACGACAATAATGTACTAAAAATGGAAAAGTTTTTACTTTGGCGCTTTTCACGTAAAGACGACATCGTTATCAAAATGATCCCAGTTCACATGTATCCGCGAAAACGTACTCGGTTACTAACGTAACCTCGGTTCTCTCTAGAGAGGGAACGAGTACTGCGTAATATCTTACGCTATGGGGAAACACTCTTTCCTCGAGATATTGAAGCCAAAAATTATCCTTAATTTTTTAATCATGCAAAACGCTTTTGCAGCAGCAAGCAGACAAGGGCGAGACAGCTCGCGCGCCCATTGGCTGCCTCGCTGGAAAAGCTGCAGCCTATCGAGTGAGGCACTGCGTGACGTAATGACGAATGAGGACGCTTCGCGCTCATTTCGTCATGTCCCGCCAGTATAGGCGTGGTCTCGCCCTATACATACCCCCTCGATAGCTGTATTTCCTCTGATTTTGTACGCCGAAGCGAACCAGAGCATAGTCCAAGCACGGCAAGATACGCAGTACTCGTTCCCTCTCTAGAGAGAACCGAGGTTACGTTAGTAACCGAGTACGTTCTCTTACGAGAGTATCTCTCGTACTGCGTAATATCTTACGCTATGGGGACCCCATGCAAAACGCCGTGCGGACAGGGATCCAACACCAGAGTCCCGGGGCCAAGCCCGGGGCACATCTAGTGCACAATCACCACAACTCACATAGAGTAGAGGAGGAGAGGCTAGAAGCATCACTCCTTCATAAAAGTCCCGTAGGGGTACCGACCCGTAGGGGTACACATAGCCGCATTGGCGGCCAATAAGCCCGAAGTTCAGACCGCCAAAAGCTTAGCTTGTAAGGCGGGCACCTCCAGGTTATAGTACTTGATAAATGTAGACGGCGAGGCCCAGCCCGCAGCCGTACAGATATCCTGCAGGGAGACCCCGCTATACCATGCCCACGACGAGGCCACGCCTCTCGTGGAGTGCGCTTTGACACCCAATGGGCACCGCAGGCCCCTGAAAAGTGTAAGCCAGCGCTATGGCATCCACTATCCATCTGGATAGGCTCTGTTTTGAAGCGGCGAGTCCCTTAGAACGGCCGCCAAACAACACGAAAAGCTGCTCGGTCTGTCTGAACTCAGCCGAGCGGGACACATAAGCCCTTAACGCCCTGACAGGGCAAAGGAGACTCGCGTCCCTCTCCTCATCGAGAACCGGAAGGGCTGACAGGGAAATTACCTGGGCCCTAAACGGTGTATTGAGGGATTTCGGCACGTAGCCGTGCCTCGGTTTGAGTACGACCTTTGAGTCGTTAGGCCCAAACTCCAGACATGACGCGCTTACAGAAAGCGCCTGTAAGTCCCCTACACGCTTCACTGAAGCGAGAGCCAATAGAAACACCGTCTTAAGGGACAGGTGCTTCATGTCCGACAGCTGGATCGGCTCAAACGGGGCGCCTTTCATGGCCTCCAAGACCGTGGAAAGGTCCCAAGCCGGGACTGAAGGGGGCCTGGGAGGGTTTAACCTCCGAGCTCCTCGTAGGAAACGCACGACTAAGTCGTTTTTCCCCAGTGACTGGCCAGACACCGGTTTAGCAAACGTTGCTATGGCCGCCACGTAAACTTTGAGCGTGGATGGGGTCCTTCCCTTATCCATCAGCTCCTGAAGGAAGGCAAGCACTTCCTTAACCCCGCAGTCCACAGGTGAAAAGCCACGGGCTCGACACCAAGTAGAGAACACCGACCATTTCGAGGCATAGAGCCGTCTGGTAGACGGAGCTCTAGCCTGCGCGATCGTGTTTAGCACTCCTTCCGGGAGGCTAGCGGGTACCCGTTGATGGCCCATGCGTGCAGGGACCACAGTTCTGGGCGAGGATGCCAAATCGAGCCCTCCGCCTGAGAGAGGAGATCTCTCCTCAACGGTACAGGCCACGGGGCAGTGCTGGCCATCCGCATCAGGACCGGAAACCAAGCCTGGTTCGTCCAGAGCGGAGCTACAAGCAGCACTGGGCATCCATTTTCCCTGATCCGTTCCAACACCTGAGGCAGGAGCGAGACAGGGGGAAAAGCATACAGGGGACCGCTGGGTCAAGCATGGGCCAGCGCGTCCCTGCTTTTCGAGAAGAATACTGGGCAGTGAGCGTTCTCGCGGGACGCGAACAGGTCCACCTGCGCTCTGCCAAACGTTTCCCACAGCAGCTGGACCGTCTGCGGATGCAGCGACCATTCTCCTGTCGGGACGTTGTCTCTGGACAGCTTGTCTGGGCCCGTATTCAGGTGCCCAGGCACGTGCGCCGCTTTCAGAGAAAGGAGGTTGCGCTGGGCCCAGACCAAGAGGGGTTCCGCCAGCCTGCAAAGGCGTGTGGACCCGATGCCGCCCTGGCGATTTATGTACGCCACCACTGACATGTTGTCCGACCGGACCAATACGTGGTGGCCTATTATCTGGGGACAGAAGCGCCTTAGCGCTTTGTCGACTGCCATTAATTCCAAGCAGTTTATGTGAAGGAGCTTCTCCCGTACTGACCATAGGCCAGCTAGTGGTCTGCCCTCGAGCAGCGCTCCCCGCCCCGATGTGGAGGCGTCCGTAGACACCACCTTCACACCCGAGGCGATCCCCAGACTCACACCTGACTGATACCAGTCGGTCACTTTCCACGGTTTCAGAGCTGAAACGCACTGAAGGTCGACCCTGAGGCGAAATAGACCCGCGGTCCACGCCCTGGGGGAACTCGTGCTTTTAGCCATAGCTGCAGTGGGCGCATGCGGAGCAGGCCCAACTGGAGTACGGAGGCTGCTGAGGCCATCAGACCCAGCATTTTCTGAAACCTTCTGAGCGGGACTATAGAGCCGTGGCGGAAGGATCTCGCGACGTGCTGAATATTCAATCCGCGCTCCGGTGACAGGCGTGCTGTCATGGATAGCGAGTCCAACACTGTTCCCAGAAGGAAATTCTCCGACTGGGGAGCAGTGAGCTTTTCGCCCAATTGACTGTAAGGCCCAGCTCCTCGAGGTGCTCGAGTAATGCGGCCCTGTGTTCTATGAGCTCCGTTCGTGAACGAGCTAGAATCAGCCAATCGTCCAAGTAGTTCAAAACTCGCATGCCCCGAAGTCTCAGGGGGGCGAGGGCCGCGTCCATGCACTACGTGAACGTACGGGGTGCTATGGACAGGCCGAACGGCAGGACTGTGTATTGATATGCCTGGCCCTCGAAGGCGAATCTCAAGAATCGCCTGTGATGGGACGCTATTTGTATTTGAAAATAGGCGTCTTTCAGATCTGTTGACATGAACCAGTCTCCTTGGCGCACTTGCGCGAGGATTTTCCTGGTCGTAAGCATTCTGAACTGGCGCTTCCCGAGCGTTCTGTTCAGCAGTCGCAGATCTAGAATGGGTCTGAGCCCACCATCTTTTTTCGGTACCAGAAAATATCTGCTGTATAAGCCCCCTTCGCCCTGAGATAGAGGTTCTATAGCCCCTTTTCTCAGTAGTTTCGCTATCTCGGCTCGAAGTAGATGAAACACTTCGCTATACACCGTAGTTTCGACTCGCGCCGTATAACGGCGGGGGCGTCGAACGAACTGTAGCGAACAGCCTCTCGTTATAGTGTTCAACACCCATTCTGATACCCCGGGAAGCCTTGACCACGCATCTGCGTGAATAGCTGGGTGTAGAATGAAATCTGGGCTCTGGCCGCGGCAGGACGGCGGCTCGAGAGCCCCTGTATACTGGGAACACAGCACCGTGTTTACAGCGTTCGAGGCGGGGGGCGCGCTGATCACAGCGGGCAGCCTGGCCGCGCTCAGCTTCTCTATGGCGGGACGCGCAGAGAAAGCGAGCGGGGCGAATCCTGTGGGATTCGGCGCGTGTGAGGGAATGTGGGCACATTTACTAATGCGGCACATTTACTACACTGAGAATACTGTCAGCTCGCGCGACTAAATCACTGCTGTGTATACAGCGTGCGAGGCGCGCGCTGATCAAAGCCGGCAGCCTGGCCGCGCTCAGCTTCTCTGTGACGGGTTGTGCAGAGAAGACGAGCGGGGGTGAATCCCGTGAGATTCGGAGTGTCTGTGAGAAATGCGGGCGCGAGACAGCGGGCACATTTTCTGCACGGAGAATACTCGGCTCGCGCCGACTGAATCAACGCTGTGTTCACAGCGTGCGAGGTGCGCGCTAATCACAGCGGGCAGCCTGGCCGCGCTCAGCTTTTCTGTGACGGGTTGTGCATAGAAAGCGAGCGGGGGTGAATCCCGTGGGATTCGGCGTGTCAGTGAGGAAATGCGGAACAGCGGGCACACTTACTGCACTGAGAACACTGTCGGCTCGCGCCGACTAAATGTGTGTTAGTTTCGTTTTTACAGAAACCAAGGGACACGCATCGTGTAGTGTAAGCGGGCATTGTATGGGCGCGTTCACTACATTTTCTGCACAACCAACATGAGTTGGTTTTATTTGTGCTAGCCCTGCACCGTGGCGGGCTGTGTCTGGGTGTGGGAATGGGCACTGGGACGTGGGCATTCTTACAACACTCGTAACACCATCGGCCGTGGCCGGAACACCAGAAAATGCACTCTTTATTGGATTTATCTGGGTAGCCATAGAAACGGCTTTTGTGCGCAGGCAAGCGGGCTGAGACACCGGCTGCTTCACTGCGAAATACACTGGGACAGTCACAACGCATGGAACTGAACGAGCGAGAAGTTTTGGTGGAAATCCGGCCGCAGGCGGATCTGAACACCGTCACTTTCCTAGAGAGACTAGGAAGGCCTTGAGACCTCGGGCTTTACCTCAATCCTCGGCCGGGGCCCGCGCTGAGGGGGGCGGCGTCCAGCAGAGCGAGAGCGCGGTGTTTGATCTCGGGCCTGGCGGCGCTGCTAGTTAGCCGAAACGACGGCCTTTGTGCGCAGGCAAGCGGGCTGTGGAACCAGCTTGCTCACTGCGAAATACACTGGAACAGTCACATTGCTTGGAACTGAACGAGCGAGAAGTTTTGGTGAAAATCCGGCCGCAGCGGGAACTGAACACCGTCGCTTTCCTAGAGAGACTAGGAAGGCCTTGAGACCTCGGGCTTTAACTCAATCCTCGGCCGGGGCCCGCGCTGAGGGGGGCGGCGTCCAGCAGAGCAAGAACGTCGAGGAACATGGAGCGCTCAGCTTCCGTCATCTCGGATAGCGTTAGCCACAAATGTATCTCACCATTCAGGCCGATGTAATCCACGGCTTGAGAGAGCGGACGCATCGGCTCAGTTTCAATGCCGTCTCCGGAAAGTTTGTCGAGCTCAAGTGCGGACGCGGCGGCAGACGGCGGCCGCTGTCCGTCTGGGAGCGACTCGAGCGAAGCCGGCGAAGCTGGCGGGCGAACCGGCGAGCTTTGGCGGGCTGGAAATAGCTCGGGCGCGCGCAGGGCGCGGCGCTTCTTGCGGCGCGGCATCACGGCGGGCTGGGATGCGGGCTCGGAGAACAAAGCTAGGCGAGTCCGCAGAGTCACCATAGGCAAGCGTTCAATATGATGGCATCCGCCGTCAGCGAGCGCGGTGGCCGCGTGATCCTCACCCAGGCAGGACACGCAGATGACGTGGCGGTCCTCGTCGCTGAGTGGGGCTCGGCAAGAACCACAGGAAGGCATCTTTAAAAAGACGCAGCTCTTTTAGAACAGTAGAAATGGGTGTTGCGTCACGTAAGCAAACACACACACACACTTAGCAGAGTAAAAGGATATAGTACGCCGGAAAGCGCAGCAGGTACGGCAGTTGAAGGCGGCTGGGCCAGCGACTTCAAATGATGGCACGTCCCGCTGAGAAGGCTACAAGTCAACGGCGCGGCTTCTCACTCTGGATCCCGCGATGCGTGAGCTTCGCGTGAAGAATGAAAAATCAGAGGAAATACAGCTATCGAGGGGGTATTTATAGGGCGAGACCACGCCTATACTGGCGGGACATGACGAAATGAGCGCGAAGCGTCCTCATTCATCATTACGTCACGCAGTGCCTCACTCGATAGGCTGCAGCTTTTCCAGCGAGGCAGCCAATGGGCGCGCGAGCTGTCTCGCCCTTGTCTGCTTGCTGCTGCAAAAGCGTTTTGCATGATTAAAAAATTAAGGATAATTTTTGGCTTCAATATCTCGAGGAAAGAGTGTTTCCCCATAGCGTAAGATATTACGCAGTACGAGAGATACTCTCGTAAGAGAACTATTAAAAACAGTATTTGCAACGTTATTTTGAAAAGAAACGCAACGAGACTATACACTGAACATGTAATACACACGTACCACCAACGTTTTCACAAATTCACATTTTTGTAATTTACATGGAGACGGTAACAGTATCGTTTTCAAAAACTTTCAGGCCCCAAAAACACTGTTGTCGAGTAACAGAACGAAGTTTTAAATTACTTGTTGAAAACATTTTCGTGTAAACAGCCCCTTTGAGAAAATTGTATTTAAGTGCATTTGTTGTACATTTTGTAGGGAATTGTGTGTCTTTAGAGCAACCACAAAGAACACCTAAGCAATGCCTTAGCAACCACTCAGAAACCCCTAGCAACAACATAGTGGTGTGCAGAAAACCATTGCAATGCGGTTCATGAAAAGAACAGCCAGCATTACATAACACATTCATTAGTTTTATTTTTCGGCAGATTGCTACACTTCGCTAATGTGATCAAAATGACAGCGTAATCTTTCTCAAATCATAACAGCACACTCAATTATTACATTCATTGGTTTAATATCTCTCAAATGAGGGGAAATGTGAATAAAATCCAACAGTTGACAGTGCTTGCCAGGCGTTGTAGGCAGTCGAGTGGTGGGAACAGTGTGGGCGGTGAGCTTGTGCAAAGATGATCCGGCATATGATTGTGTTTGTGGAAAGAGTTGGGAATCAAGAGAAAGTCAGGGCAATTTTACTCTTTTTTTCTTTACCAGCAGGGGGTACTATGGTTCTCTCAAGACACATATTCCTGTAACACACTTGCCCAGCTGTGCCCATTGAAAACATTATGGATTTTGCCAAGCACAAATGAACCTTACAGCACCAATTCACAGCTGTGATGGGCCGTGGCATGAAGTCTGAATCCCCTCCGTCTGCTCAGCGACCACTAACACTTTCTCACCCACGGTTCAGAAAGCACAGACGTTGTTGTTGCGTCTTATCTTGCTAAAAGAGACACGTGTCAAAGAGTGTGTTTCTGCACTTAAACATTTTGCGGCACTGGATTGTTGTTAAAGGCAAAGGGTTTCATTTTTTCCCAATGATAGTACTTTCTCCTATCCCAGTTTCTGTAGCTATAGCAGTCAGACATTTGTAGGTTGATTCCCTTGAAAAGTGTGAGAAGTGAAAACCTTAACAACCAATGTTTTTATGTTTGGGGTGAGGCTAACCGATAAATGTATCAATGTATCATATCGAGATTTACAGTGTTCACCATTCTGGGTGCCAATACTTTCTCCATTGGCAGCCATTTAAAAGTAGTGATGCATTCTGATGAAACGAACGCATTATATAAATTGCAACTTCTTCATTATATAAAAGCATGAAATGGACTGCATCAGGATCATTGGTGAAAGGCTTAAGACTGTGGCTCAAGCTGTCCTTGTTTGATTCCAGGGAATACTGGAATACAAATGCATAGAATAAAAGTGTCTTTCAAATGTATTAAAATGTGCACAGCTGAGCATCTATCATTGAGATGAATGGGGATCTAGGTATTTTAGACTGCAAGTAATTATTTTTCAAATTCTGTTTGATGGCTCTAGAGAGGAAATTGCATAATGTTTATAAAAGCAAGGAGGGAAACTCATCTCATTCGGTGTAAAGTTCTGTGTAAAGACAGAAGACATGCTATGGCTATAATATAATATATCCATCAAGTTCTTAATTAATAAGCTCAGTTCCTCTTCTTTTGCCTCTCTCGTGTTTATGTTAACACTCACTCATTGGATAAAATTAAAAGTGGACCATTGAAAAGACTCTTTCAGTCCAAACCAGCAGCTACAAATACATCTGAAGCACATCGACCATTTCTGACGCAGATGGAAAATTCCAGGCCATGCCAATCACATTTCATCTAACCCACTCGAGGAAGCCGGCTTCAATCACCTGTCTCTCTGCATGCATGCTTGCTCTTTTTAAAAAAAAAAAAAAAATCGTTTTTCTTTCTTTCTGCATGGCACAAAAGATCCATATAACTCAGTGTTCAGCTGAACACATTATGGCACAGTGCACACATATGTTGACACTGCCTGAATATCTCTATAGAGATATATGTTTGATATATCATGAAAGGATTGCACCTACACAAATTAAATCCACTTGAATGTACTAATGGCTAGATAGTGTTTCGGTCTAAGTCCCTGATAGAAAAAAAAAAAAAAAAAAGACATAATACCTCCCATTAAAGGCCATTAGCAGAATATAAGCTCCTCGGTGTTATCAACACAAGTTTCATACTTAACTGATGTTAATGTGATTTGTGGTGGTATCAGTAGAGCTGCTCTAGATTGGTCCAACAGAAGATGGATTCTGGGAGTGTGGCATATGTGTGCTTGTGGCACACACACACATGAAGATAACACACTTGACTGGGTCATGTGAAAAGTCTGTTTGAGCTTTCAGTGACCCATTTTATGCTCGTGAGTGAGTGTAGATAGTATTGGAGCTAGTTCAATGAGCTAGATTAGATTGCATTTTTAGTTCTGGACACTATTATAGCATTTAAATTATTTGTAATATGTGATTAATTTATGATCATCAGTCCCAAGCATACCATGTTATGATAAAAAGATACATTATCATACAATCCCAGTCCAACTTAACCAAACGCTATTGCCGCTGGCATGGTGCTGCATCATGCATTTTAAAAATAACTCATTATCATTCTTTTTAGGACAAACACACTTTTACACGATGTGCCTCATTCACAAATGTCTCAGATATGTGTATTGTGCAAGTAACATTGAGGAAGAGATTGTAATGACCTGGGGAAATACACAAAACAGCTTTTTTTTCTCAGCGTCAAATTGCTGAAGCCAGTAAACACACCACTGAAGTGTAGACCAGAGCTTTTCAGTTTTATACTGAGGGTCAAACAATTTTCAAAAGTAATTATTGGATATTAAAACTTTCATTGCAAGTTACATGTTAACAGGAGAAACAAACAAAAAATACCCTTATTGTTGTATTTTTTGTTTGCATTTACTTTAACACTTCACAATAAGTTTAATTAGTTAAGATTAGTTGACTACATTAGTTACCAATGAACTGAACTTCTAAAGCATTTATTAACCTTTATTAATGTTAATTTCAACATTTACTAATACATTATTACATTCAAAAGTTGTATTTGTTAACATTAGTTTAATGCACTGTGAACTAACATGAAAAAACAATGAACATCTGTATTTTTATTAACTAACAAAGATTAATAAATGCATTAACAACTGTATTGCTCATGGTTTGTTCATGATTATAAATACAATAACTAATGTTAACTAATAAACCCAATTGTAAAGTGTTACTGCATTTTCAGCTGAACGCAAGTGAAATGCATTTTCACATTTTTAAATTATGTTCCTGGAGGTTAGCTTATCAAAGAAGTTGAATTATTTGTAAAAATGTTGGTAACACTTTATTTGAAGGGGTGTGCATAAGACTGACATGACACTGTCATAAACATGACATAACACCTGTCATAAACATGAAGGAGTCTTTATGAATGTTTATGACTGTTGTCATTAAGTGTCATTCGGTAAATTATGACACTTTCAATGCAAAGTTGACATTGTTTAAAATGTCTTTGTTATGACAACTTGACATTAACAAAGACAAAAATGTCTTTGTTATGACAACTTGACATTACCCAAGACAAAAATGTCTTGATTATGACAACTTGACATTAACAAAGACAGAAATGTCTCTGTTATGACAACTTGACATTAACCGAGAAATCATAACCTTTCAACCACAAACGTTGCGTCTTTCAGAAGCACAGTGTAAACGCATTCCTGCCATCCCCCACAGCATGTGTTTTAATGCTTGAGATGGCTAGCGCTGTAATAGAGCCGTATATGTTTGAGACAGATTAAAATGAACAAATGCAACCCCAACAATTGCCTCCGAAGGCAAAGTACTTGGCACTGCCGTAGCTCTCCATAGAAGTTTTTTAGAAAAATAGGCAGCATATCAATCGTGAGAAGAGATGAAAAAATGTAAGCACTCTCATTCAATCGCTCAGGCACCTCATTAAAAATAAACGTCATCAATGCATTTCTAATAGTTTGATCCTTTGGAAGGGTAATGTGCAGTTTGTCTACATACAGGGGCAAAACAACATCAGACGGTCTTACTCGACTGCAGTATCACTCTTGCTGATGCAGACATGAACTGTTAAAGTGAAATGAACCAGTCAGTCATGATAATGTTTTGGATTTCCACTCTAACCAAAAATTCTGTAATAAACAAGATAAATGTAACCATTTAAAATAAAAAAAATGATGTTTTGTAATCGGTTTTGTAGCAAGGACACCGCCATCTCACAGGGTTGGTTGTCTTTTCTAAGTTCAAAGGATACAGCAGTTAAAGACAGACAGTGGAGGAGTGAAAGATAAAGACAGAGACGGAAAACAAAGATGGAAAATGGAAAGCCACAGGGCATCAGGATACAAAAGGGAGGCCACTATTGCATTGCTCCTGGATGCAAACATTTGTTTTACAGTGTTAAAGCAAAGGACAAAAGAGTCCATTTTCATAAACTGCAGCTCAAAAGGTGGAAAGTACAGCTTCGTTCCCGATACACATTCAGACACAAGTTCCACTGATAGGTCCATCACTGAGACGTCTATTTGATGTCTACACTACATCTGCAAGATGTGTTTTTTAGTGTTTGCTCATCTGCAATTTAGCTCTAAGACGTTTCCTGTCAGATGTTAAATGGGCATTTAGAATGTCTTGAAGATGTTTATTATTTAGAATGTATGTAAAACTGATTTTTCTAAGTTGTTTATCAGATGTTAGTATACAACAGATGTTTACCAGATTAAGGGCTCTTTAGCATACATCTTAGAGACGTACCTGTGCTATCTGGGAAGATTTCCATAGTTATACTTGGATATACAATATGTTGCCAAAATGAATTTAAAATGAACCACAACTATTAAACACCTGCTAATCATTTCACAACATACAGGGATCAAAGCTGAAGCAAACCGGAAAATAAATATTTCTTACTTCGATTCCATGTTTGCCAACCAGGACTGCTTTAATTTTTTGTTTATTATTATTAATATTATTATCTTTAATCAAAATAACTTTCCCTCCCTATTACAATGACATTTCTCTGATGACGAGTTTGTTGTGAGGGCGGGACAACCTGTCACTCACATGAGATCACAGCAATAGCAATTAACAATCCAATCAATCCCTGATGGACAAAATCAAGTCCAGCCCTACATTTTTGCTTCCTAGAGAAGCCATTTCACTTATACAATGAGGAAGGAAACAGTCGGCCAGGGCGGACCAGGCTGTGTACTTACTTAATTTGATTTATAAAGCACTTTTCAACTGCACCTGCAGACCAAAGTGCTATATAATCAGCATATTAAAAACAAACAACACATAAACACAACATGCAACTTACTAATACAGATACTAGACCAAAAGCTACAGACAAGTAATCATTTTTAACACAAGCTTTAAAGCTGCAGTGCGTAGCTTTTTTTGGGTAAAAATGATCCAAAATAAATTTGAGCAAGTACAGGTCCTTCTCAAAAAAATTAGCATATTGTGATAAAGTTCATTATTTTCCATAATGTAATGATAAAAATTAAACTTTCATATATTTTAGATTCATTGCACACCAACTGAAATATTTCAGGTCTTTTATTGTTTTAATACTGATGATTTTGGCATACAGCTTATGAAAACCCAAAATTCCTATCTCAAAAAATTAGCATATTTCATCCAACCAATAAAAGAAGTATTTTTAATACAAAAAAAAAAGTCAACCTTCAAATAATTATGTTCAGTTATGCACTCAATACTTGGCCGGGAATCCTTTTGCAGAAATGACTGCTTCAATGCGGCGTGGCATGGAGGCAATCAGCCTGTGGCACTGCTGAGGTGTTATGGAGGCCCAGGATGCTTCAATAGTGGCCTTAAGCTAATCCAGAGTGTTAGGTCTTGCGTCTCTCAACTTTCTCTTCACAATTTCCCAAAGATTCTCTATGGGGTTCAGGTCAGGAGAGTTGGCAGGCCAATTGAGCACAGTAATACCATGGTCAGTAAACTATTTACCAGTGGTTTTGGCACTGTGAGCAGGTGCCAGGTCGTGCTGAAAAATGAAATCTTCATCTCCATAAAGCTTTTCAGCAGATGGAAGCATGAAGTGCTCCAAAATCTCCTGATAGCTAGCTGCATTGACCCTGCCCTTGATAAAACACAGTGGACCAACACCAGCAGCTGACATGGCACCCCAGACCATCACTGACTGTGGGTACTTGACACTGGACTTCAGGCATTTTGGCATTTCCTTCTCCCCAGTCTTCCTCCAGACTCTGGCACCTTGATTTCCGAATGACATGCAAAATTTGCTTTCATCCGAAAAAGGTACTTTGGACCACTGAGCAACAGTCCAGTGCTGCTTCTCTGTAGCCCAGGTCAGGCGCTTCTGCCATTTCCTGCACACGCCTGTGCACGGTGGCTCTGGATGTTTCTACTCCAGACTCAGTCCACTGCGTCCGCAGGTCCCTCAAGGTCTGGAATCGGTCCTTCTCCACAATCTTCCTCAGGGTCAGGTCACCTCTTCTCGTTGTGGAGCGTTTTTTGCCACACTTTTTCCTTCCCACAGACTTCCCACTGAGGTGCCTTGATACAGCACTCTTGGAACAGCCTATTTGTTCAGAAATTTCTTTCTGTGTCTTACCCTCTTGCTTGAGGGTGTCAATGATGGCCTTCTGGACAGCAGTCAGGTCGGCAGTCTTACCCATGATTGCGGTTTTGAGTAATGAAACAGGCTGGGAGTTTTGAAAAGCCCCAGGAATCTTTTGCAGGTGTTTAGAGTTAATTAGTTGATTCAGATGATTAGGTTAATAGCTCGTTTAGAGAACCTTTTCATGATATGCTAATTTTTTGAGATAGGAATTTTGGGTTTTCATGAGCTGAATGCCAAAATCATCAATATTAAAACAATAAAAGACGTGAAATATTTCAGTTGGTGTGCAATGAATCTAAAATATATGAAAGTTTAATTTTTATCATTACATTATGGAAAATAATGAACTTTATCACAATATGCTAATTTTTTGAGAAGGACCTGTATACATAACCAGCCAGTGTTCAAAACTATCTTCTTGCCTTAGCTCGATTCAAAGCGGTAAGCTTGTAATAATGTTTTTAATTCCAGTGGTACTGGTGGATTTCCGCAGGAAATTTGAGCATGTCTTTGCGTCATTACATCACATCTGTACACATAAAGAAGGAGTCTCCAGCTAGTAGACTATAGCTGTGTCCCAATGTGAAGGCTGCATCCTCCAAAGGCCGCGGACTTCGGAGGATGCAGCCTATTCGTCCTTCGAAGGACGCACCATGTAGCCTTCGTATAGGATTTCCTAATTGTGCATCAGGTGTTCCCGATTACCGCTCCTGGCGCCAAGCAACAGTGCGAGAATACAGCTGCCATCCTGATCATTAATTTGTTATAATTGAGTAAACAGCTATGGAGCCAGAATTGGCTATTGTCATTTTTATGTTTTATATTTTACTGGAGGACATGGTGAGGATGTTTCACTCATGTATTTTCGGCTTAGCCATAATCCATGGCCAGAGCTACGTAAATAATGTAATGAAATATATGAAAAGAAAACACATTAGGCATAGGCTATATATATATATTTCTTCAAGGCTATTGTATTCTTTTTATTATGTAGCCTACATAAATGGACCATGGTGAATTTATTTACGATACTCAAAAAGGTTTTCAACCCCGTAATACGGAGCTCGGGAAGTCTTCTGTGGGAGAAAAAAAAACAATCCGTGGCAGCGGTTTTCCAATCCGTACCAAGGATTTGTAAATTCACGGATTTGTGGCCTCTCCCCCAGTCTGTGCCAACCTGGCCTCCTGTTTATGCGGGATGCATTTCATTATGTTTAAAAAAATGATATTTAGGCCATTTGTCTTTAAAGTCAAATTATATAGGAGGAAAACGTTCAGTATGATAGAATAAGCAATAAAAGACTTCACATATAAAAAAGAAATATAACACAAACACAAGGTTAGGTTATGTAAAAATAAAACATTCATAAATTACTTTATGATTAACATAATAGCCTAGGCCTACTGTCTTCAGTGAACTCAACGCAAATGATAATAATATTATTAACCTACATTTAGGCTACATATTTAGACGGCGCTTTCATCCAAAAAAGGAACAAATAAATTCGTCAAATGTCAGTCAGAATACAGGACTATCACAAATAAACAAGATTTTGACGCAAGTGTGTGTGGGAGTGTGAGCGCGCACTGCATGGCATGGAGGCGCGGCCGCGAACATTTGCATTTTCCTATCAACAGTGAAAAGAAATAATATATATATATATATATATATATATATATATATATATATATATATATATATATATATTATATATATATATATATATATATAAGCTCTATAATTTCTGGTCATACAGAAAAGAATAATACATCATTCGCAACTACTTTTATTTGTCCAAGCTCACATAACAAGAAAACGTTGTGCTTTTGTAAAATAAAATAGCCTAAAACAATCAAGCGCGCTTTCATGATCTCCGTGAACTGGAGCGCGTCTTATAGCATAGGCTAAATTAACTGAAACAAAATATAGCCTAAAGCTTGAAATGTTCACTTTTAAACGAAGAATTAAAATGGCTCGTTATTTATTCAGACACATGTAGGCTATTATCATAAATCATGGTTCCAGAGACATGGCTCTTCTCATTCAGCACTGCGGGAAAAATATAATTTACAGGTTCTAATCTGGCCTTAGAAAAAGTAAGCAAAATCGACATTTTTTCCATAGTAATTTTTGATATTGTCATATAATGTTTCATAAAGGTGCAAAAAGTCATTTTTTATTATTTTTTTTGCGCAGCATTTGTGTAGCCTACAGTTCAAATTTTGGTGTTCAACTTTCCCTTTTAAAAATACAACAACTGTTCATTTTTTGTTTTTCAATTACGGGTTAAAAAAAGAAAAATGAATGGACCCAAAAGTAGCCTACCTTATATTATGAAATATTTAAAAAAAAAATGTAGGCCTATTTGTAGAAAAGTTTGATAGTCAATCAAAATACTAGTAAAATCAAAGACTTTAATCTAAAAACTATCACTAAAAATAGTGATAACTATCACTAAACTATCTTTAGTTTGATATTCAGTGTAAATTTGCATCCATTCGTTTTTCATTTTTTAACCCGTAGGCTAATTGAAAAACGAAAAATGAACGGCTGTTGTATTTTTAAAACGCAAAGTTGAACACCAACATTTGAATTAAACTGTAGGCTACACACCAAACGCTGCACTAAAAATGCTGTCGTCACCGGTGCGCAATGAATTATGAGGTAGATCAGGGTAGGATAGGCCGCTAAGGATCCATTTCTGTATCCTTCCTTTCACGGGGAAAGAAAGGGTGCATTTGGCGTCGCTTTTGAATCAGGGTAGCCTTCGTCGCGCCACGATGACGCAACCGGCCTTCGAATACGGCCTTCGAAGGATGCGGAATTGAATTGGGACAGCCTTTATCACGCCGCAGTGACGAAATCGGCCTTCAAATGCGGCCTTCAAAGATGCAGCCTTTGAATTGGGACAGCCTTCGTCACGCCGCTGTGATGCAATCAGCCTTCAAATGCGGCCAAGCGGCCTTCAAATACGGCCTTCGGAGGACACAGCCTTCACATTGGGACACAGCTGCTATTGCGTGTGAGGATGCTGGAGGTGGAGATTTAAAGCATTTTCTCACAGCACTTGATATAATAAAACTTATTATTTTGTTGGCGGATCCAGAAAGGTTCAAACGACAATCACCAGAGACAACTGTTGTAAAATTGTTGTAAAATGCAAAAGATTTCGGAGAGGCTACAGAAAAAAAAAAAAAAAAGGATACTGCAACCGGACCCATGCGAAAACAAGGATAAATGTAGTCACGCAATGCTGATGTTGAACATTAACAAGTGATTGTTAGATTTAATCAGAACAATTTCCTGCAATGATTTTTTTCCCTTAGTTGGTCAGAACCAAAACAAAACTGGATGTTACTTACTTAATAATAATAATAATAATAATAATAATAATAATAATAATAATAATAATAATAATTAATAATTATAATAATAATAATAATAATAATTTGTTACATTCATATAGCGCTTTATCTGGGACCTCAAAGCACTTTACAAGGAAGGGGCGAATCTCCTCAACCACCACCAATGTGAAGCATCAACCTGGATGATGCGACGGCAGCCATATTGCACCAGAACGCCCACCACACACAAGCTTACTGGTGGAGAGGAGACAGTGATGAAGACAATCAGTATACGGGGATGATTAGGAGGCCATGATGGACAGAGGCCAAGGGGCAGATTTGGCCAGGATGCCGGGGTTACACCCCTACTCTTTCGAAAGACATCCTGGGATTTTTAATGACCACAGAGAGTCAAGACCTCGGTTTAATGTCTCATCCGAAGGACGGTACTCTTTGGCAGTATAGTGTCCCCGTCACTACACTGGGGCGTTAGGACCCACACAGACCACAGGGTGAGCCCCCCTGCTGCCACAACTCATGTAAAGTTGATAATTCCGTGAATAACTGCAATTGCAGATTTCGAACAGAGATGGCGACAAAGAGGAAAAACTGCGGACTGCAGCTTTAAATACATTTAAAAAGTGATCTCTCTTAGTTCAAGAGAAAGATTATTCCAAAGCCTCGGACCCGCAACAGCAAAGGCCTGATCACCTTTTAACTTTACATGAGATTGACCCTGCGAGATTGACCCTGCGAGATTGACGCTGCGACGATGCGACGCTGCAGGGGGCCAGGGCGGATGCAACGCTTCAGGGGCAGAGGCGGCCAGCTTGTCTGAAGACACCAGCATAGATACAGGTGTAGAGGCGGCCATCTTGTCCGAAGACATAGGCGTGGCGGTGGCCATCTTGTCTGAAGACACAGGCGCGGCGGCGGCCATGACAAAGTAAGACTCTGGAAGGGCGGCCATGATGGGACGAGACTCTGGAAGAGCGGCCATGTTGGGACGAGACTCCGGAAGGGCGGCCATGACGGGACGAGACTCCGGATGGGCGGCCATGACGGTACGAGACTCCGGAAGGGCGGCCATGATGGGACGAGATTCCAAAAGGGCAGCCATGACGGGACGAGACTCCCGGAAGGGGGGCCATGACGGGAAGAGGCTCTGGAACGGCGGCCATGACGGGAAGAGGCTCTGGAACGTCGGCCATGACGGGCATGCTACATTCATCCACTGCGACTCCCACACTGAATTCAGAGCCGCTGAATACACCACCTCGGATAAACCACCACAAAAATAGATCATTATACATATAGCAGCAGTGTGGCGTCACAACCACCTGGCCAAACCTCTTCACTGGAACCCAGTTTGTAGAGGATGGAGGCTTAGAGAAGATGGGTGTATTGAACCTGTGATGTTCCAGAAGGCACCAGCACCTAAAGAAGTTAGAGACATCACCCACCTCTACTGTAAAGACGGAAACTGCAACGATGCTACCAAATGCCAGTGTTTTTCAGTGGGCTTGACCTGCACAGAGTTTTGCTCTTGCCCTTTCCCAGACTGTCCAAATATGATCCACTTTGTTAGATTGCCATTTGTTTGATTTACGATAGTAATTTAATTTGTATTGTGTGAAGTTAAGTTATAGTTTAATTAAGTCAAGTCACCTTTATTTATATAGCGCTTTTTACAATACAGATTGTTTCAAAGCAGCTTTACAGAGATAACAGAAAAATAATGTTGTAAGAATATTGTTAAATATAAAATGAAATGTCCCCAACTAAGCAAGCCAAAAGCCAATGGCGACAAAGGTGAAGAAAGGCAAAAAAGGTGACAGGGGCAAGGAACCAAAATTCCATCAGGTGACAGAATTGAGAAAAAAACCTTGGGAGGCCCCAGACTCAGTCGGGGGGCCAGTTCTCCTCTGGCCAACAAACGAACTGTGTATGATTATGATTCAGGCAGCATTATAGGTCAGAAGTCAGATTGGATCAGAACTTTCACAATATTTATCCAGTTCCATCTGGTTGGGGATCGGAGTCATCACGCCGGTATGGAAGCGAGTTTGTTGAGGTGTCCATGAGGCCTTCACAGTGTTGATGAGGCTGGCACTTTAGGGATGCGTTGTCATCGTGTCCATGTGATGGTCTTTCATCAGATCTGGATATGGCCTGGATCCGGCTGACTGTGGTAAACCTCGGGATAAACAGAGAGACTAATATTAGCGTAGACGCCATCCTTCTTATGATGTACCAAGTACAGGATAAGGATTTATGGGAAGTGTTCCCGGTTCCGGCTGATCTAAAATATGCAACCTAACATTGAATTATAGAAGTCTATAATGTGTTATGTATATGCTAAGCCAAAGAGATATGTTTTTAGTCTGTTCATGCTTTTGAACTGACAGAGTATGTGTCTGCTTCCCAGACAATGTTAAGAAGATTGTTCCAAAGTTTGGTGCTAAATTATTATTAGACTTTATTGTCCACCTTAGTGGGAAATTCGTCTTCGACTTCTCCAAACATATATGCATCAGTGACACCACAGTTAAAATTACAAAATACACACAGTTAAGAGTATAGCACTACTACCGTCAACATACAACAACAGAAAATGGAAAGCAGCGCAGCTGAAGTTATAAACACACAGATGCTTTCAGTTTAAATTAAGTTCCTGTATGGCATGGGGAATAAAGGATCTCTTATAGATGTTCCGGTTCGCCCTTGGGACCCTGAATCTACGGCCAGATGGGAGCAACTCAAACTCTGAGTTGAGTGGGTGTAGGAAACAGATCTACCACCAGCAGTAGATTTTGATATTCTAGGTATTATCAACTGGCCAGAATTTTGAGATCGCAATAGACGTGAAGGATTATAATGCATTAAGAGCTCGCTCAAGGACTGGGGAGCTAAATCATTTTGTGCTTTGTATAAATTTTTTAAACATTTAAACATGCAGGGCAACCACCCAGTAGAGCATTACAATAATCTAGCCTTGATGTCATGAACGCATGAACGAATTGTTCTGCATTTTTAATTGAGAGCATATGATGTAATTTAGATATATTTTTAAGATGAAAAATTTTGGTTTTACAGATACTAGAAAGATTGGTATCAAGGAGCACACCCAGGTTCCTAACCGACAACGAGGACTTGACAGAGCAGTCATCAAGTGTTAGACAGTATTCTAGGTTTTTACGTGAGGAAGTTTTTTGTCCAATAATTAGAATCTCTGTTTTTTTCTGAATTAAGTAGTAGGAAATTAATAGTCATCCAGTTTTTTATATCAGCTATGCATTCCGTTAATTTTGTGGATTGGTAAGTTTCGTCAGGGCGTGGAGAAATATAGAGCTGAGTATCATCAGCATAACAGTGAAAACTAATGCCATGCTTCCTTATGATATATCCTAAGGGTAGCATGTACAGAGTGAACAGCAACGGTCCTAGTACTGAGCCTTGTGGTACACCATACTGAACTTTTGACCAATAAGACATCTCTTCATTTACTGCTACAAACTGATAACGGTCAGATAGGTATGATTTAAACCACGCTAGTGCAATTCCACTAATGCCAACATCATTTCCCAGTCTATTTAAAAGAATGTTGTGGTCGAAAGTGTCAAATGCTGCACTAAGATCAAGTAACACTATTAGAGAGATACAACCACGATCGGATGATAAGAGCAAATCATTTGTGACTCTAATGAGAGCTGTGTCAGTGATATGATATGGTCTAAATCCTGATTAAAAATCCTCACAGATACCATTTCTTTCTAAAAAGGAACGTAGTTGTGAAGATATTGCCTTTTCTAGTATCCTTGACAGAAAAGGTAGATTCGAGATCAGCCTGTAATTGACTAAATCTAAATGATCAAGTTGCGTTTTTTTAACAAGCGGTTTAATAATAGCCAGCTTAAAAGTTTTTGGTATGTATCCTAATTACAAAGATTAATTATTGATATTAAAGGGCACCTATTATGGCATTTAAAATGTTCCTAATATTGATCTGGGAGTCCCCAACAACAGTTTTACAAGCATGCAATGACAAAAAACACTTTTGTTGTCTTATAATATGCATTTATTTTTACCTGATTTGCTCACCGACTCCCATATGAATCGTTTAGCGAGTCATTTTTCCAAACCCCGTCTTTGCGTGACGCTAATCTGTGGTGATATGTTAGACACCCAGCCGACTGGGTGTCATTGGTTGTTGCGTTAAATCTTACCCAGATACAATAGTGCTATTTTCTGATTGGCTAACAACACCAGACGAACAAATCCAGAGGAGACGCGCTTTATTCCTGCCGGTTCCACAGTGAGAGCGGCGCGGCCAGAGTTTGGGGCGCTGCGGCATATTAAATATATTACAAATAGTTTTTCAGCGTGAGAAATACAATGTGTGGCGGGAGAGTGTGACAAAAGACCGAAATGAGTGACTGTCACGCTCAATGAGTGACACTTGAGAGCCCTGTGACAACTCCATTAACAACGACAAACACTTCACATATTTCAATACAATTGACATTGAAGACCTAGAAGCTGCGCTGTGCATACACAACACACAAAATAATTATTGAGCATGATACATAAAACATAAAAGCAACAATTAATATTAATAATAGCCTACTTACAGGTTGTGATTCGGAGAAGGAAGCTGATCCAAATAAACTCAGTACTAAACTTTCCTTCAGTATCAGCCGGCTCGCAAATCCATACTTTATAGCATTTAGGTTTGTGAAGCAATCATCTTCAAAATGACGCAAACACAGAACAAGTTTCGGGCTATACTTCTGTGGTATAGTTGTATATATGAACTGTAGCCACTTAGTCTTCAAATGCTCCTCACTGGGCAGATGAAAAAAGTTTGCTTTTGCGTCGCACTTCAAAACATAGCGTCTCGTCGACATCATGTTAGTTTTCCCTGGCGTCGCTGAACGCAATAAGTGGGCGTATCTTATGCAAATAACTTGTACAGGTGACGTCATAAAGTTAGAGAAAAAGCATCGTTCGTCTATCGATTCATATCAGCGACTCAGAGTCGACTCTTACTTTTGAGAGACAATAACTTTGTATACGGTGAACTTTCATGTTTAAAACTTTGCAGGATGTTTTCGTTCACTTAGATCTATGTTACACACTACATGAAGAGCAATTTTCAAAAATCCATAATAGGTACCCTTTAAGAAGAGGATCTATGACCTCTGGAAGCATCTATTTTAGTAGTTTAGTCTGTAAAGGGTCTAACATACATGTTGTCGATTTAGATGATTTAACGAGTTCACAAAATTCATAAAATTCACCCTCTTCTATAGCAATGAATAAATCAAATTTTTCATCAGGGGGATTACAATGTACTGTCTGATGCGATACTGTAGTAGATGGTTGCATAGTTATAATTTGCTCCCTGATATTATTATATTATTATAAGAAGTTCATAAAGTCATTACTGCTGTGCTGCTTGGAAACGTCTGGGCTTGAAGCTTTATTTTTTGTTAGTTTATCCACTGTTTCAAATAAATTCCTGGGGTTTTGTTTATTTTCTTCTAATAGGGTTGAAAAATAAGATCTAGGAGTTTTTAAGGTCTCTCTGTGTGCAACCTCGCTCTCTTTCCATGAAATGCAAAATACCTCCAGTTTTTTGTTTTCGGCCTGAGTGTGCTCATTGTACCATGGCGTTGGACTATTTTCTTTAATTTTCTTTAAGCGCAAAGGAGTAACTGTGTCTAAAGTGCTGGGGAAGAGAGAGTTAAAAGTTTATGTCGCAATATTGAGTTCTTCTAAGCTATCTGCTATGCTGAGATGACAAAACTGATCAGGGTGATTACTTATAAAGCAATCTTTAGTGGCAGAAGTGATAGGTCTAACATATTTGTAACTCAAAATATTTTGAGTCGGCTTTGCACCCTTGGCTAATGAAGTTTACACGAGACTAGATAATGATCTGAGATGTCATCGCTCTGCTGCAGAATTTCAACGGCATCAACATTGATTTCATGTGATAATATTAGATCTAGAGTATGATTACGACAATGAGCAGGTCCTGACACGTGTTGTCTAACTCCAATAGAGTTAAGAATGTCAAGAATATTAGCAACTCTGATCGAAAGTCAGCAATTTTTTTGATAAAGTCTATATGGTGCCCTGGTGGCCTGTATACAGTAGCCAGAACAAATCTCAAATGTGATTTATCATTTACAGTAGATATTGTTACATAAAGCACCAACACTTCAAAAGAACTCTATTTGAAACTAGACTTAGTAATTCTTAAAATATTACTATAAATTACAGTAACACCTCCCCCTTTGCCTTTCATACAAGGTTCATGTTTATAACCGTAATCTTGGGGGGGTGAACAAGTAATGCAATTGTTTGGTTTTAGCTAGGTTTCTGTCAAACACAGCACATCTAGGTTATAATCTGTAATCATATCAATAACAATAAGTACTTTTGAAGTAAGGCATCAAATATTCAGCAAGCCAAGCTTTATCATTTGTTAATTTGTATTATATCCGTTTTTTTTTTTTTTTTCAACATCAATTATATTTTTCCCCTTAGATGGGTTTGGAAGTTTTTTGTATTTCCTAATTTGTGGAACAGACACAGTGTCTATATGATGATATCTAGGTGAAAGAGTCTCTATGTGATGGGATTTTTCTGACCTCAGTGACGTGAGACAGCTAGCAGATGGTCGGTTTAGCCAGTTTGTCTGCTTCCTGACCTGAGCCCCAGATTGTCATGTTTGAGCTCTAAGACTATTGGCGCTTTTCCACTGCATGGTACGGCACGGTTCGGTTCGGTACGGCACGCTTTGGCACTTTTCCACTGCATGGTACGGCTCGGCTCGGTACGGCTCACTTGTTTCAGCTCGCTTTAAATGGTACCACCTCTGTTGAGGTTCCAAGTGTACCGTACCGGTACTAAAATGTGACGTGAAACACTGCAGATCACTGATTGGTCAGACAGAATCGTCACTACCAGCAACATTGTATTTGGCGTGCGAGACATCAAACCTGGATTTAAATAGCCAGTAACAGCCACCGCTGTAGCACCTGTTTTAAAACTGCTTGCTTGAAGAAAAAATAAAGAAAAAAAAACTTCCAAAAAAGAAATGGCTGAATCGCGTTCAGTGGACGAAGTGCAGACGTTCATCTCGTTAGTTGCCGAGGAGCAGATAAACTATAACGATCAGACTATAATCCCACCGACTTTGAAGCGGTACCAACTGCAGTGGAGCTAAATCGAGCTAAAGCGAGCCGAACCGTGACGTGCCGAGCCGAGTCGTACCACGCAGTGGAAAAGCAAGCGAGCCGAACCGTGCCGCGCCGAGCCGAACCGTACTGAGCCGTACCATGCAGTGGAAAAGCCCCAAATGTGCCATATTACTAGAGAGAAGAGCAGCACCATCCCAGGAGGGATGAATACCATCTCTTTTCAACAGGTCAGGTCTGCCCCAAAAACTTTTCCAATTGTCTATGAATTCTATATTATTTTGCAGACATCACTTAGATCGCCAGCCATTGAGTGAGAACAGTCTACTTACTATCTCATCACTCCTTCGAACAGGAAGGGGGCCGAACAGGAAGGGGGCCAAACAGGCCCGGCTGCAGGATGAAATGACTGAGGGGGCATGTGAAATTGTTAAGGGGGCTTAACTTTATACCACCAGTGAACAATCAATACCTCACTTTGGAACGACAGATTTTTAAATGCAGCGCTCCCTAAAACACTCCATATGCAACTGCACAGGTAACCCTGTAATAAAAAGATAAGCCAGCATACTTTATTATTCATATATTAACTAACTATTAACTAACTTTATAGTTACTTCCACTATGTCTAATATGAATAACACACATTGGCAAATTATATTTGAATAGATTATTATTGCTGCTTCAACAGGCATCCGTGTGTATTTTACAAACTCCAAATGTATTGTTTTACTAGTGCTTATGTGTATTTAAATGTCTGAAACCTAAAATAAACATCATGAGTTTGAAAAGACTGCATAGTTTTTGATATATGACAGCGCTGAGCTCGTCCATCTCTGGCTCAGCGCCAACCAACGCACGAATCTGGCAGTGATGTCACGTCACTGAACATTATAAATCCCATATATGGGACCATACCGCTTTAAACAAGGTTAAACATTTAATTTGTAACCATAAATACAAAAATGAAACGGAGGGGGCACAAATCAGATCTGAGGGGGCAATGCCCCCTTTTGCTAGCCTGGCTCCGCCCTCCTTCGTACTTCCGCTCAATTTTGATTTTCCTTCAGTACTACGTCTGGGATTCTGCTGTAGACTTTGGTTTTGTCCGTAAATTTTTTACTGGTCCAATCAGCGAACAGAGGGAGTGGCTGAGAACGATGACGATGATGTCGACTCATGTGTCATTTTGAGTTGTAGTTCAGTAATGGCAGCGGAGAAAGACGCGAGCGAAGCCATTCGGTCGTTTCGGCGTTCAATTAACCTCGATTAAAGTTTGCATGAGTGTCTCTAGTTCTGAAATCTTCTCCGTCAACATCCCTGCATTTATCACATGTAAATCCTGTGCGGACAGAGAAGGCTATACTATGTTACATGAAGTGCAAGTGACAATAAGTGGAGAAGATGACATGACTCACCGTGTTTGTTTGACTGATACACACCAGTTGTTATATGGATTTGTAAAAGATGTGAGCAAAATAAATAAATAAATAAAGAGCGCACTGATGGCTCGCTAACAGGCTTGTGAATTACTAGCGTGTTGTGCTAGCAACAATTTAGATTGAAGCTAGCGATGTAAGGTTAGTATGTTATGTTGAGTAAGTTATATTTAGCAGTAAAAGGCTATTAAAAGGCTATTTAAGGTCAAACTGCAATCCTGACTCCTGGTCTCCTGTTTGTGCTATGGTAAGGTGTTATCTTTCGATTTCAATCTTTGTTTTTTTATAGTACAAGGTGCCTTATGAAATGTAACTTATATTTGAATTTCTCAACATTATTCTCACCACTGATAATGGGATTTGGACTAAATTATGTCAGTGTTCCATTTTCTTTAATTTTAGACACCTCATACATTGAGTAACAGAACACCCTGATTTGCCGTGCAATATTTCCATATTTGGTGTTGCTGGATTCAGCATAACCCCACCTTTCCAACAAGTCATCATTTGTGTTTCTATGATAATCCCTGGCAAAGCAACCACAAAGTAAATGAAAACATTCTGCATAGATATTCAATTTGTGCATGCCCGCTTATTTTAGGTATTTGATTATTCCATACATCAAGATATTCATATCCAATCTTTTCTAGTAGTTAAAGCAACTTCCTGACTACAAACATATCAAGTTTCAGCTTGTGTGATTGATCTGCACTAGTTTATATGCCTTAACTCCCAACAGCTATATTTTAGTCTTTTTTTTTTGGTTTTGGGCTGTATAACAACAATCTTAAATAATTAAATTGTTAAATTAACAATCTTAGCAGTAAAATATCTTGAGCCAAGAATCCATTTCATATATGGGAGACCTCAGATATGAGGAAAAACATTGTTGGGTTTAATTCCCGGAGGTAAAACGACTAAAAAACGACTAAAATCCGTGTGCATATGGTGACGCAAAAGTGTTCTATGTAGTATGCACTACAGGCGGCTAGGTGGCAATGTGAAGCACTGCCACACAACAACACCAATATCTGAGAATATTTTGTACAACTGCTGAAAAGACTCTTGTATGTTTATCAGAGCTGCTAGGGCAACTTGACGTTCCGACGTATGGAAATAATTCAACATGTTGGTGCAGAGAACTAAGAATATACTTCAACATAAAAGTCCTACAAAACACAAGACACTACAGGGATTGGGACACATGCTCACTTAAAGAGCATACTTTCTTTATCTGAATGTATGCATGTTAAGGGGCCCTTCACGGTTGGGGTGATTTCAAATCATGGCATTTCAGTAGGGTGTAAATTGGGAGAGTAGTTTTGAGGTATGAAATTTGCAGTATGTTTTAATTGATAACCTCTTATGTGTAAATATCAAGGACATTTGATTTTTTTTTCATTTCATAACCTCTTCAGAGGTGAAGTTTTATGAAATACAAAAATACTAGGCATGTTTAATTTCGTCTTCGGCTGTATTTTACAGATCGGCGAGATTTGCAGCTTGCATTCGGGGAAGAGATGAAAAAGAAGCTGTCAAGTCGAACACTTTCTGGTTCCCATAGTGACAGATGAATGGGATTAGATGCAATATTTGTCAAATACAAAGATGTTTCAGACGTTTTCATGAAGCAACAGAAACACTTTTCATTCACTACTTTATGAACTGCTTAATACAGCGCCTGTATGTTCAAGAATAAAGTTATCCATAAAGCTGTACTGTTTAAATACCAATAAAGTGGGATCTATATTTTTTATCAGTTTATTTGATAAACATGCCACAATATAACATTAAGGTTACATGAAAAGAGTAGAGTAAAAGAGTAAAAGATGTTGTGAGCATTAGTGGAACTGAAGGTGTCAGAATAAATCGAACATGTCGAATTTATCTTGCGGTGCACAGTGACGGTGTGTTGACGTTGTGAAGTCGGACAAAATTTCTAACCGGCATCATGAAGTTAAACACACCTAATGACTACTTGCAAATCGGTTTCCTTAACAATGAAGACGGTTTTATTACATCGTGGCCCGGTTTCACAGACAGGGCTTCAATTAAGACAGGATTAGGCCTTAGTGCGATTCGGACAATTAAGTAGCTTTTATGAATGTGCCTTAGAAAAACATTACTGGTGTGCATCTTGAGACAAAACAATGGCACTGATGTATTTAAAGATATATCAGTACAAGTTGCTTTCAGTTAAAACAGCTCAAACATGCATTTTAGTCTGGGACTAGTCTTGTCTGTGAAACCGGGGGTTTAAGGGCTTAAACACAAATCGCTCTTGGCCCACAGGAATATTAGTCAAGTCAAATTGCAAGAAGTTCTGCAACCGGCTATATGGATTATGTATGGAAGCTTGGGTAACACTTTATATTACGACCCGCAAACAACTGCGTAAGTAAACCGAAATTATGATGTACGTTTCAACCAGATATACAAGCAATTTATTTATATATATATATATATATATATATAGGCTACTTTTAATTTACAACCCACAGATGTCAAAATTACCCTGTAACTACATTGCACAAGAACATATTTAGCCAGAAATGTGATAAAAACTTGTATATACAACAGATGTAAATTTTTTTGCCTGGAATAGCCTATATTAACAGAATAGGTACCTGTTAGTTTTAAAATAATTACATTATAAATAATTTGCTTGTACATCTGGTTGTACCCCTTTATTACCCAAAACTTAACATATTGTTCCCTTATACCTATACACGGAAGTACACTATAATTACAGAAACGTACACCGTAATTTCGGTTTACTTACGCAGTTGTTTGCGGGTCGTAATATAAAATGTTTCCGGCCACAGAATAAAACATTTTAAAAGATAATTGCGTCTTTTTCCTCAGAATTGGGAGTTTATATCTCACAATTCTGACTTTATTACACGCAATTGTGGCTTTATATCATGCATTTCTGACTTTATATCTCCCAATTGCATGTTATAAAGTCAGAATTGTGAGATATAAAATCGTAATTGCCTTTTTTATTTTTTATTCTGTGGCGAAAACAAGCTTCCATAAGTATGTGTCACCAAGGCCCTACCACAGTAATCTCTGACAGGTTGAATACTCAACCCCAGGCAAATATTAGAGCCTTGTTAGGCCTTCCATGCATAATGTCCTTGTTAACCAATAGTCACATTGCATTCCCTGTTGCTGACCCCATTAAAACATTTTCTGCAGTCGTTTGCTAAGATGCTCTGAGCATGTTGCTTGTTATTCTGGAGATTTGGGACACACAGAGGTAACCTGCTTGACAACCAGTGTGCAGCATCCAGGCAAGTCAGATTCTACCAGATTGTGTCCCGATGAGTAATACTTGAAAAACAAGCCCTGCTCCTAACCATGATATTCACAAGCTTGAATTATTCATCAAGTAGTCCTTAATGCTCATTCTGCAGTTTGTGAAATTATTGTTATTTTGGGAGAGACCACTGGGTTTTGCACCTCAGAAGTAGAGAACGCATGCGTGTACATGTGCTCTCCCTGAGAAATCCTGGCAAAGCGTTCAAATATGTAAAGTATCATTCAAATGCAGCATAGGCTACTCTCCATTTCAAGCCTAAATGACTTGGGGAGTTTGTTTCATAACACTACCACTGAGAAGAGATTATTACAAAGCAGATTAGATTTTAAATTAAATCTGGCCTTGTGTCCTCTGAAGAGGTTTCATTGTCTTTCTTATCCTTGCTATTACAATGAAAATGAGAATTCTCTGTGTGGCATTTCTGCAGTGTATGATGGACTATCCGGGGTTATGAAGGGCTAATGAAGGCATCGTGCTACTTCATGTCATGTATATTTGGCTGTTTGCATAAGAAACTGGACTGATTTTAGTCGTGTTATGATCATTTGGGCAAAGATATCAGTTTTGTCACAATTGCTATTGCTCATACTTAGGGCTATTGATTTAATCGGATTGTTTCTACTACATGAATATGAATCCTTCTTTAAATTGGCTTGGTGAGAAAATATGTTCTATTGCTTTTCTAATGTCAGACTAATATTTTTCATCTAGTGACCGATTAAGTAGTGGGAAAATCCCATTCTGACACCGGGGAATCCATATAGAGACCAGCACTAGATGTTCATAAATTCTTAAACTGGAACTTATTTTTTTACACTAGGGATAACTAATAGTCTTCCTTTATAAATAAATTTGGTTGCACCATTTAATCTTACACACTTTAGTCTTAAGGCAGAACATAGCTAGAAGGTTGTAAGCTAATGTGTAGTCCCATTTTTTGTCACTGCTTATCGAATAGGCAGCTTTTACATTTGTGTTGAAATATCTGTTTATCTTTTTTTTTTTTTAAATATGTAAATAATATTCAGCAATTGTATGTGAAAATATAAGATATACTTCCAACAATGACAAAATTCACATTTAGGAGATACAAGCATTGAAAACGTACAGTCTCTCACTTCCACTAAAATGGATCACCCCATACGGAAATGTAATATATGTAAACATATGAAATATACATATATTACATATATCCACATAGAAAGTGAAAACATATATGTAGCCTACATATATCTGGCCATATATAAAACCTATTAGAAAATGGAACAATTTCATATATTGACATATAAAACTAGCCCATATATTTTATGTATGTATAATACAGTCTTTTATGTGTGATATTGGAACAATGCTCCAACTTTCATTATCCGTTTCTTCTTTCCACTCGACAAGAGCGAACATTCTTCATCCGTTGGTCTCTGAATGTGCGTAATTTGGCGGTCTTTTGATTGCGTTTGAATTACTTGTTCAAAGTTCAAGATGTTCAAATAAGGAAAACAAGGAATGATTAATAAGGAACCATAAGCATGTAAAATGTATGTTGTTTAAATAAATTGGCATATATAAATTAAACATATTGGTGAAATATATGGTTATAACATACAATATTATATAAACAATAATCATATATATTGTATTAATATCAATATACTCATTTAATATGGACAATTTATATATGTTATAAACCTATATCAACATATATCTAGATATAATTATGTATGTGATAGCATATATGACAGCATCACTTGCGATATAGGGACATATATGTCATATATTACATTTCCGTATGGGACAGATTTTTATGACATCACCGTGGACTTCAGCTTTTCATCACATCTTCTGTCCAATCAAATTCTCTCTAGAATCTAAAGCTCCACCCCCTATGCTATAAATACCACCTGGCCAAGAGATCGTTGACAGACACAGAGCAATATGGGTTGGAGATGTGTGTTCAGTTCCTCAAACGCTCGAGTTTTATTCCACTTTCTAACTGTACGTTGGTTAAGAATGAAATGGCTAGAATTAATTCACCTCTACTATTGAATCCAACGTATCAATAGAGCTCGGATTCGCTTCCATGGTGCTGTCAAGTACGACTTGCAGTCTGTGAGGTAAACTAAACACTTTTGGATAATTGAAAAGGGGGAGGAGCCATTCAATATGTCCCGCCTTAACTTTCAGTTTCAGTAAAAATTACTTCAATGCATCATACAAAGCTTCGCGTTCCAAGGCACTTCATTGGGCCTTTAAACATTGAATTATTCATCAGCTACCTTCAATTTAAAAACGTTCAAATATTTATTAGCAGTTAAACTGTAAATCATTGCCCATTTATAACATTACAAAAGCCCTGAACTTGATTTAGGCCAGAAAGCAACCACCCAGAACAGTCAACCTTCTTGTATAGAAATACCCTACCAAACGCATTAGGTAATTTTTTTTTCCAAAGTGCACAAAACAAGTACCAATTACCAACCGCTCTGTGTCAGAAACCTACCCAATTATATAATTATATGTCCCAACACTCCATAATTTAATTTAACATGGTACTAACAGTATTTATTGGATAGTTTAACAGCCTCGGATTCCTTGATGTACTGAAATACAGGTGGAATATTGTTGTGCTACACAATAAAAGACTGATAACTGTTTTCACAATGACCTTTAACGCTGTGGAATTCACCGGGGCTGCATCAAAAATCTTTATTTTGTTCGAGTACACACAAGCTGATAGCTGTTAGTACCACATGAGAAGGAAATCCTATTGAGAAAGTTTGGCCTTTTACAAATATACCTCTCTCCAAGGAAAATGTTTAAGCTGAGATTACAAAAATAAGAAATTTCAGATCTCAAGATAGGATCACTATTTGCTAGTAATACTGCACATTTGGAAAGGTCATGAATGACTATAAATTTCTGCAGTTGGAAGAGTTAGAATGGTAATTGGCTTTGTTGTTGTTTTAATGTCAAACCATCCATATCTGTGAAGGTTTTGTGCATTTCTGTCCTTTTACTTGCTCTGTGCTGTACTGTGTGCATGAACTGCCAAGTGATGAAATAGTGAAATGATGAACATAACCCAGTTGCATGCAGTCTTAATTCACTGTTGATTGGAATAAAATATAGAAACTTTCCATCACACTCTTTTTTATTTTTCTCAGTTACATGAGTACTGAGTAATATAAATTAAGAACATGTACTTACTATAGGTTTAAGGTTAGGATAAGGAATTGGTTTATTGCTAGTTGCTTGTAGTTATGCATAATTATTGTTACTACTGTAGTAAATACATGAAACGTGTAACAAGGTGACAGATAAAGTGTTACCAAACTTTTGTGTAAGGAAGAATATACATCCTGTCAGTTGTTAACCCAGAAAAAAAAAACCTGACAAAAAGCTTGCGTCACCCTGAAGCCATGTCTTATTACATGGCTACATTCCACAAGTCAAGTCACCTTCATTTATATCACCTTTAATCAACAATATAGATTATTTCAAAGCAGCTTTAAAGTGATAATAGGAAATGAAAGTAACATAGATTGTTTTGGCTTTACAGCAGCTCTAAAATAAAGTTCTTGTCCAGCTAAAGTTAGTTTTGATTGATTTACTTCTGTTGCAAAGATCATTCATTATTAACTAACACGACACAGTTCACCGTTACAACAGAAAACACATAACACGGCCAGATCATCTGCACAACAACAGTACGTGGTGGTGGCTCAAGAACACAAACCATGAAATAGGTTCCAAGGTGCAAGCGTTAAAAAAAAAAAAAACATTATCTCCACGCAAGCTTTGAAAACGCGAATCTGTGAAAACACTGATTGCTGGCACATGCATATTATGTGTTTAGTCTATAGGTATGTGCCGTGCGTTTGTATATATATTTGCGCAGGCGTGTAGTCTTTCTTTACAAATTGACCTCACCAAATTACTTTTCTGGCTTTAAAAATTTATAATACAGATTTTCATATCCATGTGAACTGGAATCATTTTGACAACATTTTATCTGTAAAGGGAAGGGAAGGGAAGGGAAGGCCTTTACAGTGGAGAGACTAGTTGACACTTCAGCACTGCGTTGTCGTCGCATCCAGACGCAGGTCCTTCATCAGATCTGGATCCGGCCTGCATCCGACAGACTGCGGTAAACCTCGGGATAAACAGAGACTAATACTAGCGTAGAAGCCATTCTTCTTATGATACAACTAGTACATCAGGATTTAAGGGAAGTGTTCCCGGTTCCGTCTGACCTAATCTATGCAGCCTAACATTGAATTATATAAATCTATAATGTGTTGTGTATGCTAGGTCAAAGAGATGTGTTTTTAGTCTAGATTTAAACTGACAGAGTAAATGGTAAATGGACGCATTTATATAGCGCTTTCACAGACCCAATGGCCACCAAAGCGCTTTACATATTTGCCTCACATTCACTCACTCATTCATACACCGACGGCGGTGTCAGCCGTGCAAGGCGCCATCCAGCTCGTCGGGAGCAGCTCGGGTTAGGTGTCTTGCTCATGGACACCTCGACACTTGGTCAGGTGGTACCGGGGATTGAACCACCAACGGTTTGTAGACAACCTACATGAACCACTGAGCCACTGCCGCCCCAGAGTGTGTCTGTTTCCCGGACAATCTTAGGAAGATTGTTCCAAAGTTGTGGCGCTAAATAGGAAAAGGATCTACCACCAGCAGTCGATTTTGATATTCCAGATATTATCAATGGGCCGGAATTTTGAGATTGCAATAGACGTGACGGACTATAATGTGTTCGCTCAACAAATACAGGGGAGCTAAACCATTTAGTGCTTTGTAAGTAAGCAGCAATATTTTAAAATGTATATGATGTTCAATAGGGAGCCAATGCAGTGTTGACAGAACGGGGCTAATATAGTCATACTTTCTGGTTCTGAACGCGAACTAGCGGCTGCGTTTTGGACCAGCTGTAGTTTGTTTATTAAGCATGCAGGGCAGCCACCCATAATAGCACTACAATAATCTAGCCTTGAGGTCATGAACGCATGAACTAACTGTTCCGCATGTGTCATGTAAAGCATATGTCGTAATATATATATATATATATATATATATATATATATATATATATATATATATATATATATATATATATATATATATATATATATATATATATATATATATTTTTTAGATTAAAAAATTTGTGTTTACAGATACTAGACCCGTGACTTTCAAATGAAAGATTGGTATCAAGGAGCACACCCAGGTTCCTAACCGATGACGAGGACTTGACAGAGCATTCATCAAGTGTTAGACAGTTTTCTAGGTTATTATGCGAGGACGTTTTTGGTCCAATAATTAGAATCTTTGTTTTTTCAGAATTAAATAGTAGGAAATTACTAGTCATCCAGTTTTTCATATCAGCTAGGCATTCCGTTAATTTTGTGAATTGGTAAGATTCGTCAGGGCGAGAAGAAATATAGAGCTGAGTATCATCAGCATAACAGAGAAAACTAATCCCATGCTTCCTAATGATATCTCCTAAGGGTAGCATATAGTAAATAATTAGAGACGAACTAATGACTTGAGGTGAAATATTTTATTAGGTATTTAAACACAAAGCTTTCACAGAGAAAGCAGTTGCAAGAGGCAAGTTCAAACTAGATGGTCATTTAAGGGATATGGTACAGTCATACTACTTGTTGCTCAGCATTTCACCACATAAATAATTATGTGGATAAGAGATATTGATTTGAGATGTTTTAACTCTTTCCCCACCAGTGTTTTTGAAAAATGTTGCCAGCCACCAGTTTTTGATCATTTTCAAAAACTTTCATAGCCCCCAGAATATTTTGTTGTATCAATATATGAACATGCAATATATCGAAAGAAAGAACAGACCATCTACTTCACAAAAAATTTAAAAATATATATATCTGAGAAAATTGTGTTTTTGTCAAAGACCACATCCAGATCAGATTCAGACCGATGATCTTAACACATATGGAATAGATCGAGTTCATCAACACCCCGAAAGCTTCACAGTCCTAAAGCCGCAGGCAGTTTTGATGATGCTGTTTAATGTTGGTGATCGTGTTATTTTACATATGCATATGCGTACATATGATATCGCTTGTTTCTCCTTCTTCTTCACATGTGTTTTGATCTGGAGATTCAGTTGTATTTGAGAAGATGTGTAATAGCGCCCCGTCAATGGCGGGGAAAGAGTTCAAATCTTACCTGTATGTTACCTTATACATTACAGTCTAAAAACAACTGTTGCAAAATGGCAGTGATAATTGGATGTTATTAGATTCTTTTCTGACATGGACTGAAATAAATACTGAATTCTGCTGTTTTTCATGAAAGAGGCTCTAATTATATTGAACGAGAATCGTGGAAAACACTTTTCCCTGTCAATTGAAGAAAAAAAAGTGTCAGCAACAATGCTTTACTGTATTTCTGTGAAACTTCTGTGAAAAGTCAAAAATATATTCGCAGCAATTATCACCAAGAAGTCTGAGGTGTAAAATTATTCAGTCAAATATCTTGGTGTTCATAAGTTAATGTGACGCCTACAAGATGAGACTACAACAAGTTTTTTTTCCGCCCACTCTAACTCTCTACAGCTTGACAAGGCTGCACTGAACTGAAGGAAAAAAAGATTGTTCTCATCTTGGCTTTCACTTCGTAATACACATTTAATTATTTTTTCATTTTTCATATTTATTTGTAAACCAGAACCACAGTTATGTCCCATCATCATCATCTGAATAATTGGTTACTTGTCACAGAGTGATAATTTCATCAAAAACATGACCGCCAGACATGTACTGCTCATTATTAAGGAGAGAGAATGAGAGAAAAGGGAAATACTAATGTGCTGGAGCATATCAGAATATCTCTCAGACAAGGTAACCATAGTTACCGCAGAGCTGAGAAGCATAAAACTCCTCTGGGAGTGAAAAACAATGAAATTAAAACCCATTTTTCTGAACAGTGTATAAAGATTGCAGTAGACTGGCAGAGTGACTTCCCATTTGAGACTGAATGTTCAAAGCTATAGGATATATCAACGGCCTTTTTCTTTTTACATGTGCATCTCTGGAAGGAACATGGCAGTCGTGACATTCAGTGAAAGTCTATCATAGATGATAAATGATGGGTGCAAATCTGAATTTTAGCCTTGAGGGAACAGACAGAAAGAAAAAGATAGGGGAAAAACCGTTATGCAAGTTTATGAGTTTTGGAGTCCAACACTGTGACGCTTCTCATTCACAGTGTCTCACATTATGCTAATTGTGTGAAAGGATTGTTCCCTGGAGCATTTGAGAATATTCTGTTGTGTCATGGCAATAGCAATTGTGGTAGAACTAATTTTTATGGTAGTTCTATAGTAAGTGTGTTATGTTTATCAGTGGTGCACACTTTCGTTCAGCCTACCTTGAGGTTTAAAACACTGCTAGTAATACAATTAATCTTTAGTTCAGTTACTCTGTATTTGTATCACACAAAATAGCGGTAATGCTTTATTTTTGATGATGGTCCATTTTGTAACTTTCTGTTGATTGTAAGTAACTTTGCGACTACATTAACTAACTCTCATTAGAATATTAGTAGACAGTCTTGATTAATATCTGTTAACTCTTTATTGTGATGATCTTCCAACAGACATTCTACTGACTATAAGTAACTTTGTTTATGTCAAACTTTGCTAGTCAACATGTCAACTTATTCAAACGCTAACCATGTCAATCTACTAATACTTTACTAACACTCTAATGAGAGTTAGTAGATGGTCAACAGAATGTGTTAAAGGGGCCATCGAAATAAAGTGAAGCCAAAATAGCATTTGGTGGTGGATTCGCTCTTTTCAGCTCACAGCTGTGATCGACATAAACTTTGGGTACCACTTTATAATAACTGCACACTATTAATCATTAGTTAAGCATTAGTAAACAGTTAATTCATCATTTATAAAGCATCAATAGACATGAATAAGCAGTTTATAAATACAGCTATAAATGCTTTATTCTTGATTTAAAAGCATATATATAATGTGTTTAATAATTGTATTTTCATACTTTATTCATGATCAATTTATAATTTCTAAATGATGTATTGCATTATTTATAAAACATTTATTGAAGAGGTGTCAGTGGTTCATAAGATTACTTAGAAAGTGTAAGTAAATGATTAATAAACTATTTAAATGTACATTCATACATCTTATTATTCAGACATATAGTAATAGTTACTTAATGTGTAAATAAATGCTTTATTAACATGTATTTATACTGTAATTCAGGGTTAATTCAGGTAGTTATAAAGTATTTAGTAGTGGTCAGTTAACTATATTTGTGAGCTCATCTAAAGTGAGGACTATTCATGCCTTGTAAAGCATTTATAAAGGAGATTTGCATTGTTTCACTGTGTTGTGTTTGTTTATTTTTTCTGTTTTGAAGATAAATGAGCCTTTAAATCTCATTTATAAATGTTTTACAAGGCATGAATAGTCCTCACTTTAGATGAGCTCACAAATATAGTTAACTGACCCCTACTAAATGCTTTATAACTACCTGAATTTACTCCATTTACTTACACTTTCTAAGTGATCTTACGAATCACTGACAACTCTTAAATAACTGGTTTGTAAATAATGCAATACTTCATTTAGAAATTATTAATTCATCATTAACAAAGTATGAAAATACAATTATTAAACGCATTATAGATATGCTTGTAAATCAGGAAAAAAACATTTATAACTGTATTTATAAACTGCTTATTAATGTCTATTAATGCTTTATAAATTATGAATTAACTGTTTACTCATGCTTAACTAATGATTAATAGCGTACAGTTATTATAAAGTGTTACCAAACTTTGCAGTTGTGATGACAATCATTATGTGTCTTAATTTCACATCAACAATAATACAAATTCAAGTAATTGACTGCAAAAGAAACAGCATGTCAATTTCAATAAAATGTGAACACTTACTGTGTTTATTGTTGCTCTATTACATTATAAAAAGTAATTGCTGTAATTATTTTGGCATCTTGTACATGCAGACATTGATTCAGACACCTGTGAATGAGAAAGGGACAGTGTCCGAGCAGCAGCTATTCTCAGCTTTGCTTCTCTAGCAACTCATCAGCTTCACTAGCTATGTTTCCAACACCCTGTTTTTGTGTGCATTTTGAAATATTGCATCAGAAACTAGTGATGAAAATGGCACATTTCGGGGAAAAAAATCCCTTAATTCACAAAAAACAGTTTTTATGCTCACTTGAGGTGGTTTTTGACTTAAAAAAAGAATAATGGGAGTGGGAAACTCATTTGCAGAATAAATTCTAATGTTACGAATGTTCTGACATTCCACTGATGTTGTTTTATTTACAGGAACAGGTTTGGGAAAAGCATTACACACACGCCTAGGCAAATTATAACAGTAGAAACTTGTGCACAAATAATGGGGAACAGAATCTTTTACTTTTTTAAATTGTAATTTATAATATTGAAAAACATACATACATACATGTCAAGTGTAACACACACACACACACACACACACACACACACACACACACACACACACACACACACACACACACACACACACACACACACACACACACACACACACACACACACACACACCTCAAACATATCTTTCATGATTTGTTTTCCTAATCTGTGATAAGCTGATTCAAATGCAATTAGTAATTTGAAAGTTCTCTGGGTGTAATGGTAAAATACAGGACAAACTGTGTTCCATATTAATTTTAAATGGAACGCAACTCTAATCCCAGGATGATTATGCAGTATACGGCTGGCAATCTTAGTTTTTCACTTGAATGCAAATATCCTCTTATATCCAGGTGCATCCAACATTGGACACCTCATTATTTCATGAAGGGGACTGATAAAATGTGAAATTTGTGGGACAAGGAGCAACACTACTGTAAATACATCCTCATTGAAGTTCAAGTCATCCTCTTGTTCCTGTCTCATCTCCCCTCAGCAAAGACAATTAGACTCGCCAGTCTCCACAAGCCTCTTAGCTCTCCGCTGCCTCACAGTAATACATTGCATTATTTTTCCAATCCATCTACATTTGGCTCATCACACGAAACAGATTGTCAAGTGAGTTGATATTAAAATTTCCCATTAGTCGGTTGGGGAAGAAAGAAGAATGTTTAATATTTAATATAAAAAAGTGTTGGTGTGCAGTCAGCTAATTATTGGTGTTTGCTAAGGCATGTATCACTATTACTGTCATGTTTTCAGTTTGTGTTCTGATCTGTTTTTCTTTTCAGTTCATGTTTGAGTGTCCAAACAGACACGGTTTATAACCAGAGTTTTTCCTCTAGCGTTTTTAAAAAAATCCCATCCACACATGCTCGGTCTCCGTCTACATGAAAACGCAAAAACAATTACAATTACAATACAGTCTATAGACTTGTTTGACTTCATGCAGCTCTGTGCAGACTGATCAGTGGCTGACTTGAAGCAGTGCATGCTGGTTAGAAATTGTGTCCGACTTGAGACAGCGCTGACTCTACGTGACTGTGACGTATGCCATGAAAGTACCGCGAGAGCGATTCGAGAGCAGCCGGAGGACTCAGTGGCTGCACGAGCTCTGATGACGACACAGCTGTTTCACTATTGGCCGAATAGATGCTGTATTTAGCAGTACATAAAGTATCAAATGACAACGTATCTGAAACTGTGTATTTGACAAATATTTATTATATTTCACTTCAGCTGTGGTAAAGTATGCAAACACAGCATGAGCGTCACTACGGGAAGCAGAAAGTGTCCGACTTCGCGTCTCTGTTTTCAACTCCTCCCTCTCGTGCGGCAACTCTCGCCGATCGGTTGCATCCAGTTGCAGCCGATGTACAAACACACCTAATAGCTGCGTCCCGATTCAGAGGGCAGCATTCCAAGGCTGATTGCGTGACAAAGGCAGTCCCAATTCGAAGGCTCCTTGAAATGCCGCCCCGAAATGCGTAATTTGTTTCCTGGGTAATGAAGGATACAACAGATGGATCATTCGTGGCCTTGCCTACCCCATAATTCATTGCGCACGGGTGACGCACCTGGAAAAATTGCCGGTTTACAATTTTAAATGTAAGTATTGGGTTTCAACTTACTTAATATCTAATGATACAAATGTAAAAAAAAAAAAAAAACTTTAAAGTGGTTCAAATGTTGACATATCTTCCTAAGCATTTTTACATAGTTTATACTCTTTATTATGTACATAAATTGACCACGGTGAACATATTTGTACATCTTGTGAACCCTGTTTTGTTTTCCCAGTTGAATATATCTTTCAAAAATGTCTAGTACAAACGTTACTGCCACACATCAATGGCAGCTGTCACAGTTGCAAGGCGACAAGAGCAATCCTCCATAGGCTAGACCATCCCATTTAACAACGCTTGTCCAGCCTTCTCGGACTTCGAAGGATGCAGCCTCTGAATTAATTGGGACACATCTAATATACTACACAATACAGTCACATATTACCACAAAGGGTTGGCAGGGCCCAGAAAAATTCAGCCTAATGCCGATTCAAAACACGGCCAAGAGGAATGAAATCTAGCCCATTCCCCATCCAATCACAGAAAATAAAATGTAAATAATAAATGTAAACCGTGGCAGTACAAAAGGAGCCCAAAAATGCAACCCGCAGTACTGTAATTTTCCCCGGAACTGCATTTTCAAAATATCCCAATTGTGTGGGAAAACCATGACCCAGTCAATAACCTATACACAGTTGAAATATTAGTAATCATGGAAAGAGGACAAAAGGCACTGTAAAAAAAAAAAAAATGCAGTTTTTGATGGGTTTATAAAATTGTGTCTTAACAAAAGTGTTTAATAAAAACATATGCAAATGGCCAGGCTCGTGTCTTACAGTTTGCCAAAGTTATTTAAGCAATTCAGAACACCATTGCAACCATATAGCAAAGAAACATCCTTGTAAACCCCAAAAAAACATTAGCATTGATTTGCATGGGCAAGTTCCAATCCATTTTCTTGGATAAAAAAATAAATAGAATGACTGGTCTTCATTTAAACCTAATTTAGAAAAGGAAACCTTAATTAGAAGGGTGCAATGATGCTTGTGATGTCCTTCTATCTGGTAGATGTTTTTTTTTTTTTTTCACTGCAATGTCAGTTACCAGGCACACAGTGTTACTGCAGCACTGAGAGGAATGACAAGAGAAATTTCACAACATTCTCCCTGGATGGATTAGCTCTCTGCAGCAGGCCAACTGAAAGCAGGGGTCTCTGAATGGGAGCGGGGTTTAGCCAAGCTTCTCTTATCTAAAACAAAGTCACCCTGCTAGAGCAATTTGTTCTAGTGGTCTTCTGTCAGTCACAATAAGCTTCATACAGGTTGACAAGAATAGTTTAAGGTTTAATTACTCAAGAACCCGTAGCCAGTCGGTTTTGACTGCATTGGTGTCACAGAAAAACAAAGACACAGTTGAGGGTGCCAGGATGAGGACACACATGCTGTCAGTGACGTCTTAAACATCTCTATTACTTTCCCTTTCATACTCTAAACCTGTGAAAATACGGTTCCAACTCAAAGACCAATAGCTGTGGCTAATATGTTTTATTGTCCGGGTTTTGAGTTGAAGGTTGTTATATTGTACGCATTCATTAAGTAAGGGATAATGTACAGTCCAGCCTTTTGTTATCTCAGAATAAACCTGACTGGATGATCAGGCCCCCTACGCTAAGCATGATTACTAATCATTCCCACTTATTACATGGCTACTTGCCACTTAGACACGGAATATTGATCTGAGTCTAAATATTTGATTAGGTATTTAAACGCTAAGCTTTCTAGAAGAAAGCAGTTGTTGTCGGCAAGTTTAAACTAGACTGACATTTAAAGGATTATTCACAGCATTTCGCCAAATAAATAATTATGGGGGTAAGAGATATTGATTTGAGAGGAAATTTGTTTTTTAAATTGTACCTGTTTGTATCTTATAAGCCAACAGTGTACAAAACAACAGTCACAAAATGGCAGCAGCTGCGTTTCTATGAAACAAGAGAGAGCGAGTCCACGATACTGAATGATATAATTAAATAACTGTAAAAAAAATATTGATTTCACTTTTTAATTTTTAATATTTTTAATTAGCTCAACAAACGCAAAACTTCCACTAAGAAAAACCGTTCCAAGCAATCATATAGCGCTGCTGTCTTCAGTAACCCGGATGAGCCTGTGTTATCAGTTTTCATCGGTTGTTATCTGGGAACAACATACCACTGGATTGAGCGATTGACCAATCAGAATCATGTATTCCACAGAGCCATGTAATAAACCAAATGACATTACTAAATTATCTAAATCTGAATTTGACCTTGATATTATTTAGAAGTCGAAGGATCTGTCTTTTTTTTTTTTGAATCCATCCCATAATGCTTTTTTGTATTAGCAAAAATTTTCAAATGACAATTGAGAAAAGCTACATATAGCACACTATTGGGCTTGTGCAACTTCTCATTTTTAGAAGCTGAATTAACTGGTCGTCTTGTTATCCAGAAATGTAGTCAACTTGTTGGCAAGTGTTTACCTATGTATACCATGCACAGTCAGCCTTTGGTGTCACTAGCAAGTTTAAATGCATAAAGCCTGTTTAAAACCACACGCAACAACAAGAAGTATTCATTTTTAGTGCCCATATTAATAGTGTTCATACTACTAAATTTCTTAAAAAATGTTGTTGCAAAATGTAACGTGCTGAATGTCTTTCAGGTTTGTTGGAAGTTCAACAGTTTCTATTCGTTTAAACTTATGTGGGTTTAAGTTACACTTTGAATTTTGGATTCCTGATAATCATTTCAGAATGTATGGCCATTATTAATAAAATAACAAATAAATAATTGTATTTTCTGTATAACGCTATGGATCATTAACAATTGAAACACGGTCAGTGTGAAAGCACAATGCTATTGCTTAGCTCATCCATTGCATGAGAATGCATGACACGCCTGTCCGGTCACAATGGCTGGTTTTAAGATATATATATATTTTTTGTGTAAAGGACTGTCCTTCAGCCTGAAAAGCAGACAGGCTCCAAAGGGACCATTGTAGCAGCATTAGTTTGTCCTCTTTACTGTGTCCTCTTGGTCTCCACAAGTGGTCTACAGTGGCAGATGAGACTCTTACTCACACACCTGAAACATGTTCTGGCGTGTCAGTTGCACAGTGTGCACGTCATTCTAGTCTGATTAAGGCTGATAAGAAAACTGCCGTCCTCTTCAATAACACAGAATTTCGAGCCAGGTAAACACTTTTAGACACTGCCAAGAGACATATATGAGTTAAACAAGGTGAGAACATCTTAAAGGCATGCTGGAACAAGCTCCAGATAACCTCTTTCCATTTTCGGCTTGTGTTGCTGAAGCCCAATGTGAGAACAAGCAAATGCTTTTTGTTTCTTTCAGTGCTTTCAAAAATCAATTGAGATATGCAAGCACATCTATTACCAGCATGCCAACCAGCTTATAGCAGCCTTAGTTGCTTTTTACATCAATAGATTTTCATGTATGGAAAATGGATGTGGTCCGTACTTCCGAGAAGTGGACTGATTTTTGCACTCCTTGTTAAAGTGAAAAGGCTTCCAAGGTTTAATGAGCATTGTGCTTTTTCGTACTCAGTTACTGTGTGCTCTTAAACCTTATTAGATAATAAACAATCTCATTTATGGGATACTAAAGGATACTAGACCTTAGACTTCTCAGTCATCTTATTTAAATGTTCTAAATTGTCTCTTCATTTTTCCTGTCTGCCCACTATTTCTTCATGGAAAGTAAGTGAAAGTTGTACATCCAGTCCTGTTTAATGAATGGAGTTTACTGAAGTCACATACTTTACATACAAAAGGATTTCAGCGTAATTTTTCCATTTTTGTATCCTGTGCTTGTCAAATTAAATCATCCGGCTTGTTGAGCAAAGCGCAGGTCAGACTAGCACTATTGTATTGATATGAAATACAATCTCTTACTTTTCAATCTTGACTTAGGAAGACATTAATCTTCGTCTGTCTCCACTGACCAATCATTTAGCTCCAGTAATATGTGGCCGAATTGGCCCTTCTGCTGCTTCCTGTGCCAGTTCCGAGCAGATCTGGAATATGAGCCATGACTAATACTCTAATTTGTTAATGTAAGAATGAAGGCTCCTGCAAGACCTCTTAAAATTAAGTGGCTGGAAACTTTGATAGAGAATGTAAGGGGAAAAGTTCAAATGTTTTAACAATAAAGTGTACTGTCTGTACTGAGGTTAAAAAATATACTGTAGGGTTGTTTAAAAAACGTGTGAATTTGCGGTGCCGCAATCTACCTGTATTGACGATACATGATGTTTAAAACATAAAATATCAATATTGTGTTAATTTAGGGTGTGACAATATACCCGTATTAGCGATAATCTTCATATTTAAAATTAATAGTAAACATATGATAATATGACACAAATAATCCAGCGCCAGTACCTGGTTGGCATCCCAAAATACAGTAGGTGGCAGTATTGCACCTTAATGCTGCCATCTGTCATAAAGCAGAACACTATATACTGCCGTACAAAATCATGTCGTCCGATAAGACAGAGGAGTCTCTACCCACACTCCAAAAAAGTATGCTCGCCAGAACGGGAGTTTTTTGGATTTAGAGAAAATGACTGATTAGACACCCCAGTCTGCAGGACTTGCTGATCAACAGTGAGCGCAAAAGGGAGCAAAACCAGCAACCTGTTCACCCACCTCTGCGTCCATCATCCTGCAAATTGTACCACGAATTGTGCCACAGGTAGGCACATCACTTTATATTTCTCCAGTTAAAAGTTACAAATTCACATCAGACGATGTACATGACAATACTGATTATCATTACCAAAACAGGTAGTTTTCCTCGTTTTGAAAAACATCTGTTTCGGTAATGAGAAATTAATCATACAAGTTGCCTTTCAGTCGGTCACGTCAATGACGACGAATAGGAATCTCACTAGAGAGGCCAATCTACTTCGAGTGTAACTAAAAAGAGCCAATGCACATTGGGATGCTATAATTGCATCAGCTGCGCTGCATCGTGGCATGTGCATATAAGCATCGCATCTTCAGGAGACGAGCGGTTCGTTTGTTCCTGTCTCTATTCTGCAAGCAGTGTTCTCTTAAAGAGACAGTTCTCAAGGAAGAAACTTTCTCTTCATTGGTGTTGATCTGACGGTGCTATACTGCGGTGATTGAGTCCTCTTGTGGGTGTGTGTGCGCCTTCAGCCGAGATTGTTTTAAAGCGATCGACCTGAAGGACACATACTTTCATGTCTCAATTCTTCCTCGACACAGTCCATTGCTGCGCTTCGCGTTCAAGGGTCGAGCATATCAGTCCTACCCTTCAGGCTGTCCCTCTCTCCCCACGTCTTCACGGAAGTTGCGGAGGTGGCCGATGTTCCCATGAGGGAACACAGCATTGACATTCTCAACTATCTCAACAATTGGCGGACACTAGCACAGTCTCGGGACCAGTTGTGCGAACACAGGGAGTGTTCAGAGGGTGGGAGTGTTCAGAGGGTGCTCAGTCACCTCAGCCAGTTGGGGCTTCGGGTCAACTGGGAAAAGAGCAACTTGCCCCCGTGCAAAGGATCTCTTTCCTCGGTATGAAGTTGGATTCGGTCGAACAGACAGCTCCCCTCACAGAGGAACGTGCTTGGTCAGTGCTGAACTTCTTTAATACATTCAAAGGCAGGACTGTGGTCCCACTGAAGTTCTTTCTGAGGCTCCTGGGGCATATGGCGGCTGCAGCGGCTGTAACACCGCTGCTTGGCTTGCTTCATATGAAACCGCTTCAGCAGAGACTTCACGGCCGAGTCCCAGAGACAGGGCACCCTATGGCATCCGCACCCAGACCTCTGGAAACTCCTTCTCTGGTCCCTGAATGAAAAGCGGAGGTTCCAGGTGACTTACCCCCAGAGGTATTAAACCTCTGAGCCTGAAGAACGCGCTGGCTTGACAGCCTAAACAACTTAAAATACTCAAGTAAAATAGTAATTTTTGGCCATACATATAAGTATTTATACATCTTTATAAACTATAAAGGGTCTTCTTTTATTTCTGTACACTCACAATAACAACAAATCCTTGTGTTTTTGTAAAATAAAGACACTTTCAGCTGTCGCTGTCTCCAGAGAAACTTTCTGAAAGACGTCTGAATAATGAACTTAAACTCAGCGAATACTTATCACACAAACATGAAACGTACGTCTAAAGAAAGCTTGAAATGTCTACTTTTAAATAAAACAAATATTCTCAAGCAATGTAATTTGTATGAAACTAAAGAGATGTACAGTTTCTCCTAACTCAGCTAATTATCGTTAATGTGGTCACACCACGCACAGGTTATTCATAAGATAATGTGTTGAGGCGATCTATGCAAAATGGTAAACACCACCAAAAATACCTTAAAAAATCATTAAGTTTCATCATAAGTTTTATTCACTTTCCTGCGCTTTTGGAAGATGACACACTACACAGGTGAGCAAGCTCTTCAGCTCGTCCTGGATAGTGACATAGAGATTGCATTTTCCTCAGAAGAAGAGTGGGACTGAACGTTTATGTTGTGAATAGCGACTTGATCCAGCCATGGATACAATTTCAGATGAGTACGTTTTTATTTATATCTGTAGGAATATTTCCAGACTTCTATTTGGATACATTTTTAAAACGCAATTTATTCCTGTAATGTAAATTATTACTCCAGTCTTCAGTTTCACATGATCCTTCAGAAATCATTTTAATATGTTAATTTTATACTCAAAAAATATTTCTTATGAAGGTTACAAAAAAAATCTTACAAAAGTTAAAGGACTATATTGTTTTGTATGGAGGAGTGATCAGGATGGTTTTCACATAATTTTGAAGAAAATCTCTAGGCAACAGGATCCGGTTTTAAAAAGCATTGTGAACAAATGTTTACTATGTGTTATATGACCTTATTTCAGTGACTTACAATTTTTGGTTTTGTTTTAAAACCACATATAAACGTTGTTTTCTCAAAACTAGAAACTTTTATGTACATGTTCACATATTACTGTAGCCCAGTTTTGTGCTGAATACAGTGTAATAAGACTTTAGCCATGTTAGCAATGTTTTTAAGCAACTGAAAAAATAACAAATGTCAAGGCATGTCAAAACGTCTTCAGGGCCCCAAAATAACCTTAGCCAGAGGGTTAACACAATCACTTCGCTTTGAACTGGAACCTGTTCATCGAGTGGTGTTCCTCTCACCGAGAGGACCCCCGAAGATGTTCGATCAGTGTTGTGCTTTCCTTCCTGCAGCACGGGTTGGAGTGAAGACTTTCTCCCTCCACCCTCAACATTTATGCTGCCGCAATATCTGCATATCACCACCCCATAGAAGGTAAGTCGGTTGGGAAGCATGACCTGGTCGTCAGGTTCCCTAGGGGGCAAAACGATGAAATCCTCCCTTCATACCCTCTTGGGACCTTAATCTGGTGCTTCGAGCACTTCAGAATGCTCCCTTCGAACCTTTGAAGTCAGCAGACTTAAAGATTATGTCTATGCAGTCTTTGTTGCTGGTTGCATTGGCCTCCATCTAGAGGGTAAAGGACCTGCAGGCATTTTTGGTTGACGAATTGTGCCTAGTGTTCGGACCGGTTGACGCCCACGTGGTACTGAGACCCCGGCTTGGCTATGTGCCCAAGGTTTCTAACACTCCCTTCAGAAACCAGGTGGTAAATCTGCAGATGCTGCCCTCGGAGGAGGCAGACCCAGCCCTGGCTTTGCTCTGTCCCGTTCGCGCTCTCGATACATAGACAGAACTCAAAGCTTCAGGACCTCAAGTTCTTTGTCTGTTACGGAGGCCAACAGAAGGGAAAGGCTTTCTCCAAGCAGATGATGGCCCACTGGATTGTGAATGCTAGGTTATATAGCCTAAGTGTAATCAAGTATCCTCCTGTGATCTCACCTTAAACGGGTAGAAGCACCGAGAGGCCCGTCGGTTTGTCTTGTCGGTTTGCTGCGCCTACATTTGCGCTCATGTCTCCAGAGTCAAAAACCTGTTGTCCACGGTTGCTCCCCTGTGTTTTTCCATTGGGAGAACCCATCTCTTAGAAGATTGGTGTCACCCCAGTATTCCATATGCAAACAAGCCCACAAGGTTATTCCATATGTTATCTTCACATGACTCCTTCGGGGAAGGATGTTGCTTCTGTTGCGTTTCATTTCCAATGGAATGGACCCGCTTTCCAGTGTTATCCAATAGTCTCACCGAGTCGGAACAGCAGTCATGGGCTTCTCTTGTAAGCCTATCCAACAGCAGTGATGGACTTCTCTTGTAAGCCTATTCATATTCATCGGTCACCCACCGACGTGACATCAAGTGTGACCGACTGAAAGGGAACGTCTCTGAAGGAGGGAACGGAGATGTCACGTCCCATCACCACATCTGCTGTGCCCTGCAGGGGCAGCCAGGTCACCGGCTCGGCTCCTTTGGGAAAGCCTGAAGATGCGATACACCTGCTGCTCATATGTGTGTGCTGCAATGCAGCGCAGCCGATGCAATTATCACATGTCAATGTGCATTGGCTCGTTTTAGTCACTCTAAGTAGATTGGCCTCTCTAGCGAGATTCCTATTCATCGGACAGTGGCGTGACGTATCCATTCCCTCCTTCAGGGATCGAGGGTTACATACGTAACTGAAACGCTTTCCCCCTCTTTCTCTAATTGTATTGTTTCAAACAGACATCTTGCCATTCATCTAATTACTAACTGTTTATTTAGTTGCATGTAAGCATAGCTACTTTTGCAATATTACAAACTAACAATAGCCAGGTTCTTAATTGCCATGATCATCGTCCAGGGCTGCGTTTCCCAAAAGCATCGTAAGCCTAAGTTGATCGTAAAAACGATCGTACGACTGATCTTAATATTATGGTCTGTTTCCCAAAAGCATCGTAACTTAAGTAGCTCTTGAAAATCTTCGTAGAACTACGAGTGCTCTGGAGTAATCGTAAATGCCCAAGTGCATGTAGAAAACCCCAAGAAAACCAGACATGTATTGGGCATTTCTTGCGGACCTCCTTCCATGATCTTTGAACACCCCTGGTTGCAGTTAGTTTACAATGTCCTCCCTGATGTTTTGTTTTTCCTTATTTTTATGGTGTCCTTTAAATCTGTTAAAAAAAATGTTTCTCTCTATCTCCTCTAAAAGGACATTAATCTTATCTTTTTGAAAGGTATCTTCTCTTGTTTTTTTTTTTTTGTTGTTTTTTCAGCCATTTTGTCAGTGCCTCGTGGAATTGTCGTGAGCGTTCGTAACCTTGCACATAGAGAGCGCTCTTAAGAGGTAAGATACATCGTTATCGGGAAACCCGGACCAGGATTTTACATAATTTTGGGTGAGAACAAAATAGTACAGCCATTAGTAAATATTTCCTTCAAATCTGTAAAAAATCCTCAATTTATTGCCATGCTTGGGATTCTTTTAATTTTCTTACCATTGTGTAAATAAATCCAGTAAAGTGCCTGAGCTTGAAGAATGTTTATAGAAACACTTCAGTTTCAACACAAGCATAATCCGTTTGTTGAAAGTTAGATCATTCAAAAGGTAGGCATACTCCATAACATGACGCATTGTTGGGAATTAACCTTTATTGAAATAGATGGTATGCCAAACATCAGTATATAATCATCAGCAGCAAAAAGATAAAATGCTAAAGTGTGGTATCCACCCTTGAGCTAAATAATTGAGACAAGGTTCACAAAATATGAGACTGGATGCAGTGGGGCGAGGAATTATGAACCGAACCTCTGTCAACCAGCTCAATCCCATTACTAACACTGCATGCTTCCTGCAGCCGCAGGAAGTCAACAGAGTCCACGGGCAAACGGCAGCATGATGAATGCTTAGCATAGGTACAAACAGTAGTGCACGTCTTCAAACTGGTAATTATATCTGTGTAATGTGTCCCCAGAGAACCTAGAAAATTACAGCTGTGGACACTATGTCACAGACACAGACAGGCCCCATAGATCACTCCAGCTCAACTCCAGCCAAGAGCTCAGAAAATATCTAACTTAATGTTTTCTCAGTGCACTGGGACACACAGATTCTTAATCAGTTGAAAAAATGTGGACACAAAACAGGAAACTGTAGCACTTTATACCAATATTGCCTTAAAACAAAAAGTATTTAGAATGCTGCATTTGGTCAGCAAAAATTCTAGTGAGCAGGCTTAAACAAGTTTCGGTTTTAAAATGTTTTTTTTTGTTCGAAAGTCTATAAATCTCAGGATTGCACATTTAATCAAAATAAAATGAACACACATGCATGATTCAACGTACATGATTCATGTATTAAACACACTAGCTTAAGGGCTTTATAAAAATCTGGAGGATTTCTATTTTTTAAACTGTTTAGTCAGTAATAATGTCATCTATTTCAATCTCAATTTCAGAAATGATTTACAAATTTTGTTTCTGGAAAGTTTATTTGTTCACTTCACATGTAAATAAATAAAATAGTAAGAGATGACAATAAATATATCTCAAACATTAAGGTATCAACTAATCATTTAAAATAATAATCAAATAAAAATATATTTTGCAAATACAGAATTTTTTTCAACACAAAATATGAAATCATCATAGAAACAAAATCTTGAGTAATCCATAGACTGTCAAGTAATTAAATGTTATTTACAAACATACATAAAATACATACATACAATGGTGAGTCAAAATTGCAAAGGCATTCATTAGTTTTGTCATTGAGGTCAATTTGACCTAATTTATGAAAACTTTGGATAGTGATTCTCCAGTAATAATACTTTAAAATCAATCCTAAATGTAACTGGGAGCCAGTGTAAAGACCTGAGGACTGGTGTGATATGTTCATATTTTCTGGTTCTGCTCAAAATCCTGGCAGCAGCGTTCTGTATGAGCTGCAACTGTCTTATGGTCTTTTTAGGAAGGCCAGTGAGGAGTCCATTACAATAATCCACCCTGCTGGTGATGAAAGCATGCACAAGTTTCTCTAAGTCTTGACTGGAAACAAAGCATCTAATTCTTGCAATATTTTTCAGATGATAGTATGCTGATTTAGTAATTGCTTTGACATGACTACTGAAACTAAGGTCTGACTCTAGAGACACACCAAGATTCCTGACTTGATTTTTAGTTGTTAGACCCCTAGAGTGAAGGTATGCATTCACCTTGAGAACTTCATCTTTGTTTCCAAACGCAATGACTTCAGTTTTGTCTTTGTTTAACTGAAGAAAGTTTTGGCACATCCAACCATTTACTTCATCAATGCATTGGCACAGGGAGTCAATGGGGCTGTAATCGTTAGGCGATAGGGCTGAGTAGAGCTGTGTGTCGTCTGCATAGCTGTGGTAAGAGATTCGGTTCTTTCTCATTATTTGGCTCATTGGGAGCATATACAGGTTGAATAGGAGTGGCGAAAGAATTGAGCCTTGGGGGACTCCGCATGACATCGATGTCCACTCAGACTTATGGTCTCCTATACTCACATAATAACCTCTCCCTTCTAAGTATGACCTGAACCATTTTAGGGCTATCCCAGAAAGCCCCACCCAGTTTTCCAGCCTGTCAAGAAGTATGTCGTGATCGACAGTGTCAAATGCACTGAGGTCGAGTAGTACCAGCACTGATAATTTGCCTGTATCAGTATTTAAGCGAGTACTTGTACTGTACTGATACTTTGAACCCTCAAACGCAAAACGGAGGATAGCCTGTTGTGCGGAGGCTAAAGATCTGAAGTACATGTCATTCAGGTCGAATGCTGCAGACCAAGCTTGGGGGCGGGCCATTGAGAAAAAAAATGCCTCTCTGTTTAGCAACTTGGACGGAGGCTTTCAAAAAAAAGGGCCCGTACAAGTGAACACAGGCCAAGATGGTCATAACCCACCACATACTATGTACATGAAGAATGAGTTTATTAAAAAATGGCCTTCATATCGGCTGGAGGGAGTGGCTAAATCGAGTCCTTCGCCAAAGGACAGCGATATGCATGCACAAGTGATGATTATCACTGAACTTGAGCGGTAGCCGAGTGATAATAAATCGCAAAGCCTAGTCTAGTCACAGTCTGGTCCGGACCGGTTGGGAAGCTCTTTCCGCTTCTATGAACCAGGCCCAGGCACAGAAGACCACATACGTCCCCGAGTTGGGGCAGCAAGGTGGAGAGCAGTGATGTTAGTGTGCAGTGCAACACTTACCTGTCTCCACTGGGCGACAGGAAGGCGGATGACCGGGTCCTTGAACCGCACCAAGCTGCCTGCTGGCGACCAAGAGGGGGCTGAGGGGTGTAAGGCTATGCAGGGTCACACACCCCCAGACTGGTCCTCTTGGGACCCAAGAATAGAGAAGTTTGCTCTTTTTTTAAAAATGTGGGTCCTGCTTATACAGGAGCCAGCGGCAGAACAGATACACACATTACAAAACAACTCCATCCGGCCCTACACCGGCTGGAGGGAGTGGATTGGTGGCCACTCTAAGAGCAACGACTCCAACCCTGGGTTGTCCATCCAGGTTCAACGTTTCCGCTGTCGCTTACCACCTGACTTGGCAGCGCCTGGAACAGGCTGGGCGGCCCTTCTGCAGCCCGCTTCACGTCGAGACCTGGGTGTAGGCTGCTGCGATGGTCTGGCGGGAGCTGAGACGCATTTGTCATTAATGGTCAACTTGTCTCTCCATATATATATATAAACGGCTAAAAATGGTCTTTTACATGACAAGAGTGCTCATCCGATGTCTTTGAAATGTGGCTTACCTTACAGTCAGTTCATGAGACTTTATCATATCTGCTCCAGTAAGGACGATTTTGAAGTTAAAGCCCAGACTTTATAAAGTGACTTTAGATCACAGGAATATTCAACCAAGTGGTTAGACCCTGCACTAGATAAAGATTGTTCTTTGTCAGGCAACTCCTATTTTATCTCTAAAAATAAATACGATTTTTTCTTGTGTTTTTAAATCTACATTCATTCATTTGAGTTCAGAAATTAATTGACTGTAAATTGTCAGGTTTATTGTCTGATCCACCTTTCTGTGTCTATCCTCACAGATGCAAAGATTGCACTTCCAGTTTTTATTATCTAAAATGCTAATCTTTTGCAGATTTTGTTCAACTAGCTTCATGCAACAGACTTGAGTGTTCTCTTAGTTTATTAAAGATTGTTTATTTATATTGCCTGCATCAAGCATGTTGGATTGCTACCGCCATTGTGACACATGTAATGTTTATGATGTTAATAATGTTTCTTTCTCCAACACTAAATGAGCTATGGTTGCAACACATGCTTCTCCTCTAATTCAGAACAAAATATTAGCTTGTTTTAAATGATGGTTTCCATAAATGCTGTTCCAATGTGAGTCAAATATTTATTATATTGTAGTTCAAAATAATGTTATTATTGTACTGTATTTGTAATATTAATGTATTTGTAATATTAATGTATTTGATGCAAAACTGTATGTTCTGTTACCTCACAATCACTGTAAATACTGCTGACACAAAACTGCTCTCGCCCAAGATTAGTCTTTTCATCATCAACGTCCAATCTCTACAGTATCTTGTTCTTTTTGCCATTTTTTCCCCCTGAAACAAGAGAGAATATGTCGAAGAGTTGTGAAGAACAATCACACGGAGACCGTGGGCAGACACTAACATCGTCAAAAGAGTTTCAAAGCATGACACCCACTCGCTGTCATTTGGTGAGATTTCTTTCGCTTTCACTCACACATCACTGTCTTTGTCATCTCATGCTGTATGATTTGCTTCTCCTGAATGAGTCCATAAGCAGATGGTATTTGCAGTTTATGTTCCAACTGGCATCACTTCTAAAGGCTTATCTCAATATTAGCAAGCAAGTTTATATCCCACACACACAGAGAAATGCTTCCATGCTCACACTGAGAGACCAGTGGTCTCATTTATAAAACTGTGCTTAGGATCCTTACTAAAAGTGTACGTTCTGAAAAATATTCATACTTATAAAACAGTGCGTACACCAGAACCTGCACATAATTCACTTTATAAATCTCAGTCAGTAGAAGATTGTGCGCACATGCGTTTCCTCCTCGAAATAACCATATATGAACTTACAACACCTAGTTTTACTATGCATATCCTCATCTGCATATAATTTGCATATGATTATTCATCCACGTGATAACATGTTTAACGGTACAAGACATTAGGAAAATATGAAATACGGATGTGCCGTCAAATTAGATTACCGTAATACAAATCATTTAGAAGCCTATCCTTGCCTTGTTTTTGAATAAATAAATAAAATAATGTAAAATACATTTCAGAGAAAGTTTTTTTCAATCTTTTCCACTGGCCAAATAGTATTTTTAATTGATTTATATTTTTAATGGAAACAGATAGACCTTGTTGTGCATTATTTGCACGAAACCATTTTCTCAGGCAATCTGCTTTTATCATAAGCAATCATCTTTGTAGTTAAAATATGCCAGAGGAAAAGTGTTCAAAAGCATTGCATCCACAAAAAATATTTCTGTTTATTGAATATATAAAAAATGTAGTAACTTCTCAGTAATGATTTCATATAGTTTAAGTGTTTCACTCCATTAATGAGAATGGCATATTTAATCAAAATGTTTATATCAGAAGTGAAAAATAGTTTAAATCATTCTTTTGTTTATTTAAACAGTTATTGTGAACATGCACTGCATTTATGATTAGGACTCATAATGAATATTTACGGTTTTACTTCATCTGTCGATAAATAGGCTATATATGTGTCAGTTTCACTAAAAAGCCCCAACGCGCTCACTGGTAGGGACGTTAAGAAGGGATGGATATTTGCTTCAAGTGATAGGCTTGGTGAGTGAAATCTTTCTGTATATGTATAATTTTCTTGTAGATTTTTTGTCTAAAAGTGACCAAAAAGACATTTAACTCCAGCTCACCATCAATCTCGCCAAACTGCTCCGTCTCCAAAACGTTCGTACGCATGGGTCAGAGTTTGCATACAGGTGCGCACATTTTCCAGTCAAGTTTGTTTTTAGAAATCACAACTTATGCGTTGGAAATAACGTACGCCTCTTTCAGAGCCTGTTTTGTTCGTACGCAACTGTTATAAATGAGGCCCCAGGTCTGTGGGAAGGACCAGAAGAACAGTTTCCAGTTCACTGCATAAAAACATACATCATATGAAGTCATATGTTTAGAAACTGTGGCCTTTATAAAAACCTCAGTGTCTTGTGTTCCCGATGCTACTAAAGTCTGGTGGAACTTATTCGAAACGATTTCTTCGAGAAGATATTTTCTGGTGTGATAAGTATTCCATTCTGAGTCTCAGACTCGCCCGGATCAATAAGTTAATCCTCCTTGAGAAATCCTTCTTTAATGGTTTGGATTTCAGAAGTTGAAGTTAAATCTGGCTGTATCTGATGCTGCTGAATATATTGTTATATAAGAATATATATTGAATATATAAGTCAATTAGCGCAGAAATAAATAAAAGAAACAAGATTAGATCCCTATTTTTGTTTTTACCACTTTACCATAAAGTACATATTTTTCTATTTGTTTTACCTACAGAAAAACTGGACAATGACAATAGTTCCTATAGTCATTAACAATCAAGAATCACAAATGTTTTTCCTTAGACTAAATGCATCTCTGATCCAGTGAACTCGCAGTTGATCTTTCTGAGAATTGTATTTATATTTGTTTTGCTCATGTCCCTGGTTACAGCTCTTTGAATGGTCGGACTGATTCTCCATTAGCAAGTAAACAGGATTTGCACACTCACAAGCTGCAGCAGGGAGTTTGATCGTTTTTTGACCCAGTGCTTTTTGTCTGGGTCAAAGCAGATTGGATGGGGCTTGCGGCGGACTGCAGGTTTGCATTTGTGTGAGAGTAGCCATATTACTCAGATCACGACAAATCTAATGTGTGTGACCGCAGAGCAGAAGAAGCTTGCTGGCATTAAACTTTGACTTTTCACTAAAGCTTATAATACTGGGCACTCCTCATGTTTGACAAGTCTAACAGCACATGCAATGCTTCTATTAATGCAATGTTTCTTTATTGTATGTAAATATACATCCTTCATTCCAGCTACATTTGACAGTTTCTTTGTATTACATTTCACCCTGAACTCAGACAACAGAACAATATAACAAAAAGGCAGTAGTAGCAAAGTAAATAAATAAATACATAACTTGCCAATTTGGTGGGTTATGATTAACCCTTGTGTTATGTTGCGGGTCAATTTGACCCGTTTCGATTTTCTAGTTGTTGGAAATACTGGTTAACCTTTGTTTTTTTCTTGATAATTTGTGACTTTCTCTCATTTATCATGATGAACATGCATGCAAAGTTTCAACATGCTGATGTGTTTTGACATATACAAACAAAATTACTATTACGTTCGTGATGATCGTGGGACAATTTGACCCTCATAGGCAGCCATTCAAAAGCAACTACAGACACAAAATAAAAACATTTATTTTCTGTATGTAAGGGCACTTCAACTCCAGTTCTAACGTGCAAGTGTATCTAAAAGTGATCTAACCCTAACCAAACACACTTGAAAAAGCTAAAATCACAGTGTTTAGAATTATTTGCAAATTACAGATGAAAATCTTTGTCAGACACAGATAGTAAAATAAGCTCTCATTTCAATATTCAAGATATCTAAAATACCCAGCTTTTAACCAAAACTTTTATGTAGGATTTTCAAAGGCAGCTTCACAGAGTCAAAAAATAAATACTAAACATTTATTTGATGTATGTTTTTGTTATGTTTGGTTTCTCACTTCCCAGTGAGTGAATAATGAAACTAGGGAAAGTTAAATTTCATTATACAGCAAAATCCTGGAATGTTTTCATCAAAAACCTTAATTTCTTTTAAACTGAAGAAAGAAAGCCATGGACATCTTGGATGACATGGGGGTGAGTAAATCATCAGCAAAAGGTTTTTTTAAAAGTGAACTAATCCTTTAAGTGAATAAAGTTACTTTCAAACCTTTCATACAAACATACATAAATAAACTAAAATAATAAATATGAAATCAAACAGGCTTATCACAGCCTTTTTTCATAACCTTTTCATAAAATAATTTGTGTGAGAATCTTGCGTGAAAATAACAGAATCTTTGGATAAAGCATATAATAGTTGTCTTCCCTTCATTATTTTTACTACTTGACTCCAGAATTACTTCACTGAGACATTTGCCAAACAGACTTTCATAATGCAAAAGAAGCCTTGCATCTCAGGGGATCGGCTTGCATCTGTTTAGTTGCCCAGCCATTGGTGAAGTGGCAGTCTGACAGCTGTGGAGACAAATATGCTGATGGATTACTGTGGAAGGGTATGCTGTCCAACATCTAAAGTCCCCTATCCCAGTTTGACCTGGTCTGCCAGATTGCATGGGGTTCATGATAGCTTTCCACAATTTTCCTGTGTAAAACGGCCAAATTTGTTTTTGACATATTGTAATAAAGACCATTTTAAAATTCTCTCTTTGGCCATCTTTCAAAAAAAAAATAAAAAAAAAACTTGTTATAGTAAGAATCGTGAGCAAAAACAATTGTATTTTTTTTTGCACCATAAAAAACTCAAAATAGATTAACTTCATAACACAATACATCCCAAAATAACATAACCATATCCAACCCTAGCTTTCATCAATGATTGAAATGGCTTCCTAAAGGGAGTAGAAATTCACTCGCATTTCTTCAGCACTTTGTTCAAAGTAGGTCAGCATTGTAGATGCATAATATAATAACACAACAACCCAGGCGAGCCTAACCTTAGTCCTCTTCTTTGTACACTGCTTAACAATTGCGAGATAAAATGAATTCCAGTTCCTATCTTGCTAATTGAACACGCATGCAAATTTGATGAGAATAGCTGGATAGACTTGAGATAATTGCACATTCCTGTGTTGATGAAAAAATGGCATGTAGACCAAAACTGAAACCCATAATGAGCAATAAAGCGATTGGTTGATGACACAGATGTGAAAGAAAACTTACAATTTCATAAAGTGCTAATTCTAGAGGGCTATGACAAATTAGTCTTATATTAGAAAGAGTCATGTTAGTCTTTTCTAGACAGACGTTTAATGCCACAATGTCTTATCAAGAACTGTCCACGTTGTTTTCAGACCTGTAGATCGTTTGCCAACCAACAACTGGTACTAGAATGGTATTGATGGCACTATATACACAAGATGTCCCGCTGGTCGCTATCCGTGGCAAACTGTATCTATACATTACTGTACCAATGTGAACTAATTGCCTAAATCAAACTTTGATGCCCCATGGTCTTTGATCCATTGAAATCTACGCTTCAGTTGGACAAAGCTAATTTTCATCCCTACCATTGCTCTAGCTAGATCTGCATTGTAACCGGTTTGTGTTGTTTGGGTTGTGAGTCATTGAATATTGCCTGCAGGCATATCCCCCGTTTAATAACTTGGGCTACGTCCACATTAATCCGGATACATTTGAAAACGGAGTTTTCGTTTAAAAACGCTCTCCGTCCACACTAGCGTTTTCAGGCGTTTTCAGACGTTTCAGTGTGGATGAGAAACTTATAAATTCACCTTACTGCGCATGCGTGAAACCTCACAAAAGCTCACTGACAGATGGAAAAATAAAGAAAGGTATCGCGCAATTCTTCTAACATGATAATTTTATTTAGCAAAATATCTCACCATTCACTGATGCGTCCAGGTCGCACTCAGTCACCATATGTTTGGTCTAAAACGCGACTGCTCTCCTGTATTGCCGCAGGACAGCAAATGTGAGTACATTTTCTGTCATCTGTGCAGTACTGTGATATGAAGAGTGTGCAAAGTAACATATTTTAGCAACAGTGTGAAAGTGAATAGCACATAACAGGCACAATACCGGTAAACATCAGGTAAACATCTATTGGTACAACATGGATCACATGACTAAACTTACGTCATCGTTTTCAAATACCTCCGGCTTCACAGTCCACACTAAAACGCGAAAACGGAGTTTTCAAATTTATCCACTTTGGAGACCGTTTTCCAAAAGCTACATTTTCGTTGACTTAAAACGCCGTTTTAGTGTGGACGGAAGGCCAAAACGGAGAGAAAAATATACGTTTTCAAACGAAAACGTATTAGTGTGGACATGGCCTTGATTTGCATTTGCAAATTTGCAGTTAAATTTGCAGTTAGATTTTGCTTCATTACAATCTGCCCTGTTTGATTTGAAACTACTTTTGAATGCAAAAAGACTAAGGCGATGATATTTGCACCTATAAATACTAAAGTCCCAGCTCTTGCTATCAATACACTGCATAATGAAGCCATTGAATTTGTTGATACTTATAAATACCTGGGTATCTGGCTGGACAAAGGTTTTACCTTTAAAAAACATATTGAAGCTCTTGCTATAAAACTTAATTTCACTCTGGCATTTTTCTACAGATTGAAATCATGTTTTTTTTAATGCTACACGAAAAAAACTGGTTGCAGGACTATTTTTGTCTCAGATAGATTATGGTGATATCATCTATCAATTTGCATGTCCATCTACTCTGTCAATGCTTGATCCTCTTTATCATGCGGCTCTCAGGTTTATTACAAACGCTGGCTATCAGACACACTGCATTTTATACAGGATGGTAAATTGGCCATCACTCAAAGTACGCAGGTTGCTACATTGGCACATTTTTAGTTATAAAGCTATTTTAGGTCTTTTGTCTTCTTATATCTGTTCTAAATTTGTTTTTATGCAAAGTACATATCAATTAAGATCGAGTGACGAACTACTCTGTAAGGTACCAAGAATGAGGACAGAAACAGGAAAGAGGAGTCTGTCTTACTATGGCCCTTCGTCATGGAACAAACTCCAGTCTAGACTTAAGATTGGTGCGCTAATTTCCTTAGGTGCTTTTAGGAAAAAAATGTCTGACATGTTGAGGGACATATGCACTTGTTTTTAATTAATGGTAGGTAGATCTTGACTTTTTCCATATTTGGTTTTGTTATATTTTAAACTCATTGTATTCTGTCTAGATGTAGATATTTTGTAAATTTTGTGTAAATCTAAATTGTATTTTCATTGACGTAATGTACTGTATTTAGCTCATGGTTTAAAACTGTGCTATACAGGACTCCCTTGTAAAAGAGACTGTGTCTCAATGGGACATTTCCTGTTTAAATAAAGGTTATATATATAATAACAGGATCCCATCATATTGACCTGTAATAAAACATGCACTTACATTTCATTTTAATAATACCTCAGAAGCTGAACTAAGCTTAACTAGGTCCTGCAGAGCAATCATCAGAGCTCATTATTCACATGAGACTGCCCACTGGCTATATGGCTTCGACTAGTTGCCTCTAGTTTTTAAGTAATTGCACAGATCAAAGTGATAACTGATAACTTTTATAGCTGAAAGATACTGCTAATTAAAAATGAATGCATTTGCATGCACATTCTTACACCAATTAAGCTTAATCAATCAACATACCTGTCAGTAGTTGCGTGTAGTTAAATCCAAAGGAAGAAGCACGCAGAATAATAGACTTTAATTAACAGAGAACTCTAAACAGTCCATTTAATGTTAACATAAGACCGTGACCTTATACACAGGAGGATGATCATCAACAGAACAGGGAACAGGTGATAATAATTAGAAACCTGGAATGACTCAAACACAGCCAAATACAGAAAATTAAACAAAACAGAGAAACTAAACATGACCGTGACAGTACCAGTCATGTATGTCTTATGCAGTGTTCTTGTATTGTGTAAACGTCATAAACATTTTTTTATTATTGAGTTAAAATGCATTTTCTCATGCTAGCTTTGCTTATATGCTTAATTCAATCATTGCATCATAAGCAACTTGTAAAGCATTTTAAACAGGTGTTCTTACTGCTACTGCTGCTATTGACTCAAAATGCATGCTAGCTATGCTTTATCCTTAATTATTAACATCAAAAATTATTTTGAATGTGTATGTTTGCTTCATAATGTTAACGTTTTGAAATAACAAGACTATTCACTTATCTTAAGTGATTGAATTTCAGAGGAACTAACCTACAGCAAACACTGAACCAGACTATATAAATGTTGAGCAAACAATCCCATTAGCTAAAAGAAATCCCATTAGCTGATGCCCATAAACACCTGGACATTCTGATCACATACACTAATGGCGCTTTTCCACTGCATGGTATGGCTCACTTTTGGGGGTTTTCCACTACCTAGTACTTTTTTAGTACCACCTCGGTTGAGGTTCCAAGCGAGCCTTTCTGATACTAAAATGTGATGTGTAAACACTGCAGATCACTGATTGGTCAGAGAGAATCGTCACTACCAGCGTCATTGGATTTGCCGCATTTGGATTTGGAACTATAACGATCAGACAATAATCCCACCCAGTTTCAAGCGATACTAAACTGCAGTGGAAAAGCAAGCCGAGCCGTACCGAACTGTACCATGCAGTGGAAAAGTGCCATTAGTTTTGTCAAATTCTGCATTCATTAGTGTGTTAAAACTGTGACTGTGACATCATCTTTGGCACACGTGCTGGCATGTTCATTAAATATCATTTGGAAAAATTGACAAAGATGGCCACCATCAGCAAATGCGACAACATATCATCTATGATAATGACAGATGAGGGCTGTAATGCTAATAAGTTCCAGTGATGGGACTGGGAGGATAAGTGTAACAAGTTCAAATGAAGAAGGACAAAGTCAGGGGTGTCGAGTAATCCAGTCTTTATACTCAAAATAAACACAAAACAAATCCTGTGGGCTCTCTGCCAAACACAGTCACACAAACAAAGTCACATTCTCTGAAGCCATCAGTCTCTCTCTCCCTGTCCCAGGTCTGCGGCACTTATATCCCGTCTCTCCGCCAATCACTGGAATCAGACCGGTGTACTTGACCTCCTTATCCATGCTCGTCTCCGCACATGTTCTCCCGCTGCAGACTTCGCATTACCGACCCCCTCGACACAATAAGAAACTGGATAAAGAAATCTTTTCCCATCTGTTGGAATAACTAAATATTCTCTTTTTTCTTTTTTGAAGTTGTCACTTTTGGAACTAGATTTTCTTATGCTGTTTCATCAAACTAAACTTTATAGTATCAGTGGAAATTAAAGAATATAACTTTGCAAAACATCAAACTAAACTTTACAGTATCAGTGGATATTAAATAATTTTAACTTTGCATAACATCAAACTAAACTTTGCAGTATCAGTTGACATTAAAGAATGTTAACTTTGCAAAACAAACAAATAATATTTGTAAAGACAGTTCCAGTTGTACCTTTTTATGATGTGTTGCTACATAAGCTAATGGTGCTTGGACCCTGATAATCACTATAGATACATATTATTTTATTTTTTAGAACAAAGTTTTAAACAGAATATGGACCTTAATCAGAAAATATGGGTTTTTCCACCATCGTGCCGAACGGTTCCAGTTGTGTTGACGTATATGACGTGAGTGTTTCTGCTCAGCTCGTTAGTAAAGACAGCATGACCAGAATAATGTGTGTCAGATTAGTGATACTCATAAAGGCTGTCAATGCTGCTGCTTTACTGCCCAGCCACAGTGTTTTTGTATGAAGGCACATCCTAAGGGAACTTGAAGACACATTAACATTGTGACTAATGAGCTAAAACAAAGTCAATTGAGCTTTAGACATAACCAAGCAAATATTTAAGGAATAGGCCTACAACAAAAGAAGAATAATCAAAGAATTAGTGGGGAAAAAAATGACATGTATCTAATTATGTGTTGCTTTCACCCACTCCGTTAGATTAGGCACTTTTATTCTTTTTAACCAACTAATGAACATTGCACACAGGGATGTATGACATATTTTGCATGAAAGATACATCTTTGCAACTATCCCAATGCAGGAATCTTAGTTGACAGGGTATTACAAACATTGAATGTGGCTGTATGCCTATCTTCCTTCTAATACTCTTTGCAAAGACAGCATTTTCAAAATATGCTGTTCTTATACTATTTACTGAGTTTTATGCTATTGTCACGTAGGTAATGTGGTGCGGTAGAAGCAGGGGAAGGAGGCTGGATCCAAACGCAGTGTACAGGCTTTATTTAAACAAACTACAAACTTAGACTCAGACTGGGATACAAGACTCAGAATCAGAAGCGACCAACGTAGACATCAAACATTCATTTAACAACTCACCAGGACAGGGCAGAAACACAGGGCTTAAATCATAGAGTACAAATGAGTTAACAGGATAACAAGGGGGCGTGGGAAATGGGAAACACCTGGGATCACTAATAAACAAGACAGGGAACCACTGAACATGACAAAACAAGACAAGACACAAAACCCACATTACGACATAACCCCCCCCTTAAGGGTGGCACCTGACGCCCAACAAAACAACAACCAAAAGTTCAGGAGGGCGGTGAAGCACAGGCAGTCCTGGGGGAGGGATGGAGGGCCAGGCCCATGCAGGGGAACAGGACCTGGACCTAGGCAAGGCGGGCCTGGGCCGTGGAGCATGGGCGGATCTGACAGACCAGGTGGCCAGGGCGGAGCTGGACGCGGGTGTGGCCAAGGCGGGGCAGGATGCGGCGAAGGCCAGGGCGGAGCAGGATGCGGCGAAGGCCAGGGTGAGGTCCATGTCGACGTCGTCTCCATGACCCTCACAGGGTACCTCCTCCCCCCCCCCCCCCCAAAATACTTGGGGAAATCCAGGGCGAGGCGCAGAGGCGGGGCCGGCAGGGCGAGGCGCAGAGGCGGGGCCGGCAGGGCGAGGCGCAGAGGCGGGGCCGGCAGGGCGAGGCGCAGAGGCGGGGCCGGCAGGGCGAGGCGCAGAGACGGGGCCGGCAGGGCGAGGTGCATAGGCGGGGCCGGCAGGGCGAGGAGTCTGGGACGCCCTCCGGAGCCTGACGAGACAAACGAGTCCTCCGTCTCTTCCCTCTGTGACGGCGCTTCACTGGCCTAGATTCACTACTGGACGTACTTGACTCAGTAGACTCACTTGACACAGTAGACTCGGTAGGGGACTTGACTCACTTGACACAGTAGACTCGGCAGGCGGACTTGACTCACTTGACTCGGCAGGCGGACTTGACTCACTTGACTCGGCAGGCGGACTTGACTCACTTGACTCGGCAGGCGGACTTGACTCACTTGACTCGGCAGGCGGACTTGACTCACTTGACTCGGCAGGCGGACTTGACTCACTTGACTCGGCAGGCGGACTTGACTCACTTGACTCGGCAGGCGGACTTGACTCACTTGACTCGGCAGGCGGAACCTCCGCGGTCTCCGGATTGGCAAATCCAACAGGACCAGTGCGGAAAACGGGCTTGAGTGGGCATACGTGAGTCGCGGGTTTGGCAAGGCTGCAGTGAGAAGTGAGTTCGTCGGCGCTGCAGTGAAGAGCGGGCTCGGCAGGGCTGGACCGGACCAGCGGCGAAGACGACGAGGGCTTCGCGGGTAATGTGAATTCGGGAGGTGTCGAGTAGAACAAGGCTGTAATGGAGAAGAGGTCTTCCAAGGAACACGCCTGAGCGATATACCGGTCAAGAGTCCAGTTGGTAAGGTCCCGCGGCATCCATCGAGCGATCTCGTAATCCAGCCCGTTCAAAAACAGGCCCATGAGCTGGATATCATCTAGCGCTCCCAGATGGCAAATGGACAGAAAATCCTTCGCGTACCTTTGGACGGACTGGTTCTCCTGAAACATTACCGAGAGATATTCTCTCAGGGCCCGGTTGTTGACGACTGTGGGTGAGCCTGCTGGAGCGACTGCTGGATCCATTTTGCGGTGAGTTGTTCTGTCACGTAGGTAATGTGGTGCGGTAGAAGCAGGGGAAGGAGGCTGGATCCAAACGCAGTGTACAGTAAGGATGGCTGGCGCGAAACAGACGTTCCGAAGCTTTGCGAGATCCCGAGGCAAAGATGATTCGAAACACTGATTCGAAGCGTGATTCAAAACACCCACGTCACGTGACAACAGCTAAATGAAGCTTCTAAGTGTTTCATCAGGTGGAGTGCTCCGCCGAATCGGGGTTTCATTGATTGGTCGATTCGGGAACAAATCACACAATCACACAGTATAAAAGTTATGTTAACGCTTTTTCATATCGTGGGTTTTTGTGAGAGGAGTTTGGTTTTGAGATAGCGGATTTTTGGTGATATAGTGACATTTATAGTGCGATTTGTTTAGTTATATTTAGGATTTAATTTACATTTACACATTGACTTAGAGACACACAGAGTACATATAGTGACACATTAATAGATGCATTGATAGAAATATATATATATATATACATATAGATTAATAGATAGATACATATTACAGATACATACAGATTATTAGATAGATAGGCTACATATAAATTAATAGATAGATACATATACATATATGCACTTTCTGTAAAGCTGCTTTGAGACAATGTGTATTGTGAAAAGCGCTATACAAATAAACTTGAATTGAATTGAATTGAATATAGATAGATATATTAGTAGACCAAGGCCTGCTACTGACACTGCTGGGCCATCTAAGCAAGGTAATATGCATTGTTTGAAATATAGGCTAATTATAAGTGAAATATAATAACTCTTTATTTTGACTTAGGATAAGTCTTAGGACTTAGGATTAGGATAATAAAGTGCCGTTTTCTTTTAATTCAGAACCACAAATGTCAACATCAGGCCCATCAACATCATCAACACCAGTTGAAACACAGGACAGTTTATGGGAACATTTTGACAATCGTATCCGTGAGACCCAGATGATACACAATCTTACAGCTGATGCCACAGTGGAAGTGAAAAAATACATCAACGATGCGTATTTGCCCAGAACTCATGATCCACTAACTTACTGGAAAGAGAGAGCAGTAATCTTTCCTCATTTGTATGTCCTAGCTAAAAAATATCTTTGCATGCCAGCAACAAGTGTCCCTTGTGAGAGAATTTTTTCAAAGGCTGGAGAAATTATCTGTAAAAAAAGAAGTAGGCTGAGTCCTTCAACAGCAGAGAAATTAATATTTTTGAATAAAAATCTATAAGAAAGTGAGACATTGTGGCTTGATTTATTTTTATTAATATCCATTTTTCATGACCAAAATCACATTATGGAATGTGAAGAGACTACAGGTTACAAGCTTCATATATTACAAAAATACAATAATAATAAAAAAACACAACACATTTTTATTAGCTCTTTGTAAAGGTTGTTTCAGATCAACACCTGCAAGTGACCACTAGGTGTCACCGTGGAGACGGGTTTCGGATTGATTCGAAGCCTCGAAACAAAATGGCACATTTGCTTCAACTGTTTCATTGCTTCACGAAGCCTCGATCTGCCCATCACTAGTGTACAGGCTTTATTTAAACAAACTACAAACTTAGACTCAGACTGGGATACAAGACTCAGAATCAGAAGCGACCAACGTAGACATCAAACATTCATTTAACAACTCACCAGGACAGGGCAGAAACACAGGGCTTAAATCATAGAGTACAAATGAGTTAACAGGATAACAAGGGGGCGTGGGAAATGGGAAACACCTGGAATCACTAATAAACAAGACAGGGAACCACTGAACATGACAAAACAAGACAAGACACAAAACCCACATTACGACAGCTATACATAATGCTGTAATATTTGTAGCCATGCCTACAATGCGTTTCTTTAAATCAAAGAACGAGCAGGACAAGCATCCTGTTGTTCTTATCTTTTCTTATTAATTTGCAAATTCAATTATTTATAAAACTAAATAAAAAAAAGTTTCAATACATTTTATACCTCATGAAATAAGTTGTACGAGCTGAAATCTAGAAAAACAATGCTTACTTTGAAGAAGGTCAGATGAAATCAGAGACATGTGGTGCTCTTCTGAAATGAGAAGGAAAATGGAACACCATTACACTAAAAAACATTATTTATGAAGTTAAATAATATTTTTTATCAACATACTGTTTGCTAAAATCACATAATGTCACATAAATTAAGCATTTATACAGTCCTATCAAAACTCATTGCTTAAAATTAACTGAATGAATTAATGAAAAAAAAAAAACAGGGCTGAATTCTGGTGAAAACATCACACACAACTTGCATAAAATCTGTAAATATGCCTAAAAATCCATGAAAACATTAAATAAATGTAATAATTTTATTCAAATTGCATTGTTTTAATACTGCCTGTTCATGTTTAATTCAGACACCGTCTTTTGTTTTCCCAAAGGATGCCAACTTAATTTCTTTCTAATCTAGACTGTCATGATGCACACTGCAAGGCAAACAGTTTTTGCCATTTGGGAAATACAGTACAATCAACTGCCAATGCCATTTGTGCTCTTGTTTATAATAATCTAGCAGAATTTACCATTTTTTGTTTAGGTATTACAATATTTTCTTATTTCCCAGTTAATTTGCATGGACAACAATAAGCCATTAATACATTACATTTATAGATATGTTGTATCCAGTGTGTCTGCTATGCTATGCTAACAAATTAATATTAAACTTTTTAGACAACTGGATGAAAACATTCATACATTTATAGATATGATGTATCTATTGTGTCTGCTATGCTAACAAATTAATATTAAACTTTTTAGACAACTGGATGAAAAAAAATCATATTTTTTCAGTGTATATTCTACATTTTGTGCATAACAACACAAATGTTTAGATGTAGATATTTACATTGTCTCATACACTTTGATATCATGCTGCTTTTATCTGTATCCGTTGACTTCTGAATCATCAGAAACTGAATGTGCTCCTTCTCTATATATATTCCATCACCTCAGGTGAGAGGTGAAAAATATCTCCAGTGCTGCACGCACGCCTCTGAGACGATGGCTTAGTCACTTTCACCAAGATCTTTTGTACTGGAATAAAGCACATATCTTTTGCTCCTGGTTTGGATGAAACTGAGTCCTTGGCCCAGTAAGATGGAAGAATTCCACATTAGCATCTTGGTGATGTGTATCCATAGTGATGACTTTTGCCAACCACCAGCTCTTGTCATATATCACAGCAAGCCAATCTCCACTGTCAATGCGATCTGCCACTATCTTTGTGTGAACTCCCTTGGGAACTTGTGACCGTCCTGCTCCATTCCTTCCATTAACATGCAACAGGTCCTTTTTCCTCTGTTCTCTTTTACTCAAATCCTCGATTTGCTTTATTTATCCTGCCTCAACTCTCTGTTTCCACCTTTGTCTCTCCTGTCCTTTTTTAATTCTGGCTGTGTACTGATTTTCTCTCTGTTCCTTCTTCTCCGCTCCTCCAATGAGATATGTTCTGTAGACATGCAGGACTAAAACACACAATAAGAGCATAATAATATCTTTATAATTTTGCCTGAACTATCCAATGTTCCTTACTGTGTTCCTTAAGCCCCGTCAGGTCACATATTTAGCATTTATACGTTATTAGAAAAAACTAAACAATTATTTTATATTTAAAATAATTAAAACCACAAAACCACAAAAAAAAAAAAAAAAAAAAAATTGAATGTAAACTCTGGCCTGTCACCACAATCTTCTGTTGGTGACATCTGACAGTGTTGACATAAGGCTTTTCTTTCACAGAACAACTGTGTTTATGTAGTAGCCATTTTGTTTTCTCTGTTGTTGCTAGATGGTAATAGAACCTGCTTCAGGAGAATAAAATTATCTAACCATTTCAAATAATTTCCTGAGAAATATGAAGAGGGTGTTGACATATCACGGTTGTGGCACATGAAATATTAACATTAGAATTTAAAATGTTCTAAAACTATAACACTTACCTGTCACTTGTGCGTGTGGGAATGATTCCGTGGATTCCAGTGCAGAGCGAAATAAGTGTTTAATCAAGGCAAGGCAAGGCAAGGCAAGGCAAGGCATAAACACAACGTAACAAATACAACGAATGAGCACAGGACAGCAAACACAGGAAGTAAACCAATAATCAGATAACAAGAGGGAGGGGTCAAACAATGACGAGAGCACATGGCTCAACATAACAAACACCCATGAGCAACACAAGACCGGACAGACATGTGACATTACCAGTCTGACATTGATGCACTCTGCAGAGGTGAAATGTGGCTAGGGGGTCCTTCAGAGTGACAGCTGCCCCTGATATTGCCTGATTTTTTAAAAAAAAATAATGAATGTCTTGACAATCTGTGTTGACAAAAAGTGGGGACACAATTTTGAAATCTTATGAAACACTTTATATGTAATGCTTGGCCTATACACAAAATGTTAAAAAGAGATGCTCTACCAACAAAAGAGGAGATGCAACCAAAAATCGAAAATTCATATGAATTGGATGCAACACTCTTGAAAAGAGTTTTGATTAAAAAGTGTCACAAAGAGGAGAATGGCGACAGCTGGCAGTGGTGTTAGGTAAGGGGGGGGGGGGGGGGGGAATTAAAAATAAAAACAAGACAAAACTGAAACTGAAGGCAAACCGCCGGTGCACTTCTTGGGTTAGCATCCATCCATTCTTCAATCCACTTGTTTATGGTGGACACTTTAGTCAATCAACTAAGAATACCTGGGGCCTATACCATGACGGTAACTGAACAAACTCAGGTTTACAGAATTAGTTTCAAGTTGACAAAACCAAACCAATCCAACCAGACTTTGTTGGTCAAGTACCATGACTCTGAGCATCAACTTTCTCTGACAACTCAGGCAGTGTTCATGGAGCGTGTGCACATGAAAGTGTGACATCAGTAGCAAACAGCAAATCACATGCCTTGAAACGAAAGAAAAACTGCGATTCACTTCTAACAAGAGTCACCGTGATTTTCTCTTCTGACGAAGATTAAGAGATTGAAGAATATGAAGTAAATAAATGCTTTTGCACAGCAAGAAGAAGATATCTTAAAATATCAGTGCAAGTTAAAGTTGTGAAGTTAGTTTATATAGTTGTAATATGTACATGTATACAGAGACTGTGTTCCAGGCTTTAATTTGAAGCAAGAGCAACTGGGGGAGTGATTGTATTACGTCAGACGTGTAATTTTGCTCACAGCTGATTGGTCCAAATTCTAATCTCTTACCTAGAACATAACCTAGGTAATCAGGTTTGCTGTGGAATGTAAGTTACTATGGTGATGAAAACCACTAAAAGCCGAGCCACTTTCATGGCGTCTAAAACCCAGGGTTGGCACAAACTGACCTGAAACATGCCTTGCTATCCACCTAAACCGGCTTTGGGGAATGGGCCCCTGCAGTCAAAATCCAGCACAACATGAACAATTTAACTACTGAAAAATAATGTTTAATGAGGAGAAACAATGACCATAAACGAAACCAAATATATATGACTGCCTGTCACTGTGAATTAAAACACAGGGAAAGTGTAGAGGCTAAATTTCTGTATGTATTATTTATCGGTGCTGTCAGTTGCATTGTCTGTACCCTGTGATGCCTCAGTTTCCATACTGAGTGGTACATTAGCAGAAAATCATGCGTCACTTTGGAGCCAATACGTGGGTGAGGAAAAATCAATGTTGTTCCCTACTCTCTAAACGTATCAGACTAGCACATGCTAATGGATTTCACTTTCATATAGACGCACGAATTCACATTAGTCGAAACTATACACAATCAGCACAATAAGGCATATTGGTTTTGCAGGTACAAGCCTGATAAACAAACAAATGTTAAACAAAAATAAATATATGAATACTTTCAATAGAAAATACGTGGTGTGATGCTTGAATAGTGTATTTGTATCAACATGAACAAGTTATTATTGTAACTGAACAATACGGGATGATAACTAAACAACACAAATTTTTAGAGATTATGAGACAATAAATTTGGTGATTAAATTTTTCTTCTCTTCTCTCTTTTCAAAATTTTGTTCGCGATTAAATAATTGGTGAATCCAACTATTGACTTTTGCAATATGCCTTTTTTTTGCATATTACAGAGAAGTATGTGGCTAACGTGGCTAACAGCAGGGGAAAATGTCTATGTGCATTGTAACAATCAAACTATTAACCTTTCAGAATACATTCCCAGATTCGTTAATAACCATACGAATAAGAATAATCACTTCTGGGAATTTTTTTCTTAGGTTAGATGTTAAATTGTATCCAACAAGTATAAGAACAAAAACTATGTATCAAAATATTTACCTCTTGGGGAAAATAACAAACTAGTTCTGGATCTGTGGACAAATTGGGGAGGCAGAATGGTGAGAGAAGCTATCCTATACCAGCCTCATGAACCAGATTGAGTCAGATTGTGAAAGGGTCATACAAAGCCAGAAATCATTGAATCTGTGACACGTGCCGTGCACCCAGGCCTCCATTCAAGAGACATGCATGAAATAAAACGAGATCTCACTCCTGAGAATTCAGGTCATGCAGGACTCTTTAATCGGTAGTTCCTGGTTTTCAGTGTTGAATCAGTGAAAAGCATATCAAGAAATTTGTGAATCAGTTGATGTACAAGCTGCAGAAGTGTTGGGATGTGTGAGCATCTCATACCACCTGCTATCACCCACAAGGAAACGGACAGGTAGAGCGCTTCAACAGAATATTACTGACTCTGTTGCGCACACTCACAGATGCAGATAAGACACAATGGAGAAAGTAATTAGAGAAGATGGTTCACGTGCTGTGAGGTCACAGGTTTCCCGCCTTTCTACTTGCTTTAAGGTCGTTCCCCCGTCTGCCGATTGATCTGCTTTTCAACCTACCACCAACAGAAGGGAATGAGAATTATGCTCAGTATGTAAAGAATTGGGAAGGGAGGATGCGTCAAGCTTATGAGATTGCCTCCAGAACAGCTGACAGGGAAACCTCAAGGAGTAAGCAGGGGTATGACAGGAGAATTCATGGACTAGACCTGCAGCCTGGTGGACGAGTGCTGGTTCGGAATCTATCTGTGAGAAGAGGACCCAGTTAGCTCCAATCGTACTGGGGAAACAGAGAGCATGTGATTGTCAAAAGAAGGAGTGACGAGAGTCCAGTGTATGAAGTCACCCTTGTGGTAGTTAGCCATTGGAGAACTCAGAAACAACACCCCAACCAGAGACAGTGAGAAAGACAGAAAATGACAGAAAATGCATGGATGAAGTTCGGAGTGTATGAGTACAAGGATTTTCAAGATGGTGAGCTGTTGTTACAGTTTCCTACTTCCTTGAGTCAGTGACGGAATCCGGTTCATCTCAACTGGGAAAGGCAGTCACATGAGGATATAGCAGAATATGAGCTAGATGAGTGAATAGAGGAGGATTCTGGGATGCCTGTGGTACAGTCAGAGGTATCAGAAGACCAAGCATCAGTTGAGAGTGAATTCTTATCCAAGGAGAGAACACCGTTGACTTATGAATCGTTGGGTCAGCCATCTGTGGTGGAAGTTGCGATAGATAGACTAAATGTAAGTAGAGAGTCTACAGTCCAAAGACCCTGGACAATGTTGGAGCTAACCAGTTAAACTTACACCGATTATCCACACTTAATTAGGACTTGCATTGAAACAAATGATGCCATGGACATTGATAAATGTGAAAAAAAAAAAAGAAAATAAAGATTTTTCAATTGCTAAATATAAGCAACTATGGACATGTTTTTCATATTGACTTTTAAAGGGGTGATGAACTGAGAAATCTAACTTTCCTTGAGCTTTTGACATCTAAGAGGTCATCATATTATAAGAATATCCTGTAAGTTTCAGAACTGAAAACGTCCTTGTTAGTCCAATAAAAGCTTTATTGACACCAGGCTCAGCAAACGACTCGTTTTTCAAAGTGGGGAACTATGACGTCACAGAGGATAAAACACCACCCCCGCAGAAGAAGATCAACACCTACTTCAACACGGCCGGTTTAGCCCCGCCCACCGATTCGCACATTACTCGCATAGCTAAATAACATAGGCCTACCTCGTGATGAAAAACCGGATCGAGCTACCAAGCAATAAACATGCCGTTTACAAAATATTGTGCAGTGCCTGGTTGTGGAAGAAGACAGTCGCTGCATAAGCTTCCTCTGGATTCCAATAGGAATGCATGGTTAAACTTTATTTTTAATGACGATCCAGCTGATGTGGGTAAAACATTGTCCGTTTGTTCGCTTCATTTCACTGAGGATTGTTTTGTAAACAAGACACAGGTCGAGACTGGATTTGCAGACCGATTAAGATTAAAAAACGGCGCTGTGCCTTCTACATTGGATCCGACAGGAATGGTGCAACACACTTATGTGAGTAAAATTTTTATTTAAAAATAATAATAATCTAACAGGCTAGTATTGCATTGTTACAGATCGTTTGATATCTAATAATTATGTGTACGTGTCTAATCAGTCGCAGAAGAGTCCAACTAAGGATGTAGCTTGTCAAACAGACAAACTCATTATAATATGCAAAACTGTTATCCACTCACAGTACTGGGCATTTACTTCCAAACCGAGCGTTTTTGAGCTAGGCTCAAAACTACGGTAGAAAATAGCCTATTACTTATTCATTTTGATGTTTTTGAATGTAAAAACCAAGCGAACGTCATAAGTTGACCTCAGACAACAATATAAAAAAAATTAAAAAGCCAGTTCATGACCCCTTTAAACTAAAAGGGGTAGTAGACTAAAGGATTGTCTGGCCGAAACTAAGAGTCTATTACAAAAGAGTGTTTATGAGCAAGATAAGTGTTTACTGATAGGGGAACTATAGTATCATTTTGCCACAAGGGACAATGCAAACACTGAAATTTCAAGTATTTTGTTAATCGAAGTCATCACTAATACATGCCAGAAGCCATATCACCCTGTAGCCCAAGACTGGTTGCCCACTGAAGCTAAGCAGGGCTGAGCCTGGTTAGTACCTGGATGGGAGACCTTCTGAGAAAACCAGGTTGCTGCTGGAAGAGGTGTTAGATAGGCCAGCAGGGGGTGCTATCCCTGTGGTCTGTGTTGGTTCTAACACCCCAGTATAGTGATGGGGACACTATACTGTCAAAATAGCACTGTCCTTCGGATGAGATGTTAAACCGGGGCCCTGACTCTCTGTGGTCACAAAAAATCCCAGGATGTCCTTCGATAAAGAGTAGGGGTGTAACCCCGGCATCCAGGTCAAATTTGCCCCTTGGCCTCTGTCCATCACGGCCTCCTAATCATCCCCATATATACTGATTTGCTTCATCACTCTGTCTCCTCTCCACCAGTAAGCTGGTGAGTGGTGAGCGTTCTGACGCAATATGGCTGCCGTCGCATCATCCAGGTGGATGCTGCACATTGGTGGTGGTTGAGGAGATTCCCCCCCTTCTATGTAAAGCGCTTTGAGTGTCCAGAAAAGCGCTATATAAATGTAATGAATTATTATTATTATTATTATTATTATTATTATTATAATGAGATGAAACGGGGATTGATCATCAATAATAGTCAAATCTGAAATTTTGGTAAACATTTTTAGTAGGGGGAGAGCGTAGTGCAATAAGTATTGCACTCCAAGAATATAAACCTTAAACAAGAGAATATTATTTCTAGTGTTAAATATAGTGTTGAAATGTTACAGTCTCATAGTACACCAGCAGGTGGTGGCGATGTTGCATGGTGTTGGTTATGGAACCACGCCCTCTTGGGGCCTCATTTATCAACAGTGCGTACGCACAGATGTGTGTGTAATGACTGCATAAGAACTGTTTCACGCAAAGTGTGGCATCTACCAACTTGTACTGTGTGTAAATAAAAGCACAACTCTGAGCATGCTTACACAGAGAATCTAGTGGTAGAATGGTGATACTACAAAAAGAAAGTATCGCCACATGTTTCCTGTGTTCTTTAAATGCAAATACTCAATTAGGAAGTTCAAAGTTCAAGCTAGACATTTACATAATTGGTGTGAAAAGCTACAAAAGATAGCTGGGAAGTCATTTGAAATGTAGCTATAGTATCTTGATTGATCTCGCTTTGCTGGAAGATTTGGAAAACCATTTGATTAGCGAATGCAGCAATTTGTATCACCGACTTGTTTATCTGCAGTAGTGTGTTGGACATGTTTGTCAGTTGATCCTTTAATTCATTTATGGCTTTCGTTGTATCCTCTTGAATATAAGCACTGTGAGGCATAGAAGGGGGTTTGGATGGTCCCGGCTCCTCCAGCACTCCCGCCTCCTCCTGAGTGCTCACTGGACTTGCTGTTTGAGTTATTAAATGTTTTCAGATCAGTGTCACATTTATTTTTTACATTGCTAAATGTTCTTAAGCGTGTTGGAAATTTGATTTTGTACAGACCAAAATAAACGCCATTTTATTTACCTGTGTGGGTGTTCAATGGTCCAGCTGCTTTAGGGAGTGTGCCTGTGTCACCATCATGTATGATTCCAGAAATAGCAGTGTCAACTATGCTGGTGATAAGGGTATCCACTTGTGTATGTTTTGTTGCCGTTTGTTGGCAAATATTTCCTGTTTGTATGATGTGACTTTTTTTTTTGGCAGCGACTTTGAATGTCAAACCATTTCTTTCATCCTTTCATCCTCACCCAGAACATCTGGCATAATGGGCCTGTCCAGTGAGTTCAATTTGAATACAACTGCTCTGTCTGACAGTGTTATCAGAACCATAGGTCTCTTCATGAATTCAAATGAGCTGTGTTTGAACATTGGTACGCAGGCTATCTGGCAATACGGGAGTTAGGATATTGCATTGTTAGGCACGAAACTAATGCTTGACAGAGAACAATAGGTTACTTGTGTAAACCCAATTCTCTGATAGCTTTAATTGAGGTGTCTCACCAGATCACTTGCAGTGTGAGGCGAGGAAGAGGTGTGCTTGTTTTTGCGTTGTGTTGATCCTTTTATACAGAGAGGGGAAAGACACTCCCAGACACAATAGCCGCGTTTCCACTGCCGGGGCAGGGCCGAGCCGTGCTGGAGCGTGCCAGGGCCAGTCGCGTTTCCACTGTCACTTCCGGGGCCTGATCGGGGCTTCCTCGGGGCCAACGGCCAGGATTTCTGGCCCGTCGAAAACCTTGGGCCAAAGCGGGCCAGCTCGGGCTAGAGGGGTGCTCAAGGTAAAAGGCGGAGTTTATCTGTGTTATGAAACGTTATGATCTGAAGCAAGATGCACATTTCACTGTTTTATATCGCGAAAAATAATCGCTGTTTGAAATGGAGAATCGCCTGTACTGGTCTGTCGAAGATACCAAAGCTCTTCTGAGCATTTGGGCAGAAGAATGACGGCGTGTGAAGAAAGGAGGACGTTATAAAATGCATCGATGCTGAACTTTCTAAGCTAAGCATTCAGCGAGCAACGCTTCAAGTTCAGGAAAAAATAAAAAAGTCGCGGGCGCAGTATATTGTACAAGGCGATTAAAACGCACAATGGGCAAAGCGAAGCTTAGAGAAGGGACTTTCCATGCTTCGACTTGATGTACGGTGTGCTGGGTCACCGTCCACTCGCAAGACAATCGGGACACTATTGCAGCTACGGCCGGTGAGTTAATATACATGCTATCTTCTTATTATAAATAAATTCATAATACCCGCTGAAATGGGTTGGGTTGTATTGTATGACGTTTGATCCAGAAAGGCGTGTTGGGGCGGGGTTTAGGGCAGCGCTGCAGGGCTACTGGCCCGGCAGTGGAAACGCGAGCCCGGTGCTTGAGGCCTGAGGCCACTGGCTCAGCTCGGCTCGCTGTTAGCTCTGGCTCGGCCCTAACCCGGCAGTGGAAACGCGGCTAATGTCATGTCTGTCAGCCAAATGGGGCTAGCATAATCTATAAGGGCTTCTGAGGAATACGCGGAAGGGACATGTCCTATAGTTAGACACCTCACTTAATGCTATCAGAGAACTGGATTTACACAAGTAACCTATTTTTTTCAGATGTGCGATGAGCTCAAACCCCCAAAACAAAACTGAATGTAGAAATCTGTGCATAACTGAAAAACCAATGAGCGACTAGAACACAGTACAAGTAGTTAATTGATTTAAAGGGCCATATTGTCTTTACTACAGTATAATCAAAGTGAAGGGGGTGGATTGGAATCCACTGCTGCTTCAATGTATATGTAATGATGAGTAATTATAATCAAGGTATTAATCAATATTTTTTTCCTTTCTAAATATTAAATGATTTCTCTAGGCTTGTGAGATTTTACTTTGTTATAGAAGTTACCAGTATAATTACTGAAATGTTCTTTTCATGTATTCTCTAATGTCTGTATTTGATATCTGAATGCAGTAAAAGTGCTTGCTTATTTATCCCGGCTTCCAGAAATGAAATAGGGACTTGTTTTGTATTTGAGAAAGGTCTTCAACATGTTAATAGTTTAAGTGACTCCAGTAGTGTAAAGGGATACTCCACTTTTTTTGGAAATGGGCTCATTTTACAACTCCCCCAGAGTTAAACAGTTGAGTTTTACCGTTTTTGAATCCATTCAGCCGATTTTCTGATATTTAGAAGAATATCAGTCACCAGACAGTTTCTGGTCTCATTGACTCCCATAGTATATTTTTTTCCTACTATGGAAGTCAATGAGACCAGAAACTGTCTGGTTACTGATATTCTTCTAAATATCAGAAAATCGGCTGAATGGATTCAAAAACGGTAAAACTCAACTCTTTAACTCTGGGGGAGTTGTAAAATAAGCCTATTTCCAAAAAAAGTGGAGTATCCCTTTAAGGGACCATTTCTTTGTTAAAGCCTTAGTTTCCAGTTAGACTAAAGTTGAGAGAAAGAACGCATTATCTTGTTGTTTTGAGAGGACTCTCATTGTTTATAGTTAGAGCCTGGCAAAATCCAACCTTGGAAAAGCTGTGTGTCGGTGTGTGTGTGTGTTAGTCTTCTTGGTTACAGAACCACTGGCATTATTGGAGATTGAGTGAATTGTTGTTCGAGACATGCTGGCGCTCATCAAACCCAAATCTGCGACCTGGAAGGTCATGCCGTGGGTCCGAATGTGTCCGAATGTGTCAGCTGCATAATCGATGGAAATACGCTTCCGTCTATCTGTATATGTGTGGAAAATTACTGTGTTTATCTATTTCTTAGCCAATGAGAATCATTCAACCTGTAAGCAATGACGTAGCTTAGACCTTGAAAATTGTATAACTGCTGTGATCTTTGTAACGGTAAGCGAGGCGGCCTACGAACTCCTGTGTGAGTATTGAAGCTGACTTCTGCTGATGAAACTGCAAACTATCTTCAGTAAAACTTTTCTTTCATTTTTTATAATTCTGACTCCGGGTCTTCATTCTTCATATCTGGTTCTGGGTCTTTGACTGTATACCCCTTACACAAGTGATGTAAAAAAAATATTGTAATGTATAAGAGTGATGTTTTCATTGTGGGGGATATAAGTTGCTAGATGTAATCTGGTGCAACCACTTTGATGAGTAGTTATATCACGTACAGTTTACTAGAATAATCAACCATTAGACTGCATTTTTTAAAAACGATTTACTTTTGAAATCTGCTAAAATGTATGAAATCATAAAACCAAGTATTCTATTTTACTGTTAAATAAACATGAAAGAGCAATCCCAGATGTTATACAGTTTAAAGCTGCTGTCCATAACTTTTTTTGGGTTAAAAAATAAATAAATTAAAAAAAAACATAACCAGCCAGTGTTCAAAAATATCTGCTTGCCTTTGCTCGATTCAAAACGGTCAGCTTGTAAAAATGATTTTAATTCAAGTGGTACTGGTGGATTTCTGTGGGAAATTCGAGCATGTCTTTGCGTCATTACGTCACATCTGTACACATAAAGAAGGAGTCTCGGCTAATAGGCTACATTGTGTGTGAGGATGTTGGAGGTGGACATTTTTTGCCTTTTCTCGCAGCACTTTAAATAATTAAACTTATGGCGGATCCAGAAAGGTTCAAACGACAATCACCTGTGACAACTGGAGATTCACCAGTTGTAAATCCCAAAAGAATTCAGACTTCGGAGTGGGTAGAGAAAAAAAGAGACTGCAACCGGCCCACGCGAATACAAGGATAAACATCGGCAGGGCTTTTGAACTCCGTGATTTGAAGGGATTAAAAACAGACGCAGAAATGACTTTTTTTCTGTTGGACAGGTAAGACATTTCAATAGTTCAATCGTGTAACAGTAGCACACTTGTTCGCTTAATTCACACAGTTACGTTTTCGTTTTGCTATGAATTATTTTGTGCTAGCTATGAGAGGGAACAATTCACCTCTACTCCAAGAAAACGTATCGGTTACCTAACTTAACCTCGTTTCTCTCTAGTAGAGGGAACGAGTATTGCGTAAGTTAGCTAACACTACGGGAAAGATTCATCTTCTCGAGATATTGAAGCCAAAAAATGATCCTTAATTTTGTATTCATTGTCAACGCAGTGCAGCAGCCAGCAGACCTAGAGCAGGCTGTCTAGCGTGCTCATTGTCTGCCCTGCAGCAAACTGCTGCAGCCTACCAGTGAGCCCGGTGTGACATCACGTCCAATGAAGGGCGCTCGCACCCTCAACGCGTCTAGGCCGCCAGAATGGGAGTGGCGTATATAAGCGGGACTGGTAGGCTGAAATCCCTGGTTTTCATCGACTGAAGCGAAAGTCGGTCGTGGCGTGAGCACGGCCGGTTACGCAATTCTCGTTCCCTCTACTAGAGTTAGAACCGAGGTTATGTTAGGTAACCGATACGTTCTCTTACGAGAGGTTCTCTCATATTGCGTAAGTTAGCTTACGCTACGGGAACCCTTTGTCAACGGCGTGCGCGCCAAGCATCCACTCATGAGTCCCAGGGAAGCCCGGGAACCCAGATAGTGGGGAATAAAGGCGGCCAGCAGCGCGGGCCGGCACTTGTACATAAGCACTTATAGGGAAAAACAGAGCGGCGCTGCCGGTCTGTGTAAGCATATAACATATTAACCCAAGACAGCGCAGCTCAACCAGGAGAGCTATGTCACGTGAGAGTACTCTGTGCACGATCACATCGGGACAGAACATACATTTGCTCAGACTGACAGAAGTTTAGCCTGCAGGGCGGGAACTTCCAGGTTATAAAACCCGACAAATGTGGACGGGGAAGACCAGCCTGCCGCCACACATATGTCATGAATGGAAATTCCGCTGGACCATGCCCATGATGAGGCCATGCCTCTAGTGGAATGAGCCCTGACACCCAAACATTGCAGACCTTTTGACGCATAAGCGACTGCAATAGCGTCCACTATCCATCTGGACAGGCTTTGTTTCGAGGCGACGAGACCCTTGGTGCGCCCACCAAACGGATCAAAAAGCTGCCCCGAGTGCGTAATGTAAACCCTTAGTGCCCTGACTGTGCAGAGGAGATTAACATCGCTCTCGCTATCGGATGCTGGCAGAGCCGATAGGGAAATGACTTGCACTCTGAAGGGAGTGCCAATCGCTTTTGGAACATAGCCATGTCTAGGTCTGAGGATGACTTTAGAGTCATTCGGCCCGAACTCAAGACACTCAGCGCGTGTAAGTCCCCCACACATTTGATTGATGACAGAGCAGTCAGAAAAACGTCTTTCAGTGATAGATATTTTAGATCAACGGAATCTATCGGTTCAAAGGGATGTGCTTTCAGGGCCTCGAGGACCAAGGAAAGATCCCACACGGGAACTGACGGGGGGCGCGGGGGGTTCATCCTCCTAGCTCCTCTTAGGAAGCAGATAACGAGCTCGTTCCTTCCTATTGACTGGCCGGGCGTCGACTCAGCGAACGCTGCAACGGCTGCCACATAGACTTTGAGCGTGGAGGGGGACCTCCCCTTATCCAACAGCTCTTGAAGGAAACTAAGCAACCGCGAGACCCCACACGTTTGTGGGTCCAGATCTTTGTCGGTGCACCATTTAGAGAACACAGACCATTTAGACGCCTAAAGTTTTCTAGTAGAGGGAGCTCTAGACTGCGTAATCGTGTTCATTACTCCTTCTGGCAGGACAACGGGTATTCGTTGATCACCCATGCATGCAGAGACCATCGCTCTGGATGGGGATGCCAGATCGAGCAGCGCGCCTGAGAGAGGAGATCTGTCCTCACCAGAATCGGCCACGGGGCTGTCTGTGACAGCCGCGTCAGCTCCGGGAACCACATCTGGTTCTCCCAACGCGGGGCTACGAGGAGCTACGAGGAGCTCTGAGTGGCGCGTTTCCCTGGGGGGACATGTCTGGGCCGTTGTTCAGGTGGCCTGGCACATGCGCAGCTCTCAGCGAGCGCAGATGATGCTGAGACCAAACGAGGAGACATTTTGCTAGATCGCAGAGGTTTCTGGATCTGACACCGCTTTGATGGTTCACGTAGGACACCACAGACATGTTGTCCGAGTGGTCTAGAACATGTTGGTCCTGTATGAACGGGAGGAAGCGCTTCAGCGCATTCTCGACCGCTATCATTTCCAGACAGTTTATGTGACGGAGCTTCTCCTGGTCTGACCACTGGCCAAAGACCGGTTTGCCCTCGAATAGACTGCCCCAACCTGAGATGGACGCATCTGTCGAGATGACCTTCCGATACGAAACAGCTCCCATTGTCACTCCCCGCTGATACCAGTCGGCCGCTAACCAGGGCTGCAGAGCCGAAATGCAGCTCTGAGTCACTCTGATTCGTTCGCAGCCGGCAGCCCAAGCTCGGCCTGTTAAAAGCTTCAGCCAGCGCTGCAGCGAGCGCATGCGCAGTAAGCCCAGCTGGAGCACTGCTGCAGCTGAGGCCATACAGCCAAGCATCCTCTGAAAAGTTTTCAAGGGAACGATGCTGTCTTTCTGAAAAGACACGGCCAGGCGTCGAACACGGCGCGCACACTGTGTCGATAAGCGAACCGTCATAGTCACAGAGTCCAGTTCTATTCCAAGAAAGGAGATTGACTGGCTGGGCAGTAATGAGCTCTTGGTCCAGTTGACCGTGAGACCCAAGCTTTTCAGATGACTGAGAGGCACAGCCCTGTGAGATAACAGTTCCATCTCTGACTGTGCCAAAATCAGCCAATCGTCCAGGTTTATTATTCGCAAGGCCTGATTTCTCAAGGGGGCGAGAGCCACGTCCATGCACTTCGTGAATGTACGGGGTGCTAAAGACAGGCTGAACGGCAGGACGGTATACTGATATACCTGACCGTCGAAGGCGAATCTCAAGAATGGCCTGTGACGGGGTATTATCTGAATCTGAAAATAGGCATCTTTCAGATCGACAGATATAAACCAGTCCCTCGGGCGAACGTGTGCGAGGATTTGTCTGGTCGTAAGCATTTTGAACGGTCTTTTCATAAAAGCTTTGTTCAAATGTCTCAGATCCAAAATAGGTCTGAGAGCCCTGTCCTTCTTGGGTACGAGAAAATAATGGCTGTAAAAGCCTGACTCGCTCAGAGAAGGCGGTACCGGTTCTATGGCCCTTTTACACAGCAGTTTCACTATTTCTGCGCGGAGTAGATGTGCTACTTCCGCATTTACTGTCGTCGCGGTCCATGCTCGAAAGCGCGGGAGACGGCGAGCGAACTGTAATGAATAGCCCTGCTTTACAGTGCTTAGCACCCATTCTGATACCCCTGGAATCGCTTCCCACACTTTGATATGCGCGGCTAGGGGCAGAATGGTCTCCGCGCTTTGAGCGCCGCACTGGGCGGGCTCTAGAGACTAAACCGGAGATATGGGTGCGGTGCGCACACTCTCGATACTTAGATACGCAGGCTCGCTGACATGGGGAGCGTTTTGCGATCACTTTATGAAACGCGAGCGGCGCCGTGGGCGAGATGTATGTTCGTAAACGCTTGTGAGCGGCCACGGGACTTACGTTCATAACCTGACCGGTATGAGGCTGCACTTTGTGATGCGCGACCGATGCCGTGGGCGAAGTGCATGTCAGTAAGCGTGAGCGCTTGTGAGCGGGCACGAGACTTACATTCATAACCTGACCTATATGAGGCTGACCAGCCCACTCCCTCTTGATTTTTTCTTACAAATGAAAATTTGTTTTATACGTTTTCTTTGGAATAATAAAAGGGCAAGACTTCGTTTGTCTTTAATGTACTTGCCTTATGACCATGGAGGTTTGACATGTCCTAATTTTAAGCTGTACTATTGGGCTGCACAACTAAAGGTCTATTATGTTTTATTATACTAATCATTCACCACATTGGATAGAAATGGAATCACAATGATTGAACTTGCCTCTTCCCTCATATATATACTAAAGTACAACAAAAAAACTATTAAGAGAAATTAAAAACCCAATTCTTAAAAACATGATAAAAGTATGGAGTGATGTGAAGACACTTTTGAAAGATCCACACTGTCTGTCTCAATTTAGTCCATTATGGGGCAACCAATCTTTTCCACCAGGCAGGGCAGATGCAACATTTAAGTTATGAAACTCCAAGGGACTGAGAATGGTTCGAGATGTGTATTTGCCAAAATCTGACATACTTATGACCTTTCAAGAATTACAAGATAAATTTCACTTAGATAAAAAAAAAACATTTCTTTAAATATCTCCAACACAGGAGTTTTATAAGAGCAAGTCAAAAAAATGTATTAATGAAACCCACTACTTCAGACTTGGAAGAAATTTTGTTATAAGATAGTCAAAAGAAAGGCATTATTTCTCAGTTCTATAGACCTTATGCACGAGAGAAACGAGGGCGCCGCCATCTTTAGAATATTGTCTTTAAACTTTAGTTTCTGCGGTCGCTCTGTGTATCTCTATGGCATCGCTGTCGAGGAGTAATTAGCTGGTGAAGTCGATTTACTTACTGTAGAGTTAACGAAAGTTATCATGAGCATTGTAATGTTTATCATAAGCATTGTAAAGCAGATGTCTTAACAATGTCGACAGGGAACTTTTTTAAACGAGCCGTTCATTCATCTATGAAAGATCGTTGTTAAAATACAGACCGGAAGTCAAAAGACAACGAGCTCAGCGCTGAAAAGGGGCGGGGCTACATAAGATCTATAAGGTCTGATTATGTCTTACGTTCCTGAAAGAGGATGTGTCATTGCAACTTTCAGAGGAAGACTGGCAGGATCCATGTACTTTAGCCCACACAACATCAATAAATACTTAAGTCTTAAAGTTATTTAATTTAAATGGTTAATGCAAACATATGTGACACCGGTGGAACTCTGTCGATATAATGGAAACATTCCTGATGTGTGTTCAAAGTGTAACCGATGTGAAGGAACACTGGTTCACTGTATGTGTCATTGTACAAAAATTACACTCTTTTGGGAAGAAATAAGAGACATTATTCCAAACAAATAATATTAGAACCAAAATTGTTTCTATTGGGCTTATATCCAGAGAAGCATAATTATACTAAAAATGAACGTACATTTATAGACCTTAGTCTGCTTAACGCTAAAAGATGTATAGCTTTATTTTGGAAAAACACATGTAGACCAAGAGGCACTTTATGGTTACGACAGATGCTGTCTGCTCTGCCACTAGAGAGGATTACATATGTGCTAAAAGGCAAACAAGAACTATTTGAGAATATCTGGAATACTTTTATTGATTATGCCAAAGATTTGGATTTAACAGATGACAATGACTGAGATGTGTGGACACTGCAGTTCACTTCTGGACAATAATTTGTATCACCTGATTTGTACAACTCATTTATTTATTGCATTGTACAGTGATGGCTTTCTGATAGGCAGTGTGGTTGTTTGTCTTGTGTTTGTGTATGCACAAAACTTAAATATATTCTGGCAAAAAAAAAAGTATGAAATCCCACACCTTTATAAATAATACACATCTGTTTATTATAGTATGTACTGTATCTAATCTCAGATCGGCTGTAAAAGGGTAGCTGATTGCTCTGTTTAAGTGACTACAGCAGAACAGGGGGCAGATGATGTGCATCTTATACAACTGTGTCTCTGTACACCTTCCACCCACAAAGGTTAAATAATACGCCTATTAAAGCAACCCTGCATACACTGCACTAAGGGGAAAAATCTATAATCACAATCAATTCTCAAAAGAGAGACCTGTAAAATTCAGCTATATTCCATCATTATTATGCATGTAAACTGGCCCAGAAATCTGCACAGAGGGCTGAATTATTTTAGCTGTTTTACTGCAGCTTTTCCATGTTGCGTGTAGTTGACTCACTCCCTTTCTCAATCGGACTTTGTAGGAAATAGACTTTGCAGAATTACATCATGATTGAGGGCTTGGATTCAATCCCCAGAGAGCAGCAGGATGGAACCACAAACTGACAATGGAGATTCTGTGGAGTAATCTTTAAAATAAGAGGACAATTAAAATGGTATGTCCAATTGTCTTAACAGAGAGAAATACTTCTGGATAATTGTGCTGACTTTATGCCCTGAGCAGAACTTTAATATCTTGTTCACCTTGTTTTACCCTATGTGTAAATGCCAATGTGGTATTTTCATGTCCATGAGATAAAGAGCACCTAACAAACATAAATCTGAATAACTTGCTGTAGTAAACATGTTCATTAATCAAAATTATAATCCTCAAAGTTGGGATTTACAAAACCAGATAAGTTTGGTTTGTGTCAAGTGTCATGCCATTCAAACTAAGGGGGGAAGTGTACTGTGAATGCAACTTTCAAAAAACGTATGTCTAAAACTTTGTGGCAGACATCACATAAAATATCTCTAATATGTCTACATTTTTGTTCAGTCAAGTAATAATATTAAACATAATTATTAAGTTGTTAAAAAGAAGTTTCACGAGTTCACTTACGAAAGATCGGATAGAATAAAACGTATGCGTATTTGGCGTGCTGTCAGAGGAGAGGGTTCCGAGCTCGTAATTTTGACCCAGACCCAGAGTACTCCCACTGTATCTCTGGTTAGGATAGTAAACAGGCGAATGTGAGGAGACGGGGTGGTGGTGGTGGTGGTGGGATGCTGAATTGTGGTCAATGAACATTGGTAAGTCGACTCTGTATACATAAAGGGTGTCATATCTTGCAGATTGATTCCTATTGAACTTTAATAAAACATAATTTATTTTCTTTGGTCATGATGACATATTCTTGATATATGTTTCCTCTGTGCTGGTGGATTTAAAACATCTATGATGTCAAATCCATTTTGTTTCCTCATTATCATGTGCTATGTTATGTTATGTTCCCTGCCATTGCGGCTTTCCACTGTCCATTAAGTAATGGGCCCTTGGGGAGGCACCAGTTGGTCGTACGGTTCCTCTATGGGACTTGGAGGACGAGGCCTGTTGATCATGCCAGAGTTCCAACCTGGGATATGGCAGTGGTTATCGAGGGGTTATCCCAATTTCCCATTTTCAAGGTGGCTTCCTTTTGGCCATTAAGTGCCTTAAAGGATTAGTTCACTTTTTAAAAAACTTTTGCTGATAATTTACTCACCCCCATGTCATCCAAGATGTCCATGTCTTTCTTTCTTCAGTCGAAAAGAAATTAAGGTTTTTGATGAAAACATTCTAGGATTTTTCTCCATATAATGGACTTCACTGGTAGGCAAACCGCCCAAGGTCCAAATGACAGTTTCAGTGCCCCTTCAAATGGCTTTAATCGACAACAGACGATGCATAAGGGTCTTATCTAGCAAAACGATCGGTAATTTCTAAAAAAAATAAATAAAAAACGAAGTTTTATGCCTTGCTCTGTTCTGTGATGCGCGGTCGCAGGGCCGGCGCTAGCTATAGGCAGAGCAGGCGATTGCCTAGGGCCTCGGGCTTTGAGGAGGGGCCTCCCCCGTAACATCCCCTATATTCCGAAATAGGCTACTAGCCTTATTGTTCATTGGATATTGTTGAATTGTCACTCATCTGCAGTTAAACCAATTAATGTTTCCGTTTCAAAGCGGGTGCCGGCTTCTGAAAGTTTGTGTAACGGACGCATCCATCAGGTGCTGCGAAGCAAAAGCCTAAATAGGCACGCAAAGAAACACAGCTCGTACCCTAATGCAGGTGTGTGAGTTGTCGTCATCTATTTTCAAGTGATTGCAATATTCTAAATATAAACTTGTAGGCTACTGTAGATCAGCGTAATTTCTGGAAAAATCATCACCGCCGAGTTTTAAAAGAGCGCGAGCGTCATTAATGTGCCCAGACGCGACGCTTTGAATTTGCGCATACAATGAATAACATCGCGTCGGGAGCTGACTAGTAAACAAGCTACAAAAGTAAAAGACACGACGTTTGTATTCAAAGATAAAAAGCCAAAACACTACAACATTTTTAAATGTTTCATTTGGGTCTCGTATGGGTCTATCTTCTAAATTCTGCTGATGATTAGATTAGACGCTGACATCATAACCTACTTACGCCAATAATATCAGTTTAGAATTTTTTTTCTAATAAGTAGCGATCGTGTCTTTCTCTTCACTTGATTTGTGTATACCATATTTAAGGTAACAATGCAATGCCTAATATCATATTACTTATACTAATAATATGACAATATCTGCAGTCAATATTGATTAAATGGGAGGGAAAAATCCTGCCCATACCACAGCTATGAAAAAAATGATAAAAGCACTTATGTTCATCTCCTGAAGTGGTATTCTGAAACTGTGAATAAATTGAATAAAAACAGCAAAATAACAACAATGGTAAATGGTAAATGGTAAAAAGTCTGGACCAATTACTATTTTTAATGTTTTTGAAAGAAGTTTCTTATTATGCTCTACACGCCTGCATTTATTTGATCAAAAATACAGCAAGGATGTGTTAAATATATAAAAAGTTGTGAAGACTTTTTTAAAACAACTTTTAAATAATCCTGAAAAAAAGTATCTCAGGTTATAAAATAAATATTAAGCACCATTTCTAACATTTGATAATAAATCAGAATATTATAAAGTTTTCTGAAGGCTCACGTGACACTAATTTCAGCTTTGCATCACAGAAATATATTTTAAAGTATAGTAAAATAGGAAAACCATTATTTTAAATTTTAATAATATTTCACTATATATTATTTTTCTGTATTTTTTGATCAAATAAATCCAGGCTTGATGAGCATAAGAGACTTCTTTCAAAAACATTAAAAATAGTAATGTGTCCAAACTTATGTACTGTGTAAGTAAAAATATACTACATTTAAAATGAAATGTTGTATAAATTAAAAGGTTAGGAATCATATTTGTTTCAAGAGTTTTTTTATTGGGGGTGGGGGGCCTCCAACATGAATATTGCCTAGGGCCTCCAAATGTCTAGAACCGGCCCTGCGCGGTCGTCACTCTCCTGTTCGAACTCGTTCATCAAATGAACGAATCTTTTTTCGAGTCATTTCATGCATTCAACGAACAAAATGAATGAAATGACTCGAAAAAAAGATTTGTTCATTTGATGAACGAGTTCGAACAGGAGAGTGACGACCGCGCATTACAGAACAGAGCAAGGCATAAAACTTCGTTTTTTATTTATTTATTTTAGAAATTACCGATCGTTTTGCTAGATAAGACCCTTATGCATCGTCTGTTGTCGTTTAAAGCCATTTGAAGGGGCACTGAAACTGTCATTTGGACCTTGGACGGTTTGCCTACCAGTGAAGTCCATTATATGGAGAAAAATCCTAGAATGTTTTCATCAAAAACCTTTATTTCTTTTCGACTGAAGAAAGAAAGACATGGACATCTTGGATGACATGGGGATGAGTAAATTATCAGCAAAAGTTTTTTAAAAAGTGAACTAATCCTTTAAGCGAGTTGGGGAACTTCAAGCTCTGTCCATTTCTCCTCCCTGCTTAGAATTTGTCCTAGGAGGGTGAAAACTATCCTGAATTCTTAGCCAGGCTACGTGCCTTCAGTGCCTTCTAATATGGCGCGATCTAACTTCTTTCAGGCCTTCTATCCTCCACCGCTTGTGTCAGCGGAGGAGGGGAGATTTTTGTTCCCCAAAAATGTCTTCATGTGATGCGGCACGGGTTCCTCCGAAAAGGAACATCTCCGGTTACAATTGTAACCCTTGTTCACTGAGAAGGGAAAGAGACGCTGGATCTCCTTGCCATGACACTGCATGCCTTGGAGCTACTTGCTTCAATATTTTTGAAGCTACTCTCTTTGTGTGCTGGTGTCCTTTTATAACTTCTGCATTCCGGCGGCGAGTGCTACGTCACATGCTACGTCATGACGCAGAGCCAATCAAGACTGGACTATATGTTACACGTGCTTTAGATGCTTACACTCTGAGGGCATTCCCCAAAGTGTTGTCATATGACGCAGCATCTCGTTCATTTCTCAGGGAACAAGGGTTACAGTCGTAACCCGAGATGTTTCCTTACGGTAGGCTTGCTTATCAAAGAGTGTAGCTTGTTACGAGGAACGTCTGAAGTAAAAAAAAAACTCATCCTGAGAATTTCCATGGCATTGGTGCCACCATAAAAACAACAGGAGCAGGAAACCACTGTTTCTCACACTAAAATTAAAATATGATTTTATCATGGTTTAATAAACATATTTGTGGCTTCCGTGTTCAAGGTCTGGGTGGTTTGTCATAAGTTTAAACTAAATGCATTTGGATAAATAGAATAAGCTCCTGAGGGTCTACACTAGATCTCTTTCAGTGAGTTTGGTATTCCAAGGCTTGTGCAACATGCTGGAAATTCAATATAGGGACTAATTCACCTTGTCTTTGTGCTCAGGCCCTGCTTAATGTGTGACAATGTTGATGTCAGCAGCTTTAAGATGCATCTTAGACGTGGATGACTGTCTATAGCATAGCAAGAGAGACGGAAATGGAAACTTTACAGTGTACGATTTTCTTCACAGCATATCATTGCATTTGTGCAGGTGGCATAAAGGTCACACACACACACCACACACACACACACACACACACACACACACACACACACACACACACACACACACACACACACACACACACACACACACACACACACACACACACACACACACACACACACACACACACACACACACACACACACACACACACACACAGGCCAATGACAACCTAAGAAAATATGTACATGTAAGCAGATTCTCTTAGAATAGCCGAGCACACAGTGTCTATATCAGTTAATTAATCACAAACCTCAATTTTGGTTTAAAAAAAGCTAGAATAAAAATTGATGACTGAATACTGGTTTATCAATCTTCATTCTCATGCTTCTCTTGAAATAAAATCCAGACAATTTCTAAATCTTCTTGAAAAATGTAATGCTTAGAAAACATTTAAAAGGACATATTTAAGTAGTTGTATGACTACTTAAAACAACAATAATAATATTAGCAATAAGATATGGAGAATAATAACGCTGTATTGACATGTTTATACTATTCATGTTGACAAGGCATACATTCCATTATGCCATAGATGTAAATCCATTGGAGGATAAATACCCATATGCTTGTGTGGCTTCACTCAGGTTATGGATGTACTATTGAATGCAACCTGACATTTTCCTGTTTTACTGCAGTGCTACAATATTGTGTCTGTGAACACATTTCATTTAATTTCAATTTAATACACAAAAAAGAGATTATTTCTTAGGATTAAATTAAACTATTAACTCTACTCTATGTGTAGCTGAAACTTCACTAAATTAGTAAAACCACTACAATTAGAAACATCAAAATAAATGTATTAACTTGTCATTAGCTAGCTACCAATTGCACACATGCATGTGTTAATGTAACTAGTAATTAGACTCGCTCAGCAAGCCACAGGCACTATTCTTTTCCATGATAGTAACCCCCAAATATAAAACTGTGCCTCTTCGCTACTCTCTTTTAACAGTTAACAAGGGTCTGAAAATGCTTTTTAATGTTTTTATTTTCCTTTAATGTATATGTTTTTGCATGTATAAGATCTTCAAAGTTACAAAGCTTATAATATCCCACAGGGTTAGTCATTTTAGGTTTCAGAAGGGTGCTCGCGAGCGTTCCCTGTCGTTGATATGCCCCCTTTGATGCATACTTTTGTGGAGCCCGCACTGAAGCAAGCTCTGCAGCAGACTTCTACCCGACAGTCAAAGTTACGTTTCAGAACTCAGGCTCGAAAAGATTCAGTAATACTGATGACATTAACAGTGTTTATAGTTGCTTTAGATGCCTTGGAAGCTAAAGCTTGCAATTTTGGTAAGGGGTGTTATTTTTCTGACACATGTTTGAAGTTTTTGGCCAATCACAATGCACTGGGTCAGCTGGCCAATCAGAGCATTCTGGGCTTTTTGGAAGGAGGGGCTTTGTTGAAATCAGAGAATTTCAGACAGACAGTGAATGAAGGTACTGCAATAATGTACAGTATGTGATTTTTTTAACATTAAGCATTAACCCTTTCTATTACACCCAATTGACTTTTAAAATAGCATCATATGACCCCTTCAATATAGCCTAATCAGTTAATAAGTTAACTACTAAATATTAGTAACATTTGAGTCAAATTAACTTGTTTAATTTAAGACATTTGACTGGTTTTACAGTGATCTTTTGGCTGGGGGGAAAAACATTGTTGAGGTGTATCTCTAATTCCATCCAATTTTGTTGGTTTGTATCTTATCCTAGCTTATACAATTCCATCCCATCCTTTTGTGTTCTGTCCTATTGTATCTAACCTAATGCCATTTCATCCTATCCTATTCTCGCTATCCTATTCTGCCTTACCTCATCTCACACCCTCATTACATCCCATCTCATGGGTTTTGTATGCATATTTCATTATGCTAAGCATCACTTTGTTGGTCTCCTATGCGTTTTCCAATGCTCTCTTCAGTTCATATACCTCAAGACAACATACTGTATAAAATGTGTTCCTATGTTCCCTGTTTATAAATACATTAATGTATACATGTAATGGGACCTGTACCCCACTTGTCTTGCTTAAATGTGATGATTCCACTCTGAGTGTTTACAAATCAATGTGATCTATGCTATCCCATCATCCTTAGACAACACGACTTTATGTGGGCATGACAAATTCTCTGGGTATACCTCCATGGATGAATGATTTATTCCTGCAGGCCTTGAATGATCCAATTACAGTTAACTTTGTTGTTAATAATTAATCAAAGGTAGCTGCTTTTTAATGATTTATGAGTTGCTTGGCACCTTTGGATTCATTAACGAGATTCCTCATGCGTTACTTTTATACATGGTTTTCTACGGGCACTTTTAACATGGTGTCTTGATCTCTAATTGCCATTTCATATGCCATTTTGCATCATATGAACTTAGCTTCTGCTTGCATAATAATTTGGTCTCAGAGGAGATTATTAAGTACAAGTATACCACAATCCTATGAAGGGTAGTGGCACTCAAAAAGTATTTTCGCAGTTGTTCTTATCAGGGCTATTTTCTCTCAGATGGAAAAGGAGGAAGTGTGTGTTCAAAAACAATTAAACACAAGTAAAAAAAAAAAAAAACATACCAGAGAAGGCTTTGCCTCCATGTCCTTGTGATTGGATAATTCCTCAGTCAGTTCAATAATGAAGGGATAAAGTACAGCCAGCCAACCTACATTTATAAACAAACTGCCTTCTACAATACAATATTTTATTCGTAAAACTGCTCAACTGCTACAGAACTGAACAAACAGGATTATAGGACATCACAGATAGTGAAGGATACATCTACGCTGCCTTAAAAAGTGATCAGATGAAGGCATTTCAGTTCATAAGACGTGACGCATTCATTGGATTTGGATATGCCTTGTTGCCTTTCTACCTCCAAATATCTTGCCAGTGGAGGCAGCATTTTTTAGTTTTTGGACACAGCCGTGTAATTGATGCCGTTTTCACTTATCCGGATAAATGTAATTGGCCAATCAGTATTTTAGAGAGCTGTGTAGTAATGGGTGTCTATTGTGTTGGTCGATTATACAACTGGTCTGTAAACTGGCCTGAACAGGTCAAACTGAAAAAGAAAAAACTAACTGTATAGTTAACACCTCACCTGGTTTTAATAAGTACTAGTAGTATGTTAATATAAACATTGTGCAAATAGGCGATTATTTGAACTCATTTCATATAAAAACATACCCGTCATGTACCCATACTAAACATTATGCACTGTTAGTTTTTTTTTTCTATCAACTAAATTAAATGCTTTTGATAGTGTATTCTCCCCCAATTGACATTCTGAATAATTAAGTAAATGAACACCCTTGCTATTGGGACACTGGATGAGTTATCTGCTGCCAGAGGAATGAAAAGGACAATAGGAGTTCTTCTGGTGCTGAAGGTCACCTTTGTCTCATAAAGGCTTGTGACAATAGGAAATTAGGATAGGCCTGATATACTCAGAGCTGATTTTCATTCCATTAGTGCAAGTCAGAAAGAATCAGCAAAGGCGCCACTTCAAACAAGTTCATCTGAATTCAAGCTTGATAACCACTTCTCCCCACCATCAATCATGGGTTTCACGATTTTGACAAAAAAAAATCCCACTCAGTTTTGCTTTACATAGCAGATTAAATGAACTTGTAAATTAAATAACGCAAGATTGATCAAAGGATCACCTAAAAAATGTATAAGTATAAACTCTGATGCATTTAACCAGTTAAAAAAAAATGTGATTGCATTTTGCTCTGTTGGTGTCTGATATTTTTTTTGAAAAATAACAGTGTAATAATAATAATAATAATAATAATAATAATAGTGTCTTTAAAAAAGTCTAAAAAAAAATGTCCAAACATGAGTTTGCTATCGGAGTATATGATGATTGTACATATGTTTGGGGCAGTCTCAACACTAGCTGATGGAGAAGTCATTAGCACAATTCGGAGCAATTTATATGTGAATGACTGTCTTAAATCTGTTCAAAATTAAAGACTAGCTGTGGACCTACACTGACAGCATGTGCCACTGCTGGGTTCAAACTGATGAAGTGGGTCAGCAGTAGTTGTTCTCTTCTTGCTTTTATCCCAGAGGAGGACAGAACCAAAGATCTTAAAACTTTAGACATCGATACAAATAAACTTCTCATGGATCGCTCACTTGGCATACACCGGGACATGAAAACTGACGCTGTCTTCCTCAAAATATGCCCATTGCAGCAGAGGAAACATTCTGTCAATTGTTCACTCAATTTAAGATCCATTTGGGTTTCTAGCTGTTTTGAATCTTCCAGCTAAAATAATAGTTTAAATAGTTTAAGAACTGTGTTAAAAGAACTTTGGGTGGGATGAAGAAATCCTATACAAGTCTTGCACACCCATGGAAGAACTGGCTGAATGAGCTAATGAAGTAGTCAGACTTCAACATAGGCTTCGCGAAATCTGGTTTAAGACACCAGCCTGTGTGTCCAGCTGCATCATTTCTGTGATGCCAGCGAGGTTGGTAATGGCACTGCCAGCTAACTAAGGCTAACCAACTCATACAGCTCTTGTATTAGGCAATACAAGTGTCAAGCTGGGTACACACTGTACGATTTTGGCCACGATTTGCCATCTGAGACAAATTTTGCAAATGCTAAAAGATTCCTCTGATCTTAAACTAAAATCTGAAGTCTTTGATTGTTAGTTTGACATGTTCACCGACAGCCGATTAATGACCGTTGTGATAAAATTTTTACCTCTGACGAAATTCTGGCAGTATTAGAAGTTTTGACTCTCAGTCCTGCAGTGTGACTTCTCCAACGACGACCGTCACATTGTCTCCAAGACGAATATTGATCTTTTCAAGACGAGCCATGACCAAAATAATTATTAGAAAATTATTTGTAGTCACAATTTCAATCCTGTGTGTAATGCAGCTCACTATCACTAAACATGTCATTGATTGATGATGTAAAACTCTGGACAGGTTTTCTTGTGTGCAAGTTCAAAATTGTACATATACAGGAAGACGAGTCTCTCTTCCAAACAGCAGATAATAGGGTAAATACACACTTGCTTCATTTTTTATTACAGTTAAACATGTGAATGGATTGACTGATACTTTGGTTCCATTTGTTTTTCTATGCCCGGATCTAGTGTACACACTATTGAAAGAAGAGTGCAGTTCTCAACTCTCAGTTTGTGAGCTTCCCTTAGGATGGTAAGGTGGTGTTTTGGACTTATGAATGCCAAGGAATCCCAACAAGTCTTTTTAAGCTTGTTCTCAAAATCACAACCTGGTTGGAATAAATGCAGGCAGATAAACCATAATGATAATAATAATAAAAAAAAAACTTCTCAACTAGGATTTTAAGATAGTTAGCAGATGAGATAGACTTGTATTGTTAACTTCGAGTCTTTGTCTTACAGAATCATTGGAGCACACACACGGGGGAACAACGTTAAGGTGAGGGAGGACTAGAGATTACTTGGATGACGTGATGACTGGAGATCGACTTGGATGAGGTAACAGAAGTATCTTGCAAGGTAGTCAGGAACATTAAAGGTGGGGTATGTGATTCTCTTTTTTGTCCATTTTTTCAAAATAACTTGAAATCCTATTCCTACTTACAGCCACTGAGTTAGAAGCACTGAATGAAAATTAAGCAATTTAATCATCTGTGAAACGGGCAGGACTCGAAAAACTCCAGCCAATCATTTCCAAGACCACCTAGAATCATTGGACAGTAAGTTCGTCAATCAAACGGTCGTACCACACACCCCTCCCCCCAGCGCGCGTGACCCCCGTCGTGCGCATACTCCAAGCTCGTGACGCATGCGCATCTCGTCAGTAAAGCCGGTTCCATGATTAGTAGTAAATCGTCATTACAATCTCTCGTGCATCTGAGTTTTCGCACGTGCATGATTGCGCGTCCATGTTCTTCGAGTAAGTGGAGTCAGGGCCAGCGTTGGAGGAAAGAAGGGTAGGACCATTTGAATTGTGTATGTGTGTGTGCTATATATAATGCTGGTGATGTTTTCCAGGTGTGGTTATGTGCCAGGGAGGATGATGAGAAATGTAGTCTGTGACAGTAACATCTCGTACCATAGCTCATAAACAATCCCAAATTGTAATGTCTTTATGGAATAGGACAATAATAACATAAGATATGTAAATGCTGCTACTTTCTTGGTTCTCTGAAGCAGTTCGTAGTTCAAATTAGCCCTGTCTAATATTAACTATGAACTCACTTAATGTGGCATATAGAGATAAATCTGAATATAGATGCCTGCCCACACTTGAAAACCTGTGGTCTCTGCTCACATTTTTCATTTAGTATTCTTTTTCTGCCAGAACAGAAATTACTATATATACAAACATCAGTAGGAGTTATGTGCTTTAGTTACACAAGGAGTCACTGATCCTTTAAAGGCAAATGTGTGTTATGTAGTGTGAATTAAATGATTATGTTGGTGGTTGTGGTAGGGATTCTCTGATCAAAGACAGACAATTAAAGAAAAACACACATTTGCGCTAATATGGTACTTAACAAGAAACACGACACACACTAACCTGTCGAGTATTGTGGTGCAGTTTTCTATTTATTTAATGGTTAGTAGGTCATTAAAAGTGAAATGTGTGAAATTGGCATTAGACCAGATTATGTCAGATTAACACGTAATTACACAACATTTGTGCACAGCAAGTGTACACTATAGCTTGCTGGACAATGAGTCATCCACTGAGAAGATGAGCAGCTTCTTTTTTTGTAGCACATGCTCTCAACAGGAAGTCCATGAACAGACCCAACAATGATTTCACCCTGCGATCACACAGAACAGTTGTTCTTGGCATCAGTTTTCCATCAGTCATGAGGTCCTTGCAATGATATGAAACACTATGAGTGTAATGAATGTACAATAAATAAAATAAAATAAACTATATTGCATCAAAAATCCACTCAATTATGTAACAACAATTATGTTTTTAATCCACAAACAATAATATTAGGTAAATAATAATACGCAAACAATAATTTGCCATAGGTCTGTTTGAGAGTAAGATATACTATTATAATAATAAAATCAACAACTGTGGCAATTTATTAAAGGATAATTCCGGTATTTAGCACTTTGAGTCTATTTTCTAGTGTGTTTTGGATGAACTAGAGTGGTGGACACAGAAATTTTGACGATGGGTCCTGTCTTGACTTTTTGACTATTTTAGAATCGCCTTTGAGCGCTTCAGAGTGGCTGTCTATGGGCATGCACAAACATGTGCTTAAAACAACCCTTAACGCTCGTTCGTAAAAAAAAAAGAGAGTCCTTTTTAAGAGATCTTTGGATTTTCTCGTACAGTGGTTGGCTTTCTAATTTCACTCTGTAAAAACATTAAATACCCCTTTCAGTGTCCCCATGTCCCTCGTTCGGAGCTATTTTAGTTCTGTTGGCATTGTGATATGTAAGATCAGTGTAATTATCTCCGAGGTTGCCGTCGTCTCTAAAGCTACAGTTTGACAGAACACCTGGCATGGGCTCAGGCCGAAGACTAAAACTGGCTTGAAAAAGCATGGAGTTGTCCTGTGGAGACCCAGCAAGTGTTCTACCAGATGGCAAGCGCTTCACTAGTGCCAAGCAGGCACGGATTAACGCACGGGCCTACTGGGCACTTGCCCAGGGCACTGGGCCAGGAGGGGGCCCTGTAAAATTTACTGTCTATTCTTTTCAAATAATTATTTTGATTTTATTTTTATTTTCAGTAAAATTGTGTTAAATATTGAGGAATAATGTGATTTTTTTTGTAGTTGCAAAGTATTAACTAGTAAATAAATCAAATAAATAATTTTAATGTATTTCTGCGCTGCTGAGAAGGATATCTAGAGGCGAGTGAAAAGCATTGCGTTATATAAAAGTCACGCGTATAAGACGGTTACTCAAAAACAAAAATGAGTTTAAAACCACAAGCAAGTGGATCAATGAAAAGAAAGCACAAAAAGGACAAAGCAAGAGAAGCTCAATTGCTACAAAAGCTACCAACAATCTTCAGCTTTTTTAAAAATGCAAACACTGTCTGTTGATGCTAACAACATGCTGTTGATGAAATTATACAAAATTCAAAAAGTAGTCAAAACGCAGAACATCTAACAGAACATAGGCTAAGTTGTTTATGTTTTACAATAGTAGCCTATGGGCTTTTTTTTTAACGAAATGTCAATCTTCATCTTTATAACAGAAGATAAAATACAATACTACAATCTTCACGATACAGTAAATCTTTAAATGTGTAACGGATTGTCACCTTAAAAAGTGTCTTTTGTGGTGGAACAAGCAATGATATAGAGCATTAAAACGTAAAGACCTGGATAGAATTGCTAATTAAATAAATGTCAACTAGCCTAAATGCATTGATTAAAATTGCAATTGACTAAAGATTTTTCTAGTCGACTAGTAGTCATTCATTTAAGCAATTAGTCGAGTAATCTCACGTTAATATTAATTTCTGCTTAAATACTGAGTGCATGGAGGCATATAGCCTATTCCGCGCTCAAGCACATGCATAAATATTGCCGCAAAGCACCGGCAAAAGCAGGCTAATGATAATATATGTCTGGAAAAAAAATAGTCATTTTTATTGTTTAATAATAATAATAAAAAAAATTAATCAGTGTCGGCTGCAAACATATCTATATCTCCACTGTAAAGTGGATGCGCCTTTAGAGAGAAATGCACCTTTCATATCATAGCCTATCAGCCTAATCAGCCGGTATTTGCTTTCGATTCGTTTTTTTTTTCGTTTAAAAGTGGACATTTCAAGCTTTATATAGAAATATTCATCATGTATCTGAGGCAATACACTGTGTTTCAGTTCATTTTTTAGACGCGCTCCAGTTCACCACACGGAGACGATGAAAGCGCGCCCTGTTTGTTTTATTTTATCTGTTGTAAAAGCACGTTTTCTTGTTATTGTGAGTTTACAAAAATAAAAGTAGCTACTTGCGACTGATGCATTATTCTTCTCTGTATAGGCCTATGACCATAAAAGATTGAGTATTTCAAGTTGTTTCCACTGTTGATAGGAATGCAAGTGTTCGCGCCGACGCCTGCCATGCAGTGCGCGCTGCACACTCCGCACAAACACTTTGGATATGCATTTATCTAGGTTAAAGTTAGAGCGAGCTGCCATGCCAGACGGATAAGTCCTTTTCATGTTTAACAAATCAAATCATGCATTTTATACCTACTACCGCGATAAGCGCTGCACCAGTTTGAAAAAGGTAAAAGCATAACGAGCGTAACGAGAGAGGGGCCCCACTAAGGGGGATGCAGAGATGTTGCTGCATCTGTATATTAACATTTCTGATTGTTTAAATGATCAGCCCTCGGGGGTCCCCTTAAAATGCCTGGCTTGCCTGCCCTATTGTGGCGCCTGTGCATACAGGTGCAACACTGTTGTCCAAAAAATTAGGGAAGGGGGCCTTTGAGACATCCGTGCCCAGGGCACATCATCCCCATAATCCGTCCCTGGTGCCAAGAAGTGATCTTAAAGCCAACGTGAGATAAATGCATGCGGATAAGGGATGTCCAAATCAACTACCTCATCCTATGACCTCAGCCAGCTTTGATCTGTGTGTTGGTATTAAAAACAGGACATGCACGTGAGATGTGCCTAGTAATATGAATGGATGCATATGATATGTCACGTGCTGTTACATTTATGTATGCCTAAATCTATGTTGCACATTTTACACCACATGCATTTAACATGTATGATTAGGGGAAGGCAATTCTTAACATTTGCACGATTTATTACTACACTGCATGCAGGGCTACTTCCATGAAAATTAGTTTATTCTCATAGCCATGTAATGGTGTAAATGAACCATGTAATTGTGGGTTTTGACAAGCCGTATGTTTAAAATCTTGTAGACCATCTACAGTACAATGGTTTAGTTATTGCATTATCTGAATATAAAATTATAGAAATATAAATCTAATAATGTTGCTTATTCTTTTAAGAGATAATGCCCCAATAAAAAAAAATACACTTCTTACTTGAGCTAACATTTTGATGCATTTTTGAAAAACAAATATCTTAAAACTCTGCAGAACATTTTAGTTATTGAGACAAAAACATCCTAAAATAAATGTTTTGTATTCAATGCAAGCTAAATAATTTTGTTAGGATTTTCAATATGACAAAAAATATAGAATTATATTGCTAATCAGATATTACTCTTCAACATGTTGTGATGAGTTTGCGTTTAATCGTTTGAGTATAAAGGAATGCAAACTGCCAGTTTACAGCTCCTCCACGAAGCAAAATGCATCTCTCAGTATAAGACAAAATTAGGTTTAATGTCAATATATGAAAAAAAATAAACACATGATATATTGATATTTTTCCCATATCACATACTCTCTCGAGTAGGTATTTATTTTGAAAAAGTAATTACTCTGCGACAGCTACAAACGTATGTTCTATACAGTATCAATGTGTGTATTATGAATGAAATCTGGATGTACTAGATTCGCCATATTGTCATTATCATGTGACCTACCAGCATCAGTGCCGTAGCTTCACTGCCGTTCACAAATCCTCTCCCGTGGCCTTATGGGATAGTAAAGTGTCCATCGTATGCAAACTTCAGAATCCGGGTACTTTTTGCATACTCTTTCATGAGTACTGTGAATTCGGACATGCTACTTTTGTCACATGCTGTTTTTCGCCCACTATATAGCAGGGAAGTATGCGATTTCAGATGCAGTCATAATCCAGCCATATCACTCAAAATTCCCAGCATTCCTCCTGCTCATCACCTGCACTTACTCAGCCATTATATACATAGACATAATAAGTACATAGACGCCATATTGGCTGCTTTAAAACGTTGCTGCGATACGTCAACATGTCCACCATTTTGCTGAGGGCAAGACTGCGCTGTGAACAAATGCAAGTAAACGGGTGAGCTGCGGTTTTCCTGAATAAAAACAATAATAACGTTTACATTTATCAACTGATTTCAGTGGTTGTACGTTTTGTACATTACTATTACTAATTATATAATGACCAAATGCAACCAGAAAAAAAAATCAGTCTTGTTTGTGAAAGGTAATTCCCAGAGACCTGTTTTCAATTGTGTGGCGATTTGTACAGCCCCAAGCAGCACACGAAACAGGCATTTCTCTCAATTCCTGTAATGAGAGGTATGGGAAAGTTTCCCTCCTTGATACGGTGGCGCCGTTGACGTAATTTTAAGCAGCCAATAGGGTGTCTATGTGTTTATTATGTCTATGATTATATGCACCTGCACCTTATCAGCACACTCATTACCACAGTATTTAGGCTAATATAAATACTTACAATTATTAGTGAATAATATTTTGTATTTATTTATGTTCACTATTCATATTCCTATCTCACAGTGTTTGCTGCTACAACCTACTTCTTCAGACTAGCCAATAAAAATGCAACATGAAATGGTGTATTGATCAACGCGACATGGCGCTAAAACTTAAAACTACTTTCCTTAAGGTCTATTGGCAAAATTAGCACGCCATGTTGGTCTCTTTTACCTAGCCATGACCGTATCCATATTCTCCTCTTTTTATTTCAGCGCACATGAAAACCACAAATGTCAAAGTGCAATTCATGTTGCTCAATTTGTTTACCAGTAGCTGATAAAGTTTTATTCTTCTATACTATCTTGCGTCATAGCCTATGATTTAATAGGTATCATCATATGTCTGTATACATACAGTGCATGTCGTTCCCAAGTTTATTAGATAGGGATGCACCGATACCGATACCAGTATCGGTATCGGGCCCGATACTGAGCTCATGTACTTGTACTCGTACTCGTAAAAATGCCCCGATACCAACAACCGATACCAGGCAGCATGTTATAATGGGAATTATAATGGGGATAAAAAAAGAAGGCTGTATATGAAATAAATGTATCTTATCAGTGGAATATTAAACAGAATATATTAACGCGTCGCCTATATAACTATATGGTGCGCAAGCTGATAAGAGAAAAAACACGCAGAGGATTGAGCGCGCTATGACACAGACGCGCGAGCTGGTCGAGCGCATCCCTTTTTCACAGACGTCAGTGGAAAGTTTGTAGTTCAGTCGGATGTCAATGGCAAATCAAGTAAAACGAGGCATGTAGCTTATTAATAACGTTAACTGACGAGAGAGAGAGAGAGAGAGAGAGAGAGAGAGAGAGAGAGAGAGAGAGAGAGAGAGAGAGAGAGTGGTATCGGTGCATCCCTATTATTAGATCCATGTTGTATAATGATCTCATAGGATTGCCTGTAGCAGGCATTAGACAAATACATTATTTGTAATTCATTCACTCTTACAGTAACCAAGAGGTGTGTATGTGGATATACTTACTATTTGAAGTCACCTCCTCTATCTTTACCAGCAATCCTAAGAACTGCATCATTACACTTGCTTTGCTCATTGTTTATTGTTTATCCTCACCTGCTTTAGACACTGTTCAATACAGCGTTTTGTTGTTATTCATCCATCTCTCTCTGGATTCTGATATCTCTTAACATTATCTTCATTTTAAATCACATTTTGAAGAATACAATGAACAATACAATAAACTACTCATTTTAAAACTAAATCACTTTTACACCTGACATTGCCCAGATAGCAAGCAACCATTGAAACATTGCATTTAATAGCATTTAATTAAAGTGATGGTTATTGAATATCAAAAAATAAATAAATAGAAATAGGCAACGACTACTGGATTGCAACTCTGTGCCCTTCCCACCGCATGCAGTCTACATCACCAGTGGAAGATGTCTCTGCCGACCACATTTTTCCCGGATGATCCCTCAAGACTGAATCTCTGATAGGCTATTACGAGGCCAATTACTTCTTGAGTTTTGTCGCTGCCCTTGTCTTTAGCATGTCATTAACTTGAGCCACTCAGGCACCCTCTTATGTTCTTTATCTATTCTTAGGAAATCTCCACTTCTGTTGTACAGAAGGGTAACTGGGTCTGGAATTCAAGGGTATTTTCATCCCAGTGTTGGGACTGGGTGAGACACTCTCTTATAATCTTAGGATTCTGTTCTTCTGCTTGCTAGGGTCATTCTCTTCCCTTGAGTTTTTCAATTCCAACAGTGGGAATGTCCCATTTCCACTATTCAAAAACTCTCTGTTACATGCCAGTGAGTAGTTGGTCTCTTCTACGGTTTCTTTGTTCACATAAATCATTTCAGCTACAGTATACCAGGAGCTTCAGCATTCTCAATGATTCATTCTTGACTGCAGCTGTTCACATGGACCAGGTGAAATGTATCTTAGATTCATAAGCCACCATATCCTCTCAAACAGATCTGGGTATACTGGGCATGCATGATCCACAATCTTTACTCTAGGGTTGTAAAGGTATACCAGTATGGCGGTTTATTGCGATATTGACATGTACGATTATAATATCGTGAACATTTGCTTATCCACGGTTTTGGAAAAAAAAAAATAAACCAGATCTCACCTGTGCATATGTAGGCTAACTTTTTTCCACTTGACTGTTTAGACTCCATCCATACATGTACAGCGGAGAAAATATCTGAGACAGAGGCTGCGAATTCTTATCTCTAAAAAAGTAAAGTTAAAATCTGCAGTGTGGGGATACTTGGGTATCCAAAAAACAAACGCGGGGTTGTCCTTGAAGATGGATATCCAGTTGTGTCCAGAAATGTGGATGAAGGCTGCAAAAGGAGGAAATACGTTGAACTTGTTCTCTCATATTCGAGACCATTCTTCCCTGCGGATATGTTCCATTTATAACTTAAGGCTGAATTATTTCCGTGTTGCTGAGGGAATTTACAATATAACACAGATGTCAAGTAAAATGCGCGATTTGATAGATGGATGAATACATCTAAAATATAGCTGTGAAATAAATCAAATCGCTATATGAGTGTGTCGATTAATATACAGCGCACAGAACTGCTATATACCATAAACCTATATTCTGTGTGTTTGTGTAAATGAGCAGCGCCGTTTGACCTAGTACATACTCAAGTATGTGTGACGCTCATGGTGTTTAAAGCATCTGCTATCTCACCAGTGCTTTAAGTGGCCCAAAAGAGGTGCCGGTACAACTGGGACAAATATTGAGCCTTGGCACTCTAGCCACATCAGCCCACATTACCCCCCACCCCCCACAGCCATGTGCATTTAAATGGTAGGCAGTTGGGGGGTTCCCCCAAGAAATTTTCTCCCCCGAGAAAATTTTGATTTCTCGGACCTACATTTGTGCAATTTAAGACTTTTTAAGGCTCAAAAATGGATAATAAATAGCTTTAAAACCATGTCAGTGTGCATTAGATTATTTGTGAATACCTGCTCTCTCATCTTAATCTTTCTTTTTCTCTCAGTCTCCTTATCCTGCCGTATTTCTTCCCCTCCTAAAGCTGAACTTTGACTGAGTCTTTTCATTTTCGTCTGTGTCAGTGAAGAAATTATAGGCTCAACTGATGAGTTTTATGAATCATTTTCTTAGATAAGTTAATTACTCAAGGCTACCAGATCATCATTGCCAATAGGAACCTTCTACAAGCTTTGGAATTTGAAAAGTAATTTTAAATAATACAAATTATAGGCTCGGTTTAATGCAGTTGGTGGAATTGGCAGACGTTCCCTTAGGCACGCGCTGTGGAAAGGCGTCGAAGCATTCTCAGTTATAAATGCAGCATTATTGCACGTAGGTGATTTTGAACGAATATTTAATGTCGATAATGGTTACATAATGTTAAAACTAATCCTGCTATTGATCTAAGACTGCCGACCCGTGCCGAACAGTGGCAAGGGAAAAGAAATGTACGGCGAATATCGAACCTAAAACTAACTTTACCGCGCTCAACCACTGTGGGTGCATTTCACGCATTTGTAACTCGCGTTCAGCGGGGAGGAATGTAATGTATGGGTAATGTAGTCTCTGCTCTCGGTGGGACGAATTAGGAAGCGTGCATTGAGAAGGGCGCTCTGAAAAGCGTCAGCGCAGCCAAAGGATTAAAACAGATGTGCAAATGAGCGTACCGGTACGCTAAAATCACGTTCTGGGCGCACGGAGAGGTGGCGGTACGCTCAAGAGCTATAATTGGAAGTGGCGGTACTGAGTACCGGCGCGTACCGGCCCACTTAAAGCACTGTATCTCACTCAATATGAGAATGTGAACACATGAACATATCCAGAGCTGCTCTGCGAGAACTAAATGAGCATTTCATAATTTTATTTAAAAGAATCATCGTCAAATACACTCTGACTGAAACGCATAGGAGTTTAGTACAACCTGTCAAAATAAAAGTTTGGTTTAGCTTAAAGAAATAATGACTGAAAAATATTAAATCCAAACAAATAATATCAGACAACCCAAAAAATACATTTCATAAGACTCTATTATCTTAAATAATAAATAATACATTAAGAATAAAAATAAGTTAAGGTTTTATAAATTCAATTGATTAGAAATGTTTGTTCAAATGGGACATTTTTCAAATGGAAGCTTTATTTTCCATAACCCTATCTGTTTTCATTCATTTAAGGGTCATTGTAGCTGATGATCATAATAATAAAGATTGTTTAATACCATATACCGTGAAGCTGTAATATTTTCTGAGACGATTATCCTGCTGTGAAAATCTTATACCGTTACAACCTTCACTTTTTGAAGGGTGAGTCTCCCCTCCTGATGGCTCTCTATGGAACTGATCACAAGTGTATTCTTTATTGCTCTGGTATTTCTAAGATCTGCCTGGGCTTTTTCCACTATTTTGAATAATTATATCTCTTGGCTGGTTTCCTCACCAATTCCTCACCAATTTCCATGGGAATTATACTTTTGTTACCATATCGATTCTCTATCATCAGCAGTGTTATAGGAAGATAATCTGAGGGCTTTAGCAATTTTATCATCAATACTGTCCACAAGCTGGATCATAACCTCTGCTGAGCCATTTGGCTCACCTTGCCTCTGGAGATTTTCCCAGTCACTTTTCCAATTATTGAAATGTCCATAATTGCCACTGAACTTGGGTAAACATGTTGGTTTAATTCTTAGTATTGGCATGGGCTGCAGGTGCCATCATATCCAGTTTTTCTCTCGCACTGGTTTCTGATGCAAATTCAGCTTTTCTTGCTTCAAGCTAATTACTAACCACTTGTTAATCCACTTGTTCCTGATGCTGGAATCCTTCAGTATTTTCGAAGAAGTAAACAAACTGTTTAAACAGGATGCATAAAAGTGAAAATTTTTATGCTATTCCATTTGTTCTGTTGTAGACTCAAGTGCATGCAGTATTTCACAAGTTTACCCAAAAATAAAAATAAAAGACGACTGTTGAATTCATTTTCACTGTTGATGTCAATGTAAGTTGGAGGGAGTTTTTATCCTAGCATTTATATCTTGGATTGATAATTATTTATTTTTTTTGTAAAGTTTATAAAGTTTTTTTTTTTTTTTTGTAGATGTTGTAACATCTGCAGTGGTCAGGTGGTACGGCGATCATGTGTTACAAGTTGGACCTCTCAGAAAATTCAGTTTACAAGTTGTAATTTCGAGTTCTACGAGGACATGATCGCTTTATTCAAGTTGTAATCTCATGATTACGATGATTCCAAAATGGTGTGAACACACAATTGATCATGTGAGCAATTGACGGGTGGCACCTTTTTCCCATTTACCTACAAATCCGGTCAAATGTTTTTCCAAATTTTTTTTTATTGAAATTCAAGCAGTTGAATAACCTGAAATTGTAATAACGTAAGCGATAAACTGCCAGAGGTAAAAAAAAATAAAAATAAGTTGGGTTAACAAAAACTGAAAAATAAGTGCAGTACATTTCAGAGTTATACAAAATGGCTTTTTTTTCAAGTCAAGTTAAGTCATCCTCTTTTATATAGCGCTTTTAACAATGTAGATTGTTTCAAAGCAGCTTTACAGAGACAAACATATAATTTAAGGTAACAGAGAAAGGTTTGGTTTTATAGTGGTTCTTGAATAATGTTGTTTCCCGCTAAAGTTAGTTTTGATTGATTCACTTCCGTCGAAATGATCATTCGTTATTAAATTAGGGGCCGCTAACACGACACCGTTCTCTCTAAACAGACTTTAAACGCGAACTTGTGATAACCGCTGATGGCGTTCACATGCGCATTAAGAATTGATTCTATAGTTATGTGCATTTGAATATGTGCGCAGGTTTGTAATTCCCTACAAACCATGCCTAAACAAACTACTTGTCTTGCCTATAAATTTTGATGCAGAATTTTATTTTATTTTATCACTTCGGGGTAGGGACGCGAACCGAAATTTCCACAGCGCTTTATCTGTAGAGTGGAATAGGGATCCTCCATAGGGAAAGGTTAGTTGGCACTTCAGCACTGCGTTGTCATCGGGTCCAGGTGAAGCTCCTTCATCAGATCTGGAAACGGCCTGGATCCGGCAGGCTGCGGGAAAACCTCGGGATAAACAAAGACACTAAAATTAGCATAGATGCCATTCTTCTTATGATGTAACGAGTACATCAGAATTTAAGGGAAGTGTTCCCAGTTCCGGCTGACCTAATCTATGGTGATACTTTCAGGGAGAAAGTAACAACTTACAGCTGTTCTGCAGCAATGGAAGTGAATTTAATGTTAACAATTCCTACAGGTGTCCCAACTTTTGTTGATTACTTACAAACTGTATAAAAGCAGTGTTTGAACAGACTGTGTATTGTACTGCAACAAGTAGCTCTCACAATGGCAAGAAAAGGGGCAATTAACAAATTAAGACAAACAGACCATTATAACCCTTAAAAGTGTAGGTGTTAGTCTGTCTAGTACATCGTTTAAGCGCTTAGTTAAGGGTGGGGGTTCTTATGGACCGATGAGTCCGTTACGCACCAATTTTTGTATGCCGTCATGTAGGTGAAAGAATGGTTCCCTGGTTTGTGAAACCAACTGTCAAACATGGAGGGATGTGATGGTCTGGGGCTCTTTTGCTGGATCTAAAGTCTGCGACTTGCACAGAGCAAGACCCTGAACTTTTCACAGAACAAAAACTGCTACCACAGCATTTTGCAGCACCATGCATTACCCTCTGTATACTTCTAGTTGATCAGGGGTTCATCGAACAGCAAGATAATAACCCAGAACAACCTTCTAAGAAAAAATACAAGGCAGTACTCTTCAAATCATGGAATGGCCAGCACATTCTCCAGACTTAAACCCCATCGAGCTGGTTTGGGATGAGCTGGACAGACGGTTAAAAGCAAAGCAACCTACAAGTTCAACACATTTGTGGGAACTTTTGCAACAGTATAGGAAAAACTTTCCAAACAATATTTTATTTCTGCTGTAGAAAGAATACCACGAGTGAGTTTAGTTGTTATATCTGCAAAATGCAGCCATTTGATGAGTCAAAAATGTTGATAACTTTTAGTTAAACAATATGATTCCATGGTTTATTTTTCATGTCCAATTGTTAATTTTGCTATGCTTTAATTTTAGAGTACAGTGAGATATTAAACTGCATAATTTCCATAAAACATTTAGGTGTTTTGAGCTGTCAAAACTTTTGACCAAAAGTGTATATCAGGGGTTCTCAACTCTGGCCCTCGAGATCCACTGTCCTGCAGAGTTTTGCTAGAACCCTAATCAAACACACCTGAACCAGCTTATCAAGGTCTTCAAGTTAAACTCTGTAGGAAAATGGATCTCAAGGGCAAGAGTTGAGAACCCCTGTCCTATACACGAATCCGACGAGCGTTCTGTGTAGGCTGCCATCTTGTGGCGACGCCATTACTGAGCTGTTACCGGTATGTAAACAAACCTCCGTGATAACGCACCCTCGATGACAGCTACAGCTAGGCAGAATGACTTGTTGGGTTGATGATGTTAGACAGTGGCCTCCAGTCACAGATGAAGGTACAAACGATCTTACAGATTATTTATGAACATAGCTTGGCAGGCTAGCTAGGCTAACGTTAGCTAACAAGGAAACTATAAAAAGATCTGTCCATTTGGCAACAATAAATAAATGAATGACATCAAATAAACAAATTCATGTTTTTCATTTGTGTCCATTATTTATCTCATTTTCACATTGCAAAAAGCAAGGGTAAGGTACAGCTAGAAAGTATACATAATATCGACCAATTAGTGTTTTTAAACCATGGAAAGAGGTCAAGAACAATTGTCACATAACATTACATTTAGCTCAGGAAAGCCATTTAATGACCATATCATGTTAATTGAATAGAAAAAATAGTTAGAGATGAGATTTTGTTGAGCACTATATTACATATTTATTATATTTTTTATTTATGTCATTAAATAATTGTTATTATAACAAAAACTGCATTATATTTAATTTAATTTGTTATTTTAAACCTTTAATAATACCAGCAGATTGGGCCCTCTATGTTTACAGCATTAGGTGAGATAATTGTTTTAAATAAAATTTAAAATAAACATGTATCCAAATTAGTCAATATTGAATCAAAATCCGAATCAAATCACAAGAATGGAATTGAAATCTTGAAATCTTTGTCAAGCAATAATAAAAACTGTATCCTACCAGTCATTGTACAATGTAAACATTGTAACATGTTGTCACTAAACTTCATAAAAATATTGTACTCGCCAAGGAAATCTGTGTAAACCGTACGGCACCAGACAGGGGGAGTCGACCCGGGGTATTTTATGTAGCTCACAATGTTTTCTCTTCCAAATTGGAATTTTACTGCCGCCATTGAAACAATTTATAACGGAACATGTTTTCCCACTTGACATTATAAAAGTTGTAACGTTAGTGACAGTCGTAAATCGCGGGCTGTTTATCGCAGTTGACGCAAGTTGCAACTAAAACAATAGGAGGCAATGGCGCAACGCTACCCAGCAACAGCTCAGTTATGGCGCCCGCTTACTTCCGGTAGTTTCGCCGGATTCGTCTATACTGTATAAACTCCTCATGTGATCTGTTTGTCACCAGGTCATCTCTACTTGACTTGGATGTTTGCAACCAGGTCCTTAGTGCCATTTGCTTGTTTGTTAATTTTTGTTAATACATTGCAGATTTTTGTGACTGTCCTACTGTGTTTGGATCCCTCTCCCTCACACATGTGACAGTACCTTCAGTACAGTTGGTATTAAATTGAATATATATATATATATATATATATATATATATATATATATATATATATATATATATATATATATATATATATATATATATATATTATTATTATTATTATTATTATTATTATTATTTATTTATTTATTTATTTTTTATCAAAATGTAATATATCTATAATAGCCTTATGAAAGTATTTACAGATGAACTAAAAAAAAAACAAAAAAATATGTAACTACTACATCTGTGCATTATAATTTCTAAGCTTTATCTTCGCTATTCATTTCTGTTTCAGAACCGCACCCATATTTACCAATTGTTTCAAGGTGACAGACTTGTTTGGAGATAGTATGCTCTACATACTTAAATGGTTCAATTAAATACCCCAATTTAAGTGCTTGGCCTTGTCCTCTGTTCTAACTGACACCTGAGAGTGGCTGACACATTAAAACAGATACAGCAATAGACTTATAATACTGTGCTTTAATTCTCTCCTTAAAATGAATTCTGTTTATCTGTACAGGAGATGCACGGTGAGTCACACATGCTTGACGTGGGTTCTCTTGGCAGGGCCACAAAGGATGGTGAGGATATGGCCTACTTGTGCCATTCAGCCTGTGCTTTTAGATGTAGTAATTTTAGATTACATGTGAAGAATGCTTGGTGGATCCAGATAACATTGAAACACGCTTGTGTGGAATGAGTCATCCAAAAATAAAAATGACAGTTAAGTGGCATTTATTTCAACAAAGGCCAACGTAGCTTAATCTTCACCTGTAGAAAATACTAAGTATTTGTGTGAGAGTTCTTGTACTAAGGATTATAAAGAAAATAATGTGATACAAGCTTTTCAGGCCCCTAACCTGTATGTATTGTGATGCATATATATGTCAGAAAGCATTCATGTTTATGAGAGTCTGCAGCAACAGCATGCAAATTAATGGTAGGGTTGGGGTTAAAAAAGTGATAACTATGCAACCGTCTACTACAGTATCGCATCAGGCAGTGCATTGTAGTCTCATTGAGGAAAAATCTTATTCATTCATTTCTATAGGAGAGGAATAATTTTCTAAAACTCGTTAACTCATCTAAATCGACATTTATGTTAGACCCACTAAGCTATTGAAAGAGATGCTTTCAAAGGTCATAGATCCTCTTCTTAATATCATTAATTCAACTTTGTCATTAGGATACGTACCAAAAACTTTTAAGGTGGCTGTGATTAAACCGCTTTTTAAAAAAACACAACTTGATTCTATAGAATTAGTCAATTACAGGCTGATTTCAAATCTACCTTTTCTGTCAAATATACTAGAAAAGGCAATATCTTCACAACTACGTTCCTTTTTAGAAAGAAATGGTATCTGCAAGGATTTTCAGTCAGGATTTAGACCGTATCATAGTACTGAGACTGCTCTCATTAGAGTCACAAACGATTTCCTCTTATCATCCGATCGTGGTTGTATCTTTCTATTAGTGTTACTTGATCTTAATAATAATAATAATTAATTACATTTATATAGCGCTTTTCTGGACACTCAAATCGCTTTTTACATAGAAGGGGGGGGAATCTCCTCAACCACCACCAGTGTGCAGCATCCACTTGGATGATGCGACGGCAGCCATATTGCGCCAGAACGCTCACCACACACCAGCTTACTGGTGGAGAGGAGAAAGTGATGAAGCCAATCAGTATATGGGGATGATTAGGAGGCCATGATGGACAGAGGCCAAGGGGCAAATTGGGCCAGGATGCCGGGGTTACACCCCTACTCTTTCGAAAGACATCCTGGGATTTTTTTGTGACCACAGAGAGTCAGGGCCTCGGTTTAACGTCTCATCCGAAGGACGGTGCTCTTTTGACAGTATAGTGTCCCCATCACTATACTGGGGTGTTAGGACCCACACAGACCACAGGGATAGCACCCCCTGCTGGCCTCACTAACACCTCTTCCAGCAGCAACCTGTTTTTTTCTCAGAAGGTCTCCCATCCAGGTACTAACCAGGCTCAGCCCTGCTTAGCTTCAGTGGGCAACCAGTCTTGGGCTACAGGGTGATATGGCTGCTGGCTTAGTGCTACATTTGATACCATTGACTACAACATTCTTTTAAATACACTTGAGAATTATGTTGGTATTAGTGGAATTGCATTAGCATAGTTTAAATCATACTTATTTGGCCGTTATCAGGTTGTAACAGTAAATGAAGAGATGTCTTATTGATCAAAAGTTCAGTATGGTGTACCACAAGGCTCAGTACTAGGACCATTGCTGTTCACTCTGTACATGCTACCCTTAGGAGATATCATTAGGAAGCATGGCATTAGATTTCACTATTATGCTGATGATACTCAGCTCTATATTTCTTCACGCCCTGATGAAACCTACCAATTGACAAAATTAACAGAATGCATAGCTGATATAAAAAATCTGGATGACTAGTGATTTCCTGCTATTTAATTCTGGAAAAAAAACCCCAGAGTTTCTAATCATTGGACAAAAAACTTCCTCACATATTAACCTTGAATACTGTCTAACACTTGATGGCTGCTCTGTCAAATCTTCGTCGTCAGTTAGGAACCTGTGTGTGCTCTTGGATACCAAAATATTGCTGATTACTTACAACACACTAAATGGTTTAGCTCCCCAGTACTTGAGTGAGCTCTTAACACATTATAGTCCTTCACGTCTATTGCGATCTCAAAATTCTGGCCAGCTGATAATACCTAGAATATCAAAATGGACTGCTGGCCCTTTTCCTATTTAGCACCTAAACTTTGGAACAGTCTTCCTAAAATTGTCCGGGAAGCAGACACACTCTGTCAGTTTAACCCTCTGGGGACCAAAAACGCACCAGCGCGTTTTGGCAGATTTTTTTCACATAGCAGAAAAATAGACTTAAAGTACTTCCATCATTTCTGGTCATACAGAGTTAAGAAATATGAGAAAATAAACTCTTAAATGTCTACTTTTTTATGTGCCCACATACAATCAAAATAAAATATTGTGCTTTTGTAAAATAAAGAAAATAAACAGGGTGTGCGTTCTGCCTCTCCGTGAACTTTTTTTCTGGAGCACGTCTCTAAACTTAAACAAAACTCAGCGAATACTATTCACCCAGCCATGAGCAATATATCTTTAAAATCATTTAATTTTGTACTTTTAAATGATCTGATTCAAAACTAAAATAAATATTCTCAGTTTATGTCATCTGTATAAAAAGAGAGAGGTGTCAGCAGTTCTAATTATCGTCCTCACATCTCATTATTCTGCTAATGTGACACGCCCACGGAGAGCGCACGCTATTCAAACGCTAATCATGTGAAGCAACACTTTGAGATGTGTAAACACCCACATAAACGCACTATATTTAGTCAGATTAATGTACTGTCGTCTTGCGTGGCTGTGAGGAATAATCCTGGGACATTTACCTACCTCAGAACAAGTGCTGGTTTATTTTCACTTCGAGGAGCGAGGAGCTGCGAATTGTGTAAGTGTTTTATTCTTGTGCTTTGTTCTAATCGCGATATAGAATAACGTTAGTGTCCGTAAACACAAAAATAGCACACTGTTTAAATTTGAATCATGTTTCTGTGTGTGTGTGTGTGTGTGTGTGTGTGTGTGTGTGTGTGTGCGTGTGTGTGTGTGTGTGTGTGTGTGTGTGAATGAATAAATGAACATCCCAATGTCAAAACATCCCAAGGGCCCCAAAAAGAGCTTAAATCTAGATTAAAAACACATCTATTCTACCTGGCATACACATAGAACACTATACATTCCAATTATTCAAATCACTTAAATGATTATTAGGCTGCATAAATTAGGTCATCTGGAACCGGGAACACTTCCTATAAGACCTGATGTACTCGTTACATCATACAAAGAATGGCATCTACGCTAATTTTAGTCATTCTGTTTATTCCGAGGTTAACTGTAATCAGCTGAATCCTGGCAGTATCCAGATCAGATGGTGGACCTGCACCTAGACACGACCACAACACATCCCTGAAGTGTCACCAGAGCTTGTGTCAACTAGACTCTCCCCTGTGAAGGTCTCATCGACACGACAGCCATCTGCACTGATCCATAACAAACTCTCCCCATACAATCGTGAAGACTCCGATCTTCAACCAGATGGACTGCATTCTCATGGCCACTTCCTCTACCACAGAACCAGATTGTTTTGCTGCTGCCCCAGCAGGCAAATCTGACAAACTCAAAACACCGCTCTGCTCTAACCCGTCGCTCACAGCTGCCCGCAACTCTGCTTTAGCCAGATAACTAGACGCAGAAAAACCATAATGTTTAGCGATAGCAAACAGGTCAGCTTTCTTACATCCATCCAGCTGTTCTAGCATAGGGTTTGCTAAAAACTCAATACAGCCATCCTCACCACAGTAGCTACCTGGCTAACACAAACGGAAGCCCTAACACAAAACAACAGCGCAACAAACAACAAATCTACGCAGACACGCAACAAAAATATTGCGTATGTTACAAAATAGAATAGTCACACACCAGCTTGCTCAAAAGAATAACCACTTCCCCAGGGCCTGCCTACCCAAAGCTTAGCCTAATCTGTCTTCTGGGGCTTGCCGGGCTCGAGGCGACTCGCCAGGGCCCCAAAAGCCTACCCCGGACAGGGATCTCGTCCCCACGTAGGATTCGCCCCGAAAATAATATAGGAAAAATAACAACCAATTGCCAGATGGAAAGACTGCAGAACAGCCTGGCTAGACACTTCTAAATAGCTGGGGAAAAGGTCTTCTCTGAAAAGACTGGACAGTGAAAACCCAACACTCGCAACAGTCAATAAAAACACCCACACGCAACAGTCAATGAAAACAGTTTTCAACACCAATAAAAAATGCTAAATGCTTACACCTTTCTTCCATGCAACCCGAATTTTTTGGGAAAACAGATCCCGGATGAGCCCCCAATTTGTTACGAAACTCCAATAAAAAGTCCAGGGGAGGAGGAGGTTGGTGACAATAATAATACCATATCAGGTTGAAGGAACAAAGGAGACGGGTGTATCAGCAAGTCTAGCGTTTATTTACAATATTAAATAACCAAGGTAGTCTTAAAAAGGTACAACAGAAAACAACTTCCAAAAGCAAAGAGGAAGCGCCCAGTTAAGGTAACACATGAAATCACACACCAGCAACTTAAAGGTAGCTCACGGGAGAAAAGGAAGTAAACCACAAAGGGGAAAATAATACCATAGTATATTACCATAGTATACCATAATAATACCCTCCTTCCACCGAGAGAGTAACTCAGACTTGATACACGCTACTGCAGGGACTTCATGATCACCACTACAGTGTCACCCAGCTGTGGTAAGCTGTCTGTCTATATATGTCCGCTCTCCACACTCTTCACCAACAGTCTGCCCGTTCTCTGCTCTTTGAACCAACTCCCGCTGATTACCAACTGGAGACAGATGTGCACACAGGACCTGCAGAAGACAGACAAGCAGCAGTACACCTGGGCAGACACACACACACACCCTAAGGACCGTAACAGTCTCCTTCCCTTCCCTTTACCTCTGTATAAAACGGGATAATTCCGTCACGCGGAAAGAGATAAATTCTGTATTATACATTTTTCAAGGCTTGTACCTTGGAACCTATTTCATGGTTTGTGTTCTCGAGCCATCAGGCACTGTTTTGCCGGATCACATTAAAGGTTTTCTGTTAGAACGGTGTCATGTTAGCGGCCCCTAAGTTAATAACTAATGATCTGAAGTGAATCAATCAAAACTAAATTTAGCTAGACAATAACTTTATTCTAGAGCTGCTGTAAAGCCAAAACAATCTATGTTACTTTCATTTCCTATTATTACTGTAAAGCTGCTTTGAAACAATCTATATTGTTAAAAGCACTATATAAATTAAGGTGACTTGACTTGACTATGCCATTAAAGTACTGCGAGAGCGATTCGAGAGCAGCCGGTGGACTCAGCGGCTGCACGAGCTCTGATGACGACACAGCTGTTCCATGATTGGCCGAATCCACTGCATGACAACGATCACGTGTGTTTCGTATTTTTATTCTCACACCTTCAGTTCGACTAAAGCTCACAAATCGAAGCAGTACATAAAGTATTGAATGAAAATGTCTCTGAAACATCTGTGTATTTGGCAAATGGAGCATTTTTTTCACTTCCGCTGTGGTATAAAGTATGCAAACACAGCGTGAGTGTCACTACGGGAAGCAGAAAGTGTCTGACTTCACATCTCTGTTTTCAGCTCCTCTCCACCTGAATGTGGCAACTCACGACGAGTGGTTTCATCCAGCCGCAGCCGATGTCCAACATACCTATTGTCACCAGCATAATCACCTGATCTGGGACTTGATGCTATACTGTGCCTTAACTCACAATTAAACTTGAGGAATGTAACTGAGTTCCATTCAGTTTATCTTGTTTGCACTGAAACACAATCACAAAAGAAAGTAAAAAATCTCATGTTTATTTAGAAAGTTACTGACATGGCTATTTTGTGATATTTAAAATGATTAAGATCTACATACAGTGAGTCCACAGCTTTAAAAGGATAGTTCGACCTAAAATTAAAATGTCATCATATACTCACCCCTTAATGTTGTTCCAAACCTGTATGAGTTTCTTTCTTTAGTTGAACACAAAAGAAGACATTTTAATGAATGTTGGTAACCAGACAGTTGACAGTAGCCATTGACTTCCATAGTATTCTTTTTCCTGCTATGGAATTCCTATTCCTTTTTTTTCTCCATTAGTTCACCTGATGGAGTTTTAGGACAGCAGTAGGTCACTTGATGGAGTTTTTCGTTTTTTTGCCACTGTTGCCTTTGGCTTGCTCAGTTGGGGATATTCAAATTAATTAACAATCATTAATACCATTGATCAGCCCTACCAAACGTGGATGTTTTTTCCACTAAGAAACAAACATTGTTATGTTATTTTGATTGATACTGTGAAGCTGCTTTGATACAATCTATATTGTGAAAAGCGCTATATAAATACACTTGACTTGACTTGACTATGGAAATCAATCGTTACCATCAACAGTAACTGTGGGTGCAAAACTTAGACAATGTTGGATCAATTATATTTCCATTGATTGTTTTGTTGAAATCTCAACATTAACTGAGGGTGCAAAAGTGATACTGAACCCACATCACTTTGTAAGATTGATTCAATTAGCATTTACGCATCAACTTTGACTCGACATTTGCTATGTTTCCATCCACACGTTTTTATCCGCATTAAGTGATATCGAATGAAAAATGCCTTATGGAAATGGAAATTCGATTGAATTTCATGAATATCGACTCAAATGAAATGCATTCGGTCTCATGGGATTTTATCTTGATGGATATACGGCTTATGCGATAAGCGCTGATGGAAACGTTATTATGGCGCGATCCATTTTGTCTAGCAAAACTTTGTTCGCAAATGTTTGCTTGAATGCTGTGCAAAAATGAATGGAAACACCTTAAAATGTCTCAAATCAATTCGATATACCAATTTGACGTCATTATGCACAGGTTTTTATTCGCTTTAAAGCCGTTGGATGGAAACACACTTTCACCAGTTTTATTCACATGAGTTTTTTTTACCGAACTTCAGATAATTCGATTGACACATGGATGGAAACTTGGCTATAGACTCAATGATTTCTAGCTATCTGGGATGTTAACTACCAGTCATTAGAGTATTAGTAGACTGTCTGCTTAATATCTGCTAACACTTTATTTTAATGGTCCTCCAACAGACATTCAACTTTGCAAGTTCATCAACTTTCATTCTACTAACCCGAACCAAACAATCTACTAATAATTGTATGATAGTTGACATGTAGTTGCAAATTAATGAAAGTTAACTAACATATTGTATAGTTGCATATTACTTATAGTTAGTAGAATGTCTAAATAATGTCTATTGAAATAAAGTGTAACTGTCAGGGTTCTGTCACTTCTGTCAAGTCTATTTCTTGGTCTTGTGACAGAGCCCTGAGACTCCTGTGTTGTCTTGTCTGTGTGCCTTGTTTCATGTGCTTTCATGTCATGTTTTGTCTTGTGCTGTTGCATGCAGCTTGTGTTTTTCACTGGCTGCATGCTTTCATGTTGTCATGTTTTGTGTGAACACGTGGCTTATGATTGTTCTCATTGGCTGGGTGTTCATGTCTCGTTTTGCTTCTGGTCCAGTCTGGTCAAGCCTTCCTCCTCGGGTAGTTTTTATTGTCTGTTTTGTTTTATTTTATTATAATTAATAGTCATACTGTCTAAGTTGGTTTCATTGGACTTGACTGCCTATCTTCATGTCAGTTAATCATTTTTTACCTGTGTTCTGTCAATCAATGTTCATCTGTGTTTGTATTTAGTTCTCTTCTGTTCAGTCAGTCCTTGTCCGTTCTCCGTTGTACTTAGTGTGTGTGAACCTTCCGCCTGTTTGTATAATATTGTTGTCATATGTATGTCCTGTGTTTCCCCCATTCTTTGTGTATTTGGTTCAGTCCTGTTTCCAGTTTCCCGCTCCTCGTTAGTGTTTAGTTAATTCACCGGTTTACCTGTCGTTGTCAGTTAATTTGACCCAGCTGTGTCTTGTTTCCCTAATCTGTTCCCTGTGTATTTAAGCCCTGTGTTTCAGTCTGTTGGTTGTCGGTTGTTGTTGCATTATGTGTGGTTGTACCTGTTCTCTTTGTTCATCATCGTGTGTATTTTGTCAGTTAATAAAGACTGCTGCAACTAGTGATGGCCAAATGAAGCGTTTCGAAGCATTATTGCTTTCTGATACAATTGACCCTTCGCAAAGACCCGCCCTCCTTAGTTACTGTCGCTATGTTCCGACAAGCTACGTCGCTCTCACGCTCTCACCATGTTCTCACGCAGTGAAAAATACATCGCAGAGCAGAGAGGAGACTGACAACACGCGGACAGACAGGACAGACCAGGTTACTTTTCGGTTACTTTTGATATTAAGCACATTAAACAAAGTCTCACCTTTCAAATATGGTCATTTTTTGAAAGAAATTTAAACAATAAATACCGTTTTGTGGATCTTTAATGTGCCGTGACAGATCGCTGTAGAGCATCAGTTAAAGCTGCTCGTGATCCGATCATCTCTTCCTTCTAGTTCATTTATAGCATCAAATAAACATGAACGAACATAAGAAGTAATGTTGTTTTAACCGCGGAAAGGCGTCAGTATATTCATTTCACCAAGTTCAAATCCTCCTAACTCTACTGGCTGCTTTTTCGGACAAAATGGCGGATGGCGAAGTATGATTGGTTAGAACACCTGTCAATCAAGCTCCACGCGAAGGGTCAATTGTGTCGAAAATGGTTCATTGCTCGAAGCTTCATTCAGATAGAAATTGCAGCACCATCTTCTGGTGAAATAAATGTAATGCAACAAAGCTGACAACCATAAAATGCAAGTAGGCTTATGTTAACGCCCCGTTTATGACGTGTTTACCGAGGCGATCAAAGCTGAAACAGTGTTAGTGCTGTGAAACTCATTTATGTAGGTGAATTTCATGTGTTCACCTTGATAATAAAACATTAAGCATGATGTGTGTGTGTGTGTAATTATTTCTTTAGACAAGGACAGAAGATCAGACCAGCTTAAAAAAGTTGGAAACCATCACAGAAATTCTAATGGTTTCTATTAAACTGGCCTTTACTATTTTAACCACTACATAATTATTTTTGTAGTGTGTTTGGCACATATTCCATTAGGATTAAATGCCCCCACCAATAGAACCCAACACATGATCAGTAGAGACCCACAGACACCAATATAATTTCCATTATAACCAATACAATTCCCATGAAAACCAAATACAATAGAATTTCTGTAATGGTGTCTATAGTTTTTTTTTTTTTAGCAGGGCAGTATCATGTGTGAAAGCTTTATCTTGTTTAGCTGTGGGAAGCATACCTCTATAACTTCTTAACTGGTGGGACTGATATTTTTGTATGTTGAAAAGGATGTGCTTGTGTAACTGGTTGTAGTTGTATAATGTAGCATAGAGTTTTTGTAGTTTCTGTATTTGATGCATATTTTTATGTAACAATGTTCATAATATGTTCTCAAATTAATAATAATAATAAAATGTGTCAGAGGGTGTGCTTTAGGTAGGCTACATAATACAGAAGGCGTATACAAAGTGTTCATTAAATTGTATGGTTTTTATTCAGAAATATTATTTTCTCTGGACACAGTCTTTGGTGAAAGGCGATTTCTTTTTTTTTTTTTTTTAAACAATTTCACCAGCTTTAGAGAATATCCTCTCGCATGGAACAGATGATGCAGGATTACACAAAAACAGCTTCACTTTTATAAGAAATACAGCCGCCAGGTTTCAAACCTGTCGACACTGGATTGGCCTGTCAAAGCAATCGGGTGGTTCACTACAGGAGTGAAGCAGTCTGTTTGCTTCAGACGTCATTTTCACGTGACTAGTGACGTAATGATACAAGCTCCGAAGCAATGGTTCATTGCAAGGACCGTTCGAGTTTGAAGCAAGCTTCGGAGCGTCGGTGTCAGACGTAACATCACTAGCTGCAACTGTGATCCAGCTTCGAGTGTTTACCTCAACCAGCCCGTGACAGAACGACCGACCAAAGAAATGGAGTTTGCAGCAGTAGAGATCCTTCTCCTCTCCCAGGAGGATCAGTCCCTCGAGGCCCAAACACTGAGTTATTTGAACTTAGTACCATACGTTCATTATGATGACACCAGCCTCAGTGTGTTCTTCTGGGCAGGTCTCAACGCTGAGACCAAAGCACACCTGCCCGGAGATGGGCCTCGGGGGAACTTCCAGGCGTTTGTAGAGTGGGTGCCTGTATCCTGTTATTCGCCACTCACAGTGGGCCCTACCGAGCCTGAGCTTCAAGTCAGCCCAGCCGAGCCTTCACCGCTGGTTTCGTCCAGCCCAGCCGAGCCTTCACCGCTGGTTCCGTCCAGCCCAGCCGAGCCTTCACCGCTGGTTCTGTCCAGCCCAGCCGAGCCTTCACCGCTGGTTCCGTCCAGCCCAGCCGAGCCTTCACCGCTGGTTCCGTCCAGCAACGTCCAGCCAGGGCTTCACGTCAGCCACGTCCAGCCAGAGCTTCACGTCAGCCACGTCCGTCCAGCCAGAGACTGTCCACGTCCCGCCTGCCCAGCCAGAGACTGTCCACGTCCCGCCTGCCCAGCCAGAGACTGTCCACGTCCCGCCTGCCCAGCCAGAGACTGTCCACGTCCCGCCTGCCCAGCCAGAGACTGTCCACGTCCCGCCTACCCAGCCAGAGACTGTCCACGTCCCGCCTGCCCAGCCAGAGACTGTCCACGTCCCGCCTGCCCAGCCAGTCGCTGTGGGCCAGCCAGCCTGCAGCTCCAGCGTGGCTAGAGGCCAAGTCCCTGGCTACACCTCAGTCCTCAGAGCCCACACCTTCATCTCGGCCTGTCAGCCCTTCGCCTTCACCTAGATCCACGACTCCTTCATCGCCTCCGTGGTCCGTCTGCCCGGAAGCTCCGCTAGGCTTGATTGCCACTCCAGGTCGGCCTTCGGTGGTCGAAGTCCAGTTCCTGCCACGGACTTCCAGGATTCGGGCTGCACCCTCACCCTGCACCCATTCGGCGACCCTGGACTCCTCCCTTCCTCTGACCTCCCCGTTGGCCTCCCTCACCACATCGTCACCCTGGTCATCCATCCCTACGTCACCTCTTCAGTCCCGCAAATCAGCGGCGCGGCTTCAGTCCTCCAAGCCTACAATGGTGCCATGGTTCATCGGTCACTGGGTTCCGCCATGGCCGCCCGAAGGGTCCTCACCACCATGGCCGCCTGCACGTCCTGCTCCGCCCTGGAGGCTTCCTGCTCTAGATTGGCCATGCCCTCGTCAGCCTCCAGGGCGCCCGCCACCCCACCCCATTTATGTTATACGGCGCGAGGTCACGCCTTGCAGGAGGGGGGGCTTCTGTCATATGTATGTCATGTGTTTCCCCCATTCTTTGTGTATTTGGTTCAGTCCTGTTTCCAGTTTCCCGCTCCGCGTTAGTGTTTAGTTAATTCACCGGTTTACCTGTCATTATCAGTTCATTTGTACCAGCTGTGTCTTGTTTCCCTAATCTGTTCCCTGTGTATTAAGCCCTGTGTTTCAGTCTGTTGGTTGTCGGTCGTTGTTGCCTTATGTGTGGTTGTACCTGTTCTCTTTGTTCATCATTGTGTGTATTTTGTCAGTTAATAAAGACTGCTGCAACTGTGATCCAGCTTCGAGTGTTTACCTCAACCAGCCCGTGACAATTGTTAGTAAATCTTTGCATTGGAACTTTGGACTCCTCATGTCCTCCTGCCTGCTCCACACCCTGACACATACAAGGCCAGGGTCAAAGTTGCAAGAGTTCTATTCTCTAATGCTTTGTATATGAACAGTACGTCCTAAAGGTAGGATTTGAAAAAAAAAATATATATATATATGTGATTTATATTATCACACTATAGTAGTTTGATCAACATTTACATTTTCTCCCTGGCAAAGATCAGAAAAATCATAACTTACACTGTTTTAAGAGAGGTGAATCTGAAATGTGCTTCAGAATAATCTCTGCTGGTTTACATATTTCTGACATTTAACCACATTAGAAAGTCTGTGTAAAAACAACTTATGCTTTGTTATTTTTATTATTGACTCTTCTTTGCAGTCTACATTTTTAGTTCCATAGAGAAAAATATAGAATTTTATTTAATTTCAGAGAAAAAAGTTAAGTTCAGCACGAACCATCTCTGCACCAATGTCTTTATTCTGTGACTTCTGTACTGTACTCCAGGTGAAATGTGCAAAAGTTGAGGTGGTATGTTCACTTTTTCATAAAAGCATGACACTTGGTACTCTTGTACATTTGGGACCCTAAATATTTTCAGAAATTGTTGCTGTCTTCTGTGAAGGGGTCATCAAAAGAGCACCTCACAAGAGCAGTGCACCAACGAGGACACTGTTGGAGACAAGCACTTAAGGAGGCAACAAATATGCCATCTCCAACAGACTGGGTTTGGATAGACCCAAGTGATTGGAGACCATTATGGTCAACTCTTCCACAGGCAAGCCAGTCCATCCAAGTTGTGGCTGCAATAAAGACTGTGAAGGAGACATTGAAGAATAGGTTCAACAACAACAAAACAATCAAACAAACGTGTTTCTGAAATAGATTATTTAGAAGTAAATCTCTGTGTTTGACACATTCTTTTTAAGCTATGTTGCAAAGGTCATATTGAATATTCTACTCTTTACATTCACTGCATTGTCAACATTAAAGTCCCTGTAAAGTCAAAATTAAGTATGTGTTCTGAGTTTGTCACACCACAGAAAAATGTGATATTAGTCACCCAGCCAAATTTGAATGATAAAAAAGCCAGCAAGTACATAAAATAAGCTATCAAAATCTTGAAAAAATGAGCAGTAATCTCTGCTCTCAAACGCTGGGGGCGTGTCCGCTGGCTGCGCTGAAACCACGCCCACTCGCGGGAAAGCTGCCGTCGCCACACTCAACTCTACAGCCGGAGTGGATGCTCGCACGGTGGGCACGCACTGCCGATGATGGCACCAGTTGTCGGCGCGACGGGAGGATGAATGCCGAGGCGGGAGTCGGTTCGGCCCCATTCACCAGTAACAGCGGATTATAAGTGATTCCCAGTTGTCTCCGACGAAAGTTTATAAAACTATCCCCTGTAAAATGATCACAGAGGCGGGTTTTGGCGGTGATCCTCAGCTCTCTACATCAAGGTGGCTCTTCACAAAATTAATCCACTTCTTCTTGATGTAATCGTTTTTCGGAAATTTAAATAAGGACACCGATCTGTTTTGTACGTGATCCGGTGATCGCATCCAGGTAGTACGTATTTCTGTGACGAAGGCATAGCTAGCTAGCAATCTGTAGGCTGTTACTAATAATAGTCCAGCAGCTCGAGGGGCTCCAGTGCGTCATCAAGTAGGGGCGTGTCCAGGAGCTAAGGGGCTCCAGTGCGTCATCGAGCCCCGTTTTAGCCCCGCCCAGAAAATCCAGAAAATAGCAACGGTGAAAAACTGTTTAACGGTCTAACTCCACAATTCAGTACTTCACAGTTCACAGTCTTTGTAATATGTTTTAGCAATACATTTCTAACATTTATAATGTGTTTAGAATTTTTTTTTTAAAATTGCCTTTACAGGGACTTTAATGAACAAAAAGATTACGTTTTTTAAACTCTACACAACGTACATGCAACAGACATTATATTCAAAAGTCTAGCCTTTGGTCATCAGATACTGTGATTTCCTTCTAAGGTCCCTGATTTACCATGTGCACCAAGTTTCATGCTTTTATGAAAAACATAATTTTCACATATCACCTGCACTTCTAGGTTTATTATTTTAGATTATTCGTGCAGCCCCATTGGACACGCTGTTAGTGGAATTATAGAAAGTATCAATGAAATGGATAATATTTAATAATGAATACTGGATAATCTCTGACTCATGTTTCCATCACTCAAACATGTGGTCATGCACATGCCAACCTTTGGCTTTGATTTTGTAAAAGTTTGGGGAGGTCAGAGGAGGAAGAAAACGTCTCAGTTTACGACTGTAACCTTGGTTCCCTGAGAACAGGGAACGAGACAATACGTCATCGACGCTATGGAGAAACGCCTCAGGTGTGACAGGTGTCTGAAATCACTATCAAATCACGTCAATCACATTGACCGGCGACAGCCCATGAATCATTAGCGTGAATGATTAACGTGCGACCAGGAAGTATATAAGGGCACCTTGCAAACATGACAAATCACCTTATCGTCTGAAGGGACTGTACGGTAGGCGAGCCCCGAGGCATGGCAGGGAGACGTATTGTCTTGTTCCCTGTTCTCAGGGAACCTAGGTTACAGTCGTAACCTGAGACGTTCCCTTTCGGAGGGAACTCAACAATACGTTATCGACGCTATGGGGAATGAAATACCCACTCCGCCATGCTGAGGGGAGTGCATGCCCAAGGGCAGTGACAACTGTCAGAACCAGCAACTTCAAATGAAACGCTAGAACCACTCACCCTCAGGTCACACTGGGCTGTCAGTGACAGCATTCCCTACGGTCATAGCCCAAGCTACAGCCTCACAGGAAAAAGCTTCATAAACATGGTTAAATGAAAGGCTTACCTGGGCCGGCTCCGGGCCTGGAACCACAGCTTCCAATTAGAAGGGGTCCCTTCTAGGGAATGTGGCTAGGGAACCCGAAGGAACACTGGCCAATCACTATTCAGGGGAACGTACTCACCCCGAAAAGCCACCAGGGCGGCCTGACCTGGCGTCAGAACATAGACAATTAGTCTGGCCACTTCCTGTCTGTTTGAAGACAGAGCCTCTGGACAATTGCCTTAAGTACGGCATCCAACCCGAGGGACTGCGAAGCTGGCAGTGAACCACTCGGCCCGGATCTCAGAGACGGGATATCCCGGAGAGTATGACTCAGCATAGTGCTTTCTAACCCTTGCTAGCGAGGGGAGTTTCTCTACTCGATCCATGGATCAACCCAGTGTCTGTGTTTCAAAACACTGGGGAGGCCTGTGAAAGCCTTAGGGCTGATCTAACTGGGAGGCCTCACAAGAGGCCTACGTCCGTCTGGCCAGACCCAGGAGGCCGCATGCTCATAGTGACCCTCGGTGAGGGGAGCACAAGGTCTGCCTGGTAGGCAAACCAGGCTGTAGGCAGGAAAGGTTCCGGGGGGAACCAGTAGCAGGGAATGAACACTTTAGCGATCCAGGGCGCAAGCTCGCCTTCAGAAGCTGCCTACTAAGGCTAGCTGAGACTGAAAGCAAGAGGCCACTAGCTTCATAAACCCAGCACCATAAGGGAACCATTCACAGGGAGGCCTGGAGAGGCCCACAACCTGATAACCACAACCTGCGGGAACTCACCTTCAGGGAGCCATACCTGACCGTTCTCATTGAAGGAGGCCTGGAGGAGCCTACTACCTGATAATCATAGCATGTGGAAACTCACCTTCAGGAAGGCCTTGTGAGGCCTACTACCTGACAGCCAAATATTTGGGAGCTCACATTCAGGGAGGCCCAGACAGGCCTACTACCTGACATCCACAATATTTGGGAGCTCACATTCAGGGAGGCCCAGTCAACGTAAGTGGAAATTCACCTTCAGGGAGGCCTGGTGAGGCCTACTACCTGACCGTACTCACTCAAGGAGGCCTGGGGGAGCCTACTACCCGATAGCTACAATCTGTGGGAACTCACCTTCAGGGAGGCCTGGTGAGGCCTACTACTTGACCGTTCTCAATCTACAGGTCACTACATTTCTTACAGATTTCTGCTTGTTCGAAATCAAACCGACAGCACTATAAAATTACATTTGTTTGAATGAAATGCATTGAGACGCAATCGTGAGAAAACGATTGCGTGTGTGAATAAGTGTTACCCGTTTAAAATGTGCTTCACCCGATCCAGCTCGATCTCATGAAAGTGTGTATCTATAGCACACATTTTATTTCTCGTACCATTTATATGCCAACAATTGTTTTTGCTTAGCCTAGGATACGCAGTTTTCGCGAGCATATGATACACACTTTATGGCGTGCACGCGCTTCACACACCTAATCCTAACCAAGGGGTGTAGTGAATTTCATTTGCACGCAAAAAAAATATTTTTTGGTGTATAAATGGCACGAGAAATAAAATGTGTGCTATAGATACGCACTTTTTTATGAGATCGTGTTGCCCGATCATATTCAGTAGAACTATAACCTCCCGCCGGCGTCATCATATCCTTCACATTTTTTTCTGATTTGAGTGATCCATATGTATCATGCTAGAGTAATGTGTTTAACGTGTGAATCCTTACTAAAAATCCAGTTCTATAATGAGGCGTTGGCATGAATTGTACTCGTGATGGAGCGGTAGTGGAGCGGTAGTGGAGCGAGTGAAAACCACGACACTCCGAATTTTAAAAAATCCGCACTCCATTCAAAATCACACCGCTCTGCTCCCACTCCACTCCGCTCACATACTCTGGAGCCTACCTGATAATCACAGCATGTGGGAACTCACCTTCAGGGAGGCCTGGTGAGGCCTACTACCTGACAGCCAAAATATTTGGGAGCTCACATTCAGGGAGGCCCAGAGAGACCTACTACCTGACAGCCACAATATTTGGGAGCTCACATTAAGGGAGGCCCAGAGAGGCCTACTACCTGATAGCCAACATAAGTGGAAATTCACCTTCAGGGAGGCCTGGTGAGGCCTACTACCTGACCGTACTCACTCAAGGAGGCTTGGGGGAACCTACTACCCGATAGCCACAATCTGTGGGAACTCACCTTCAGGGAGGCCTACTACCCGATCGTTCTCATTCAAGGAGGACTGGCACATTCATGGAGGCCCAGAGAGGCCTACTACCTGATAGCCACAATATTTGGAAGCTCACATTCAGGGAGGCCCAGAGAGTCCTACTATCTGATAGCCAACGTAAGTGGAAATTCACCCTCAGGGCGGCCGGGTGAGGCCTACTACCCGATAACCATCTTAAGTGGGAATCCACCTTCAGGGAGGACTAAGTGGCCTACTACCTGATAACCAGTGGTAGCTATGAGCCCTGAGTCCGGGTGATAGTACAAGGTGGCCTGCTAAGGCCAGCCAGCCGGGGACTCGCCCATTTAGGGAGGCCTGGTCAGGCCTACTAGCTGATAGAAAGTCACATTCTGCTATAACATACACTGTTGGGACTTACCTCCGAGGAGGCCTGTTTAATGCCTACTACCCATCAGCTAGTCAACTGCCTGAACCACCAAGGCCAACCACGTAAAGTGAGCTGGCCTACAGCGCCCTCTTGGGGGCTGTCCAATCAAGGAGGCCTGCTGAGGCCTACTACATAATGGCGCAGCCTTCATTGGCAGACAAGCCAACGAAGGGGAGTACAACATACGCCACTCTGCCTCAACGGAGGCCCCAGTTAGTCAGCCTACCATCTATGCATGGGCGTCAGCTCAGGGCTTTGCTCTGGCTTCAGGGGAGCGTACTTCGACCAAAGAAGAAGTGAAGGCTTACTTCATACTTGACCCGAGCCATAGTGGTGCGAGGTAGGATAAAACAGAACTGGGAGTGAAGTGCTCAGACCTACCCTGTATCACAGGGGAATACTCACACCTCACCCTGAGGTTACCAGGGTGCGGGCCTGCCAGCAGCTCTAGGGGTGACAGAAATGTATCTGACAGATGTAGAAATGTACAACCCAGCGCTCGAGCAGTAGCTCAGCGAGGTGAGTAAAGCCTATACTGGCGACCTAAAACCGTAGGCAAGTTCTGCACGGCAGGGTCGGGCAGGAGACCCAGTCTTCTTCGTGAAGCGAAAGACGGCCTAACCTTGCTCAAAAAAGACATATATACCACGGAGGCCTGTTGAGGCCTACCATGTCCTTATAAACCATTCTCTGCACCACGCTGCATTACTCTAGTCACCCCAGAATGCAGAGAAGGGGGCGGGCCTTGGCCTAACGACTCCCATGGGAGGAGGCTGTTTATACAGGGATGCTAGAAACCTACATTCACAAAGTGAAGGGTCAGAGGAGGAAATGCTAATTTTAGCAGAATGCCTCTATTATCCCTGGCACAGCCTAGGCCAGCTACAGGAGGCGGCCCTGGTGAGGGCCAGCCAGCAAGCATAGATCTATCTGTCAAACAGAGTTCAAGGGGCGGAATACTCAGAGAAGTTAAAATGGTCCCATGGGCCGGACACAAGATCAATCTGAAGCTCTAGCGTCAGTCAACACTCTAATAATTCATTACATTTATATAGCGCTTTTTCTGGACACCCAAAGCGCTTTACATAGAAGGGGGAATCTCCTCAACCACCACCAATGTAGAAGTTTACACCTCTAAGTAGAACATTCTATAAGAGAGAGACCAGCTACTCTACCCCAAGGTGGCTAACAGCCCGAAGTCTAACATAGTTATCACTCAGGCCACCTAACGGGTAACTTCAGGGCCCTGATAATCCAATAAAGTTCTTACCTTATTACCTTGACATGACCCCATAACTCTATACAGAGAACGAGGTCTGTAGAGAGATACATTTCGGAATTTTAATTCACACAAAAAATGACTCTTAAAAAGACCAGTCAGCTCACCTGCGGCGTGCAGGCTCGCCAGGCTCATCAGTGAAGACTCACCAGATAGTTCATTATGAACCTGGGGTCCACCACTTTACATGCCTGAAAGAGGCATTACTACTAACCAAGCCTAGGCGGGCCATTGGAACATCGTTCTATCACAGGCCCAGCCCCAGGCCTGATGTAATGAACGTCTGGGGATTCAGAAGAGAGGAGAGGGCTGTGATATAATGAAGCCCTCCGGGGATATTATCCATCAGCGACGCTGTGTGCGCTTGTGCTGGATAACCTCCCTCGGATCCCTCTTCTTGCGGGAGTCACGCCTCTGCGCCCTGTTCCTCCATGAAGGGAGCGCACGAGAGGCGCAAACGACTCGTCAAACATCGACACATAACCATGCTCTGCGATCCCCTCAACATCAACGAAACTAACCCGCTGATGTCAGTAAATACGGGCAGAGTATGGGTTCTTCCATGCCCTCTCAATCTCTGTGTGAAGATCAGGAAGGAATGGAAGGCTCACCTGAGCTGGTGGCTTTTATGGCCGGGGAGAAAACGATAGTCGATTTTACCGCGAGCGGTCTCTCCTCTCGCATGTCGCCATGGCAGCTACAGCCTGCCGGCGGTGCGCTCCACCCAGCTCTGCATATCTATCTGGGAGCCCATTATGCAAGTCGCCGCTCTGCCTCGGCACGAGCGGGACCTGGACCAGGCGTTGAACCCCCTTCACTCGAGAAGAGGGCCAGAGGAGAGCGGAGCGTTTTAAATGAGAAACGCTCACAGTTCGCACAGAAGGTTCCCTCGAGAATCTCCCATGCGTGCTCTTCTCCCAGGCAGGAAACGCACAGCTCGCTGTACATTTAATTTCTTCTCCTACCGTTTCTTTGAGTAGCAATTTCAAACAGACAGTCCCTGAAAACGAAAAGATCCCTCCGAAAGGGAACGTCTCAGGTTACGACTGTAACCTAGGTTCCCTGAGAACAGGGAACAAGACAATACGTCTCCCTGCCATGCCTCGGGGCTCGCCTACCGTACAGTCCCTTCAGACGATAAGGTGATTTGTCATTTTTGTAAGGCGCCCTTATATACTTCCAGGTCGCACGTTAATCATTCACGCTAATGATTCACGGGCTGTCGCCAGTCAATGTGATTGACGTGATTTGATAGTGATTTCAGACACCTGTATTGTTGAGTTCCCTTCGAAAGGGAACCCAGGGAGAACAAGTACAGCTTTTCTGTCTGTCTTTCTTTGGCCTGTCTAGTCACTGTTGCCGATCACAACTCTCAAACATCTACAACAGAAAACCTTTTGATTTCCGCTCCAGTGCCCAAAAAATGTGATCTGCCTGCACATTGCATTCTGGCTTTGTCAATGTGACACCTTCCCATGCCATGTGACTTCGGTAGGAGCGCCTTACTGAACCACAGAGTCTCAGTGTTCAATGCATTTCTTACATAATCCAGCGCAGATTCAAAGCTAGTCTACATTTTCTGCTGTGGAGTAAAACACCTAAATATTCTTCTTGCGACATCTAATTAACACGTGTTTGTTTTAATTAGCATTTGAATATGATTTTTCAATTTGTAGAAACAGAACAAACAATCTAAGAAGATTATCCCTGTAAACCAAATAATATTCATCAAGGTCTAATTAAAATATCTTATAGACATCTTGGTGATATTCCCATCTGGGAAATATATTTGTTCAAACAGATTAAGGTAAGGTAAGATTCTGATAAAATGTATCCTAAACTTGCTTTTTTTTTCTTCTGAGAGAGGACTGCACAAGGACAAACAGCATGCTACAATATGTGTGTGAAATGAAAAATGGGACTCAGAGATCACATTTCCAGAGGAGAGAGAGAGAGAGAGAGAGAGAGAGAGAGAGAGAGAGAGAGAGAGAGAGAGAGAGAGAGAGAGAGAGAGAGAGAGAGAGAGAGAGAGAGAGAGAGAGCTTGTGTTGATGGTGAGGAAGAGCCTGGTGGAGGTGTGAATATTTTGTTAACCCATTCACATGTAAATTTAAAATATTCTAGCTATCTGAAATAGGTCAACCATTATTTTATAATGTATCACCTTATTATTTCCATGGGATATGTCAAACTTGTCATGTGACACAAATTATGTATCTGTTTTGTCCTTTTTTAAAAAAAACTTTTCGTTCAAAATATTTACAAACTTCTTAACTACGCTGTTATAAATATCTCTCAAATACCTGTAAGTAAATGTATTTTGTCATTCAAACACCTTTATAATGAATTGTAATGGGCGATGTGTGCTGCCATGTTAGTTTGCACTGCTGCTCAAAATGATCGCATTGTATTTTCTGTATTCTGTATTTGGTGTATATGTCAAACCGTTTTTATCAATTTTGAATTGATGGATAATATGTATTTTGTACATTTATGTAGTGTACTTGTTGTTTAGTGGTTGTTTTGTGTCTTTTGTTTTTGTTTTGTCTACCTGCCCAGGGACAACTGTTAGCTAAATCTGGTGCAATTGTTTAAATTGTGTGCTGTCCCTGTCAAATAAACAGTACAAAATTACAGTCGGAAAACAGTAAATCCTCATAAATCCATCCACTTTATCCAAAAGACATAAACGTAAGTGGCTGGTGAACTAGTAGAAAAATAAAGTCGTTTTTTTGCCTACACAATGTGTATCTTATGTAAATAAAACACATGAAACGTATCGCTCAGGTGAGTGCAAAAAGAAATAGAAAGACCCAAGGCATTAGACTTACCAGGGAAGCCTGTGAAGACAGTTATCAACAAGTGGAAAAAGTATGGCACAACAGTGATGTTGTCAAGAACAGGATGTCCCTCCAAAATTGATGAGAAGACATCTGAGAACTTTCTCCCATATACTCCCCATCTGTGTTGGCTATGGGGCAGGATGATAAAATGTAAGTCTTTTCTGGATAAACTTAAACAATATCCAGTCTCCCAAAAACATGAGGAAAAATGTGATATTGTCTGATGAAACCAAGATTGAACTGTTACTGTCAGGGTTTGGGTAGGTGAAAGGAGCGAGGACTGTGCAGAGTTGATGGGCTTTTAAACCACAAATGGATCCAATTTAATGACGCACTGTTTTTAGCGCTCTCAGATTGCCTCACAATATGCATGAACCACACAAACTCATTGCGAACACAAGGTTCACTTTACATTTCTACACATTTATGCATGTCACATGTTGATATTACACATTTTTGTTTGCACTGAGAATAAAAAAAAGTGTGTGGGTAAAAATGGGAGATGGTCCTCACTGCAGAACATGAAATCCACGGGGAGGAGTCGGATCTAGATCCGACTCCTCCCACCTTACATACCTAAACCTACCCAGCTCCACCCCTTATCCCTAAACCCACCCCTAAACCTACCCAACCCCACCCCTTAATCTGGATCCGACTCCGCCCCCCGGATCTCGTGTACTGCAATGAGGTGCTACTGAAAAATGGCCTCAAAATCAAGGGTAGTTTACATTAATATGTTTTGTCAACATCAAATTATATTGAAAACAAACGTTTTTTTTAATGCAGTGTCACTACCCATGATAAGTGTTAAAAATTGGTCTTTAATAGACTCATTTAAATTATGTAAAAACAATTAACACAACGATCAAAAAAGATTTCATTTGAATACTTTTAATACTATGTCTGTACAGAAAATAACAGTACACTATAAGGTACACTATGTAACATTAATTAATGTAATTAATGCTTGAGAAAGTAGCTATCAAGGTAGTAGACATCAAGGCTGTAAACTAGATTTTGAGGGTGTTTGTACGTTTGTAAAGTTTAAAGGTTTTATTCAGTTACTCAACTTTTTGTCATGAGAACAGAGCATAAAAATAACTTTGTTGTTTATTGTTTTGTCTTTTGGGAGAATAAAAAGTGAAAGCTTTAAAAAGTAATTAGAAAGCAAACTAAATCAAATGGACTGCCCGTGCGTGCATATCTCTATTTCTATGTGTATGCATATTTGAGCATCTAAAACTAGCTTGAGTATGGCATTCGATGGCACTGCTCCTCTGCTGGTCTGCCACAGGTGTTGAATTATACATGGCTCTTTATTTTCACTGCACTGCAAATTTGTCTTTCCGCACCAGGTGAATCGAAATATTTGAACATCAAAGCAGGGCAGATAAATGTTCATGCAAGCACATGTTCTGCGTATTTGTGTGATCATGCACGGAAAGTCAAAAAAGAAGGTAAAAAAAAAGTATAGAAGCAAAAGCATACCTTTTAAAACAGCATTTTGTGTACCATCAATTACATTTTAAAGTCCTTTTTGCATTCTTTGAGGCAGTGGTTCTCAGCAGGTCTTGCTCCAGGACACACATTTTACATTGGACCAAGTGGATAACCAATGCTGTGCAAACATATTTAGAAATGAGAAAAATGAGAAATGAGAAAAAGTAAAGTGAAACATGTTATAAACAGATTATAATTGGTTACATTTTTATACACACTAAACAAAACTACATTTTTTAAATTATATTTTAAGTTATTATTATTATCATTATCATTTTTTGGTCTGAAGGTTCATTTTGAGTCTGACTTGACTGAACATGATGACTTGGATCAGTTAATGAGTCAAATGTATTGAACCGCTCTGGGGTGCGTTTCCCAAAAGCACCGTTGGCCAACTAAGGTCGCAAATTCTGTCATTATCAGCATAGTTCAATGAGTCAGTGTTTCTCGAAAACATAGTTCTAACGAACATTCACAAACATTGTGTGTTTGGAACAACAGCTCTCGACCTGTGGTTAGAAGCAGTTTCGGTAACACTTTATTTGAAGGGGTGTGCATAAGACTGACATGACACTGTCATAAACATGACATAACACCTGTCATGAACATGAAGGAGTCTTTATGAATGTTTATGACTGTTGTCATTAAGTGTCATTCGGTAAATTATGACACTTTTAATGCAAAGTTGACATTGTTTAAAATGTCTTTGTTATGACAACTTGACATTACCCAAGACAAAAATGTCTTGATTATGACAACTTGACATTAACAAAGACAGAAATGTCTTTGTTATGACAACTTGACATTAACCAAGAAATCATAACCTGTCAACCTGTCACAACTTTGGCCGTCATGACACCATTATAACTGTGTCATGAATATTACCTGTCCTCAAGTAAAGTGGAACACATTGTACTAGTTATAAAGATGTCATTAAGGGTTATTACACAGCGAAATGCTTTAAGTTTGATAATTAGACCTGTTATGACATATTTGTGACAGGTTGACAGGTTATGATTTCTTGGTTAATGTCAAGTTGTCATAACAAAGACATTTATGTCTTTGTTAATGTCAAGTTGTCATAATCAAGACATTTTTGTCTTGGGTAATGTCAAGTTGTCATAACAAAGACATTTTTTTCTTTGTTAATGTCAAGTTGTCATAACAAAGACATTTTTGTCTTTGTTAATGTCAAGTTGTCATAACAAAGACATTTTAAACAATGTCAACTTTGCATTAAAAGTGTCATAATTTACCGAATGACACTTAATGACAACAGTCATAAACATTCATAAAGACTCCTTCATGTTCATGACAGGTGTTATGTCATGTTTATGACAGTGTCATGTCAGTCTTATGCACACCCCTTCAAATAAAGTGTTACCGCAGTTTCTTGTTTGCGTGACATGTGGACATAATAAATCCTTATCTTGAACCAAATAAGCAGGCTGATATTCAGTACAATCCATATCTTTTTTTTTAGAATCCATACAAATGTAATTTATGTATTTTAGTTTGTCAAGATATTTAAAGCAGAGTTTTTTTAAGAGCAGCGTTTTTTTGCATGTGCAAAATCAATCGTAGCTTCAGTTCTGGCAAGTCACGTTAGTCAAGCTCGCATCAGCTGACTCTCAGCTGATCCACGTCTACCTATAGGAATACGATGTCTATCACTGTATAGATATATAAGCTCATCAGTTTTATCAGCAGTTATCACGTTTCTCAGGAGCAGATTACCCTCCTCCCTCCCCAGCTCCTCCTCTCTCAGTCAGGATCTGGCCTTCTGATTCCCCTTTGAAACAGACTAAATTCTCGAATTGTTTTACATTAAAATCTTGAATTAATTATATCTGCAATACATTCATGTTGGATCTGTTCTGTTAACCCTAAGGAGGGTTATTGCTACTCTTATCCACGCTAGGCTGCATGGATGCGAAGGGAGTTCTTGTCCAGAACAGAACCTTACCGCCAATCCTAACTTTATGCTAATGGTCAATCGTATTTGACAATAGGTCCTGATAGAATGTGCTCTACTACGTACGAGCCTATGCTTGAATCTGGAAATAAAGCAAAATAACTGCGAAAAACTAGAAATAGTCCTCAGATGTCTTGTCTGTAATTTATATTTTGATGTCGATTTAATTCGACATCAAACGGATTCATTTAATGTAGTTATTACTCCACCACCTGTGTGACAAAATTAACCAACATGGTTGAACGTAAAATTCGAGTCAATACGATTTGGGAAACAGTCGTGACTAGCTAGTTGATTTCTTCAATGATACATCACATTATGGTAGTTAAGCAGCGAGTTACGACGTTGTACGGGAAACACACCCCTGACTGATTCAGTGTGTTAGACTGATATAAACTGATAACTGATAAGCTCCAAATGGGCTGTAAATTCCTCTAGAGGCCTCTGATTGGTTTATTTATTTCAGTGTTCAGAGATGGACTCTATAGAATAAACAGCAAACTTAATGTAAATACATTGTAGTTTAGAATTAATTTCTAACAGCACTTTAGTCATATCATTTTGTAAATGGCATAAACTTAAATAATTAACACACAAGACCCACATGTAGGACGCCACGTTGCAAACTCTGTCTGGCTATGGGGTGTAAAATCTGACAATGAACTGGATTACTTGGCTAACTGAGAGGAGAACTGACATACATTTTATGCACTCAGCCACTGTCTGCAAAAGAATCCTAATAGTATACAGGCGTTAAATGTTAAGTTTAGATGTCATGGTCACGTGTTGGAGCTCAATGCAATGTGGCTGAGAATTGTTTGTGCATCTAAATAACGTACGTGTGGATAAGCGCCTGGAATGAGTACGTCTGGATAACGTATGTAAAGCACATTGATAAAGGAAGGCTTTATCATAACTAAACCTGGTGGAAGCTTAACAAATCTGTCTCCCTATAGGTCTAAGACAGTGATCAAGAAGGCTTCAGAATATTTTATTACAGTATAACAATACTAGCAATACTATATGAGCCTAAAACAAATGCTAGCTAGCATCTAGCCATTCTCTGTTAGAGAAATACATATGGCAATTTATCTGTTCAATAAAATACCTTACTCTCCTGTTGAGTATAAAACATCATCTCTTACTTTTACATTTCAAACCCCACAGTTTTTTCTTGCCATCTCTGAAAAGCCAAGTCAATGCCTATTCTCATATTATTATAAGTAACGTATGAATGCGATTTCAAATTAAAATCCACCCGTCAGGTCTAAAATGCAACACTTATAACACACTTACCATAGTAAATCAGGGTAAGAAAAAACACGTGTAGGAATAAGAATCTGACTTATTTAATTTTTGTTAATTAACATTACATAGTGTACCTTTAAGTTATTTTCTGTACAGACATAGTATTAAAATACAATCTGTTTTGATTGTTGTGTTAATTGTTTTTACATAATTTAAATGAGTCTATTAAAGTTGTAAGTTTGTAAGTTTCACCGCTAGAGGTCGCTTATTCAAAACAATTACAAAGGCGTAGCTTGATGATGCCATAAATGAGCATGGACTCATGGGAGTTGTTGTCTTCACCTCCACAGTCAATGGAAAGCAATCCGATGGGAATCGGGCTGAAATTGTATTTGTGTATAAGCTAATGTAATACAGTTTTATTAATGTTAGTATGAAATAGGATGGGATCGAGAGTCGCAGGACATTTGCATTGCTGTTTTTATTATTTGTTTATTATTGACCTTATTTGAGCTCAATCATACTTGTCGTCATCCTTTGTGGAGCTACTCGTGACAGTTTGTCGGTATAATGCTGTTTTAAATTTAAAAAGTGAGAATTAAGAGTGTATGACATTATAACGTCTCAGGTTACTATTGTAACCATAGTTCCCTGAGAAACAGGGAACGAGACGATGCGTCCAGTGACGCCATGGGAACGCCTCCAGCATGAATGCGTCTGAAGCATCTATGTCAACTTAGTCCAATGGAAAGAGAGAATGAGCATCACGGGCGGGTGACGTCATGACCAGGAAATGATAAAAGCACTTCCGCTGCGAAACGCCAGTTAGCTTCGAAATTTGCCGAAGCAAGCCGATCGCAGGGACGCAGGAAGTATGGCAGAGGGACGCATTGTCTCGTTCCCTGTTTCTCTGGGAACTATGGTTACAATAGTAACCTGAGACGTTCCCTTTATCGAAAAAGGGAACTTCGAGATGCGTCCAGTGACGCCATGGGAACGAGAATACCCAAAGCGCCAGAATTACAAGTACCTGAGTGTCAGTCTGTTGTACTAAGCACTAAGCACCTGAGAACCTGGGGCCTTAGCATCCAGGTCTAAACTGTAAAATCTGACGAATGTCAGCAGAAAGGAAGCCCGCCGCATCACAGACATCTTGAGGAGAAACTCCATACAGTAAGGCTTAGAAGCCGCCATACTCCTAGTCGAGTGAGCTCGGACCACCAAAAGACAAGGCTGGTCCGAGTACTCGCATGCAAGTGAAATAGCCTCAACTATCCACTGACCGTCTGTTTAGAAGCAGGAAGACCTTTCTTAGGTGATCCAAAGTAAATCAGTAATAGGTCGGACTTCCTCGTTGAGGATGTCCGAACATATAAGTGTCCAGTGGTACACTGGGCACAAGAGGTCAGCTTTTTTCTGGTCCGAAAACTTGGGAGAGGACAGAAACCTGCAGCACAATAGGCCTCGGAAAATGGTAGGCAACTTTATGCCTTGGCCATCCCCGGTGCCCTCAGGCAGTTGGGGACCAAAAGGGCCTGACGGTCTGACTCTATAGGGACGAATAGTTAGCAGAAATAGTCTTAAGCTTCACCCCCAATTTTGAAAAATCCCCAGAAATGGCATACCCAAACTGAAACAGATACAGTTCATGAACCATTTGTTCTAAAAGCACAAGTATGATCTCATTTGAAAGCTGACACCTGGCAGTTTATTGCAAATGTAGAATTAATTATTGTCATAATGAAGTTTTGTCAAGTTATTAGAAATTTATTTTTATGAAATATTTTCATGAAAATAAAATTGAAGTTGGCCCTGTAGCAATCTAGAAATGCACTGCAGCTAAAGCCACATGTCTGACCATGTTATATTTAAAATCTGAAGATGATATGTCTAAAACTCTTTATTTAGTTAAATGTTTTTCAAGATCATGTCAAACGACTTTATTTTGATTAGACTCTAAAAAGCAAACTGATGTTTATTGTCATTTTCTAAGCATCTATTCAGTCTATTTTCTCTATTGTGTTGTGGTCTAAACGATCTCCATTCAGTGTCAGTCTCCCCTGCACACATTCACACCTCTCCAGCCTAGTTATTGCTCTAAATATGCTTTCTTTTGTCTGCATTATAATTACTAACGACTGGCTATTCACACTGTTTCAACCCCTAATCTCTTTTAGGGAAAGTTCTCAAAGTTCTCACCTTACATTTGAAACTATATAAAATGACCTTCTTGAAAAAAGAAACATTTCAGCAAGCAGTCCTATTTAGAAATATTCATAAATATAACAGCTAGGTAGCAGGTGCACCAAGGGCTAGCTAGCATGTTAGCTTAGCACACCATCAATACACGACAATTTATGAGATTAAAACCATGTTTGTGCTCTAAAACTTACTTTATAGCACAAGTCGAGTGTTTTAAATAACCTTCTGTGCTCTGATTTGGCTTCAGATAAAAAAAATGGACAGAAAATATAGTATTTTATAGTATTATTCACAATGATAAAGTCTATATCGATTAGCATTACATTATAAATATAATCTATTATTATGAAAATACCTGACATGGCTCGAAGAACACAGGTAAACCAAATATCATTGCAATCATGTTTATTGTCTTCAAAACATCTTTATCTGCATGTTACAGCGATCTCTGTTAGTGTTTACGTCGTGATGGACTTCCTGAAATGTCACATGATATGATTCTTCTTCGTGTTCCAAATTTGGACTGCATATGTGCACAGGGCGCCCTCAGGCTGCCAGTATGTATTGAAAACACAGTACATCAGAGTCTCCAGCGCTCATAATGATTAAATCGACGCATTTGGGTAGATATTCAATAAATCTGATTCCTGTCTATATAAATCTGATGTAAACCTATGAGAATCTATCAATATTTCTCCAAATCTGTACACTTTTGAGCTAAAAGCCCTGATGGACGTTGTTTTGTCAAGCTCTGTCGTGACGATCTCACTGGAGTTTTTTTCTGAATGGAAGCGGCTGACGCTCATAATTCATATCAAAGGTATCGACTCATTTTTTGATTACATAACTCCAGACACAAATTAAGACATAACTGTCACTATAAGATTCTCAGAATACAATAGTGGTCAAATACTAAACCTTCAGTCTTATATCTTTTTAATGATGTATAGTTTATCAAGGTATTAACATTGAATCTGATAGTATTTTTGAACGATTTAAAAAAAAAAAAACGCTCAGAGCGAAGGTTAACAGGTTAAGAGATTAAAAGAAAGGAATTCTCTGAGACCAAATCTAAGGGCTCAAAGAGAGCCCCAGATAGGCCTAAACTATTGTAAGGTCCCAAGCCGGAACCCTAGTGCAAGTTGCAGGCCTCAGCCTCAAGGTGCCACGAAGGAAACGAGTGATCAGGGGGTCTCGACCCAAACGTACCATCCACCAGGGCGTGGAAAGCTTCTTCTTTTTTTTTACAAAGGCCGCCACGTAACCCTTAAGTGTGGAAGGAATAGACCTGACACAAAGCGTTCTTGCAGAAACTCAAGTACTGTGTTTACTGAGCAGTTAACCGGATTCCACTAACGCTGGTAACACCAAGACGTGAAAAAACTCTCGAAATAGTGAATATAGTTTCCTCGTAGCGGGAGCTCTGGAGCTAGAACGGTCTCAACAACCTCAGTTAAGAGACCACTCCAAATGAGTTGGGCCCCCTCAGAGGCCAAACCCACATATCTCCTGATCGGGATCTCCAATGAAGGGCCGTCTAGAAGATGGATCAGGTCCGAAAACCAGATCCGACTTGGCCAGCGTGGTGCTACTAGCAGTAGGCTTAATCCATACCGACAAACTCGCTCCAGAACTCCTAGGAGCAGAGCAACAGGGGGAAAGGCGTACAGACGTAGCCTCGGCCACGTCTGCACCATAGCAACCAGCCCTAGGGGGGCTGGGTGAGTAAGTGAAACCAAAAGAGGACAGTGCGTCGTATTCTGAGACGCAAACAGATCCACTTCTGCTTGGCCATAAACCTCCCAGATTTTCTCCACCGCCTCGGGGTGGAGTCTCCAGTCCCCTGGCCTCAGCTCCTGTCTCGACAGGATGTCTGCTCCTATATTCTGGTCTCCAGGAATATACACTGCCCTCAGAGAGAGTACCTTCCCCAGAAACCACAGGAGGATCTCCACAGACCGCCCTGACGGTTCAGATAAGAGACCACTGATGTGTTGTCTGTTCGAACGAGCACATGATGGCCTCTTAGGTCCGGAAGGAAATGTCTCAACGCATTGAAGACGGTCATCATCTCCAGGCAATTTATGTGCCACGAAAGATGATGGCTTTTCCACAGACCCTGAACCGAGCGGCCTTCCATTACCGCTCCCCAGCCGGTGAGGGAAGCATCTGTCGAGACAGTAGCTCGATGGCAAAAAGCTCCCAACACCGGACCCTGGGAACCCTCTGGTCCTGAGCCAGCACTGTAAAGGTCTCATGTACAGCAGGCCAAAAGGAAATCCGTTGGACGCTGCTGCCAGTAGACCCAACAGTCTCTCGAACTGTTTTACAATGCGTGACTGGTTTTGGGTTAAGAACCAGTGTTTACTACATATAACTAAGGCACGAAAGCATCGCCGCGTGACCTTGATATATGAAGTGGGTTTCCCCTCGGGGAGAACCCTCTGGTCCTGAGCCAGCACTGTAAAGGTCTCATGTACAGCATGCCAAAAGGAATTCCGTTGGACGCTGCTGCCAGTAGACCCAACAGTTTCTCGAACTGTTTTACAGTGCGTGACTGACCTAGCTTTAGCTCTTTGATGGCTACCAGGATAGCAGCTAAACGAATGGGCGATAGGTTGGCCCTCATCGTCACTGAATCCCATACCACACCAAGGAAAGTGGTCCTCTGTACTGGAGAAAGTACACTCTTCTTGGCATTGAGCCTCAACCCCAACATCTGCATATGAGCGAGAACGACACCTCTGTGCCGAACCGCCAACTGCTCTGATTCCGCTAGAATCAGCCAGTCGTCGATATAATTCAGAATGCGTATGCCCTGAAGCCCCTCTTGAGAGGGGCTAAAGCTGTATTCATGCATTTCGTGAACGTGCGGGGTGACAAAGCTAGGCCGAAAGGAAGAACCTGATATTGGTATTCTTTGCCCCTGAAAGAAAACCTTAGGAACTTCCTGTGCTGAGGGAGGATGGAGGTATGGAAGTATGCATCCTTTAGATCTATCGTGACAAACCAGTCCTCGGATCTGATTTGGGTCATGATCTGTTTGAGGGTCAGCATCTTGAACTTTAGTTGAAGCTGTAAAAACCTGACTCTCTGTCGGGTGAGTACACCTGTTCTATAGCTTCTTTTGCTAACAGGGCCTTTACTTCTTGCTCCATTACCAGAGCCTGCTCGGGATGCACCACTGTGGGCAGCACCCCGCTGTAATGAGGAGGACGAGAGCCAAACTGGATTCTGTATCCTTTCTCTACAATCTGCAGGACCCAATGAGAAATATTCGGCAGAAGCTTCCACGCTGCCAGAAAATTTACTAAGGGAACCAGCCTCTCGAGGCTGGTCTCTGGTGTTACTGAGAGAGCCAAATCTGGAGCCTGAAACATAATGGCAGGAACTACCTGACCTGACTGCTCAAAAGCCCCCCTCAGAGGGCGCGAAACCAATGCTGTGCCGCAGCATAGCATCAGCAACTCGCTGGAGACCGCTGCGCCCTGAAGCACCGGAGGTGGCAGGGTTGGCTGGAGGGTCTCGTGAGGACCCCGAAATGGAACGGGCACCGTGTAATGAGGTGTACACCACTCCACTTCGGTCGCGGCTGTCCTCACAGGCCTGACGCCTAAACATCAAGACCCCTTTTTTTTTTTGAACCGAAGTCTTCTTCGCCTGAAGAGCGGTCCTCAGATCCGGCTTAGGCTTAGACGACTTCGGTTGAGAGGGTTGCGTCTGTCTCCAGTATCTACGTGGAGGAACATGAGACGCAGCACTCTCTTTCTGTGCACATAATATGATGAACTCAACGGCTGGGGCTGCTCATGCCCAGCAGCCCCAGGGGGGCTGGACACGGCGAGGGAGAAACTTTTATTATATATATATTTTTTATATATATCTTTGCATCACCTAACAACGACCGCATGGAATGCGTCGCCGAAGAGACCCGAAGGCTCATTTTTCGCTATATCCAGATCCCCAGCAGATAGCCTGATTGTCACAGTCTACTGATGGACGAGGACACAAAGATAACAGTTAAACAGACTTTATTTATACACTGATGCTTAACCCGGATACCAGGAGACTTCAAGATCAGCACTGTTGAAATCAAGGGAACCAGAGTCTTTGAACAAATGCAGGAACAGAAACAATCTCTTGATACTTGAACAGGAAGAAGATTCAGAGATACTTCAAACATAAACTTTGACTCGCAGAACTCAGAACTTGGACACTGTTACGTAGATAGTAGATACAGAGGTCTGTTGATACTCAGAACACAGAGAGGATGACTGGAGAATCCTCAAGAGCCACCACACACTGAAGCTGCTGAGATACACACAAGAGTGATTAGTGATGAGCTTGATAATACTTGCTGCGAGATCAGAGATATCCTGGAACCAGACTTGAAGTATGTAAGCCAAGGAGTCACAGACGTCGAATGACGAGACCGGACCCAGAGTGGAGGGTGAGTGAGGCTTATATCCAATACTGGTGAGTAGAGTAAAGTGATGAGGTGCAGGTGCTATGAATTCGTAATTAGTGAGAGTGCTTGCAGGTGAGGACCAGGGGAAACCGTGACATTACTCCCCCCCTCCCGGGAGGCGCGTCCTCGCGCCTAATAACATCCGATGGGAGGGGGGGAGGGAGGGTGGGCGTCCTGGAGTCTTTCCCGGGGGATAGGAAACCAGGGACCATGGACTCCAGGATGGTGAGGAACCAGAGGATACCAGGGCGGGGCCGGCCGAATGGTCGACCACGGGGGAGGAGGCTGGGTGGTCATCCACGGTGGAGCGGTCTCTCGACCGGGTAGAGCCAGTAGTGATTGTAGTTCGGGGCTGGGCAAGATCCGCATCACTGGTAGCTCAGGGCTGGGCAAGACCAGAGACGAGTAATGCTTTAGGCCGGATGGGGCTTGGGGCTTGGGGAGCTCTGAGTTGGATGGAGCTGGCGGTCTGGGGTACTTAGGGCTGGCCGAAGCTAACGGACTGGGATGTTCTGGGCTGAACGGAGTCAGAGTCCTGGGGAATTCGGGGCTGGGCGGAGCCAGCGTTCTGGGGAGTTCTGAACTGGATTGAGCTAGCGGCCTGGGAAACTCCAGGCTGGACGTAACCAGCGACTTGGGCAACTCTGAACTGGGCGGACCCAGTGGCTTGGGTAACTCTGAGCTTACAGTGCTTGACTTGGCGGGCTCGGTGCTCACTGCACCTGATTGGGCGGTCACTACATTCTCAGACCCTGAGTCAGCGGGCAAAACCTTCACGGTTGCTGGCAAGGCGGCCATTAACCCCACGGTTGCGGCTTCGACGGGTGCTAAGTAAAGCGCAGGCTCATCTATTCTCACGTGGGTTGCGGGCTTGACAGTATTATCGTGAAGTGCGGGCTTGTTGGGTCTGGTGCAAGGCACGGCCTGGACAGGACTGATGTGACGTGCGGACTCTGCAGGACTGACGCGATGCATTAGCTCGGCTGGGCAGACGACCGGCTCTGGCTCGGCTGGGCAGACGACCGGCTCTGGCTCGGCTGGGCAGACGACCGGCTCTGGCTCGGCTGGGCAGACGACCGGCTCTGGCTCGGCTGGGCAGACGACCGGCTCTGGCTCGGCTGGGCAGACGACCGGCTCTGGCTCGGCTGGGCAGACGACCGGCTCTGGCTCGGCTGGGCAGACGACCGGCTCTGGCTTGGCAGGGCAGACCTGAAGAGCAGACTTGCGGGATGGAGCCTGACGAGGAAAGGTATATTTAAAAGCCCCTCGGAAGGTCATAAGCAGAGGATCAATCACTTTGGCAGTCAGATCGGCACTCATCGAAATCAGCTTGCGTGCTCTGGGTAAGGAGATCTCAGAGGTTGGTCTGGAGCGAACACAGAATTCATGTTTGGTGGGAACCGTCTCCTTGGGGACTAAACTATCCATGCACACGGCGACTGCATCTCTCCAGCTCAGACCTGTGCAGTTCGGGAGCGGTCGAGGGTCGATGTACTTAGCTCCGATTAAATAGCAGGCTTTGAGGGTTTCGTCTCCTAGGTTTAAGTCCTTAGCCAAGAAACAGAACCGGAGACTGAAATCAAAAAGATCGCGGCTCTCCTGGGCCAGCATAGCAATTCGGTCCCAGCACATCCTGTAGAATCAGAAGTGAGATGCTTGAGCAGAGGGGAATCTTGCACGTGTGTGGCTTAAGCTGGGAACTCTGAACAACAATAATTAAACACTTGAAGTACTGTACTGTAGGTCCATAAAGTAAAACACAGGGGATCCATAGAATGTCATCCAGAGGTTCAGAAGATAATCCTCAATAGTGAAGTAGGCACTCTTTGTCGACGTGGAGATACACTCCGCTTGTAATGACGTAGGTACTGGAAAGGCGAGAAGATACCTGTCCGTGAGTGAAGGGGAGCGGATTAAGAAGGTGGCAGTGATGCGGTAGGAAACGAGGAGGCCTCAGAAGCCGTGGGGGCTTGCATCGTGTGTGGTCCGGTCTTCTGTCACAGTCTACTGATGGACGAGGACACAAAGATAACAGTTAAACAGACTTTATTTATACACTGATGCTTAACCCGGATACCAGGAGGCTTCAAGATCAGCACTGTTGAAATCAAGGGAACCAGAGTCTTTGAACAAATGCAGGAACAGAAACAATCTCTTGATACTTGAACAGGAAGAAGATTCAGAGATACTTCAAACATAAACTTTGACTCGCAGAACTCAGAACTTGGACACTGTTACGTAGATAGTAGATACAGAGGTCTGTTGATACTCAGAACACAGAGAGGATGACTGGAGAATCCTCAAGAGCCACCACACACTGAAGCTGCTGAGATACACACAAGAGTGATTAGTGATGAGCTTGATAATACTTGCTGCGAGATCAGAGATATCCTGGAACCAGACTTGAAGTATGTAAGCCAAGGAGTCACAGACGTCGAATGACGAGACCGGACCCAGAGTGGAGGGTGAGTGAGGCTTATATCCAATACTGGTGAGTAGAGTAAAGTGATGAGGTGCAGGTGCTATGAATTCGTAATTAGTGAGAGTGCTTGCAGGTGAGGACCAGGGGAAACCGTGACACTGATAAGCCTGGAGAAATATTTTCCATAGTTTTGTATAAACATTCTCCAGCTTGACCTGCTGCCGTATAAGCTTTACCCAAAAAATCAAAGCAGTTTTGTTTAGTATTAGACTTAGTGGGCAAAGCAGAGGCTTTAAATGACGATGCTGGACCAGGTGAAAAATAGAATATTAAATAAGTAAATTAGTTAGTAAATTAAATTAAATATTTAATTTCCTAACAGCACGGGACAAAACCTCCACCAGCTCATCATATGCTGGAGAAATAGATGGCGAATCTAATTCAACAGTGTGTGTGCTTTCACTTTCTATACTCAAACATTTAACCTCCTCGGAGGAAGAGTATGAAGGAAAAAGGGCTCTCTCTCCCCGGGCGGAAGAAACCGCAGAGCGTGCTTCCGACACCGGGGAGATAGAGCTGGATCTTCCGGGTAAGGAAGGAGAAAAGGCCCACGGACCCGTCCCCAACCCCTCCAAAAGATCCTTCTGCGATCCCCAGGAATGCATTCTCCGCGCTGCCTCGGCAAACGCGGGTCCTGATCCCTGAGAATTGCGAGCCTGTCACTATCATACAGAGTGACAGGCGAGAGCAGAGCATGCTATTTCTCACAGAGTTGGCACTCAGCCCCCACCTTTTTTTTTTTTTTCAAAGGCTGAGACCGCATGCTCTACTCCCAAACAAATGACACAAAGCTCGTGTGTGTCCCCACCCGTTAAATAACGCGGGCAGGGAGGAACACACTGTTTGTACATTTGTTTCGCCAGAACGTTTCCAACAATATTGCAACAGACGACAATAAATAGACAGAGACAGTTTTGACACAGATCGCTTGCTGAGGCAACAGAAGCTAACTGGCGTTTCGCAGCGGAAGTGCTTTTATCATTTCCTGGTCATGACGTCACCCGCCCGTGACGCTCATTCTCTCTTTCCATTGGACTAAGTTGACATAGATGCTTCAGACGCATTCACGCCGGAGGCGTTCCCATGGCGTCACTGGACGCATCTCGAAGTTCCCTTTTTCGACAAAGGCAACAGGCTCAGATTGTAAGCACACAAATTAACTATAACTATATTTAACAGATATTTTTGTAATATAAACAGATTCAGACAGCTAATAATGACACTGAATGTGGTTGACTGAATGTGTGAGGTAGTCAAGTCAAGTCAAGTATATTTATATAGCGCTTTTCACAATATAGATTGTATCAAAGCAGCTTCACAGTATCAAACAAAATAACATAACAATGTTTGTTTCTTAGTGGAAAAAACATCCACGTTAGGTAGGGCTGATCAATGGTATTAACAGCCCGTTCTCATCCCAAGGCGTCATATACTGACGCTTTTGCAATTTCGTCTAAATCGAACGCACATGGCACCCTTTAGCGTCAATATGAGACGCAGATAGATATGGGCCAGAAGCGCCTCCTAGCAGTCTAAACCTAACCCTACCCCAGACCTAAACCTACCCATATCTATCTGCGTCTCATTTTGACGCTAAAGGGTGCCATGTGCGTTCGATTTAGACGAAATTGCAAAAGCGACGCCTTGGGATGAGAATGCGTTGGTATTAATGATTGGTTAATTAATTCGAATATCCCCAACTGAGCAAGCCAAAGGCAACAGTGGCAAGGAACCGAAAAACTCCATCAAGTGACCTACTGGTGTCCTAAAACTCCATCAGGTGACCTACTGGTGTCCTAGAACTCCATCAGGTGACCCAGTGGAGAAAAAAAAAACCTTGGGAGAACCCAGGCTCAGTCGGGGGACCAGTTCTCCTCTGGCGTTTATGAACTAGAGGCCGGATTTACAGAAACTGTAAGATAAAAAATGTATATGAATACCTGGCTGAAGAGATGTATCTTTATAGTTTTCAACTGGGAGAGCGAGTCTGAGCAACGAACAATATCAGGAAGGCTATTCCAGAGCTTTGGAGCTAAATGTGAAAATGCTCTGCCTCCTTTGGTGGATCTGGATATCCTAGATATAACCAAAAGCCTCGAATTTAGTGATCTTAAAGAGCGCGATGGATTATAGGGCGATAGAAGATCCGTTAAATAGAGTATTGGCACATTGATCTCATGAAATGGCGTATGTATGACACGGCAATTCATATTTCCATTTTTGGCGTGCTATCAACACCATTAATCGCTTTTCAGCGTGTTTATGAATGCCGTTGACTTAACGTTACATTACTGTATATATAAATATATGACCTACCCAAACCCCGTCCCTAAACTTACCCGTCACTGGGGTTAATACCATTAATAAGTGTTCCCCTACCATCCTAGGAAAAAAAATATCACTCCCCAGATGTAGATCTACATTTTGCTTCGTTTCGCTCGGACATTTAACGGCGTGTACATACACGCGGAATCACTCGGACATTTAACGGCGTAGACATACACGCATACACGCGGATAGCTCAAAATGCGTATAGATAACACGCCACTTGACTTGAAAGTGCCGTGTATGTTTACGCAAAAGTCATGATGTCATGTTGGTATTGGTAAGTTTCAGAGAAGGAACATTACACAAGAAAATAACATCATCATAAACTGTGAATCTGAACACTTTTAACTTTAGAGTTTTATACAGTATTTATTGAGAGTTCATAGATTTTCGAAGATTATAACAGAATTGTAGTTTTTCTGTCAGTCCATATGTATCTGATGACCCTCTGGTCGGCGTCAAAGAGGGCTTGTTGGTTTCTGATGTTGTGAGATATTGTTACATCTCTGTGAATGGAAGCTAAGGCTTAATCTGTGAACATGTGCAAAAAACATAGTCAGTTTGCCATCTTTATCATTCTCAAATGAGTTTTGTTGGAGTATTTGGAGTATTTTGTTAGAGTACAAATATATAAAAAATATTAATTAAAAAAGTAAAAGTAAAATAATGAGAGGCACAAACAAAAAGCAAAGCAGTAACCAAGTGTTTGACATTTGTGCATTTTCTCAGAAACTAGTGCTCACACACACATTCATAGTGTGTGATTCTGTGTCTCACACCCCCCCTCCCCCCAACACAATCATACACAATGTTCTCTTAAAACAGATAAAAAGGCCTAATTGTGGCATCTAATAATTGGACACAATAGGGAAAATACATTGTTGGAGAAAATGAAAAGAAAAGAAACCATTGTAGTTTTTTTGAGTGTCAATGTGATCCAAAAAAGAATGCAAGAAAGGAATAGAGAGAGAAGGGAGTGCACAATAAATAAAGCTGGATATTGACTTATAGACTTTCTGCTAGGCAAAATAAACAAGAAAACGAGAAATATTTGTTTACTAAGGAGAGTAGTTTCAAATTGTTTACATTATTGATTTGTCATCAAGTATTTCCCATAACATTGCTTTGAAACCTTTGCATTAACCAGTAAAGTACAAACAAGAAAGCTTAGAAATATTACATTACACATTGTTAGAAAGAATTTTGTATGTACACGAACGCCCTGCTCCAATTAGATGTTTAGTATAGTTCATATTTACATCTAGAAATTGTTTTTGGATATATTAAAATAAGTCCTAATGCCCAAGTCCTTACATGATTTCCTTTTATAATGTACAACACCAAGATATCTTCTGCAGACTGAGTCCAACTAACTTTGAAGTTTGTAACAACTTCCAAAGAATGGACAAAGAAAACCGTGTATGTATGCATGAATAGGGGAAGTAATTGCGACAAATGGACAGCAGAATCCGTGCCTAACATATCATATTGTTACACTTAATTGTTACATAATCTCTTACCATCGCTATGAATATACAATCAATTTTAATAACCTATTTTTATTGTCCATTGTGCATTCATACATTTCTGATCCTTGGGTGAAGAGGCTATGCTTATACAGATATGAGAACTTTTGTTTAATTTGACTTTTTAGATCAGTTTAGCAATATGAATTGCAAAATATTTTTTGAAATGTATGGAACCAGTATTGCATGCAGTAAAGATATGAGTTAGGGATGCATTATTAAACATTGGTAATACGTACGGGTTGCTTGATTTCCTGCATGCTTCTAAGTCCACAATTCCCTGGTTATGAATAGAGCTTCATAAGATTTAGTTAGTTTCATTTAATATTTAGTTATTACTCGTGTTCAAAGGGGGTGGGAGTACAGAAAAGAAAATCAGTGTTAATTATTACTTCCTTGAGCTTCTAACTTCTTATGTGTTGTTTCAACCCTGTTGTCTTTTGATCTTAAAAAAGCCAAGAAAACAGATTATTGATATATATTCAGATGTAAAATGTCAAACTACAAAGAAATCTTGGTGAACATGATATATATTGTTGTTATCTCTATGATAAAATTGAAATTTCACACCTTGATGGAAAATGTCTTGCATGCAGGTCCATCATGATTACACATATTTTAGAAATCAATTGAATATGACAGATGTACAGTACCATTAAAAAAAAATAAACAAATATTATTTTAAATGATAAATTAGAAAATGTCATTAAATTAAAATGTATATATAAATATGAGTATATATATTATCCTTAAAGAAATCTGTTCAGTATTGTGCTTTTCATTTTTTTTCAAGCATTGTAAGGCTAAACTATATTCATATGCCCTTCTCACGGGTGGAGGATGATGGGCTTTGACTGTGTCATGATGGCATTACAGTATTGGTTCAACACCATGAGCCCCTCCACCATATCAACAATTCACCATTTTCAATTCATTTCATATGTAAACACAGAACTACTCTCTTCTTCTGAATTCTGTACAAGTGATATTTACAATACATAACACAGAGGAATTCATTTTGCTTACTATTTTTCATTGACGAAGCCAAGAGATTCCTTAACTGCTGGCTTATAAAACAAAATCAGTATGAATATGTATAATGCTTCAAGATGTTCAAAGCGCATATTGTCTGTAAACATACATCAAATCAGAAAGAACGAAAGAAGTTGAATAATACTCTCGATGGCAAGCCCACATAGAGGTGCAAGTACTGTAGTGTTTATAAGATAGACAATTGATGCAAGATAAGGAGAAATAATAAAAATAAACACGCTGGGTTTGCCAAAGATTGTTAGGTTCATAGCCTTGAATCTTTGGAAGATAGTTGCTGGTAAACGAGATCTTCCATTGCGACTGTAGGGAAAACTTTATTTTGATGGTCCACTTTCCACTTAATACAAGCAACATGTCAACTAGCAAGTCATTAGAGTATTAGTAGACTGCCTGCTTAATATCTACTAAACAGTCTACTAACAGTCCAATGAGTGTTAGTTGACATGTACTTGACTGGTTACTAATAGTAGGATTTCTAAAGTGGACCATCGAAATAAAGTGTTACCCAAATGTTAGCCTTCTTTCATTTTAGTGATATACGTGTCAAACAATGACCCGGTTTCACAGTTAGGGCTTAGATTCATCCAGGAGTAGGCCTTAGTTCAATTAGGGCATTTAAGTAGCTTTTATAAATGTGACTTACAAAAATAAAAACAATACTGGTGTGAATCTTGAGCCAAAGCAATGTCACTGACATATTTTAAGAGATATGTCAGTGCAAGTTACTTTGAGTTAAAACAGCTCAAACATACCAACATTTTAGTCTGGGACAAGTCCGTTAATTTCATTTGTGTTTCTGTACAACTATTCACAGCGACATATGTGCCATCGATTAACCTTGTGGACATGATTATTGTCAAAAGTTAGTACCAATCTATTCTCACTCAAAAGGAGACAAAAACCAAAGCATGATCAATCGCTTTGCGTGCAACTTCTAAGACAAGGACAAGCCTTCTAAGACAAGCCTTCCTGCGAAGGCTAAAAATGTTTGGAGTAAACCAGAGGATTTTGTTTCTATTTTATCAGTCCGTTTTTGAAAGCTTAATTAGATACTGTATTACTGCATGGTATGGAAATCTGACTGTTCAATCTAAATCAAAACTAGCACGCCTGGTACATTCAGCTCAAAAAAATCACAGGGTGGGAGGAAAAACGAACCATACAAGAACTGTACGAGGCATCTATTTCATGGCAAGCTAAAAGAATTGTCTCTGATGATACTCATATTTTACATCCGAATTTGAATTTGCTACCATCAGGGAGAAGATTCAGGGTCTTGTTGTGCAAGTCTAATCGTTATAAAAACTCCTTTGTTCCAACTGCGATCAAAATTTTAAATAGAGGTTTTTTCATTAATTAACAGCCCATTCTCACCCCAAGGCGTCATCTAACTGACGCCTTGGGAATCAGTTTGACCATGCTTCAATATTCGACGCTAAAGGTACCCTTTAGCGTCAGTTAGTTGACGCGATCCCAGGGCGTCATCTAACTGACGCGTTACCCTTAGCGTCAGTTAGATGACGCCCTCCTACCCAGACCTAAACCTACCCGCGTCATCTAACTGACGCTAAAGGTAACGCGTCAATTAGATGACGCCCTGGGATCGCGTCAACTAACTGACGCTAAAGGGTACCTTTAGCGTCGAATATTGAAGCATGGTCAAAATTGTCAGTTAGATGACGCCTTGGGGTGAGAATGCGTTGTAATTAATGTAGTATGCTGCTAGTTTTTTTTTATAAAATTCATTGAAATGTGTTATTGCTTATTATTGCATGTCACTGTACTGTATGTATTGTGTTGTGTGTGATTGATGTTGTGCACTGGCCGTGTGTCATGCTGTCCAAGACAAATTTACCAGGAATGGGACAATAAAGTATAAGAATAATAATAATAATAATAATAATAATAATAAAACAATATGAAATTGCATGCTTGCAATTTCTTGCTTTATGTGTCTCTTATCATTATCATTTTAGGTAAAATGTCTCCACATTACTGTTTTTTTGTAATTATGCTTTTAATGCATCTGAAGAGATGCTACAGAAAAGTAGAAATAATTTGTATCATTTTATAGATATTTTGAGCACCTAATCCCACTCATACCCTAAACCTAACCACTTTTCAACAAGATAAAACACGTAACAGGCAAAGAACAGTCACAGTAATTTATTGCAAACAAGTATGAAAAATGACGTGTGGTGCATTCCAAGTCTTGTTATTTCAATGCGAGGAACAGAGTGAATTAAAGGTTTAAATCACTGAAAATCTTCATGCTCTGTGAAGAACCTCATTCAATGGATGACGCTTCTTCAGTAAAACTTAAAAATATTTGCAAATTTTGAATAAATAATTGTGACTGTATTTGTATCCTGTTATATGCTCCTTTATGTCATTTTATATTGAGATATGGTTAGAGTTAGGTTTAGGGGTCGGGGTCGGGTTAGGTGCTCAAACTGTCTAAATTGTAAAATCGGGACTTAACATTAACTTTTGCTCAGCAGACACTGTGGCGAGTGGTTTTCCAAAGTTACTAGCCAATCAGCATTTTCACTGGCCACAATTTTGACATCAATACCATGGGGGAAAACTGCTATATAGATATTTTTAATATTATCTCATAATTAGGCAGCAGTTATATTAGGCTGCTGTCACTTTAAGACCTGACACACGGATCCATTATACTGTAGCACGTTTTCTTTCTCAACTGTTTATGTTGAATTCAAAACTGACTGTATTTAGGTGAGATGAGAGAGTGAGAAAGCGCAGCTAGTATGGCTAGTAGGAGTGAGTGTATTACACACCACTGCATTTGGTGCGAGTTAATGTCAAGCCCCGAGTGTAGTGTAAATAAAATGATTGTGACTTAAACTAAAAATCAAAACTCAACATTTGTGACAAAATTAAACCTCAATATGTAATTTCCTGACAATAAAAACCCCATGTCATTTGTGTCCGTGTATTGACAGCGATGGTTTCTCATTCAAAGCAATGGTAATCCTAGTCAGTAGATAGTGTTTAGCAATTGCCAAAGTTGTGCATTCAGCATCTTAATAGAGGCAAGGCATCTGACAATGCTGCAGTTTTTGATGCCTTTGGAGTGAGAACGGGTTACACACAAGGTGTCAAGGTTTGGCTGGTCACTAGATGTTGTAACTACACCATTTTGTTATTTAAAAGCATACAGTCTGATGAATAAAATATGTATCATTTTTTGCCAGTGGCATTGTTTTTTTGGAGTGCTCTTACAAACGGGAAAAAGGGTTGTATTTTGCTTGTCAGCAGCCATTCTCATCACAGCTCAGAGTAATCGCTGCTGAAGGGTTTGGGTTAGGTGTGTTACTCTGATGCTATCAGCTAATAAGAATTGCCATTTCCTGCTGAATAACAATCAGTCATGTGGCTTTTTCACCATCATGAACAATGATGGCAGAATTCAGGTCACATACTTTCAAGCATCAGTAGAACAACTGCAATTGAGATGAATGGGAATGCTAATGGTTAGACCAGCATTACACAAGATTTATGGGAGCTATAAAAATCATTAGAGTTAGCAGCTGAATCGAGTTGTTTGGGGTAGTTAGAAGTAATACCTTCAACTTCCATAGCATGCCGAACATCAAAATTAAACATAATATAAGCATATTGGAAATGTAAAGCTTACCAAATTGTCAATACATTTAAGAGTAAAGGATTTGAGTGACACATTTTAACTAAATAAATGAGGTTAAGTAAAAGTGTATACTAAATTCTCTTGAATAAATAAACTATCATCTGTGTGTAAAGTAGAAAATACAACCATACGATATAACTATTCCTATAGTCTCCTTACTCAATAGACTATAAAAAAAGAAAACTAAAAATAAAGGAATTGAGTGCTGCTTTATAAACAATTGCTAAAGGAGGAAAGAACTGACAGTGAAGTGCTGGGGGTGTCTAATCTTTAAGTCTGTTGCTAAAAAGATACTAATTTGCAGCAATAACTGATTTGATCATTTTGCAACTAAACAGATATCAACCTAATATTGAACAAAATTCTCAAACGCACTAAAAACTACTGAATTTTCGAATAGGCACCATTTGTTCTTAACCTCTTTTCGTATCGGTGTCAGCCAGCAATTAAGGTGAACCCAAGGTTAAAGAGAGTTAGTCCTGATTTTAATCTGTCAACATAAGTCCTGCTTGTATTGCAAAATCAGAAGCAGGACAGCGGAAGAATATACTGACATAAAAATAAGTGGCGCTTCTTGGACGGCCCCGCGATCCAGTTAGTTGACATAATAAAGCCAATAGATGACATTGAAGAAAGAAAATACGGTGGGGAAGATCATTCTCGACCATTTGTCGATTGAATTGACATCAGTTAAGTCAGGGATGTTGATTTTAAGCTGTGAAGTGCGCCGTCGTAGTCGGCTCTTCTTCTGAGCGACGTGGCGTTCCAGTGCGTTGTGCCCAAAGTTGTGCCTGGCCAGGCCGGCTTTCCGATACTGCAGCGTGGAGCTGTCGAAGGCCAGCATGGTCGAACGGGGGTCGCCCAAACCCAGGCTCAACTCCGATGAGCCCATTTCATTCTTGATCTCCAGAGGACTGAGAAGGATGTTTTCATGGGGGTCCATCTAAGACATAAATACAGACGGACATGTTAGTAATGGTAACAGTATCCTTATCGGTAACACTTTATAATAACGGCACGCTATTAATCATTAGTTAAGTATTAGTAAACAGTTAATTCATCATTTATAAAGCATTAATAGACATTAATAATCAGTTTATAAATGCAGCTATAAATGCTTTATTCTTGATTTAAAAGCATATATTGTGTTTAATAATTGTATTTTCATACTTCAATAGATCAATTTACCATTTCTAAATGAAGAATTGCATTATTGCATTGTCAGTGGTTCATAAGATTACTTAGAAAGTGTAAGTAAATGATTAATAAACTATTTAAATGTACAATTCGGTTAATTCGGGTAGTTATAAAGCATTTAGTAGTGATCAGTTAACTATTGTTGTGAGCTCATCTAAAGTGAGGACTAGTTATGCCTTGTAAAGCATTTATAAAGGATATTTAAAGCTGTTAAATATTTCTATGTTCTGTATTGCTGTGTTGTGTTTGTTTCATTTTTTCAGAAGATAACCAAGTCTTTAAATCTCCTTTATAAATGCTTTACAAGGTTTGTTACACTAACAAAGTATGACAATACAATTATTAGACACATTATAGATATGCTTAGAAATGAAGAAAAAAGCATTTATAGCTGTATTTATAAACTGCTTATTAATATCTATTAACGCTTTATAAATGATGAATTAACTGTTTACTAATGATTAATAGTGTGCAGTTATTATAAAGTGTTACTCTTATTTTTTTTGTTCCATTACTTTGTTATGCATTATAAACAATATCAATTGGTTAACAATACATTTCCAATTAAATTAATCACATTTACATAAAACATAAAGTAAGAATAAGAGAACAAATGCTAACTTACCAACTGCTTTTCATCAAATATTCTTTACACTTTTTGGCATTTTAACACAGTATTTAACATAGACTGAGACAAACCAACAAAGTGCCAGTAACACAGAATAATGGAAATGTGTCGGTGCACACAGAGATGTAAAGCAAAGTAAGGTAAGGCATGATGGTACACATGATTTGTGCTATATATTTCTACAAAATGATGAATATTTCATGAGAAATAATAGGGCATCCTTTTGGATGCTGAACCGATATGTAGAAATATCTAATAAATAAAAAAATAAAAAAACAGATTTCCTTTTCCTTTCTGAATTGTACTTTCAATGGTGTTTTATTAAATAGTATCTAAAATAGTAAACATCTGTTTTGGTGAGTGGTTTGAAGGGAAAAGAGAGGTGATGATGGCAATGGAGAAAAAAACATTCTGTTATGATTTACTCACCCACATGTCATTCAAAATCTGACTTTCTTTCTTCCTCGAAACACAAGAAGAGATTTTGAACAATATTCTGCCCGCTCTATTTCTATATATTGAAAGAGAACTGGACCAATATATTTAAAAAAAAAGCAGGAGTTGTGTACTTTTTTTTTTGCAAAGTAATCTAAAGCTGCACAATAAGACCATGGGAAATCTTCCCTTCAGAAGAAAGTCATATCAGAGTTTGAACAACATAAGAGTGTTTAAATGATGACAGAATTTTCAATTTGGGTCAACAATTGTTTTTAAGAGGAAACAAGAAATCGTAAAAAAATATCAACACATTCTTAATCCCAACTTGTCACATTAACATACAGGCTACCCCTTTAGCACCATTTTTCAACATGCAAGGTACTCCATTGCTTTCAATGAGAATTATTTTCAGTATTATTTTGCCATTATGACATACACTGTCCGGCCCAAAACATGTTGGTGTTTGGATTCAAATGTTTAAGAGTCTATGACTGGATCATTTTTGCAGTGATTATAATGTGTCTAGCACATTACATGTTTGGCGCAGTTCTTCTAACCCTATTGATGGAGTTTGTAGCTTTTCTTAAACAACCATGTTGGAAGAAGACACATCATGGCCATATTCCAGGATGACAATGTCAAGGTTCATCAGGCTCAAATTGTCAAAACTTTACCAAGTGCTGGACTCTTGCATTGTCAATACAAGATATTGACCAAAAATTGATGCACATCTTGATAGAAATAAATGTTGTGATGTTATTTCCATCAAGAGGTACATATGTTTTTGCAAGAGTCCAGCACTCTGTAAAGTCTCCTCCAGGACATCCTAAAGACTTTCAGTGAATTTAAGGTCTGGACTTCATGTGTGAAAATGATTATTCATGCTCCCCACAACCATTCTTTTATAATCTGAGCCTGATGAATCAATGTCATACTGGAGTATGGCCATGATGTGTCTTCATATATGGTTATTTAAGACATGAAAAGCTACACACTCCATAAATTATGGTTAGAAGAAATGTTAGAACCATAATAATCACTTCAATAATGACCCAATCATAGACTCTTAAGCAATTATTTAAATCCAAACAGCAACTTTTTTTTGTTTTAGGCCGGACAGTGTATATGTTGTGGTATGATTTTCAGTTTAAACAGCCAGAATAATTTTATTTACATTACACTATATAAACATTTTTGCACACATAGCCCAACCCATACCCCTAAACCAACCCATTTGTATATTATATAATATAAAACACAGGATATAACAGGCAGATACATCTACAGTCACACTTTATTCAAGATGTACATATATTGGAGGGTTCTGAGGCCAAACGATTGATTTACATGAGGAGCAGACCATAAAGAGTGATCACAATTTCCATCCGCCGTAAAGCTCATTTCCTAGTGATGGGGAGTCGACTCCAAAAGAGTCGATTCCTCGACTCGTAATAACCATCGTGTCGGAGTTGACTCCAGCACAGGAATCGACTCTTGTTGTCGACTCCGTTGCTGTGTCTGAAATCGCTCAATGGTGCATCAGAGAGCTGGAGCTGTCGCAGAAACAACACCACAGTCACATACTTTTATCCTACAAGTAGCTTGCTTTACAAAATATAACAGCCTATTACATTGTAATTATACATACCTCAATGCCAGCTTTGTGGTTTCACCATTTTTTTTAATACAATCGATATTAATTTGGTTTGCCATGGCTATTCTAATTTGTGTTCATAATCAGTAAACGTTTACACTTTTTGTTTAATGTGCCCCTGTTAAGAGTGTAATTATACATTTAAAAACTTAGCAATATTAATGAACTACATGTACTTACTATAAGGTTATGGTAGGATTAGGGTTTGGTTTAGGGCTAGTTGCATGTAATTATGCCTAATTTAAAGTTATTACTATAGTAAATGAAACAGTACATGTAACGTGTTTCAAGGACACAATAAAATAATCAATAATAATAAATAAAAATAAAAAACTGCTAAAAGTATCTTTCAGTATCTTGAACTTTCCTGTCCAAACAGCTTTTTGGAATAAACTGGACTAATTTGGCCAATCTCGCTTAACAGTGTGTGGCGTAATAAAAGGAGTTTTAGGCTTCATGTCAGAATAAAAAAAGATAAGCCAACATTTAGTGTGTAATAATATTATTATATTGTACTATTATTATTATTATGAAGTGATGGGAATGAAATGGGAGAAAAAATAATAAGATTTTGCGTTTCTCCCTGCAAGAAACTTTGCGTGTGCTCGCAAAACCTGCGCTAACCCCGGAACTTTGCGTTCCTTTGAGAAACTGTTTTCTTGCCTACACGTTTTGTGTGCCTCAGAGAAACTTTGCATTCCCTCACAAAATCTTTTGAGCTTTTTTGCGAGCAAACACAAAGTTTCTCATTTTGGCACGAAAACGCAACGTTTCTCGGGAACGCAAAACATTTCCGAAAGAACGCAAAAGCTTTGACAAATATTTGTTCCTACGTCTCATATTTTTTCCTTCACCATGTCCCTTTAGGTGCTCCGTATAATAATGACGGCAATCTTGTATTCTCATTGCTGAACCTATTTTGACAAAGTAAATGGAGAAAATGGAGTTGATTCCGGGAGTCTATTCCATTTACTCCTACTGTGGGAGACGGATATCGATGTCAACTACCAGAAGAAGCATTACATTAGCTTGCCATCGGCTATTGTGTGCTTTGCGAATGATTGCGACATGCAAATCTTCAGGTGTATCATTTGAATTAGATATGACTGTATGCGTTCAAGGAGCGGGATCATTTTCGGCAATTAATTTAAAGCCTGAAGTTCCACTCTGTTCTCAACATAAAGATACCGTATGGCTTCGGAAGACTTGGAATTCAACACGACTTGTTTTAAATACTTTTATACTGTATTGTTGGTCAGTTTTTGCAATGAATACCTGTGACTACATTTATTTGCCTGTTACATGTTTTATATTGTTGAGAAGTGGGTAGGGGTGGGGCTAGGTGCTCCAAAAAGTATAAATATTAATGCAATACTCTCTACTTTTACAAAAACACATTTAAATAATTAAATGTGGCTTGATCTGATGCATAAGGCAAACAATAGAAAGCAATGGAGTGCCCGGCACATTGAAAAATTATGATAAAGAGGTACATTAGAAAAGTGACGCCAAGGGTTCCTGAGCAAGCGTCCATACAGGCATGTGACAAGTTGGAAGTGAGAACATGTTGTAAAAAAATACTGGGTCTCAAATAAATTTGCCGCGCTATACGCCATAACTCTCTTGATGAACGTTTCCAGTACCTTATTTTTTGAATCGCCTAGTCCTAATGCTGCATCGTCCACAAAGATTGGTTCCCACATGGAGTCATGTGCGTCAATATCCCTCTGTTTCATTCTGGCATACAGAGCATCGTCTCTCTGAACTACATTTCCCATCAACCACTGAAAGCATACAAAATGATCACCATCAAAGCAGTCACTTTTCACAAAAATGTAGAAGTGTGAGGCAATGCTGGTATTTTGTGGATTATGCTTCAAAGAAAACCACAGCTCTAAATCCAAGGCCATCCTTCAATAACTTCTACTAGATCTGAGCACCAGCGAAACATCTTCAAATTTTAACAAACAAGAGTCTTGACCAGTTCCCTGAGTGCTGTTATTGCTCAGTGGTTTTCAAATATTAGGGTCAGTACCCAAAAATAGGTCACAGGTATGTAGCTACTAATAGAGTCTCAGAGAGCGTAGGGAAAACAACGCTAAATGCCAATAATAAAATCCCCAATATAAATATAAATATCTGGGTCTAGAAGCAAAAACCAGCTGAGATCTACTGATATATATCTCTATGTTATAATTATATAAAATATATAAACAACTTAATGACTACAATATCACAACTATTATTTTATCTTCTAACCATACGTTACTAGCCAGCATTATCCTAAGCAAATCATCTTTTCATGAAATACTGATAATCCAATCTAGATTATTATGTAGCTTTAACATATTACTCATACTGTGGACTTGGAAAAAAGAGGGGAAGCAAAAAGCCCTCTTATAACATGTAGCGCTGTTTTCTGCCTCTTCTTATCCGTCTTAGATGCATTTATCTTATAGACGCAAGAATACATTTGTGAATCCTTGCAAAATATCTAGATTTCAGCATTGCTAACTCATAAAACAGTTCTGGCAGGTAATCATACAGAACCACTTTGACGACAAAACAGTATTTCAGATCTGTGCAACGAAATTGGCCAGCTATGCTGTCCCATCGCAAAGTCACATGTCTTTTTTAATGCGCATCGAGGAATTTATTCGGTAAATGTGTTTCCATTGTGGTTTATGCAAATGTTTTCTTATTGGATAAAAAGCTTATCTGACTCAATTGAATGCATACATTTTTTATGCACGTTTTTTTGTTGTAATTTATGCTCATTTTGGCATTTCCATCCAGATTTTTTTTTTTTTTTTTGCGAAATCCTAAAATGTGCATAGAGAGAGGCGGATGGAATAGTTATGGACTCTAATTAGCTTTAGGAGAAGTCATAACACAGAGGTTCACTTACCAGTCTGCCCTGTCAATCATAAATCCGTATTTTCATATATTTTTTTTGAAAAAAAAAAATTTTGTGTGTTAAGTCAGATTGTGTCTATAGATGAAGATCAGACCACATTTTATAAGCAATGAATACAGAAATCCACTAACTGTATTTTCAAAGGGTTAACAAGATTATAGCCACTGCATATTTATCTTTTTATTTGCCTTTTTATTATTTTGACCTGATGTCACCCGAATTTGATGTCAGAGAGGGTAAAACAAAAGTTAATGAGTCATTCTCACTGCTGCGATGACGGGTTATTGCATTTGGCTATTTGCAAAATTTATGCGAATATCTGTAGTCAACATATTAAATTGCATATACTAATATAATGGTGGTTGAATTCTGTGCATTATGTTAAAAAAGGCTAAACACAAGCCTAAACTCAACTCAAATTCTACCTCAACATAAAACCACACTGATGTCTGCAACAGCCAAACAGCCTTCAAATATGACTGCAAACGAAATGTTAAAGAAGAAGCACTGCTCTCATTGTCAAACAAACAAACTCTAAATGTACAGATTTTATAGGGCAGTCTCATGTTGGTTACAATCATGTCAGACATTGAAATTACAGTGAAAATATGAATACAGACTAGACAGAACATTCAAAACAACCATTCACAAGTAACGGGCATTGACACTGACATCGATTTGCAGTGACATAGCCACCTGGAGTCATTTAGGCCTATTTAAATTCAGAGTTGCCAACAGATTCCCAGCAACATGAGTTTCAGTGACCGTTTTCAATGTTCTGTTTTAAAAACTGTATTTGTGAAAATTTTTCAAAAACATTCTGAGCAGAACTACTTCAGTTTAATAATATACTATTTTGGTAACACTTTACAATAACGGCCATTAATTATCAAATACAATTAATAAAATATATATATTTTTTACAGTATTTATGAATCTTTGTTAACATCATATAATAAAAAGACAACTGTTCATTGTTAGTTCATGTTAGCTTAGGACCATTAAAAATACAGATACGACTTTTGATTTTGTTAATTGGTAGATGTTGAAATTTACATTTACATTTAAAAAAAGCTTAAGAAGTACTTATTATTAGTTCATGATAACTTATAGAGTTAAAGGGTAACCACTGATTTTCAACCCGCTTTGTATTGTTACAATGTCAGTAGTATATATGTAAATGAACATTGTGTACACTTTCTCCACGTTACCTCCCTGTATATTTGTCGGCAAATGTTCACTGGATGAAGGAAACCGTACTTTTGAGAGCTCCAAGGCTTTAATAAAAACTACAGATCATACTTTCACATTTTGTATCCCGGCTCATGGGCAGTCAGGTCAAGCCCAGTGCATTATGGGTGCTAAATTTACCTACCTTTTTATCTGTTTTCTATGGAAGCTTGTTTCCGCCACATAATAAAAAATAAAAAAAGGTAATAGCCACTTTTTATCTCACAATTCTGACATTTTTTTTTAATATATAAAGTGGCAATTGCCTGTTATAAAGTCAGAATTGTGAGATACAAACTTACAATTGAAAGAAATAAACTTGCAAGTCTGACTTTTTTCTCAGAATTGCATGTTTATATCTCACAATTCTGACATTATAACACGCAATTGGGAGTTATATAGTCAGAATTGCATGATATAAAGTCGCAATTGCGAGATAAAAAAAGTCAGAATTGTGAGTATATCTCGCAATTCTGACTTTATAACACGCAATTCTGACTTTATATCTCGCAATTCTGACTTTATTAAATAATTCGAGTTGTAAACTCGCAATTGTGAGATAAAAAGTTGCAATTATCTTTTAAAATGTTTCATTCTGTTTCAAACAAGCTTCCATGGTTTTCTCTAGTCATGTGGCACAGAAAAAAACAGTGCCTTTCTACTGCATAGACAGCCAGGTTTTACCAAGTGGTCAAATAGAACCTTACTGTAAAGTGTCACCACAATTTTTATAGTTCACTTTTTTCAACTTTAAATGTATAATTACTGTTAAAGTTACTGTGCAGCTATTATAAACTTTGCTAAGTGTTTGAATTTCAGACATACTTTGTTGGGATCCATTCTCATTTTTTCATTGTTGGCTGTGGAGGCTTTCTCTGCTGCTCTCTTCTGCCGCTGCGGTCCCCTACCGAAGAAGATGTAGTTGACCAGCGCATACTCCAGCAGAGCCAGGAAGACGAAGACGAAACAGCCCATCAGGTACATGTCAATGGCTTTGACGTACGGAATCTTTGGAAGAGTCTCCCTCAAATGTGTGTTGATGGTGGTCATGGTCAGCACGGTGGTGATGCCTAAGTTCAAAAGCGAATTATTGTTAAGGGTGCAAATGACAAAAAGTGAATTCTATTGAGGAATCGTAATTCTTGGAAACAAAGAAGACAGGATCAAGGAAGGGAGGAAGAACTTATTGGCTCAAAGTGCAAGGGTTTTAATAAGTAAAAGAGCAAAACAAAAAGCCAGGAAAAGGGAAACTTAAACCAAAAACACGAAATATAAATATGACCAAAAACCAGCAACTTGGAGGGGAACAGAAACACGAAACAAACCAAAACAAGGGTTTTAACAACTGACAAAACACAAGAGAAAACATAGTTGTATTTATACAAAAGGGCTAATGAGAAAACTAGAAAACACCTAGGAACGATATTGAGCAAATCAACAGAGTTAAAGTTTTTGCACACTAAGTCCGAAAATCTCGTCCAAAATTTTTGCACGTTGAAAACTAAATACTATCCTTACGTTGTGTCAATCACATTTACACACTGCCTCAGAAAGTTTTGTCCGTCATAAAAAACACTACCACTTGTGAACTCTGTTTTACCTGTTGTGGCGAGCAGGACTAGGCTGAGAGCCGTGAGAGAACGGCGTGAGGCCGGTGGAGTGATTACTGATGAGCGCCACCTGCGCGACGCACTGGTCTCGTATCTCTCACGGCCCTCGGCCTCGTCCTGCTCGCCACACCTCTGCTCCCTGTTATCTGGGTCATGGCCAAGGAGGCAAAATCTGAACTCTCTGAGCTCCCTGTTATGGTCATTGAGGCCTTTAATAATTTCTCTGTGCTCTGTTTCAGTGATGCTGTAGTATCTAGCACCGGCAGTACCGTCATGGTTCCAGGCTCCGATGTGGTCTTCAGAACCACCGTAGGGGTATTCTGCTCTGTGGTGGTGGTCTTCTGCTTCTGCCTGCTCCACCTTGGAGGTCTCCTGATCTACACAGGAGGTCTCCTACTCTGCCTGCTCCACCATGGAGGTCTCCTGCTCTACCTTGGATGTCTCCTGTTCTACCTTGGAGGTCTCCTGCTCTACCTTGGAGGTCTCCTGCTCTGCCTGCTCTACTGTCGAGGTCTCCTGTTCTACCTTGGAGGTCTCCTGCTCTACCTTGGAGGTCTCCTGCTCTGCCTTGAAGGTCTCCTGCTCTGCCTTGGAGGTCTCCTGCTCTGCCTTGGAGGTCTCCTGCTCTGCCTTGGAGGTCTCCTGCTCTGCCTGCTCTACCTTGGAGGTCTCCTGTTCTACATTGGAGTTCTCCTGCTCTACCTTGGAGGTACCCTGCTCTGCCTGCTCCACCTTGGAGGTCTCCAGCTCTACCTTGGAGGTCTCCTGCTCTGCCTTGGATGTCTCCTGCTCTGCCTTGGAGGTCTCCTGCTCTGCCTTGGAGGTCTCCTGCTCTGCCTTGGAGGTCTCCTGCTCTACTCTGTAGGTCTCCTGCTCTAGCTTGGAGGTCTCCTGCTCTGCCTGCTCTACCTTGGAGGTATCCTGCTCTGCCTGCTCTAGCTTGGAGGTCTCCTGCTCTGCCTGCTCTACCTTGGAGGTCTCCTGTTCTACATTGGAGTTCTCCTGCTCTACCTTGGAGGTATCCTGCTCTGCCTGCTCTAGCTTGGAGGTCTCCTGCTCTGCCTGCTCTACCTTGGAGGTCTCCTGTTCTACAATGGAGCTTGGAGGTCTCCTGCTCTGCCTGCTCTGCCTTGGAGGTCTCCTGCTCTGCCTGCTCTACCTTGGAGGTCTCCTGCTCTGCCTTGGATGTCTCCTGCTCTGCCTGCTCTACCTTGGAGGTCTCCTGCTCTGCCTGCTCTACTGTGGAGGTCTCCTGTTCTACCTTGGAGGTCTCCTGCTCTGCCTTGGAGGTCTCCTGCTCTGCCTTGGAGGTCTCCTGCTCTGCCTTGGAGGTCTCCTGTCTTAGTCCTGCTCTACTTGGAGGTCTCCTGCTCTGCCTGCTCTACCTTGGAGGTCTCCTGCTCTGCCTGCTCTAGCTTGGAGGTCTCCTGCTACTGGCTCTGCTCTCTTGAGATCCCCCACTTGGAGGTCTCCTCCTGTTCTACATTGGAGGTCTCCTGCTCTACCATTGGAGTTATCCTCTCTCTGCCTGCTCTAGCTTGGAGTCCCTGCTCTGCCTGCTCTACCTTGGAGGTCTCCTGTTCTCCATTGGATGCTTTGGAGGTCCCCTGCTCTGCCTCTCTGCCTTGGAGGTCCTCTGCTCCTCTGAGGCTCCTGCTTCTACCTTGGAGGTCTCCTCCTCTGCTCCTTGGAGGTCTCCTGCTCTGCCTGCTCTACCTTGGAGGTTTCCTGCTCTGCCTGCTCTACCTGGAGGTCTTCTGCTCTACCTTGGAGGTCTCCTGCTCTACCTTGGAGGTCTCCTTCTCTGACCTGCTCTACCTTGGAGGTCTCCTGCTGCTACCTTGGAGGTCTCCTGCTCTGCCTACTCTCCGTGGAGGTCTCCTGCTCTACCTTGGAGGTCTCCTGCTCTGCCTGCTCTACCTTGGAGGTCTCCTGCTCTGCCTGCTCTACCATGGAGGTCTCCTGCTCTACCATGGAGGTCTCCTGCCTCTACCTTGGAGGTCTCCTGCTCTGCCTGCTCTACCTTGGAGGTCTCCTGTTCTGCCAGCTCTACTGTGGAGGTCTCCTGCTCTACCTTGGAGGTCTCCTGTTCTACCTTGGAGGTCTCCTGCTCTACCTTGGAGGTCTCCTGCTCTAACTTGGAAGTCTAACTGCCTTGGAGGTCCCCTGCTCTGCCTGCTCTACCTTGGAGGTCTCCTGCTCTGCCTTGGAGGTCTCCTGCTCTGCCCGCTCTACCTTGGAGGTCTCCTGCTCTGCCTGCTCTACCGTGGAGGTCTTCTGCTCTACCTTGGAGGTCTCCTGTTCTAACCTTGGAGGTCTCCTGCTCTACCTGCTCTACCTTGGAGGTCTCCTGCTCTACCTTGGAGGTCTCCTGCTCTGCCTACTCTACCGTGGAGGTCTCCTGCTCTACCTTGGAGGTCTCCTGCTCTGCCTGCTCTACCTTGGAGGTCTCCTGCTCTGCCTGCTCTACCATGGAGGTCTCCTGCTCTACCTTGGAAGTCTCCTGCTCTACCTTGGAGGTCTCCTGATCTGCCTGCTCTACCTTGGAGGTCTCCTGCTCTGCCTGCTATACCTTGGAGGTCTCCTGTTTTGCCTGCTCTACTGTGGAGGTCTCCTGCTCTACCTTGGAGGTCTCCTGTTCTACCTTGGAGGTCTCCTGCTCTACCTTGGAGGTCTCCTGCTCTAACTTGGAAGTCTACTGCTCTATATTGGAGGTCTCCTGCTCTACCTTGGAGGTCTCCTGCTCTGCCTGCTCCACATTGGAGGTCTCCTGCTTCGCCGGCTCCACCTTGGCTCCCTGAACTGTCAGCTCTAGCTTGGAGGTCTCCTGCTCTGCCTGCTCTACCTTGGAGGTCTCCTGTTCTACATTGGAGCTTGGAGGTCTCCTGCTCTGCCTGCTCTGCCTTGAAGGTCCCCTGCTGTGCCTGCTCTACCTTGGAGGTCTCCTGCTCTGCCTCGGAGGTCTCCTGCTCTGCCTGCTCTACCGTGGAGGTCTTCTGCTCTACCTTGGAGGTCTCCTGTTCTACCTTGGAGGTATCCTGCTCTACCTGCTCTACCTTGGAGGTCTCCTGTTCTACCTTGGAGGTATCCTGCTCTACCTGCTCTACCTTGGAGGTCTCCTGCTCTACCTTGGAGGTCTCCTGCTCTGCCTACTCTACCGTGGAGGTCTCCTGCTCTACCTTGGAGGTCTCCTGCTCTGCCTGCTCTACCTTGGAGGTCTCCTGCTCTACCATGGAGGTCTCCTGCTCTACCTTGGAGGTCTCCTGCTCTACCTTGGAGGTCTCCTGCTCTGCCTGCTCTACCTTGGAGGTCTCCTGCTCTGCCTGCTCTACCTTGGAGGTCTCCTGCTCTGCCTGCTCTACTGTGGAGGTCTCCTGCTCTACCTTGGAGGTCTCCTGTTCTACCTTGGAGGTCTCCTGCTCTACCTTGGAGGTCTCCTGCTCTACCTTGGAGGTCTCCTGCTCTAACTTGGAAGTCTACTGCTCTACATTGGAGGTCTCCTGCTCTACCTTGGAGGTCTCCTGCTCTGCCTGCTCCACATTGGAGGTCTCCTGCTTCGCTGAACTGTCAGCTCTGCCCTTGTTTCCTGAACTGCCGGATCCCTTTGGTCTCTAGGCCCACTTCCACCACATGGGCCTGGCCCTTCATCCCTCCACCTGTTCCGCCTTCACTCCACTACCCTCCTTGACTTTTTGTGACAGTTTTAGGAGCGTCTGGAATCTGGTCCTTAAGGGCGGATCTTGTTTGTTTCCATGTCAACTGATCACCTATACCTGTCCTTCACTTAGTCTCTTGTTACCTTTATGTATTCAAACCCTCAGTCATCGATCATTGTCTTGTGTTGAAGTTGAAGATTCGTGCTGTTTTTTCTCGTTCCTGGTGTTTATTAAATGTGTTTTCATTTTTCTTCTGCATCAAGCATCTTTGTGGACTATCATGTCTAGCCAGCGTGTGGCAATTGCATTCTATGAAAACCAAATGAGATCACCCTAAGTATGTTCTCATTTAGAAATTTCGAAAAACATTAGCAATGTGTGAGGGGGCATTATCAGAATAATTTTCTTTCAGTTGATGATTCAGAATCTTAAAATGGTGTGATTTTTCATGCTCTCAGCCGGCAGAGTGGGAGCTAGGCACCTTAATTGGTGAAACACAAAGCCTTCCTGCTTCTCAACAGTGATTAAGAAATACTTCTGGCATTTTAAGCAGTGAAATATCCATTCAGTGTCATTCTGACAATTTTCATGAAATTCACCGCTGATCCTTTGACAGGTATTACAGAGCTTATGAGTTACAAAGTTAGTATTGTTAAAAAATCCTTCTGTTTATTGTTATTATTTGCACTATAACAAATGCCAAAGTCATGTTATTGAATCCTCTTTGTCAAAAACATTTCAGCCTGCTCTGTTTCTCGGCTGCTATGTAATGAAGGTGTAATATGCATATGGTACCAATATAGCCATGATTCAACTTGATCAATAGCACAGCAGATTCCGTACTCCTACTCCTGCCTCGTGGTATTGGGTATTGGCTAAATAAGATAGTTATGCACTTGATACAGACTTCTGTTAAATGCTACAGTTGTCATGATCCATGTGTGTTTAATTTTCATAGACTTTTAGGGTAAGTTTACACGACAACGATATGCTTAAAACAGAGAAGTTTTTCTGTTGAGTTTTCCGCGTACAGACGACACCATTGTCAAAACGATCCACATTCGTGTCTACATTGTTACTTTGCCTGCTTCGTATCTGTGAACCACCTGAGTTTGTTTTATTGAACAAATACCTTTTGTTTTGGACCCTTTGAATCTTGTTCATCTTCCTCAGGAACTATACATGGCAACAGTGGTTTAAACTTGTGTAGATGAACGAGGCCATGCCAGACAGCAATCACAAAGAGTGCTCTCTTATTCACACTGAGAAGCCAGTCTCAGCCTTACATAATCAGTGATGACAGGAAAAATGTGGAGGCTTATGAGAGAGAGAGAGAGAGAGAGAGAGAGAGAGAGGAGAGAGAGAGAGAGAGAGAGAGAGAGAGAGAGAGAGAGAGAGAGAGAGAGAGAGAGAGAGAGAGAGAGAGAGAGAGAGAGAGAGCGAGGAGAACGTGTGGTGAAAAAGAAATTCCAATGAGTAAAAACGTCTGTCACGATGCTTGATTAAAAACTTTTAGAAAGGATCATAGAGGGTACTTGGGGTGAATCATGTTCCAGTGATATTACATACACAAGGGAAGATCATTAATTGAACAGGGGAGACAGTAATCAGGAACCATAGGGGCTTTCGCTCCAGAGGATAGTTTTGTTCACCTTTTGATAGTTCCTAGAACTATTGGCGGAAGTACGCGCTTTGTGGCATGTTGGCACCATAGGAAATGGGAACGATGTTATTTCTAGGAAATGTTAGTTCTTGCCTTTTGGGGAACTAAATTAGCTACTACTTCAGAGCAGGGTCTAAACCAGCACTATAGGAACTACCAGTGACATTAGTATAGTGCTGATTGGCTGACCGCACGCAAAACACCAGCACTCACTATTTAAAAAAAAGACGTGTACACACAGATTATAGTCTATATATTAACTCTACAAACTAACTATATAAACATGGACAACAGTGACAGACGGACCTCTCAACCCTTACGCTAAGGAGAAAATCCAACGCAACTTTGAAGGGACCCAGCAAAACATGAATGTGTTTTTTTCGCTCAGCTAGCGACATCGAGCGTCAACCACAAGGCAAACGCTAATATTCTTTCATATACCGTTTACTTTCTTTGTATAACAGTTTTATCTAACGTATTAGACAGGACTGTTAAAACAGATCATAAACTAATGAATGAAGATGGAGAATGGGAACGCTGTGTGGTCGGGCTCTGGCGTAGTCAGCGTGAGTATGAATGTGACATTTTCATCATATTATTTTCTTGATAAAACAAAATTGCAGCTGCAGTACATGTATATAGTGGGTGACCCCATGTGCATTTTCTTGATTTTTTTTTTAAGAGGGCAGAGCAGAAAAGAAGGAAAGAGCACTGCAGCACTATAATAAAGGTATGTGTATAGGGATAGGTGAGTGTGTGTATAACCTCACCTAAAGGATTATTAGGAACACCATACTAATACTGTGTTTGACCCCCTTTCACCTTCAGAACTGCCTTAATTCTACGTGGCATTGATTCAACAAGGTGCTGAAAGCATTCTTTAGAAATGTTGGCCCATATTGATAGGATAGCATCTTGCAGTTGATGGAGATTTGTGGGATGCACATCCAGGGCACGAAGATCCCCTTCCACCACATCCCAAAGATGCTGTATTGGGTTGAGATCTGGTGACTGTGGGGGCCATTTTAGTACAGTGAACTCATTGTCATGTTCAAGAAACCAATTTGAAATGATTCGAGCTTTGTGACATGGTGCATTATCCTGCTGGAAATAGCCATCAGAGGATGGGTACATGGTGGCCATAAAGGGATGGACATGGTCAGAAACAATGCTCAGGTAGGCCGTGGCATTTAAACGATGCCCAATTGGCACTAAGGGGCCTAAAGTGTGCCAAGAAAACATCCCCCACACCATTACACCAACACCAACAGCCTGCACAGTGGTAACAAGGCATGATGGATCCATGTTCTCGTTCTGTTTAAGCCAAATTCTGACTCTACCATCTGAATGTCTCAACAGAAATCGAGACTCATCAGACCAGGCAACATTTTTCCAGTCTTCAACTGTCCAATTTTGGTGAGCCCTCGCAAATTGTAGCCTCTTTTTCCTATTTGTAGTGGAGATGAGTGGTACCCGGTGGGGTCTTCTGCTGTTGTAGCCCATCCGCCTCAAGGTTGTGCGTGTTGTGGCTTTACAAATGCTTTGCTGCATACCTCGGTTGTAACGAGTGGTTATTTCAGTCAAATATGCTCTTCTATCAGCTTGAATCAGTCGACCCATTCTCCTCTGACCTCTAGCATCAACAAGGCATTTTCGCCCACAGGACTGCCGCATACTGGATGTTTTTCCAGTTTCACACATTCTTTGTAAACCCTAGAAATGGTTGTGCGTGAAAATCCCAGTAACTGAGCAGATTGTGAAATACTCAGACCGGCCCGTCTGGCACCAACAACCATTCCATGCTCAAAATTGCTTAAATCACCTTTCTTTCCCATTCTGACATTCAGTTTGGAGTTCAGGAGATTGTCTTGACCAGGACCACACCCCTAAATGCATTGAAGCAACTGCCATGTGATTGGTTGATTAGATAATTGCATTAATGAGAAATTGAACTGGTGTTCCTAATAATCCTTTAGGTGAGTGTATATACAGTATAGAATGATTTTCACCATATGTGTGCGCCTACCTAAAGCCACCCTGGCAGCCGAGGCATCATAGTTGATCCAGAAGGATACCCAAGATAGGATGGTGATTAGGATTGAAGGCATGTAGGTCTGCAGAATGAAGTAGCCAATATTTCTCTTAAGCTTGAAGCTCAGGGAGAGGCGAGGATATGAACCTGGATAAAAATAACCCAGCAACAAGATCACAATCCATAAGCTACATTTATAAAATGCTTTTTGTATAGTTTAATGGTCTTGCATATTTTGTCAGAGGACCAGATAAAGTCCCTCTCAAAAGGTTCTCTGTTAATCTTAATTACACATCATATTGTGTTATATATGTAATTTTCACATTTGTGCATAGTGCTTTGTAAGCCCGTAGGATAAAAGTGATGCTTGAACATATATAATGAACATATACAGTTGATTGAGAATTTATATTTCTTAAATATATTTATATATCTCTCTATATATATATTGTCTTTAATGGGACAGTATAGGGAGGGAGAGAAAGGAAAAAACAAGGGAGGATAGCAGGAGACGGGATCAGGAAAGGATATCACACAAAAAATGATGCCATATGTCAGAGCAGGGCCCACATTTCAATAGATAGACAGTTTGTTATAACAGCATGTTACCGCATGAGGATAAAGTACCAAAAAAAAAAAAGCAAGTGCATTAGCTTTACACTACAAATGCAATAGAGTAGTAATTTAGACCACGCTACAGCTCAAAAAGGACCATAAAATGCACCACAAACACACTGTAAAATAATCATCAAAGTAATACATTTTATTCTTGTGCAGTAATGTACATTTTCAGAATCCATATGTCTTTATTCAGCATTCTTCTCCATCTTTCAAATCACACACTCATTAAAAATAAATAAATCAATAAAAGTGACGACAAAGTATTTACATCAGTAATATCAAATGCCCATGTTGCTTCATTACTGATTGTGACATATAGTGGTGTATGTATTCAATTGAAATATGTGCACCTTCATAAAGAACATTAAGATATTCAGTAAAAGCTTAAATGTTACTCCATAACTCTTGTATACTTTGAGAGAGTAATTCCGATGCAACAAATATTACAAATTGTTTTTTTTTATATATATCTGTAAATGTTACTTCCAGATATCTACATACAAACAATGAGACCAGCCTGGAATAATGTATAATGTGCAGTGTACAGATAATAGAATAATGAAGATAATAAATGATTAGGTTTGGAACGGCATGAAGGTGAATCATTTTCATTTTGGGGGGTGAACTTTTTCTTAATTGTAGATTGTCGCAAAAAAATCATAATGGAGGAAAGGTTTTCCATCTTGATCAACACCTAGACTTAATGATAAAGTCATCTTGTTTAAAACTAGCAGGCTTGGTAGCTGTTGAAGTTTAACATCAGAACAGTCTTCATCCTCTTTGACATGCTGAACCAAACGTCATTGTTAAAGACTGCATCTACAGCTAACCTCCTGACTTGTATGACAAATTCATGAATATGAAAATGTAGTCAATGAATAAATCAAGTGGTCACACAACAATGTGTTAAATAACTTATAAGAACACCCTGTGTCTTGTTTTTAGTGTATGTGTTTTTCATTCTCAGACCAGAGTTCATTCATACAACCGCTGGGGCCTGGGACACCACTAGCCATGCCAAACTGAGAGGGTTCATAAACCCAGATGTGTTGCTTATTTTTTTACTAGGGTTCATGAATGAGTCGCTTACTGACTGAGTCTTGACTGAAACTGCTTCCTGAAGCAGAAACTGCCCACTACAGACATTCACATATGTGTATATGTAGTAAATGGGTCTGAATGGGACAGGACTTTCAACCTCAAAGTGTCCTAATGTTTGATGGAGGTAAGTAGTGTAGACGTTGTTTTTTTATTTTTAGTAAAGTGAATAATTTACCTTTACTTCATCTAATCATATAGTTATTTTAGTTATTGGCTTATTCATACAGTGTTCTGTATTTTTGTTTTATTACCTGTAGAAAACACCACGTTTTTCGAGATGAGTTTGTAGTCCACTATAGAGAACTGAGGAAGCTCTATCCTTTCAACGCCCGTTACTGCATGATCGCCACCTCGCCAGTAAAACTCAATATCATCTGTGGTGTAGCCATCTGAGGGAGACACAGACAGATATTAAAACATATGGATGATGGTCATGTGATTGAGGTCTCATTGGTTGTTGTGAAGTCTTGGTCATTAAAATGGCCAATAAATAGGCACATTCTGGCATCACTACAAGTGCATAAGTAATGAAAAAAAAAAAAAGAATGCAAAAATGATACAGCTTACTTGCCTTATGACAATCTGCATAATCCTGCAAATCCATTACACAAATGAACACACACTTGCAAAGCTAACTTAAGTTGATTAGTTAGTGACCCAAAAAACAACAACAAGATGTTTATGAAAATTTTCCGCAGCTGTGATGTTGTCTGGACAGATGCCACAAAATACAATAATACATTGTGGTAAACACAGAACAGTTGTTGAATTATAAGAAATAAATTATCTTATTTGCTCTTAAATGGCTGGATAAATGTAACTTTGCCAGGTTATGAACCGTCATCTACAGCAGAGTCTTAATTCATTATAAACTTTGCATGTACATAATTTAACATTTTAAATCATTCAAGGCATGCTAAGATGTGAAGAATTATAAATGATGAAAAATGTGATAAAGTTCACTTTTAACATTTACTACATCTGAGGGGAGCTCTGAAATGGACCTGTAATATGGGTCATGATATTAGATATTCTCTTCTATCTAATAACAACAGAGGGGCGTGTCTGTGCCATATGTTGTTGCCTGAATCATTATTTTATTTTATTTTATTTTTGTGGCTAAATTTCGGCCCTGGACAAATCCAACCCACGAGCGCCTGGCCCACGACTTTCCCATTGAATGTTTTTGCTGAGGTTAGGGCTTTAAATTGGAGTATATAAATTAATAAATAAAACTATGACAGGGACAAATAATGATAGATATAATTTAATTTACTGCAAATGCAGTTAACAAACTTAATATTGCATTTTTGTCACAGTGAAATGCACTTGCTAGTAAAGCACTGATTTTGAAGAAGGATGCCGTAAATTTATTGCTATAAATTCTATCATTATTTACTTGTTGTTCCAAACCTGTAAGACTTTCTCTCTTATGTGACATAGAAAAAAATATATGTTGATGAATGTTGGCAACCAAACCATTTTGGTTAGGCTATACCCTTGACTTCTATGGTATGGACAAAAAACAGACTCAAAATTTGCAAATCTCGCAAAATTCTGAGTCAAATCTAAATGGATCAAGCGACTTGTGCTGTTTATCACTTCATATAGCGGCAGAAAAACAGCTATATGAATTTGAAGGAGTTTCCCTTTCAGACACAATATTTATGTGAGGAGAGTATTTAAATGAATCACACAAGGTGATTTACTAAGGTTTGCGCTAGTCAATTTACTGGTATTTGTGCCATTATTTACCGCCCCAAAAAAGCATGTCTTAAACCAGACGCTAATTTACACTGCTCTTGGTAGATTGTGTTGCTCATTATGGAAATGATCCAGCTGCGTCTGTGTTTGTGTTCTTTCATTTGTGCGTCGTCAGTAGATCAACGCTGTACTTTCCACTTCCTGTGCTGTTTTGGAATTACACTCCCAGACTAATTTGCCCAGTTTTATTAAATCTGTCCCTTAGAGATGCGCTACAATAATAAAATAAAAAACCTGCGCCTACTATGTGGGAGGTCTTTCTCGCTTTAGCTTGTCAATACAGAAGACAACCCAATATATATATATATATATATATATATATATATAGATAGATAGATAGATAGATAGATAGATAGATAGATAGATAGATAGATAGATAGATAGATAGATAGATAGATAGATAGATAGATAGATAGACCTTTTATCGACTCCAAAGTTCATCGGGCCACCAGGAAAATTCCTGGTATGCCAGATTACCAATCTAGCCCTGGTCGTGCTGAACCTGTGCTATTAGAGAGCAGAGGATAAGCACATGCAAGCCTTGGGTCAAAATCATTGTCAAGTCAAATCATACAACACTCAATTTCTGACCTCAGCTGCAGAAAAAAGCCATCATAAATATTCAAACAAAACATGAGATATTTTGTTTGCTTCAGTGCTCCCTGTGCTGAAACTGACAGAAACACGAACAGCCAGCCAATCTAGCCATAAATGATTGAGAAACATCTTATTGTATTGGAGCAAACAGCACTCTGCATCAGACCAGAAAACTCGGTCTTGCATAATCCATCCATGGATGGTCCCCTGAGCGACTGTTGACTTATCAGACTGAGGGCCAAAATGCAAAAGAATGATATATCAGAGAAAAATATCCAAAGTGTTAGCAGATCAAATAAAGTGTTACATAAAAAAAATACCCAAAATTAAAAATTCTAGATAAAAATGTCTTTTGAACCCATATAATGTTGTTTCTTCCTTGGAACACAACTTATTTAAAGCAGAATGGTGAATTCTCATACAATGAATGTAAATGTTGACCATTATATATAGTGAATAATGACTGTTTAAAGCTATAAAATGTATTCAACAGACAGGGAAATATAGTCCATGAGTTAGACTACCTTTATGGTCCCTTTTGGAACTTGATAGACCTTGGTCTTTGTTCACTTGTATTATATGAAAAAAAAAACAGCATTAACATTCTTCACAACTCCTTTGTGTTCCATGAACCTGAACCAAATTGTGTTCATATTTGTTTAGAACAACATGAAAATCAGTAAATTATGACTGTTCAAGACTAAGAGCAAATTGAAAAAATATTAGGGTTACTTATGTAAAACTATGGGAGCACCTTCAGCTTGGGTAAGTGTATGAAGCATGTGTGAATTCTCAGATTATTGCCATCTACAGTCATATGAGGTCACTGGTGCACTTGCTTGACTGTAAAAGGGTACCACATTAAACGTCATCAACTTTGAGAGGGCGCTGCTCTCTCCTGTGGAATCTTCTGTTCATTTGGGACTAAATGATCAAGTTCCACTTGGTTGGGCAGCCAACCTATGCTCAGGTTGAGACCAGGTTCTGCCTTTAGTACAGTATATTAGGTAATAGTAAGGTGGATAGAGCTGTGAGCTCCCTAGGAGTTTAATCATTGGCACACTGCAGCTTTTTGGCCACAGCCTGACTCACTTGGTGGAGCAATGCAGTGAGCAGGGATGATTTTGTAGTGGTTATAAATATGCATATTATTGTGGTGGGTATTAACGTTCCCATACTGTTAACGTAATTACGCAGCGTAGAGTTCCCTCGAAAGGGAACGACTAAGGTTATGTATGAGAAGGGAATGAGATGCTGCGTCTCATTGTCATACTCCAGAAAAGTCTGAAGCTGGTGACATATTGTTAGGTTGCCCTATAGTACATGCCAGTGTGCCACTCTAAAAAAAGATTGGGTTATTTTTTCAGTATTTGAATAGATTTTGTGGGTAACGCTTCCTTTTACAGTAGAGTACTTACAGTGTACTTACCTAGAAAGTACTGGCTAATATAAGGTAAGTACATAGAACAGGGGTAGGTTTAGGGGTAGGTGGTTAGTACTAGTTATTACCCAGTAATTGTAGTTACTAAAATAAGTACATAGTATTTACATGGGTAACTGGACTGTAAAAGGAAGCGTTACCATTTTGTGTTACCTAGCTCCTGGGTCAGACGTAACAACCCAGTGTTTGGGTAGTTTTATTGTGTTACCCAGATCTTGGGTCAGACATAACAACCCATGGATTGAGTTATTTATCGCAGGCTTTTTGCGACCTCTTCAGGAGAGAGCAGTGCAGCTCCGTCAAAAATGGTGCATGTCTTCGGGTAAAATACAGGTTTGTGTAAATTTTTTTTAAATCTATAAGTTCGTTATTGTGCTGTAAATCATTTAATTTTGCACAGCAACATACAGGGGCGTGATGTTTGTCACCTAAACGAGTGTTGCGTCAATCTTTTCACATGATAGTCTGTCAAACGTCTGATGCCTTGCATATCATTTTATGATTTTATTAAAAAAGATACAGAATATAAATATGTTTATGTTAAAGTATGTTCTCAGGACTGTACACTGATTGTTTATGGATAGGTTATGGAGTCAGTCACAGCATATTTGGGCAACGAGTAAAACGCAGGGCAGCGTTATGAAGTTAGAAGTTCCCCCGCTGAACATGACACAAGCTCCGGTATGAGATCCAGCATCGTTACTGTGGAAATGGGACAATAGGTCGATTACACTTGAATTTCTTCTAAATGTTTAATTTCTACTTCTAATATTTGTTAAACGAGTTTAAATGTTGGCAATATGTATTAAAAATGATATAAAATATACTATACTGTAAAATATGATTGAAAATAAAGGAATTATCAAGAGGTGGGAGTAAGTCACTAAATGCAAGTCTCAAGTCAAGTCCAAGTCTTAACATTGCAAGTCAAAGTCAAGTCAAGTCATTCTGTTTTAAGGGTCAAGTCAAGTCAAGTCAAGTCATACTCTTTGTCAAGTCAAGTCAAGTCAAGTCGCAACTTAGTCATCAAGTCATACCAAGTCGCACACAGGCTAGTTTTACACATTTTTTAACTCTGGGACTTTTATTACTTAATTACTCATCCCACAGAGGGATGATGGGTTACAAAAATAAATAAATTAACTTGTGTGTAATAAATAAAATATCATTAAGTTTAAATGCTCTAAAATAAAAATAAATTAAATTAACAAGTAAACAAGGATTAATAAAACTTTTCCCATCTTGTGCTAGCCCTACATATAGTTATTTTGCTGTGATGTCCCATATGAAAGTGTAAACTAAGACTGCGCGCAAAGTGCGCTCCCTTGATAATTTCTAAAAAGCCGACATCAGTTCATCGCGATCTCACCGATCTCTGTTATTATCAATGAAGCTTTCATAATATATACACTTTGTTTGTTATAAATAAAGGGTTTGCCAGCATTCAGAATTCAGCACTGAACAAAAAGTCCGTTTTGAGCGGTGAGGGGAGTCTATCGTAAATGCTTCTGATTGGCCATTATTGCGTTCAAGAAATCAACACATATGTCTGTGATTGGCTGCATCGTTTAACGCTGCAAACTTGTTAGAAATAGAAACTTTGGCCTGTAAATCGTTTCTATTTTGTTAGAAATAGAATTTCTTATTGCTTTTCTGCAACAGATGAATAAAAATGTATTAGTTTTTATGTTTTATTCATAGATAGTTCTAGTTTGCGGGTGTCCCGGGAATCGTTTTATTCTCCCTCAACCCGCACACACATAGTGAGTGCATACCACCCGCGCTCCCTCCTATGTTGTTGCTGTGTCCATGTTGTCCGCGGAGGGATCTGCTGTTTTGGCAGACGGCAAGCGGCTTCCTGATAGCGTCTAGCGGTTTACGCATACATATAGCTTGGGTTCGCCGACTTTTTGGAAAATATATAGAAAAAAATCACAATAATTGAAACATTTTTTTTTCCACAAGTCATTTCAAGTAAATAGGCACAAGTCCGAGTCAAGTCTAAAGTCACAAGGAGCAAGTCTAAAGTCAAGTCGAGTCTTATCAGAGATCTAATCAAGTAAGTCTCAAGTCCAGAAAATTGCGACTCGAGTCTGACTCGAGTCAAGTCATATGACTCGAGTCTCCCACCTCTGGAATTATCATGCAAGCCAGTGGTTGTATCGAAATTTTAAAAATAAGTTTAGAGGATTTAAATTTATCGGTAGACATTAATTCAAGCATGAAGTAAAAGAAAGAAAGAAAAAAAAAAGGCTAGTTTTATAGTAAAAATTAATTAACTGTGCTGGGTTAAATAAACAACCAAATTTCCTGGGTAGAATTAACCCAACATGTGTTCTGTCCTATATTTACCCAGCCCTTGGGTTGAAACCAACCTGAATTGGTTTGTTTTTAACACAGTGTTTTTTAGAGTGTACTGCATTAGCCAATCCGAAGTGATGTGTAGCACACATGCTTCAGCATCAACATAAAGATGCAGCATCTTGTTCCCTTCTCAGGGAACCAGGGTTATACTGTGCATACCCTATAGACCCCTTTTCAGTTGGTAAACATGGTGACGTTTTTTTTTTGTGGGCGGAGCTTAGGTGGTAGCAGAACGATCCCTCTGGCCACTTCCTAACGTTAGTATGCAAGTTTTGTTAGCTTGTTTTTTTAACAATGACTGGAGAAAATCCGATTTTATCTTAATGTGCAAGGTCACTCACTGTCCAGGACCGCGATTGTCATTTGCAAAAGTTAATTTTAACGGACGGAACCAGATTGGCCGACCCGTAGCCGTTACATTGACAATTTGACAGGATTAACGTTACCTCGGTTGAGTGGCCTGACTTCTACACCTACCTTATAGAGAAACCAAGCGTAAAGAGAAACTGAGGGCATATAAATCTTTAGATGCCTATAACTATGTGATGAATGGTCATGTACAAGACTTGCACCAGCGCCAAGAAGACGACAATGTAAAGAGAAACATTACGGTGCAATATTAATGATGTGAATATTTTCTAGAAATAACAATTCCAGATACAGCATATTAATTTTTCATTGATTCTAGCACCCAACAACACAACAAGATGACATTTAATAATAATAATAACAAATTAAGCTCCTTATTATGTAGCCAAATCTGTGCTGGTTTGTATTGGCCACCTGCAGTTTTCCCTTCGTTTTGCCTCCAGCTAGCGCCGTGACGTAACTGTGACGTCGGCTCGAAATTGTTCTATATACTGTACATAACCCTAGACATTTATTCTGGGTCCTCTTGTTGCCCTCCGTGCATTGCTCAAGAACCAGCACGTACTAGTTCACTCCAGCGCAGTCTCATCCCAAGAAGTCATATACTGACGTCTTGGGACGTCTTTTGACCATACGTCAATATCCGCCTTTTTAGGGTACCCTTAAACGTCGGTTAGATGACGTTATCGGATCCTAACTCTACCCCAGACCTAAACCTACCCCTAAACCTACCCCGTCACCTACTGACGTTAAAGGTAAAGCGTCAGTTGTATGACGTCCCAGGATCGTCATTTACCGACGTTTAAGGGTACCCTAAAAAGGCGGATATTGACGTATGGTCAAAAGACGTCCCAAGACGTCAATATATGACTTCTTGGGATGAGACTGTGTTATTCACTCAGACAATACCGCAACAGTAGCATGCATCAACCAACAAGTTGGTCTACGCTCCTGCTGTATGTCGCAATTCGCCCGCCACCTCCTCCAATGGAGTCAGAACCATCTGAGGTCCACGTGTGGTCCCTGAACAGAACGAGGTAGGTTTGAGTACCCTATAACCTCCGGTGGTGGCTACCACCACTTCCGCTAGAGCATTGTCCACTCGACATGCCTATGCATTGAAGTGGTCATCAGGTTCCTGAGGGGAGACAGGATATTAAATCCTTCTCGTTCTCCCCTCGTACCCTCTTGGGACCTCACAGTGGTCTTATCTGCCCTGCAGAGAGCTCCTTTTCAGCCTTTGCAATCAGCTGAGCTTAAGATCCTGTCTATTAAGACAGTGCTCCTGGTTGCATTGGCCTCCATCAAGAGGGTAGGAGACCTGCAGGATTTTCGGTTGACAAAGCGTGCCTGGAATTCGGGCCGGCTAACTCTCACGTGATCCTGAGACCCCGGCCTGGATACGTGCCCAAGGTTCCCACCACTCCCATTCGAGACCAGGTGGTGAACCTGCAAGCGCTGCCCCTGGAGGAGGCAGACCCAGCCTTGGACATTGCTCTGTCCAGTACGTGCCCTCCGTGCTTACGTAGACAGAACGCAGTGTTTCAGGACTTCAGACCAGCTCTTTGTCTGTTATGGTGGGAAGCTGAAGGGAAAGGTTCTCTCCAAGCAAAGGCTGTCTCACTGGATAGTGGACGCCATTGCTTTGGCATACCAGGTCGACCATGCCCCCTTAGTGTGAAGGCCCACTCCACCCGGATTGTGGTTTCCTCTTGGGCTCTAGCGCATGGCGCCTCGCTAACAAACATCTGCAGAGCTGCAGGCTGGGCGACACCCAACACATTCGCAAGATTATACAATCTCCGAGTGGAGCAAATGTCCTCTCATCTACTCACCCCCAGTGGCTGGTAATAGGACCTGCTCGGTGTCATCGCTTGCTCGCCATTCCACTCCTCAGATACGTGCGATATTCTCCTTCGATATTCCCCAAGAAGCCCTGAGTTCCTTCAGCAATGCTGACATCAACGCCAGAGTCTATGCCTGCGGCAGCGTTGGCTAGGTGCCTCTGTGTGCATGGTTCCCCCCTTGGGCGACCCCCACATGTGTATTTCCACTGTAAGCCTCTCTGAGCATGTGTCTTTCCCTGGGCAAGCCACCCTGCCACCCCTCGAGTTGAAAGATTCCACCCTGCGGGCTGGATATCCCAGTGTTTCTCCATATGTTGCATATTTCCACTGAGATATGCTTCCCAGTGTACCTTGGTATTCCTGTGTTAAGTAGGAGTACTTCGTCCATGCCAGTCTCCCGACAGGGAACGTAACTCGTAGTGACTACGAAAAGGAACGTCTCAGTTACGATTGTAACCCTCGTTCCCTGAGTAGGGAACGGAGACGTTACGTCTCCCTGCCACTTCCGCTGTACCGAGGGAACGCCTGAGTTTAGTCTCGGCTCCTCAGCGTTAAAACATAACTGCATGTTGCCAGCGTCCTTCCTTATATACCCACGAGATGGGGTGGAGTTACGCTATGCAAATTCAGCAGACCCATGGCATTTTCTTGTCATTGGCTCGTTTTATATTCTCAAAGTGGATAGGCTTTCTAAGTGAAACCCCATTCGTCGTCATGACATAATGTCTCCGTTCCCTACTCAGGGAATGAGGGTTACATACGTAACCGAGACGTTTTGTTTTCTTCCAGTTACGCTACATTTTTCTGGCTGCTCTCTCAAGGGCCTGAGTGTGCTCGTTGTACCACGGCGTCAGACTATTTTCTTTAACCTTCTTTAAGCGCAAAGGAGCAACTTTGTCTAAAGTGCTGGAAAAGAAAGAGCCAAAAGTTAGGTGTGCATGTATGAAAAAGTTTAGCACACTATCAAATCTAAATTGGAAAATAATTGGACAAATAATTAAAAAATCTCATTTTCAGAGACAAAAAAAAGAGGCATCTTGCAAATGTTTGTAAAGATATCCATACAATAAAGTTCCAATTGGTTTAGCTTTCATTGCATTTCTTTTTTCTGTTAAAATGACCATTACATCACACAAACATGACTTCATATTATTTTGTAGGGTTTAATGGCATTTGTGTGGTTAGTTGGGCCATTCAAAGCCACTTAACTCCATTGTTTCTATGTCATTGAGCCTGACTTTGCAAATTAGCTTTTGCCGACATTCCTGTCAGGGCTCTTACATCACTGTATTTGAATCGCTCTGGTTACTGTGAACCCACATTCACAGGAACTCCAGGATGAGAATGAGAAAGAGGAATAGTGATAAACTAATTCCATTGGGATCTGTAATGAAACTTAGTTGTTGCCTTAGACAGCTTACTATCTGAAATGGAACCTCTTAAGTGGCTTATTTGGAAGGCTGTAACTTTGTGCATCATAAAAATACTTTGCAAACCACATACTGTAGAAGACTCAAAACTCAAAAATTGATTTAAATCAAGTTTGCTGTCAACATGTTACTCAAGTAAAGTCACATTTTATACAAAGCAGATTGTTTTAAAGCATCTCCACAGTATACACAGGAAAATAACAATCAATGACGCAACGCAAACTTCATCAAATATGAGACCAATTTAAATTATGCTGTAAAAGAGCTCTAAAAAGATAACAGTGTTTCAGCTCAAGTCTGTTCAAGTTTTGTTCTCATTTGTTTAATACTAATACTAAGTTTATGCAATAATCTAATAAGAATAAAAAAACAGTGCACAATAATGGTGTTACATGTGTGTCCTGTGTTTCCCCCTGCTTTCTGTTTTTGGTTCAGTCCTGTGTTCCAGTTTTCCCGCTCCTCGTTAGTGTTCAGTTCATTCACCTGTGTTCAGTTCATTTGCCCCAGCTGTGCCTTGTTTCCCCATTCTGTTCTTTGTGTATTTATACCCTGTGTTCTCCCTCACTCCTGGTCGGTTCTCGTTTGTGTATGGTGTTTTGCTGTTTCCCGTGATCCTTGTTTGATTCTATTGAGTAAAATATATTTGAATTGGACCTGTTGACTGCTGCCTCTTCATCTGCCTGCAACACACCCGTAACAAATGGTCACCCACATGATGGCTAAAATAGTCATTTGTAATTAGTCTGAGCTTTTTAAAACTCAGTATTGAAAATAAAATAAAAGTATATTTAAAATCAACTTATGTCTCTTGCTTTGTCTGCCATCTTTAATGGATTTTCCACTGTGCTCATGACAATCGATGATGGAATGCCTTCTACACATAGATACATGTGACACTGCCTTGGAAATGACATAAAATAATTTTTGAGGGTTTTTTTTAGCATTTGTGTCAAGTGTGCCCTACAGTATAATGCCTAATGTATATGCTTCAGTATAATGCTTCATTCTTAGGCAGCCCACAAAGTTTTTTAAAGGTTTGTAAGATCTGAGAACAGTCCTGCTTTGAAAAGTGCTTAAATTTCTCATGTTTGCATACAAATTGCCCCCCATTAAAGCATTATGGGTATTAATAAGGATTAAAAATAAATAACCTGAAGTTAGGATGCACTTTGACGTGTCTGAACTACATGACAATTCTTAATAAGCCAGTCCTTCCTAAAAAAATAAATAAATAAAAAGGATAAAACCCTCACCCCTAGGTGGCAGGGTGAGACTGATGGAGCAAATGGCCCTCTAGTTATACTTTCCAATTCGTATTTATATGCAGGTTGTTTAATCGTCTACTAGCGCATTTAACAAAAAAGAATACAGAGATCTAGATTGGGAATGTCTCCAGTAATCCACATGTGCCTCTGAGAAAGTTTGACCCAGATGGTTCAAAGCTACTTTAATCCTTTTTCTAATGTGCAATTAAAAGTGTCCCTAAATTCACACATGGTAAAGATCATCTCCTTATCTTTGCACAAACACAGAGCAGGAGAAGTCAAAACAAGACATCTATACAGGCAAACCTCTTTATACACCAGAGGAGATATGCAGTTCAAGAATTGGTTCTGACGGCTACCTGGCTCTATATGCTGTGCTTCAGCAGTGCAGAAAATTTGAGTAATATGTAGAGGCCTGGTAAAATGAGATTAGACCATCAAAAGTCAACGTAAAAGTCAAACACTATGTTAAGTCACCTCTATGAAAAGGACAAACTTTCCCCATCCCCTATTTCTTTGTAAAATATATTCTGTATAACAAAAATATGTAAGATCAACCTGAGCACTGCAGTTACTTTCTTCTTACATAACTCAAATAATTTAATGTCCAATTCATTTGATTTATTTAGCGAGCAGCCATGTATAAAGTGGTATAATGATTTATAAGGCTGGTTTGAATTCCTGATAAGACTGAACACAACATTTCTCACAGAAAACATGCAATAAAACAATAAACCCACTAATCTGGAGAGAAGATCTTAAAGGAAGTGCATCTAAAAGCTCATTCTCATTTTAAGAACAGTCTTTACCCATGGATCATGCCAAACCTGTTTTCCTACGTTTTTGCCCCAAGATTATATGATCAAACAAAATATGGAATACAAGAATAATCAAATATCCAAATTAAAACAGAACTAAATAATGATCTCAGGCTAAAATTTAAAATCATTTAAAACTGGAGTCAGATTAAGAATTATTCCTTTGCCAATGCCATTGGATTCTGTTGCTGGGCCAATGGGTGATCCTTACAGTACAGTCAACCGATCAATATCAATATAAACTCTAAAGGGTTGTGGACAAATTCCATTGACTTTCCATACGTTTTTTTCTTATATAAAGATTTAATTTTAGGCAGAATAAAAACAAACATATTATTAGATTATTTTCAAGCATATCATAGTGTTATTTAAGCATATATAGTGCTATATATATATATATATATATATATATATATATATATATATATATATATATATATATATATAGCTGCGAGCAGCGATGAAGGGCCAAAGCCTTTAGTTAACTAAAGGCACCGGGGTTGCGGTGTCACCGGCTTGGGCCCATAATCGCTGCTCGCAGCTATATTTTTTCTTTTATTTTTGTCATTTGAAGGTAATATATTCAAATTACCTTGGAAACCATGCCTTCACCAACTATTTTCTCATAGGCTTTAAATCTTAAATGAAATTCACTATAAAATATGATTTATTCCATATATAGAAGTATGTTAAACAAAAATGTATTGTTTGGGGATTTTTTTTTTTTTCCAAATTGCATAAATGCCAAATGATTTTAAACATTGTTCGAAGCTACATATGCTTAGATCGGGGTACAACCATGCATGCACTCTAATCACTATCTCTGGTGCTCTGTGGGGTTCTTTATATGTATCTATTATTGCGTTAATTGTAACCTCAACATGACAACAAGAAAGTTCCTAATGAGAACAGTTTGCCAGGACATTCTCTACCAACATCGTCTCCAATTAAGGGGATGTCTAGGCAGACAAGCACAAGTGTACAGAGAGGGATCAGTTCTCAATAAGGAGCTTAACCTGTCTGTCTCTTGTGCCCCGGTGTTACGATCAGCACCTGGCAGAATGACAGTTCACACACTTTACATTGATCCTTGAACTGAAGCTCTTAAACATCTATAAAGGCAACGACTACACAAGCACATGCATCTTATAATGAATTTCGATTCAATTTCACTTTAGCCTCCAATGCATAATGATATTCATACTGTCTTATAATATAGATTTTAAAATGTTCTTGAGTAATAGTCAAGAATACATTTTCCTTTCCAAATGTACTATATTCCCTTTTTTCTGATGAACAGGATCTGTGTATGTGTACTGGTGCTCCATTTCAGTCTTTAAAAATCAAACTGGGGAGAGTTTGAACATTCACAAACAGCATTGCAAAGTTGTGTGTTTGGAACGACAGCTCTTGACCTGTGGTTAGAAGCAGCGTTTCTTGTTTGCATGACATGTGGACTCAATAAATCCTTATCTTGAGCCAAATAACCAAGCTGACATTTAGTCAAATCTGTATCTTTGATTTAGAACACATACCAATTTAGTTTGTGAAGAGATTTAATGCATTTTTTTTTAATAGTGTGCATGTGTGTACAAACTGTAGTACATAAGAATGAGCCTATGATTGAATCTGGAAATAAAGTAAAATAGCTGAGAACAATGAGAAATAGTCCTCAGATGCCATGTCCATAATTTATAGCAAAACATCCAGTATTAATTCGATCTCAAACAGATTCATTAAAAATAAGTTATTACTCCACCAACTCCAACATGGTTGAACGAGCAATTTGCGACAGTATGGTACATTCGTGACTAGCAACTTGATTTCTTCAACGATGCATCATACTAGTTAAGCAGCGAGTTACGAAGTTGTACGGGAAACGCACCCAAGAATAGAAATGTTTCAGTAGTAGCTGACATTATGGGAACACTCCTAGATGTGACGATTGTCTGAACCCGTTAAAAACACATCAATTCATTGGCTGATGGTGCTAGTACTGCCCACTGATCTGATGATGACTTCAAGTCTATGGAGAGTGAGCATACTTTTTTTCTATTTCTCTCTCGCTGGAATGCGCATACGCATGTCGTCAGTCAATTTTGCATGTGAGGATATGTGCCTGAGCTTAGAAGCTCATGATGCTATCTCTTTCAGCCTTGAGGATATTTCATATTCGGTTGCTTTGGATGCAGCAGAGTTTGGCAGCGGGCAGACTGATGCTCTCCCCCAAAGCAGTCAGGAGGCATGGTCTTCATTGGTTTATAAATTGGCCAGCATGAAGCTCAGTCTAGACTAGACAAGCACGTTATAGCTGGCCTTAAAGCAAGTCTACTCTTGAGGTTTTGGAAGCATTTTTTTCTTGTCTTTTATTTTAAAATTTGTCTTGGAATAACAGGACTTGGAATCACAAGAGTCATGGTAGGGAGGTTCCAATATATATATATATATATATATTGTTATATATAAGTGGTTGTGGAGCTTGGTCCAGCATTGAACTTCCCTACCACTTATGTTTTTCTTTTCTTTTTTTTTACCTTGCTTTTAGTATGTAATAGCTGTAAGTGCATGTACTGTAAACAAGTCCACACTAAAGGGAGTTAATCTCTCCAACATAAAACAACTGCCTTAAATGCACAATTTTTCATACTGACATTGTTTCTCGGAAGCAGCTACGTCACCATTTTAAACATTTGCATAATGCTGCCTGCTGGCTACTTTGTCTAGTTTTGCCAACAAACACAAGTAGTTATAAGGCCAGACAGTATCCCTGTCACTGTTTTTTTTTTCTACTGCAAGGGGCAAAACATAATTACATGGACTTCCAAAGGCAGACGAATTTAAGAATCAGTAATTAAAATGTATTTTTAAAACTATTACTCAGCAGTAGAAACACAGCCTTTCATTCACACATTTTTTTTTTCTAATGATTGCTTCCTGAACCTTGCAGTTCAATGCCATGATGCACTGTAGAGAAATGAGACAGTTATAACATCACATCTGAAATGTAAGAGAGTTGTGAATTTAAGAAGAAGAAAAAACACTGTAAAACGTCCTGATAAGTCAAGAAGGTGAACTTGTGAAGGTGGTTTGGGTCTATCAACTCGTTCTTCTTGACTGTCATTATTGGACTCGTGGCTCAAACTGATAAAACAGGTGCCATAGTTAGTGTAGTTACAGTAGTATTTACAGCACCACACGCTCTAAGTGCTAGACTAATCACAGCAGACAGGGGCCGAAAGAGGAATCAGAGCAGAAAACAGCTTTTCAGAAGCCGGGTTTTAAAGAAATGAAACTAAAACAGAGTGTTTAGACAGAGCCTGAAAAACACTGAAGTATTTAAATAATAAAAAAGGCCATTGAGCTAAATCTGGATCCTGCATCCTAGAATTTAATAATTTATTAAAATGAATTAAATAAATTAACCTTTTATGCCTTGAAGGCATTTTTTGATTTCTGAGTGACATACACAAAAGTAAAGACTCATAACTACGAAACTATAGCAAGGAGAGTCAAAAAGTAGGTATAGTTTGATATAAAAGTTTTAAATATTTAAAAATCATTGGACATCAGGAGCATCCACTGTAAGTAATGATGTGCCATTTTCTACAATATGTGCATGTTTATGAAGTTACAAGCGTAAACGCCACGTGAAAGCTACATTTGTAGTGTAGCAGTGCACAGGCTCTCTATAATTGTTGTGAAATTGCTGTTTTATGAAAAGGCCGGGTTGAGAGAAACGAGCGAGTGAGTTGTGCGTTAGTGTACAGGTTCTTGCGTCCGATTATAAGCTCAGAAGCGGAGCCTCCCTTGTCTTGTCCTTGAAGGGTTACAATAGTATTCATGTTTGAAAAAAGAAAAAAACAGAAGTTTCGATTATAAATGTCCAAGAAGAATTAAGAAAAAAATCATATTCACCACAGAAAAAACCGGGGGCAAAAAAAGCATCATACTCACCAAAACTACTGATTATTTTTTACACAAATTTCTATCCTCAAAAATACTTAAATTACTTGGTTGTACAGGTCATCTGTGTGTTTCAGTCCCAACAATAAGTCTTTTCTATCGAGGCTAATGCTAAAAAAAAAGTTTAGTCTGTCACGTCGCATTTCTGGCATAAGTTTTACTTCGCTTTATGGCTGAGAGTGTCCACACGACAGAAGCAGTAAACAGGGAGACTCACCGCAAAACATGACGATGTGTACAGCTTTAACTAAATAAATGAGATCAACTAAATAAATGAGATCAACAGGACTCTGTGTTAAGATGGATAAGGATAAATAAAGGATTTTTTCTGGTAGGTTTGATCCTGCTGGCGGTCGAGGAGGGAGCGAAATGTTAATTTGTGGGTTGAAAAACTATCTGAATTAAATCTACAGGTATATATTTTAGTTTATGCAGTTAGCTACAGATGTGTTTGCTAGCTCTGACTACCAGTAATAGTAGTACGCGCTCTGACCATCCAATCAAAGGACGTGAAAATGCTGAAGCTATTGTACGCCTGCTAGATGGCCCCGGTGCATTCAAAGCGGAATCTGATTGGCTGATTAAATCTGACTGATTATCTAATTGGTTAAAGCAACAGTTTCATTGCCATTCAATTTAAGCTATAGGCGCCCTCACTATCGATACTGAAGGCCTCAAGGCAGATTTCTTTGAACCTGGCAACACGATGGCTGAAATATAATTGGATAAAAGCTCTAACATAAACTTACACTACTGGAAGCAGCGCAACCAAGAGAAAAGCTATGAAATTAAGAGAATGCACTATTGGGAATAGTTTAATACTCCTTCATGGAGTCAAAGTGGTTGTGAACCCCTGTGCTATATTTTAGGAGTTACAATAGCATATAGATGACCTCAAATCTTTACTGCCACTGAAGTACTATTAGGCCTTTGTTGTTCTCATCTTGATCTTTGGATTGTGCGTCATTGGAGTTCTCAGCATTGACTTATAATACAAATGCTGCTACAATATCTGCATCTTTCTGCTGTGACCTAGTGGGTGGATGGATTTGTTTGGCAGCTCCTTTATTATTGTACCTTTTTTAGAGTTACATCCAGTTTTACATCATGGCAGATATTCGTTTTATAGCTCTCCTTGGGGCTAAGTCGCAGTTCATTTCTCCATGCATGACATTTTCTCAAGACATACACAGAGCAGCCTACAGCTGTCTGGCGGCACAGTACAATTCTGTGATGGAGTGGGAGTTGCACAGAAATTCCTAGAAACACAGAATGCGTAATCTTGGCCATCTATTTATTGTGACCTACAATATGTTTTGCAAACATCTGCACTGTTTCGACTAGCACCTCACCTTTCCAATTAGAGTTGCAGGAAAAATGTGTACGCTGAAACTTTTGGGCTTCCTGTTTACTCTAATGATGATGCATTTCATGCCCTTTTGAGGTGATTTCCAATTTCCATGTTCGCTACAATCAACAAAGCTTTGTTACAGAATTTCTCAATTCACTATTTTCTCACAATTATGATCACAATCTCAGAACAACACACCAACTTAAACAAATCTCAAACTGTCATGTCAAACACAATTATTTTAGCCAAAAATGCATTTTTCAGAATAACACACAAAACCTAACAAATACATAGACTAGTTTCTAGTGAGATCAAACTAATGAGATCAATGCATAATATAATAACAAAAACATCTTATTGGGATTCAGGAATTCATTTTGTAGCTCAATGTCTATTACAATTTTATACATCATAAATAAAATAGTGCAGATACAGTTAAATGCAACAATGATAATTTTCATTTCACTATTGTAATGTGATCTTACAGTAGATGAAAAGCAATTTCTAAAAAAATGAGATACACCAACAAGATATGTTTATCCATAATGTATTAGGACCATTAGATGGAACATTAGCTTGATGGAAAATTAGCTGTAGCTATAACATTAGCACATAATCTTTCCCATATAGTTTAACCAGAGTGATGTTGGCTGAGGATCTGCCTCCCTTCATATCAGAGTCCTTCCACCCCACAGGACCACATCTGAGCAATACTGACAGTGCTTGGTGAGAAACACCTGATATTAACTTCTTCACAGTTGCCAAAAATGTAGTATTGAATTTTCTGGTTTTGAGTTTCTCCATGAATGCACTGGGTGTCTGGAACACATAGCAAGCCATGCTGTAGCTGGACTGCCATACATCCAATGGCCACCTGTCCGAATCCACTTTTTTGTTATTTAAATTTTTTAAATATTATTTAAATAACTTTTTTGTTATTTAAATAAAATATTTTTTGTTATTTAAATGGCACATTAGTAATAGGAGCCTATAGGTAGGTCCACAACGTGCGTAAACTCTGCTTATTACACACACAGGGACGCGGAGCAGCACACAAACATGACAAATATTAAAAATAAAAGGATTTCAATGTAAAAGATTAATATTGTGTACATAAACATATGGTGGAATCTGAGTTTTCCCGTAGATGGTCTACTTGCGCGTTTTAACCTCGCACACAAGCAGATCCATTTGCTCTTTGGAGAGCAAACATTTAGTTCAGTCTTTCCTCTGGCAAATTCCACCATGTAAATAACAATTCGCCATGACGCGAGCGCAACTGTCTTTTAAAAGAAATGGGAAATTACACTCTGATTGTTTTTTTGCATGTTACGCCCAAAACACATCCATTACTCATTAAGAAAATAGGGACAATCCTTTTAGACCATACGTTGGGTGCGCCGACCATTTTTCTAGTTGTTAAACTAGAAAAAGTGGATTCGGACACGCCCTAAGTGCACTTGCGCCGTGCACTATAGACCATGCGATTAGATCTTTAAAATAGGGCCCATAGTGTTGGTCCAGATCCGGATCCAGATTGAATCCACATGCACCAGATTGACACTATCTGGGATTTATTGGTCAAAACATTTAAAATGATGGAGCAGGCTACATATTTCATGCAACTAACCAATAAAACTGATAATCCTACTGGTAAAATCTTGCACGCTCTGAGCGTTGCATAACTCCTACTAGTAAGATTAGAACTGACAAATTCAGCCAGCTCTTTCTATTTTGTGTGCAATATCCATCAGATGGTGCATGAATAGACTGCTGGGAGTCCCATCAGAGGATGACCTGGCTAGCTGACCCCACTAACTACTTTTGCAAAATGACTCGCTGTGCATTCAGTAAACATTCATCAATATGTGCTCACAGGAAAATTAACCCCCGACCTTGGCATTGCTGTAGGTAATGTTAGAGTATAACTGATGCTTTCAGCACACACTGTGTTCCCAGAAACCTATGTGGAGTTTACTTGAAAGAAAGTACAACTTGTGAAAAACTTGGACAGAGCTTGTAAAAGAAAAAGGTAAAACCAATTAGGCAAAAGTTCATAGGATTCTCCCAGGATTTGAGGTTATAGACACATAATGCTCACTGACAGGACATCAATACATGTCAATACAGAATGCCATTTCACGAAAGAAAGAAAGAAAGAAAGAAAGAAAGAAAGAAAGAAAGAAAGAAAGAAAGAAAGAAAGAAAGAAAGAAAGAAAGAAAGAAAGAAAGAAAGAAAGCAAGAAAGAAAGAAAGAAAGAAAGAAAAAAAAACGAAAAGAAAAGCATTTCCCAGTTGAGAAACCAAGGACTTGGACATCACATTGCAGTTCTGCAAGCTCTTATGGCGGAAACCCTAATAAAACAAAGAAGGCTTCATGCGTTTTTCAATTTATATTAGCACTAACCATTAGCTCTTCTCTACAATGCAGCCAATGTGTTGGAGTTCACAAGAGCACAATTAGCAAGTGTGTACACATGCCCTCTTCTGATCTCCTCTAGCTCTCAGCTTTCTATCTTTCTGCTTTAATGACAGCAGCCAATGGGCCATGCGTAACAGTAGACGCTGGAGGATTACTGCTGGATTTCCACTGATTTCCCAGTGTACACCGCATATATAGAGTCACAATTAGATTTGATTAGGCCTTTTCTGCTCATGGCGCTGTGTAGCATGAATGCTGACTGGCTCTCTTTATCTCTTGGCTTTATGGAGATGAAGGTCATCCTAATTAAGGTAACTGTGGAGTACGGCTGGCTTTCTACACACACACACTGTGCTCACACCAAAAATGTGTTTCTACTAGAAAAAAAAAGAACCCTTAGAATTCAATATGAATTGGTCAATCCAAATGATAAAGATTGTAATGCTATGACATTTGTTTAAACAGTGTTGTTTGATTGAGTCAATTTGTTTGAAATATATAATACTTGAAACTATGTATGTTTATCTTTATATTGGAAGTCAATTGTCAATCAAGGAATGAATCTTTAATATTACTGATCATAACTCATCCTAAGGCATCTCATAAGGGAAACATTGCTGTTGTGACCATTTATACTCCACCTCCGTGCAGAGGATATGTCAATACTTTAGCAAACATCATTAGAGTTTCACAGTCAGGTCATAAGACATGGAAAAGACAATGAGATTTGATACCATTGATGTCAAACCTATCTCAACATGTCATGTTTTATGTCATGTCATAAAAAAAATAAAAAGTCTTGGGTTACAACTTTAACCCTTGTTCCCTGAGAATGGAACTAGACACTGCGTCGAAGAAGACACTTTAGGGAACGTCTCCAGCGTGACAGCGTCTAAAACACATGTGGAACTAGTCCAATCTCCGCTCTTTTCAGGAGAGGCGAGGGCAGACTGCGCACCTCATACCCTCAAGAAATAGCATCTGCTTAGAGGCAGGGGAATCCTTCTTTGGTGACCCAAAACACACGAATAGCTGGTTCGAATACCTCCAACCTGAGGTCTTACGTACATAAGCCTCCAAGGCCCAGACAGGTCACAGTAGGTATAGCCTTTCCTAGTCAGCCGACAAGTGGTGGAGGATAAAAGGCCTGCAGGATAACTGACCATGCCACATTAGATGGCACCTTGTGCATGTAGTCTGGCCTAGGGTGGAGAATGGCCTTTACCCTCCCAGGAGTGAACTCGATGCAAGAGGGAGGAATAGATAGAGCCTGCAGGTCCCCCACTCTTTTGAGGGATGTAACGGCTAGCAGGAAGGCCACTATGAAAGTGAGAAACTTGTCCGCCACCTCTTCAATTGGGTTAAAAGTGTGCCAGGGCTAACCCCTCAAGAACCACAGCCAGGTCCCACACAGGAACCTTGCCTTGGACGAATGGCCTTATCCTCCGAGCACCACAAAGGAAATGAACAATTAGTATTGTTTGATAAATAAGGGAGAATGCTTACATAGTAGCACAAACAACACCAAATAAGACTGACAAGAGCAACATAGAATGCTTGCTGAAGAGCAGAAGCTAACACTGTTGTGTCCTGGCGTCTCTTTGTAGCTTCCATTTACGCCGTCACATGTGACGTCATGGCGCAACACCAATCGAGAATGGACTAGTTCCACACATGCTTCAGACACTATCACGCTGGAGGCATTCCCCAAAGAGTGGTTTTCAATGCAGTTCAAAGGGAACTCTATATACTGTACATTTAGGTCTTTTCCACACAATATCAACTGACTTTAGAAATTGGGAATATAGTGCACACATTGTATGCTGTACTTTTATCCCACAAAGTTCTCGAATGTCCTAACTAGGGCTTGACATTAACACCCGCCAAATGTGGGTGGATTTCAGCAGTGGTGTGTAACGCAGTCCCTCCTACTAGTCACGTTGGCGGGTTGAATTTTATATATAATATACAGTATGCATTTTTCAATTGTTGTCTTTGAAAAATGCATTTGAAATAAGAAACTAAGTGCAATGTAGTGTTGTTAAAATATAGATTTTTCGATACATATCGATACTGAAATATCTGAAACGCTTCCAATACTAATTTTCCACATATACACGATACCAGCTGTGCTTTCTCGCTCTCTCATCTCTCTGACAGCAAGTTGACACACAAACTCGCATCTCTTTACTCACTCGTTTCACTTGCATGGTGCAACCTCATGCTAAATGCTTTATTTTTATTTATTTTTTACATCAATATGCACTTCATACAAAAAGCATACAAAAGCAAAAAAAAACATTTTTGATAACATATTTTGGATAACTGTGAAAATGCATGTCAGAGCAACAACTAAGCCATGAGGTCAAAAGAACTGCCTGCAGAGCTCAGTGTCACGACAAAGATCAGGGGAAGACTACAAACACAGTGGTCAGACGAAAATCATGTTTTTCAGAAGCAGGGCTTAAGGGACTGTTCATGGTAGAAAGAAAGTTGAATGCAACAAAATACACAGATATCCTTAACTAAAATCTGATTCAGATCACTCAGGACCTCAGACTGGGCCAAATGTTTACCTTCCAACAGGATAATGACCCTAAACACATAGTCAACACAATGTAATAGTGGATTAGGGATGACTCTGTGAATGTTCTCGAGTGACCCAGCCAGAGTCTGGACATACATTTAATCAAACATCTCCAGAGAAACCAAAAAATTGCTGTCCACAGACAGTCCCCATCCAACCTGACAGAGCTTAAGAGGATCTGCAGAAAATAACGGCAGAAATCCAGGTGTGCAAGGCATGTCACATTATAACCAAAAATACTTTATTCTAAAAGGCTGTAATCGCTGTTAAAAAAATCCTTCAACTAAGTACCGAGTTAAGGGTCTGAATAATATACCACATGCAATGTGATATATGAATCAGCTTAGGGAGTGCAGGTGGAACCCGTCCTATTTAAACCTCTCATATCTAGTGTCTGGTGTTCCCTTTGTTATTGAGGTGTGTGGTATTATCATGCCACCATCTAAAGAGTATTGTGAGGCCTTCAGAAAAGAAAAAGGTTGTGGATGCCTATGAATCTGGCAAGGGATTTAAAAAGATCTCCAAATTATTTGAAATATATCATTCCATTGTAAGGAAAAAATATCAGACCCATTGAAGTAATGTGCTCTGGACATACAATCAAATATATAGTTGTTTGGCCATAGCAGACATGTTTGGCACAGATCAAAGACATGTTTTCAGGAGAAGAACCTCATACCAACTGTTAGCATGGTGGTGGACATGTTATGGTTTGGGGTCGTTGCCTCAGGGACTGGTCAGCTTGCATTTATTGATTCAACTATGAATTCAACATCATATCAATGAGTGCTTAAAGAGAACATGAGACCATCTGTCCAACAGTTGAAATTGAACCAAAAGTGGACCTTTCAACAGTATAACAATCCTAAACACGCTAGCAATCCACCAAATAATGGCTCAAAAAGAAGAGCGTAATGGAATGGCCCAGTCAAAGCCTAGATTTGAATCCTGTTGAAATGTTGTGTGGGGATTTCAAATGGGCTGCACATACAAGAATACCTTCAAACACCTTGCAACTGAAAGAATATTGCATGAAAGTGTGGTTAAAAAAGGCCAGATGTCAGTGACTGGTGGACAATTATGAAAAATGGCTACAAGAAGTTATTTCTGCTAAAGGGGGCAGTACTAGCTAGGCCAATGATGTACTTTACTTTTCCCACAGAAGAAATTCACATCTACTGATATTTCTGTTGAATAAATTATTGAAAAAGCTTTTTTTTTTTCAAGTGGATCAACTATATTAATAGGCACTGTTTCAAAGAGAATCAAATTTTTGCTTGTCCAAATAAAAAAAAAAAGGCAACAATTTCCATGGGATGTACGTATTTTTTTCACAACAAACACACACACATATATATGCATTTTTTATTTTTATCCACATGGATATGAAACATTAGTGGAGAGAAAGTCTTAAGGGACACTCACAGCTCTCGATTTCCAGCGTGCAGTTCTGCTCATCTAGTGGGTATCTGCGTAAGTCCATCATGCAGGCGGCTGTGGTAGTAATCCTGTGCACACAGAGAGTATAACTATTAGTCACAAGCAACTATTTCTCTAGAACCCCGTTCTTCATAGACCCATGTCCGTGCTGGAGTCAATTACTTCCAGCATATTCTTTCACATTCCTTTTTTGTTTGTTTTTTGTATGTTCACCCATTTCATATTTTATTCCTGTAATGTATTTAATGTTTTTTTTTTTTTTTTTTTTTTTTTTTTTACATTTTATTATGATGGTTTTAAAAATCTGTTTCCTGAGCCCTCTAAACCTTCTAAGGGAGCATCAGTTTGGCTTACTCCAGCTGAAGGACATAGCACTTGAAGTATTCTGAAGGGCGCATGGCATTTCTGTTTGCAACTTTTACTGCCTGATTGGCAGTAAAATGAATGATTAGAAATTAAATTTTTAATGCCTGAAGCATTCTGCACAAGGTTACCTTGATAATAACAGCAAGATTAATGTTTTTTACCTGTTAAGATTGTTGTGAACAAATTTATGTAAATTCAATTAAGTCATTCAAATTGATGGTATTCAAATTTAAATTAGGCGCATGAGAACAACTAAAGGTTTTAAAATCCCAAAGTAGAATAAATAAATAAACTCAAGGTTCAGAGTAAATCATGAGCTTGCTACCTGAATAGCATGATCAAGAAGCAAATTAACCATCAAAAACCATCAAAAAAACAACACCTCTTTGCTAACAGCTTTACAGATCCAATCCAATTACTGGTGGATAAAATAAACCCAATGTCACATAATGCTGGGTAAAAAACGAAACAAAACGAATCCTCAGAAAATATCATGTTTACTCAGGAATATGTGAGTGCAAGACATTTTTTTCACTCTACACAGCTATAAATACTCTAAATTAATACAACCATGTCACTACACTTCATTTTGATTTCATGACTGTTATGTCTAAAAACTTTTTACTTTTAGTGAATTACATATTCCCCGTCTGCCTCTTCAAAATAGAAAGTTTCTGAAATGAGCAGTAAAGAGGTTTGAACTAAGTAAATGCGTTTTCAGCACTGCAAACATTTACTGCAGTGGTAGGTTCAAGAGAAATCCTCTTGCAGGGAAGGATAGATGAGTGAAAATCTGTGTCCTAGTTTCCAGTCATACCAGAATCACCTTGCCACCATGTCATAGCAAAGTGGGAATACCAAAGAAAAGAGGGCAAGCAAGATGGGTATTAGTATCTGCTGTGATGTATACACTACGGTATATTACACTTAATAGTCCAGGAGCATCTGACAGAGACTTGCGTTCAGCTTCTAGTAGGGGGCTTGTCTATTTCTCCCTTTAGGTTTCATCAAAGATGCTGATAAATCTGAAACTTCTCAAGAGAAAAAAAAAAGAATAACAAAGCAGTAAAAGGGCTAATCTAACCAGTGTCAGATCATTGCCCATCCTGGTCACTTTGGCTACCGAATACTGAAGTCAGACCAAAATAATTCCCCTAACATCATTCAGTAATTCAAATTGACGATAGAAACAAAGAGATACCATTCTTCTGAGTTATAAAGGGTATGCTTATTAAAATTGAAAAGCTATTATTGTCTTTTTATATATATATACAAAGTATGTTCTGACTCTGGATGGTGAGATATCCATTTTGGAAAGGAAACGGCAATGAGAGGCAGCTGGCCATGTCTAGGGCTGTACTCTTTCACCTTTCAAAGTTACAACCTGCCAAAATCAGTCAAGCAGAATAAGGGCCCTGGGTGTGTTAGCTGACTGGCAAGCCTCTGTGAGAACAAAGAGGAAAAAGAATGATATGAATTCCTCAGGGAGACCTTGTTCAGTTTGCTAAATTTGCTATCAGGACTGGCAGCTGTTGTTAAGGTGAAAAATGGTGTTAGTGAGAGTGGTTGAATGTAAGAGTCTGGTAAGAACTACACTCCAACAGCAGTTTAAGTACCATCATGTTCTCATATTAGGCTATACGTGTCAAATCTCTCTGAAATCACAACATTTACTCTCATATATATATTATTAATTACGTAATTATTCAAGAAAGAGTTTTATGTGGAAGGCAGGAGAAAGTGCATTCTGGAGAAGCACATGCCGTTCAGAGGCAAGCAGTAAAGAAAGGCATGCAGTACATAATATTGTTGAACAATATCCGTTTACTGTTTCATTGCAATGGTTTGGTTAAGGGTTAAGTGCATTACTATGTTATTACTGTAGTAACTACAGTATATGTAACGTGTAACAAGGACACTGTAAAATAGTGATACCTACATTTCTGATTTAGCCTTGTATTAGCAAAAAAAATACATATTTTAGACTAATTTTTGTGCTAATTTCTCTCCAAATCCCAAATTGTGTGACTCAGATCTGTTTTGTTTTATTTTTTATTTATTTTTTCTAATGTGTGAACAGCACAAACCACATGGAATATATATTTTTTTAGATTCTGATTTGGGCCACTTCCATATGTGGAATTAAATCAGAAGCAAGTCGGATGTTTTGCAATGAGAACTCAGTCTGAACGGTCATATGGCATTTCATAAATGCAACACTTTTGTTTTTGCCCCCATTTTTCATGAGCTGAACTCAAAGGTCTAAAGGCCATTGCACACTGAAGTCCGAAATTTTCGTATGCGTTTTTTCGTGCTCGTCAGCCTATAATTTCGTCACGCACAGAAACCTTGCACACTGAGTCCGATGCGTATTTATTAAACCTTTGCGGAAAAAAACGCAAAAAAATACAAAATGGATTCATCAAGCAGTGAGGATGATTTTGTTGCCCTCTCTCTTCTTTAAAAGAGAAAAAGAAGAAAAAGAGGGTCCTTCCAATCTTGTGCCGAGAGGAAGGAGAATTTCAGCTCGTCAAGGAGTTGCGCAATTATCCCGAGCGATTCAAAATTTACCTCAGAATGTCAAGGGAACAGTTTGATGCTTTGCTAGCGATACTGGAGCCACATATTAAAAAGAAGACCACCAAAAAAGACACACACACACACACACACACACACACACACACACACACACACACACACACACACACACGGCCGGCAGAAACGCTGGGCATACAGAACAGCTGTATCATGGTTTGTTTATCATACAGTAGCCTACTTGTGCTGCGAGACGAAGTGTATCAACTTGTCAGATGCCATTCTGGATTGTGTCGTTCGCTTGTACGGTGGGTCTGAATAGTCAAAAGACCTCTCAAAATGCTGGCTGTGGATGCGAAAAACGCAGAAAATCGAACCTGATCCGAATTTTTTTATGACGGACGAAAGTTTCGGAGGCAGTGTGCAAGCGTGATTGACATAACGTGAGGTCGATTTTTTTTTTTAACGTGCGAAAATTTCGGATGCGAATTTCGGACTCAGTGTGCAATGGCCTTAAGACTTTTTAAAAAGTTCTTTAGTAAATCCTAATAATAGTTTGTTTAACACCAAAGAGGGTTTGAGCTAGTGCAAGCTGTTAGTAAATCTGGTTCTTAAAGTGTGTTATTTCTCAAAATTGTTGATATTTGAAATCAACCCAAACAAACACACCCCTCTCTTCATTGCTCCGCCTCCAAAGCTCACCCTCCAATCCTAACCGCACTGCTCAGAGTTGGTCTCGAACCCCGGTCGCTAGTGTTGTAGTCAAGACCACCCGAGACCAAGACAAGACCAAGACCAGAGTGTATCGAGACCGAGACAAGACCAAGACTTTTAGGGGCCGAGACCAGGTCGAGACCAAGACCGAGGGAGGCCGAGACCGAGACCAAGACCAGCGCCCCACACTACATGACACAATTTTTTTTTAAACATGATCAAAAGAGCTTCTCAAATTTATCTGAAAGATCCACATTCCCATAAAAATACATAGCCTAGATATTAAACACTCAAAGTTTAAATAAACATAACCATCTTTATTCAATACTCCTGGGTGACTTCCGTCATTTAGTACAGTATGCAAAACAATTATTCATTGTTCATCACTAAAGTCTTCACTTTTCTCCGCCTTTTATAAACAATATATAAAGTTATATTGTTTTTAAACCTACAAAAATCCTTTTTTAAACGTATTTTAGCACAATTCACCAGAGGTGGAAAGTAACGAATTACATTTACTCGCGTTACGTAATTGAGTAGTTTTTTTGTGTACTTCTACTTTTTCAAGTAGTTTTTAAAATCTGTACTTTTACTTTTACTTAAGTACGTTTTGTTTGAAGTAGGCTATTGTACTTCGCTACATTTGAAATCATATCCGTTACTGAGTAAAAAATAATAATACAACAAGGGAGAAAAAAAAATCACACTCCGGAAATTACTGTATTGGTTGAAGGGCGGGAGAACAAACGCGCAAGAAAGGTGACGTCGCAGACCCAGCTGAAGCTGAAAGCGAAGCGCCCTTGAATTCTTATGAAGCGAATTATGGGCAGTGGGAAAATAGTTTGTAGGAAAAAAGCGTGGTTGTCCTCGATGATAGATATCCAATTTGCAAAAAATGTGGACGCAAAGTGGCTGCAAAAGGAGGACACCATCCCTCCTGCAGATAAAGGTATGTCTCGATTATAACTTAAGGCCGAATGACTTATGCAGAGGGAATCCCGGAATCCAGTCATGAAAATGGAATTATAACGCAGATGTCACGTAAAACACGCAAAATAATGGATGGATGAATACATGGAAAGTAGAACTGTGCAATAAATCCAATCGCGACCTGGTCTGTGAATATTTAAGCACAAAAATACGGCAAATATATAACCATATTTGTTCTGCTGAGCTGCGCCGCTTTGTCTACTAACTTACATACTCAAGTACGCGTGGCGTGACGTTCATGGTGTTTTCAGCATCTCACAAACAATTTGAGGACATGAATACATGAACATTTCCAGAGCTGCCCTGAGAGAACGCCTAATGAGCATTTTCATAATTTTATTTGAGAAAAACCATTGTCAAATACACTTTGAAACACCTTTTTACACTTTTGGTCTTCACTACAACCCGTCAAACTAAAAGTTCGGTTTTATAGGAGACATTATGACCTAAATATATCACTAGGCATACATTAGAATGTAGCCTACTTCTCAAAATAATAATAATAACAACAATAATAATACATTTTATTTAAACATTATTTAAAGGAATATATTTTTTGTCCATGGTTTGATTTAGTAAATCTGTTTTTGTAGCGCTTCCCCCAAAAATAAAAGGACACAAGTTTAAATTTACATTTAATTACCACCGTTTTTGATAATATACATTTGGATTAAATCATAAAAAGAAACATACATTTTCTGAATAAAATACATTTAATAGGACAATATTATTCTAAAACTTTTTAATAAATAATTAATGTTAAAAATAAGTTGTTAATCTAATTTATTATCAATTATCGAATTTAATTGATTAGATGTTTTATTGAAATTTTAATAAACAAAACAAACAAATGGTTTCAAGTTTGTTTTAATTAAAAGCATTTGTTAAACCAAAAAAAAGTTTCATTAATTTAACTGTCATTTTAACTGATGATAATAAGAATAATAACCATAATTTAATAATAGTTTATTTAATAATTGATTAATACTGTAAACCGTGATATTTTCTGAGACGTTATCATACTGTGAAAATCTCATACCATTACAACCCTACATGGGTACAAACCCCCCCCCCCCCCCCCCCCCCCTGTTAAAAAAGTAGCTCAGTAACTTTTACTCTGAGTAATTTTAAATGAGCTACTTTTTACTTTTACTTGAGTAGATTTTTAGACCAGTACTTTTACTTGTACTTAAGTAAAATTTCATTGAAGTAGTAGTACTTTTACTTGAGTAGAATATTTTATTACTCTTTCCACCTCTGCAATTCACAACCAGCGGTAATTCAGGAAAAAATATCCGAATGCTCCACATGAAACTATGGTCTTCCGATTTTTTACCATCGCGTCGATTTATTTTTATTAATATGTGCCATGCAAGACAGCGCTTAGGAGACGGTGAACCCTTGTTTATACTTTCGCCTGGCTCAGAAGAGAAAGAGTGCGCGCGTGCGCGCTCCATGGCGTTCTCTTGCTCGCTCTCGCTCTCTCTCTCTCTGTCACACGCGCAGCAGTTCGTCTATTACTCATCGATCATTTTTACATCCTGACCTGACCGGTCTCGAGAACTACAACACTACCGGTCGCTGACATGCGAGGCGAGTGCACTAACAAGGACACTAAACAGTAAACACTGCATTCTCTCGCAGTCATCAGCCTGCACAACTCTCATTAACTGGCCTCCGTTACACACTCAAGTCAAGAGTGGATGTCTATTTATCGTAGCAGAAGTGCAACAAAATAATTTTTCACAAAAAATAACGCGAAGATGATGAACAAACTACAAGGAAGCACAAAAATTGAACATACAGTTTGTTGTTAGTTGCCAACAGCACAGCAGCTCCAGACAAACAATAGCTGTTTTTCCATAACCCTTCAAATTGCGCAAACTGAAATTGCGAATTGAATATACGTTTAATGGAAACATAACGTAATTTTCGCAAAAACTCCCATTTATTGCAAAAAAGTTGTTACGCTCGCTATTTAGCATATTTAGCAAATATTTAGACAAAAGCGCATTGGAAACAGTTTTTGCGTATTTACAGGTCACCTGACGTAATGGCGCAGTATGTTTGGACAGATGTGAGATAAGAGTTCTTTAATAAAATTCATAAAAGACAAAAGAATTACAGGAATACTGGATTCTAAACCTCAAAGAAATGCCAGAACCAAGACCCAGAAGCAGATATGAGTGAGAAACACCAAGGGTCTTTCCTTATCATTAGTGCTTGGATAACACGTCTACATTTCCTTCGATTATTAATAATGTCTAGTGTGGTGGCTGCAATATAAATCTACCAATGTCCGTTGCCATGATTTTTGGAATGACTTTTTGCGAGAGGGAAATTTTTTATTTTAGTTGCATAACATCGGTTAATGGAAACGCCGTAATTTTGCAATAGTTTTTTATCGACATTTAGAGAAAAAAACGCGAAAGTTTTGTGCAAATCTGTAATGGAAACGCAACTAATGACACTCAAAACCAGTGTTACTCACATATGGAGCGAATCGAAAACAACCTCCTGTTATCCATCGCTGGAAAGCTTTTCTAAAATTAGTGCAAGTCCTAAAGCTCTTTCCTGATCATAACCCTTCATTTTCCAGTGATATTCTTATGAGTTTTTATTTTTTGTAATGTCTCTCGGACATCTCTCTTTCTACAGTCTTTCTTCAAATCTCCCTCTTGCTCATTCTCTCTCCTCCACCTTCTTACACCCCCTAATGCTGATTGGCTACACGTTTGTTGTTGTGTCTGGTTGTCGGTCTGTCAAAAGTCTGCCGGATGACGCAAGACTGACAAATGGATGGGATTTCTCAGTCCAGGTAACACAGAAAAAGAGTAAACAGAGTGCAAAAACTACAAAGCATGTTGGAAATCTGTGAAGCTACACTTTAAAAATAACTAGTCTAGCTGTTTTTAAGCTTTGAGGTGGACTAAAATGTGCAATAATGAAGTGCTTCAGAAAGTGTTAAGACACACTGTATGAAGGAAGAGAAAAGTGGACACTTTCTATGCTACTATATTCATGCAGTCCTTTATGAGACTTCAATTGTCACTGCATCACTGAGATAAAAACATTGTTTTATTCTTCTTCTTTTAAGAAAACCCTCTTAGACAACAAAGCCATCTGTTTTACTGCAGGGCCACAAAAATGCCAAAGTCAAAAGATCTTTAATTAACAGTGCAGATTATGTATAATGGCAAACTGACTGTCACATAAATAAGACAGTAACTAAATTATTACATTTATGCGCAAAAACCTCTGAATGGTGTACCCAAGCTTAGTACATGTCACGTTTTGATGTGTTCTGTTAATGTTTTGAGATCTTGTTTCCCCCTGTCTTTGTGGTTTTTGGTTTAGTCCTGTTAAGTTTTCCCGCTCCTCGTTTGTGTTTCAGTCTCATCACCTGTGTTCAGTTAATTATCCAATCATTTCCATGTGTATTTAAGCCCTGTGTTTTCCCTCAGTGTTTGTCGATCGTCGTCCATGTGTGGTTGTGTGTAAATCCTGATTTCCTGGAGTTTGGTTCTTGTTTCATTTTTGGAAGTTTCATTTTGTTTATTAAACCTTTTATATGGAAATTCCGTGTCCTCGTCTTCAGCACCTGCACAAACCCTGACAGAACGATCGACCTTAACAAAAAAATGGGTAGAAGGAGGAAAAAAGAGGTGAGCCCCTTCAAAAACCCAATCCTTTTCCAAGAGGAGCGCTCACTCGAGGAATACGCTGGTCTATACCTTGAGCTGTATGATGATGTGAGATGGGATGAGGAGGAGTTGAAAAAGAGTTTCTGGGGTGGACTAAGAGACCCTCTCGCCCAGATAATTTTGGTAAGGGACCTCAATCTATCCTTCCTGGAGTTTTTGGATCACACGCTGTGGGCCTGTGGATCCAGCTACCACTTGGAGGATCTCCCACTCCAGCCAGAGACCATCCAACCAGAGCCCGTCGCCAGCCCGCCAACGCCTGAGCCCATCACCTGCACGCCAACGCCTGAGCCCATCACCTGCACGCTCACACCTGAGCCCATCGTCTGCCCACCAGAGCCTGCACACCGCATCGGCCCTGCCGCCAGATCGGTCCCTGGACTTCCCCGGCTGATATCCGGTATGACTGATCCCCCACTGATGTCAGTGCGATTAGCCAGGAGGATGGCTGCCGAGGCTGGGGTTCACGTTAACCACATCCAGCCAGAGCCTGAGCCCGTCGCCTGCCCGCCAGAGCCTGAGCCCGTCGCCTGCCCGCCAGAGCCTGAGCCCGTCGCCTGCCCGCCAGAGCCTGAGCCCGTCGCCTGCCCGCCAGAGCCTGAGCCTGTCGCCTGCCCGCCAGAACCTGAGCCCAGCCCCAAGCTCCCCGAAATGCTGGTTCCGTCCAGTTCCGAGTCCCCTGATGTGCTGGTCCCGTCCAGTTCCGAGTCCCCTGATGTGCTGGCCCCGTCCAGTTCCGAGTCCCATGAAGCGGCAGAGCCAAAGCCAGAGCCCGTTGACCCAGAGCCAGAGCCCGTTGACCCAGCGCCAGAGCCAGAGCCCGTTGACCCAGCGCCAGAGCCAGAGCCCGTTGACCCAGCGCCAGAGCCAGAGCCCGTTGACCCAGCGCCAGACCCAGAGCCCGTTGACCCAGACCCAGAGCCCGTTGACCCAGACCCAGAACCCGTTGACCCAGCGCCCGTTGATGTCAAGTCAGTTCCCGATCATGAGCCTGTCCTCCCCAAGAAAATTTTGGGGGGGCGCCATACGCCTTCGCCGTGGCCGGCCGAAGATCCACGGAGGCCCGGAAAAATAACACCGCCATGGCCACCCGAAGGGTCCTCACCGCCATGGCCACCTGAAGGGTCTGTACCGCCATGGCCACCTGAAGGGTCTGCACCGCCATGGCCACCTGAAGGGTCTGCACCGCCATGGCCACCTGAAGGGTCTGCACCGCCATGGCCACCTGAAGGGTCTTCACCACCACGGCCACCTGAAGGGTCTTCACCGCCGTGGCCACCTGAAGAGCCAGCACCGCCTTGGACGCCCGAGGGTCCCACAGCTCCGCCCTGGACGCCCGAGGGTCCCACAGCTCCGCCCTGGACGCCCGAGGGTCCCACAGCTCCGCCCTGGACGCCCGAGGGTCCCACAGCTCCGCCTTGGCCACGCCCACAGCCTGCTCCACCATGGCCACGCCCACAGCCTACTCCACCGTGGCCACGCCCACAGCCTGCACCGTCGTGGCCACGCCCACAGCCTGCTCCGCCTTGGCCACGCCCACAGCCTGCTCCGCCTTGGCCACGCCCACAGCCTGCTCCGCCTTGGCCACGCCCACAGCCTGCACCGTCGTGGCCACGCCCACAGCCTGCACCGCCGTGGTCACGCCCACAGCCTGCTCCCGCCTGGAGGCTTCCTGGACCTGCACCATGCCCTCGTCAGCCTCCAGGGCGCCCACCCTCCCACCCCTTTGGATGTTATACGGCGCGAGGACGCGCCTTCGGGGAGGGGGGAGGTAGTGTCACGTTTTGATGTGTTCTGTTAATGTTTTGAGATCTTGTTTCCCCCTGTCTTTGTGGTTTTTGGTTTAGTCCTGTTAAGTTTTCCCGCTCCTCGTTTGTGTTTCAGTCTCATCACCTGTGTTCAGTTAATTATCCAATCATTTCCATGTGTATTTAAGCCCTGTGTTTTCCCTCAGTGTTTGTCGATCGTCGTCCATGTGTGGTTGTGTGTAAATCCTGATTTCCTGGAGTTTGGTTCTTGTTTCATTTTTGGAAGTTTCATTTTGTTTATTAAACCTTTTATATGGAAATTCCGTGTCCTCGTCTTCAGCACCTGCACAAACCCTGACAGTACACACACGCAAAAAGTGAAACAATATTTTATACTCAGTCTGTTGTTAATGCAGATTTATGAGGCACTTGGTAACTCGTCATATAATTTTAATAATGCATTTCTTTACTTCAGCAAAATAGTTCAACTAATGTAAGGCTAATTATACTATAATTAGTTATACATAAAGAGCATATCTCTGTCTAATTAGTAGATGCTCTCATGCATATTTATATAATCAAGCATGAGTGCATATAATAGCTTGAGATCTTACACGTAAAGAGCCAAAAAGTGTCAGTGAAGTCAAATGCTCTTACTTGCATTTTGTCAAGAGTCAGTTGCTTTATGATAGGACAACACTCGCTCATGACAATGCAGTCAACTTATACCAGTGAAATTTCATGAGTCTTGATGCCAACTTGTCCATGCTGAAACATGCAACATGGACAAATCGACAGCATCTATAACATACACATTATTACATATTGACAGCTATAGAAACAAGATATTTACAATCATTCATAACATACATATGTTGATGCATATTAGACATTTTAAGCTAAGCATTAAAAAAGACTGACGGCAGAAGGTCTGGACTCCATAGCAGCTTTCATTGGCCAATGACCGCCCAGAGGCTGTTTGACTGACATGTAAAGCAACCAATCACAGTTTGTTTTGATCCACGTCATGTTTAGGGGCGTGAAAATGTAACGTCAATGTTCCTTCAATAACAGTTGTGTAAAACTCTAAAGACATATTTTTGCCATCTGATAGAGCGCTTGGACCCGGAAGCGGCGACATCAGACTTAACTCAGACTGAGCACGCTGCGTCAGAGATGCGTCACTTTTCTCACAGCTGATTGGTCCAGTTCCAGTTTGATTTTGACGTGACAAAGTGGTGATAATTTTGTTAATTCAGACTAATTTGCCAATGTGGAACACGCACGAAAACCAGAGGCAAGTGAACCAATCATAGCCAATCATAACCAATTACATCCAATCAGAGCACGATGAAGGCATTGCATCCTCTCACGTGACTTTCCCCCATTCATTCTCAATTACCCCTGACTAAGCCCACCGCATGCTTTAGGGGGTCTGTTAAAACTCCATGGGCTCTGGGGAGGCAAGAGAGACGCTGCGTCCCGCTGTAGCTTTACCTGCTGGTGTCACTGTTGGACAGTGTTACTTTAGAAAAATGAGTGATTTATACACTTTTTAATGTCACATTTTATAATATTTGCATTAGTTTTGTGGTGTAATATGGATTATTTTCTCATCCTTTTATTTATTTATTTTTTTTTTTTTGAGGAGGCACTGCCTCCCTTGTCTCCTCGGAGGAAACGCCATATCCCAACCTCAATATCAGCAAATGTGAATCTGGCATGCAGAACATGCACACAATAATTACATTGGATCAAATGCTTTTATAATGTAAGTGAATAGGATACAATGTGGGACAAAAAAATTACCAGGTCAGAATCAGGTAAACACTTTTCCTTATATAGAGCAGTGTTTGCCAATCCTGTTCCTGGTGGCACACCAAAAGTACACTTTTACATCAACAGTACACAACTGTTCCTAATCAAACACGCCTGATTCAACTCATCAACTCGTTAGGAGACTCCAAAACATTAAATGGGTAAATCAGGCTGCTTTTATACTGTAAGTCTTAATGCACAGATCTGGGGTCTCATTTATAAAGCGTGCGTACACACAAAACGGGGCTGGAAACGTACGTACGCTAGTTTTCACGCAAAGGTTGTGATCTATAAAAACAAACTTGACGGGAGAATGTGCGCACCTTTAAGCAAACTTTAAGCCGTGCGTAAGCACGTTTTGGAGACGGAGCAGTTTGGCGACACCGATGGTGAGCTGGAGCAAAATGTCTTTTTGTTCACTTTTAGACCGAAAATCTAAAGAAAATTATACATACATTATACAGAAAGATAATACAAATAATTTCACCCACCAAGCCTATTACATGAAGCAAATATCCACCCCTTTTTAAATATCCGCGCCAGTGAGCGCGTTGGGCCGTTTAGTGAAACTGACGCAGCCTATCTAAAACCGTAAATCTTCATTATAATCATAAATACAATGTTCTGTGAAATATGCTCACAATTACAGTTTAAATAAATAAAATAATGATTTAAACTATGTTTTACTTCTGATATAAACATTTAGATTAAATATGCCATTCTGATTAATGGAGTTAGACACTTAAATTACATGAAATCATTACTGAGAAGTTACAACATTTTTTTATATTCAATAAATAGAAATATTTGTTGTGGATGCAATGCTTTCAAACGCTTTTCCTCTGGCATGCTGTGTTTTAATGTTTCATAGATAATTGCTTATGATAGTAGATGGTCTGAGAAAATAGTTTCTTGCAAATAATGCACAACCAGGTTAATCTGTTTTCATGCAAAATATAAATCAATTAAAAATACTATTTGGCCAGTGAAAAAGATTGAGAAAAACTTTCTCTGAAATGTATTTTACACTCTTTGATTTATTTATTCAAAAACAAGGCAAGGATGTAGGCTACTAAATTATTTTTTTATTAATGTAATGTGACGGCACATCCGTAATTCATTTTTTCCAAATGTCTTGTACCGTTAAACATGTTATCACGTGGATTAATAATCATATGCAAATGATATGCAGATGAGGATATGGATAGTAAAACTAGGCGTTGTAAGCTCCATATATGGTTATTTCGGGGTGGAGACGCATGTGCGCATAATCTTCTGCTGACTGGGATTTATAAAGTGAATTCTGCGCAGGTTCTGGCGTACGCACGGTTTTTTAAGTCAGAATATTTTATAAGTCAGAATATTTATTTGCGTACGCCATTTTTGGCTTTCGGACGCACGTACACTTTTAGTAAGGATTCTACGCACATTTTTATAAATGAGACCCCTGATCTTTTTACCACATCAGATTTTTTCCCCCTTTACATTCTCTTTAGACATGACGGGTATCCGATATCTGTGTTTACATTAATCCCCATCCAAAACTATTCTTTTGGTGAATGCTTTACTATGCGACATGGTTGACCCACGGGCCATTAAAATTATTTATATAATTCACACCTTTCACTATAACTATAAGCTCATTCTTAACGAATGCCCAACCCCACCCCACCCCACCACTAAACCTACCCTTAATGATGCAATAAGTTTCACCCCAACACCTCAGGAGCTGTTTACACGACACTTTTTATGCGTTTTGACCGTTAGTTTACACGACAACAACGTTTTGGGTGCCTGAAAATGCAAAGTTTTGACAACGGGTTTCAAAGTGCAAGTTTTAAAAAAAGGGTCTCCGTGTAAACAACAAAAACACGAATCTCTGAAGACGATGGCGTCATGCACATGTGTATTACGTGTTCAGTTTATAGTGTTTCATCACCATCTAATGGCTTGGCAGCAGAATACAAGGTTTTTAATCTGTTTCGAGGATCCGTCTGAATTGGGATCACATTGACAATTGTGTCATCTGTAAGCGGAAATCTCAAAAGGAAAAGCTTCTCCATTTTAAGCCTATCGGTGTCGTGTAAATGTACCCTGAGACTGCTGGTCTGGCGATGATGTCCTCAGGCTGCTGTGACACATGGATCTGTAGTTCTGCAGTTGGTTATTATTGGCCAGAATAGATAAGTTAAAAGCTGTCATGGATGTTTGCAGTGCAAAATCTGACTGAATGGACATAGAGCAGATCTACGGTTCGTTAGTTCTAGAATTCTCATGTAAAATAGCACGGTAAGATAAGATGTGAGTGTGAATTACCTGTCTGTACAGTGTTTCTATGTTATAGTGAAGCTATGAGTTTAATAACAAAAACAGCTAAGTTATCACCTCATTGCTGTGAAATTTTCTTTTTAGTAGAGACGCTGTTTTTATTTATAAAATTTACAGGACAGAGTTTGAAAACCAGTTTCTGTGAGTGCACAATTTCTATATAGTTTCTATATAAAAGGAGTTACACTTCTAGTTATGGTGCGAGGACAAACGCCCACCTCTGCTTCATAAAGTGACATTAAAAAGCTATATTTGTGGGCAAACATGTTACCCTCGCCTTGTGGTGACTTGGAATTCCAAGGGGAATCGGACATACGTGTTTAGATGCAGGACAGGTGTCCAGATATCGGATATGTATCTGATTTAAAACCACATTTGGGAGTGGTTCAGAACGGATGCGAAAATATTGAATCTTATGCATATTTTTGTGTCAACACTTATGTTGTCAGATGTGAGTAACATTTTATACCAGTGTAAACGGAGCCTCAGATAAGGAAAACATCCAAAATATGCACTGTTGGTGTGTCTCCAGAAACAGGGTTGGGAAACACTGATATATAGGAATATATATATATAGGAATATACAGATTTTAGACTTGCACCACACTCTTCTATTATAAAATCTTGCTGATAACCATAAGACTGCATTCTCACAAGCCCAAGGTGATATAGCCTCCTGACCACAAATGTCACGCAGCAAATTGCCAGTTTTTTTTTCCTGCTCATGTCTCTGACTTCTCTTTCAAGATGAAGGGTGCTGTTTCTCAATACTGCCTGTGAGAATTGCAGAAGTGATGTAAAACTCGGTAAAACACACAGTGGCGTGCGCTCGGATATGCTTCTATTCATGTAGCTTCAGGGTTTAAACCAAAGCATGCTTTGGACATCTGCCTCTCTAATTCTTCATTTAAACAATAGTACTTGTAAATTTACTACATAGATGAATGTCACATTTCACCCTTATTCAAAAAGAAAGGAAATGAGAAAGTATATTTTGCTTAAATAAAATGGATTAACAAATCATTTGTATTTGTATTTTGATTTTTCTTTAAACGAAATTTAAGCACTTTCATCCACCAGCTGAGCTCCCAACAATTCTTATTACTGTAATAAAAACAAAATGCATTCTTATAGATTGGTGCAGGGATGACGTCAGAATATGGGGTTTTGTAATGGGGGTTTTCGATTTATGTGTAAAATAAAGCCTGTGGTAAACATATCTTCACTATTCTTTGATGTTTTGTACTACATGCAAATTACACACATCCATAGCAAAAATGTGAATTTTGAAGCAGCTATGTTCATTTCTGAAAACATACGATTTTAATAAGTAACTAGATAATATAAATTTGGGGTGTGAGTGTGTGCAGTCTATGTTGTAGAACAAAACATTGAAATACCCTGTTTAGTAAATCTGGGCCATGTTCTCTAAAAACAAGTCTTATCAATGGTCAAACTTTATTTAAATGTATCCTTGTTGCAGTGTAAAATAAGTGCTCAAATAAGTGCTGGGTAATATTAATTAACAACAAGTACTTACTAAAGGTTTGGTTTAAGGTTATTAAGGCTACTTGTAATTGTGCTTGATTTACTGGTTATACTGTAGTAAATACGTGTAACATATGTAACAAGGATGCATTAAAATAAAGTGTTACTCAGTTTTGCTCCTAAAGTAAATCTATCTTGTTGTAAGGATGTTTAGATCGTTTTATTGGAGATCAGAATGAAGTTACTACTACGGGTTTGCAGCAGAGGCCATATCTAAATCTGTAGAAAAGTCCAAATGATTTATGTCTGTAATCAGATAAACCAGAAGTTTGTCAGTTTCTATATACCAAATTTGCCTTGTATAATTAATAAAATATTTGTTTTACTACACAATTTCTCTAAATATAATTAAAACAATACTAAATTGTACATAAAAGGATAGTACGCACCATGGCACCAAAAAGGCACCATTTGTATGCAGGACAGGTGGGAAATGTCCAAAACATTGAATATTGTCTCCAATAAAAAAAAGTGAAAACCACTGAGAAAAACAGTTGACAAGTTTAAACAGATCCAATGAAAGAGCACAGTACACCCACTGCTGCACACAGATGATACTGAGAACTGATGCTGAGAATGTCCTAATATGTAAACCTTAACAAATGCAACTTCCACATGCATAATTCTATGACCTTAATAACCCAGCACTTATATTAAATCTGAGTGTGATTTATCAGGTTGACATAACTTCACATACATGCTGCTTTAATTGTCTTCGTAAGAGCCTTGGAGTAAGACAAATGAGATTGGCCTCCACAAGTATCCATCACCTTGAGGTGCAGTGAAATGTTACAAAGGGACAATTTAAATATTATGTCTAGCACATGCTAAATGTGTTCGAGGTACAGCATTACAAACAGCAGAATAAATTGGCAAATCATTCGGAAATAAATTAGTTATGAGAGAGAGAGAGAAGAGACTTGTTTGAGAGAATGTTTGCCACAACATTATCCCATTTTAATCTATTTAAAAATGCCCTTGATGTGGATTGAGCCAACATACACATTACAGGTAATCTCTTATGCACACATGCATCTTTTTTCCCTAAAACCGTGTGTCATCTCCATGGGCACACAGTATGGTTTATTTTAGAGACAGTGTAAATACTGCCATGACTTCAACAGATGCCAAACATTTGGGTCAAAGTCCTCTTCGTGTAAATGTCATTTGACTGTACAGGTCTGTTCACTAGAGCTCATATGGGATCAATCTGATAATCCCATATTATTATCTAAACAAAATTAAGGCTTTGCCTAGTATTTATCACAAATTAACAATTGTGTCAGGGTCAGAGTATGTTTCTGTTCCCTTTTAGTCGCTGTGGCAGTGGTAGGTTACGAGGCTATCCCTCAAGTGGAGTGTTCTGTCGCGGTACACCTGTGCCCGGCGGCCGCTTCCTCTTGGACAGGGGATCCTCGTCTCACTTCTCAGGCCTGTGAGTTCTCGTCCGTTCTTACGGGCCAAGCTTACAAAGCCTATGGGCAAGCCGCTTCCTCTTTGCATGCCATGCCATTGCTCCAGGCCAAGGCACTCATGGATATGCACTAGGTTAGCCTAGACCGTGCGTTCATGAGTGCGCACCGCACACCACATTCTCCCACACCGCAACCGACTTGGCCCTCCGGGGCACGAGCTTTACGGCTTGCGCGATCGTTCTAGCGATGTTTAGCCTGGTGGTCCAGGAGTGCCATCGTTGGCTCAGCCTGGATGATATGGCGGATGCGTACAAGGTTCGGTTCCTGGACCAATTTCTCAGGTTGGGCTCTTCGGCAACACAGGTAGAGAACAGTTCTCTGCCGCCCAAACGCAGACGGAGGCCATCCGGCACATCCTCCGCCTGCTCGTCGTCGAGGGCATCCCCCTGCCACCGCTTCCGCTGGGAGCCAGTGGTGTTCTTCTCACCAAGAGGGTGTTTGATCGGTTCCGTGCCTCTATTGCCACACATCACAATGCAGTGGATGGGAGATCGGTGGGAAAGCACGACCTGATCGTCAGGTTCCTGAGGGGAGTGAGGAGACTGAATCCGCCTCTATACCCTCTTGGGACTTATCTCTGGTGCTGACCGCACAGCAGAGACCTCCCTTTGAGTCACTGCAGGCAGCTGAGTTAAAAAAAAAAAAAAAACTGTCTTTAAAAACAGTTCTCCTGCTTTGGCCTCCATCAAGAGAGTAGGGGAGTAGGCGAATTGGGACGCAGCACATAAATAGTCACCTGAAATAAAAGTCAAACTTGTTCCCTTGAGATACAACCTGAGACATTCTCTTTCAAGGATGTTGATGCTATGTTAATACCCACGTCACCAAACTGAAAAATGCCAGACCAGGGTTGTGAAGTATGCACACGCACAGACCCTGTGGTAAACTGAGTTGATTAACCCCAAATGACTTAAGAACCTGGGGTTGATAACATGTCCAAACTGTAAAACCTCATGAATGTGCGTGAAGTGGATCAGTCTGTGGTACCCTTTGAAAGCAAGAGAGCAAACTGCATGCATAATAGGCAATATAAATTAAATCAGTAATCCAATGTGTTAATGCTGCTTAATGGGAGCAGAACCTTTGCAGATTTATGCCACAATCCTGAACTGTTAATATAAATCTTAAGTGCCCTGACTGGACATACTAAGTGTTGCTCTCCTGCTCTGGCAAGTCAATTGGCAGAGGCAAGAGAGCTTGAAGAATGACCAAATGGGCAGTTAAGAAAGGCCTCTTCAGAGCGCAATTCGGCCTCAAATGCAATATGACTTTGACCAGCCCTGGGGCAAAATCTAAACAGGATAAGGCACGTGAAAGGGCCTGCAAGTCTACTACTTTCTTGGGCGAAGTAATCACCAATAACAGAGCCACCTTGAGAGTCACAAACTTCTCTGAGGCTGACTCCATGGGCTCAAAAGGAACATCTGATAAGATATAGATAAGACTATATCTTATCAGATAGTCTTACTGAAGATAAGACTTCCATGACTATAGCCAAATACCACGTATCCAAAAGAAAAGTGTAGCAGGGGACAGTCGTGCTGAAATATGTCCTTGCAGGAACCAGCAGCCATATAACCCTGTAGCCCAAGACTGGTTGCCCACTGAAGCTAAGCAGGGTTAAGCCTGGTCAGTACCTGGATGGGAGACCTCCTGGGAAAACTAGGTTGCCACTGGACAAGGTGTAAGTAAGGCCATCAGGGGGTGCTCAGCCTGTGGTCTGTGTGGGACCTAACACCCCAGTATAGTGATGGGGACACTATACTGTAACAAGAACTGTCCTTCGGAAGAGACGTTAAACCGAGGTCCTGACTCTCTGTGGTCATTAAAAGTCCCATGGCACTTCTTCTAAGAGTAGGGGTGAGACCCCAGTGTCTTGGCCAAATTCCCTCCATTGGCCCTTATCAATCATCCCCATCCACTGAATTGGCTCGATTACTCTCTCTCCTCTCCGCCTTTAGCTGGTGTGTGGTGAGTGCACTGGCGCCGTTGTTCTGTGGCTGCTGTCGCATCATCCAAGTGGATGCTGCACAGTGCACACTGGTGGTAGTTGAGGAGAGATTCCCTGGTAGGATTGTAAAGCACTTTGGGTGTACAGTAGTAGTATATAGTAAAGCACTATATAAATGCCTCTTTTCATTTAATTTTAATTTCAACTCAAGCACTGGACTGGCAGTGGACTGTGTCAATATGGAGCTGAGCACACCACGATACAAAGAGATGCCACTTCAGGGCATAACGTTTCCTCATGGAGAGAACTCTAACATTTAGGATGGCCTTAACAACCTCAGTTGAGAGACTGGAATCTGTGAGTTGGTACCCTATAGGGGTCAATCATTGGAGAATGATGGGTCAATCAGTGGAGAATTACACACTGCACCTGAGTCTGAAGGATTGTCGTTCCTGCTCGGAATCTCCCATGGAGAGCCTTTCAGGAAAGATACTAAGAAAACAAGACTCAGGCCGGCCAAAACGGAGCCACTAGCAACAGGCAAACTCTGTCCCGGTGAACCCTCGATAGAACAGAGCAGAGCTCTGTTAAAATGTGTACAGACGCAACCTCTGCTACATCTACAGCATGGCATCCAGCTCTAACCGAGCTAGAAATGTATGGGTGAAGGGAACAGTGGGAACAGTGGGGTCGACTTTGCTGAAGCAAACAGGTCCACTTCTGCTTTGTCATACCTCTGCCAACTAACTCCACCATTACCAGGCCTCAATTCCCTGCCTCAACAGGATTTCCACTTCCACTCCCACATTCTAATACCCTGAAATAAAGACTGCCTTCAGTGATAGCAGTCTGTTCTCAGCTCAGAGCATCATCTGCTGTACCAACCTGAACACAACCCATTCTGATGATTTATACATGAGACTTTGGATGAGTTGACCATCCAGACCAACACATGGCAGCCCCCATAAATACAGCCTTCCTCTCTAGGTAGTTCATGCATAACAATTGGGGTCTCTTACACATAGAAAGGGTACAAAGACATCTGCGCATAACTCTTATTGTTTTCAAAGGGTTGCCTCATGGGTGAAACCCACTGCTATTGACCCACAACTGGAATGGTCAAAAGTGCTGCAGATTCATTGGTATCACATTGGGAGTGGCTGCCATAAGACCCAGCAGCCTCTGAAATTGGCTGATAGGAATATCCTGACATAGCCTGAGTACTTTCATGGCTGTAAGAATGGACTCGACCTGACCCGAGCAGGTAACAAATGTGCCTGTATCGATGTTACGTCCAACACCAACCTCACACCAGTCTTGGAGAGAGCATGCTTTTCTTACTGATTAACCTCAAACCTAAACACTTTAAGTGGACAAGAATGAGATTAATTTCAAAACGCTATTTTTTTAGACTGAGCTAGAATCAGACAATTGTCAATGTAGTTCAGTACATAGATGCCCTGAATTTGCAATGGAGTCAGGTCAGCAACGTGCAGTGCCATCAGTCTTGACTAGGGGGGACACAGGCAGCCACACTGACCTTTTTCTCCTCCCTACTCCTGTAGAAGCCACCGGCTTCTGGAACAGGGAAGGGAAAAAACTGTCATGATCTGTTTTTTAGCCACCTGAAACCTATCGACAACAGAGTTGACTGCGTAATAGTCCAGTTGACACCGAATAGTCCAGACGGTGAATTTGGGTGTCCGACAAGAAAGCTTTTTCCTTTTTCTTAATTCCGGAGAGGTATAGCCACAGCCGCCTTTCCATGGCGACCATTGTAGCCATTGAACGATGGCACAGGCTGTGTCCCTCACCAGTGTTCAGATGTTTTAACAGGTCAGCCTAGTACACCTGCAAAACCGCCATCATGTGCAGTGATGGATCAGCCTGACCTGCAGGTTCATATGCCTTATCTACCAGGCCAGATTTAATTTTAAAGGGCCTGGATCTCGAGAGCTGATCAAGCATGCTCTGCTCCCAAACAAATCACACACAAATCATGAACATCATCACTCATAAGATAGTGAGGGCATGGCAGTACACATTGCTTATACTCTTTTCTAGATGCCATATTTCACTCATTCAATACAATACAGATTAGACAAGCAATATCCTCCACACAGACACAGACACGCGGTTTCCTTATAACAAAGAAGCCGATGACATTTATCTTGACATTTATCTTGACATTCCGTCACCTGACCTTGAACAAAAATTGCCTAGTTTCCACACATGCTTAAGACACACTCAAGTAAAAGCGTTAACATTGCGTCAATGTCATGACACAGAGTTAAGTTCCCTCAAAAAGGAACTGGTAATCATAAAGATTCACTGAGGAATCGAAACCCATTAGGATAGAAATTTCTGTGATGGCAGTAATGTATTTTTAACATTTATTTTTACCACATTGTAAGTGAAGGTAACTTTCTCATCATGTTCACCTTTATAATTGACATTTTAGCCAGCTTCCATTTACTGCAGGCCTCTTATCCTTCCTAAAGAGCTAACTAAATAAATGGAGAGATTCCCATCATGGACTGTTCAGAACAGTCATTGTAGTAGCAGTGTCAGATATGATCCTCATCTTAATTAATTTGTTCCTTTAATTATACACATGATGTTGTAATTGTATCATTTATATATATATATATATATATATATATATATATATATATATATATATATATATATATATATATATATATATATATATATATATATATATTATTTATTTATTTATTTATTATATATATATATATATATATATATATATATATATATATATATATATATATATATATATATATATATATATATCAGTGGTGGGCCGTCAGGGCCAGCAAGGCCTTCTCTGCTGGCCTAAACACTTATCAGAATCACTGACTTGCACTTTAATATATTTTTTCCATGAATGAGTATTAAATTATTCTCAATAGTTCGTTCTCATAATGTCATAGCTTTTCTCTTGGTTACGCTGCTTCAGTAGTGTGTTTTTATGTTAGAGCTTTTATCCAATCATATTTCAGCCATCATGCGTTGCCGGGTCAAATAAATCTGCCTGGAGGCCTTCAGAATCGACAGTGCGGGCGTCTGTAACTTAAAATGAATGGCAATGAAACTGTTGCTTTAACCAATCAGATAAGCAGTCAGATTTAATCAGCCAATCAGATTTCGCTTTGACTGCAGCGGGGCCATCTAGCAGGCGTACAATAACGTCTGCATTTTCACGTTCTTTGATTGGATGCTCAGAGCGCGTACTATTACTGGTAGTATCCGCATCTGTAGCAAACTGCGTAAACTAAAATATATTCCTGTAGATTTAATAGTTTTTCAACCCACAAATTAATGTTTCTTTCCCTCCTCGACCCCCAGCAGGTTCAAACCAACCGGAAAAATCCCTTATTCAGCCTGAGTTTAACGTCACTGAACACTGCTCGATCTCTCCGGGTAAAAACAGAACTGACTAATTTAAGTTATGCCACGAATGATTTTGAAGGCAAAAGTCCCGCTGATCTCATTGATTTCGTTCAAAACTCTCTGTGAGAGCATGGGACAGCTGTACACATCGGCATGTGTGTGTGTGTGTGTGTGTGTGTGTGTGAGAGAGCATGATGGGGCAGCTGTACACATCGTCATGTTTTGCGGTGACTGTGTCCACTGCTTCTGTCGTGCAGACACTAATAAAGCGAAGTAGGCCTACTTCTAGAAATATGACGGGACAGACCTTTTTACAGTCTATGGGACAGACATTCCAACATTGTTGGAAATGAAACGCAGTTAGATAACCTGACTGAAGTCTTATTGAGGAAAGAAATAAGGATGGATTTTGTGTAAAAAATAATCAGTAGTTTTGATGAGTATAATGCTTTTTCCCCCGAGGTGAATATGATTTTCTTCCTAATTTTTATTTTAAATTTATGATCGAAACTCAATTTTTTTCAAACATTCATACTTTTGTAACGTCTGAATAGGGACTTGTAACCCTTGAACGACAAGATAAGGGAGGCTCCGTTTCTGAATTTATAATCGGATTCGGGATGCAAGAACAACTGTACACAAACGCACCAGCCGAACTCACATGCTCGTTTCTCTCTACCGGCTTTTCCCGAACTCATCGCATTAACCCTATAACTGCCGGTGAAAAATAAAAACAACAATTATAGAGAGTTTTTGCGCTGCTACACTATTAAAAGTTATTAATTCAGGTAGGACAGAAGGCCTAGGTGTGAAATGCACGGCCCGCCACTGATATATATATATATATATATAATGTCTTGTCTATTTCAATCAGTTTGATGATGCACAGATTGTCACGTTTCTGTATGTTTAAGCTATGTTTTGTGATCTTGGTTTCCCCTGTCTTTGTGGTTTTTGGTTTAGCCCTGTTAAGTTTTCCCGCTCCTCGTTTGTGTTCAGTTTCATCACCTGTGTTCAGTTAATTATCCAATCATTCCAAGTGTATTTAAGCCCTGTGTTTTCTCCCTGTGTTTGTCGATCGTCGTCTTTAAATGGTTGTGTGTTTCCTGATTTCCTGGAGTTTTGTTCCTGTTTGAGTTTGGAAAGTTTTCATTTTGGAAATTAAAAACTATTATATTGAAAATTCCGTGTCCTCGTCTTCAGCACCTGCACAAACCCTGACAGAACGATCGACCTTTAAATATGGGCCGAAGAAGGAAGAAGAGAGAGGTGAGCCCATTTGAAATCCCAATCCTCTTTCAAGAGGAGCTCTCTCTTGAAGAGTACGCGGGGCTCTATTTAAACATTTATAATGATGGGTCGATGGAGGAAGAGGAATTGACAAAAAGTTTCTGGGGTGGACTGAAGGACCCATTGGCCCAGATAATTCTAGTCAAGGACCTCCATCTATCCTTCCTGGAGTTCGTGGATCACACGTTGTGGGCGTGTGGATCAAACTACCTGGTAGAAGATCTACCACTCCAGCCTGCTCCAAGCCCGCCAACGCCTGAGCCCATCACCTGCACGGCGGCCCCTGAGCCAGAGACCGTCCAGCCAGAGACCGTCCAGCCAGAGACCGTCCAGCCAGAGACAGTCGCCTGCCCGCCAGAGCCTGAGCCCGTCGCCTGCCCGCCAGAGCCTGAGCCCGTCGCCTGCCCGCCAGAGCCTGAGCCCGTCGCCTGCCCGCCAGAGCCTGAGCCCGTCGCCTGCCCGCCAGAGCCTGAGCCCGTCGCCTGCCCGCCAGAGCCTGAGCCCGTCGCCTGCCCGCCAGAGCCTGAGCCCGTCGCCTGCCCGCCAGAGCCTGAGCCCGTCGCCTGCCCGTCAGCGCCTGAGCCCGTCGCCTGCCCACCAGAGACTGAGCACACCGCACGAGAGTCCACACAAGAGGACACAGCGCTGATTGTGGTGTCTACTGCTCTTCTGTGTGTGTGGGCAGCACACTCGAATATGGTTCATGAATCCAGTTCCGAGTCCCATGACATGCTGGCCCTGTCCAGTTCCGAGTCCCATGATGTGCTGGCCCCGTCCAGTTCCGAGTCCCATGATGTGCTGGTCCCATCCAGTACCGAGTCCCATGATGTGCTGGTCCCGTCCAGTGCCGAGTCCCATGATGTGCTGGTCCCGTCCGGTTCCGATTCCCATGATGTGCTGGCCCAGTCCAGTTCCGAGTCCAATGATGTGCCAGAGCCCGTTGACCCAGAGCCCGTTGACCCAGCGCCAGCGTTAGAGCCCGTTGGCCCAGAGCCAGAGCCAGAGCCAGAGCCCATTGACCCAGCGCCAGAACCAGAGCCCGTTGACCCAGCGCCAGACCCAGAGCCCGTTGACCCAGACCCAGAGCCCGTTGACCCAGACCCAGAGCCCGTTGACCCAGAACCCGTTGACCCAGCGCCCGTTGATGTCAAGTCAGTTCCCGATCATGAGCCTGTCCTCCCCAAGAAAATTTTGGGGGGGCGCCATACGCCTTCGCCGTGGCCGGCCAAAGATCCACGGAGGCCCGAAAAGATAACACCGCCATGGCCACCTGAAGGGTCCTCACCAACATGGCCACCTGAAGGGTCTTCACCACCACGGCCACCTGAAGGGTCTTCACCGCCCTGGCCACCTGAAGGGTCTTCACCGCCCTGGCCACCTGAAGGGTCTTCACCGCCCTGGCCACCTGAAGGGTCTTCACCGCCCTGGCCACCTGAAGGGTCTTCACCGCCCTGGCCACCTGAAGGGTCTTCACCGCCCTGGCCACCTGAAGGGTCTTCACCGCCCTGGCCACCTGAAGGGTCTTCACCGCCGTGGCCACCTGAAGGGTCTTCACCGCCCTGGACGCCCGAGGGTCCCACAGCTCCGCCCTGGACGCCCGAGGGTCCCACAGCTCCGCCCTGGACGCCCGAGGGTCCCACAGCTCCGCCCTGGACGCCCGAGGGTCCCACAGCTCCGCCTTGCACGCCCGAGGGTCCCACAGCTCCGCCTTGGTCACGACCACAGCCTGCTCCGCCTTGGTCACGCCCACAGCCTGCTCCGCCTTGGTCACGCCCGCAGCCTGCTCCGCCCTGGAGGCTTCCTGGACCTGCTCCATGCCCTCATCAGCCTCCAGGGCGCCCACCCTCCCACCCCTTTGGATGTTATACGGCGCGAGGTCGCGCCTTCGGGAAGGGGGGAGGTAGTGTCACGTTTCTGTATGTTTAAGCTATGTTTTGTGATCTTGGTTTCCCCTGTCTTTGTGGTTTTTGGTTTAGCCCTGTTAAGTTTTCCCGCTCCTCGTTTGTGTTCAGTTTCATCACCTGTGTTCAGTTAATTATCCAATCATTCCAAGTGTATTTAAGCCCTGTGTTTTCTCCCTGTGTTTGTCGATCGTCGTCTTTAAATGGTTGTGTTTCCTGATTTCCTGGAGTTTTGTTCCTGTTTGAGTTTGGAAAGTTTTCATTTTGGAAATTAAAAACTATTATATTGAAAATTCCGTGTCCTCGTCTTCAGCACCTGCACAAACCCTGACACAGATCTAGAGCACATAACCATTAAATAATATTGTTGTAGATGCATTGATTTACTCGGAAAATCAAAAGCATCTGCTGTGTGTATTCTGTCATGGGGATTATGATGCTTTGGCAAATATTAAATAAAAGATTTGTAATGTTTTAAATAAATTGCTATTATGTGATGAATAGATGCTTTTAAATTGTTACCTGAGCCCATAAAGCACAGTGCCATCTGGATGAAGACGGATCATTCTGTTCTTCACTGTTACACCATGTACAAAAGACTTCTTGTCATTCAGGAAGTATGTATCCGGCACCCACAGCTGATCAGCTACCCTGTTATCCAGCGTCAGGTTAAGAGGAATCTCAGAATAGGACAGGCGTTTGTCTCGCCAGGCTTGCTGGAAATACATAGTCAATGTGTAGTCCTGAAAAAACAAACCATAAAAACAGAGAAGATTACTGAATTACCAGGTCTAAAGACATTATAAGACAGTCAAGGAAAGAAGGAGATATTTTAAGGAATATTTTTAAATATTTTTAATATTACATGACTGACTTTAAAATTTGATGATGTAACGTTAAAAGCAAGAGTGCACACCAGGTTAAAAATGAGTGTTAAGACACTGGAGACTAGTACAGGTATAATGACAGAGAGCACACTGGGACTCTACTGAACAAAAATTAACCATTTCAATCATTCTTTAAAGGCATTGTTCACCTAAAAAAACCCTCGTTTCAAACCTGCATGCTGATTTGGACTATCAAAAAACTCACTGACCTTTAAAACAGCAATGACACTTTTTTGCATAGGCATTTCAAAATGCAAAGCATTCATCAGTAAGCTTCCAACGTACATGAAAAAGTACAAAGCAGGTGACAGAATATGGGAGACTGGGAATGGTTGTATCATATTTTGCTTTTAATGTTTGTAACTGTGTTTTTTAACTATTTATTTTAAACTGTGATATGTTTTCTTAGTTGTTTCTGAAATTCAAATCAAAACAAGATGTGAAATGTATAATTTGTTTGCCAAATTTAAGCAACTAACAATGATGAATAAAAAAATAAAAAAAGGGAATATATAGGGACAGAATTTGTGAATGTCTTCATAGCATGTATTAGTTTCAGGACAAATATTATTTAAAAGGTGAGCAACTATTTAAATGTTCTTTATTAAATGACAGAGGCACTCATGCACTTTTACCCCAAACTCTTTCATCTTTAAAACTGAAGTGTTGCACTGGAATTTGGCTTATGTTAATAGTACAGTCCAACTTCATTGATTTGATTGGCCACCTCAATCATTTTTGACATTGACGAATGCTGCTAGACCCGCTTAGAAATGTAACTTTTTCCAACTTCATCCTAACAACAGTGCGATACATAATGGAGTGTAGGGGGGACTTGTCACCCTCAGTGGTGGGCATGGCCCTAGTTTGTACACAACAGTATTACTGCTGTGTAGCAGAACTCGAAGTGTGTTTAGGGTCCAGGAACCCCACTGGTTTACCCTAAAATATTTGTAATTAGTTCCTAATTAGTTCTTAATTAAAACCCAATAGGCAAATATTGCTTCTGTTTAACCACCAAGTAGACATGTTTAACCACCAAGTAGACTGTTTGGGTTTAATTTTAAAGACATAGTAGGTAAGTACATTATAAGATATATAAATAAATGATAAGTCTCAAACTTTTGCTAAAGCGTTTAGCATTAAAAGAGACTCTGGAAAATATGTCTGAGGCATGTGGTGCTAAATGCCAGTCCAATGTACCTCAAAGGTGATGATGACATTTTTCTGTTTACACGCTGATAAACCCCAATCTCAGATTTGCTCTCTTGCTGCAAAGCTTATTATGAAATACCATGCAACACCAGGCAGGCTTTCATGGTGTTCTCTTAGCATTATTAAATGGAGTTTCTGGAAAGTTTTAAAAGATATTGAGATTTAGAGAGTATGCTTTGTATGATCAGCAAGACTTTGTAAGGTTCTAATCTTCTCCTCATAGTACTTTTATAAGGCCAGGTACTGGGATACTGAAGAGAGCTGTCATCTATTAGTATACCTGTAATCTATTTACACTGGCTTGAAATTTGAGTGTGTCTTATAGTCTGGGGAAACTATATACACCCTGTGAGCCACCAGAAACACTACAATGAGGCAGCAAACAACATAAAAATAGCTGTCACCATTGCTATCCTACATTTTCTCAGTGGAGGTGGCTGTCAAATGCTTGGAGCTAATGAGCATCATGGTGTACAGTAAGCTAGTGTGGGTGGGGATGGATGATGTTTCTGTTGTGTTTCTGTCGGAAAGGAAGGAACCATGTGAGTAACATGCTCTGGAAAGAGGATTTGGGAAGTGTCTTCTGAAGAATCATGGGACAGCACCTGTTATTCAACCTCTTTAGAGAGTTGACATCATCTTCAGAGTTCATATGGATTTTGTGCAATGGGTGACCACCACTCAAGAGATAATTAAATGGAGAGGGTCACCACATGAGTGCAACAATTACTAGACACAATTAGAGCTGTCTGACGTCCAGTCTCATTAAGTTGTTGAGTTTAAATTTAGGAGATGCAGCAAATGCATTACCAAGGGCGATATTTCAGTTTGTACGCTTTAACATTTCCTGAAAACTATTAGCATCAGATTTTTTTATTAGGTTAACTTTAAGTTCCATTTCATTTATAGTAGTTCTTTCTTATTTAGATGTTTTGTCCCGTATAAGGGTCCCGTAAATGTAACACTGTTCCAAAAATTAAGTTATATCCTTATGAAAAAGAAGATTATTAAAGTGTGCTATTAGTAGGCCATACTTCTCTTAAACTAAAAATAAGAAAGTATACTTTCAGTCTACGTTTTATGTACTTCTCAGAAATATACTTAAAATTGCACTAAATTATACTTGTTGAATTATATTGACAGAAAGGTCTAAGTATGTTTGAACTATACATACTCATTCTTTTGATCGAGATATACTTAAAAGTATAATTAATATTCTAATTATACTTGGCATACAGTGTACATGCAGTCTTAAACTTACATTGTTTGATTATATATGTTCCTAATTCTGAGTATCTTATCCTAAATCTGAAGATTTTCCTAGCTGTTTGTTTAAAATTTTGATTTTAAAAAAATTTTTTTTATAAAACTTACCCACATTCAAGTGTTGATAAAAAAAGCTGCATGAAGCTAGAATAAAATGTTTTTTTTTAAAATGGAAAGAGTAAAAGTACAGGTATATTTACAAACATACAAAGTCAGCGCTCTATTCTAACGTTACAATGGTAAAGTTAAATAACCTAAATATAGTTATGAAACTTCACTTAGCCCTGAGCCAAAACGATTGGCCAGGGAACAAATTATAAATTCACGAAACCAAAGATCGCCTGTTAGGTCTACACAAGACGAATTGTATCTCGTGTTTAACCACTACAGAGACGTCAGCGGCAAACGTCAGAACGACTAGCCGAGGAAAGGCTGTTCCATGAGTGCCGAGCGCCCGGTGATCGCCTGGAAACGATCTCACAACCTGGATCAAATTTTCATACATTTTTATAAATAAACCACAGATTTGAGCCTAAAACAACTACATTCTCACCTGAAAAACTCTTAAAACTACATTTCGTGACACACAGTAGTACACAGTTTAATATACTCAACTGTATATTAAAAAATGGCGCTTCTTATGATGTCAATCCCCTTGTAGCACGAGCAAGTGGCGATTCTCTGTCAACCAATCAACGTTCTGCAGTGAGTCTAGTTCCACCATTTTGGTGCCATTCACAACTTTTGACAGTGGAAACCGAAATAATTGTGTGAAGTATTGTACTGTACTGTACCGTAACCGCTCTCAGAACCAGCTGACCTGAGGGGACTTTTTTCAGGGTTCAGTTCTTGTGTTTGTAATGCTTTAAAATATAACAAATCTGTGGGACTCGAGTTTAGATGCATCCAGAATTTAAGGGGACTTTTTTGCATATTAATCAATAGAAATCGGCCTACATGCATTATTGGGTGTTTTCCTTTGTAGTTTTAGAATGAAAGCAGGGCAGGCTGAACTCTGCAAATGCCTTTTTTATCCTTTCCTCCCATCAACATTTGAAGTAGCTTCTCTATTTCATGGCAGTGCTCTGTGAATTGAAGGGGCCAGAATATAAAAGCCACTGGAAGCTCAGAGCGGCTGTGATGTAAATGACTGTTATTCTCGCTTCTGTCACACTGTGTCTTTTCTCTGAGGGAGGTTTTTTTGATTATTTGTGTGCATTGACCAGGGGAAGAAATGATAGCATCTTGATGACTTCTGAGAAAAGTGTGAAGCCTCTAATCTTCTCTGCTAAGTTTTTTCCCCCCTTTTTGTTCCCAAGGCTTCTCTTTATTAAACATCAGTAGCAGCAGAATCAGTTTGCTAAGTGCTAAGTCTGTGCTAAGAGAAAAATCTTCTTTCTGTTTCCACATAAAGGTCCAGAAATGTGTCATTTCTTCATCAGGTGTTTTATGTCCTTTGTTAATGTGATGTCAATTATATCGCTGTTATGCCATCAGCCACCAGCATTGCTGATCATGGTTTAGAGTATCAATATATCCCTTTCTAAAGAACACAAGAACGCACAGTAATCTCAGACAACTTAATACAGATATTGTTAGAAGATCTGACACATCATCTCACATGTATAAAGCGAGGTATGAATAAAGAACCCTGGTTCTTTGAATAAGTACAGCGTTTACTCAGGAAACACTAAATATATAAAGGCTAATGTTTTATGTATTTGAGGAGCGAAGAAGAGTGTCTAAGTCTAGCATTTGTCCTCGAGTCATAGCCAGTACTGTCTGAAATAGCCTGTGTGAAGAACTTCATCTTTTATAACAAGAAATTTTGGCCAAATGACAGAACAAGCTAAGAGCCCACAGAGCTAAAGTAAACTTAATAAGTTGATGAAAACGCAATGCGATGCACTTACTGCCACAGATGCAGCCTTTCTAATGATGGACAAAACAAGTATTTCTGAAAATTCTCTGATCACCAACCTCGTAACTCCATTTGAGCTTGATTTTGGAAAATGTTTAATATCCCTGTCCCCTTAAATTAAACTCATGGGGAAAAAAAGACCAGATGTTCACACACCAGCTGAGATTTACCCTAGATATTTTTGAAGACACAGTAGCATAATCGAATGGAGCATCACACTCAAAATGCATACAATCAGAGCTGTATCAGCACTAGAAGAGGGAAGGAATATAAACTAGATCTCTGTGCAGTTCTGTGGAGTGTGTCCCTGTAGATAAAGATGTAGCTGGCCGCCACATGATTTAGACACTCTTTGAGCAGATTGTACACTCTATGCCTTGGCTCTATAATGAAATGCCATATGTTTCCCCTGTGCATTTCACAAATGTTATGTCTCTGAAGTGAGAAAAAAGACATACAAAGCCATTGTGATGTGTAAGGCTGATCAGCTGTGTTTTTGATGCATATTTCATGCAAATAAAATCTAAATTTCTCTATTGGGCGGGAGGAATTGGGGGTTGGATCTCACTAAAATGAGATTAATTAATGATCTCATTTTAGTTAAATTGTGGACATAATTTACTTACTTGCTCTCTCGAGTTTAAATCATGACCTTTTTAATCAATTTGTGCCCTCAATTTTATGAATCCAGCCTCATTTGTTTTACTGTGTGTGGTATTATTAGACATCTATGTTTTATGTTAGGTTCGCAATGAGTTATACAGACATTCTCAATGCTTTGGATTGCATATAAGCATTTTAAGTGAGAGCCATTTTGGATTGAACATTAAGGACAGAGGGCCCTATCTTGCACCCAGCGCACGGTCTGAAACGCAAGTGTCAAAGCGCAAAGCGCAAGTAACTTTGTGGGCAGATCCCGGCGCTGTTGCTATTTTCCCGGCAGGATAAATGCCTCTTGCGCCTGGCGCAACTCTAAAAGAGGTTGGTCTGAAGTAGCTTCATTATTCATAGGTGTGGTTTGGGCGTAACGTGAAATAAACCAATCAGAGCGTCATCCAACATACCCTTTAAGAGCAGGAGCGCATGTCGCATGGCGGATTGTTATTATTATGGCGCATTTACCCGGCGCGCTTCAGAATCGGTTCACAGCCGAGGAGATCGATGTTCTCGTCAGGGCCGTAAAATAAAGAGAATTGACATTGGGGATGGGACAAACCCACCCAAATCAATAGAAAAAAATATGAGAAAGCTCAACTTAACTGGTAAGTTAAAGAGTAAGGTTTTTAATGTACTTACATTATGGTAAAGGTGATTTCGCAGTCTTCCGATTTTTTTTCTGTAGTTCTTGACGGACAAAATAATTTGTCAGATGTCCTTATATACATATGTGTCTTGCCACTATTGGGCAAACAGATCTGATCCGTCATTACTACAATTTGCCTGAAAAATTACCAATATACACTGGTGAAAAAATAGGCATAAATCTAGCTTACACATTTACATCTTCATGGACACCACAATGATTTCCCTCGTATGGTAATATATTTCCTTGTTATAATGTATGATTTGAAAAAATAAAAACTGCTGCATCTGTGTTGATGAGAGAATCAAAGTGTGTGTGCGTTGTGCACCCGCTACATTATGGCCAAGTATGCGCGCTTAAAATAGCATTCTGAACAACGCGCAACGCGCCATTGACTTTAGACCAGGTTTTTTCTGGTCAGTGGCGGAATTGTTTTCTGGAAGTGCAAAATAGCACTAGGGAATGTTTGCGCCGAAACACGCCTCCTTTTTGCGCCGACCCGCCCAGGGAGCGCAAGTTCATTTCCTAGTTTACCGACGCGCGTCTGTGGAGGGAAAAGCCCGCTTTGCGCGGGTGCAAAATAGGAATGATACATGCGTCAGTGTACAAAGTCAATTGCGCTGGGTGCAAGATAGAGCCCAGAGTGTTTTACCAGTGGTTATATGGTTACTTGGAGGCTAAGCGAGGAAGAAATCAGCAAAACGTGGCCATGATTTAGCTAAAATGAGGGATGTCATGTGCCAGCCTGGTCTCATTTTAACATTTTAAATATCAATTTTAGATCCCTTAACCCTACCCCCAAACCCAAACATGACCATTTCAGAGAAAATAAAAAGAATATATAAAACGTAATGGACATAAATTTTAATAACAATATAGCATTACAAAACATTTGTAGCTGCTAATCCCACGCTTACCTCTTAACCTACCCATAGCCATTTCTTAAAAATATGTAATATTTAAAATAACCGACAGACGAGTGTAATTAAAATAATTTATTAGGCTTTTTTTTTTAAATGTCAAAAGCGGTACCAAAAGTAATCCGATGACGATGTGTTGCAGTCACAGTCGCCTTCTTGAAGGCGCGCATTTTTTTATTCAAGCACACGTCACACAAAACACGGCAACCTCTGATGAAGCATGAGTTTTATATCACTGCAGTAAAACGTTTCGTAAAGCTTTTTGAGGAGGCATTTTTTTTATAACGAGTTCGCTGGGATTTTTTGTTTACGGTTGCTGCTGAGAATGGAGATGAAGATCTCTGAATAAAGGCTTGAATTTGGGTCTGTTCACAATCGTATAGATTCTAAAGATTTGGATTATAGAGCACAAATAATATTGATTACTTTTGTGAATTTATGTTGCATTTTATTGTCAGTTACAGCATATGGACTACACTGGGAAAACAGATTTTGTGTCCCACAGCAAACAAAATAAATTTTACATGATACATAAATTGCTTTTAAAGGATTGCAGAAATGTTATTAATTTTGAGGTTTTTAAGTGTAGTCGTGTTTAACATTATGTAATGAATAAATGAACATTTCAGAATAAGTAGATGAGTAAACTGCATTTAATAAATGCAACTGAAAAGATAATGCCATTGATATGACAATAGAATGCAATAGAATTATTAATGCCACGATTTTAATATTCACAAGTAAGGATACGTAAGGGGGTGCTCAAGATATATGTTATGCTATTTCTTACAGTATGTCTATTTTTATTTATTCTAATCAGGTTACGGTCAACAAATGTACTCAAAACATGAGTACATGAGATGTTCCTGAGCTATGAAATGGCAACTTCTGAGCAAAAGCATTGAATATTAAAGTACTATGTTGTGAAACTCGTATTATGAATAACCCCTATGAATGATTTAAGTTTAATAGAAGTAAACAATTGCCGAGTTTCTATTACAAATTGAAAATACGCCCAATGCAAACACGTCAATTTCGCAAAAAGCTCGCATGGGGTGGTTTTTCAGGAAATTCGAAAAAGAAATATTTCGCAAAACTGCAATAGAAACAGTTTTTGCGCATTTACAGTCACCTGACGTAGATGACAGGGTATGTTTGGACAGAATATGAGACAGAGTTCTTTATTAAATTCATAAAAGACAAAATAATTACAGGAATACTGGATTCTAAACCTCAAAGGAATGCCAAAATCAAGACCTCGAAGCAGATATGAGTGAGAAACACCAGAAACACCAGCCGCTCACAGTATAAGGGTCTTTCTTTACTGTTAATGCTTGGATAACACACATATGTCTCCTTCGATTAATAATAATGGTCAGTGCTGTGGCTGGGATGCACAAAATTCTACCAACATCCGTCGCCGTGATTTTTGGAATGACTTATTGCGAGAGGAAAAAAGTTTGTCGCATAACATCGGTTAACGGAAAAGGCGTCATTTTGCAGTATGGGTGGCAGTGGCTAAGTGGTTCATGTAGGTTGTCTACAAACCGGAAAGTTGGTGGTTCAATCCCCGGTTCCACTTGACATAGTGTCGAGGTGTCCATGAGCAAGACACCTAACCCGGCTGCTCCCGACGAGCTGGCTGGCGCCTTGTACGGCTGACACCGCCGTCAGTGTATGAATGTGTGAGTGAATGGGTGAATGGGAGGCAAAATTGTAAAGCGCTTTGGTGGCCATTGAGTCTATGAAAGCGCTATATAAATGCAGTCCATTTGCAATAGTTTTTTGTCGATATTTAGAAAAAATTGCAAAAGTTTTGTGCAAATCTGTAATGGAAACACGCCTAATGTCTCATCTTTTTCTATTACATTCTGTGCCTGTGTGAAGCATCCACTAATGTATTTTGCATGCACGCTCTGTGCAGTCTATTATTATATGTAGTGGGTGTCAGGTATGAGGGAATATGTGTGTTGATGTATTCATGACCATGCGCTTAGAGCAGCGGGCGTTCTACATGTCGCTGTGGGCGATTTCTGGGCCCTGCTGTTGCCTGGACGAGCTGTCGTCCTTGGGAGCCATTATTATGCTGTCCACCTTTCCTCCTTCATCTATGGATGAAAATGAGATATAACAGAACCTTCTTCACGTCCATGGATCGATAGTGATCCATTTTGTTGAAAAAAAAAAATGAAAGACAGAATTGGACAAAATAATGGATATGATTTTTGTCTGTGTGTGTGTTGTTTTTGATGAAAGAACATTTGTTCAGGGCTCATTGCCTCAGTGGAAATGGTACATGTTTAAGGGTGGGGTATGTGCACACACACACACACACACACACACACACACACACACACACACACACACACACACACACACACACACACACACACACACACACACACACACACACACACACACACACACACACACACACAACAACCTTGGTCAAGGACACCCCTGAGGAGGCAATATCCCACCTCTATAGGAGTGAACTCCACCGGCAGGGTCTGCATGAGATGATGATGCATTGACAGATTGCAATGACTTGAAGAGTTAGTTCACCCAAAAATGAAAATTATGAAATTAATAACTCAACCTCATGTTGTTCCAAACCCGTAAGACTTTGGGTCATCTTAGGAGCATGAATGAAGATCTGTCCCTCCATTGACAGCTACACAACTGCCACTCTCAAGCTTAATGACAGAATTTTCATTTTTGGGTGAACTAACACTTTCAATTAGTTAACATTGTTAGTTCATGACATATTAGGTAATGAAATATACTTACATAACACTTACATAAGAAAATAAATATATATTTTTCACATTTCAATTGAAACTAAACTAATTAGTTAATGCTTGTAGTACTGTATCCACAGAGTACTGCGCTTTTCTATTAACATTATGGTAATACTTTACAATAAGGTTCATTAGTTAACATTACTTGATGTATTAACTAACATGAACTAACAATGAGCAATACATTTGTTACAGTATTTATTCAATCTTTGTTAATATTACACAGCAAATTTCAGGAGTTAAAAAATCATGAGTTAGGCAAAAAAGTGTGAAAGAGTTAATTTTTGGAGTTATTTTTTTAACTCTGACTACAGTTTGTGTTATTGGATACTCCCGGCTGTGTTGTATTTTGGAGTTCATTCATTGGTGTTCAGGAGCGTGTTTTAACACTACACCTGGAGTTATTTTTGAGAAGTGCGCCATGATGACACGACCCTGGTTCTGCTGCACAAAGGAATGGACTTATGTGCTTCGTCGTGAGGTAGGTAAAACTGTATATAAAACTATTTAAAAATGTTCTATTTCTGCCAAACACGTTTGGTCATCGCGTAGCTGTTACGTTATAGGCTAGTTTACTGTTTACTAACCTCAACGACCATGACAAACTTGCTGTTGAACGTATAGGCCCTATAGCTACTTGTTTCAAAATTTGAAATGGCTATTTGCGTGTGGGGGTTATTTTGTCAATGTAAACGAGTTAACATTAGCTAACTGTCTTTCCATTCACCGTGTTTCTGAAAATGAGTATTTTGCCGTGAAATTGATGCATCAATGCATTACAGGCGTACGTGGTTACAAAATTGCAGTGTCTAACGTTACCCTGGATAATAAAATATGTTGTTCTGTATGTTGTTCAATATGTTGACATGTTTTCTCTTTAATGTCAGGTCACGATGTTAATAAAAGTGCAATTTGGAGGGAAGATGAAGTATGTAAAACTGGAAGAAGTTTGTTTCACAGATTTTCTCAGTGCAGGTGAGTTGTATGTTTAGTATTCAGTTAATAAAAAGTAACAGTAATTTTGTCATTTCATGTCATAAACAGACTGGTTTGAACTACTGTTATTTGCTGTCTCCAGAATAGGACAGCGACTCTACTTGTCCTGCTGCATCTTCTCACTCCACAACCAGCTGGAAGAAAGCGGCCCAAGAAGATGTTGGAGAGGCAACTTATAATCTGGTGAAATTTGTGAAGGTTTGTTAAGACAACACTATCCTATTCCAAATAATGCCTATTTTAAACAAATTGTTAAAAAAGGGACATTTATGTTGTGTTTCAGTCATGCCAAAGCCTCGAGGATCATCTCCTGACCACTGAAGGAAACCCTCAGCCATATCTTCTTGCTTCAGGGACTTCAAAAGCACAGTTTTCACCTTTTACATTGTCTTGGACAAAAAAAAATACGGGTGTGATTCACAATTTTATGTTGTATCAGAAAGTTGCATTATCTGATTTCTTATTTAAATGAGTTTACTGTGAAGTTATTATACTACCTCAGGTTACACAATCCTACTGCACTACTGTTTTTTTTATAATGCTTGATTTTATATAATACAGTGATGTATTGTTGACAATGTTTTATAAAATTTTACTAATTCACTTTGTTAGCTGCCTACATGTATTAAATGTTAATGTTTTGCTGTTAGGTTTTACAGTATTTTATGAGAGAAATTGTTTTCAAAGTCTGTCCATGCATTGAATATCTTAACCATATGGATTTGCTCAAATAAAGGCAGTAAATCAAGAGTATGGTGTTCAGTGTAGTAATTTCCACATAAAATATTATATTGTGTTAAATAAATGTTAACTCTAAGAAGTGTTAAACTAAATATTTTTAAGTGTTACTTTTTAACACTGGTAAGGAGTTCATATAATTAATTTTAGAGTTACAGTTACTCTCCGTAGGATTAGTATTTTAACTCCATAAAGAGTTACATTTTAACTCTGAAAAAGTGTTAATAATTCAACTCCAATAGCAGAGTTATTTTAACTCTGCGCTGGAGTCTATTTGATGGTCACGCATGTACACTCAGATTGAGTTGATTTTAACTAACAGGGAGTTTATTCCAAAAACTAGAATTTGCTGTGTAGTTAATACAAATACAGCTGTTCATGTTAGTTCCCTTTCGAGGGATCGACGACGCTTTGGGAACGCCCTGTGTGATTCCGTCTGAAGCACGTATGTGCTTTTGTCCTTTCCTGGTCGTGACGTTCACTCTCGCTCTTCAGACGCAATCACGCAGGGGCTTTCCCAAAGAGTCGTTGACGCAGCGTATCTTTCCCTTCTAAGGGAACTGGGTTACAGTCGTAACCTAAGACATTCACAGTGCATTAACTAATGTTAACAAATACAACCTTTAGATTTTAATAATGTATTAGTAAATGTTGTATTTAGTGTAATAATGTAATTAGTAAACTAAAATTAATTAATGCTAAAGAATTATTGTTAATTCTTAGTTAACTAATGTTAACTAATGAACCTTATTGTAAAGTGTTACCAACATTATAAATAACTGTTCATGTGTGCCGGAAGGGTCTAATAACATGTTGTTATGGTTACGTAGCCAAAACCACCTAACCAGCTAACCAACCAATCCCCACTGTAAACACCAAAATAAAAACATTATGATATTCATATAGTTATAATACTTTTTAAAGCTTGACTGCCTGGTATTTGTTTATTGTACATGCAAATATAACATTCTTCAAAATCTGTTATTTTATGTGTAATGCAATAAACAAAGTCACAAGGGTGAGTAAATTATGGCAGAAGTTTAGTTTTGGTTGAATTATTCCTTTAAAATGTCATCTCTAAACATAATGTTTCTATAAAAACTCACTGCTTAAAATGTCCCATGGCTAAAAGCACCCACAAATAAAACACTTCAGGCTATTTTTACGCATATGTAAATTGTAACATCGATGTCCAGTTTTTCTCTTGTTTGCTAAAGTGCAGAAAGCGGAACAGTGTTAAGTCACTTAACAAGTATGTTATTGTATCCGCAAATTAACAAAGAAACTGGCAAGAGAGGCTGGCATACTTTATGCATTTAGTACAACATTAGATGCTTCAAAGGTTTGTGTGTTTGTGTACAATAAGCTCTTCGTAAATATTTTATTAATATTAAGTTCTCCCCTTCAACCATACCATTATGCAGTTAAAAAGAATGCTATTATGTAATGATACAATGATGCACCATACAATGTAGCTAAAATCCTGAGGTTCATAAGAATGGCATCAAATAGTAGCTACTGTGAACATGTACAGATTAACAGAAGAAATTGCAAATGTTTGAGGAATGTTATAATGTGGTGTATTCACTGTAATTAAGGCAGGCAATGATAGAGAGTGAGTGTCAACAGACTGACACTAAGGCATTAGTGCATAAAGCTCTCTATGCCTGCATTTTTGCCCTCTTCTCTCTACCCTTTTTCAGTTAGCTCCCTTAACTGTACTTGTAGGACTAAATTATTAAGTGTCCTTAGGGTTTTTTTTTTTTTGGCTTTAACATAACTGCTGATTCAAACACTTGCATTCTCCTACGTTCCCTTATCGAAAAGGGAACTTCGAGATGCGTCGAAACGCTGCGGGAACGCCTTCTGCGTGAATGCGTCTGAAGCATCTATGCCAACTAGTCCAATGGAAAAAGGGAATGAGCGTCACGGGCGGGTGACGTCATGACCAGGAAAGGATAAGAGCACTTCCGCTGCTCGCCGGCATTAGCTTCTGTGCCTCAGCAAGCGATCTGTGTCAAACTGTCCCTGTCTATTTATTGTTGTCTGTTGCAATATTGTTGGTATCGTTATGGCGAAACAAATGTACAAACAGTGTGTTCCTCCCTGCCCGCGTTTATTTAAACGGGTGGGGACACACACAGCTTTTTGTCATTTTGTTTGAGAGTAAGAGCATGCTGAGTGCTAACATTGTGAAAGTGAAACTACCAGATTAGCATGCTCTGCTCTCGCCTGTCACTCTGTATGATAGTGGCAGGCTCGCGATTCTCACGGGATACAGGACCCGCGTTTGCCGAGGCGGCGCGGAGAATGCATTCCTGGGGATCGCAAAAGGATCTTTTGGAGGGGTGGGAGAACGGTCCGAGGGCCTTTTCTTCTTCCTTACCCGGAAGATCCAGCTCTATCTCCCCGGTGTTGGAAGCACGCTCTGCGGTTTCTTCCGCTCGGGGAGAGAGAGCCCTTTTTTCCTTCATATTCTTCCTCCGAGGGGGTTTGTGTTGAGAATATTGAAAGTGAAAGCAAGCACACACACTGTTGAATTAGATTCGCCATCTATTTTTCCAGTATATGATGAACTGGTGGAGGTTTTTGTCCCGTGCTGTTAGTAAATTAAATATTTAATGGCCAGCTGAGAAAAAGGAACGCTCGTCTTAAGAAACTTGACGAGCGTTTTCTTATTTCTATCACATTATCTCCACCACGAGGCTTCCATTTTTTCCCTGATTTACACACTGAATATTTAAATTATGGAATAAACCGTATTTATCACTACTTTCAGCCCTCGTGTTAAATGTTTATTCAAGATTAGAGGGTTGAAAGATTACGGTTATGATATGATGCCCCAGGCTGAACAGAAATAAAAATAGGAAAATGCTATTTTTTCACCTGGTCTAGTATCATCATTTAAGTCTCTGCTTTGCTCATAAGCCTATACTAAAGAATCTCGCGTTTGCCGAGGCAGCGTGTAGGTTTAATGTTGTAATCAGAATCTAGCTCGGATCTCGCGTTTGCCGAGGCACCGCTTAGATTTCGAGTGTATTTTGCAAAAATAAGATTCTGTGGCTGGGATCTCGCGTTTGCCGAGGCAGCGCGTAGGTTTAAGCAGAACTACTTTGGTTTTATGGGTAAAGCTTATACGGCAGCAGGTCAGCTGGAGAATGTTTATAGAAATCTATATTATAATGCTCCAGGCTTATCAGGCCGATCTGCTGGGGTTCTGGATATAGCGAAATTTGAGCCTTCGGGTCTCTTCGGCGACGCATTCCATGCGGTCGTTGTTAGGTGATAAAAGATATATATATATAAAAAAAAATATATATAATAAGGTTTCTCCCTCGCTGTGTCCAGCCCCCCTGGGGCTGCTGGGCGTGAGCAGCCCCAGCCGTCGAGTTCATCATATTATGTGCACAGAAAGAGAGTGCTGCGTCTCGTGTTCCTCCATGTAGATACTGGAGACAGACGCAACCCTCTCAACCGAAGTCGCCTAAGCCTAAGCCGGATCTGAGGACCGTTCTTCAGGCGAAGAAAGCTTCGGTTCAAAAAAAAAAAAAAAAAGGTCCTGATGCTTAGGCATCAGGCCTGTGAGGACAGCCCCGACCGGAGTGGAGCGGTGTTCACCTCATTATACGGTGCCCGTTCCACTTCGGGGTCCTCACGAGACCCTCCTGCCAACCCTGCCACCTCTGGTGCTTCAGGGCGCAGTGGTCTCCAGCGAGTCGCTGGTGCTATGCTGCGGCACAGCATCGGTTTCGCGCCCTCTGAGGGGGGTTTTAGAGCAGTCAGGTCAGGTAGTTCCTGCCGGTATGTTTCAGGCTCCAGATTTGGCTCTCTCAGTAACACCAGAGACCAGCCTCGAGAGGCTGGTTCCCTTAGTAAATTTTCTGGCAGCGTGGAAGCTTCTGCCGAATATTTCTCATTGGGTCCTGCAGATTGTAGAGAAAGGATACAGAATCCAGTTTGGCTCTCGTCCTCCTCGTTACAGCGGGGTGCTACCCACAGTGGTGCATCCCGAGCAGGCTCTGGTAATGGAGCAAGAAGTAAGGGCCCTGTTAGCAAAAGAGGCTATAGAACAGGTGTACTCACCCGACCGAGAGTCGGGTTTTTACAGCCGTTATTTCATTGTTCCAAAAAAGGATGGAGGGTTGCATCCCTTTTTAGATCTTCGCCTGTTGAATCGGTCAGTTCAGAAACTCAAGTTCAAGATGCTGACCCTCAAGCAGATCGTGACCCAAATCAGATCCGAGGACTGGTTTGTCACGATAGATCTAAAGGATGCATACTTCCATATCTCCATCCTCCCTCAGCACAGGAAGTTCCTAGGGTTTTCTTTCGGGGGCAAAGAATACCAATATCGGGTTCTTCCTTTCGGTCTAGCTTTATCACCCGCACGTTCACGAAATGCGTGGATACAGCTCTAGCCCCTTGGGCTTCAGGGCGTACGTATTCTGAACTACATCGGTGACTGGCTGATTCTGCGGAATCGGAGCAGTTGGCGGTTCGGCACCGAGGTGTCGTTCTCGCTCTTATGCAGATGTTGGGGTTGATGCTCAATACCAAGAAGAGTGTGCTTTCTCCAGTATTGAGAACCACTTTCCTTGGTGTGGTATGGGATTCAGTGACGATGAGGGCCAGCCTATCGCCCGTTCGTGTAGCTGTTATCCTGGCAGCCACCAAAGAGCTAAAGCTAGGTCAGTCACGCACTGTAAAACAGTTCGAGAAACTGTTGGGTCTACTGGCAGCAGCGTCCAACGTGATACCTTTTGGCCTGCTGTACATGAGGCCTTTACAGTGGTGGCTCAGGACCAGAGGGTTCTCCCCGAGGGGAAACCCACTCCGTATGATCAAGGTTACGCGGCGATGCCTTCGTGCCTTAGAGATATGGAGGAAACACTGGTTCTTAACCCAGGGCCCGGTGTTGGGAGCTCTTTGCCATCGAGCTACTATCTCGACAGATGCTTCCCTCACCGGCTGGGGAGCGGTAATGGAAGGCCGCTCGGTTCAGGGTCTGTGGAAAAGCCATCATCTTTCGTGGCACATCAATTGCCTGGAGGTGATGGCTGTCTTCAATGCGTTGAGACATTTCCTTCCGGACCTAAGAGGCCATCATGTGCTCGTTCGAACAGACAACACATCTGTGGTCTCTTATCTGAACCGCCAGGGGGGTCTGAGGTCGCGTCCGCTTTGCAAACTGGCGCACCAGATCCTCCTGTGGTCCCTGGGGAAGGTACTCTCCCTGAGGGCAGTGTATATTCCTGGGGACCAGAATATAGGAGCAGACATCCTGTCGAGGCAGGAGCTGAGGCCAGGGGACTGGAGACTCCACCCCGAGGCGGTGGAGAAAATCTGGGAGGCATATGGCAGAGCAGAGGTGGACCTGTTCGCGTCTCACAACACGACGCACTGTCCCCTCTGGTATTCACTTACTCACCCGGCCCCCCTGGGGCTGGATGCCATGGTGCAGACGTGGCCGAGGCTACGTCTGTACGCCTTTCCCCCTGTTGCTCTGCTCCCAGGAGTTCTGGAGCGGGTCCGTCAGTGTGGGATAAGCCTGCTGCTAGTAGCACCACGCTGGCCAAGTCGGATCTGGTTTGCGGACCTGATCCTTCTGCTAGACGGGCCTCCATTGGAGATCCCTTTGAGGAGGGACCTTCTGTCTCAGGCCGGGGGCACAATATTTCACCCTCGGCCAGAGATATGGAATCTTTGGGTTTGGCCTCTGAGGGGGCCCAACTTGTAGATAGTGGTCTTTCAGCTGAGGCTGTTGAGACCATCCTAAGCTCCAGAGCTCCAGCTACGAGGAAACTGTATGCGCTTAAATGGAGAGTTTTCTCCTTATGGTGTCACCGACATCAGTGGGATCCGGTTAATTGTTCTGTCAACACAGTAATCGAGTTCCTGCAGGAGCGCTTTGTGTCAGGTTTATGTCCTTCCACACTAAAAGTTTACGTGGCAGCCATTGCGGCTTACCATACCATGGTGGGAGGTATATCTTTGGGTCGAGACCCCCTGATTACACGTTTCCTTCGTGGCACTTTGAGGCTGAGGCCTGCAATTCGCACTAAGGTTCCAGCTTGGGATTTGACTAGTTCTAGTAGGCCTGTCTAGGGCTCCATTCGAGCCCTTAGATTCGGTCTCAGAGAAGTTCCTTACTCTTAAGACCATCTTTCTCCTAGCTATTTCGTCCCTCAAGAGAGTTGGTGACCTTCAGGCTCTTTCGGTCTCCCCCACCTGCCTTGAATTTGCACCGGGGATGGTCAAGGCGTTCCTTTATCCAAAACAGGGATACGTCCCTAAGGTGCCGACCTTGACACCGAGGCCTATCGTGCTGCAGGCTTTCTGTCCTCCTCCGTTTGCAACTGCGGACCAGGAAAGACTGCACTTGTTGTGTCCAGTGCGAGCATTGGACACATATGTACATCGGACATCCTCAATCAGGAAGTCCGATCAACTATTTATTTGCTTTGGATCACCTAAAAAAGGTCTTCCTGCTTCAAAACAGTCAGTCAGTAAGTGGATAGTCGAGGCTATTTCACTTGCTTATGAGTACTCGGGCCAGCCTTGTCCTTTGGTGGTCCGAGCTCATTCTACCAGGAGTATGGCGGCTTCTAAAGCCTTGCTGCATGGGGTTTCTCTCCATGACGTTTGTGATGCGGCGGGCTGGTCCTCTCCGCTCACATTCGTGAGGTTTTACAGCCTGGACCTGGATGCCTCCCCAGGTTCTCAGGTGCTTAGTGCTTAGCTGAACAGTCTGACACTCAGGTACTTGAATTATGGCGCATTGGGTATTCTCGTTCCCGCAGCGTTTCGACGCATCTCGAAGTTCCCTTTTCGATAAGGGAACGTCTCAGGTTACTATTGTAACCATAGTTCCCTGAGAACAGGGAACGAGACGATGCGTCCCCCTGCCATACTTCTGGCGTCCCTGCGATCGGCTTGCTTCGGCACTGTCGAAGCTAATGCCGGCGAGCAGCGGAAGTGCTCTTATCCTTTCCTGGTCATGACGTCACCCGCCCGTGACGCTCATTCCCTTTTTCCATTGGACTAGTTGGCATAGATGCTTCAGACGCATTCACGCAGAAGGCGTTCCCGCAGCGTTTCGACGCATCGTCTCGTTCCCTGTTCTCAGGGAACTATGGTTACAATAGTAACCTGAGACGTTTTATAGGGTTGTGTTATTTCTCACTTCTAGATGAGTAGAAGTTTGTGATTTAGATATTGGCCTTTAGGATGCTTTTTTCAAAAACATAAATCATGTTGTAAATAGTCAATTGTTTAATGAAACGTAGTGTTATAATTGTTCATATTTAACTGGGTGCTAAAGCAATAAATAAGAAACAGCATATAGGCAATGATTAGTATTTTGTTTTACTGACACTATATTTGTCTTAGCATATTTGCTCATACATGGAGAAAGATGCTTGTGTTCTAGAGTTTTCAATACGTAGGGATTCTGAATATATATTTTTTTAATTCAGTACTCTTTTTCTGCTGTATACATTGTCTTCTTTTAAACATGGCCAGCTGTGTTCCCAGTGTATCCGAGTGGCTTGGTTGACAGCGTACTCCATCACTTAATGTGTTGTGAATTTAACGCGCATTTAGGAATGCAAATATGTGCCAGACTGCATCATTTCTAATATTTCTGTGTACAGATGATTACAGAATTCACTGGCTTTAATAAGAAACATTTCTAAACATTTCACAGAAACTTACAGGTAGAATCATTGTACAAGGAGGGGGGTATTATATTATCCCAATCAAAAACACATTTAAGATCTGAAAAATGTGAGAACAAATGAAAGTGTGTGCCATCAGGAGTGTGTGAACAGATCAACGGAGAGCTTTATTTCTCACTCATATATACGATTCCTATTAATCTGCTAAAATAAACACAGGGATACAATTCCTAACTTCTATCGGTTTAACAAAAAGATGCATTGTGGCGGGTCTCAATTTCTCATCACAGTAACTGTGCGAACCAGGTTAATATCACACAAGAGGATTGAGATGTATATATTTATGAGGATGTGAAATCATTACAGATTCCTAAAATAAAATGCTAAATTTACCAAAATTGACAAACTGTGTATACATATTTAGGGCAGTTCACCATTAGTCAGGTGGAAATTGGATCAAAACTAATGTTTAATCATACCGTAATATCCCATTAAGATGCACTGCTTGCAGTAACCAAAAGGCTGTTCTGAATTGTTTGTGTCATTACCATTTCATCATAACCATTACTGAAAGTATTCGCGGTAAAATGAGCCCATTAAGGTACAAGCTATCCAAGCATCTGCCTCTTTTGCATTAGATCATCATTTAAACATTATGAGGAAAATCACAGTCCTAATGAGATGCCCTGGCAGGTATTAGCAGGGTCTTTTTATGTTATAATTTTTTTTTTGTATTCTAACTTTGATACTGGTAAGGAAAATAAATCCATACCGTGCATTCTCCTGGGCCAAAAATATTTTTCGATTGTAGCTTATATAGTCATTCATATACAAGAAATTGGTTCATTATGACAGCAATTATTTAACAATTAAAACAAATTACTGTAAAGCTTTAGATTACAGTTTGGAAAGTACTGCGTAATTAAGAATAATTTACAGCGTAACTTTCGGTAACTATAGTGTACATATCGCATACTTGCATCTAAGTATAAGGAAACAATATGTGAAGTTTGCAGAATAAAGGGGTAAAAAAATATTTATACTGTAAGTATTATAGAACTGAGGATTACTTATTCTACTCTTATGATACAACAATCTAATGTTTGGGAGCAATTTAGCGAGAACACACTGCCTTTATTTTTGTAATAATTGTGTACCAGGACATACTGTATAGGCTTTTTAAAAATTACAGGGTACATTTCTGTGCACAAAAAAATGTTAATAGCATAAGTGTAGATGTTTAAGTTTGGGCTTACATGTTTCAAGGCAAGTAAAGCTAAAACTATTGCTGTTTTTTTTTTTTTGGGAAATACTGGGAAATGTACTCTTGTTTCATGTAGTTACAGGGTGAGTGTGACATTGCAGGCCGTAAATTAAAGTGGTGCTTGTTACCCTCTTGTTACATGTACGTAGTTACAGGGTAGTACAATAAAAATACATACACACAATCTAATATCACTGACTCGGAAATCTTTATTTAAAAAACAACTTATTACAGTTGGTCTGAAGCGATAGTCTACCGTTTAAATTTTTTTAAAGTAAAACTGTACATTTTAGAGTGGGCTTTTATTGTGGCCAGCCTAAGGCACACCTGTGCAATAATCATGCTGTCTAATCAGCATCTTGATATGCCACACCTGTGAGGTGGATGGATTATCTCGGCAAAGGAGAAGTGCTCACTAACACAGATTTAGACAGATTTGTGAGCAATATTTGAGAGAAATAGGCTTTTTGTGTACATAGAACAAGTCTTAGATCTTTGAGTTCAGCTCATGGGGGCAAAAACAAAAGTGTTGGGTTTATAATTTTGTTCAGTGCATATAGGGCTAATATGCTGCCTGTAGCAGTTTAATTTAACCTCACAAAAGGCACCAGTCATGTAGGGGTTCTCACACGTGGCACCAAATATGTTTTTGGACACATGTCCTGGTGAGTGTGAGAGTGTCAAATTTCCTTCTCTGATTACGGGGTACCAGCCAGAAATTTCACCATGGCAGTGAAGAACAAGTTTGTCATCTGCCCAATCTGAAGGATTTATTAGATATAGCATAATGTCGGGGTTACGACTGTAACCACGGTTCCCTGAAGAGGGAATGAGATGCTGCGCCGTAACTTTAAGGCACTATGGGAACGCCTCTGCATGATTGCAAGGCAAGGCAATTGTGTTTTGAAGCATGTGTGAAATGAGTCCAATGGTGTGACGGAACTTCATAGCCGGGTGAAGTCACGACCAGGAAGGTATAAATCACCCCTGAACCAATAAATGTCAGCTTCTGATAGGCTGAAGCAAATTGGTCACAAGCACGCCAGAAGTATGGCGGGGTGACTCATCATCTCGCTGCCTCTTCAGGGAACAGAGGTTACCTAAGATGCTGAATCAGGGAGAGATAGCTTGCAACATCTGCTCCACCTTAGCCCCAGGATATTTTAATAATTCGAAACCTGAGGCCCATACACATGAGATGAGTATGGTTTCTTTGGTGTGGAGATCATGAAAAAATGGCAGGCCCCGACATGGAGGTTGCACCCTAGAAGACAGCGCTTGCTGAAGACAGAGAAGCTGACATTGTTTGGTTCAGGCGTGCTTTATTCCTTCCTTGTAGTGACATCACCCGCCTATGACATTCTGTCACACCATTGGACTAATTTCACAAGTGCTTGAAGACAAAATCACGAAGAGACGATCCCATAGTGTTACTCTTACTCTTCCTTTACAGACCAGAGAATCAGAAAAGTGTATCTATTAATGTATCCACTCTCATGGCCCACTTTACGTGTGACATGAACAAGATTTTTATTAACTATACTAAACACTTAAACTACTCTAACATTCACACATGCATACAGTTTACCAAGGGAAAGAAAGCTGAAGCAGAATACAGGAAAGCATGAAGACATAGCACTGTTTGAAATTGAGCAGATCAACAGCCTTGAGCAAACCATCAGTTTAGTTCTAACACGCCCTTCTTTAAAAGGGGTAAGGATACTTAATGGATCAAATAATGAGACTAAATTTGATACTTGCATGTCTCGCCCATTTGAATTAAACTGTCCTGATCCACTTAGTTGAGGCACCAGATGATCTTTGCTGATGTTGTTTTGATGAGAGAGAACTAGTGGGAGTCAGAGAATCTTTGGTGAATGGAAAGACAAGGCCACAGTCTGGCACAAGCTTGGGGGTCCTTAGAAAACTTCTGCTTCAGCATCATCTTCACATCAGGATTTCAGAAAGGGACTAAAAGACTAAGAGCATGATCTTGTGATCAGTGATTTTTAAAGCGTGAAGATGTCACACCCTCTGGAGGGTTGTGAGCCAATAAGAAGTTGTTCCCTTTGGAGGGAATTTCTACATGAACTCAAGCAGGCCTTTGTAATTTGAAATTGGGTGTTCGATTGAGTGTTTGAAATGTAATTTGACTGGGCGTTTAACAAACAATCTTCAAGATTCTTATAATACTAATGCGTCACAAAGTTAGCAAAATGTAATGTGAATTAACAAATCGGGGACGAAGATTGGAGTTTATAGAGACTAAACATGTTATACATATGATTTTGGTTAACTATAGTATACAAGTCTGAAACATTAATCCAAAAGAGTTTAAGAGAGAGAATGAATACATAGGCTAAACCACATAAAATCATGAGATGGGAAAATTAGATACATGTTTATACATTTCTCAAGTAGTTATATATAGAACATATTGGATTAAAAGGGTTTATTTCTCCTTCTCAGCAAGAATTAGGAGCGAGTCAAAACTCCCTCCAAATTCATTTTGGAGTCGTAAAAAGTCTTATCAGTCTTAATGTGTCCTGTAACAGGACACTGGGTTCTGCCAGTGAGTTAGCTTCATTTTGGTATGTTAGTTTACCTATGTTGGGAGAGTGAGTTTGCTGGATTATTCATTAAATATAATGAATAATGCGTGTGTGTCTGATTGGTTCAGATGCTAGAAAAATGTAGGTTGATTTTGAGCCCTGTGTCTCACCTGGTTGCCCATTGACTGCAACATTTCTCAGCAACATTGCTCAAAAAGTTGCCCAGTGTATCACCTTCAGACCACCACCAGAATACCTTTGGCAATGTTCACATAGACACAAACACATAGAACCTAAAAAGGATGGGAAAATATCATGCATGCATTCATTTGTACATTAACAGCTGAATTGTGTAATATGATGTATTACACATAGCTGTCAATGAGAATTATTACAGCCACATTTTGTAAAATGCAATAAATCAAGAATCTGTGGTTTGTTAATTCACTTTAACCTTTATTTACGGACAACAGTACAAAGGAAATATTTCCAAAGTTGTCACTGAACTTGAACACTGAAAAAAATGTTTTATGCCTCCTACACCAAAATCAGATAAAGTTGTGACAGAGGCATGTTTACCACTGTGTCACATCACCTTTCCTTTAAATTACACTTTTTAATTGTTCGGGAAATGAAGAGACTAATTATTGCAGTTTTGCAATTGGATTTTTTGTCCATCTTGCCTGATACAAGAAAGCTTCTCAATTGTCCGTGCTCATCATTATCTTATTCTCTTTTTCATGGCCAAACATTTTCAATAGGAGACAGATCTGGGCTGCATTTTTCAAAAGCATTGTGAGTAACGTAGACTATTGATGGCAATGGTTCTATAATCAACTTAGACTTGCGATGCTTTTGTGAAACGCTGCAGGCAGTCAGGCACATTCACACTTACAGTGTAGAGTTTCACTCTGTTGTAGCACATGCAGAATGAGTTCCTGGCATTGTCTTTCTTCCCAGGAGAGATGTCATCTTGATGGCAATGTAAGTCTCTGTACAATCCCAATATATCTCCGCGTCAATGAAACCTTCACACATTTGCAATTCACCATTGCTGTTTGCACTGATGCACCCCCATACGACAGATGTTTGCTTTTGCATCAGTCGCTGATAAAAGTCTGGATGGTTGAGAACTTATCTGTTTTTTTTTTTTCACACAAAAACAAGCGAAAAGTGGACTCCTCTGACAACAGCATACATTTCCACCACTTTTTTGGATCATCTAAAATGAGCTGAGGGCCAGAGAACTCGGCAGCATCTCTGCATGGTGTATAGCTTTCTTCTTGTGTAACAGAGATTTCTTGATGCAGCGGCATACTGTTAAGTGACAATGATTTTCCAAAGTACTCCCGAGCCCATGTGGCTATTTTTAACACAGAAGCATGACGGTTTCTCATGCAATGCCGTCTGAGGGCTCGAAGGTGACGCACATTCAACAGAGGTTTCCTGCCTTGCCTTACACAGCCTGAGATTTTTCTGGATTCCCTGAGTCGCTCCACAAAATTATGTACATGTTAGATGGTGAAAGACCTAAATTCTTTGTAATCTTGCATTGAGAAATGTGATTTTTGAATTGTTTGATAATTCTCTCATGATATTTGGCACAAAGTGGTGAGTCATGACCCATTTTTGTTTGCAAAGACTGAAATGCTCCTTTTATACCCAATCACGATAATTGACGTACTTATTGTGGACTGCTATATATACATATATATATATACAAATGGTCAGTGAAAACCTTGGAAAAATATTTTCTTTGTCAGTTAAATAAAGGTTTAAGAGAAATAACAAATCACAGATTCTTGATTTTATTGAAAAATGTTCCAACTTTTCTGTGGTTGTATTTCTCTAAGTATGAATAGGATGTGTTATAGGTTACTTCAATTTGAAGGGTTTTAAACATGTATGAAAGGATCTAGATGGATCCTTGCGGCCTCTGTTTGTCTAAGAGATGTCTGTCAGTTGTCCTAGCATCCTTTTCGCATTGGCATTGGACTTTTGTTTGTGCTAGTCCACCAACATCCAATCAAAGTGTAGCAAAAGTTTATTCAGTGTTGTACTCAGAGAGGGTCCCCGGCAATAAAACTGGGCCCTGGAATGTACTGTTCACTGCATGAGTAGACCAATTTATTTTGTGAAGACTGCTTCTCATGAAAAAATGCTTGTTTCCTAATCTTAACAGATATTGCACTCTAATAATTACATGTAACAAGAGCTGTGTAATCATATTACTTTTTTTCAAGTAATGCATTACTTTCAAATGTACAACAAAATATCAGAGTAACTTTTTCAAACAAGTAATGCAAGTTACTTTGATTTCCCATTTATTAACTGACACCTCTTTTGTGATGATGATTATTGTAGTTCTAGACTAAATGTGAGCATGCATTTCCTCATCTCACCAGCACAAAATAGATCCAGTATTCCTCAAAATTAACAAAAGCATTAAAATGCAAACTCAGAATATTATACAAACCTGCAATAATTAATGATGTTAAATAACACTTTTTATGGCCATGTTCAGAGTAAAAAAGATAATTAATAGCATCTTCATAAATAGTTAACTATTAATGACAGACTATTATTCTAAAGTGTAACCAAATGATTTACATTTTAGTAGTGTGTTTTATTGTATGTTTTAATGTCTATGCAAACGTAAGTAAATGTACATGTGGTAGAATCACAATTTATGTAAAGTACATCAGAATACTCATGGGATCACAATGAATATTCAGGGCTAAGCCCAGACCTTTGTGGATTCATGATATCCTTTGATTAAATATTGGGTTTTTCTTTTTTAATAAATCATAAAATTTTATTGGAACTACAAGTAAAAATGTCTCACTAACCTTAGTGTGAGCCTCAGACATGCTCAGAGATCAATAGCTACTTCAAAACACAAGCTTAAAACAAGAAAGCTTTGTCATTTCCTTATCATTGCTGTTTAGAAGCCATCTTAGACGCTTGAATTCCTCCATAGTGCTTGCAAAAAATTCTCAGTAGAATTCAAATGTGTTGCACTGTACCATGCTATACAGTGGCTGTGGAAATGATACACTTTGTGCTATCGATTTGCAATGTATGATTTGTTGCACAGATAATTTAGCCGTTTTTTATTTTCTTTTATTGTTGTGTGACTACCAATTATAATTTAGTACCAAACAAAAGTTGAAAGTGCAAACATCTTACAGGTCCAATTTTTTTTTTTTTGTCAATGCAGAAAAAAACTTGCACATAGCCAAGCAATGATGTACTACTGGACACCTTAAAAGAAAAGAGTGATCCAATGATCAGAAACAAACACTGATGTTGTCAAATAATCAATATCTGTCATTCTGGACTTCATACACTATGCTAACACATTGCGTCATTACTGCATGCAATCCACCAGACATGTGGAAGATTTACATAGCATAACAAGGAACACGCCACAATATGCTGTCAATCCCGCAGTTGCCCTCATGACAAACAAACAAGCCTGAGTCTACGATCTGCTGATGGCTGCACATTGTACTCGTCTTTCACTGTCAGCAAAAAGCAGACACCACACATGCTAAATAACATGGCGAGATTATTTCTGAACCCCTCTGCCTGAGTGCTTAGAGATAATTGACTGACAAGAAGCGCCTCATTTGAATCATTGGGTAACAAGGCCTCATAAACTCTTGTTGGGTGTTAGTGTTTTGTATCAAGTGACTGTGGCATCTGTCTCCAGTTCGTGCCACATGTACATCAGAAAGTTGACATGCTTATTACGAATGTCTCAAATAATCGAAACTCACAGTCCCAGCAAGACCCTCCACTTTGAGTTAATATAACACCTTAATGCTTTCCAGAAGCAAAATCAAACCTTAGACTCTCCACATGTGGTTGAATACAAAAGAGGTCTCTAATGGAGGCATCTAACATGTCCTGAATACTCTCTGGATCTTAGATCTAGGCAAAATTATTTTAGTTTTCAGACATTTAAATACACATAAGTACAAGCAAAAAAATACATTTATAGTTTGTTAAAAACACACTGATGTCTATGGAAGCAGCAATAATAATTCATTTCAATTATAATTTGATGACGTGTTTTATTCATATCAGATACACATTGAGTAGATAACTATAAAGTTCACTCTATTCTTATCCCAGGACACCGGACGCTTACTTTCATGTATTTTGGGAGAAGTTGATGAATTTAAATGATATAAATCCGACAGATCCGATTCTCTGAATTGCGGCTCAAACTCATACCCATCATACCCATAGCTAACATGATCATTATAAAGGTGTTTAAATGACAAAACACATTCACTTACACATATTTGATAATCTGAATATCAGAGGGTTCATAATATAGTAGTTCATAATATAGTTAACAAGTTTGTGAATATTTTTAATAAGAAAGGAAAAACTAAATAAAGCAATTGTGGCTGCAGTTTGTCGCATGGTGCTTTACCATGGAAATAATAAGGTGATTCGTTCTAATGTCATGATTTGGTCCACAATGGATGACGAAGAGAAAGGTAACCGTTTATATAGTAGAGTAACTTTAATAAACAACACAAAAGATGAGAAGCGAAGTAACAGTGTGTATTTAAACACCAGACACAGAACTGACAGAAGCTGAAGGCTTAAGTACAAGGGCAAACAAAGAAGCTAACAAAATAATGAATACGGGACAAGTGAATAGGATGAATCAATAAAACATATGGGAAAACTGGGTCAAAGGAAAATAGGCAAACAGAAACTGACCACAATAAAAATTAAGACAAAACAAAATGTAACCCTGACAGGTCGCCTTAAAGGGATACTCATTTTACAACTCCCTCAGAGTTAAACAGTTGAGTTTTACTGTTTTCGAATCCATTCAGCCGATTTTCTGATATTTAGAAGTATATCAGTAACCAGACAGTTTCTGGTCTCATTGACTTCCATAGTAGGAAAAAATATATACTATGGGAGTCAATGAGACCAGAAACTCTCTGCTTACTGATATTCTTCTAAATATCAGAAAATCGGCTGAATGGATTCGAAAACGGTAAAACTCAACTGTTTTAACTCTGGGGGAGTTGTAAAATGAGCCTATTTCCAAAAAAAGTGGAATATCCCTTTAAACAAATCATACTGGGGGCTCAGCTAGAATATTTTAAACCTGAGTGCCAAAGTGCTGAAAATATTATCTTTATCTTCTCTCTAGGGGATATCTTATTCAAACTTGTATAATTAAATGAAGTAAAATTATTATGAAGTTATATTACTATTTTTATGATTTTAGAATTGCTTTATAAATACTTGTATGGTGCATTTTATTTAGTTAATTTTCTTTATCACAGAATATTGTGAGGCAAATTACATCCCTCCCTTTTAATGTTTTGAATTAAAAACAAGATATAGGCTTATGTTTTGATGTGCAACCTGACAATCGAATCACAAGCATCACCAGTGCCCCAGTGTGTAGTGGAGCAAGACTTTGCTAGTGCACTTCACGATATACGCATTCATGTCAAAGGAATTAAGGGAGCGGAAACCCACAGCCATCTGGTTTTGAAGGCTAAACTATATTTGCCAATCTATTAGACACTTTATAGTGTATTTATATCCACATATTACTTTCATTTTCCACAATTGTTTAAATATTTAGCTTTTCTTTCTTTTCTTGTTTTTTTTTTTTTTAAATGTCTAATGAGGTTAAATAATTGCATTGAGTTGTGACAACGATTATTTAAAGGACAACTACGGCGCAAAATGAACCTTATTACACATTGGTACAGAGTCTACCGTTCTCTGGGATTTGTTTTCATGATAACTGAATGTAAAGAGTTTTATCTCTAAAATCTGTTTAGCTTAACGCTAGTATATAGCGCATAGAATAAGTAAATCGAAATCGCTAGTTAATACCACTAACAAGGCTCAAAATAGCCTAACACTAACACGGTAGCTTAACGAGGGTCCCTACATGCAAGCATTGACTACTTTGTAACAGACAGTTTAATATTTTATGAAAACAATACACTTCACGTATACAGGCAGTATCCATCTTGGAAAATAGTCTCGACCCGTCGAACCACGAACGGCGTGCTAAGTGAGCTATGACTTGGAATCTCATATGAAAGTATGGGACCCCTTTTTCCCTTGTAGTTAGTCACCCATATATTTTAATAAACCGATATAATTCATACATTTCCATGTAATTAGATTTCACAAACGTAATTCCGAATGACCAGCTCACTTAGCACGGCGTTCATGGTTCGACTGGTCGAAATTGTTTTCCAGGATGGATCCTGCCTGTATATGCTGAGTGTATTGTACACTTACTAAAGGTTCATTTTGCGCCGGAGTTGTCCTTTAACCTCATTTGACTGATTAGAAATTTAAAAGAAAGAAATAGCACAATATTTAAACAAGTGTGCTTCGAATGCATCTTCTAAAATATAAAATCAAAAGAATTATCTTTTCTTTATCCCCCTTTTCTTTTTTTCTTTTTTTTTGGTGTAGTTATGACTCCACTCTGTAAAAGGAAATCAAAGTTGTGTAAGTATGACAGTTATTTTAATGTTTCCTGCAAATGATGTGTGTGTGTGTGTGGGGGGGGGGGGGGTGTCACTCCTTTTAAATCTTTAATTAACCCTGGACATGGTTTGGAAGGCGGCTTAATTTCACAGCTGAAAATCCATGAGTGCTTTCAGATGCAGCTGATCAAAGAGCTCTCGAGACTGGGACTGGGGGATGATGAAGAGAGAGAGAGAGGAAGACAGAGGCAGAGGAAGTGATGAGAGAAACAGCAGGGTTGTGGTAAACATCCAGAGGAAGACGGGAAAGCAATAGAGAGATATTTCAGGACAAAAATTACTTGTGAGGAAACCAGTTGATAGGCCAATGATGAAGACCGAAATCTCCAATGCAACTTCACACAGCAGCAGAATATGGTTGTCAGTGTATGTATAGAATGCAAAATATGTTTTTTTCATATGTTTTTTTTCTCTCTCAAGAGCTACATCTATAACCAAAGTGACTTTTCAAGACTCACGACTGAATTTTGAGAGGGACTTTTGCTAGTTTTTGTTGTGTGAATGCAACCCCAGTGGAAAACTAGTTTTCAATCTGGGATTAGGGACTATTCGACATGTCGCCTTGCCCCTGTGATAGAACAAGGTTTTAGGAAACACCAGTGAAAAGCAGAGAGGCAATATTTCAGCAGATCTGTATGTGTTAGAACAGTCCTTTTGTGTTCCAGAGGAGGATATTTGATTCTGGACAATGTCCCTTATGTCTCGAGTCTGCTGTCTCAGCAAACAGCGTCTCGAATCCCCTGACTTCTGTTCTCTGAGAACGGCTGTCTAAATTCAAAAATTTGGCTAAAACATCATAGGGAGAGAGAAACACTGCCTCCACTGATGCTTAAGTATTCATGTTAGTGGCACATTTGAAACAAAAAAAGTCTGCAACAAAGTATGCATATCTTAATATGTTTTCTAAAATTGTCACATTCTGCTAAATGTTTGAATTGTTAGTTAACCTGAAAAAATTCTGTCATTATTTACTTCTGTAATTACAGCAGAGATTTTTTATGACGGATGGAATAAAGGATTGCATTTTCTGTCTGTTACTCACACAATGCTCTTGTATGGTTTCATAGACTTGACAAATGTAATATTTTGCATTGCCATTGGCTTGGGGGAAATGTTTACTCTCATTTACTTTCATTATATACATGCAACTTATTTAGGAAAAAGGAAAGAAGGCCATACTTGAAAGTAGATAATGACATTTTTAATTTCTAGTAAATTCTATCAATTTAAAATTGTTTTGAAACATTCTGTATTGTATAAAGGACTACATAAAATGGTGACTTTACCACAGTGTAACACACACTCAAAATAATGAACTTGGTTGGTGTCAGTTTTACTAAATAATTTCTTGACTAAACAATAAATAATTCACTTTACTTAACAAACACAAGTAACTGCATATAATTAATTTAAACAAAATATTCATGCCTCACAAAGTTGCCAATGTCATCTTAACGTTCGTCTGTCTTTGGCGTTGCTGCATTTGCATATGTTGTGTGCAAAGGGAAATCCTGTTTTTTGTGTGTGTGTGTGTTTGTGCGTTTCACTGAACAATGATTTGTTGACTTAACAAAAACACCTACAGTTACGATGACAAGAGCCAATTATTATTTTTTTATTTAAACTAACTAAAGTTAAAAACATTTTATCCACTGAAATAAATGACAAAACAGTTTTTTTTGTTTAAAAGAATTAGGTTACACACTTTTTATGCACTGAAAAGAAAATTCTCTGAAACAAACTGACATCTCAAAATAATAAAACTATGTAAGGTACTATACTTTTATTGGCAGTATTTTTCAGGATGGAAAATTATTTAAGCAAAATATTCATACCTCGCCAAAATCATCTCCTCGCGTTCTTCTGTCTTTGGCGCTGCTGCATTTTTATACGGTGTGTGCAAAGAGACATCCCGTTTTGGTTTTCTTGTATTTGTGCGTTTCACTGAACAAAAACGCCTTAAGTAAAGATGACAAGAAGCTCTCTTTTGTTGAAATTACTAAGTTAAAATTCTACAAATATTTGTTTCTCTAAATACCCGGCTATGTGTAAATGTGGCCTTAAAGTAACACTAAGTAACAATTTTCAACCTTCATAATATATTTCCAAGACCCTTGTGATGGTACATTGACTTAAAATAAGTTAAATGACACGTCTGCCATCGCCTGACGTGGTCTGTGTCGCTTTTACTGGCACTATGTAACTTCGGGTTTCGGGTAGGAACCCCTGCACAAAAAGAACTACACAATTCGACTGCTTTACGTCAAGCGCTACAATAGTCATTATTTAGTTTTTCTTCGTTTCTGATGTCACAATACATCATCCTTTCATGAAATCATGTAACATACTCTACCTTGTCTGTGGACATCGTTCATTCTAAAGCCGGTGCTGGATAAACAGCGAGTGTGCGTGCGACGGTAGGCTAGATTATTTACGACAGCGGCAATGGACAATTTCGTTTCCAACCAGTAGGGCGACCGCAGAGGAAAAATCCTTAGTGTTACTTTAATCAGATTGATGTGCACGTTTATGTTGCAAGTATTAAATCTAAATGTATCTTTTCACGTGTGTAGACCGCACAAACCAACCAAACATTTCAGTTTCAGAAAGCAAGCAATCACGTATGGCTAAGGTTTTCTTAAAACGATCGGTTTACAAAAGGTTTACACCACCACTTACAATCCGAATGAAATTTAACTCGGATCGAGCTCAGTCGGATCAATAGAGTTGTTTACATGAAGGTTTCTCTCCTATTGAGTTCTCAAAATGTGGTTAATGTTACTAACGGATTATAGGTATCCATGTAAACGCAGCTAATGGCTGGCTTAGCTTTTCTATTACAATATATGTGTTTTTTTTATTGCAGAGTTGTTGCTGAGCTGTGAAAGGCAGATGCACCTGATTTTATAATTACTTTTGCAAATTAAGGTGATGTATAAATATTTTTTAAATCATTTGATGTCTTTGTTGGAGTCTGGACATGCATCTTGAGTTTCTTTATTTTCTGTAGTCTTTTTACAATTTAAATAAGTTATGTGAAGGACAACCATCAAACAATTAAACAGAAAATGTACAAAACTTTTGCTGACAGACGACATGAAGTAGTCCAAGACATGGACTTTTAAAAGCAGATGGCCAGCTCTATTTTGTGAAGATCAGGCAAGTTTGATAGAATTGCTGAATTTGCTGTTAATAATAACCAGCCTCCCTGATGTCACATTATGCTTTGTTCTTGTCCATTTAGGCTAAATGTTGTGGTAACACTTTATTTGAAGGGGTGTGCATAAGACTGACATGACACTGTCATAAACATGACATAACACCTGTCATAAACATGAAGGAGTCTTTATGAATGTTTATGACTGTTGTCATTAAGTGTCATTCGGTAAATTATGACACTTTCAATGCAAAGTTGACATTGTTTAAAATGTCTTTGTTATGACAACTTGACATTACCCAAGACAAAAATGTCTTGATTATGACAACTTGAAATTAACAAAGACGGAAATGTCTTTGTTATGACAACTTGACATTAACCGAGAAATCATAACCTGTCAACCTGTGACAACTTTGGCCGTCATGACACCATTATAACTATGTCATGAATATTTTACTTGTCCTCAAGTAAAGTGGAACACATTGTACTAGTTATAAAGATGTCATTAAGGGTTATTACACTGCAAAATGCTTGAAGTTTGATAATTAGACCTGTTATGACATATTTGTGACAGGTTGACAGGTTATCATTTCTTGGTTAATATTAAGTTGTCATAACAAAGACATTTCCGTCTTTGTTAATGTCAAGTTGTCATAATCAAGACATTTTTGTCTTGGGTAATGTCAAGTTGTCATAACAAAGACATTTTTTGTCTTTGTTAATGTCAAGTTGTCATAACAAAGACATTTTAAACAATGTCAACTTTGCATTAAAAGTGTCATAATTTACCGAATGACACTTAATGACAACAGTCATAAACATTCATAAAGACTCCTTCATGTTCATGACAGGTGTTATGTCATGTTTATGACAGTGTCATGTCAGTCTTATGCACACCCCTTCAAATAAAGTGTTACCAATGTTGTTTTCTGCAAAATAATGAACAATGCCATTCAAAAAAATGTACATTATCCTTATGTCATATTGTTATGTCTCTTAAATCTCTAGATCGCTAGTGAGTTCACTCGAATCACCACCCTTCCACTGATTCAAACATTCATGTCAAAACTGGATGGCTACGCTAACAAACTGGCCAGAGTCTTCAGGAAAAAAGGAGGAGCTGCAGGGTGCCAGATCAGTGAATTGATGTCTGCCATTGACAAGGTTTGTGGTGTGTTGATTGGGATTATTTGTGACCCGTTACAGAAACCAGGGACGCAAGTCGGCAGCACAACTTGCGAGAAAAATGAGAAACAAGCGTTTTTTTACAAAATTTGTGATTTCCGCTTTTTTGCAGAATCTGTTAGTTGAAATCACGAAGAAGCCTCTCCATGTTTGAGATAGCAGTATTGGTATATTTAAAAGCTTATATTTTGAGGTTGAAATCGGCTTGTTTTCGTAGATTCTAGCACGCAGTAGGGGCGTGGTGTGTTATTGTCTGGTGTGTATTTCCATACTGAATATGGCGCTTTTGTCCCCGCCCTCCAAGTGAACCGCATGGCTACTTATTATGCTGTGCTCTGGTCGGCTCAATTCAATTCAATGAAGATGGACGCCGCAAAGGTTGTCGTAGATGAGCTGAACCGTGGCAGTTACCGGTACACTGAAAATGTTTTCGCCGCACTTTGTGGGCTCGGGAAACTGAAATCCGTGCGCACGCGCGCCCTCGGTGCTTGAATACGGCGGCTCGGCTCGCTGACAACGGTAGCTGGCTGTTTCATATGAGACATCCCGATTGCTTTAAATGGGAGACGTTTTGTGAACAGGGAACATGAAGGCCTGCCGTGCGCGTTTCTGAAACGTAAGTTAAGCTTCATTTGCTCTTTAGTCGTTATTTAGGATGCTGAACCTGCTGATGATATAATGTGCTTGCGGACATTTCTGTTGTGTGTGTATACGCACATGTAAAGAGATTTGCAACAGTAATTTGAGGAGGTGAAATGTGATTATTTGGAAAATCCCTGTCATGACTGCTTAAAGAAAAATGCCAGCAGGCATTTGCCTCCTGCATAAACTTTAATATTGTTGACATTTTGGGCACACGCGCGTTGCGCACTATTTGCGTTATATGTAGGCCTTTGGCATATTGGTCTTTGTGTGTTGTTGCTGGTTTTGTGTTATATCATGGCATATTGGTCTTTGTGTGTTGTTGCTGGTTTTGTGTTATATCATGGCATATTGGTCTTTGTGTGTTGTTGCTGGTTTTGTGTTATATCATGGCATATTGGTCTTTGTGTTGTTGCTGGTTTTGTGTTATATCATGGCTATGGTCTTGTGTGTTGTTGCTGTTTTGCGTTATATGTATGGCATATTGGGCTTTGTGTGTTGTTGCTGGTTTTGCGTTATGTATGGCATAACGTTATTGGTCTTCGTGTGTTGTTGCTGGTTTTGCGTTATATGTATGGCATATTGGTCTTTGTGTGTTGTTGCTGGTATACGTTGCAAATAGAGGGGCAGCACAATTGTTTTTCGCCTAGAGCGGCAGAAGTGCATTTGCCGGTCCTGGGGGTGAGTTTCCATAAACATTAAAGTTTTTTGTTTTGTGTTCATTCTAAGAACACATTACACGCTATCTCATGTTTAGTCTGTTTAGACCTTCCCATACCTACTATTGTTATTAGCTAGCAGGAAAGAAAAAAAAGCTGTAAAGCACATTGGGGGAGATTTACAGGGGTATGGCTTATCTAAATGAGATGTAAATGAGCCCTATTGTCACTCCCAGCAGCAGAGAGAGGTGAGAACTGCACATCTTTAGAGGCAGTTTTCTCCGCTTTTAGTTTTTCTGAGTGCCTACCTTCAAATGGCCACAACTTCTCAAAATATTATCAGATTTCCATGTGTTACACATCGTTGGAAAGCTTGGAGACTACACTTTCAGAATCTGTGAATAACTCAAAATGCCCCAGAACCGACTTGTGTCCCTAGTTTCCGTAACTGGTCACATTTGTTAAATGAATAGTTCATCTAAAAATAATTTACTCACCCTCAGGTCATCTAAGATGTATCTGAGTTTCTTTCTTCATCAGAACAGAATTTACAATTTTTAGGATTTCATTTCAGGCCTCCAGCCTGGATGCTGAATGCTGTGACCGGGTTTTGTCTGTTTGGTACAATGCACATGCATTTCCTCCAGTTTTTTGATGGTCCAAAATTCATCAAAATAATTTGCATGACTCCAGTTGACAAATTAAGTTTTTGCTGTTGAATAAAGCAATATGTCTAAGAAGCTGTGGGTTACAATGAATTTAAACACATTAGCTGTTCTAAATTCACTGTAATCCAAGATTATTGTTCATTACAATGACAACAGCTTGTGTGTCTGCGTTGAACTGTATGAAAAGTATTTGAACACATTAGAGGCAGCAAGATCACAAGAAAAGCTTGCCACACAGTGTAAGATGTCCTTTACATTTTTAAAGCTATTCTATTCATTATGATATTAATATAGGAAGTGTTGTTGTCAAAGTAAGTTTCATGCTTTAAAACTGTTTAACTTTTGTTGTTTGTTTTAGGACGCTGGCTTGGAGAAAGCTGAGAGAAACATGGCTAATGCAGTCATTGGAATTTCCATTGTCCAAGCTGAAGGTGCATGACCTGAACAACCACCATTGGATGTTGGGTTCCTTGTTGAAGTAGTGAAAGTGCTTCAGCAGCTTGGAGATTTACCCAAAGCTTGAGCTCTTCTCTTGGCAGTAATATATAGCTTGAATCTGAGCTATCAAAAGGTACACCGTTTGAGTTTCTACAAAAACTGTTAACGGAACTTGATGCAAGCAAACTTTCACACAAAATTCAGGTACTTAAAAACAATCTTGTGGAATAATTCATTGATGTTAAATTCTCATTCCAGTACAATGCTGCTGTTTATATTGTTTTTGTATAAAAAAAAACATGCCAGTCATAAATATTCCTTTCCATAAGGGTCAAGTTCTGTAGCACTTTGGGGTGCATGTTAGACATGAGTTGTCATGCTCATTTTGTAGAATTTATTTAAAAAATGAAAAAAATTACAAGGTTGTATTGCAAATAAAAAGCTATTTGTTTCTGAAAAATAGTAGTCTGAATATTTAATGGTTTTCTTGAACACTTGTATGGCAAAGTATTGTAATTACAAAGCAACTGCAATCCTTAGATGTTTATTGCTCACTAAATGTTCTTAAATTTAACACAACATTAAGTATATGTAATAGTGACTTTACTAGGATGTCTTTAGTTCATACAAGTTGAGTGTTTATTCCAATAGAGTGCAATTGGTATTTACAGCGAAAATCCAAAAAAAACCAAAACAAACTGTTCAAAGTTATTCGCAAACAAACTTTTGCCTATGCCAATAAATTGACCCAAAACGGAGCAACAACTACAAACCAGCTCACTCTATGAGCTCCCTAACAACACTAGCCGCGTTTCCATTACCCTTCAAATTGCGCAAATTGAAATTGCGAATTGAAATTACGCTCAATGGAAACACGTCAATTTCGCAAAAACTCCCATTTATCGCAAAAAAGTTTTTACGCTCGCATGAGGAGGTTTTTCAGGCAATTCGAAAAAGGGATATTTCGCAAAACTGCAATGGAAACAGTTTTTGCGCAATAACAGTCACCTGACTTAGAAGACGCGGTGTGTTTGGGGTCCGTGATATACGCAAATAATAATAGGCCTAGGCTAATAAATATCATCATTATTATAACAGTTATTAGGCTACATATTTAGAAGACGCTTTTATCCAAAAAAGGAACAAAGCAATTCGTCAAATGTCATACATAATGGTTAGACAACAATAATACAGGGCTAAGATTATCACAAATAAACACAAGATTTTGATGCATATCCAAGTGTTTGCTGAGCTGGCATGGCACGGAGGCGCGGCCGCGAATAGTGCTTTTTCCTATCAACAGTAGAAACAACTTAAAATAGGCATACTCTTCTGGTCATACAGACAATAATAATACATTATTCGCAAGTCGCAACTATGATTTTATTTGTGTAAACTCATAATAACAAGAAATCGTTGTGCTTTTGTAAAATAAAACAATCATGCGCTTTCATGATCTCCGTGAACTGGAGCGCGAGAACTGAAACAAAGTATAGCCTGGGCTAAAGCTTGAAATGTCCACTTTAAAACGAACAAATTCGAATCGAAAGCTAATACCTTCTGCTTATGTAATCAGTATGAAAGGTGTAGGCCTATTTTCTCTGGTGCATTCGCGCGGCGCGCCTCAGCAGAGATGGTTTTTAGCCGACACTGATTTAGAAAAAAATAGTTTATTAATAAACAATTAAAATGCCTCGTTATTTTTTCAGAGACATTTATTATCATTAGCCTATAACTTACCTAAATCACCTTTCTGTATTCTGTGGTTCCAGAGACATAAATATGGCTCTTCTCATTCAGTACTGCGGGAAAAATATAATTTCCAGGTTCTAATTTGGCCTTAGAAAAACCATTACAATCGACTTTTTTTTGTTGGGAATATTATAAATGTTTAATAAAGGGGCAAAAAGTCATAAACAAACATCTGAAATTTAGTCGATATATTATTATTTTTGCGCAGCATTTGTGTAGCCTACAGTTAAAAAAAAATGGTGTTCAACTTTGCATTTAAAAAAAAACAACCACCGTTAATTTTTCGTTTTGAACACGGGTTAAATAAGGAAAAACGAATGGAAACAAATGTACACTGAGTTTGGACAGAGTTCTTTATTAAATTCATAAAAGAAACAATAATTAGGCTAAGGCAATACATGGATTCTAAACCTCAAAGAAATGCCACAATCAAGACCTCGGAGCAGAAATGAGAGAGAAACACCCAGAAACTCCTTATGCCGTTCGCAGTATACGGGTCTTTCCCTGCCATTAATGCTTGGATAAATGCTATGCACGTCTCCTTCCATTAATAATAATAATAATGTCAAGTGTGGATGTGTAATGTCCCGTTGTCATGATGTTTAAATGACTTATCGCGAGAGGAAAAAAAGGACGTTGTATCGCATAACATCAGTTAATGGAAACGCCGTCATTTCGCAATAGTTTTTTATCGACATTTAGAAAAAATCGCAAAAGTTTTGCACAAATCTGTAATGGAAACGCGCCTGTCGAGAGGCCCTCTTAAAAAGCCTAAGCACCTCCTACTTGGACCAAACCATTTAGTACTTAAAGGTAATAAAGAAATTTAAGAAAGACAAAAAAAAAATAACAGTAACAAAGGCGATAAATTATTAGAATAATACAAAAATATATAAACATTAGGAAACAAAACAAACTCAATTATTATTAATGTTTAACAATGTTTAGACAGAACAGAACACCAATCTCCCCCTCACACATGAGAACATTTAACTGTGCCTTCTATTGGCGGGAAAGAGATATTCAAAAATGGTGGCAGTTACTGTGACCGGGTTTTGTCTGTTTGGTACAAGCCATATACCACCATACTGCTTGCTACCACCATATACTTGACATTATGTTAATATGTGGGGAAAATACATTTACAAGCCAATAATTTTCAACACAGAAGTAGTTTGCTTACAACAGCGATCTAGATTATTGCATTAGCTAAGCTAATTTGCTTGTTAGCAGGTAAACTCAACTCGGTTTGCAATATATTAATTGTTAAATGCGATAACATGTTAACTTGGATATCCGCATGTTTTTTTTGTGATATCTGGAAACCCTTCATCTGGAGCTTTGATATAAAGAGAGGGAAGATTTCAGAAGAGAGGAAAGAGAGTAGAAGAGGAGCAGCAGTACGTAAACTGAACAGCGGCTACTTTTAGTGCCAACCGGTCAGGAGTTCTTTAATAAAGTAGATCAAATTATACACACCTTGTAACTGCATTATTATTTTACTCTAGCCAGGTGTAAACTAAAACACAACTGCTGCCGCTCAGCCTTTCATATTCACCTCTAATTGCTTGAGCGCACACATTTTTTGCATCATTAAAATGTGATTGGTTTATGTGAGAGATGTATTCAATCAAAGTGATTATCATATGGTTCCGATTAGTGGCCGATCGTTTTGGAGTTATAATAAAAAAATATATATGCGCTATTGCATTCTCAATGTTTAGTGATTTAGCCTCAGACACCGGACATGTTAATTCACTTTAACAAGCAGGTTCATTACCACGGCAACCACTTGAGCATCAACGTTTAATGTGCATCTCGTGTGTAAAAATTATCTGTACACATAAGAGGCAGCAAGATCGCAAGAAAAGCTTGGCGCGTCCCGGTAACTACACTATTTAAGGCTATTTTTTATTTGTTAAGATATTGATATAAGATATTAGAAAACACTAAACCATGGCAACTCTAGATGGACACACTTAGTAAGCACTGCAATTTCACTAGGTGTCTCTGTGGGATCGTATTAATGAGGTAAGCATAGAACTGGTTTTGTCAAGTAAGCTTCATTCATAATAAACCGTTGCAAACCCTGAGCGATCTCTAAACTCTCCGGGTGCTCCACTGCTCTCGCAGCTGACGTCAATAACAAACATTTCAAACATTTAGATTTAGTTTCTTGTTAGTATGACATGTAGACTTAAATAGATCATGCTCTTGAGCAAAATAACCAAGCTAACAAGCAGTACAATCATATAGAATTTAATTTTTTTTGGTGAATTTACATTATTTACAACAGAATCACAGATAAATTTAATGGAGAAAGCTGCTTACTGATCAAAATGCATATATGCGAGTAAAGTGTACACCAAATATATAGTTAAAACCCAACTGTTTTGTTGTTCTATTTGTTGTTCACGGAAATGAGGTATACTTAATTCAATTTTGAACCAACTAAATAGTATACGTTATAGACCTTATTCAGAGCAGCGCCATGACAGTTATGAACGTGAGGCTGTGAGGGATAGACTTACCGTGTTTCCAATGGCATCCGCTGTAAAAAGCTGAATAAAGCTCCTAGATTACTTTCAATTTTCCACATCTTATATTGTCGGGAGTTTTTTGTCAACTGAAATTTCTTGGAAAGATATTTTTCCAGTGTTTCATGAGCAGAACAATCCGAAAACACATTAAATAACAGTACAGCCCATTGAAGAGATGCATGTCCATCCCTCACAGCCTCGCTTTCATTCTCATTAAAAATCAAAGATGGCGCTGCCGTGAATAAGGCGTATTATTCCATCACCTCATTACTGTCACGGGTGTGGTGCAGGTTGAAGGAGAGAAAGTGTCAAAAGGCTCCAATTCAAACATTTACTCAAAAACTCCAAACAGAAACAAGAACTGACAAGGACTAACTGAACAGCAATGAACAATGACGAGGTGTGCACAGGTGACACGGATGATGATGACGATGAACAGGTGTGTAATGAGGGAGTGAGTTCAGGTGTAAAGACACGAGGGATTCTGGGAATCACAGAATCGATGACTCTGACATAACTCCCCCCTCCCGGTAGGTGTGACCTCACGCCGTGAAGCATCAACAGGGAAGGGGGGGTGGGCACCCTGAAGGCTGATCAGGGCGTGGCAGGAAGCCTCCAGGGTGTGGCAGGCTGTCCAGGCGCCCAGGGCGGAGCTGCCAGTTCAGGGGACCAGGGCGGAGCAGGTTGTGTAGGCGGCCAGGGTGGAGCCGGCTGGGCAGGCGGCCAAAGGCCTTTGGATGGCCACGGCGAGGACGCATGGCCCCTCCCCAATAAATTCATGGGGGGAATGACAGAGTCAGGAAAGGCCTCTGGCACAGGCTATGGGACAAGCTCTAGGACAGGGACTGGGACAGGGACAGGCTCAGGGACAGGCTCAGGGACAGGCTCTGGGAACCATCATGATAATAGTCTCTGGCTCGATGAGCATGGCGTGAAAAGTCTCTGGTTCGGCGCGCATGACGTGATCAGTCTTTGGCTCAGCGGGCATGACGTGCACAGTCTCTGAATCGGCAGGAATGACGTGAAGTGCAGACTCGGCAGGGGTGACATAGAGCACAGGCTCGGCAGAAAGAGACTCCAGCAGAACGGTCTCGGTCGGGACGAGACTCAGGCAGAACGGTCTCGGCGGGACGAGACTCAGGCAGAACGGTCTCGGTCGGGACGAGACTCAGGCAGAACGGTCTCGGCGGGACGAGACTCAGGCAGAATGGTCTCACCGGGACGAGACTCCGGCATGTCGTGAAGAAGATCAGGCATGTCGTGAAGAAGCTCAGGCATGTCGTGAAGAAGATCAGGCATGTCGTGAAGAAGATCAGGCATGTCGTGAAAATCAAGCATGACTTGAAGAAGTCAGGCATGATGTGAAGAAGATCAAGCATGATGTGAAGAAGCTCAGGCATGTTGTGAAGAAGCTCAGGCATGTCATAAAGATCAGGCATGACATGAAGAAGATCAGGCATGTCGTGAAGAAGCTCAGGCATGTCGCGAAGAAGCTCAGGCATGTCGTGAAGAAGCTCAGGCATGTCGTGAAGAACAGGTATGGCGAGAATGAACTCAGGCTCGGGCTCGGTAGGACAAGACTCAGGGCCCACAGTGAAAGGGGAGCCACTCAGCCACAGCACATGGTCTTCCAAAGGGAGTATATTCTATAACCTTCCATATTACCACTAATTTCATGGAGAGAATGTAACCCATAACTTGACAAAAAGGGATGCAAACATGAGATCGGCATAATATAATTGTCAACGACTCTCGCCTTCAAAACTCAACCTCTAGGGAAACCGCAGGAGAGCTTCAGCTGTACTTAAAAATCGTAGGGGAGAGTGCTTGAACAAAGATACTTCTCCGGGACCCAAAAAAGTCCATTCACTCATCTAAGAAATAGAGTGTTATAATAGCAAGGAGGGATGCTATCAGAAAATCTACCTCTACTTGTCAGGTTCTTTGAAAGTTCAGTGTTAAAGTTCCACTTCGAAAGGGAACAACTTTTTTAATAGATTGACTTGATTGTAGTTTGAACCATTTAAATAATGTGTAGCTTATATATTTTTTAGAATAGCTTTTAAAGGAGACAAAGAATTGAGGTCTACTAGTGTATTTGTCTTATAATTCAGACAAATATGTACTTTTAATTAAGGGAGATTCTCAAGACAATGATTCTCCAACAAATCATTCCACTCTGAGTGGATGGCGTCTGAAGATGTAACAGAATGTTTAATCTCCCTGACACTTGTTTCTATCAACTTTGTTTCCTAGCAACCATAAACCTCATAAGTGCAAAGTCTGATTTGGTCCCAGTCATGTACCAGCTGACATTTCACTGCTAGAACTGTGAAGTAATGTAATGGCAGCTCACATGTTATGAGTAATCAAATGAAAGTAAATCACACCTTATGTAACTGCTCCAGTCTTCAAATAAATAAAATTTCCACATACTTGTTATCTTTTCAGTAGAATTTACAGAAAACTCCCATAAATATAGAAATAAATTAATGTTGTATGATAAATTAAGATGGCTGTGTATGGCCAATGTGTTTCTCTCCTTTACCCCTGTCTGTTTTGTCAAGTCTCCTTTCTTATGATTTGCTAATGAGATAGTGAGCTGGAGTGAATGTTGCTGAGGACTGGTCAATTGCTGATACTCTCCTCCTTAAAGGTTTGCTGACCAGAAGCTAGAGCCGTGTGTGGCCATGTGATTGGCTAGTCTGAGCTGTTTGCAGTCTGTGTGTTGTTGCTCCAAAATATTTCATTTACTAGAAAATATGTAAAATGCTGTTGTATGACATTTTCTATTATCTCTTTTTGTTTTAGTTTAGATTACTTTTGTTCGTTATGTCTGCCTTAACCCAATTTTGAAGTTTATTCCATTGTTTCAGTTTTTCTCTTCATTCTTTTTTTTTATATTTTAATTTATTTTGTTATATTACTAAACCAAGTTATGTTTTTAGAGTAATAAATGAAATGTAAGATGCACTGCTGGCTTTTTTTATGTCACATCCCAACCCCTAGTTGGGACATGACAAATTACAAATTTGGCATCTTCTTTGTCTTATCCCCATTCTTGACTTCTTTATAATAGCCTACTTACGTTTAAAATCCAGACAGAAATAATTTCTAGTGTTTTACTTGTATAAATAGTTTGTATCAAGCTAATATGCTCACTTCTGTTGCTAAGTGCGACTGACAGACAAATACATGCCTCTAACCATTGCAAGTTAATGTCTTGAAATGTTTCCTAGCATGAATTTTAGCCATCTTTCTAAATGAGAGATTTTATTGTAGCTTTCTTTAATGATTCAAACAATGGCATTGTTAAATTATGCCTGCATAATAAGGACTAAAAAGCACTTAAGTGTATTTGCATATGATCAATACTTTCATTCATGCTTGTATACAATATATAATATATATATATATAAAAATATATTGATCAAATCCTGAGGGGAAGTACTGCGGTGCTGCAGTAATTACACAGGTGAATCTGAATTAATAAATTAATAAATTTGTATGCTACTTAGTCCTACATAGAATGCAAGATTACAATTAGAGCATTACAATTCACAATGTTTTAATAATAATAATATGTTTTATTTATATAGCGCCTTTCAAGAACTCAAGGACACTTTACATAATAAAGTTTTTTATACCAAATTCCGTAGCTGGTGCCTTAAATGGTTAGTTCACTCAAAAATGAAATTTCTGTCATTAATTACTCACACTCGTGTCGTTCCAAACCCGTAAGACCTTCGTTCAGCTTCATAACACAAATTAAAAATATTTTTGATGAACCAGTCATAGGCAGCACATCATTACAACTTTCAAAGCCCAGAAATTTTGGGGTGAACTCACCCTTTAATTATGTCTTAAGATAGTATTAAGTGACATCAACTAGTATCAGTCGATCAGGGGTTGAATGTCATATTATTCTGCGTTTACAGTCCTTAATTTACTAATTTATTTATTTAAATCATACTGATTTACAGATTATTATTATAATAGTGTAGTAGTAGTAGTAGCAGCAGCAGCAGCAGAAGTAGTAGTAGTTCTCTTACGAGAGTACTCTCGTGTTGCGTAAGCTAGCTTACGCTACGGGAAAACTCCTTTTCTCGAGAATACTGAAGCCAAAAAATTATCCTTTAATTTTCTCATATTTAAAACGCATGCTTGCACAGAGCAGACCTAGAATAGGCAGCTCGTGCGCCTATTGGCTGCTCTGCGGCAAGATGCTGCAACCTATCGTGGACTGGGAGTGACGTCAGCACCAATAGCAGCGCAGGTGCCCGAGTGTGTCACGTCCCGCCAGAATAGGCGTGGCTTACCTCTATATAAGCCCGGTCCAGATAGGGTGTTCTTTGATTTTTCTCCACTTCAGCGAAGTATTCACATCGCTGACTCTCCAGAGAAGCCGCGCCGTCGAAACAAGCATCTCAGCGGGACGAGCCCTCTGCACTGCAGTTTGAAGCCGCCTTCGCCGCTTCACCGCCGTACCTGCTGCGCTATCCGGCGCCCGTATCCTTTCACTACTTCTCTACATTCTAAAAGAGCAAAGAGGCGTTGTTTCAAATGCCTCGTTTTTCCAATTGCGGCTCGTGCCGAGCCCTCCTCAGCGTCGGGGACCGCCACATCTTGTGCGTTTCCTGCCTGGGACGAAACCATGCGGACCACGCGCTTTCGTGGGCGGCTGCCCGGAATGCGACGACATGGCCGTGTCGACCCTGCGGGCTCGACTCGCCACCTTCAATGTGGATCCTGCACCTCCGCTCCTCTCTTCTGGGCCGCGCCGTAAAAAGCGCCGTTCACAGAGGATGCCCGAGGCTACCATCACGAGCGCCTGCACACCGGCTCTTTCCCCGTGTGCCTCGCTCTCCGACTCCCCCTGCTCGATCACGGCCGGTCAGCCTAGCGTCCCCCGTCGTGCTCCGGATTCCGAGGGGGACGACGCGGATGAAGACATCTGTTCCATTGCCGCCTCGGGTAGCGAAGGGTGGTCGGGCCCCGAAACCGGCCCCGCCCCTTCCTTGCTCGAGCCCGGCGACGTGCGGACGAGTCTGGACACTGAGCTTCTCCGCCTCACTACCAGGGCCGTAGGGGACCTCGGCCTCGAGTGGTCTTCACCCGAAGAGCCCGCACGCAGCCGGCTGGATGGCTGCTTCCTCACGGGCCGCCGCTCGTCTCCTATCGCTAGGCCCATCCCCTTTCTGCTGGAGCTCCACGAGGAGCTAGTCAAGAGCTGGAAGGCGCCTTTCTCTGCGAGGCTTCGCCCCTCCTCCTCCACGCTCTCCGTTGTCGACGGCGCGAAGGAAAGGGGCTATTTGTACATCCCGCCGGTCGAGGAAGCGGTGGCCACGCACCTCTGCCCACCGTCTGCTGGATTCCGGTCGAAGCCAGTACTGCCTTCGAAGCCCTGCAGGGTTACTTCGTCGCTGATTGGTCGCGCTTACGCCGCCGCCGGTCAAGCCGCGTCAGCACTGCACTGTATGGCCGTGCTGCAGGTGTTTCAAGCCAACCTTCTCCGCACCATGGACGAGGCGGGCGCGACGCCTGAGAACTTCAGAGACCTGAGAAGCGCTACGGATTTAGCCTTGCGAGCTACTAAGTCCGCCGCCCAGGCCGTCGGTCGCAGCATGGCGTCTCTTACCGTGACCGAGAGACACCTATGGCTCACGCTGTCCGATATGAAGGAGGCTGACAGAGCTGTTTTCCTCGACGCCCAGTATCCTCTTCGGCCCCAGCAGTCAAGGGCTTCACTGAGCCTTCACGGAGGTACAGAAGACGTCACAAGCCATGCGACACTTCATTCCGAGGCGCTCTAGTTCCGCTGCAGGTCGCCCGAAACAGCCGCCTGCCCGAAGCTCAGCGCCGCCGCCTCCTCAGCCGCCAGCTTCTCAGCGTCGCCGCCCTGCTGACAACCGTCAGCCGCACGCTCTGGTAGCCGCCAGGGTCCGCCTCCCCCCAGGGGACCCCGACCAAAGATTGTGCTGAACCCCGAGCCTCCTAAGACTTCCTGACCGCGCTCAGGAAGCGACAATGCGCGAGTCTCGCCGCGGCCGGACCGCCATTGAAAGCAGCACGCAGCACGCAGCACGAGGCGGCTGGAGTAGTGTATTTCACAGCCAACGAGCCCGTTACGTTACCCGCTCGCCTGCACACAAAAGCCGTTTTCCGGCTACCCAGATAAATCTCAAAGAGAGCATTATGCCTGTTTTTCCGGCTCACGCCGAAGGTGTTTTAAATGTAGGAAATGTGCCCACTCCTCAGTGCCCACCCCTACACATAAGCACGGCCCGTCCAGTGACACTCACTCATACACGGCCCACATCATTAAAGGCTCACGCCTCCCGTGTTTCAAAGGTAGTACATGTGCCCACCCCCCAGTGCTCACTTCTACCGTTAAACACTGTTTGTCCCGCCGCACACACTCACTCAGAGGTATCTCTAATAAACACAGACTGTGCGCTCTATGTAGAGAGAGAGACCTCTATAAGCCGCGCCCTCTGACAGGCGCTGCGAGATGTGTGTCACATACACGCACCAGTTCAGAGCCCAGGCGTCATCCTTCCTCTAGCTTTACGGCTAAAAGCGTGGGAAATGATTCCGAATGTGTCCGAATGGGTGCTGAACACCATAAAGCGGGGCTATTTACTGCAGTTCGCTCGCAGACCCCCGCGTTTCACAACCAGGGTCGAAACTACAGTACAAGGCGATGTTGCACATCTGAAAGTTCCGAAATAGCGAAACTACTGCAGAAAGGGGCTGTAGAAACCGTTCCTCTGAATCTCAGCCAGTCCGGGTTTTACAGCAGGTACTTCCTTGTCCCCAAAAAGGATGGCGGTCTCAGACCCATCCTAGATCTCAGGCGTTTAAACAGAGCGCTGATGAGGAGATCGTTCAGAATGCTCACGACCAGGCAGATCCTCGCGCAAATTCGCCCGGGGGACTGGTTTATTTCTCTGGATCTGAAAGATGCCTATTTTCAGATTCAAATAGCGCCCCGTCACAGGCCTTTCTTACGATTCGCCTTCGAGGGTCAGAGCTATCAATACACCGTCCTGCCGTTCGGACTGTCTCTAGCACCCCGTACTTTTACGAAGTGCATAGACGAGGCGCTCGCCCCCCTGAGATTACGGGGGATGTGCATACTGAACTATCTGGACGACTGGCTTATATTAGCCCAGTCAGATCAGAACTAATAGCCCACCGGGCTTTATTACTCAGTCACTTGCGAGACTTGGGTCTCCAAATCAACTGGACCAAGAGCTCGCTGTCCCCCAGTCGGAAGATCTCCTTCCTGGGGACAGACTTAGACTCCGTGTCTATGACAGCACGGCTGGACGTCACAGCGTCCTTCAAAGTCGGCTGTGTTTTTCCTCTGAAAGTATTCCAGAGGATGCTAGGTCTTATGGCCTCAGCCTCGGCAGTGCTTCGGTTGGGTCTGTGCGCATGCGCCCCCTCCAGCGCTGGTTGAAAACGCGAACCCCGCGATGAGCATGGACTTCCGGTTGTTTTCGCCTCAGGGTGACCCAGGCTTGTGTCACAGCACTGGGACCCTGGAGGGTGTCAGACTGGTACCAGTCCGGCACCGCTCTGGGAACGACTTCGTCACGGAAGGTTATCTCGACGGACGCCTCCAACTCAGGTTGGGGCGCCCTGTACGAGGGCAGGCCGGTTTTCGGCCACTGGACGGCTCGGGAGGGCCGTCTCCACATAAACTGCCTAGAAATGATAGCAGTTGTGAAAGCCCTAGAACATTTTCTCCCCTTCTTAAAGGGCCAGGACGTTCTAGTCCGTACGGACAACATGGCGGTGGTGTCCTACATAAATCGCCAGGGCGGTCTCAGATCGCTACGCTGCACGCGCTGGCGGAACGCCTGCTGATTTGGTCCCATCTCAATTTAGGGTCCCTCGCAGCAGCGCATGTGCCGGGACTCCAGAACGTGGGCCCGGACAGGCTGTCAAGAGACAATGTTCCCCCAGGGGAATGGTCTCTGCACCCCCAAACAGTCCAGTTAATGTGGGATATGTTCGGCAGAGCGAAGGTCGATCTCTTTGCATCAGCAGAGAACGCGCACTGTCCAATATTCTTCACGAAGAGCACGGATGTGCTGGCCCGCGACTGGCCCAGCGGCCCGCTGTACGCGTTTCCCCCGATCGCACTATTACCACAGGTAATCAAGCGAGTGAAGGGAATGCAGGTGCTCTGTGCTCCTAGTGGCGCCGTTCTGGAGGAACCACGTTTGGTTCTCAGAACTGATGCAGCTCACGCGCACAGCTCCGTGGCCGATCCCCTTGAGGAAGGATCTCCTCTCTCAGGCCAGAGGCGCGATTTGGCACCCGCGCCCCGATTTGTGGGCACTGCATGTATGGGTGGTCAACGGATACCCACTGACCTCCCGGCCGGGGTGGTGAGTACAATTACCCAAGCGAGAGCACCCTCTACGAGACGGCTCTATGCATCTAAGTGGTCAGTGTTTTCTGGCTGGTGTTCGGCCCGAAACCTAGACCCACCGCGCTGTAGCGTGGCGGAAGTTCTTTCCTTCCTCCAGGAGCTTCTGGATGAGGGCAGGTCCCCATCCACGCTTAAGGTGTATGTTGCAGCCATTACAGCGTTCTCAGAACCTCTGCACGGCCAGCCTCTGGGGAAAAACGACCTTATTGTTCGTTTTCTTAGAGGAGCTAGGAGGTTGAACCCTCCGCGACCTCCCATGGTTCCGCCTGGGACCTCTCCATGGTCCTGGAGGCCATGAAGGGTGGTCCATTTGAGCCCCTGCAGTCTGTGGACTTACGGTGTCTCTCGTTCAAGACCATTTTTCTCTTGGCTCTCGCTTCAGTGAAGCGAGTGGGGGACTTGCACGCGCTCTCTGTAAGTGCGTCGTGTTTGGAATTTGGGCCTAATGATTCTAAAGTTATGCTCAAACCGAGACACGGTTATGTCCCCAAAGTGCTCTCTACTCCGTTTAGAGCGCAGGTCATTTCCCTGTCAGCCCTTCCGGGAACCGACAGTGACGGCGATGTAAACGTTCTTTGTCCGGTCAGGGCTTTAAAGAGTTTACATTCAACGTACTGCTGCCTTCAGGCAGTCGGAGCAACTGTTCGTTTCGTTTGGTGGCCGCACTAAGGGGCTAGCTACCTCGAAACAGAGCATTTCCAGATGGATAGTCGATGCTATCGCCTTGGCTTACAAGTCTAAAGGCCTTCCATGCCCTTTAGGTGTTCGAGCCCATTCTACTAGAAGTATGGCTTCATCGTGGGCTTGGACTAGTGGGGTTTCACTCCATGATATTTGTAGAGCGGCAGGCTGGGCCTCTCCGTCTACATTTATAAGGTTTTATAACCTGGAGGTCCCTGCGTTGCAGGCCAAAGTGTTGTCTGTATGAGCTTGTCATACACGATGACTGTTATACTGTGTTAAGCACTTCCTTATACATATGAGGTGTCACCATACAATCAATACGTGTTAGGGTTCACTCTGTGTTGACCCACATATCTTCACCATTATGTGTTCCCCGGGCACGCCCTCGGACTTAATGTGAATGGTCTCAGCATACACGGCACTTTAAACTGGGTTCCCGTAGCGTAAGCTAGCTTACGCAACACGAGAGTACTCTCGTAAGAGAACGACACTCGGTTACTAACGTAACCTCGGTTCTCTCTAGAAGAGGGAACGAGTGTTGCGTAACCCGGCCGTGTTAATGCTGCGTTCTTATTTAGCTTCAGTGTGAAAAACCAAAGAACACCCTATCTGGACCGGGCTTATATAGAGGTAAGCCACGCCTATTCTGGCGGGACGTGACGCACTCGGGCACCCGCGCTGCTATTGGTGCTGACGTCACTCCCAGTCCACCGATAGGTTGCAGCATCTTGCCGCAGAGCAGCCAATAGGCGCACGAGCTGCCTATTCTAGGTCTGCTCTGTGCAAGCATGCGTTTTAAATATGAGAAAATTAAAGGATAATTTTTTGGCTTCAGTATTCTCGAGAAAAGGAGTTTTCCCGTAGCGTAAGCTAGCTTACGCAACACTCGTTCCCTCTTCTAGAGAGAACCGAGGTTACGTTAGTAACCGAGTGTCGATTTCACATAAAACTGGAAGAAGACTTTGCCATTTAAATTAAGTTCAACATGTGGTACAGCAATATACACTGTACATGACACGGCAGCATGTTAATGTTGTTTTGTTGCAAAAAAAAAAAACAAAAAAAAAACTCCACTCTAGCTCTCCATAATTCTGATCCCTGAACACTTTTAGCTTTTCGGCCAAGTAAGGACTATATAAATATTCTTCTCAAAATCTGACATCTGACAAAATCTATGTTACTTGAATGGAGAGTTCAGATTCAATTTGTGAATTCATTATCTGCATTACTCACCTGTGATTTTCTCCTTTGTTGTAATTTGTGTTTCATCATCTGTATTTGTCTTTAACTGTTGTTTCTCCATGTTTTTCGACCTAGTTTTTCATCAATGTTAACATCACTAGATACAAAAGTCCATTACTACAAGTTAAGTACTCTTTCTCATACATCTGTTTTGGAATACTAACCTGTTTTCTGTTTGTTTTTGTCATCAATACAATAAACCTGCGATTGGATTCAATCCCACATCTTGCATCTGTATAATCAACGACAGTAGACCAGACCACAAACATGAACTCAATGGGATATTTAGCAACCTCAGATTCCATTGAGGAACTGGTAAATCGACTTAATTGAGCATTATCTGACTCCACTAGTTCTTTGTCATTGACTGTGCAGCCGCCATTACCCCCCGCCTACAGCATTTTCATATGCTTCCAATTCCATGCTCAATCCCGCATCATTTTCCAGATCAGGATTGCAGTGGATTCAATTTGCAATGTTCATTAATGCTTAAGATGGAGTCTCAGAGATTACTGATCACTCCAAAATAGCATTTATCATCTTTCTACTCACCAGATTTGTTCTTTAATGGGCCAACACCAATTGGTTTCAGGCTGGCTCAGTCACTCAATGGACACTTTCCGAAAGATTTTGGTAACTGTTCAGTCAATGAGCATTTATACAACCTGTGACACGTAATCATTCCATAACTGTTCCCATCTATACTCCTGTTCCCATGAACCTCCAACCCTGCAATCCTATTCATCTGGAAGCAAGTTCTACCATCCAGAACCAGCAGACGAGTTAATTCAGATCAATTTTTCTCGGGTGACATCATCTGAAAGACGTTGATGCATGCAAAGGGGATTATGCCTCTACTGTGGAGCTGACAGTCATCACAGTGCATCCAGTAAAACCACCTAGTGCATCAGTGTGTTCAGTTCATACTGTTCCAGTCACTCATTCTCCATTTTGTTCCAAAGTCACAGTGACCAGTGACCATTTTTCTGTTGCAGTTACAGCCCTCAACGATTCGGCCGAATTCTTTGCTTCCCTGGGCAACTCATCCCTCAGCTCCACCTCCAGGCCATTTCCTGCTCAATCTCACTTCTCATCCTCTCAGTAGTGGGAATGCCACTTGGAGGAGGAATTATAACATTCCTCTGAACCTGTTTTCATATGCATCGGTTGTACTCACCTAGAGAACACTTCACTTCTGGTTCTGGAGGACTTCATAGTCATCCTTGGACATCATTGGTTGGAATAGCATTCATCCCCACTCTCATGGGCCATACTTTAAAGCAACCCAACCGAGGCAAGCATGTACTGTGTACTCTTCCAGTGAAGAAAACTGTGGAGACTAAGCGAGTGGAGGGACTCCATCTATAGTTTGACTGTCTGCTCTAACAATTGTCCACTCTATCCTCAGCCTCCTTGGAGGAAAATGGTATCAGTACTTTCAGGATATCCAGCCGGGAAAACCTTCAAGAGGACCATCGGGGAAACATGGCGATGTATGTAGTTTACACTAGCATTGCTAAAGCTGCATGGGGCCGAAAGAGAAAAATGGGACGCTAATAGCATTAAATCCTACTACATCTCTGCCAGCTGCCCTGGCTCGGCAAAAAAAAATTAAAAGACCCCTGCCGTCGATCTGCCAGGTAGTGCATTATCTAAGTAACAGGTCCCTTAAGGAAGTGTGCTGACATAAATTTATATTTTACTATGTCAAGCTATTATCTGGAGGGGCAACTGAAAGACAACAGCGTCCACCACTCTTCTGCAAACTAAGTAACCCATCTCGGTCTTAATGGTTGCATATTCTGATTTTGGTTCCAGCTAAGAAGCGTGCTGATGCTGCACCCACACCTACAGACTGACTGTGCTGGATGGAGGACTACCCATTCCTCATGAACCTCCAGGCATGATAGCATTGTTGTAATGTTCACACTATCACCCCTTTACTGTGCTGGAGGGGATGACGGATAAAAGTGGGATGCTAATAGTGAAAAAGTACACTCATCTACTAATTAATTATCTATTACTGGTGAGCCTTCAGCAAGTGTACTTACATAGTTCTAGCCACGTATGCATTGTCACCTCCAGACTCATTCTTGACATGTTTGTAATTTTGAGAAATAAAAAAAACATTTATGCGTAGTTGTTGATTTACTGGATCTTGTAGAATATATTTTTTGTTATAAAATGGTGTGAAATCCATCCTGCACACTAATTCACAAAAAAGCAATATATTGATTGAAATTTTGTAATTTGTTTATATGCAAGCCATTATTCATGTTGTTTAGAAAGGTCATACGCTTCATATGCAAGGAGGCGTGAATGATAATGAATAATGATGGGATTCACACCTAAGGAGATAAAGACCCCTCCCCTCATGGGACTTTCAATGAGGAATGTGACAGAGGGAAATACAAGAAAGATTGTGAGGGCAAAATATTTTTTTGTTTGTATTTTATTTACAATATAGTTACCAATATACTCCAAATATCAATGAGGCATATTTGGGATGTGCCTGGATCATGTAGAATATAATTTTTGTCACAAAATTATGTGAAAATCATCCTGCCCAATAATTATAACAATATATTTATTGAAATGTTGTAAGTTGATTATATGTAAGTCATTATTCATGTTGTTTATAAAGGCCATAGGCGTCCTTTGCGAGGAGGCATGAATGATCATGATCAAAATGAGACAGGTCCTTCAGGAGGTCCGCCTGGTATGCCTGCAACACTGCCATGTAGTCCCTCCACATTTGAATAATTCAAGGTGGTGGAGGTCACCATGTGCAGCAAATAAGGTTACCCTCATGATCTTGACACCTCAGCATGGAGATTGGAGAGAAATGGAAGGCTCACAAGGGGAGAGTCTGCTTGTGAGTCTAGCTGTGGTCCGGGTCATGGTCTCTACCAGCTCCTCGTACGTGGAGCTAATGGAGGCAGGCTTGTAGATAATGTCTGCCTCAACTCCTGTTACATCTAGCTCCTCAGAGCAAGTCTCTCAGAGAAATGGACATACCCGTTTTAAACTCCTCCGCCAGCTCCATTTGCGACCCCCACGACGGAAGTCGCCACACTGCCCCGGCAGCAGTGGGACATGAACCGTGAGGCTCCCATCCCCCACGAAGAGAGCCAGACGGGAGAGGAGCTTCCTCTCTGCAAAGCGATTACAGTGCGTATCCCTCGAGAGCTGACTGAGCGTTCTCCGCTCCTAAGCAATACACAGAGATTGTGTGCATCATCGCCCGTAATAAAGTGGGGGATAATGTGACGCACACTTTCTAAATCCCTGTTTATTGACTTCCATCTTTTTAAATCATTTTGGACAGACAAATAATAACTAAGACTCACAAGATACATATGCCCGGTATGAAAATAAAGAATCTGATGATGTGTGTTAATGATTAGGTAACTTGAAGTGTGCTATTTTGAAACAACTAATTTTGTACAAAGTATATTTTAGTTCTAATTAAATTGTAGTAAAGCATAACTTTAAGTGTTTTCAGTGTACCTTTGTGTACTAAATTGCAACAACTTCAAGTATACTTAGTATACTTTTGTTGGGACTTATTAAATGCTTGATTAGTGATATTAAAGTGTACTTTATTTGTGTTGCATGTACATTACAAATTCAATACAATGTGTATTCGAAACATTCAAGCAATAAACCATAAGTTTATATATATATATATATATATATATAATATATATATATATTATATATATATATATATATATATATTTTTTTTTTTTTTTTTTTTAAATAGTTATTTTTTTGCGTTTTTGCCTTTTATTAGGATAAGACAGTAGCTAGACAGGGAATGAGGTGGGAGAGAGAGAGCCGGGACTCAAACTCGGTTCTCCCTATGCACAATGACACTACATTGTCGCACTTTCCCACGAGGCTATACTTTCAATAAATTGTTACAATGATCATTTTGCAGCACACAGTTAAAATATACCTCAAAAAAATGTTTAATAAAGTGCACATAAATACACTTTTAAAAAATAAACAGAATTTTCACATCAAGTATATTTTTCGAAAATATATTTCGAAAATATACTAACGTACAATTATTTTAAAGTGTGTTAAAAGTTGTATTGTAAAAATAGGAAAAAGCATGATTCTAATATACTTTTAATATATTTAAAGATAGTTACATTTTTATTTGCAATATACTATTGAAAAATGGAATATATTTCAAATACAATAAAGTATACTTTTTCACTGGGGTAGTTACATGAAAAAAAAAATCTGATTACGTAACAAGCACTACTTGTAATGCACTACCCCCTACACTGGTCATGTGACTGCCATAGCCATTGTACATGCATGAATTCACATGTTCTTCAGACACCGGTCACGCTGAAGGCGTTCCCATAGCATCAGCAACTGACACAACGTTATTCCTCAAAAGGGACCTATTTTATCATTTTAAGAAATACTATCTCTTTAATTAAAGACCACTGTTATGCTCTTAAAATGTAAACTCATTGAGCAAAGTGCAATCAAGCTTAAAGGGATAGTTCACCCAAAGATGTAAATTTGTTCCAAACCTGTATAAATTTCTTTCGTCAGCTGAACACAAAAGAGGATATTTAAAGAATGTCAAAAATATCTTAATTTGTGTTCAGCAGAAGAAGAAAAAACCCATACAGGTTTGGAACAACTTGAGGGTGAATAAATGATGACAGAATCAATTTCATTTTTGGGTGGACAATCCCTTTAAATAATGCACTTTACTTGAAATTCACTCTCTATGTTACTGCCTTTTCCCTCTTGCACATGGTGCTTATGAAGGATAGTTGCAAACCAAACTTGCTCCGAAATGAAAGGGTTTTTTTTTTTTAATCAACTAAAAGGCCATCAAAAGGATAATGCCATAACAGATTCCCAAGCTCAAAGAATATTCAATACTACAACAATCTACTACATGGGTATATTGGAGTCCTGTGAGCAGAGAGCAATTAGAGACCAAACAGTATAAATGGTAAAAGACTATTCAAGTTTCTCAGGTTTCTCTCTCTTCTCTGGAATTTAATTTCCTCACTTACTCTTGTTCTCCATATTTTGTTCTTCAGCAGTCCACCCCAGCCTATTTCTCTCTCCGTAACGCCCACTCACCAACAGCCCATCACACAGTCCAACCACTACTCTTATTGTTTAAATTAAAAATACAGTACACAGAAGGGATCAATTACAGTATATGACCATATTAAGCTACTGTATAATCTAGGGAAGCAAACCCCCCAAAACACATAGTTCACAATATCTGCAATGTTTAATTGACTCTCAATAGCTTTTGTGCTGTTTAATGACTATTATTTCAGAAAACAGTCCTCCATTTAGGTGATTTGAACTGAAGTGTTTATCTTTAAACTGATGCTGAATTTACATCAACCAGATGGTACAGAGCTGTATATACCCAAGTGAAAAATAAATATACTAAAATGTATTTGAAATACATTTATTTTATGCTTAGTATACTATTTACATATTTACGTACTTTATATAGATACCCTGCAATTGTACTTTTGGTATACTAAATTGGTACACTTAACTACTCTAAAAAAAAGATGGTTCTTTAAAGGGATACTCCACTTTTTTTGGAAATAGGCTCATTTTACAACTCCCCCATGGTTAAACAGTTGGGTTTTACCGTTTTCGAATCAATTCAGCCAATTTTCTGATATTTAGAAGAATATCAGTAAGCAGACAGTTTCTGGTCTCATTGACTCCCATAGTATATTTTTTTTCCTACTATGGAAGTCAATGAGACCAGAAACTGTCTGGTTACTGATTTTCTTCTAAATATCAGAAAATCGGCTGAATGGATTCGAAAACGGTAAAACTCAACTGTTTAAGTCTGGGGGAGTTGTAAAATTAGCCTATTTCCAAAAAAAGTGGAGTATCCCTTTAAACCTATTAACAGTTATATTGTCCTGAAAAACGTACTCGGTTACTAACGTAACCTCGGTTCTCTCTAGAGAGGGAACGAGTACTGCGTAATATCTTACGCTATGGGGAAAACTCTTTTCCTCGAGATATTGAAGCCAAAAATTATCCTTAATTTTAAACATGCAAAACGCTTTGCAGCAGCAAGCAGACAAGGGCGAGACGGCTCGCGCGCCCATTGGCTGCCTTGCTGGAAAAGCTGCAGCCTATCGAGGTGAGGCACTGCGTGACGTAATGACGAATGGGGACGCTTCGCGCCCATTTTCGTCATGTCCCGCCAGTAGAGGCGTGGTCTCGCCCTATAAATACCCCCTCGATAGCTGAATTTCCTCTGATTTTTCAACGCCGAAGCGAACCAGAGCGTATTCCAAGCACGGCAAGATACGCAGTACTCGTTCCCTCTCTAGAGAGAACCGAGGTTACGTTAGTAACCGAGTACGTTCTCTTACGAGAGTATCTCTCGTACTGCGTAATATCTTACGCTATGGGGAACACCATGCAACACGCCGTGCGGACAGGGATCCAACACCAGAGTCCCGGGGCCAAGCCCGGGGCGCATCTAGTGCACAATCACCACAACTCACACAGAGTAGAGGAGGAGAGGCTAGAAGCATCACTCCCTCATAAAAGTCCCGTAGGGTAACAGACTCGTAGGGGTACACATAAGCCGCATGGCGGCCGATAAGCCCGAAGTTCAGACCGCCAGAAGCTTAGCTTGTAAGGCGGGCACCTCCAGGTTATAGTACTTGATAAATGTAGACGGCGAGGCCCAGCCCGCAGCCGTACAGATATCCTGCAGGAGACCCCCGCTATACCATGCCCACGACGAGGCCACGCCTCTCGTGGAGTGCGCTTTGACACCCAATGGGCACTGCAGGCCCTTGGAAGTGTAAGCCAGCGCTATGGCATCCACTATCCATCTGGATAGGCTCTGTTTTGAAGCGGCAAGTCCCTTAGAACGGCCGCCAAACAACACGAAAAGCTGCTCGGTCTGTCTGAACCCAGCCGAGCGGGACACATAAGCCCTTAACGCCCTGACAGGGCAAAGGAGACTCGCGTCCCTCTCCTCATTGAGAACCGGAAGGGCAGACAGGGAAATTACCTGGGCCCTAAACGGTGTATTGAGGGATTTTGGCACGTAGCCGTGCCTCGGTTTGAGTACGACCTTTGAGTCGTTAGGCCCAAACTCCAGACATGACGCGCTTACAGAAAGCGCCTGCAAGTCCCCTACACGCTTCACTGAAGCGAGAGCCAATAGAAACACCGTCTTAAGGGACAGGTGCTTCATGTCCGACAGCTGGATCGGCTCAAACGGGGCGCCTTTCATGGCCTCCAAGACCGTGGAAAGGTCCCAAGCCGGGACTGAAGGGGGCCTGGGAGGGTTTAACCTCCGAGCTCCTCGTAGGAAACGCACGACTAAGTAGTTTTTTCCCAGTGACTGGCCAGACACCGGTTTAGCAAACGTTGCTATGGCCGCCACATAAACTTTGAGCGTGGATGGGGTCCTACCCTTATCCATCAGCTCCTGAAGGAAGGCAAGCACTTCCTTAACCCCGCAGTCCACAGGTGCAAAGCCACGGGCTCGACACCAAGTAGAGAACACCGACCATTTCGAGGCATAGAGCCGTCTGGTAGACGGAGCTCTAGCCTGCGCGATCGTGTTTAGCACTCCTTCCGGGAGGCTAGCGGGTACCCGTTGATGGCCCATGCGTGCAGGGACCACAGATCCGGGCGAGGATGCCAAATCGAGCCCTCTGCCTGAGAGAGGAGATCTCTCCTCAATGGTATAGGCCACGGGGCAGTGCTGGCCAGCCGCATCAGGACCGGAAACCAAGCCTGGTTCGTCCAGAGCGGAGCTACAAGCAGCACTGGGCATCCATTTTCCCTGATCCGCTCCAACACCTGAGGCAGGAGCGAGACGGGGGGAAAAGCATACAGGGGACCGCTGGGCCAAGCATGGGCCAGCGCGTCCCTGCTTTTCGAGAAGAATACTGGGCAGTGAGCGTTCTCGCGGGACGCGAACAGGTCCACCTGCGCTCTGCCAAACGTCTCCCACAGCAGCTGGACCGTCTGCGGATGCAGCGACCATTCTCCTGTCGGGACGTTGTTTCTGGACAGCCTGTCTGGACCCGCATTCATGTGCCCAGGCACATGCGCCGCTTTCAGAGAAAGGAGGTTGCGCTGGGCCCAGACCAAGAGGGGTTCCGTCAGCCTGCAAAGGCGTGTGGACCCGACGCCGCCCTGGCGATTTATGTACGCCACTACTGACGTGTTGTCCGACCGGACCAAGACGTGGTGGCCCTTTATCAGGGGACGGAAGCGCCGTAGCGCTTTGTCGACTGCTATCATTTCCAAGCAGTTTATGTGAAGGAGCTTCTCCCGCTCTGACCATAGGCCAGCCAGCGGTCTGCCCTCGAGCAGCGCTCCCCACCCCGTGGTGGAGGCGTCCGTAGACACCACTTTCACCCTTGAGGCGGTCCCCAGACTCACACCAGTCTGATACCAGCTGGTTACTTTCCAGGGTTCCAGAGCCGAAACGCACCATTGGTCGACCCTGAGGCGACACCGGCCCGTGGTCCAAGCCCGGGGCGGGACCCGTGGTTTCAGCCACCTCTGCAGTGGGCGCATGCGAAGCAGGCCCAGCTGGAGTACAGAGGATGCTGCGGCCATCAGGCCCAGCATTTTCTGAAACTGTCTGAGCGGGACTATAGAGCCGTGGCGGAAGGATTCCGCGACGCGCTGAATACTTAGTACGCGCTCCGGTGACAGGCGTGCCGTCATGGACAGCGAGTCTAACACTGTTCCCAGGAAAGAAATTCTCTGGCTGGGACACAGCGAGCTCTTTTCCCAGTTGACTGTCAGGCCCAGCTTCTCGAGGTGCTCGAGCAGTGTGGCCCTGTGTTCTATGAGCTCTGACCGTGATTGAGCTAGAATCAGCCAATCGTCCAAGTAGTTCATAACTCGCATGCCCTGAAGTCTCAGGGGTGCGAGAGCCGCGTCCATGCACTTCGTAAATGTACGGGGTGCCAAGGACAGGCCGAACGGCAGGACTGTGTATTGATATGCCTGGCCCTCGAACGCGAATCTCAAGAATCGCCTGTGATGGGACGCTATTTGTATTTGGAAATAGGCGTCTTTCAGATCTATTGACATAAACCAGTCCCCTTGGCGCACTTGCGTGAGGATTCCCCTGGTCGTAAGCATCCTGAACTGGCGCTTCACAAGCGCTTTGTTCAGCTGTCTCAGATCTAGAATGGGCCTGAAGCCCCCATCTTTTTTCGGTACCAGAAAATATCTGCTGTATAAGTCCCCTTCGCTCTGAGCCTGAGAAAGGGGCTCTATGGCCCCCTTGCTCAGCAGTTTCGCTATCTCGGCTCGACGTAGATGAGATACATCGCTTCTCACCGTAGTCTCGACGCGCGCCGTATAACGGCGGGGACATCGTGCGAATTGTAGCGAGTAGCCTCTCCTTATAGTGTTCAGCACCCAGTCTGATACCCCGGGTAGCTTTGACCACGCTTCTGCGTGAATAGCTAGAGGTAGAATGCAGACCGGGCTCTGGCCGTGACCAGGCAACGGCTCGAGAGCCCCGGTACCCTGGGAACACAACGCCGTGTTCACAGCGTTCGAGGGGGGGGGCGCGCTGAACACAGCGGGCAGCCTGGCCGCGCTCAAATTCTCTATGGCGGGACGCACAGCGAGAGTGAGCGGGGCGAATCCCGTGGGATTCGGCGTGCTTGCGGGGGGATGTGGGCGCAAACTTACGGGCACATCTACTGCACTGTACACGCTTTCGGTCGGAGCCGATAGAACGTGTGTTGGTTTCGTTTTTACAGAAACCAAGGGACACGCGGCATGTAGCGTGAGCGGGCATTGTATGGGCGCATTCACTACATTGTGTGCACAATCGACCTGAGTCAGATTTATGTGTGCTAGCCTCGCACCGTGGCGGGCTGTGTCTGGGTGTGGGAATGGGCACTGGGGCGTGGGCATTCTTACAACACTCATAACACCATCGGCCGTGGCCGGTATACCAGAAAATACACTCTTTATTGGATTTATCTGGGTAGCCATGAAAACGGCTTTTGTGTGCAGGCAAGCGGGCTGAGACACCGGCTGCTTCACTGCTAAATACACTGGCACAGTCACATCGCAAGGAACTGAACGAGCGAATCGTTTCGGTGGGGAACCGGCCGCAGCGGGATCCGAACACCGTCGCTTCCCTAGAGTGGCTAGGAAAGCTTCGAGGCCTCGGGCTTGAGCTCAATCTTAGGCCGGGGCCCGCGCTGAGCGGGGCGGCGTCCAGCAGAGCGAGAGCGCGGTCTCTGATCCCGGGACTGGCGGCGCTGTGAAGCGGCGGCTGCGGGCGATGCAGGCCGAGGCTGCGAGCTGCGAGCAGACGGCTGCTTAGAGCGACCTGCAGCGGAGCTCGAGCGCTTCGGAAGGAAGTGCTTCATGGCCTGCGAAGTCTTCTGCACCTCAGAATATCTGTCCGCGAAATCTTTGACGGCAGATCCGAAGAGGCCCGCAGGGGAAATGGGCGCGTCGAGGAATACAGAGCGCTCAGCTTCCGTCATCTCAGACAGCGTCAACCACAGATGTCTCTCAGCAACGGCGAGAGAGGCCATATTCCGCCCCATGGCCTGAGCAGCGGCTTTAGCGGCGCGTAGAGCAAGGTCCGTAGCGCCTCGTAAATCCGCCACACTGACAGCGCCCGGCCCTTCCTCGTCCAATTTAAGGAGAAGGTCAGCCTGGTAGATCTGCAAGATCGCCACAGTATGCAGCGCTGAGACCGCCTGTCCAGCGGCTGTGTAAGCACGCCCGTGCAGCGATGAAGTCACCCGGCAGGCTTTAGAAGGAAACGTCGTCTGCGCGCGCCGTCCCGCAGAGGGCGGGCAGAGATGCGACGCGACCGCCGCCTCCACAGGAGGAATGAAGAGATATCCCTTATCTCCCGCGCCGACGACAGAGGAAAAAGCCGCAGAGGTGGAAGTGCGCATCCTGGCGGAGAAAGGGGCAGTCCATGACTTAGCGACTTCGTCGTGGAGCTCAGGAAGGAAGGGGGCGGCCCTAGACCTAGACGGGGCTTCGTCCTTCTTGAGAAAGCGCCCGTCGAGTCTGTTGCGCGGCGGCAAAGCAGGCGCCTCCCACTCGAGGCCGATGCACTCCACGGCCTGGGTGAGCAGACGCATCAGCTCAGCCTCAATGCGCGGTCTCTTTCCAGAGGGTTGGCTAGATATGTCAGCGGGGGGGAGGTCCACAGAGCTCGCCCAATCCTCGCTATCAGAAGCCACAAGAGAGCATACCTCAGCGGGTTCGTCCAACTCGGGAGCGGAAGCGGCGGCAGACGGTGGGCGCTGTCCGTCCGGGAGCGACTCAAGTGAAGCCGGCGAAGCAGGCGGGCGAACCGGCGAGCTTTGGCGGGCTGGAGAAGGCTCGGGAGCGCGCTGGGCGCGACGCTTCTTGCGGCGCGGCAGAGAAGGCTGGGACGCGGGCTCAGAGAACGACGCCAGGCGAGTCCTCAGAGTCACCATGGGCAGAAGTTCGCAGTGCGGGCATCCACCATCCGCGAGCGCGATAGCCGCGTGCTCATGACCCAGGCAGGACACACAGATGACGTGACGGTCCTCATCACTGAGTTGGGAGCGGCACGAGCCACAGAAAGGCATCTTTAACCCTCAGAGACCTAAGGGTATTTTTACAATAATTTTTCCGTCTGGTGTTATTCACTAAAAAAGCTTGTAAAACATCAACCCTTTTGTGTACAGACAATTGACACACCTCTTTTTTTTCAGGACAAATTGAACTTTCAGCATATCTGTGTTACATTGATGTCACCTGAATGTAAAATAAGTTATGGGACCATAAAGACAGATGAAAAAATAAATCGGAAATTGAATCACTCAAATATTTATTGAAATCACACACAAATAAATAAAAGCTAAGCAAATTTCCTCTGGAAAACAGTTTGTTCATGTCTTTGGAGTCCTGGAGCACAGGAATAAACATTATAACTTGTACAGAACCAAAACTATTTACATTTTTCCAAAAGAAGTCCAGGCGCTTTCATGAAATTCACTGGTGCCAAGCCTCAAAACAGTTCCTATCAGCAATCACAAAGAGGGCCACATCACAGGCTTTGCATTTATATTTTATTTATTTTATTTATTATTTTATTTATTCTATTCTTTTTATACTTTTATACTACATTTATACTTCTATAATACTTTTTTACAGTAAATAAATAAATGGCACTTCAGCTGGGTCTATCCTGGTAATCTAGTTCCTCATCTGTCAAAAAGCTCTGTTCTCCTGAAAATCCATAATTCTGCGCTCGATTTAGATCCATTTCTCTGTGATTCTCTGTGAAACCTGCGTCTCCGTGCTACTCTCTCTCCCTCCCTCCCTTGGAGAGAGCGCAATGACCCAGTGACGCATCCAATGTTTACGACGGATCAGCCTGTAATTGGTCAAAAACCATCACGTGGATATCCAAAATGGCAGCTAGCATCGAGCTAGCGGCAAATATGACGGAATATTTATAAGTTATGGACTTCAAGTGTATCAAAGTTGGATATAAACGTTTGGATTTATGGCTGAAAAACTCCGAAAGGATGCACAAGTTCCAGGCTGGATAGAAAACCTTCTGTAAAGGCTAGAAAGACACCAAAGACACCCCCGCTAGCTCGTTAGCTTTCTGCTGGAAAAAACGGTAAGAAAATCGATAAATCTGTTGTCGAGTTATATCATCATTTCTCGGAGCTGATTTGTGGCGTCGTCGACGATGCCGTCGGGCTCAGAGGGTTAAAAAGACGCAGCTCTTTTAGAACAGAGAATAGGTGTTGCGTCACGTAAGCAAACACACACACACTTAGCAGAGTAAAAGGATATAGTACGCCGGAAAGCGCAGCAGGTACGGCGGTTGAAGGCGGCTGGGCCAGCGACTTCAGAAATGGCACGTCCCGCTGATAAGGCTACAAGTCAACGGCGCGGCTTCTCACTCTGGATCCAGCGATGCGTGAGCTTCGCGTGAAGAGTAGAAAAATCAGAGGAAATTCAGCTATCGAGGGGGTATTTATAGGGCGAGACCACGCCTCTACTGGCGGGACATGACGAAATGGGCGCGAAGCGTCCCCATTCGTCATTACGTCACGCAGTGCCTCACCTCGATAGGCTGCAGCTTTTCCAGCAAGGCAGACAATGGGCGCGCGAGCCGTCTCGCCCTTGTCTGCTTGCTGCTGCAAAGCGTTTTGCATGTTTAAAATTAAGGATAATTTTTGGCTTCAATATCTCGAGGAAAAGAGTTTTCCCCATAGCGTAAGATATTACGCAGTACGAGAGATACTCTCGTAAGAGAACCCAATGGTTCTTTGTGTGAGGGTTTAGGGTTCTTTATTCCCGCCTTTTTGTTTTTCAAATCTGTAACTGTCAAAACCTCCCCATAACTGATTTTCTGGAGCTCGTCTATAAATTATAACTTGAAAAATTGTAACAATCATTTCCTACAAACCATGTATTTTTCTCTTTCTAGTTTAACAGAACATGCAGGCATAAGTGTGAGGAGCTCTGTTCAGTTAAGATACTCATCTTCTCTTCTCCACAAAGTAAGTAACAGAGATATGGAATTTATGATCCATATTATTTGATTTTTTAAAATTTTATTATAACTTTATCCAGTCACAAAAAAACAAACAAAAAAAAAAATATTAATGCGACTTTATATCACTTTTTCCTTTTAACATGTTTAAGGGCTCATACTGCCATTTTTGCTAATTCTGGCCTTCGTGAACATAATTGTTTTTATATAATCAAATGGAAGAGAACCTCATCATCTGCAGAGAGACACAGCCACTCAGAATACACACATAATGAAGGACGTAAAGAGGATTGTGAAGATATTTCACCGGAACTTGTTCTTCATCACATCTATATCGTGTTCAATGTCAATTGTTATTTATTAATGTATTCAGCTAACTGTTGTTTTTTTTTGTGTTTGTTGATTGTTGCTACAATCTGCCATGTCATAAAAAGTACCTAATTGACACAACATGCTGTTTTTTTTTTAAATGTAAAACCTAAATAGAGGCAACAAGATATAAGACCAGGCAGATAGAACAATATTAGTAAATAATTTATAAAAATGAATAGTAATATTAATAATATGAAGATACTAATATACTAATTGTCACGTGTCAGTGTTTGTTTGTATATTTCACATGTCTTCCTTTGTTATTTTCCCGCCACTCATTCATATCCACGGTTACTGTAATGTAGTTAATCTATGTCACCTGTGTTCTATTAATCAGTGTTCATCAGTGATTGTATTTAGTTTAATTCTATTCGGTCTGATCTTCGTTGTATTAAGTGTGTGTGTGCCTTCTGCCCGTCTTCTATGTACCTGTTAGAGTTATATTGTGAGTAAAAGTTTGCATTGAAATTTATGACTTATCTTCATCTTCTTTTGCCTGCACCACACCGTGAAACTAATATTAATGAAAATAAATATTGTTGAAAAGGTTATTTATAACGCCATTAAGGTCCTATATACTTTCAAAGCATAGTTCTATCTTGAAACTTATTAAAATGGTTATATTTAGCACCAAAAATAGTTCTATTATTGTTACAAGCTGAAGAACCTTAAGTTGGTACTGTTTAGAACTATTTTTCTTAAGAGTGTACTAATTTTGTACTTAATGTACTTTAGTTATGCGGAAATAGTGCTGAGGTCCAACTAAAGATATACTTAAAGCTACACTGTGTAACTTTTTTAGTTTATTCTTAGCTAAAAACACTTAGTTCTTTCAAAAATATATGTGCTCATTAATGTATATTTACTTTGTTCAAGTAATAAAGTATTCTCGTGAGTGTATAATATGCCATTGAAAATACATACGGGTAAGGGGTTCTAATGTCGGTCGCCATGTTGCCCCTCCATCTTGAAAGTACATTAGCCAAAGAGGGACATACCCCGTTAATTCAAGCTTCGCCTTTCGCTTTTTAACACTCGATGGCACCGTGTCGAATGTGGACGAGGTCGAACTGGAAGCCGTAGGAGTTCAAACGAAATCGGAATTGAGAGGAACAGAAACTAATATTCACTGGATGGTCATATACCTTTTCACCGCTAGATGGGGGTAAAAATCACACAGTGTAGCTTTAAGTATATTTGATTGTGCTAAAGTGCAACAATTACAAGTATGCTTTAAGTACACTTTAAATATCTTGCATTTAAAGACTGATATTATACAGAGATCATACTATCTTTACTAATAGTGATATTAAACCTTAACAAATGTGCATTGTGCAATAAAGTACTCCAAATAAAGTTTAACTATATTATATTTATATCATTAAGTCTATATGTCAGTAAATATGTTTATGGATTTGTAGTATACTCAGTATGACATAAATGCATTTTAAAAACATTTTTGTAAAGGTTTTTTCACTAGTCATCAATAAATATCTAGAGGTAGTACAATTCCAAGACATGTCTGAGATGCCAAGAGTGTACCTGAAATCTAGACCCATTGCCTGCAAATCTCTTTGGGTATGTTATAAAGTGTTCACTCAAATGATAGAACACACAATTTCATCATGTATTAAGTTTCTAAGTAGATGTTGGATGACACCTGAAATGGATCATAGATTTTCTTGAGTACAGGCATTCAATCTAACATCAAGTGCATCAAATGCCATAAGTGCTAACATAATGTATGCCATCTGCCATCAGAAGTGTACGTAACTTTTTCTGTATGGTAGCTACTTGTCATGTTTTATGTATTCTCCCCCCTCCGTTCATGTTGTCTATCTGTTTTAGCTGTACGTGGACAGGGACTACAGATGAGCCAACTGAGACTTCTCAGAAATGTCCAAAACTGTCAAAAAACTGTTAATGAAACATTAACAGATTTAAAAATGTAAAAAATGGAATCCCTATTATATACAGAGCAGTTCAAAAGATGATCTGTCATTCATATACAGCAACTAAATATCCATGACATCATAGCAAAAGAGGTTAGCACGAGTGAAATATGAGTTATTTTAATGCTATCTAATATACTCATAACATTTTAGCTAGATCGAGAATAGTAAAAATGCTGAAAAGGAAAGACTTTCAGTATCGCATTAAAGGCAAAAACACAAAAGGCAGCATAAAGGGTGTCAAAGATGAAGGTTAAAATTGGTACACCTCTGGGTTTGTTGATATAACAAACTTGTTCTGCATTTTTTTCCAGAATAATTAGTGATGTTGTAACCTGAGTGGGCTGAGCCGGACAACACCAAACACCTGCAGCTGTCACACATATAACACATGCTTAACTAGGCTTTCATTTCCTGTAGGAAACACTTGTGTTGTATGCAAGTTTATCATTTAGTCTTTTATGTTACATATTAATTCTAGTTTTTTTACAAACGTGAATCACCTTTAATTTTAATTCTACATTAGATAATTTAAAGGGCACCTATTATGCCCCTTTTCACAAGATGTAAAACAAGTCTCTAGAGTGTGAAGGTTTAGCTCAAAATACCCAACAGATAATTTTTTACGGCATGTTTAAATAGTCACTTTTTGGGGTTAAGAAAAATGCGCCGTTTAAATGTGTAAATCCTTTAAATGCAAATGAGCTGCTGCTCTCGGCACAGAGGACGGAGCCTCACAAGATCACGCTCAGAGCCAGGACAATCACTCTCATGAAATGATAATATCAAAACAGAAACTCTCTGTAGCGCTGTTTATTTCGACCCGGAGTAGGACAATAATGCCTACAGAGCCAGAGAATATATTCTGTATGGAGATAGAACAGGTATAGTTTAGTTAAATTACGGTTATAACGTATTTGTCATCTGCTTTTATCCACTATTAGTACAAGCCTGTTGTAGCGGACCGCGTCCGAATGATGGCCAAAAATATTCTGATGAGTTCAATGAAGTTTATTGTACATCACACAAACGATGAAGCGTCAGTTTTACATTACAATTTTATAAACACAGGATAAGAAGTGAGCATTAAAGTCTTATCCATAATCTCTCTCTCTCTCTCTCTCTCTCTCTCTCTCTCTCTCTCTCTCTCTCTCTCTCTCTCTCTCTCTCTCTCTCTCTCTCTCTCTCTCATTATCACCAACATACACAGCGAATTACACAAAACACTTGTTACAACTTACAGTAAACAAATATATACACACCTTTTCAGGGGGTGCTTAACAAACTGGAAAATTTTATATCCGTAAAACGATTTGATGAGCTGTCATAAAGTGTGCGCTCTCACTTTAATTTCTGCCGTGATCAGTAACGTTAGGCCTATCTCCGGAGACTATAAGCTGGGTCACGAACAGTTGGTACACATCCATCCTCGAGTAACAACGGGAGTAAATAAAGACTGCTTTGTTCATTCTTACATCCAACAACAAAACACCTTAATCGCTTAGAAGACACTCTTGTCTACAGTTGCTCTGAGGTCGAAACACTAGCGGACTGTGTTTAGCTCACTCAGGGCGGGTCTATGCTAATACAGCAGTGTCCATCAACAGTCGTGGGCGGGGCTTGTGCGAAAGTACGTCACATTGCCCCGAATCTGAGAACGGCTTGATCTGAGACAGTGCTTATTATTTATGGGAATTAAAAAAGCACTGGGTGGATTTTGATCATTATAGGGTGGTTGTGTACACACACCGCCAACACACATTTATGTTCAAACGCCATGTAAAAGTGAGTTTTGCATAATAGGTGACCTTTAAAGTTGAAATACTTCAGTACAATAAGTGGTTCAGACTAAATTAAGTAAATAAGGCTACGTTCACACTGCAGGGCTTAATGCTCAATTCCGATTTTTTGAAAAAATCCGATTTTTTTGCAAGGCCGTTCACATTTCCAATTAAATGCGACCTTTAGTGATCTCCTGTGTGAACGTGAAATGACCCAGAAGTGACCCGCATGCGCAGAAGAGTACTCAACGGTCAACGACGTCACTTGCTGTTTGCGGAAGTACCTAAACATGAATGTCAACAGTGGAGCTCGTTTAGCAATATTAAAGTTATTTTCCCAACAGAGCCAGCACAATTACAATCTTTTCGTTTTAAGAAGAAAATTAAGAAGGAGGAGAGCGTTTGAGCGCCTTCGATTAACTCACGGGAAGAGACACGTCTGCGGCGGACCATAACAGTGCAACGCGTTGGAGTGTATTGACAGGTGCGTGCTATCGGTGCTATCGTACGATAGCTAACTTGTTTATCTTCTCATTCCCGCCTACTTCAACGCAGAATTATGACGTTTGTCGCATATCAACGGCGTGCGGGTCGGATACATGCGACCTGGCCGTTCAGATTGAGGTCGCATTTCAAAAGATCGGATACGTATCGGATTTGGACCACATACCCAAGTGGCCTGGGTCGCATTTGAAAAGATCGGATCTGTGTCGTTCAGACTGTCATGAAAAGATCGGATACAGGTCGCATAGGGGCAAAAAAATCGGAATTGGGTCGTTTCAGCCTGCAGTGTGAACGTAGCCTAAGTTTAATGCACAGGGTTAGAAGTTTACAACAAACTTTATGAAGAATATTTCAAGAGTAAGTGCAAAACTTCTTTCCAAACGCAAGCCCATTAAAAGCTGCTGGATTTGGACTAACCACAACTAATAGCCAAAATTCAAGTTATTTAGTGCTTGACCATGAGCCGTCAAAAAAAAGATAGAATTAAGAGAACTGAGAGGTTGAATTCTATAAGTGCTTGAAAAAAAAATAATTTCACATATTTTCATTACCACACAGGACAATGTAGCTCTTTCTTCTGAAGTGTTTCTAATTAACAGCAATCTTAATCTAATAAAAAAAAAGAATAGTGCTGCCCTGCAGTTTGTATGTTAGAGAGGCAAATATGCTCCTTATCTCAAGTGTATTGAAACAGCACAGTCCAGCTGGGTCAACAGCACACACAAAACCAGTGCATGCTTCAGTTAGAACAGATACGCCACTCATCCTAGAACATCACCCATTTCATGCTCACAAATTATCATGTTTTTCAATCAGAGAAGGCAGAGTTCACCACAATGGCATGTCACAGGATATGTGGCACATTATATCATCAATCTAGCATATTATTATCATTATTTGAGGATTTATGCGTTTCTTTTTAAAAAATAGACAAAAAAAAAAAAGATTGGGATGGATTCCAACATCCTCAAACACTCACACCAAGCTTTCAGCCTCTTGGTTTCCTGAATATTTTGATGTGCTTATTATACCATTAACCTGTTCTGGAAACCATTATGAACTGACGGGGTCCATTTTCTCTCTTTTAACTTTGCTATAGGTAGTAAATTCTGTTTTTGTAACCATAAAGTTGTAAACCAGAGGTATCGGTAAAACAACAGAATGTGTGGATAGCATAGCATACGCTGATTTCACGCAGCCGTTATTTTGAAATCGAAAGCGAGGCTCCGGTGGGAAGAAAACCGGAAGTGTCGCCTTTGATCATAGGAGAGTCATGAATACAATGGCGTATTGTTGTGTTTAATGTAGAAATTAGTTATTCTAAAACTGTACATACATTTCTTTCATACTTTAGACTATATACGGTGAAATTTATTTATAAATAATATTATTTTTTATTTATAATTCAGAAAGTAAAAAACCAACTATATACATATCCTATATTGGATATTAACATCCAGTAGTGTAAATCGCGGCAGCAGCTTTAGGTTTGTAGTCCAAGGTATTGTTGTTTATCTTTACTTCCGGGGTTCTTCCCACTGGAGCCTCACTTTCGATTTCAAAATGGCGGCTGCGTGAAATCAGCGTATTGGAAGAAAAGCTGGCGAGAAGCTCATTGCTGAAATTTAAGACTTGTTTTAGGGGAACTTCATAGTCACTCTCTATCTCATCGCTGTCTGAGAAATAACTCATTTGTCTTTTTTCTTTCCTATGGGTCAAGGTCATGATAAGAACAAAGACTGCAGTGAAGACAAAAAAACATCACATGTTTGCTCTGCAAATATCAATCTACACCTAAGATCAAAAAGCATCAGGCCTCACTTCAGCCTAGAAGCTGCAAGACCGTTCATCCGCACTCAGTCTCTGTTTCGCCCTTTGTTTGCATTCGTCTGTCCTTTGGTGAATCACACACACCTAAGGCGCTGCGAGGATCACAACCTTCCCTACAACCACACCCCTAACTGCCTCCAAGAAAATGGCAGGTTGTTAATGTCAAGAAGCTTTTGCAAGTCTATGTCAGCGAGTCATATTGCCTGCGGTCATGTCTGACCTTTGTTCTCCTCTCTGGACAGACCTACTATATCATCTAACACCTACTGTGGGAGGTGCAGAGGACCTTTGATGATGGAGACATGTGACCATGTAAGTGAACAGAATTGGATGAGCCAGAAGCAATATAGGGCTATACGTTGAAACCATTTTGCTTCGGTACGGCTCCAGCGGTGTTATTCCGAGCAAGCCTCATATAAGTTCATATATACTTGCAAGGAAGAAAATGTTTGCTCTGCTAACAAAATAACATATGTGGAAATGTTACATTTCAAAAGTCTACTTCAAACTTGCTTATTTGAACATAATCCATGTAGCGGTGATATGACAAAACCATTAATGTGTGGTTTGAAATTCAATCAAAGCTATAAAAAAAAAATTGGAATTGAATTCCAGTCTGAACTGTGAGACTAGATTTGAAGTAGTGTGACGTCTTGAACATGACATTGAACTCATGGAACTCTTGAGTATAGTGTCTACAGCCATGTATGAATTCACTCAATTACATTGACATGCACCATACAATATAGTGAATAAGTGAACTAGTGAACACTGTATATGCTTGAGTAAATAGTACAGTAATGCTTCTGTTATCACATGTTGTCTCGTGCACTTCATGGTGTAATAGGTGTAATGTCATGAAGGATGTAAAGTTCAGAGTTCCAAGAAAAAAATATGTGTATTATATCATAAATGCCTCTTCTGATTATTAACATTGCTAATATTGTCCTGTAACCGAGATACACAGAGAACAAGCAAGAACAGCATATAAGAGCATAGCTGGTTATTCTATTCACGAATGACTTTGAGAAAGTAAACATTAATCGCTTAAGATATAATGTCTTAAGTCTTACAAATCAAAGGGGGGATCACATTTTAATCTAATGAACTTTGATGCCACACTGACCTAAAGCCTATCAAACAATACAAAATGCACCAACATATTTCAGCAAAGTTTTGTTTCCATATATTACTATTACTGAATAATATATGCAATTTCAACAACATTTAATGGGTTTTATGTTTTAAATATTTCAATTCAAAGTAGAGTGCAATTACCTCATCACTGCAGGTTATAAAACCAGTTTGATCAAGGCACCAATTCAACTTTCAATTTTAGTGGGTTGAAATTGTTTACAGTGTATGAGAGGCAGAGATTACACAAAATCAGGCTTAACAGATAAGAAGGGAAAGATATAAATAGTACGAGAACATTAAAAATTCTCTAAAACAAAGGCAAAATGTTGTAATCTCGGCGGATGTGTGGAACTGAAGCTTTAATTTTTTATTGGAAAGCCTGGCCAACTTCTCTTCTCCCATTATGAGGATGGGCTGACACAATGCTTCAAGTGCCAATACCAAAAATTCCCATTGCCACAGGGAGCTGCATGACATCAGGGTTCATGGTGATTTGGACACTCGCTCTAGCTATTTATCCAGTGGAAAAGAATGTTTAATCCAAATGAATGCGTGCAAGTTCCAAGCCAGGAAAACGTTAAAGGGTTTAGAGCAGTGATCTGTGCATTTTCGCTTTCTTGGCCTAGTAATGACATCATTTAAGCTTGCGGACACACACAAATGCACTCACTCAGACAAACACACTCAGACTCAGACATAAATCGTAATCATTGTTTTGTCCTAAAGACATCTTGACAGTACTAATGAATGCGTGCACTGTTGCTTAAAACATTAATAATTATTGTGTGATGGAATTGCAAAGACTACAAGCAGGCACATGATCACACATTCACTTCTCAAACGTTGTATTATCTGTCTGCAGGGTGAACAAAATCAATACGAGTAACTCCTAGTGAACATCACGGGGTGTTCTATTTTTAGAACAACAGAAACGATTCCTCAAAATCCTGTTAAGAGTACAAATAACTCACAATACTATGCAGCCAGGTCCTGGTGTATTGAAAATACACTACCAGTTCTCAGTTATTGTTAGGAATATCGCCTCACTTGACCAGACCTCAAACACAAAACTTCATGTTGTACTTCAGAGCCATCACTAGGGGATGCTCTTGTATCTAAGGGGGTGGGGGGAATTCTATCAGATAACCATAAGGGTAGAAAGAGGATAAAAAAACAAGATGGGTGAATTATTGTTGGCATCTACTTGTTTTGTTATTTCATAAATCCCAGCAAAAACATTCAGTTCATTTGCAGAAGGAAATCTGTTGCCATAGAAACCACATTAACTCTCCCTGGCCATTATTCATGTCCATATGCGAATACTGAGTAGCTAATACATGCTCTGAAAAGTTTTGTTATGCACAATCTCTGATGAATACTACAGAACATTTACTGCACAATTATCATACAAGAACAACTGATATGAAGTACACACTCACGGATGTAGTGGCATACTGTTCATTGAAATAAATGAAATCTAATGGATTTATAATCCATAACTTTTCAAATGAAACATAACTTACCTGGAACAGAGAGCTTGGGAAAGGGGGTAGGGTTAAAAAATGTGTCTCGGGACAGCATGATGACACTTACCATATTCACTTCTGATACCATGTCTATGCTGGCTATGTCTATATTCATCCCCACTCCCACCGGAGGACCTATAAACCAAACCAAAGCATATCAATGAGTATACAGCTAATTGATTGTGTTTTGCCCACTGAGATAAATTGTAAGAGCCATTATTAACTCAATGTCAGCCTGACAACATCCAGGATGTGATGAAAAGTAAACCAAAGATTCCCAAACACACTGATTTCAATATGATCGTTCAGTATGGTAAATTCTCAGTGTATATTCATAATCATGATCATCACTGTTGTTTACTGATATTGTTCTTACTTATTAATATGTGCAATCAGAAGAACCACATGCAGTTACCACTGGATAAAACGTATACGTTATAAATGAATTCGTCAACTTTGCGAAGCACCTCTAATCAAACGTCGATAAGCGATTATTTTAAAACAAGTGAGACCAAGTGTTCAGATCCTTTCCAAACCTGAAATAAATGGGACGTATTAGAGCGTAATTCTTCATCGTGGCGCGCTTATTATTTAACTATATGAAAGTTTAGAGGTGATGTTAAACGGCTGACATAATACACCTAATTAAAAAACGTGCTTTACCTCCAAAATCTGGCCTCAAGCGAATGTCATATCCCTTCAATAGTCTATCAACAGTTTCTTTTACGATAGACATATTGCTTGGATCATTGACACTGTAAAGAGGGAAAATACACCATTAGATTCAGATGTATCCTTAGAGATCATTTTAGGTGTGTGTGTGTGTGTGTGTGTGTGTGTGTGTGTGTGTGTGTGCGTGCGTGCGTGCGAGTGTGTTTGTGTGTGTGTGTGTGTGTGTGTGTGTGTGTGTGTGTGTATGTGTGTAGAGTACAGACAGCCATATGAAGTGAGGAGAGCTTTTGGATCAGACTTACCTTTGCGCACACACCACAGCCATTATCACGGGGAACGTCCAGACGCGCATAGAGCCCTTTTCTCGTATTCTAAAGATCTCCATACTTTTATGTTTTCTGGTTTCCGTGAAGACAGAGAAAATCCAACTTAGAGTGCGCTGTGCAGTAATTCCACTGTGGTGCGCATGCGTACTCCAGCGCAGCATCCAGGAGCGGTATGGCGCTGATGCTGCTAGAAGAGCACTTCCCGACCAGAGACAGGGAAATATTTAAGGGAAAACTACAATAACACCAGAGTGAACAGTAAAATAGACGGCCTGACATCTGCATTGTTTGTGCATCATGCAAAAAAGGAGCCCTGTCTTGTCAAGTGGGTTTTAAAAGCTACTCCATGAGCAGTTTTACTGTTCTTTCTCATCTGTCTTGAAAATTTGACATAAGGCACAAAAGTAATTAGTCTTACAGAAGGTGGAGCAGGAGGCTTGTTTTACCGGTAAAAATAATAATAATAAATTAGGACTTTAAATTATTTGAATTCTGTTGGTCCGTCATTTGAGGAGGTGTGGGTGGAAAATTGGATGCTCAAAAGGATCAATAGGAATCTAAACCTCTAGATTACACCATCCCAACACGACAAGGGGAATCCTAAGTAAACCCATCCATAGTGCATGAAGGGGAAGGAGTTCAAAGGAAAGTAATAGGCTGTGCACCTAATTTGTATTGGCATAAGTATTGGGGGGTATCTTATATATATATTAACATTCCAGCTGTTAAAATGTATGTTCCATAATAGAAATGGTAAAAAAATAAATAAAAAAATAACAACACATTATTACTGTTGGTCAGTGTTTCCAACTGGTGGGTTAATTGTGTCTGTTCAGCTAAAATTTTCAAGAAAAAAATTAGAGGGCTGTTTATCAACAACAAATAGTGCCAACAATAAACTAACAGAGGGAACTGTTTTATATAATATAATAATCCCAATATAAAAATCCCAATACTATTATTTCATATGTCAGGCTTGGCTAAATGTTGAAACATTTACATGGACTCTACATTTATCCCTAAATAAATACATTTTAATCTGAACAATCACAAATGTTCCCTTTCAGATGCTACTCACAATGCTGCGCTGAGTGCTATGGGAAAAACCAACCCGATCTCACGGCAATTCCTACGAATTCATACGACCTCACTCGTACAAATTAGTACGATTTTTGCTAAATCGTACATATTTTACATGTTGCCCAATTCATATGAATTCGTATGAATGATTAACCCCTGACCCCACCCCTAAACCTACCCATCACATGGGGTTAGACAAATCATACAAAGTCGTACGAGTGGGATCATACTAATTCGTACGAATTAGCCACATTTTAATCACTCGTACGAATTCGTACGAGTTGGTCGTGAGATAGCGTTGGAAAAACAGCTGTGAAGTATGTGTAGTATTCTTCCGTTCTGCTATGAACTAATCACATGCCAGAGACAACGTATGCTGTGTTCTTATTGACTATAGCACTTGTCAGTACCGTTCATGCAAATTAGCCCTCGGAGATTCAGTTGTGTACTTGCTGATAGAGAGATAACACTCATGTTACGAACCTGAAAAAGAGTTTAATAAATCCTCATGCTAAATTAAAACTCTGCGTGCACCCACAGCCTCCTTGTACACTTCAGCACTGTAACGTAAACACAACATGGTGTCAGAGTGAACGGATTATATGAAAGGATGGATACCGCTGAAGTTCTGATGCCCACGATGAACTAGGAAGCAACTAACCAGCCGAAGCATGGCGCAAGTTTGAACAGCACGTAGAGCTGATGTTCAGCGGACCCCTAAAAAAAAATGGTGAGGATGAAAAATTTTGTTATCTTCTCCTATGGGTCGGAGAGAAGGGCCGTGATATTTTTAATACATGGTGACTGTCTACAGACGAAGCAAAGCTCTTAGGGAGCTTTTACACTGGGCTCGTTTGCTGCGGTCCGAGTGTGTTTGTTCCCAGTGCCCCCCGCAGCGTTGGTCTGGTTTCACTCTCAACTTGATTCTATTGAACTCTGGTGCGTTTGCGTGCATATTACGTCATCGCAAACGTGCACGGTGCAAGATAGAAAACAGAACGTGGGTCAATATTGTGTTTTTTATTAATTCGCTGCTATTATGCGCAGTTGAGTGAACAATACAGGTTTACTGTGCGTGTGTCACATATGGTGGACTTCTGCTGCTTGCAAACGGACTCTTTTGAGGAGACAGGGGATTTCCAAATATGTTGCCCTGATTCCACGCACAATGCACGAATACACTGCAGGCTCACTCTCGCTCGTATCCAAGGTAAATCATCAACACTATTATCCCTTACGTGTTTTATTTAACTGAATACATCACAATAAGCTAAAACGCATGAGCAGGTTACTTTACTTCCTGAACAAGTGCGCACCCGAGTCCGTGTTGCTTTCACATTCACGCGAACCGCGGCATGGTTCGGGAGCAACCGAACTCAGACCACCTCCTCCAAGTAGTCTTGGGTTCGGTACCCCAGTGTGCACCCGTGTCTCATGACAGAGTACACATTATTTTTCATGTGAACCGTGCCCCGTTCCGAACTAAACTCCCAGTGTGAAAGCCTCCTTAAATTTATATTACAACTGCTTCACTGCATATGTTGAGCCCAAAGTTAATGTGATATTTGCACGTGTGATGGATTTTTTAAAGTAACAACAGGTAAAATTTAACTTTTGCTCTCGGGGTCCCCCCCTACAGTTGGGAAACAGTATTGTCCTCTACTTACTGTCGTAAACCGTCACCCAATGTAGCACATGCATTTGTTGACATCCATGATAGCCGTGAACACTGTAGGAGGAGGTCACATGCAGGTGTTCTGCTAGCTTGCGTCGCGTGTGAAATGTCTTCATCCCAGGTACAGTGGCATATATTTCAGCATGTCATATGAATATAATTTCATGTTTTTGTTATTTTTTTCTACCGACAAATGATCGCGATGCTCACGTTTACAAGCCAGCGTCAATAGTAGGCTAGTCTAGTCTATTGGTTACCGTTTTACTGAATCTATACTTCAATGCAATGTTTGAGTGGTAGATAATAACCATATATCATCAATATTATAATATCAAGCTATATTATTATATCAATAATGCGCGCGCGGTGTGTATTAATGTGTAGGCTACTCTAGCACACACACGCAAGGTCTCTCGCGCTCTCCTTCTCTCTGTCTTGCGCGCTTGTAATTAATGCGTACTCTAGCACACACACGCTAGGTCTCTCGCTCTCTCTCTCTCTGTCCTGCGCGTATTCAATTTAATAAGTCGGGACACTAAAATTAGAGTTGAAATACGGGACTTTCCCGGGAAAAACGGGACGTCTGGTCAGGTAACCCTAGCTAGTATGCAAGCAATATACTTACTAGTAAGCATGACAGCCAAGTCCGCATCGGTCAGGCACCCCTCCTCCTCCTTCAGCTCACGCCAGCGAGAAAACGCTGGCCCAATGTTGATCCTTGTTCTGCCTTTAACGCGATCACTTTCTCTTTTTGCTTTCCTCCAATAAAACCTTTGCTTTCTTGTTTTTCTGTGCTGCTTCGGCCATGACTATAACATTTGGCTCGCACGTCCGATGTTAAGGAAGTGGGGGTGGTGGTGGAAGTGACGTATATGCCGTAAAGCAGTCAAATTTTGTAGTTCTCTTTGTTCGCCGGTTACTACCCGAAACCCGAAGTTTAAAAGTACGATTAAAAACGCTACAGACCCCGTCAGGCTATGGCAGAAGTGTCATTCAACCTATTGTAAGTAGATGCACCATCACAAGAGACTTGGAAATATATTATGAAGGTTAAAAAGTTACCCGGTGCTGCTTTAATTTATTAAAATAGTAAACTGTATATTAAACTAATCATAACTCTAACATTTAACCTTTAGGCCTAACATGCTAATAATTTTGAAACACAATGTACTAAAATGTTCTGTTCTTTGTTTTTGAATGTTGTATGTTACCATAACCCTTTTACTTTGGTTGAGTGTAAAAATAATAAATATGGGAAATTAAACAAGACAGATGTCTAAACTTGAAAACTTGTGATTATAAAGTAATCATTAAAACAGAATTTGCTCCTACCTAGTAACAGAAGGGTTTGCATATGAAGAACCAATCAAATTGTAGGGAAATTATGTAATGTATCATGTCATTTTCGCTCATTCTCCATTTCTATAAAAACTTTTGTATTCTGTTTTAGTGTTCGGATTCTCTCAAAAATTTGTCTGAGATCCCCTGGCTGAGCTTAAAGCTTCTTCTTGGGAGAGATTCTCTGGAAAACTGCTCGGGAAGATCTCCCGGCCGGGACATTTGCTGAAGTCTGTCTTTTTATGATTGCTGCGCAGCAAGTTAGATAGGGAAGCAAGTTAGTTAGGGGAACAAGGGAGAGATAGGGGAAGTCAATTGTAGACGAGACCCAGAAATACTAAACGTCGACTGTAGACGATAGGGGACATCGATTGTAGATGAGTCCCAGATAGACTAAATGTCGACTGTAGACGATAGGGGACGTCAATTGTAGACGAGACCCAGAAATACTAAACGTCGACTGTAGACGTTAGGGGACGTCGATTGTAGACGAGTACCAGATAGACTAAATGTTGACTGTAGACGATAGGGGACATCGATTGTAGACGAGACCCAGGAAAAATTAGGTCAGGTGCGAAATAAAGAAAAATCTACCACACATGCTATAAGTTAGGGTGACCAACTGTCCTGTTTTCCCAGGACATGTCCTGTTTTCACATAACAATATAACAAATTTCTATCCATACAAAGGAGGCATAACCTACTTTAAATGTATTGAAATTAATAAGGTTTCTTTGAGTAAAGTTCGAGTATCATTTGAGTAGGCCTATCTGTTTGCCGGGCCGAGTGTCCTGTTTTTTCAGGACAAAATATGGTCACCCTACTATAAGTTCCACGAAAAAAGGCAGGGAGTTCGCAAGCCTTTTGAGCAGTTTGTGACGGTCCTGCGTCTACTTGTCAAGGATGGTAATTATGCAGTGACGAGATGATCCGTAATCACGTTTTGAATGTGGGCTCTGAGTTAACGCTTGAAAAAGCGATAGATGTTGCTAGATCTCATGAGTTAGCACAATCACAGATAAAAAAAAAATTTCAAGCAGCATGAGTTCTTCAAGTGAACATGCAGTGCATGCAATCTTCCGCCATGCATCAAAAGGCGCAGTTCCACAGTAACGTAACTCTACATACACAAAGGAATACAGTGAGAATGTGCAACTTAGAAATGCTACTCCACTGCACCCCAAAGGACGTGGCTATTGTGGAAACAAACCTCACACTGATCGATCTCACTGTCCTGCAAAAGAAAAGGTGTGCAAAATATGTGGTAAATTAAACCATTTTGTAAAAGTCTGTTGCTCCAGCTGTGAGATAACTGTCCATAAAAAAGTTCAGACCAAGTTAATGAGTGTGATAAGCTGTTTATTGACTCGTTTACACAGGGCAGACAGTGCTCAGACACAGAACAAGCTTTTTTGAACATTAACATAGGTCCAAGACAACTTGAAATCAAGTTCAAGCTGGACACTAGATCCTCTGCCAATGTCATTCCTCTGTATGAGTACGTCAAACTAAACACTCTAAACATCTGGTCACTTGTTTGGTTATGGTGGTGTGACCTAATGTTGCCATTAAGCAACCTAATCACCTACTCTTGAAGATAGAACGTCCCAGCTAGCTGGTGCCCGATATTTGAGTATTCTAGATGCTAGATCAGGCCCCTGGGCCATTAAGCTCCCTGAGGAATCTTCAAGACTATCCACCTTCAACACAGCCTTTGGGAGTTACCATTTCTGACGCCTTCCCTTTGGACTGATATCAGCCCCAGATGAGTTCCAACGAAAAATTGACGAAACGTATGAAGGTTTGAATGGGGTCATGGGCATTGTCAACGACATTCTCATCTATGGGAAGACCAAAGCTGAGCATGATGAACACCTCTATGATATGCTACAGCGTTCCAGAAAGAGGGGAGTCAGGCTCAAACCAGAAAAGAGTGTCATCTGTGCGAGCTATTCTGAGCATCTCCTCACTGCTGAGGGAGTAAAGCCTGACCTTGCCAAAGTCGCTGCTGTGAGAGACATGGAGCCAACTAAAGATAAAGGAGATCTTGAGACAGTGCTAGGTATAATTACCTCTCCAAATTTGCACCTGGCCTTTCTGATGTCAACGCACCACTGCGACAGATCCTAAAGGAGTCGAGTGAGTTTGTATGGGACACCCAACATGATAAACCTTCAAGAAGGTAAAAGTGCAACTCATATGCAAACCAGGTCCAGTTTTCTGCTATTTTGATCCTCTCAAAGAGATCAGGTTACAGGTCCATGCCTCCAAGTATGGCCTCGGGGCATTACTGCTGCAGGATGTAAGATCTATTGCATATGCATCAAAGTCTCTTTCTGAATGCGAAATCAAATGTGTTCAAATTAAGAAATAACTCTTTGCCATACTATTGTGCTGCAAGCGTTTCCATCAATATATATTTGGCCGTCAAATCATTGTTGAGAGTGATCACAAGCCCCTTGAGTCAATAATGCGGAAACCCTTGGCATCAGTTCCCACAAGGCTACAGAGGACAGGGGCGGAGTGGCAATCGGGAGAGTCGGGAGTTTCCCCGGTGGGCCGGTAGTGTTTTGAGGCCGCGAGGGCCGGTCTGATAATAGTTATACATTGCAAGTTCGCTATGCGCACTTGGGGCCAAAGCAAGGGGGGAAAAAAAAATGTTTTTTTTTACATTTTCGATAACGGAGCGTATATTTGCACTAAGTGCCTGTCTTTTTAGCAAAAAGACGCCCGTCGCGAAAGCAGCTACAGTGGCGTAGGTCGTAGGGTGTGAGGTATTTGAATGCAGCTTTTGACGCGTTCGACCCGAGTTCGAATCCGCCTTTTGCCGAACTCTCTCTTCTCCCTTTTCCCAACACATATGAGATGTAAAATGTACCGCCTATACCATAAAGGTCTCTAGCGATATATTTTGCCAATGAACTAAAATTGAAACCATGATATGGCTTTGTGCCTTTATAAAACAGCACAAGACTTTAATTATAGGCATGTTTGTGCTGCGTGATTGAAAGAAAAGTGCTCTCTTTGCTCACGCGATCAGCATGGTGATCTGGTGTTTTCTCCAAAATAAAAGCTCAAGGGTTTATTTCTTGCAAGTGAAGAAATTAGGACAAAAGTATTTTAGTTTTCCTATACTATAGTGTAATGTAGGCTAAAATATACTTTTGAAATATTGATTTTCATTTATACAGTACATTTATAGGCGATATGGATTTTACATCATAGGAATAATTATATAAATCATTATTACATTATTATAATAATTGTTTGGCACCCTAAAACACCATTGATAATGTAATATAGACTGAGACTCTCATAAGATGTTTGAGCCCTCTTTAATGTCCTTGTACAAATCAATACTTTTTCTTTCTTCAATGAGCAGGTCATGGGTTAAAGCTCTTAATTTTGATCTCTCAAAGAGCACCAGATTGATGCATTTAACCTTAAAATGTAGAAAAATTTTCTTGCGGGGGAGCATACCCCCGAACCCCCCTAGAGGCACAGAGGTCCACCCAACATAATTTTACAAAATCCTATGTGAAAGAATTTATGAACTTTACTCCAGCATAGTTCAACAAAGTTCCTTTTAAGTCAGTAAAACTGTAAATGGCATATTAAAATGTCCTAGTTCAAAATATAAATTTAGCCTGCCTAAGAGGGGGCCTACAAGACATTGTGCCATCTGAACTCTTAATCCGGCCCTGCCGGCGATGAGGGCCGGTGGTCTACAAAATTTCCCGGTAGATTTTTTGGTCCCACTCCGCCCCTGACAGAGGATGATCCTTCAACTCCACAAGTATTACTTCACCATTGTACATCGACCAGGCAAGGATATCCCTGTCGCAGACACATTGTCTAGAAAGTCGCTGTCTGACCAGGATATGAGCCTAAGTGAATACATGGATTTTAAAGTGCATACAGTGTACAGCAGTCTAAAAATTGGAGGAAATCCGAGCTCAAACCAAAACAGACCTGCAGTTCCAGACTCTGAAAGGAGTGATTCAAAGAGGGTGGCCTGAGGAAAAGAGAAAATGTCCCATAAGAGTGTCAGAATTCTGGAACCACCGTGATGAGCTTTCGTACATGGAATAATTTTCAAAGGTGAAAAGATTGTCGTTCCCACAAGCTTTCGTTCAGACATGCTGTCACGTATACATGCCAGTTCCCTAGGTATCGAGAAGACCAAGCAGAGAGCGTGTGACATCATGTTCTGGCCTGGGATGGGAAAGGAAATAGAGAACATTGTTAGCAAATGCTCAATCTGCCTTACATATTGCCCCTCCAACACCAAAGAGCCCATAATCAGTCACAAAATCACAGATAGGCCATGGCAAGTAGTGGCTACCAATTTGTTCACCAGGAACAATGAGGACTATTTTGTAACAGTCAAAAAAATACAGAGTATTACAGCAGATATTTTGAGCTGGACAAGCTCAGCAGCACAACCTCCTCTGCTGTGATTAACAAAGTAAAAGCTGCTTTTGCATGACATGGCATCCCAGAGGCTGCCGTCTCAGACAACGGCGCCAGTACAGTTTGCGACATTTGCAAAGAGAGTACAGGGATACTGGAAACCAGCTGTTATCATCAGAGCAGCCAACACTGAGAGATCGTATTATGTGCGTACTGCTGATGGACAGGAATATTGACGAAACAGACGCCACCTCCTGGACACAAAATATCCTCAGAACAGTTCTGACATTGCTTAAAGGCACAATGGTGCTGAGCTACAGTATGTGCAACAAAAGTCAACAGTGACATTATACACACACCTGACCACACTAATGATCTGCCCAAATCTACCACTTACAGAACCAGATATGGATGCCAGATAAAGTCCAGAGTCATTCTGGATCTGTGATTGTACAAGGGTGTAGGCGGATTGCTGCCCTTTCAAAAAAATAAATACAAAAATCACACAATGTCCAATACAGTTTAAATGTTTTCCATATGTGACAATCCATGTATATTTGAATATACACAGTATGCTAGTACTTCAGTCTAATAATCTATTAGCGTTCTAGTTTGTGCATGTGACTTTTGAAAACTGAATATTTCCTTTCACTTAATGTGATATCTAGTATTTTGTCTTTATATTTAGTTTATTCCAAAATAAGGGGGATGTAGTATTCTTACGTTCTGCTATGAACCAATCACATGCCAGAGACAACATATGCTGTGTTCTTATTGGCTATAGCACTTGACAGTACAGTTCATGCAAATTAGGCCTCGTAGATTCAGTTGTGTACTTTCTGCAAGTGAGATAACACTCATGTTACGAACCTGAAAAAGAGTTTAATAAGTCATCATTGCCACTGTCGCCTCTGGCTTGCTCAGTTGGGGACACTTCAATTGTATTGCACCGTCCTCCGCATTTTAATGGCGTGGTCTCCACTACCGTTAAACCAGAGCAGGTGCATTTAATGTCAAAAGAGCTGTAATGTCTTCTGGGAAAATGGGCCATAGAACATGTTCCCCTCCCAGAGTCAGGATACTATAGTTTGTACTTTATGGTTCCCAAGAATGATGGGGGGTTGCGTCCGATTTTAAATCTTTGTCGATTAAACCATTCCCTAATAACGCTCAAGTTCTAGATGCTAACTATCAAGATGATTGTGTTGCAAATCCAACATCACGATTGGTTCATCACATTTGATCTCAAGGAAGCATACTTTCACATATAAATCCTGCCACAACAGGAAGGAAGTTACTAAGGTTCCATTTCAGGGGCGAAGCTTGCCAATCTTGGGTTCTTCCATTCGACCTAGCCTCCCCACACATAACAAAATGCATGGATGCACCACTGGTTCTGCTGCGACACCAGGGCCATCCACATTTATTACATAGATGATTGGCTGATACTAGCCCAGTTTCAAGAGCTTGTGCTTCGACATTGAGATTGATCCTCTTATCTTGTCTCTCTGGGGTTTAGATACAATGACAAGAAAAACATTCTCGCTCCTGCCCAGTGGACAAAGTATTTTGGGGTTATATGGGACTCAGTTACCATCGGGGGCACACCTGTCTCCCACTCATGTCGGGACCATTTTAAACACCCTAAGGAACATCAGGCTAGGTCAGGACATTAATGTTCATCAGTTTTAGAAAATCCTAGACCACTTCAGTTGTGGCTCAAAGCCAGGGGATTTCATCCTAGGGTCAATACCCGAAGGCAAATAAGGGCACGTGCTGAGAGCTTTGTGCCCTTTCTAAAAATCCATGTCAATGGTAACTCAATCATTTAATGCTTTGTGCACTTTCCAAAATCCATATTTATGGTTAGGGTTACGCACTGCGGCTTCGTTCCCTTTCTATGTGGCACCTCACCTTGGGTCCCATACTAGGTGTGTGTTGTCGTTGCAAGCTACTAATGACAGACGCTTCCCATATGGGCTGGGGAGTGGTCTTAGGTGGTCGCCCAGCCCAGGGGATCTGGTGAGGTCATCATCTCACTATGTCCCCTCTACTTCCCTCTAAGTAACTCAGCCCCCCTTGGTCTGAACGTGAAGGCACATACATGGCCCAGAATATGCCTGTATGCGTTTCCCTCGATCACTCTGCTCCCGGGAGTCCTGGACAAAGTTCATCAACAAGGGTCTTGCCTCTTACTTTTAGCGTGGCTGAACAGGCTTTGGGTCTTGGATTTAAGATGCCTCATTGAAGCCCTGAAGGGTACCAACTGAGGCACTCTGGGCTTTCAGCTGACTCCCCGGGAAGAATCTAAAGATGTTTTTTTTTTCTAATGGAAATAACTTCACTAAAAATGCTTTGCAGGCTCTGTCAACCTCGCCATCCTGCTTAGACTTTGCCCCCGGAATGGTGAAAGCTATTTTGCATCCTCATCCTAACTACATGCCTAAGGTTCCATTCTCCCTTGATTAAGGATTACATCCGATCACCCTTGAAGCCTTCTGTCCTCCGCTTTTCACTAAGCTGGAGCAGGGGAAATTTTACTGACTGTGTCCCGTCTGTGCTCTTTAGACTTGCATCCACTGGCTAGTGTTGGATGTCAGAGCAACTCTTCATTTGCAAAGAATGTCACACTGGGTGAGGGATGCCATTGCTCTAACCTACGAGGCGCGTGGTCAAGCTTCGCCTCTTGGAGTTACAACTCATTCTACAAAGGGGTTTCGCTTCCTCCAAAGCTTTGGCAAGGGACGCCCCCTTGCAACAAGTCTGGGATGTGGCAGGCTGATCCTCTCTGCATACATTCATGGGGGATTTTATGGTTTGGATGTTCATGTGACTCCGGGCTCACATGTCCCTGTGTCAACAACACAAGCTCATGTCTGAGACCTATCGCATGCTTGTGAGCACACACTACCCAACTGTGAGGGGTCCAGACACCCCTGGTGTAGCGGCGTGGGTAGCTTTTGAGAGTAGCTTTTGAAAGGGGTGACATGAATGTAACCCTGTTCTCTGAAAAAGTGGGAACGAGATGCTGCGCTTCATTGCCGCTCTGAGGATGTCCCAATACCGTTCTTCAGACAAAGTGATACCTGAGGATGCACCTGTGGCACATCTAATTATAGCATACATTCAATGACGTCACCGTCTGAGGCTACTAAATTCAATGTCAATTTCATTGAAGTGTTGTACACTGTGGCGAGCGGCACGAGGCCGGTGGCCTGATTACTGATGAGCGACACCTGCGCAACGCACTGGTCTCATATCTCTCATGAAGGAGCGGAAGCATAAAATGAGGAGCGACGACAGTGGAGATCGAGAGAGGCCTGGCCTGGATTTTATTTAATGTTTTTTTTTTATTTATTTTTTATCGTGCCCCTCATGGACAACTGGTGTCTTTTACTTTCATCTTGTATTTGTTTTATTTTATATCATTAAAATCTTTAAATTCTTCTTCCCATAACATCTGAACTGCGTTACACACATATAATTCACAGCTAGTCAAACAGAGGGTTTACACTTGGCATTAACATGCGATCACCGTGATCCGATCAAGCAGATCGGATCATACACCAATCAGCAGGGGCACCGTATAGGGGGGAAAAGTTAGGACAATTCCAAGGGCCCCTGACTGACAGGGGGCCCAGCAAATAGGTAAAAACTTTTTGAAAAAAAAAAATATATAAAACATCATCATTGAGTATATTTCAAATAATAATAAATTGAATTATGTCTTTGATTTGACTTATTTTGGCAATAAAAGTTAAATATCCCATTGACTAAAAAGTAAATATCCATATTGACCGACCACCCCCATGTATCTGCATGAAATGGTTTGGTCCTGCCTAAGCACGCGCATCGGTGACGGTGTTTAGCAGACAGTCAATCGCACGGCGAAGGCGCCGGCGTGCTAGAAATACAGAGAGACCATAATGTCGAATAGTAAGATAAAATCTGGTTTCCAGAAAAGGAAAGAGAGAGAGGAAAGGCTGTCGTTCTGTATACCAGTTTTTCACAAAGAAAGGTGGGTAGCCTTTAGTCTGTGAGTGGTAACCTGTTGTCCATAGTGAAATAAGCTAGCTAGCTGCAGGCTAGTGTTAGCCTACATTTCATCAACATTTAATAAGTGCAGGGAAACGTTTAGCAATATATTCATATTGAATCATCCATGCCCCTTTTAGCAGACTTAACAACAACAACAACAGATGGGTCAGCAGCACCCCAGTCTCCCCATACTAACTGCACCCCTCCCTGTCCCTGTCCCAGTGAAGAAGGTGAGCAACATTGTGTTAATGACTTAGCATCCTTCCAGGGAGTCTGTGTGGGGTTCTCTGTCTCTCTTGCTCTTTTTTACCATAAATTTTTTTTTGACATCAACAAAAAATATTTTTGCCCATTATGACAATTAAAAAAAATAATCTCCTGTCTGTACAGTAGATGCAGTTAGAAACAATAAGTATCTTACCTCAACCTGCAAGTAAGTTACAGACAGTATTAAAATAATCCAGTTTGATCAGTTCATTTAGACTGAATTTTGGCCATAAATGACATCTATACAGACTTTATTATTTTCCATCATGAAGGGCAACACACAACCACACACACACACACACACACACACACACACACACACACACATATGCAAAGCATGCTGGGAACTAACAAGCACCGCCCAGTTTCAGTTAATGCAACACAAATCATTCATGTAGTCCAACACAAATGGATTAAGTAAACTTAAATTTGACATATATTTAAGCAGATTGGACACAATCAAATTAAGTTTGGACAAAATGTATAGCAATTGTGTTGCTTAAGCTCATTTTAATTAAGCAATTTGAACAAGCAGCAAAAATCATTTTTTTTCAGTGTATTGAACTACAGGAAGCAAGACAGTTGCAAGCCTTTGATTAGAGTTATGTAAAGCTTTTGATGGGACAGTTAGGTCCTAGAGATGTGGTGACAACAGCTGCGTAGAGGGGGCCCAATGTGATTTTTTTGTCATGGGGCCCAAAATTCGTGGTGGCGCCCCTGCCAATCAGGACACGGTGCGTTTACACCTTGGCATGAAGCGTCTGAAGTCAGCTATTCAATCTTGATTGGGGTAGCCAAATCACGTCACTTGTGACGTCGCATGTGACGGTGATGCGAAAGCTATAAAGGGACGCCGGATCATAAAAGCGTCAGCTTCTTGCAAACAATAAGGAGAAACTATTCAGTCAGTGTGCGTCCCCTTGCACGCGGGTCCCTTATTTAAGCGAGGGTGACACACACTCACTCTGTGTAGTTTGTCTGGGAGCGGAGCATGCACAAGCAGCGCTCGAGGGCGCCTGTCCGTGCAAACAGTTTTTTATATAAAAGAGCTCCACTCGCGTTTGAGCCTGTTCAATCAAATAGATCAGGCTCACATTTCCAGTGCATCAGGTCTCGCGGCTGTCGAGGCAGCGCGCCGCTTGTATGCATGGGATTCGCACGTGGGGCTGGCATATAATACTGAGACGGTTGCGACCACTGGTCTCGCGCATGGTTCGGAAGCCCGCGCTGCGGCTTCTTACGACCGTGTTAAAGACCCGGTGTTTGATTTTTTTGGCTCTGAGGAGTTAGATATTCTCAACACAGGTTCAGCATATTCCCGTTATTTAAAAAAGGGAGTTGCTGGAGGTTGTAACCAGGGCAGTGGCTAAATTAAATGTTAAATGGCCATTTAATAAGCAGGAAGTGATTAAGAAAAATAAAATGAATGTGCGCTTCCTGCAGACCCAGTCACAGTCTTCGTGTCAGAGCCTTCCCTTTTTCACTGATCTCCATATTGAGGTATCGAGATCGTGGGAAAAGCATTTATGGAATTTATGGCATTTATGGCGGTGGGTCAATGCCTGCACTATTACTGGCATACCAGGCTGACCTCCTCAAAGAGGTGGATGATAACTGGGAGGTCTCACTCGACGGTGTTACTGAATTCCGTAGAGTGGCTGACTTATCTCTCCGTATTATTAAAGAGACGGCCTGTGCCATTGGCCGTTCTATGGCAGCACTAGTCATCTCAGAGAGATATTTATGGCTAAATCGCTTGGGGTTTGGGGAGAAGGACAGGGCCTTCCTTCTCGATTCCCCCCTTTTCGCCTTCTGGCCTCTTTGGCGACGTGGCAAGAACCATTGTCGAGAGGCTTCAGGAGGCAGAGCGACAATCAGCTATCCCCAGTTGTCAGTCCACGTCTCATGGGGTTTTCTGCCAGGGGGCATCCTCATGGGAACGCCACCAGCTCCTTATATTTTGAGTAAGTTGCCTCTTGTAGCCCTGAATCTGGATCTAAACACCACATTCCAAAGTCACAGGACGGCTCCAAATTGTCTAGAAAACCCCCCAGAGAAGACGTTTATGGCCCCGCAGGCCCCAGAGATAAGCCTAAACAGGAAGAACGTTGTCATTGTTTCATCCTTAAGCAAGACAAAGCTGCTCAGAAATGGTGAAACGAGGCCTGACCACCAAGGGGCCTGACCAACTTTGACCTCCATCAGCATCACCACTGCTGCAGCAGGACAGATGTAAAACAGACCACGCTTTCATTCGGAGCGTGAAAGACTTTACATATCAAAATCCATTAACCCTTAGGGGTCGAAAACCGCGTGCCCGCGTTTTGCTGGATTTTTTCCTTATCAGTGCAAAAGAGAATCAAATTACTCTGTTAATTTTGATCTTAAATATAAGTGTTGTACATCATTAGATCCTGTTAAGTTTCTATGTTTTTGTGGATACTCACAATAAAAACAAAGTGTTGTGCTTTTCTCAAACAAAGAAAAATAAACATGATGCGCGTTTTCCCTTCTCTCTGTCTTTGAGGTCCGTTCTGAAACGCGTCCGAAACATTCACTTTAACTCTGTCAATACTTGTCACAGAGATACGAGAGATGTCTCTTTATGAAGCTGAGATTATCTTCTTTCAAATGAAGTAATTTTTTTTTTTTTTAATATTTCCAGTTTATGTAATCCGTTTGAAACCAAGGAGAGTTACAGTTTTTTCGCTCTCCCTTCATTATATATAATTAGGTGAGCCCGCCACACCCCCAGCGCTTTTGACATGGTAAATAGGCGATATGCATCCCACACGCGGCACGCCCCCGATCACTGCATAACAACATGAAGATTCTTCATCAGAGATTCACTGATAGTTCATCGCGTTTTAGGGATGGAAGCACGCTAACGTTACTCCTTCAGAGGATTATGGACAGCTGGGAATAATTAACCTTTTCCTCAGTGGAATTTGAAACTCAGACGAGCGGTTGCATTTTGAAGAACGGATTGACCCCGAGGATACAAGTTCGGAGTAAGTTTAGTGTTTTATAATTCCTTTTCTGATCATAGAGCTCAAATGCATTTTCAGACTATAGTAAATATTAACTCACAACGTTCGTGTAGGCCTAAACTTTTTAAATAACTGCTTAGTTTGTAATGATTTAGTGAAATATATTGATCTGCAAGCTTTGTTTGAGTTCCTGTGGTCTAGTGGTTAGATCAATTGCCAAGCGTGCTAGAGGTTACAGGTTCGAATCCACCACTAGCATATTTTTTTTCTCTCATCAAAACCGAATATGTTCATCAGTGGTTACAGTCTATATCAAACACACACGTATATAGGACACACGTTTGTGTGCATTTTATTTTGTGATTTCACCGGAATGAATAGTGTCCGCAATGGCAATAGATTGAAAAGCACGTTCTGTGCGCGCGCCGCCACAAGAGACTCACTGTATCCATGACACTGATAGCAGGACACGAGCGCTCAGCTTGAGTTCAAAAACAAAACATTTTAGCTCTAGATCTCTTATTTAAGAGCGGACTAAATGAATGATCTACTAGTTAACTAGAGATGTTTTATTTGTATTAGGTACAGCCGTTCATTGAGTGTATCAGTAAATGCGTGCGGTCGATGAGCCATAAACAGATACTCGCGGTTACGCAGTCTACCAATCAATAGATGTTTCTCTGTCCATCAACAGATACATTGTGTATCTATAATCATAATAGTCCATCAGTTTACTTTGGATAATGTGCTAACAGTTTTTTGCTTTTGTTTTGTTGTGTTTACATCGTCACCATCAGCCTTCAGAAATCATTCTGATATAATTTTTTTTTTTAAATCAATGATGTAAACAGTTATGCTGCTTAATTTTTTTTAACCTGTGATAGTTTTTTTAGGATTCTTTGAATATACTTTTTTTTATTTATATAAGCACTATATAAGCAATATTTTATATATTTTTTTATATAAAAAAAAACAAGTTTGGTCTTCTTTATGTTTTTTTTTTTTTTTTTGAAAGGAAGTGTTAAGTGATATGAATGACTTTAAGTCTTTATGTTCTTAGGAAAGATTTCTATTTTGAATAAATGCTGTTCTTTTTAACTTTTTATACATCGAATCATTCTTAGTTCAGGCTGCCTCACAGCACCTTGATGGGGCATTAGCCATTGGGGGAGTGTCTTTAGTCTCCCCAGGTGTAAATCACATTAATATTCATGGGCATTAACACTCCCACGCATACAGCAGTAATGACCCAAAAACTGATGTAAGAAATTCAAATCGTTATATTGATCTTTCTGAAAGAGTGGTCAGAATGATTTTCACTTCATTTTGAAGTAAAAGTTCTAGCCTACAAGAATAGTAACTCAAAAGTATTGTTTACAACTTTTCAGTATGTGTTAAATGGCCTTATTGCGGTGACATTTTTTTTCCCAAAACGTACTAACCACGCATATTATTTTTTTTCTATAAAATGCAAACATGTACATCCATTTTGCTCACATATTATTGTAGCAGAGTTTGTGCTGAATTCAGCAAATTTATATGTTGGCAAATGGTATGTTTTAAGTAGCTGAAATAAGCACAAATGTCAGGGCATACCAAAACACCGAAAGAGCCCGAAAACAGCTCAGACCCCAGAGGGTTAAAACTCACACAGAACAATGCTCAGTGGACTTGTAATCAAACATCATAATTCTTGTTGTTCCTACAATTCATGTTTGTACTATGCTTAAGATTACATATAAATCATGTAATTGTGATAAAACTGTGTGTATGAATGAAAGAGTATCGTGCTTCCAATCAAAATAACCGTATGCCCTTAATTCAAAAGATGGCTTGAGTGAAATCTGTGTAAAATGCTTTGTATGATTATAATAATCTATAATGTTTAAACTGTGGTCTTTTGTTCTCTGCTGGTGCTGGAACCCAAGCAGATCCCAGATAACGATAAGTAGGAACTAGATCCACCTCCTAAAATGATGCCAGTGTCCAATTGGCCAGAACTCATCCTGAAGGTTGGACAAACTTTGAGTTTAAAATCTTAAACCCTCTCTTTTTCTCTCTCTCTCTCTCAGAAAAAGTCTCGGCAGAACAAGTCGGGTGGAGCAGAAGATGGTTATAGTTACCATGTAGACTCATAGAGACAAATGACCCAAATCAAGATCAGGGTTTAAAACAGCTCAATCAAGCCATCTAACTCGTCTCACTTTCCTTTCTTTTCCTTTGTTTTCTTTTCCGTTAAAAGTCTCGGTTCAAAGTTAAGTTTGCTGCGAAGTTCGTTTAAACGTCTCTCCTGCAACGCGCTTCGAACTGTAAAGACTCTCATTCGCCTGCCAATCATATGTGGCCGGCAGTTCAGAAACTTCCATCCAGGCACTTCAAAGACATCCAGCCACACGGACCCGGGCCGGGAAACCCCTTCGACGAAGCACCGCAAAAAGGGAATTCCCTGGCCTAAGCAACGCAAAGACAAGCAAGTACTCCAGACTCTATCTGAACAGGTGTTTTTTTATGTAAATTGAATAACCTGTCTAAGAAAAGAAGGTTTAAATTAATGTTTGGTGGTTCGTTCAGGTCATGTCTTACAAAGTGCCTCTCACTCTGAAAACTCACTCTTTCTCTCTCTTCCTCTGCGCCTTGTATGAATGTGTGTGTGTGGTGTGTGATTGTGTTTAGACCTTAGTTTTATGTGTTTAGAATAGTTAATAAAGTCGTCCATATATTTGAAAAGATAATTGCCTTGTGTTGTGCTTGCACATTTAATGTCTTGTACTGTCGATCTAAAGTTACCTTGCTAATACATAGTGTTTCACTATAGATTGGATATTTATCCGTGGCCAAGGTTATAATTACGGCCCGTTCAAATGAACTCTAAACGAGTCATTTGCTCGGTTCCATAGTGATTCGGTCAAGATTCATTGCAAATCGATGAATCATTCCTTTTGAGCTAAATTGACCTTCCGGCCCCCCTTAAATACATTTTATGTATATTATTATTGTGTGATTCGTTACAGAATGTATTGTACAGTGTTCCTCTAACATCTATGGCCCTGACACATTTGCTACCTCTCAAAAGAGGTATAGAATCCAGTGAGATATAGAATCCAGTTCCAGTATAGACCACCTAGATTTAGTGGTGTTACTCATACATTGGTATCTCCTGCTGATGGAACAAGAAGTCCAGTCCCTCTTAGCCAAGGAGGCCATAGAATATGTGTTTTGTTAGGAGGATTTTCAGATAATTTTGAAGCAAAAACTCTAGGCGACAACTTCCATTAGTCAAAAGTCTTGTGGACACATATTTAGTATGTGTTTTGTGGCCTTATTTCAGAAACTTTCATTTTTTGTTTTTTCAATAACATGTTTCCATTAACATGTTTATAAATAACTGAAAAAAGCACAAATGTCAGTGCATGTCAAAACATCCCAAGGGCCTCAAAAACACCTTGGTCCCCAGAGGGTTAAATATGGCCCACTGGCTTCAGTACTGGCGTTCCATCCTGTTCTCTAACGGGATCGCCCGTTCATGTTTAGGGCCTCTGTGGCGGCCCCAGTGCCCTCCGCAAGCCTCTAAGGGTGAGCATGTACGGACATTCCCACTAAAACTACATGTTTCTGTAGATTGGAGGATAAATCCTGTCATCCAGCCTAATGGCATCAGGCTGACGAGTTACCCCTGGCACCCATCATGTCCTGTGGATGAGTTATATGAGAATATATAAGAATCTTTTGAGTGTTGCCCCCTCTTACTTAAGGGCGTGGGAGCCACTCTACCTTATTTCTGCCTCAGCACCAAGGTGCCTGTAGGCAATATCATGATTCTCTGGGTATTTATCATATAAGAATCTATTTGAGTCTGCTTCCTGCTCATCCTGCTCCCTGGAAGAGCGGTGGTGCTGCCCCCTCTTACAGGATGATGTGGGAGCCATTTCATTCCCCAATGTGTCGATTCTCGACGCAGCGCGAGTACCCTCGAAAGGGAACGTCTCGAGTTACGACTGTAACCCACAGGGAACGAGACGCTGCATCCCTCGGCCACACATTTTTCGCGCTCCTGAGAACGACTTGCTTCGATCAATCAGAAGCTGACGCTGTTATGATCTGGCGTCCCTTTATAGCTTCCGCATCGCCATCACATGCGATGTCACGAGTGACGTGATTTGGCTACGCCAATCAAGATTGAATAGCTGACTTCAGACGCTTCATGCCAAAGGCATTCCCCAATGTGTCGATTCTCGGGGTTCGACAGTCGTAACTCGAGACGGCTCTGGTGCAAAGTCGACCTGAAGTGGCGGGTTTTCTTTTAAAAACAGCTTTCAGTCTGGGACATTTTACAAATCTCACAAAATGAGGAGGATGAAGAGGCTGCAAGTACTAATAATGTGGATAAATGCTGTAATGGAAACGGTACAGAGAAACATATGGGTCCGAGATTGTTGCCAGCTGTGGTGGGAAAAATGAGCGTTCTTTACAGAAAATGAATGGTTCTGCAACTTTCAGGTGCAAAGGCAAACATTTCGGTATATTTGCGATGTACTTCGCACTCAACTGTATCGCAAAACCACACAACTACGTGCAGCAATTCCTGGAGACAGGAGGGGGAATAATGACAGTGGGCAGGGTTTTGTGTGACGTTCACCTGTAAATGCAGACACGATGGCTGGATTGCGTTTACATTACACTGAGATCCGATCACAATGTGTCCTCGACTACCTCAGAATCTGGACACGCTGATCGGATAACATTCCAATCAGAAGCGCGTTTACACTTGTCTTTTCAATGTGTATGTGGACAACATCCGGATACTGGTTGCATGTTAATGCATAAACGCAGCCAAATATGTTTTTCCCATAGCGCTCAGCGCAGCATCTCGTTCTCGCTTTTTAGGGAACAGGGTCACTTAACTGTAACCCTGTTTACACTGCGTTTAGATGTTTTACTCTCATTACTCTTACCAAGTGCAATTAGTTCATATTGTTGGCAGAGGTCGGTTGGCAGTATTTACACAAACTCCGCCCACCATTGTCTGATTGAGCCAGACACAATTAAAATAGAAATCCTACTGATAACAAGATCAGTGGTGTGGACAGTGAGACGGGTGTTAGCTTTTGACGCTACAGACTCAAGTCTGAATCTGCTTTTTATCAAACTCCTTCTCCATTTTTCTATCGCATATCAGCTCAAAGAGGGGTTTTTATATATAAAAAATAAGAAAAAAGTGCCTAAAGGGTACTTAATAGTGGGAATAAAGTGTTACACGAGTAGGGTTAGGAGTGGGTGTAGGGGAGATAATGTCAATTACAAGTCATGTCCCAATAAAGCAGCATCCATTTATGTATTTTTATTAATATAATCATATACACTGAATATTTTGTTATTATGTCATGCTGTTTTATATTACAATACACTGAGGTGCAAAAAAGTATCTGCCACTATAACTATAAATAGCATCTAATCACTTTTCACACTTAGTGCAAATAGCATTAAACTGAATAGCATCTGTCGCTATTTGCACTTTTGACCAATTTGCATTTATTTTACTTCAGCTGTGGTAAAGTATGTAAAAACTGCACGAGCGTCACTATGGGAAGCAGAAAGTGTCCGCCTCCACGTCTCCGTGTTCAGCTCCTCTCCGCCTGCATGCGGCAACTCACGCCGGTCGGTTACATCCAGCCACAGCCGATGTCAAACACACCTGATGTGTGACAATCACACCACATCCCTGTCCCAGATAGCATGCAATCACGGAATCATTATTGAGTCAATGTTGATGGGTCAAATGCTAATTGCATTGAATAAACATTACAAATAGATGTCAATTCAATATCACTTTTGCACTTGCAATAATGTTGAAACAATGGTAAGATTTCAACAAAAATATCAATGGTAATGCTATGGAATATACATTACACTATGATTGATTCTACATCACTGCTGTTAAATTCATCATAAAAAATTAACAAATACAATCAATGGTAATGTCAGTGAAGCAACATTACACTAAGATTGATTCCACATCACAGATGTTGAATCAATATTGAAATAAGCAAAAATAATCAATTGTAATGTCAGTTGAGGCAATTTATTTTATTTGACAGTTTAACAATCAATGACAAAAAGTAAACATTAAATAAACATAAAATAAAAACAACGAAATAACATTACTTTCAGAAGTCTAATGTCTTTATAACTACAAGTGGTCCAACAGTTCAGGTTTTACAAATCTGGCTTGTATCAGACTACTGCCTCTTTTCCTTTGATTTCACTGAAATATGAAAAAGAAATAAAGAGGGTACGTAAGAGCAAGTTGATTCAGTTGTCACATTCAGTCACATTCAAGAATGTTAATATGCTAAACAAAATATGATTTCTTTTTTAAATTGCTCAACACAAAATAATCTTACTATATTTATAATACTGTTATATTCTGTAAATATAATCTATTTATCTAAAATCTACAAATTCTGCAATGTCAAATGGACGCAGTATGGCAAGGTGTCCAATCTTTCCAGTTGAGTTTTTCTCCAGCCCTAATTAACACACATGATGCAGCTAATCAGGGTCATTAGGATCAATGAAAACTTCGAGGCAGGTGTGTAGGAGTGGTGGAGCAACACGAAGAGGTATAAACACCTCTGAACTATGGCCATTACTTTAAATCTCAGTTAATTTACCATGAAACTACATAGCATTCAAGTGGATTGTTTTTAGTGTAACGGTGTTTTTAGTGTAAGAGTGTAACGGTGGCTATAGGAATTTAATTGAAAATTTATTTAATTCCAGGCAGAATTAAATCCACCAAAGTTAATAATTTTACCTAGAAGAACTTAAACCACCAGTTACACACAATTAGATAAAGTAAGGAAATTAATTCACAACAAGGAATCATGAACATCAGGAACAAGCGATCTGCAGTCTATGCCAAAAAGATCCGACAACGCGGCAAGTAATCCCTCTTTTGGTGCGGTACTAAGATTTGCAAAACCAGCGTGCATTTGATTCTAGCTTGCCCATGACTCGGTGGCGGCTTCTACTGACTTCGGTACTATTGACTACCTCTCGCTGCTCTTTTATTCACTTATTTCGTTAAAGCCACCGATTCACTGTATGTAGACCTTAATCTCTTTAAATATCACAATTCACACTGTCAGTCCAAATCCGATTATTTGTGTATCCATTTGGAATCTGATCTAAATTTCTCTCATTGCTTTCTATTGCAATGATGTTGCATTTGTAGGCATACGTCAAAAACAACAACAACAACAACAACAACAACAATTGCAACATGGAGGGGTTTGCAATAGAGATGTTGTCTTATTTCAATTTTACAACATGGAAATGTGTATCGCTTGGACTATGCGTCTTCTGAGGCAGCGGCAGATCTGTAGGAGGCCGGTAAGCACTACTTTTTCCCGTGCTGTCGTCTCGAATTATGTCTCCATTATTTTGTCATTTCCTGCTCGACTGGTACTTTGCAACAACACAGCATTGTTTCTGCAGCGACTTTTAACATGTTTCCTATAACAACGTCTGGTTTGTGTTTCAGCGGGAACAGGCTAAACTGAATGGGGAATTACATTCCTCAAATTTAGTAGTAAATTAGACTACTGAGAAGTGCACATGCAGAACCAAAATGGGCGTTTACAAATCAGTGGCAATTTTCAAACTACAATTGGTGTTCCCCTTCAGGGACTACCGCTGCGTGTAATCGCAGTGGGAACGCCCCCAGCGTAACGCGTCTGAAGCATGAATGAAATCAGTCAATGGAGAGATGGAGCGTCACAGCGAGTGACGTCATCAACCAGGAAGCTATAAATATCCCGACTACACAAGCCGCCAGCTTTTTGTTACTTCAGACACTCTTGTGTGTGTCTGAATCTTTCGATTGTGTTTGTCTGTTTCTAGACAGGAGTTTTTCACTATCTATCTATCTATCTATCTATCTATCTATCTATCTATCTATCTATCTATATATATATATATATTATATATATATATATATATATATATATATATATATATATATATATATATATACAATAACAATATGAGTGTCAAAGGGGTGTTTACACCTGGCCACTTCATGCGTTTTCTGTGATCGGATAGCTATCCGATCGTGAAAAGACCAGGTGTAAATGCCCTCAGAAACGCATTCGAGACGGATTTGAATCCGATCGCTCAAACCACATCAGGAGGTGGTCTGGGTCGCATTCCAGACGAAACTGGACAAGTGTAAATGCATCTGGTTGTTGAAACCACAAATGTAAATTTTACTCCTCCCAAATGTGAGAGAGCGTGTTATAGGCTATATGTCATGTTATAGTTAGATATGACAACGCTACTGCAACACTACCGCAGATGAGCAACTGAGCAGCTGAGCGTCTATTCATCAAGTCACGGCCATACGTGCAAACTATCGCAAAGTGAAAGTAAGTTGCAGATGCTTAACACACAATCATCTTCATTAAAAGTAAAGAAACGAAATGATCTTACCAGGACTGTTGCCGCTCTCTCTTATTGCTGTCAATTGATTTTGAAATTAGCCGATGAACAATAAAATGCAGCTCTTAACTGTTGCTTTCGGTTGCGTGCACTCCATTAAATCTGCATATAGCGCGGGAATTGAAGATTGGATTTATATCCGTTTCGCAAAAACACATTTATGTGACCAGGTGTAAATGGAATCGTTTTGATCAATCGGATATCTATCCGATCTGAGAAAACGCATGAAGTGGCCAGGTGTAAACAGCCCCAAAGTGACGCGCGAGCAGCAATATAGGAAATGTGTTTCCCCCTGTACGCGATACATCATGGGTGGGGATTCACACCAACTGTGTGTTGCTTGTTTGGGAATGCAGCATGCCCAGTCGGCCCTTGAGGGGGTCGATTGTCAACATTGCAAGCGTTTTCCCTTGAGAACTCTGTGCTCGCGGCGATCGCTCATTGAGGAGAGTGGTTTGCTGCGAGCTCCCCAAGGCTCGGGTCCCGCTTCTGTTGAGGCAGAGCGGCGGCGCTTGACTTGGGGTTCGCAGATGGATCTCACTGGCGACGTTGAGACGGGCTCCGCCCTATCTCAGCTATCTCCGGCGGGATCCAGTGCCTCTCACCCGGCTCTGGAAGCACTCGCTGTGGCGGTTACTTCTGCCTGGGTTGAGGCACATGATGTTGAACTTAGATTATCCAGTTCTGAGGAGCTGGATGTCGAAAGTTTTGCATCAGAAGAAACTGGCTTGTCACTCCAGCATACTGCTGAAGAGGGGCTGATGGATGTGTTATTTCGGGCTGTTGAAAAGCTCAGCATCGAGTGGCCAACTGATAGCCAGGAGTCTAGAAATAAAAGCAAACTAGATGATAGATTTCTGTCTGCACGTCCTCAGCCTTCTCGCTGGTGCTTACCATTCTTCCCAGATCTTCACACTGAGGTTTCAAAGACCACAGGTCCCTAGACCAGTTCCAAGCAGAATATATACTAACCAATCTAATGCTTATGGAAACATTTTTGGTGCAAAAACTTCAGGGTATGTGACGATGCCGAAGGCGGAGGAGACGCTCGCTAGCTATCTCTCTCCTGCTTTGTCATCTTCACTTAAAACACCGACTCTTCCCTCTAAACCACTAAAAAATACTTCTGTGATAGTGGGGAAGGCTTACTCGGCGGCGGGGCATGCGGCTGCATGTTTACACACTATGGCCATTAAGCAGGCTTATCAGGCCGACCTGCTTAAAGATGCTTGTAAGGGGGGGGGGGGGGGATTTCTGCTGATATGATTAGTGAGCTCAGGCAGACTGCTGATCTCACTCTCCGGGCCACCAGGGAGACCGCTAAATCTATCTGCCGGTCTATGGCAGCAATGGTAGCCACAGAGAGACAGACCTCAATGAAGGAAAAAGATAAGACTCTCCTTTTAAATGCTCCTGTTTCGCCTATGGGCCTCTTCGGTGATGCATGTTTCTTCCCAATGTTTCTCAGTGGGTCCTGAATACTATAAAGAACGGGTACGCTATTCAGTTCAGAACGCGTCCACCTCGGTTCAGAGGGGTTCTGCCCACAGTGGTGGGCCCCGAGCAGGCTCTGGTATTAGAACAGGAGATAAAAACTCTGCTGCTAAAAGGAGCTATAGAGCGGGTTCCTCCACCCAGCAGGGAGTTAGGATACTACAGCCGGTATTTCATCGTTCCGAAGAAAGATGGAGGGTTGCGTCCCATTCTAGATCTGCGTCTCTTAACCCTCTGAGGTCTGAGCTGTTTTGGGGCTCTTTCGGTGTTTTGGTATGCCCTGACATTTGTGCTTATTTCAGCTACTTAAAACATACCATTTGCCAACATATAAATTTGCTGTATTCAGCACAAACTCTGCTACAATAATATGTGAGCAAAATTGATGTACTTGTTTGCATTTTATAGAAAAAAAAATAATATGCGTGGTTAGTACGTTTTGGAAAAAAAAAATGTCACTGCAATAAGGCCATTTTAACACATAATGAATAGTTGTCCACAATACTTTTGAGTTACTATTCTTGTAGGCTAGAATTTTTACTTCAAAATGAAGTGAAAATCATTCTGACCACTCTTTCAGAAACATCAATATAACGATTTGAATTTCTTACATCAGTTTTTGGTCAGCAGTGCTGTATGCGTGGGAGTGTTAATGCCCATGAATATTAATGTGATTTACACCTGGGAAGACTAAAGACACTCCCCCAATGGCTAATGGGCCATCAAGGTGCTTTGAGGCAGCCTGAACAAAGAATGATTCACTGGTGAACAAAAAGTTAAAAAGAACAGCATTTATTCAAAATAGAATTTACGTTCTTTCCTAAGAATGTAAAGACTTAAAGTCATTACTATCACTTAACACATCCTTTCAAAAAAACAAACATAAAAATACCAAACTTGTTTTTTTTATAAATAAAATATTTTTATTCAAAGAATACTAAAAAAAAACTACCGCAGGTTTAAAAAACTGTTTGAATAGACTCATGGGCGAATGCGAGTCTACAGAGCTCAGTTGCGGTCCAGTTTCCCGTGCAGGAAGAAATCGCAGTGTCTGTGGAACCATGTCAACATCGGTCTCTGTTTTCCATGACAGCGTGGACTGCATGTTGCTCGTCTGCTTGTTTGCCTTGGCTCTCTTCGGAACTGGTGCTTGGACATTGTCACATCTGTTATAAAAAAAGAAGAAAGAAAAAGTGTGAGCATGCTGATAAGACATTCAAAGAAACTGTATTATTATCATTATCAATCACTAATTACCATGGATTTAAAAAAGACATATTTGTAATTTCACACAAGAATGGGAACTTTTACATTATGACGATGTAAACACAATTAGGCTACATTTCATCTGTAAAATATTACGTCTATGCACTTACTCAGTATTATTCTCGATCGCACTGAGAACTGAACGACACCTGCGTGTCCCTCTGCGAGGTGCTGGAGAAGGAGAACGTGATGCAGCCAATTTCCTAGAAAACAAAACAAAATAACTGTTAGCATACATTATGTATACAACAGAGTTATTGAATATTCTGTACTGAATATGCATCTGTTACTGAATATTCTATATAGGTATTATTGTTTTTTTTGTATTATGTTTTGTTATTGAGTGTTAAAGCTGCCGTGACAATATAATTTCCTGCAAAGGATCAATAAAGTATCAACAACAACAACAACATATGTTGATGGCCCATATAGAATGCATGCTGATAACACAATCAAAGAAACTGTATTATTATTACGCTTATCAATCACTAATTACCATGGATTAATTTCACACAATAATAGGAACTTTTACATTATGACGATGTAAACGATATTACGTCTATGCACTTACTCAGTATTATTCTCGATCGCACTGAGAACTGAACGAGACCTGCGTGTCCCTCTGCGAGGTGCTGGAGAAGGAGAGCATGATGCCACATTCCTAAAAACAAAACAAAATAACTGTTAGCATACATTATGTATACAACAGAGTATCTGTTGATGGCCCATATAGAACGCACGCATTTATTATGTACACTCAATGAACGGATCGTTCGCGATCGACACATCGCTACATTTCAAACATTTACACCTGTATTCACAGTGCATAAGGCAGTAAGCATGATAATTAGTGTCATAGGCTAACTAAAACTGAACATTTGCGAGTATCTATGGCCCATATAGACAGCACGCATTTAGGGATAGGCTACACAATGAACGGATTGTTCGCGAACGAACGACACATCACTAACTTACATTTCAAACATTACACCTGTATTCACAAACAAGTATTTACGCATGATAAAGTGTCATAGGCTAAACAAAACTGAACATTTATATATAACATATTGTATTTAGACAGAATCTATCACGTTTTTACCAGAGTCTGAAATATCACATATAACCTAGCAGTTATTCCCCAAAAAATGCATTACACATAGGCTAAGGCAGTAGGCTATTTTAGCATGATAAGTCATGGGCTAACCAAAACTGAACATTTATATATAAAATATATTGTATTTAGACAGTATCACGTATTTTACCGGAGTCTGAAATATATTTATCTCAATCACATAACCTAGAAGTTATTCTCGAACAAAATGCACTACACATAAGGCAGTAGGCTATTTAGCATGATAAATCAGTGTCATAAACTAATCAAAACTGAGTGAAAAATATGTATGCTATATACAAATATGTTCAGAGAATATCACATTTAAAAAGTTTACACGAGCATACAATGTTAGGGATATTGTGAGGTATTTCCTATGTCAAAAGCTAGCCAAAACTAGGCAAAATATAAAATTCATTTGAGCTCTATATGATAAGAAAACGAATTATAACACTAAAAAACTTACTCCGAACTTCTATCCTCGGTTGGATCAATTCGTTCTTGAAAATGCAGCCTTTTCGTCGTCCGAATTGCAATCTTCCTCTGAAGAAAATGTGAATTCGTCATCACTGTCCAGAATCATCTGAAGGGCCTCTCTGTCGGAGTAGCGTGCTGCTGCCATCCTCCAAACGCGATGAACTAACAGTGAATGATCTGATGAAGAAGCTTCATGTTTTTGTGGCTTGATCGCGGGGCGTGCCGCGTGTGCGATGCATAGATCACCTATTTTACCATGTGAAAAGCGCTGGGGCGTGGCGATCTGAGCTGATTAATGATAATGAGGGGAGAACGAAACAACTGTAACTCTCCTTGGTTTCAAACGGATTACATAAACTGGAAATATAATTTTTTTTAGTAGCTTACTTCATTTAAAAGAAGAGAATCTCAGCTTCATAAAGAGACATCTCTCGTATCTCTGTGACAAGTATTAACAGAGTTACAGTCATTTTTTCGGACGCGTTTCAGAATGGACTTCACTGACGGAGAGAAGGTAAAACGCGCATCATGTTTATTATTCTTTATTTGACGAAAAGCACAACACTTTGTTTTTATTGTGAGTACCCTAAAAAAAATAGAAACTAAACAGGATCTAATGATGTACAACACTTAAATGTAAGATAAAAATCAACAGAGTAATTTTATCTCTTTTGCACTGATAAGGAAAAAAGTGAGCTCATCACGCCCCCGTGACGGCCGACCTCAGAGGGTTAATTCTGAGGAATTAAAATGATGAGCAGCAAACGCACACTGCTCTGTCTGCCCCACAGGTTTCCCCCTGTGGAGGGACGAGAGAGAATTGCTCCTCTGCGGAGCCCTCAGGAAATTGATGTTTGTATCCAGCGTCAAGTGCAAATGCGCGCTGCAGTGTCCACCCCAAGGGCTTGCGGCAAGGCAGTGTTCGTGTTCGCCCATCGAAAAAGGTTTTCGATTATTCCCTGCCGGTCCTCCGCTTCAGGTGTCGAAAACGAAACCGAAAGAGCCTCCCCTCAGGGGAGCCCTTAGGAAGGTCGATGTCTGTATCCCGCCGTTAAGTGCGCTTCGGGATACATCAGTTTCCAGCAAATTCACGCTTCTCTGTCTGCCCCACAGGCTTCCGGCCAGGCAGCGCTCGCGTCCACACATCGAGAATTGTTTCGACCAAACCCTGCCGGAGAGCCGCTTTCAGGGTGTGAATCTTGAATAATACCCGAAATCAGTCTCGAGAGGCTGGTTCCCTTAGTAGAATATTTCAAAGCATGGTAAGACCTGCCAAATATTTTTCCTTAGGTCCTGAGAAGGATTACAGGCTGCAGTTCAATTCCCCCCACCGAAATTACAACGGGTTGGTGTGGACTACAGTCGACCCAGTGCAGCGTCGGGTATTGGAACAGGAAGTAAACTCCCTGCTGGTAAAGGAGGCCATAGAGCGTGTTCCTCCGCCGGATAGGGAGTCTGGGTTCTACAGCCGCTACTTCATAGTTCTCAAGACGGATAGAGGGTTGCACCAATTTTAGATCTAAGGCATTTGAATCGGTCTCTGAGGAGATTCAGGTTCAAGATGCTCACTATTCCCATCATCGTGATTCAGATCAAATATGAGGATTGGTTTGTCACCAATTGATAGATCTAAGGGACTCATACTTCCATATATCCATCCTTCCATCTCACAGGAAGTTCCTGAGGTTCGCTTTCGGGGGCGAAGCGTTCCAATTTTGGGTTATTCTTCCGTTCGGCCTAGCTCTCTCCCCTAATGCATGGATGCAGCTCTAGCTCCGCTGAGGCTTCAGGGTACCTGGGTGCGAAATTAGGGTGCCCACATCCAGAGCCTGGAGATGAGACTCAACATGAAAAAAAGTGTGTTGGCACCAGTCCAGAGAACCATGTTCCTGGGAGTGGTGTGGGACTCGGTCACGATGCAGGCACAATTGTCTCCTGCACAGATCGATTACATCCTGGCCACGATGACCAGGATAAAGCTAAGGCAAGCCATCACTGTAGTCACTGAGTGTTAGGGCTCATGGCAGCAGCGTCCAATGTCATTCCATTCGGCCTGCTGCACATAAGGGCCCTGCAGTGGTGGTTGAAAACCGAGGGGTTTCCCCGAGTGGGAAGCCATTCCGCATGATCAGGGTTACGCGTGATGCCTTCGTTCCCTATCTGTGGGGAAAAAAGCTTGGTTTCTGTCCCAAGGCCCGTGCTGGGAGCGTCATGTCGCCGGAAAGCCGCTTCGACAGACGCCTCCCTCACGGGCTGGGGCGCGGTCTTGAATGGCAGGGCTCTGAGGAGCTTCCTTCCAGACCTCAGGGGTCACCACACAGACAATGTGTCGATGGTATCCTACTTGATTCCATCAGGGGATCCTGAGATTTCGCCCTCTATCCAGATTGGTGCATCAGATCCTCCTGTTGTCTCAGGGGAAGCTGTTATCTCAGAGCAATGCACGTCCCAGGGACCAGAATTAGAGAGCAGACATCCTGTCGAGACAGGGGCTGAGGCCCGGGGAATGGAGACTTCACACCGAGGGGGTGAAGTCGATATATGAGAGTTTTGGCCCCTTTGTTTGCGTCTCGAGGGACGTCCCACTGAACACTGTGGTGTTCTCTCACCCATCCAGCCCCATTGGGGTTAGATGCCATGGTACAGACGTGGCCGAGGCAGTGGTTCTCGAAGGGTAGGTTGAGGCCAAGAACCTTTCCCTCAAGGTAGCTTTTTATTAGCCATTACTTTTCTGAGGAGAGTAGGAGACCTTCAGACGCTCTCTATATCTCATGGGTGCCTGAAGTTTGCTCCAGGCAACATTAACCCTCTGGGGTCGGCAAACGCACCCGCGCGCTTTGCTGGATTTTTTCCTTATCAGTGCAAAAGACAATCAAATTACTCTGTTGATTTTGATCTTAAATATAAGTGTTGTACATCATTAGATCCTGTTGATTTTGATCTTAAAGGCACACTATGGAGCATTTGTGTTTTTGTCAAACAGCGACCCCTAGAGTCGCTGTGGAATACTTGCACTGTCGTAAATAGCCTTATACCCGTGGCTATAGAACATGCTATAGAAGCGTCGGCCATGCAACAGACACAGATAAACTCTGAAGATATTGACCAGGTAATGTTTCACGATTTCATACAAATATTAGGCCACTGCATAGTTTACTGAACTACTGATGATGGTAATAGGATAATAATAACTATATGTCAAGTGTTAGACTACTTTATAATAATAAAGTACTCTACCGCGTTTGCTGGCTTATAACGTTTTACACAATTGCTGCTAAATCACAATTAAATAGCCTATAGTCTAGGCCTACTGTATAATTTCATTTGTGTTTTTTGATTGTAATGTAAACATTACAAAATGCCAGATGACATCAATAAAGCTAAATGTACGTCACATTATTTCATAACATTGGCCGTTATGATGTCATTAGACACGATTATTGCAATTTATCATAATAGTTTGCAAATTGTGCTTGTTTACACTATTTACAACCTCTAGGCTTATATCCTGATAATTAGGCTATGTGAGATATTGACAACTGTCTTCATGATAATCGCAAACATGGATGAATGAACAGCATCGTAAAAAAATGGCATACTACAAGCAAGCTCAACATAATACAACATAGAATGCAAACAAGTTTACAAATAAGAGATTTACTTACTAGTTCATCAACAAGATCGCCAGGTCAGCATCACTGTTGCACCCAGTGCTGCTTTTTAGCTCGCGCCAACGAGTGAAAAGCCCCATCTATGGAAAAGCCTGACAGAGTGGGACTCTTGTCTGGTTCCTCACGCGGTCAGATTCTCTTTTCCTTTTCCTAGTCTCTTCCGACCGCATTTTCTTTGCTTTTTCCATCGTCGCGTATCACGCATAGGTATCACGTCTGAATTGCGCGCAAGTATTCGTGCTTCCGTTGTTGTTGTGTGTGACGTCGTTGCCGTAAAGCAAGTCGTGATTCTCGCAAGATTTGTCGGGGCGCTCCTCTCAAACTTACATAGTCGTTTTTTTCCAGCGACGACCCCCCCAAGCTTTACTACCAGGATGATTCGTCCTACTATGAGTTTATTTACCACCGAAATTACTTTGAAGCTGTTATATTAAGGTGCAATTGTTACATAGTGTGCCTTTAAATATAAGTGTTGTACATCATTCGATTTTTTTGTGGGTACTCACAATAAAAACAAAGTGTTGTGCTTTTCGTCAAATAAAGAAAAATAAACATGATGCGCGTTTTGCCTTCTCTCTGTCAGTGAAGTCAATTCTGAAACGCGTCCGAAAATTTAACTGTAGCTTTTTTTTTAAAAAAATATTTTTTTTTAACCTGTGATAGTTTTTTTTAGGATTCTTTGAATGTTTTTTTTTTTATAAAAAAAAAACAAGTTTGGTCTTTTTATGTTTGTTTTTTTGAAAGGATGTAAGTGATATGAATGACTTTAAATCTTTATGTTCTTAGGAAAGATTTCTATTTTGAATAAATGCTGTTCTTTTTAACTTTTTATTTATCAGTGAATCATTCTTATTCAGGCTGCCTCACAGCACCTTGATGGGGCCATTAGCCATTGGGGGAGTGTATTTTGTTTTCCCAGGTGTAAATCACATTAATATTCATGGCCATTCACACATACCACGCATATAGCAGTGCTGACCCAAAAACTGACGTAAGAAATTTGAATCGTTATATTATTGTTTGTGAAAGAGTGGTCAGAATGATTTTCACTTCATTTTGAAGTAAAAATTCTAGCCTACAAGAATAGTAACTCAAAATTATTGTGGACAACTATTCAGTATGTGTTAAATGGCCTTATTGCGGTGACATTTTTTTCCCCCAAAACGTACTAACCACGCATAATATTTTTTTTTCTATAAAATGCAAACATGTACATCCATTTTCCTCACATATTACTGTAGCAGAGTTTGTGCTGAATACAGCAAATTGATATGTTGGCAAATGGTATGTTTTAAGTAGCTGAAATAAGCACAAATGTCAGGGCATGTCAAAACATCTCAAGGGCCCCAAAACCCCTCAGACCCCATAGGGTTAAGGCTATCTTGCATCCCAGGCCATGCTATGTGCCTAAAGTGCCATCTAATGTGGCACGGCCTATGGTTCTGCAGGCTTTCATCCTCCACCTCACGTGATGGCGGATGAAGAAAGACTTAATTTGCTCTGCCCTGTCAGAGCTCTCAAGATATATGTCCAGAGGTCTTCTTCATGACGGAAGTCAGACCAGTTGCTGGTGTGCTTCAGGTCGCCAAAGAAGGGGCTTCCTGCATCCAAACAGACCATCAGTAACTGGGTCGTTCAGGCTATCTCTATGGCCTATCAGGTGCACAGCTTGCCTTCACCTTTGGCCATGAGGGCTCATTCAACCAGAGGCATGGAATCCTCTAGAGCCCTCCTTTCAGGGGTCCCGATCAAAGAAGTGTACGATGCAGCAGGATGGGCCAAACCTCATACTTTTATCAGATTCTATAGCCTGGACATTTCTTCTACTCTAGTGCTCTCATCCTAAGTGTGCCTGTGTGCAACTTCACACTGGGACAGGCAGGGCTCGTTGTGGCATAGTGGGTACTCGTTCCTCAAAGTGTCGTAGTCGACGCAGATCGAGTTCCCTCGAAAGGGAATGTCTCAGGTTATGACTGTAACCCTTGTTCCCTTAGCAGGGAACGAGACACTGTGTCCCTCCTCCACGCCTTCCCCTGCCTGATAGCGACTTGCTTCATCGCATAAGCTAACTGTTGTGTGCCTGTGTCGCTTTGTAGCTTCTGTGTATGCCCTCACGTTACTTATGTCATGACGCAACACCAATCAGGATTGGATTAGTTTCATTCATACCTCAGATGCATTACGCTAAGGGAGTTCCACAAAGTGTCATAGTCGACGCAGTGTCTCATTCCCTTCTCATGGAACAAGGGTTACAGTCATAACCCGAGACGATTTTAATCCCAAGGATAAGAACTGATGTCTGCTTGTTTCTGTAATTGTTGAATTTTGAAAAAAGAATTTGGTTTGGGCTTTTACCAGTGTTAAAGAACAATTTGCATCTACATTGTCTACAAGGTTTCTTCTTTCACCTAGACTGTCAGATAAGCATCACCACATTCATTGTATGCAAAATTTCAGGCTCATATCATAACATAGTATAACTATAAACCGTTCCCCCACCCATATGATGAAAGGCATTAGGGGTTTACGCAAAGCAAACTACCTTTTTCGGAAAGGCACGGATAATGCTTCAAAATAATAACGATTAACGAATAATTCTGCCAAAAAATACTTGGCTAAGGCTGACACAGTCACTCCTCATGTTTACTGAATAACAGGTGACACAGTGTAAAGCATGATGTTATATATAAACCTCTAAAATCAGTATGAATTAAATGAGCGCAAATCAAATAGCCGTGTTGCTGTTGTCTCTCAGAAATCAGATCTTGGCAAGAGTAAATAAACTAACATATTACATCATACACATGTTATACTATTTAAATAATTTAAACCTTGTATGATATGATACACAAATGGAACGGATGGCATCTCTCATAAACCAGCTCTCTGAGTAGCCTAATAATCAACTGAGGTACATATCATAAAATAGAAATAATTATAAGTCTATTTAAATGTTTTAAGCTTTGTATGATATGTTAGAATGAGACAGAGACATATGTAGCCTCTCTCAGAGACAACATTTCTGCAGGTATTTAATTTTATTTGTTCACGGTGTAACGGTTCAGATTACTCACGGTTCGGTTTTAGGGGCATGATCACTTTTAAGCTGCTGTCACTTTAAGACAATGAACATATCCAAAATACTGATACTGATTCATGTACATTATGTTTATGTTCACTTAAGACATAACCTACTGTTTGCTCGGATACTCGCCAAGATGGGCATGTTGACCAAATTTTTGTGTGAATTTGTCCGTTCTAGCACAAGACTTGAAAAATAACTCAAAATTCACGCGCTGTCACAATTGTGTACACACAAATCTTTCTCACAGCGCACGCAAGAGTTCTCTTCCGCGTCTTCTTTGAATGTTTAAATTGACAAGGCTTAAATTAGTTTAGTTTAAACTACATCTCACCTGCCTTCGCATGTGCTATCAACACCCGGATGATGACAGCATAAATGACTGGTCATATTAGAGCATACGGCACTCATATTGAATGAAGTTAAAGGGAAGCCAGAATGAGTATCCATGGACAGAAACATGCATTAGACAAACTCTCTGTCTATTTTAAGCACTGTTATTTCAACAAACCATATTATAGATGCGTCGTCAGATTTAAGATGAACCAAGTGCTGCAAGTGCATGCTGAACAGTAGGTGTAGAATGGTATAGCAATTGGTGTAGGTCACCATTAATGGTGTAGGTCACCATTAAAGAGAGTCTAAACTAACCTCTTATGTCAGTGATTCATAGTCCAGTTCCTTCTAGAGATGTTGCGGGCAGCAGCCTTTTTCACCAAGCTCGATCTTTGTAGTATCAATATCTGCATCCGCAAGTGTGACAAATGGAAGACCGCATTTGTAACAGCAGGGAGCCAGGGTGGAGTAGATGGAGCACGAAACCACCAAGGCAGAGCACAAGATGCAGGAGGCCACAAATGCGGACCAGACGGATTTGAAGAGGACCAAGGTCAAGCAGGTAAAGCTGAAGACCACCAAGGCAGAGCAGGTGGAGCTGAATACCACCAAGGCAGAGCAGAAAACCATGGTGTAGTCAGTGGAGTTGAGGACCACAGTGGAGCCAGATAAGCTGGAGACCACGTGGGGGATAATGAGCATGGAACCCTGGCAGGACTGAAAGCATTATTACGTTTCTAAACGCCTAAATGACTGTGACAGGGCAGGCAGAGGGTTCAGAGTCAGCGTCCGTGGCTGTTACAGGAAGCACAGAAAGTTCAAAGATGGCCTTCTTAGCCGTGACAGGACAGGCAGTGGATTCAGAGACGACCTCCTTGGCCGCAATGGTACAGTTAAAGTGTCCAGAGACATCCTCCTTGTCTGTGACGAGACAGACAGAGGGTTCAGAAATGGCCTATTCGGCCGCGGTACCTGTAGCGGATACGACCACCTCAGGAGGAGCTGTAGATGTGTGTGCAGCCCAAACACACCAGATGGCGGTTGCCATCATAGGCAGCACAGATGAAAGTGGAAGGACCTCCATGACTACTGGGCTTGGCACCATCAGACTTGGAAGTGCTGAGACCACCAGATATGGAAGTGCCGAAATCACTGGACTTGGAAGTTCTGAGACCACTAAACTTAGATGCGCTGAGACCACCGGACTAGGGGCCACCGGTCTCGGGACCACTAGACTTAAAAGCACTGAAACCCCAAGACTTGGGTCCACCGGACTTCCTTCCACTTCAGACAGTTAGCAAGGGCACAGAACTGCAAGGTGTAGTCCTCGATGGTGTTGGTATCTTGCATGAGGAACAAAATTTTCTCTGCTGGATCCATTCTGGTCAGGTCTTCTGTAGCGTTGGTGAAACTCAGATACGAGGTAGAGCTCGATCCAAATGCAGAGCAAGATTTGATGAAAATAAGATTCAAAATAATAGTGATGGGACGTTTGATACCGGGGCTCTGATGCTCTGACGCAGTTTTCAAAGCACTATTGTATCGCACACTGAACCGATGTTTCTATTGATATGACAATACCATGTGATAGATGACATTTGAAGCTACAAACGTCATGCAGTTCTGAAGGTCGGGACAGCTGGTTTGAAAAAAAAATTGGCATTTCGCAACCCCACCTGTGTGTGTGTGTGTGTGTGTGTGTGTGTGTGTGTGTGTGTGTGTGTGTGTGTGTGTGTGTGTGTGTGTGTGTGTGTGTGTGTGTGTGTGTGTGTGTGTGTGTGTGTGTGTGTGTGTGTGTGTGTGTGTGTGTGTGTGTGTGCACTTATTTGGGGTTCAATAGAATAGTTTTGAGTCAACTGTAACCTCAACACCAGACAGAAACTGAATGCACGTCACACCTCTATTGCAACTAGCTACTCATGTCAATTATTAATTATGATCATATACTTGTATATTTTATATTATTGATCAATATGTGAATCTGTTGACCAGACTACACGTGACATGGGTTGTTGTCTCATTGGCACAAGTTAACTTAGATGAGATTAGATGAAATGGGAAATGGGAGCTCTAGCGCAAGTTCTACCGGGAAGATTCTAGCATCACGTCATTCATTAATCATGTCATTCATTAACCACAGTTCTAGCCAATCACTACTCTACATATGGATTATTTAAGCCTGGATAACACCCATTACTACGTTTGCAGAAACTGATGCCGGCGTTCACCACCATCCTCCCCACCACCACCAGGTCGGTCCCTGTCCACCTATCTGGGGAAGCGTCTGCCTTCATCTTCAGGCAAGAACGGCAACTGCCTTCTACCCTACGAATTGGGATTACGGATGGGGCCAAAGTCAAAGAACTTTAACATTTAATTTGCATGCTTATTCATACTTTCTCTTGCCTGCCCAGTCTTTCTGGTAGAACTGTATTGATCCCAGATTGATTCCAGTCTTGTATGTCATGGACTTCCGAAGCTTTGTTTGGTCACATGCTTTTTCAAACTGTATATCCTCTACTCTGTGATTTGTTAGATATGGTGGAGAAAAGTCTGACCACCAGATGTTAGTGATGTGACATTTGAACCGAGGCATCGGAGCTTGTTTCGAGCATAAATAGGTGAGCCAGATGAAGTCGCGATTTAAGGCTTGTGTTGTTAACGTAGAAATCACTTGACCAATGACAAACGAAGCCTCACTTTCTGTCCAATCACATGCGCTATTCATTTTGCGTGACGGAATGTTCGAACACCCAGATATGAAAGCTTTAGCATAAGTTCTGCCAGGAAGACCTAATTACTACGTCACTTATTACTACGTCACTTATTGCTTTCACATCTATCCAATCATGTCCTTATACTCGCCGTATAAACGACCGGTACTTACACATGTTTGAGTTTGCAGATGCTGACAGAACAATTACCACCACCACCACTTAATTTACTGGTAAGTTTTCATTCAGAGTTAAAACTACATTTTTAAATACCCAGTCATACGATTGTGGTGATGTGATCCATCACGATAAGGATTAGGGGCGGGTTCAGTATACTCGGCAGATATAAAAATGGACGAGAATGCATCTCTAGTAGCGCGTCACCCTGGGTTCTGGACGTGACGTCATCTTGGCGCGCAGTGTCCTCGTCTGGGAGGTAAGGATTACTGGTGGCTGCTTAATGTGGAACGTGTGTTGGGAAGGATAATTTAAAACTCATTTAACTTACAGTGCGACTGAGGGTAGATGCGTTGCTTAAATGCCCGTCATTGTGACCCTGTACTCCACACTCTATTGAGTGCACTGGGCGGTGCGACTTCCCATTGATTGGTAAGTCACGCTTATTTCTATGTCCGGTTAGTGAGATCATAACTTTGTAATTTATAAACGCCCTGTGTCGTATTTCCGATAGTGATACGGGGGAGGTGTTGCAGCAGGCTTGGTGGAAGTAAACAGGCTTCGTGAGTACAGTGGGGGTGGCGACGACCCTTTGTTTTGGACCATTCGGATTATGTCTCCCTTTGCAAGCAACTCCTCGACCATTTCTCAGTAACGTTACCTATTTCTGGACGGCGTACTAGTTGTGATTACTTGACTAATCTTCTATCTCTCATTCCCGTGACGAGGAGTCCTGAGACGGCCTGAACAGTAGTGCGTTCACGGCCGTGGTGATGCATCCAAAAGTTGTAACTACTGTTGATCTTTTGACTGGAGTACAGCGGCGAACAAATGTGTTGTCATTTCTACTTGCTCTTTTAGCACAAACAAAGTCATTTTAAAGTGTTTATGCTTGTAAAACTGTTTTTGTATGTTTTGAATGTTTTTCATGTGTTCCTATAATCCGACCTGAGACTACTCAGAAGAGTGTAATCGCTGGGCAATGCAGTCTTGCGAAGCCATTAATGAGCGTCAGCCAGCAGCGAGTGGTTGCTTTTGTATACTCAATCGATTTAATCTGTTCCCATGTGATAACGGTTCGACTAGCGGAGTAATGTGAAAAGTGTATGTGTGTGGTTGTGTGTGGTGTGTGTATGGTTGCCTATGTCTCATATCGTTCTCTTTTTCTTCATTCAGAATTGGGGTGCCAGCTCAGCGCCAACGTCCTCTGGTGTGGTGGTGGTTTGCTTATCGATCTGCAGAGTTCACAGAGGGTGATTTGGTGTTGTGTGGTGAGAGCACGAATAGTTGCAGTGTTTGCTGGGCAGGCGAGTCGAACACCCAATTCTGAAGCGTTTACTTGTGGGTATGAGTGATGGTTGATGTATTCATTCTAATGTGTTTTATCATGCATTTTTGTATTCTTTTTACTTGTATTTAATAAACGATATGAACGTTTTCTCGTTGTCTGTTATCTGACCCAGCCACTGCATATCTGTGTGCTTTGTACTTAATGCACAAGTGGGTCCCCGGGCCATTTTCCGGGGTGGCGTAGTCTATCGTTGTGCCATAATTGGTATTGTATTGCGCTTCAGAGAGCGAACTGCCACACAATTAAAATGAATACAAATTATTTCAGTATGCCTTATTTAAATGCCACAGCTTAATGGTTAAACAAATTATCACAGAGAGAACTTCAAGACACAGACTATTAGGCTATTATTTGTGCACGTAACATGACACCAGGAAATGCATGGTGGCTGCATCGTCAAACAAAGCTTCTTCACAGGGCTTTGGCTGCTTTATTTTTTGCTAAACACCAGATGGCGTTGTTTTCGACACTCTCGAAGCTTTGAATCTATTCCCGGAACAATCAGAGGAAAGCCTCAGTGTTTCATGAGGCTTCATTTGCCCATCCCTACCAGATGTTGCTAATGCACATTGTGTTAAAAGCTTTGAGCAATGAACCATTTTTCGACCCAATTTGATGAAAGCCTCAAACACTTCAGAAAGCCTTGGTTTCCCATCACTACAAAAAAAATACAAATAATAACTAAAAACCAGGGATAGACAAGGATCAAAACTGAACACCAGGTGCAGAACTGACAACACCAAACAAACAGTTGGACAAGGCAAGGCCTGACAAAGAACACAGGAAATACTGGGGTTTAAATGCACAAGGGCTAACAATCTAACAAGACACACCTGGGGACAATTGGGACTAATGAACAGGGGCAACCAATTAACAAAAGGACTACAGACATGGAACAAGGAACGGGAAACACTTCAACATAAGTCCAGCGGCAAACAGAGGATAATCCAGCTGTTACATGTTCCCTATGTTATTGTGCAGTACTCCCTCCCTCGTTGTTTCACCTTGTGTGTATTTACCATGGACTGATTAATAAATATGGCTTACAGCAGTCTCCTCATCATCCTGATCCTTCTGTGACAAGGATATTATTCATCTCATTCTTATTCAAATTATATGAATACCAAATGTTCTTTGCCAGGGTTAAAATAATGTAGCAATTGTATTAAATTAACTGGGATGTCCAGCAGGAACCTTAAAAAGATTGTTTGTCTAGTGATTTAACAGAATGGTATTTCATATGGTACACATCTGTCATCGGTATAAATATAATTCCGCATACAATGTGTCAGGATTATGCTCTGTTCAATGTGTTTGGTTATGTCATTCTAAGGCCTTGTCCAAACTAATATGTTTCCATTTGAAAGTGCAACTTTTTCTCTCCGTTTTGGCCTTCCGTCTACACTGAGACGACATTTTTATTTATGAAAACAAAGCTTTTTGAAAACGCTCTCCAAAGTGGATACATTTCAATGTTTTCAAATGTATCTGGATTAATGTAGAAGTAGTGTGCCTGTTTCATTCCGTTCACCTGAGGTTCATTAATTAACTCGTTAGTCATTTGGTCATGTATATATTCTCCCTGTCATGTTGTTTTCCTAGTATCCGGTTTCATCTTCGTTAAATGGTTGCTGTTTTGCTCCTGATACCTGCGATCTGTTGGATTTTTTAAATTAAAATACCATTCTATGCATTCTTTGTCTTCATGCGCTCTATATAGCATCCACACGTTACACAATGTCAGTCTATGTAACTTGAATTTATAGTTGGTATGATGTTCATATCACTGCCTTCAGTGCCCTGTTCATAACCCCCCTCCCCCTGTAAGAGCCAACAGCTACACTGTTATATAAGTGTCATACTGACCAAACAGAGAACATTTGCTTGGGTGTAGTGTTATTGTGACCACAAGGACAGTATCCATGTCTGTTGGCACACCTTTACCCCCTGTTCATGCTCCAGTGACCCGCTCTGCTTGGGTTTTGCCTCCCAGTTCTTGCAATGCTTCAGTAGTCAACAGGCCTGTCCGTGTTGGTATTTCACATTCAATCTCATTGTTCAACAGTCATTCCAAAAACATCCTCAGCCATTATTATATTTCCTGAAAGCTTAATGATTCTCATATCTGGGTTTGGTATAGATCCAACTGACCTTATTTCATGAAATGATTGAGAGTGGAGAGCAACTGGAAGAAGTAACCTAATGGCAATTTCACTTATCCAGGGTCTTTGATGAAACTGTGGCAGAATTGTAAATCCTGCTGATCACATGTCACCATGTAATTGTCATTCACTGACAGTCTACACTGAATGGCCATAACATTTAAGAGAAATCCTATGGTGGATGATGACTTAATGCATTAAAACCTCATGACTGTGGATTAGGATAATGGCTCAAAGTTGTTTCAATGTGAGTGGTACAGGTTATGCCAGCAGATTCCATCAGCATCATTTGAATAAGCTCCTGTGGAAAGAGCTATCATGGGGCAGATGTGATCCCATCAATTCTGAGTGTGTGAAAAAGGCTGTATCAGCATAGAAAGAGCCATTTTATCACCATTTCATGACAGCCAATGATATAACTGAGCATGAAATTGTATTGCATCAGAGATTTTGTATTGAATAATTACAAAACAAAAATAAATACATATATAGCTCATAAAAACATCCATATTTCAACAAAAACCAATAAAAATGACATCTTTCTACTTAAAATTATCCATCCTCATCCTAACGTAAGCAAGATAGCCATGCAATACATTTTTGACATGTTTCACAACAACTGATAAAATCTAATTTAAAGGCTGTTTTATAATGTTTGGATATAACATAAGAGGAAACCTCTAAAATGTTGGATTTATCATTGAAATAAATATATATGTTTCAGTAAGCAAACAACATTATTTTGGTAACACTTTAAAACAACCTTCATTAATAAGTAATTGGCAAATATTATATGATGCTTAAAAGATCAGTAGTGGCGGATTTAATTATAAATATGAATATATTAAGTAAAGTTTCATGACATTTTTAGTATTTGATGTGTACATATAATGATCAAGTTTGTAATCTGACAAAAAAGCACAGCAATCATCATGTAAATTCAAACAGTAGAACATTTCAGCAGTCTTTCTCTTCTAATCCCTCATAATGCTTTATTCGATCTTTGTCAATGTCCTTTGGTTACATCTCTCTGCCTCTTTAAAAGCACTTTAGTTTTCCATCAGAGTGAGTCAGAAGAGGAACTCCACTGAGGAACTCCAGCAAGACTTCACGCATAAAAGCTTTAGGATACGCGCGCAAGCCTCGTACCCACACCAGCTCCTTTTGCACGCATACATTATGGGATGGGCAACTAACACCAGTTGACAAGGGGACACTTGGATAGAGAGTGCGCGTAAAGCATGGCTTGGATACGCACATGTTTGTTCCTGTCTTGGTAAGTAGCAAAGTGTTTTTATCTGACTTCACGCATGTTTATTTTCCTGCTTTGTTTATTCATGTATGAAAATGTTTACAGTGTTGGGCAGGTGTTGGCAAATCCACCGGCTGAGACAAGGATTTATTTGGATAACATTACGCGCATTTTGGATAGATTGTTAGATGGATATGACAACAGACTCCGACCTGGATTTGGAGGTAAGCAACTGCAGGAATTACTTAACATATTAAAGAGTTACTTAATGCAGTTTATTAAATACATTTACTTTAATTTTATCTGTAAATTATTCTGAACTTTGCATGCCAGACTTCCTCAAGTTCATCATCAGAAACTGCCTTACTGCTTTATAAGGTTATTATGTTCAAAATATGTGTAATGAGTGAACTAAGGAGCATCTCTTTCTTTCTTTCTTTTTCTTTCTTTCTTTCTTTCTTTCTTTCTTTCTTTCTTTCTTTCTTTCTTTCTTTCTTTCTTTCTTCTTCTTTCTATCACTTGTTTATATTTGAAAAACTGTAGGTCCTGTCACAGAGGTTAAAACGGACATATTTGTCACCAGCTTTGGTCCTGTTTCTGATGTGGAAATGGTATGTGATTAAAAACAATTATATATGATACATGCGATCATGCATATAAACCTAAATCCTCTGTAATTGCATGTTTTCTATGTCCACTGCCTCTATTCATGTTGGCCTGGCTTCATTATTCTGACATTTGGGCAGGATGTCATTATAGAAGCTTAGGGATTTTAATCTGGTTGACAATCCCTGACAGTGAGGGTCCCGGCTCAGCTTTCTTTCCTCTGTTACACACTACACTATTTCCCTACAGTGTCCAAAGCCACCTCGCTTGCCATGTGATGCACTGTGACAATCCGAAAGACAGTAAAGATAAATCTCTGCCAAGATTAGTGGGGGGAAAATATAAAAATACCATTCCTGATGGTGAATGTATACCAGCCTGATTCGTATACATACCCGATGACACTTTCCTGATGTGTTCACTCATACAAATGTGTATTGTGGGTTGCTGTTTATATATAAAGAAATCACATGCACTGCACGTGACAGTTTTCTGTTGATTTAAAACTGCAGTCATGGAAACCACATGTGAATATCTAAAAAAAAAAAAAAAAAAAAACTCTAAAAAGAATATTAATTTCTTAGGAATACACAATGGATGTGTTTTTTCGGCAAACATGGATTGATGACCGGCTGAAATTTGAGGGCCCCATTGAGATCCTGCGTCTCAACAACCTAATGGTCAGCAATATCTGGACACCGGACACTTTCTTCCGAAATGGCAAACGTTCTATTTCGCACAACATGACCACTCCCAACAAGCTGTTCCGCATCATGCAGAACGGAACTATTCTGTACACCATGAGGTAACATGCGTGCCAGAACATTTGCTCTCCAAGTCAAACATGGCCTGCACACTTGCTCTTTAAAATTGCAGTAGAAATGTAATAACACATTCTCTTACCAGTCCACAAAAGATTTGTGAAACAGTGGATTCTAGTATAGTATATACCATGTACTGGTTAACTATTAGAAAAAAAAAATCTTATTAGTTTATGCCGATAAAATCAATAAATGTATTGTATAGGTATTTTCTTATATGAACTCCACTGAATGTCACTGTATATAGTGTTTAACAAGTTTATCTGTTATTTCACATAAATTACAAGTAAAACCTTTCTTGTTTTCAGGTTAACCATCAATGCAGAGTGCCCCATGCGATTGATAAATTTCCCAATGGATGGACATTCATGCCCTTTGAAATTTGGCAGCTGTATGTATGTTAAAATGGCACATATTCCCTTTGAATGGTTTTACTGGTATGATTGACTTTAGTTTTGATTTGTGCCTATAATATAGATGCCTATCCAATGAGTGAGATTGTGTACACATGGAAGAAAGGACCATTATTTTCGGTGGAAGTTCCTCAGGAGAGTTCCAGTCTACTACAGTATGATCTCATTGGACAGACAGTGTCTAGTGAGAGGTTGAAGTCAAACACAGGTATGATCTTTGGGACCTTTTAGTGACAAATGACTGTTGATTTCTGGTTTGCTGAGCACAAATGGCAAGAGCTTTCTTAATACCAACCTCATGCCAACATTTTTTTTTTTTTAGTTGAAAAACTATATGTTCTTTGTCCTGATTTAAATCAATCTTAAACATGTGTGTTGAATGTGACATTTGTTAAACAGGATTTATATTCGTCATTAATGTATTTCTACAGAATGTACAGTTTCTTGAACACTTGTTTAGGATTGCCTATGCCACTAATGTCGGATGTCCATCGGTTGCAGGAGAATACATAGTCATGACGGTGTACTTCCACCTGCAAAGGAAAATGGGTTTCTTCTTGATCCAGACGTACATCCCTTGCATTATGACTGTGATCCTAGCACAGGTCTCATTCTGGATTGACAAAGAGTCAGTACCTGCCAGAACTGTGTTTGGTAAGCATCTGTTTTTTGCTTCCTCATAAACTGTTTGTCTGTTGGGCTCATTGCGCAAGCACCAGTATGAGAATACTAAATCTGTATGAAGTGATATAATTAACAATAATAATAATAATTGTTAACTTGTTAATAGCTGACTCATTTGAAAATATAGCTGCCAGTAGTGATTAAGGGGCCAGATTATTTTAGATGATTGTAGGTGATTTTAGGAAAATATGATTTCATTGCTTTGAAATCAATATTTGACTGGTATTTGATCAATATGTGATTTCAAATCAATATGTGATCAATATGTCAAACCTTTGACCAATTTGTGGAGGTAGTGGGGTTGACAATGACATACACAAAGTTTGGTGTCAATCCAGCAAAAACTTGAGATACAGCCTCAGATACAGTTTGGCATCATGCCATCAAAAAGTTCATATGTAAAACGATAACGGTTTTGTCTATAAACACAAAATCTATCATTTTTGCTGGCATGGTCTGAAGATGATGTAAATTGAATTTGGTGAAAATCCGACCAATGGCTTGGAAAAGTAGGTTTTCAAAGAAATGCAAAACAGCCAACATCCAAAATGGCTTATGTGGAGAAATTATGTATCAGCATGCCAAGTCAAATGAGATCTAAAGATTTTTGTGATTTTTGGCCAAACTGTTCAGACGTTATAAGCAAAAAGAGCCATTTTTCATATCTCCTGACAACTAGCTGACACTGCGCCGAAACTATGCGGGCATCCTCAGGTCACGGTTGTCATAACACAAACCAAGATTGGTCTGAATATGCTAAAGCTTTGCTGAGATACAGCCTCACTATCATGTTGCCATCATTTGAGAACGATTTGACTAATGATGAGAAATAATGTCATATGGTGTAATCGAATTGTCTTGAGCCAAGGAATCTGAGGAAAAAAAATCTAGTCCTTATGGTTCAAAAGTTATTAGCATAAATGTGAGTGCAAATTTGGACAGTTGGTGGCGCTAGAGGGATTGAGGTAGAGACTCCAAATTTGCTGTGGTAAATGTTTAGACTGTTCCCTGTCTGTGTACCAAATTTCCAAACTTTCCCTCAAGTGGTTTTATGGGCTGGATTTGACTGGCATGGTGGAAAAAGAATAAGAACACTAGCGATTACAATGGGTGCCTGCGGACTTTTGGTGCTTGGCCCCTAATTGACTGTGTGTTGAGTCACTTGAACGCTTTGCAGAAGTAGCACTCAGAGTTGCCACCCTTTTAGAGTGTTCCAAATCAGTCTCACATGAAGCTACATTTAAGGTATGATGTTGTTTTAGGCAGCAGCTTATATAGGCAATAGAGGACAAAGCAGCTCACTAAGTTCTGGAACTGAGCAAGAGAAACCAGAAGAAGGTGTTTGAATTTTAAGCACACCAGATACAAAACAAATGATTATACACTGAAAAGTTACAGCCCAATTTAACCTGTTAACCTTCGCCAGAGCGAGGGCGCTCTGAGCGTTTTTTTTTTTTTTTAAATCGTTCAAAGTTACTATCAGATTCAATGTTATTACCTTGACAAACTATACATCATTAAAAAGATATAAGACTGAAGGTTTAGTATTTGACCACTATTGTATTCTGAGAATCTCATAGTGACAGTTATGTCTTAATTTGTGTCTGGAGTTATGTAATCAAAAATGAGTCGATACCTTTGATATGAATTATGAGCGTCAGCCGCTCTCATTCAGAAAAAAACTCCAGTGAGATCGTCACGACAGAGCTTGACAAAACAACGTCCATCAGGGCTTTTAGCTCAAAAGTGTACACACTGAAAAAATATTTTCATTCATCCAATTAAAAAATTTTAGGGTAATGGTTCACATCTATATTTTATTACTTGATCCAATGAAAAATAAATAACTTACCCTAACCAATATTTTCTATGTCTATGAAAACTATTTTATATAACTTGGTACAAAGTAAATTTTTCATGTTGAAGAAAGTCAATTAATTTAAATTCCTTTATTTGATCTAAACAAAAATATATAGATTTAATCAAAACAAAACTTCTCATTTAAGAAATATGTATTAGAAATTATTTGTTTTCTCCAATCAAATATATATAGATTTAATTAAACAATTATGTATCATTTTTAAAAATAAAGGTTAATAGAAATTATTAATTTTAAACAAACAAAAAGATATGGATTTAATAAAACATGTTTCCCATCCAGGAACATTGCTTAATATTTGATCTGATCCAAAATCTAATAAATAAAAAAAGACAAATAATTTACATTGCATAAAGATTTATTAACTTATTTCCACACATTCACAATTTCAGTGCTCAAGTGTCATATTCTAACTTCAAGGGCTGGCAAACTTAACCGAGAACTATGCAGTGAATTAGGGAAATGCAAGAATTTCTCAACACTACCAAATGCAGGTAAATGCAGCTGTGATAAGTATTTCACTATCTCTGCTACAAATGATATCCAACTAAACAAACCAACAACACATTGTTGAAAAGTCAGACATTGGAATGGAAGTACAGAGTTGTTGCTATATACACCGTGAATTTCTGGATACATTCAAATGTCAGTTTCAATGTCTTGGGATATTCCAGATTGAAGGCATAAAGAAGGCTCAGGAGAATGGTACCAGCATTTGCAACAGAGGGCAAGCCGCTCAGAACCTCTTGTCCCTCTAGATTAGAATGATGCCAATGTTTGTAGGTACACCTTGTGCATATCTGATGATAAAGATTGCCATGGCTTCTTGCTGAAGAAATTGTTCATCCTCTTTCTTTTCTGATACCTGGAAAAGAATTTAGGAAGAAAGAAAGAATAAGGAATCGATACAGGTTGGGTTTCCCGCAGATTAAAGGTTAACAACAGAGCCCAAACTATTAGACGACATTCAGATGGTAATTTTTATTTGGATAACAAAAAATAACTTAAACCAAATTGAATGCAAACACAAATGCACAACATTGTATAATTAGCATCTACTTCTAACTAATTATAAAATTATGTTTTTGCTCCAATTCGTTTTTGAAATAGAAATATAACAGTCATTACAATCATAAACTTACCAACGCATGGGACTCTGGTTCTAGTGGAAAGGTATTGTATCTCTATTTGAACTTTGCTTACAGACTGTTTTCAGACATATATATGAACATAGTCTGATGGCTAATTTTGAACTTGACAGCCTTAGCTAGAATTTTCGCATCCCTAAATTAATCTTGTCTTACCAGGAAATCCTTGATGAGGTCCTCCACTGCTTCTCCCATGTAGAAAATAAGACTTTTTAGTGCAATCTCCCTCTTTACAGCAATGTCGGTATCCTGCATCAAGATAGTAAAAAATATCAAATGAAATTGGTTAAGTCGATCAAGGTTTGTTAAATGTGCTCTAAGTGATGTTGGGTGACGGCTTATTCTTATTCTAAACTATGGGTAAATTGTCCGCCATTAGACGTGTCTCCAAGCGCCATTACAAGGCCATAGGGCCATAATGGTACATTTTTTAAAATCTCAGCCTAACGTAGGGTTTTGACACTTAAGTACAAGTAATCTACATTAACAGACAAAGTTAAAATATTAAACATTTATATTAATTATCAACTGAATTCGGAAGTATTTTACTAACCTTGAAAAACGTATTAATGACTGACTGTTGTGTCGTGGCTTTACTGCCCCCCTGTGTCCTCTGACTTTTTTTTTAAACCAACCGACATGGCCCGCCCGCCCGAATTTAAAATATAAAAAAGTTTGCCAATGGAGCAATATTAGACACAAAATGTTGTATTTCGTCAGTCATAACTGCGTTAGCCATACATTAAGCCAGTCCCTTAACATGTAACGTTAGCTTATTCACTTAACCTTAAGTTAACTGTGTTAGTTGATCAGGTTAACTGTTTTAACGGTTTTAACGTCATTCTTATGGCTGACTCGAGATAACGTTCGGTTCGATGCTTAAACGTTCATTAATTAACGTTACCAAAATGGCACAGGTTTTCTTTTAACATATGTTCCCTTTTGAAATCGGTCAGGAATTAATTAACGTCGACATATTGTGTAAACTCAGCTAGCTAACACCAAGTTAACATTTTCAAATGAATGTACATAGGCCTACTTATCTAACGTTAACGTTACCAGATAAAGTCAGTGCGCCATGTCTGGCATAAAATTAACAGGCTACTAAATACAACAACACATTTAAATGGTTGTTTGTTTCACTTACCAGAGTTTTTCTGCGATGTAACTTGAGTCTGGTCTGGTGCAGAAAAGTAAAGTATTGTGATCCATCCACGGAGCGACCGGCCGACCGCTGAGGCGCTGACTTGAAGAGCGGTCTGGTGACTGTCGAGATTTGTGTTTAATGCGCATGTGCTGGCCTGTGTATAACCTTGAAATTGTAACTTCGTCGAAACAATTTTTTTTTATTTAAGATCTTAATGAAAAATATTTATATTTAACAATGTTTTGAACTAATAAAATATAACTTAAAAAATAAAACAAATAATAGTAAACTGAATTGAAAGAAAAATTATTAATTGAATGAAGTACTGCTTGAAAACCTTTTTTCAGTGCAGATTTGGAGAAATATTGATAGATTCTCATAGGTTTACATCAGATTTATATAGACAGGAATCATATTTATTGAATATCTACCCAAATGCGTCGATTTAATCATTATGAGCGCTGGAGACTCTGATGTACTGTGTTTTCAATACATACTGGCAGCCTGAGGGCGCCCTGTACACATATGGACTCCATATATGGAACACGAAGAAGAATCATATCATGTGACATTTCAGGAAGTCCATCACCATAGACATAATATAATACATAGACGCCCTATTGGCCGCTGGAGCGCACGTCAACGGCGCCGCCATATTGGGGGTGGCAACTCTCCCATACCTCTCATACTGGCAATTGACCTTTCGCCGGCCCCTCCCCCAAAACGGCCATTGTCCAATCACACATCATAGCAACCGTTACTATGTGAGCAGGTCCGTCAAGCATTCCAAGCAAGCTGGTGAAGCGGTGCGCCCACGGCGTTTGTAAACCGGACACTAGATAAGTTACCCCGAGAGATTGTCTGGAGGAGTTGTGTTCTTTCCATTCCCAAAGCCGAAAACACAACGTGAGCGGTGCCTACAGTGGATAAAACAGTGTGGACGGCCCCACTCCCAGTTAACTTACATGTGTCGAACATGGTTAACTCGCATGCAGCGTGCGTGAGACTGAGACACTGAGATTAACGTTATTCAAAGCAACATGGAGAAAGCAGATCAAGAGGATCCACAAAGGAAGTATGTTTTCTAAAGGGTTGTTGTTAATATTATATTTTCGGGGGAAATGAGCAGCAGTCACTAGCAGTGCAGACTACACTAGCAGCACTAGCAGACACCCGTAGACTACAGTTTAGAGGAGTGCACGATCGCAATGGGGAACGCATGAAGCTTAACGTTACTTGACAACATCAGTTCATATATCAATATCGTAACGAATAGAAAGAACTTTAAATAATGTATGGTTATCTGCATCTTTCCGTCTCTTATGTATACTTTTTAAACACGAAAATCGCATTCAGCATGACACGCAACGCAAGCGGTTGCCGTGGTAATGAACAAGCTTGTTAAACGAATGTATAATCCTGTATCTGAGGCAAAATTACTAAATATGCAGCGCGAGTTATATATTTATAACTCCAAACAATTAGCAACTGAACCAGCTCATAAAATCTTCTTGAAGACTGTGCTGGTTGCATTTGAGGTAACGTAACTTAACTTACAGGTCATGGGGTTTCTCAGACTTCGCTTGAGACCGGTAAGCATTAGCCTCGATAGTAGTCGTGTCTCCTTCATTGCGTATTTTTATAAACTTGAATTGAATATATCCCTCCACTGCATACTGTAACCATTTTTGCCTCGACCTGGAGGATATCGCGGAGGTATTGCTCAAAAAAAGGTCACTGACTCGCACGGCTATACCTTTCCCGTCATGGCAATCTGTCGCGCTGTTCGACCATTTGTTTGACGGGCGTAGCAACAGTAACTAAGGGGGGCGGGGCTCGGCGAAAGGCTAATTGAGAAAAATGCCTGTTTTGTGCGCTGCTTGGGCTGTACAAGTCGCCACACAATTGAAAACAGCTTTTGAGGAATTATCTTTCACAGGCAAGACTGAACGTTTGTTTTTGGTTGTATTTGGTCATGATTTAATTAGTAATTGTAACGTTCAGAGGATAAATTAAAAAATACTACTGTTATTGTGTCACAAAATTTAGTTTTAATAGTTTTTCAGTCGACAATGTAGTTGTTTAAAGCTTAAATATGTGGTTTGTTTATAAAGATAGCGCCTATTTAAAAATTTGATCTGACGGTTTCGGAGTTGTAAGATGCGATCACCGGGCGCTCAGCACTCATTAAACCCAGCAGAGGGCAGCCTTACCTCGGCCAGTGCGTCTGAAGTTTGCCGCCGGCTCGGATGTCTCTAGTCTAGTGGTTAAACATGAGATATAATTCGTCTTGTGGATATCTAACGGGCGATCTTTGGTCTCATTAATCTATAAATGGTTCCCTGGTAAATCGTTTTGGCTGAGGGCAAAGTGAATTTTCATAACTTTATATTTAGGCTTTTTTTAACGTTGTATCCTGCTGTATGTTTGACTGAAGCTACTTCTGTTCTGTTATAATGGCTATTACTGATCAATAAAACTGAAATTTAACAAAAAGAGTTAAATATTAAATATAAGTCACTATTTAACTTATTTTTTATTGTGTATATTCTGTAATTGATATTTCTTATTCTATTGCTATTATTATAGTATTATTAATAAACCATTTGCTATTATCAATATTTTTATGATATTGTATGATATTATATAATTCTACTATTCATTACTATTTTATTTACTGTAAACTATTTTTTTTTATTTTATTGACTAAACTATTTACTATTACTTCTCACAAATGTTATATTTACTGCATTGCACAGTAATTGTACCATAACATATGTATTATCATAAAGGATCCATCAGTTATCTTTGTTATTGCTCAAATCTGGTCAATCACAGGAAATGCTTTTTCCACAATAAGAAAACTTAAATTATATCTCAGTATGGGGGTCTTCATCATTCTTATCCAAGAATAAAAAGCCAGATACATGACAAGTCTGAGCTTTGACCATTCTTTATTAAAACAAATATTTTACAAGTGTAACTATTGAGATTTTAAATAACTAGAGATGGAACTTTTTTGTACACCACATACAAACCACTGAAATCGGTTGATAAATATAAAAACAGTTTTTGTTTTTTTCCAGAAAAAAACGCAGCTCACCCTTGATTACAGTGCAGTCTTGCCCTCCGCAAAATGGCGGACCCGTTGACGTATCGCAGCAACGTTCCAAAGCGGCCAATAGGGCGTCTATGTATTATATTATGTCTATGTCCATCACGACGTAAACACTAACAGAGATCGCTGTAACATGCAGATAAAGATGTTTTGAAGACAATAAACATGATTGCAATGATAGTTGGTTTACCTGTGTTCTTCGAGCCATGTCAGGTATTTTCATAATACTAGATTATATTTATAATGTAATGCTAATCGATATAGACTTTATCATCGTGAAGAATACTATACAATAGTATATTTTCTGTCCGATTTTTTTTATCTGAAGCCAAATCAGAGCACAGAAGGTTATGTAAAACACTCGACTTGTGCTATAAAGTAAGTTTTAGAGCACAAACATGGTTTTAATCTCATAAATTGTCGTGTATTGATGGTGTGCTAAGCTAACATGCTAGCTAGCCCTTGGTGCACCTGCTACCTAGCTGTTATATTTATGAATATTTCTAAATAGGACTGCTTGCTGAAATGTTTCTTTTTTCAAGAAGGTCATTTTATATAGTTTCAAATGTAAGGTGAGAACTTTCCCTAAAAGAGATCAGGGGTTGAAACAGTGTGTGAATAGCCAGTCGTTAGTAATTTTTTAATTAATTAAAAAAGCATATTTAGAGCAATAACCAGAGGCTGGAGAGGTGTGAATGTGTGCAGGGGAGACTGCGAATGAATGAGTCTCGTCTATACCACATAAACAATAGAGACAACAGACTGAATAGATACTTAGAAGATGACAATGAACATCAATTTGCTTTTTAGAGTCTAATCAAAATAAAGTCGTTTGACATGATCTTGAAAAACATTTAACTAAATAAAGAGTTTTAGACACATCATCTTCAGATTTTAAATATAACATGTCAGACATGTGGCTTTAGCTGCAGTGCATTTCTAGATTGCTACAGGGCCAACTTCAATTTTATTTTCATGAAAATATTTCATAAAAATAAATTTCTAATAACTTGACAAAACTTTGAAGCTATTTATAACATTTATTTTTCATTATGACAATAATTAATTCTACATTTGCAATAAACTGCCAGGTGTAAGCTTTCAAATGAGATCATACTTGTGCTTTTAGAACAAATGGTTCATGAACTGTATCTGTTTCAGTTTGGGTATGCCATTTTCAGGGGATTTTTCAAAATTGGGGTTGAAGCTTAACAGGTTAAAGTGAAAAGTTGTGAATTGGTAGACTGATACTGAAAGTTTTCATAAAAAGCATACATATACATCCAAGTCTTTCTTTATAAACAAAAGGGTAACACTTTATCAAATAAAGTGTCAAGTGGTCAAATTCGCACTTCTAACTAGTTGCTTATTAACATGCATATTATTAGTATATTGGCAGTTTATTAGTACTTATATAATGCCTAATATTAATGCCTTATTCTGCATGACCGTATTCTACATCTCTTAATCCTACCCTATACCTAAACTTAAATGCTACAAAACCACAGTACTAAGTATTAATAAGCAGTAAATTTACAAAAGTTGTAGTTTATGAATATGTGTTCCCCATACTAAAGTGTTACCACAAAAAGAAACCAGATGAATTTGCTAGGCACTTATTAATACCTTGATGAGATGATGCACATTTTACTTTATGTAGATCTCATTTCTGCTTCATTATCTTAATGCACTGTTCTTGGCAGCTGTTGGCAATGCTTCTAAATCACTTAACGTGCCTTGGCCCTTGTTCTGTGGTGGTGCTGTATAAAGAGCAAACATTTTGAGATCCTCATCCTTGCCTTCCTCTGTTTGCTCTCTTTTTCATTTATAAAATAGAAACATGGTTACATGTGAAGATTACTCAAGTTTTCAGTTGTGTAAAGAAGAGTATGGAAATATCTTGCATTAAACTTTACTGCACACTAAATAGTGCTATTTAACCCTTAAAAACAGAGGCAGCCGCCCGCGGATAAAAATATCTATTGTTTGTTCCTCTGAGCAGGAAAGATTGTCGATGTGTAGTCCCGCCCCCATATAACCTACAACTGAAGTTTTTCTCTTTATGAACACATCTGCATTTGAATTGTCAGTGCCAAAATGTGTCTTGGTAGGGGCATTAGAAACGTATACATTGAGATATTAAAGATGATGTGCCTATCAGTCAGGGAAGTTGCCAGGTGAATTTCAGCTTTAGTTGCCTGTAATTGGGATCTGTTCTTCTTTTGCTGATAAAGTCACAACTTCAGTATAAAAATGGCTTGCTGTGAGTGAGGTGTTAATTACACCGTGTCAGTAGATTACAAGCAAACATCGGCTCACGAGGAGAAGTGAGTAACCTACAGCATGTTTCTCAGTTCTGAGGTGAAAATAGATGTGACAGAAAACTTAAAACAGTGTAAAAAAGAAAAGGAGTGAGAGTTTCTGACAAAATGACTTGCTTTAGAGAGTAGAGATGAATAGGTAGAGGCACTCACTGTCCATTTCTATTGTAGTTGCTCTACATCACAATCTTTTAGCACTAAGAGCTGAAATGACCCAAAGCATTTGGTTCAGAGATGTAATTGACTGAGGTTCATTTGGACCAGCTTTTTGCCCTTAAAAGCATTATTTTGCCCCTAAGGCAATTAGTGTTTGTTCTCTTTCTTCACTACATTTCTATTCCTGCTCAGGACACGTTAAACATGTTCTCATCTACAAAAGCTCTGTTTAAATATCAGACTTTGATTTGAAATGGAAGTTGAACATTCAATTATATTTTCCTAAGTTTGTGAAGACAAAAGCTTAAATTATTTTTATTCATGGACTATATCAATTTGGTAGTGCCATGAAGGTGTAAATTAAGTCATTTGTGATATTTAATATAGTAGTTATGAGTTTTACTATTTAAGTACATTGCTTTTAAACATAAAGTTTAAAAGTTTGCTTGTCCCTTCTGTAAGAAATCATACTGGGCTGTCCTCATAGCAGATCTCTCTTCTCTCTCTCTCCTCTCTCTCTCTCTCTCTCTCTCTCTCTCTCTCTCTCTCTCTCTCTCTCTCTCTCTCTCTCTCTCTCTCTCTCCTCTCTCTCTCTCTCTCTCTCTCTCTCTCTCTCTCTCTCTCTCTCTCGGATGACAAAATTGATCAGCAAGCTAGTCTGCTGATATGGATAGGATGGCAGATTTTATCAGCAACACCTTTGACCTTAAAGCAACATGTTTTGAGAAGGTGGAGTACAGTGTGGTGGAAATGCAAAAAGTAAAGATTGTTTTACTGATGAGAGATGTCTGTAAGGTTGTCCTTTATTGATAGTAGCGAGCATGACATTGACTTTTTAAACATAATCATAGCAAAAAAAGTAAAAAAAAAACTAGGCATGTCATCATGCTCTTGATAGAGATAATAAAAGTTGCAACGCAGACTCGTTGGAAATACTTGTCTCTACCTATTTTTGTCTTATTTATTTATTTGTGGAAATTCCAAAATGATACTTTTATTCATCTAGGATGCATTAAATTGATTAAAAGTAACAGTGAAGGCATTTATAATGTTGCAAAAGATTTCCATTTAATACATACTTTAATCAATGTAATAAATGCAAATAAATGCTTTTCATTAAACTTTCTATTCATCAAAGAATGCTGAAAAAAACGTATCACCATTTCCACAAAAATATTAAGCAGCAAAAAACTGTTTTCAACATTGATAGCAATAATACGAAATGTTACATGAGCACCAAATCATCACATTAGAAGGATTTCTGAAGGATCATGTGTCATGAGACACTAAAGACTGAAGTATTGATGCTGAAAATGTAGCTTTGCTACCACAGGAATAGATTACATTTTAACATATATTCAAATAGAAAATAGTTATTTTAATTTTTTTTTAACAATTTATTTTCACACTTTTTTCCCCATATTTTTGGTAAATGAATAAATGCAGCCTTGGTATGTAGGCTGCATTTTAATATATATATAAAGTATGTACTAATTTCAGTTTATTTACATAAATAATTTTTTTTTTTTTTGTTCAATATATTGTCATTAAAATGCTCATTTCAAAAATACAGAAACAAACTTATTTTAAAAAGTTAAGATTCTGAAAGCATTGACTGAGATCCCATAATAATTTAATATAGCTTTACAGAAGTAACAAATATTTTTTAAATAAGATGGTTTCATTACAAAAATGGTGATTACTAACATCAGGGCAATAATTAAGAAGCTCCAATCAATTAAAGATGTTACAAATCTGCCAGGAAGAGGACGTGTGTCTGTATTGTCTTAATGCACGTAGAGGAGGAAAGTTTGAGTGTCAAAGACTCTCCAAGGATCACAGATGGAGAATTGCAGAAATTACTTGAGTCTTAGGGGTCAGAAAGCCTAAAAAATATATATCAAACAACCCCTACATCCCCACATGTTGTTTAAGAGGGTTTCAAGAAAAATCCTCCTCGCTCCTCCAAAAACAAACTCCAGCATATTTGTCAGACACGACTGGAACTTAAAGGGATAGTTCACCCAAAAATGAAAATTAAGTCATTAATTACTCACCCTCATGCTGTACCAACCCCGTAAGACCTTCGTTCATCTTCGGAACACAAAAGAAGATATTTTTGATTAAATCTGAGAGCTGGATCACTCCTCCATAGGCTTCCTAAGGGATTGAAACTTGACGGCCCAGAAAGTCATTGAAGAAAATGTTTAAATATTTAATGTGCCTACAGTGGCTAGATCTTAAGTTTATCGAGCTACGAGAATACTTTTTGAGCGCAAAAAAACAAACTAAAATAGCGACTTTATTCAAGTATTCTCTTTGGGCCTTTATATTTCACGTAGTGTTATTGCGCAACGCTTCTGGTTGAACGTCACACGCATCACACACATGACCAGCGTCGGCCAATAGTGAGCCTACGTGTGACGTATAACACAGAAGTTACACTACGTCAACAGCTTAGGAGAATGAAACGAAAGAGAAGAGATGTTTGAATAAAGTCGTTATTTTAATCGTTATTTGCACGCAAAAAATATTCTCGTCGCTTGATAAACTTAAGATTGAGCCACTGTAGCCATTTGGACTATTTTAACGATGTCTTTAATGACTTTTCGGGGCTGTCAGGTTTCAATCCCTTAGAAGCCTATGGAGGAGTGATCCAGCTCTCAGATTTAATCAAAAATATCTTAATTTGTGGTCCGAAGATGAACGAAGGTCTTACGGGGTTGGTACAGCATGAGGGTGAGTAATTAATGACTTACCGTAATTCCTCAAATAAAAACCGGTATTCAAATAAACGCCGGGGCTCTGATAGTGGCCGGGTACGTGGTCAATGCGGACAAATAAAGGCCGGTCTCAAATTAAGGCCGGGGAAAAATTAGTGTACACTCAAAGACGGACGCGTGGTGTGCTTGTCATATATCACAACTACTATTCAGTGTTTTTAACCACGTTTATTTTAGGTTTCAGACATTTAAATAGATAAGATTTATAGCAAAACAATACATTTATAGTTTGTAAAATACACAATGGTGTCTATGGAAGCAGCAATAATCCATTCAAATATATTTGGCGACGTGTTTTATTCATATCAGATACACAGTGTAAGTATAAATTTTACTCTATTCTTCTCCCAGTTCACCGGCCACTTACTTTCATGCATTTCGGGAGAAACTGAAGAATTCACGCGCTGTGTAACGTACAAATCCAACAGTCAGGAATCTCTGAACTGCGGTGCCGATCTCACGTTACAGATCAGGATCAATTATAAAGGGTTTTAAACGACAAAACAAACTCACTTACACTGAATTGAGAGTCAGAATAGAAGATAGTTGATGATATGGTAAGCAAGTTTGTTAATATTTAGAAATAAAAGCGCTACATCTGTCATACAGCGCTATTTTGGCTGTGGTGAACAGTGCCAAGCATGACGCGTCACCATGGAAACTTGGCTGACGGGCGGGCGGGGATCGCGAATTAGAAATAAAGGCCTGCCTCTAATAAAAGCCTGCTTCAAATAAAAGCCGGCTACCATCTGCAGTTCAGGTAAATAAAGGCCCCGGTCTTTATTTGAGGAATTACGGTAATTTAAATTTTTGGGTGAACTATCCCTTTAAAGCCCATGTTGGAGGTTAACCACCACTGTCGATTAATGGGTACATAAATCACTCAATATATGTATATCATTTTTAAAAAGTCTCAAAAATGGTCTTAAAGACCATTTTTTTACGTTTTTGGTATTAAAGTTTTTTTACGCACTTCGGTGATGACGTCACGTTGGGGAGAAGCGGAGGAAAGGCAGTCTCAGCCTAGCATTAGAACTATGGCGACTGACTGGTAGTCTACGAGCTAGTCTACGAGCAGCAGTGCACAATAACGACACAATAAGGACATATTTTTTTTACTGTCATTGAATAGCACCGAGTGAAAAATCAACGTTTTCTTCATATCTAGTGGCAGTGATCATGATGTTAGTTCAGATAAGTACCGGTAACCTTTGTCATACTGTCATAGTACTGGTAAACTTTGTCTTTGTCATCTAGAAATAGAAGGCATCATGCTAGCTATATGGGCATTTTTTAAGCGTTTATCTCTTCCTCTGGTGAAAATATTGTTGCAAACGTAGCCGCCGCGTGTCTGTCGCTGTGTTTGTCAGGTGCTTGTGTGAGCGGTATAGAGAGAGATAGGCAGACAGCTAGATAGCATAACGTTATCATAGATAGCTTGCAGCTAGATAGATAAATAGATAGAAATATATAGTAGCTAGATTGACAATGTAGAGTTGGCTCGTTGGTCGCACGTAGTTGCCGCATATATCTATCTATATATCTGTCTGTCTGTCTATCTATCTATCTAGTCTATTTATCTATATCTGTATTTATCTATAATCTGCGCTATCTGAATACTCTCTTCTCCTACTCGTCTCTCTAGTCACTCTCAATGCGGGCTTTTGTAAATTCTCTCCCCATGGTGAAGTAATGCAATGCATTCTGGTGGAAAGGAGAATCGTTGCAAACCGCTGTAAGATAGTACCTACTTTTTCGTATTATATTCCGTTTTGTGATGCCCAACAACATAAAATGCAATGTATAACAGTTTAAATGTTTATTACCAACAAGCAAATTGCATAAATTTGTTGAAAAATTAACCCTGCAACACGGCCTTTAAAAAGAGACTGGATTCTATGGTCAGATAAAATTAAAAGCACAATGATCCAAAAAGCATTCCTCTGCCTCTTTTTTTATCTCCTCTTGGTAAACGCGATGAGTTTTTGCAACTTTGTGTCTGTGTCTCTGTGTCCTTGATTATTCACTGGAGAATTGCGGAAAATGCAATAAGGCTGACCACGCTGAAACTGGATGGTGTAACCAATGTTTTCCTAAAGCACTGTTAGCTAACTATGGCCGTAAGTTCCATTGAACTCTATTGGTAACGACAGAACTTGTGACCATAGTTGCTTTTTGGAAACTCACTGCTAGATAGTTTGCAGAACCCAGCGAGAAACATTCGTCAGAAGTTGCTATGATGTCGAACATCTCACCAGAGGCCGTCAGCGACCAGCCAGTAGAGTCCTCGCCAAACCACACACAACCACAGAGAGCAAAGAGTCTATAATAGCATTAGACACAGGCAGAACAGAGTCGTCTCTGGGCCTGCTGGAGGTTTGGAAGTGCACTCATATTGATTGGCACATAAATTGTCTAGAGATGCTAGCGTTATGCCTGGCTCTCAGGAGATTCCTTCTGTACATACAAGGCTGTCATGTGGTGGTCAGGACAGACAATACATTGGTGGTCTCTTACCTGAATCATCAGGGAGAGTTGTACTCTCGGCCCCTGTGCCGGCTGGCGAAGCGCATTCACAGTTTGTGTTCATCAGGGCGATTCATGTTCTGGACATCTGAACCTGGGGGGATTTACTCTTGAGGCAGGGGCTGAGGCTCGGAGAAAAGTGGTTGCATCCCATTGGTGGGATGGAGCATGATTTGGCAGAGATTCGGTTGAGTGGATACTATGTTTTTGTGTTTTACAGTGTAATGAAATGAAATTAATAGCAGTTGAGTTGTTGAAAGAAATCTGTAATCTAGCCAGCTATGGGGATAACTGATGCAGTGTTGGGTTATTGTTGTTTTTGGACTAGACTTATTGCACTAGACTGTATGACAATTGGATTGATAGTACTAATATCTTGATGTTGATTTTACTAATATACTATATTAGTATTTTTACAATAATCTAACAACATCAAAACCAATTACAAAATCAAAAACTATGCATTATAGCTTCATTTATATTTATTTATAGAATAGTATTGCTATTATATAAATATATTTATAAAGACCTATTTAGACTTATACTGGATCATGAGAACAGTTATTGTTAATTTATATTAGTTTTATAATTTAGTTTTTAATGTGCATGCTCATAATCCATTATACCTTGATTTATAAGTATTAATTAGTCAGTTGTATGATTCCATGAATGTATTTATAAAGATGCAACCTGCATTTCTATGAAGTTATTATATTATAGTTACAATGACATTTTAGTCATTCAGATTTATTTTTGTCAAATAAGTGAATATATTGTTATTAATAGCAGTGTTGTATTCTTATAAATTATTGTGAATGATAGTACAGTTACTATCCTCCATAAATACACAATTGATGGCTTTAAGTAAAACATAGAATGCAATTTCCCTAAAGCAAATGTTAAAAAAATCATCATGTACTCATTATACAATTTAAGTTGTTTACTTGTAAATGTAGCTTATTAACAATAATTCCTGTAATAAAATAATGAAAAAAATTGTTGAATTTTGTTATGTTTTTATTTTTATTTTACATAACAGAAAAACACTGTAACAATAGCTTTTAAAGTACGATTTCAGTAAAGTATAACTGCTATAAGCAATACCATGAATGTGGCTGTGGAGATATAGATTTTAACAACATATCAAAATGACCATTCATGATATCTAATGCAAACATTAGCCATTAAAAACATACTAATTGGTACAGCAAACAAGTTTCTCTGTTTGTTTGTTTGTTTGTTTGTTTGTTTGTTTGTTTGTTTGTTTGTTTGTTTGTTTGTTTGTTTGTTTGTATTTGATCATGTATAAATCAGTGTATAATAGATTATGAGCATGTGAATTGAAAAAGCAAGTGCATGACTTATATGCAATTATTAAAAGAACGTACATGTTACTATAACTGTTCTTATAATGCAGTATAGGTCTAAATGAGTCCTGAATTATGAATTATAAATCTATTTATATAATAAATCTGGGATTGTGCTCATAGGCGTCAGTTTGGTTTGAAATGTGCTGGGGACAGAGACGCATTCGGAAGTGCATTTTCAAAAGTGCTGGGTACAATGACACATAAACATTTTTTTCTCTCTTTCGCGCAGGTCTAATATATCTGTACGTAGGCTACATAATATAGATTTCAATAGCTTGATGCTCTTTAAATATTTTGTTGCATTATTAAAAAGTTTCGGTGCATATGGAATCAAGACGGACCTATCCGCGATCGCTCTCCTTGGTTCTGACCAAAGAAGAGCGCTTTGGAATCTCCATACGCATCATATGGGCTGCGTTTCCCGATAAAAGAAAAAGCGGTGCTCTTTATAAAAGAAGCACTTCAGAAATAGTTGGAATTGCATTTATTAAGACTCATGGGATATGCAGAGGCGCTGGCGCCGTCCTAGCAACGGCGCTGGTCGTGCTAGCTGCAATAGTCGCACACGAAGATGTGCTAGGTGTGGGATGTGGATCTCATTCTCAGCTCTCCTTCATCTCCTGGCTGCAGCGATGACTCAGAGACTGTATGTGCGCGTTTAAGGTACCTAAACAACGACTGTTGCAACATTATCCTTTACTGGAAATTATTTTCACTTTCACAAGCTCATGATAAGCGCTGAAGCTGCAATATTTCTGGAGACATGGAGTGGGTAAAACATTATTTTGACCACTTGAGTTTTGTTTTGTAGAAAGACTTTTTTAAAAAGATTTTCGTTTAGTATAAATTGTATCTTAATTTTGATGACTATTTTATCAACCAATTGCCTGTATTTATATAAGAAGTAAATATAGCAGACAATGTAATAAGACGCCGGCACGATCACTTGCATTGCGAGACAACTGGAGCATGTTTCCGCCACAGAGTGAAAAATACAAAATGTAATTGCGATTTTTTTAATCTCACAATTCTGACTTTTTATCTCAGAATTGTGAATTGTAAAGTGGCAATGGCAGGTTAGCTATAAAGTCAGAATTGCGTGATATAGGCCTAAAGTCTATGAGAGTGAATGGGTGAATGTGAGGCAAATTGTAAAGCGCTTTGGTGGCCATTGGGTCTGTGAAAGCGCTATATAAATGCAGTCCATTTACCATTTACCATTAAAGTCGCAACTGTATGTTATTAAGTCAAAATTGCGTGATATAAAGTGTGAGAAATATAGCTTGAAATTCTGACTTTTTTCACAGAATTGCATGTTTACCTATATCAAGCAATTCTGACTTTATAGTACGCAATTGGGAGATATAAAGGCAGAAATGCATGATATAAAGTCGCAATTGCGTGTTACAAAGTCAGAATTGAATTGTGAGATATATGGGGTAAAGAAATAAAAATAAAAAAAGAAGCAATTGTGACTTTATTTCACGCAATTATGACTTTATTTCACGAAATTCTGATTTTATATCTCGCAATTCTGAGAAATAAAGTCAGAATTGTGAGATGTAAACTCGCAATTTTAAGATAAAAAGTCGCAATTATCTTTTAAAATGTTTTATTCTATGGCGGAAACAAGCTTCCAAACTTAGCCTAGACTGCCCTATTTAATTAAATTAATATAAAGGGTCGATTTGTTTTTTTTTTTCCCTCATCAAAACCGATAATGTTTATCAGTGGTTGTATATCAAACAGGGATGCGTTTGTTTGCATTTTGTTTTGCGATTTCACCGGAACGAATAGAGAATCTCGGCAACAGAGTGAAGCGCGCGTCTGAGTGAAGACATTGTGGCGCGTGCCACAACAGAACACTGTATCCGCACCACTGATCGCAGAGTCAACGAGCACATGATCACTTGATTAAAACAACAACACATGTTAGCGCTAGATCACCTCTTATTTAACAAACGAACGAAACGAATGCTCTGCTAGTTAACTGGAGATGTTTTACTTGTATACACTACATCCGTACCGCGAGATGTTTCAAAAGTGGTGGGGACAAAATCGACCCTGGCAAATAGTGGTGGGGACATGTCCCCCCGTCCCCCCCGTAAATGACGCCTATGATTGTGCTGTATTCTTGGGTTTTCTCCAATAATTTTTTTACCGGTCCAATCAGTGAACAGAGGTTTAGGTTGTGCGCTAGTTTGAGTCGTCATACGTCACGACCAAACGTTAGCGATTGGTTATGGCCGATCCAGAGTGGCTCTGGGCAGATCCAATAGTTTTAAACTTCAGCAGAGTACCCGCCTTTAAGGAAGTTAACGCTTGTCAATGGAGAGAGGCCAGACTCTCAAATGTGCAAATGTACGAGAGTCTGGTAGAACCAGGCTATATAATAGTAATACTTAATACTAAATGGGGCTCTATAGAAAGTGTTACCAAAATATCTAACACAATAGAAAATGTATAGTCCCAAACATTAAGAAAAAAGCTCTGAATGAAATATAGAAAGGACATTCTTTACTCGTAAAATAAAAATCCCTTGCCTTTGGGTTACCATTCTATATTTTATTAAATGAAAAAAAACACTTTTCAAACTAGTGCTCAGATGTAAAATAAAACATTACAAAGCTTGTTAAATAGTGTTATCTGTCATATTTTAGACAAATCACTTTGAATCTTAAAGGCTTTTCAGTCCTTACTGAACTAATGGTTACTTATCCTGGAGCTATTCCATGGGAGTTCATGCAGAGCTCTGAGTAAATGGCCTATTCAATAGAGCCAGCACGCACCAGCAGACCATGGCTCTCTATGATCATTACGAAATAACAGTATACTTCTCCCCACCCCCAGGTTTTCCCATCAGCCCCTTTATGTTGGTTAAAGGACAAGACCTGACCAGAAACATAGGAAAATGCTCTTCGTCCATACTAGCATGTTTAAGCATTTTCCAAGTTCATCTTACTGTGCATGCGTAAAATGTATAAAAACTCACTAAGATGATACACAGACCAGACATAATCAAGTTCTCATGCTTTTTCTAGCACAATAATTTGTATTAGCAAAAAACCCACCACTTGTGCATCCATGTCGTGCTCAATCGCCATTCCACGTATGGTATAATATGAAGATTATCCAAAGTAATATTTACAGTATCTTTGGCAACACTGTGCAAGTGAACAAATATCGATGGGTACAATACGTGATTAAACGTATCAACAATTTCAAATACCTACTGTCTCAGTGTAGACGGATTATTGTAGACATATAGATAAATACACAAAACCATTACATTTCTCCTGTTGGACTCAAGGCGTTGTTAAATCTGCAGATTTCATACTCATTTCAGCATAGTTAAAATCCAGTAATGGATCCATGCTTTACATACGCTCCAACAACATTGTTGTCTGTCATAAAACCATGATGTTTGCAACATTCATATAACAAGACTTTTGTAACTACAAGAAAAGTTTCTATATATAACTTTAAAGGGTTCAGTCAGGTGCTTAGAACCTTTTAGGGGTTCACATAATGGGATCATTTTATGGATTTAGATTTATTTAACAGGGTTTTTTTCCTAAGAATGGTATCATTATAATATGGAAGCTTGTTTCTGCCACAGATTAAAAAATAAAAAAAGGTAATTTCGACTTTTTATCTCACAATTCTGACATTTTTTCTCACAATTGCATGTTTACATCTCGCAATTCTGACTTTATATCTTTGAATAGCGTGATATAGTCGCAATTGCGAGAAATAAACTCGCAATTCTGACTTTTTTTCTCCGAATTGCATGTTTATATCTCGCAATTTTGACTTTATAACACGCAATTGTACGTTTATATCTTGCAATTATGATTTTATAACACGCAATTGCGACTTTATATCACGCAATTCTGACCAATTGTGAGAAATAAAGTCAGAATTGCGAGATGTAAACTGGCAATTATGAGATAATTATCTTTTAAAATGTTTTATTCTGTGGCAGAAACAAGCTACCATGATAACCCCTTCCAAAATTCATGTCTGGTGTGTTTTGATTTTACAAACTGCAAATGACAACCATTTGACTAATTGGCCCTTCTTTAAATGATAGTAACACATAAACATCCATATGGAAGAAAATAAATAAACAAAATACTTCACCTTATATTTGTTTTGCTTTTGACTGTAAATATGAAAATATGTTAAATGCTCCTAGAAAATGTTCATGTTTTTACATTTTCCCACAGATTGCAGTAAATAATGATATTCAATTATTTTTGAATGAGCTATTAATTAAATTGTTTTTAACTACTGTTTAGGATTAGGTTGAACTTAGGCTGTTTACCAAAACTTCATCTGAAAACTGAAAACAAAACAGATCTATATCAAGCTAACTGTTTTTTTTTTTGTCTGTTTTTTGGGGGATTTTCATTTATTCTCGACAGGCATCACCACAGTGCTAACCATGACCACGCTGAGCATTAGCGCCCGTCATTCGTTACCAAAGGTCTCCTATGCCACCGCCATGGACTGGTTCATCGCTGTCTGCTTCGCATTTGTCTTTTCTGCCCTTATCGAGTTTGCTGCTGTCAACTATTTCTCCACCTTGCAGGCCAATAAGGAACTTCGGCGGGCCAACATGGCCTGTGCTGCGGCCACAGCAGCGGCCAGAAGTGATGGAGAAGTTGTTTCGGTAATTCCTATCTACATCTTTTATTTCTCCATTCATTCCACCCTCTCTTCTCTCTGCCTTTCATGGCTCACTCTCGTTTTAGCCGATAACAAGCACACTAGACGAAAGGAGACAGCCAGTGGCCTCCCGAGCCATTTTCCTGCTACAGATTATATAATCAGTTCAATGTAGCAAAACATCCAAGCGAATGCATGCCAGACTCAAAGCGAGGGGATCTATCCTCGGTGTCCTGATCGCTGTAGGGGTAGACACAATGGCTTAGTACTCTTGCCCTGAGTGAGTAAATTAACATGTAAAGTCACACAGTCAGATTTCCATTTCATGTCATTGATGTCACAGGCTTAATGACAAAGTATGTGGCTCGGTTTTGTTTGGTACAAATTCAGAATTGTAGATTTGCTTAACCTTGATCAGCTCAACAACAGATTATATTGGCTTCTATGCATTGTAAAAGATCTAGACAAGAATATTTAACCCTAATATAGTTAGCTCATGACATGAGTGCCACATACGAGTGTATTGACAGTGCTAGGTGTACTGTTGCAAGATATTGGATTTTTTCAACAGGCTTCCAGAATATTCCCCTGTCTGCCATTAATAGGACAACCTGTAGACTTGCCACAAATAAACCCCATCGGTTGAGCCAATCTGTCTATGCTGTCCTGGTTGGTATGCTCAAATGTTTTGATAGCACAGAGTCACACTGTTCGCACTTTTAGGCTGTGGATCAACCTACAAATAGCATTTTACATTAATTGGCTTAGGATATTTACTTAGGAAGTGTCTCATTTACTGCGGCTCTAACAGAGTCACACGAACGCACACGTCACGTAGCCATGCACTGAAGACCAATGGCCAAGGTCTGGATTTTTGTTAAATAATACTTTAAATTTCATATCATATACCCCTAGAACACTTGGAATATACGACATGCGTCGCATGGGATCATTCTGCTTTACATATGCGTTTTTTCTTAAAAGCTTGATGCTGGTCGTTAAATGGACGAGGGCAACTGGGACATTTTTTTTTTATTTATTATATTTTTGTGGTCCACAAAAGGGTGTACGGCATTAGAACAACACCAGGGTGAGTAATTTATGACTTCATTTTAGGGTGAACTATACCCTTAATGTTACCCGTCATACTCGCAAAAAGGTCATCCACAGCAATGTATAAAAACTATTCTTGTTTATCAAGATGAAAGTTTCGGTCTTTATTTAAAAAACAACCATGACTATATGGATTAAAATGAATAATATATATATATATATATATATATAAATATATATATATATATATATATATATATATATATATATATATATTCATTTTAATATATATATAATTCATTTGTGGCTCAAAACCGAGCCACAATTAGTTACCAGTAAACCTCACTGTAGGGCGGACAACTATGAACCATCTATTCATGAGTTTTAAAACATGACTAACCTGTGAAGATGCATCTTAATGTAAAATGGACACATGTAAACCATTTATTCATGAATTATAAATATTAATAACCTGTGAAAGTGAGCCTTAATGTAAAGTGGACACAAAAATGATTTATTTATTAATTAATATTACACATACAGAAGAGATGGAATTTTCTGGTGAATTTGTTGAAATGTATTTTATTGTTGATGCACTACATCAGTTATGATAAATAACTATAACTTGGCACATTGGAACATTAGTGAGTATGAATTCGTGAAAAGTGGCTTATAAGTCAACTTAAATTTTACTTTTTTTTTTTTTTTAATGGGACGGCAGACCAAATACTATAAACTCGGATTCATCAATATTAAATTTCAGAATGTTTTATGTAACCAAATGTTGATGTGAGAAATACAGGCATTTAATGAGTCAAGAGAAAGAACAGAAGCAGAGCAAGCAGAGATGTAAGTTTGCAGGTTACCAGCATTCAGATGATAGCTAAGACCATGACAAAGGATAATATGACCAAGAAAATAGTCAAAAGAAGAGGTCCAAGAACAGAGCTTTGAGGGACACCTTGAGAGAGAAAACAGGTGGAAGATTTAAAGTTATGGACAGCAGTGAATAAGTGTCTATTAGTGAGATATCATGTAAACCAGGAAAGAGCGCAGCCCATGATGCCTATAGCTGAGAGATGAGAGAAAAGTATGTGATGTCGAAGCTGCATGTGAACAGTAAGACAGCTCAAATCAGCAGATAGGAGTAGGTCATTGGTAATGTTTACCAATGCAGTTTCAGTGCTATGGGCTAATTGAAAACCAGATTGATAGGGATCAAGAAGATTGTTCACAGAAAGGTGAGATTGTAGCTGAGAGGGAACAACTTCTTCTAGCAGTTTAGAATGAAAGGTAGATTGGATATAGGTCTCAAATTATTCATAGCAGAATAATCTAGTACTGATTTCTTCAAAATAGCAGCAGCAGTTTTAATGATAGAGGGACAAACCCAGAGGAAATAGAGCAGCTGATCAGAGCAATAGATGATGAGATTACAGATAGGCAGCTTTTAAGAAGTGAGAAGTGCAGAAACACTGCGATTACACATACAGTATAAACACTTAAAAAACAAAAACATATTCTGCGATTTTAGCTTACCCGAAAAATTGCTGAACAAGATGTAAGATTAAAATCTTGCTTCAGAGAACGTTGGAACAGTCCTGACAGCGTGACGTCTCATGAAAAGGGACTTTATCGGATGCTCACTGCTTACAACAGATTTTACTGTAATCTGTTGTATTTGTGTTCAGTTGCTTGTTTTGTTACTGTTTTATTTGGTTTCTAATTCCTTGTTTGTTTCTATAGTAACTGATTCGGTGCAACCTATCTTGTTTTGTTGCTCATTTAGTCTTGTGTATTTATAGCCCTGAGTTGTATCTATGGTTGTCAGATTTCATCTTCATGTGGATGGATTGTTCTCCTATATTTTCCCTGAGTTCACTGCTCTTCACAAACAACTGTGACAAATATGTATAATATGCAATGCATTCATTTAATTAGTAATGTTAGATATACTTTTTTATACTCTTTCAGTTTCACATCACTAAAGCACATGTGTCCTGGAATGTGACAGGAGTTTGCACAAGTGAGCATCCAATAAAGCCACTTTACATGGGAAGAAGTCACCCTGTTAGGACTGTTCCAACGTAGCCTGACTACGTCAGACTTCGTACTTCCGCTCAATTTCATTTCGCTTCTGTACTTAGTCTGAGACATCGACATGTCTCTCAGTTTTCCTCCGGTCTGAAAACCGCCGGCCAATCAACGAACAGAGGGCGGGCTGAGAGCCGTGATGTAGACGCTCTGTTGTGGAGAATCTTCCCGGCATTTCCAAACTGAAGGACGAACAAGAAGAGTGTTTGGTAAACATTTTGAATGGAGGTGATGTCGTGGCCCTACTCCCGACAGGTTTTGGTAAAAGTTTAATTTATCAAATATTGCCGATCGTCAGCGAGAAACTGGGGAGGCCAAAGGCCGGCAAGGCGATAGTTGCGATTGTGTCCCCTCTAACCCTATCCTTGGAGTTTTAGAGGGTGTATCTAGGTCTCTTTTATCTGTCGAGCTCGAACTGGCACCCTTTTGGCAGGTCAGTGTCTCCTTTTTTTTCCAGTTCTTAAATATTGCCATGTCATGCTGTAATCTTGCAATTAAGTTGCAGCATTTCCGACAGACTTGAAATGAACAAAGAGCTGTGTTTGACAGAACTAAGTTAATCCTAACTTTGACAGTTGGCTGCAAATATTTTCCTGTTTCTCTTTACCGTCAAATATTAGTTTAGAGGCCCCGATTGTGCCGTGGATGCGTAGATTTACATCACATAATCTACAAAAGTCGTTGACAGCCATGTTCACTCTGGTATTTCGCACGATGGTTTCGTTTTCGCATTATGTGTTTACAGTGGAAGTTCGATGCGGCTGAGCTAGCGCATAACACACGTCATAACCAAACGTTATGTGATTGGCTTATGGGTAACCAATGATTTTATACTTCAGACGAGCGCCCCTTTATTACTAAGCGTCATGCTTAGTAATATTCCAATTACTAAGCTGTAGAATAAAAGTTTAATATTTTTTATTTAAAGTTTACATTTCTGTTTACTTAAATATATAGTGTATCAACACTACCCAGAAAAACACTCTTTTCTGTTTGTGCATTAATAATTAATAAACAAATGCTTCATATGTGTCCACTTTAAGGTTTACTTTCACCGGTTACAAACGCTTATAACTCATGAATAAATGGTTCAAAGGTGTCCACTTTACATTAAGGTGCTTTTTCAGCTGTTATTCATGTTTATTACTCATGAATAGATGGTTCACATGTGTTTACCCTACATTAAGTTTTGCAGGTAACTAATATTGTAACTACATTTTTCATTGTTATCTCATTATGTCATGGTTGTGTTCACAATACAGATTGATACTTTAATACTGATAAACAAGAAATTAGATTTTATACATTGCTGTGGATAGGCATCATGAATTATTTAAAGAGTATCATGAGTAAGACACAGAGTAGCTTTTGGTAAGCAACAAGAAAAGTGTCACGAATCATGAGATATTAATGAGAAAACTACAAATTTAATATCATTCAGTCCCACTATATTAGTCTGTTTTTGCTGCATCATGAAATAAATCCAGAATATGGTTTTATGTGAAAGAAGTATGAATAAATATATTTATTAAGCATTTATAACCTGTGAGTTAAAAATGGCTCACTATTTGGCAGGTATTGTGTGAAAGTCACAGTTTTTATTGATGCAATCATAACTGCTTATCAACGACTTATAATGTAATATGTAAATAAGTTATTAGTCATTAATGAACACCTTTATAAACCCTTACAAAGGAAACCTTGATTAAAGTGTTAATATTTTTTCTTGTTTACCAGTTTAAAAACTCTTGAGGCTGACTTCCTGAAAAGTAGAAAACTTTTTTTAAACAGATAAAACTTCTTCTTGCTCAGCCAACTGCAGGAGTTTGGGGTAAGAATACCTTATAACTGGAAAAAAAAATGTGAATGGGATGCGGTAGAGGAAGGAGCAGTTGGTGTGTTTGGGAAAACAATCACGAATTTTGCAATTCTTTTTGGTGACGCTACTTAGAAATAACACATTTCCCCTAAATCTTAAATATACATATATGACGGCTCTTTTGGAGAAAAGTGCAACCGTGCACATTTATAAAATACATATAGAAAGCCAGGCATATGATATAATTGTGTGAATGTCCCATTGCCTTGGATATTTAGCCTGAGTTATCTACTGCCTGTTGCGGTGTCAAAAATAGCTGTGGTATTATGGCAGCTTGAGCCAGGTGCTCCCTGGGCGATTTCACATTGCAGTAGGAGCGACACAGTGATCTGCAGATGACACTCACAGCTTGGAAACCTGTTCCATGATGGAACCGAGTCAAAGCCGTTTCAATGCCAAAACTTTCGCATGCCAGAAAGGGCTAAGGCGCTGCAAATAAAAGCCATAAATAACCTTGTTCACTCAAAGCAAAGATTTGATTTAAACTAATTTTACAGATATCATTAATCTGGAGAATTGAATGATTATGACCTGAAAATTACATCATCACAAAAACTAAAAAGCTATGTTGCATACAACAGTTATTTACAAAGACAGTAATTGGTAACATTGGCGAGTTAGCTTCCAGAACTTTATTTTGTTTAAAGATATGTTAAAATAAAATAAGAGTTCAGCTTTAGATCAGGATGTTAGTAGATACTGTGAATGTAGTCGATTTGGATAAAACAAATAAATGTTGTTTTATTGAAAATGGAAAATGCTCATTTTTAAAGGGCATCTATTATGGCATTTAAAATGTTCCTAATATTGTTCTGGGAGTCCCCAACAACAGTTTTACATGCATGCAATGACAAAAAACACTTTTGTTGTCTTATAATATGCATTTATTTTTACCTGATTTGCTCACTGACTCTCAAATTCTTTGACTTTGACTTTGAAATGAATCGTTCGACGACTCATTTTTCAAACCCCTCCTTTGTGTGACGCTAATCTGTGATGATTGGTCAGATGACCCAGTCAGTTATTTTTCGCGTTAGCCCAAAGTTTAAACATATTGATAAAGCACTGCAGTACTACAATACACTCTATTCTTTATGACAACTCCAATAACAACGACAAACATTTTACATATTTCAAAAAAAAAAAAAAATACATTGGAGACATAAAAGCTGCGCTGAGCGTAACTCACACACACACACACACACACACACACACACACACACACACACACACACAAACACACAAATACTTATTGAGCATGCTACAAAACCCATAAAAGCAACAATTATTAATAATACTTACAGGTTGTGATTCGGAGGAGGAAGCTGATCCAAATAAACTTGGCACTGAACCTTCCTTCAGTATCAACCGGCTCGCGAATCCACACTTGAAAGCATTTATGTTTGTAAAGGAATCGTCATTAAAATGACGCGAACACAGCTCAAGGTTCGGGTACAGTTGTAAATATAAACTCTAGCCACTGATTCTTCACATGCTCGTCTCTGGGCAGTGAAAAAAAAGTTTGCTTTTGATTCGCACTTCAGAACAGCGTCTCGTCGACATGATGTTTTCAAGTTTCACTGGTGTCTGCGGCGCGTGCAATGAGTGGGCGTATCATATTCAAATAACTTGTCAAGTTGACGTCATCTAGATACTGACTTACTTTTGAGAGACAGTAACTTTGTATTCGGTGAACTTTCATATTTAAAACTTTGCAGGATGTTTTCGTTCACTTAGATCTATGTTACACACTACATGAAAGGTACTTTTCAAAATTCCATAATAGGTGCCCTTTAATATATCCTTTTTTATTAATTTCACAGTATGACACAACTATTCAACACTAATCAGCATTAGTCAACCCTTCTGCAATGAAACTTGGAGCATAACTACACAATTGTCTTCACACTCCACACCACTCCCCAACAAAATTTTATTTCCAAAAAAATCAATATAAATATATGCTATTCTTCTTTAAATAAATAAACGAACAAATGTGTTTTGCCATTTTAGCCTTTATTTAGAAAGGACAGTATTGATAATAGACAGGAGTGGGAAAGAACAACAGGCCAAGATTTGAACTTGAGTGTCCCGAAGTGTAATAACAGTAGGACAGAATTGATAGTAGACAGGAATCATAAAGAACAACAAGCCAGGATTTGAACTTGAGTTTGTTTCACCTTGTGTTCATTTGCTCTGTTCATGTTCCTGTAGTTGCTGATTGTTGTCATCACCTTTTTCTAGTTGATTTGCTCATAATCTGGTTGCCCTTGTGTATTTATTCCCCTTAGTTTCTTTAGGGTTTTCCAGTTATTGTCTTAGTTTCACTAGGCTGTTTTGTTGTGCTTTATCCCCTGACTACTCCTGAGTTCTGTGTCCTGTTTATTATCATGAATGAAAAAGCTGCACTTACTAGATCCTGTCTCATCTATGCCCTGCCACAACGAGACAGATTAACCGATCCAACAAATAGATCTAGCTGCGACATTCACTAGCCGTCATCACATAGGACTTACTCTTATTCATGAGTTGGCTAATTTCTCCAAGTTGAATGATGTCAGTCTGAAGACTATCGATTGGGTCGGCGTGCAGAATAGCCAGTGGATGGATTTGCTGGAGATTGGGGATCTGACTTGAAGAGAGTACGTCCTCAACTATTTGGAGATCCTCGGACCCAGAGCCAGATACCACGCCGCCATGGACCTCGAGCCTATCTAGTCCTTTAACACACCCACTGTAAACACAAAGCTAGAGCCTACCGCAGCCCAGATTGTTTTGGATTAATTGTTTGGAGTTAGATCCCGCTTATTCCTCCACCCTTGACATAGAGTTGCTCACTAAAAGCTCAGTTAATTTAATGGACTCGCTGGTTCAGCCCAGTCTACCGTTTCCCTCGTTGCTTCTATTCCCTCATAGCCTCCAGACTCCTTTGTCGTTGCTGGTCGCATGCAGCCTCAAGACTCCTCTGTCGCCACCAGTCTCACAATCCCTCCTACTCTCAAAACAAATTCAGTTCCTCGGCACTGCCTCCACTTCAGCCCCACTTCTCCTTCTTAAGTGGCTCCACCCAGCTACTTGGATCCATCTTGTGCTTTTAGGTCTTCAGCTTGGCCCCGGTGTGTCGATCCCCTAGTTTTACCTCGAGCCATCGAGTCCCGGACTCCACCTCAGCTCTCTGACCCATCGGTTCCACCTTGGCTCCACGCTCCCTCGGTTCCACTGTGTTCACCATCCCTCGGGCTTTGCCGGGCTCCCACGTCCTTCTGGCTCTGCCTTGTTTTATTGTCATTCTGGTTTTGCCTCAGACTTCCAGGTCTCTGGTTACCCCATGACCCTCCACCCTTCTGGCTCCGCTGGGCCCCTCCTTCCCTCTGGTTCCAACATTGTCCACAGTCCCCCAGTCTCTGTCCCGGTCTGCCCAAGCCCCTGTCTCCAACTGTCCTGTGGCTCTGCCTTGGCTCTCCTAGTAAACCCAGGTCTTAGTCTCCTGGGATCGACCTTGGTCTCTCCCACTTATAGTTCAACCTCAGTCAGTCGGTCTACTGGCTCCATCATGGCTCCTTCCTCTATCGGTTCCACCGTGGCCCATCGTCCTAATGGCTATGCTCTGGGTTGCTTCCTGGCTCATCCCTCTGTCATCTCTTCCCTGGCATCTCATTTGCTCCTTCCTCTAGCACCTCCTCCTTGGTCCTTACCTCTGCTTTCCTCCTTCCCCCATTTACTCTTCCCCTGCCTCTCCTCCAATTAACTTTCGGTTTCTGTTTTTCCCTCTCCATCCACTTATGTGTAGTTTCTGTTGATGGCACGAGGATGCGCCTTCCTTCCTTCGAGGATGCGGATGGAATAAAGAGCACTTAATATATGAAAATGCCATTTTTGCATTTTCCGTGACCTAATCTAAAATGAGAACTATTTACTCCAAATAACCAATTGACAAGTCCTTCATTACAAGCTAATTAAACTATAATAATTGTGTTTATTACAGTGACATTGAATAAGGAACTCAGTATTTGTATTTAGGCTATTAATATATGAACAATTAATGTAGATAATAGAATACATTAACTATGAATTAATAAACTACTCTATGTATGTTCAGTGTGTTTACAGAAGTTTTCATGGACGTTCAGTTTGTTTTAATTTGTTATGTGTCGTCTTTGTTCAGATTCCCGCCACTTGTTTGTCTCTTTTGCTTATCGTTATCATTGGGTCACATGTGTCAGCTGTGTGTGATCAATTATTCTCGTTTGTGTTCCTTCATAAGTTGTTCCCTCACCTGCACTCCTTTTCTGGTATTGTTCATGTTTACACGCTGTTTCGTATGTTGGCTGTTTACTCTGAGAATTATATTAAATCTTCTGTCATTGAATCATCGTCTTCATCTTCCTTGGAACCTTAGCGTTACAACAGTATTAAGCAGGTACAATTAGGTTTATTATTACTTCAGCTATATCATCTTTACACACTGTTTGAAATGCAGCTTCTGAGGTAGTTGGTAGAGGAGTGACAGTTGCCCCTTTTCTCTTTTCTGACTGCTCCATTTCCTCTTTCATATTTTTTTGGAGAAAACCTAATAAATAAATAGATTGATATTCAATGTTAGATATTTGTTTGTTTCCTTGGAGGAAAAAAACACTGTGGTATACTTTTCTATAGTATCATATTACACTAGCTGCACTGTTTTTGTTTGTTATTGCATTTTTCCAAACTTACATTTTTTAAGAAGTGTCCACTGTGTCACCAGTCAAAACGTTTGATTACTGTTTGCCAGATCTAATGTCACAAATGAATCTCTCTGTGTCTAGAATCCTCTAGACCCTGGAGGTGTGTTGAAGAAAAGGCTGAACTCCCTCTCCCAAAGAGATCCTCCTGACAGGTTCTCCAGGCCACCTCAGTGTGATTTCCATCAGCATGGTTTCCCTGCCAACAACATGCTGATAGAAACTAGCATTATAGACAAGTACTCACGCATCCTCTTTCCTCTGTCCTTTGGGGCCTTCAACCTGGTCTACTGGATTGTCTATCTCACCAAAGACACTATGGAGGCCAGGTATGGATCTGCTTTGTTTGGTAGACCTTGACTTTTCATTCTTCTAAAGAAAATAAAGGGGGGGGGGGGGGGGGGGGGGGGGGGGGGGGGTTTGACAGGAAGTTCACAAAATTACTTGAAAATTTCCTGCGTAGTTATCATTTCACAAATTTGTATAATAATATTTATTATTATTTTTATTACATTTATTTAAATATATTTTAATTGTCGTAGCGGATAGCCTCATAGGCAGTGCTTCAAAATTTAAAAAAAATAATAATAAATAAATATGAAAAAAAAAACATTATACAATGTTTTCCAGAGGAACTTTTATTCATATACATTGTATTTATATACAATCATCCACCTCAAATAAGAGAAGTCAAACTCTATATAAAATAGCATATTAGAGAGCTTGGAAGTAGGGAAGAAAATATTCACTGGTTGAAAATTGTTAAAAAGAGAGAGGGGGTTGGCATATCCAAGCCTATAATAACTTATAATGTTTAAAACATCTAAATAGACATATCAAGTATTTAGTAGAAAACATGTATTATTCAGTATCTTAGTTGATATTACTCTTAACAGAGAGATGGCTCTCAGCAACACGGGTGAGGCTATTTTATTTGCGATCGTGTTATGCTAGTTTCATACATTCGTGTATCCTATCATGCAAAGCTTAAATCATTTATAAGACATATCAAATTGTAGAAAATGTGTATGATGTACAGTAGTATTTTAGTCATTATTACTCTTGTCAAGCTATGATTTCTGAGAGACACATCTTTTGTAACGAGTTGTGTGGGGTTCAAAACTGGCCCATGTACAACTTTTAGAAAACCAAGCAAAATAGCTACAGCAAAGCAGTGGCTGTACTGTATGTCAGAATCAGGACTCATTTGGTTGCTTTTTGTTTTGTCATTTCACTGAAAGATGAACAGGTCACAGACTGCGTAGAGTCTGCGTCTGAGTGCTGTCTGCTGGTATAAAGAACAGTGCCATTCTCGATTAATGTCTCCACTACCAATGTTTGCTTCTGACTAAAAGGAAACATAATGCTTAATGTAACTTAAATTATTTTTTAAAAGTGTACACTTACTATTGAGGTGGAACCTGCGTACTGGCTCAGACAGAAAAGGGTAGGAGTATGTATTGAGGAGTTCCTCCCAAATCCAAAAAGAGAATTAAGACTATGTTGCAAAAAAAGAAATCTCATTCTGATATATTTGACCCACATTTACAAAGTAGTGTTTTCATTCCTTTTTTTAACCTTGTTTTTACCCTTTTCACAGAATGTGGTCATGCATTTCCACAGTTATTAACATCATAAATTGTAATTTGAGTACATTTATAAGAGTGTGCTTTGTTTGATATTACCTTGCCATTCAATTACAGGAAACTAGTTAATGCTGCTGTGTGAGTGTTACTAAAATGGCCAAAAAAAAGTGTTTATATCTTTCTCTCTTATGTCAGGGTTATAATAATTTCCAGGGTTATGTTAGGTTCTGTTTAGTTTCACTGTGTTTCGGTTTTGTTTTCCCTGTTTTGCCTAATTTCTGTTTGAACTTATGTCAAATAGTTACTGATTACATTCACCTGTTGTTCAATGAGTTTCTTCATTATCTTTGTATATTTAAGTCCTCGGTTTACTCTGTTCATTGTTCCGTGTCATCAATGTCTTTACAAGGTTGTTTTAACTCCACCCCCCCCCCCCCCCCCCCCCCCCCGTATTATCTGCTGTGTTTTCCTGCTTTAGATTTTTTAATTAAAGGGGCCTATGCAGTGCCTTGTTTTTCCACAAAAAGGTGTTTTTTGCTAGTTTCAACCTGACGCAGTTATCATTTTCACGTCCTGTGCCAAGTTGTTTAAATAGCAAATGCATTTGCGCCCATCTGTGCGCCCATGGGCTGCTGGTCTGAAAACCAGGCGCATTGTTGGCGCGTTGATATTTTGAGGTGTCATTGACCAACTGAAACCTGATCTAAATTCAATGGTGCAATATTTTTTTTTTGTTATTTAAAGAGCATGTTAGTAATGTGTGCCTATAGGCGGGTCCACAACGTGCATACACTCTGCTTATTACACACACAGGGACGTGCAGCTGCACACAAACATGCCAAATATTACAAAAAAACGATTACAATGAAAGATTGTGTACATAAAGATGGTGGAATCTGGCTTGTCCCGTAGATGGTGTGCTTGCGCTTTTACCTTGTGCACGAGCAGATCCGATTGCTCTCTGGAGTTGCGTTCAGTCTTTCCACTATCAAATTCCGTCATGTAAATAGCGAATCCGCCATGGCGCAACTGGCTTTCAAAGGGAATGGGAGATGAGACTCTGATTGGTTTATTGCATGTGAAGCCCAAAACACACCCATTATTCATTAAGAGAATAGAGACAACCCTTCTAGACCATGCGCCAGGAGCGCCGACCATTTTTTACCGTCATTAAACTAGCAAAAGTGGATTGATCCATGTCGATGTATTGTTACACCCCTAGCTAAAAGCACTAGAATTAAGCATACTGTACCTGTATGCTTGAGACTGTTGTACAGTGGATGTCTTTTAAGTGGGAAGCAGTTTAATTAGTAGTCTCATTGACTGAATAGTATTAATACACTTATTAATGCTTTTATGTTGCTGAACAGGGAAAAAAATATATCATTTTTATGATAGAGCATGTATGTTTAATATAAATTAAATTCCTGGCCAATGCTGAGACAAATTTTGGGATTCAATAGACCCTTTTACTGTTTGTACACAATGATGACGTGGCAACGTATGCGCGTGCATATTGGCAACGAAAGTATGGCGAGAATCAGCCCATATAAAGTGGGCGCTGCAGACATTTTTTATCATGTCCTCGCTCCAATCAACACGTTTAATCGCCTGCAGCCACATGCGCCGCCGGTTCTTCTGAGACGGCCGTGATCCTGTCGGAATCCTACAAAACTTAAGCCCCTTGGTGGAATATCGATTAGTGCAACCGTAAACGCAACATCCAGACTTTTTGATGCTGGGAAACCGTTTTGATAAACTTTCGGAGTTGCTAAGACGTTAGAGCCAGTGGGAAACACCACATCCGTTGCCAAAATGCGTGCGCAACTATTTGATCACGTGGGCTGTAAAAGGGTCTATAGGCACATTTGTTTCCTGCTATTTTATTACTCTCTGTTACCCTTCAAGTGTAAAGGGTAGCCTTGTTAGTGTATCCAATAAAGGTTGAGGAACCAGGAAAGAGATGATGGTCGAGGAACCAGGAAGGAGACGATGGTGGCAGGAACCAGGAAGGAGATGATGGTTGAGGAACCAGGAAGGAGATGATGGTTGAGGAACCAGGAAGGAGATGATGGTTGAGGAATACCAGGAAGGAGAATATGGTGGCAGGAACCAGGAAGGAGATGATGGTTGGCAGGAACCAGAAAGGAGATGATGGTTGAGGAACCGAGGAAGGACATGATGGTGGCAGGAACCAGGAAGGAATGATGGTGGCAGGAACCAGGAAGGAGATGATGGTTGGGAACCAGAAGGAGATGATGGTTGAGGAACCAGGAAGGGTGAGGGAGGAAGAGGTGAGGACAGAAGGAGGAACAGGAAGAGATGATGGTTGAGGAACCAGGAGGAGATGAGGTGAGAACCAGGAAGGAGATTGGTTGAGGAAAGGAAAGGAGATGATGGTTGAGGAACCAGGAGGTGAGGTGGAGGAACCAGAAGGAATGATGGTTGAGGAACCAGGAAGGAGAGATGGTGGAGGAACCAGGAAGGAGATGATGGTTGAGGAACCAGGAAGGAGATGATGGTTGAGGAACCAGGAAGGATATGGTGAGGAACCAGGAAGAGAGATGGTTGAGGAACCAGGAAGGAGACATGGTGGCAGGAACCAGGAAGGAGATGAGGTTGAGGAACCAGGAAGGACATGATGGTTGAGGAACAGGAAGGTGATGGATGGGCGGAGGAACCAGGGAGGAAAAGAGAGGAGAATGCGCAGGAACAGAGGATGATGTAGGAACGAGGAGAGCAGGGAAGGACCAGGGGAGATCAGGTGAGGACCGGAAGAGATCAGGTGAGGAACGAGGGAGACGGAGGAAGAAGGGATGAAATGGTTGAGGAACCAGGAAAGAGATGAGTTGAGGAAAGGAGGAGATGTGAGGAACGGAAGGAGATGATGGTTGAGGAACCAGGAAAGAAGATGGTTGAGGAACCAGGAAGGAAGATGGTTGGCAGGAACCAGGAAGGAGATGATGGTTGGAGGAACCAGGAAGGAATGATGGTTGAGGAACAGGAGGAGATGATGGTTGAGGAACCAGGAAGGAATGATGGTGGGAAACAGGAAGGAGATGATGGTGGAAACCAGAAGGAGATGATGGTTGAGGAACCGAGAAGTGGGACCAGATGGTTGAGGACGGTAGGAAGGAAGGAATGTTGAGGAACCAGGAGGAGATGTGGTGGCAGGAACCAGGAAGGAGAGGTGAACGGTGGGAAGGAGGACCAGGAAGAGATGATGGTGAGGAACCAGGAAGGAGAGTTGAGGAACCAGGAAGGAGATGATGGTGGCAGAACCAGGAAGGAGATGATGGTTGAGGAACCAGGAAGGAGAGATGGTTGAGGAACCAGGAAGGAGGATGGTGAGGAACCAGGAGGAGATGATGGTTGAGGAACCGGAAGGAGACAATGGTGGCAGGAACGAAGGAGATGATGGTGGCAGGAAGAGAAGGTAAAAAAGAGGTTGAGGAACCAGGAAGGACAGATGGTGATGGGAACCAGGAAGGAGATGATGGTGGCAGGAACCAGGAAGGAGATGATGGTTGAGGAACCAGGGAGGAGAGATGGTGGCAGGAACCGGAAGGAGATGATGGTTGAGGAACCAGGAAGGAGTGATGGTGGAGGAACCAGGAAGAGATGATGGTTGAGGAACCAGGAAGGAGACGATGGTGGCAGGAACCAGGAAGGAGATGATGGTTAGGAACCAGGAAGGAGATGATGGTGAGGAACCAGGAAGGAGGATGATGGTTGAGGAACCAGGGAGGAGATGGTGGCATGGAACCAGGGAAGAGATGAGGTTGAGGAACGGAAGGAGATGAGGTGAGGAAGGAAGGAAGGAGATGATGGTTGAGGAACCAGGAAGGAGATGATGGTGGAAGAACCAGGAAGGAGATGATGGTGCAAGAACCAGGAGAGATGATGGGAGGAACCCGGAAGGAGATGATGGTGAGGAACCAGGAGGAGATGATGGTAGGGAACCAGGAAGGAGATGATGGTGGAGGAACCAGGAAGGAGATGATGGTTGAGGAACCAGGAAGGAGACTGGTGGCAGGAACCAGGAAGGAGATGATGGTTGAGGAACCAGGAAGGAGATGGTTGAGGAACCAGGAAGGAGAGGTTGAGGACCAGGAAGGAATGATGGTGGAGGAACCAGGAAGGAGATGATGGTGGGACAGGGAGAGGAGGAGAGATGGTGAGGAACCGGAGGAGATGATGGTTGAGGAACCAGGAAGGAGATGATGGTTGAGAACCGGAAGGAGATGATGGTGAGGAACCAGGAAGGAGATGATGGTTGAGGAACCAGGAAGGAGATGATGTGGAGGAACCAGGAGGAATGATGGTTGAGGAACCAGGAAGGAGTGATGGTGAGAACCAGGAAGGAGATGATGGTTGAGGAACCAGGAAGGAATGATGGTTGAGGAACCAGGAAGGATATGGGTTGAGGAACCAGGAAGGAGATGATGGTTGAGGAACCAGGAAGGAAGATGGTTGAGAACCAGGAAGGAGAATGGTGGCAGGAACCAGGAAGGAGATGATGGGCAGGAACCAGAAGGAGATGATGGTGGAGGAACCAGGAAGGAGATGATGGTTGAGGAACCAGGAAGGAATGATGGTTGAGGAACCAGGAAGGAGAGGTGGAGGAACCAGGAGGAGATGATGGTTGAGGAACCCGAAGGAGATGATGGTGAGGAACCAGGAAGGAGGATGTTGGGGCAGGAACAGAAGGTGAGGACCGAGGAGAGAGGGAGGAGACAGGAGGAGAGATGAGGAAGGAGATGATGGTTGAGGAACCAGGAAGAGACGATGGTGGCAGGAACCAGGAAGGAGATATGGTGACAGGAAGGAGATGGGGTGAAGAAGGAGAGATGGAGGGATCAGGGAAAAGGGGAGATGGTGAGGAACCAGGAGGAGATGGAGGAGGAAAGGAAGGGAGAAGGGAGGAAGGGGGAAGACAGTGAGGAATGATGGTAGGAATCAGGATGAGGACAGGGAGGACGGAGGATGTGGGCAGGAACCAGGAGGAGATTATGGTTGAGGAACCAGGAAGAGATGATGGTTGAGGAACCAAGGAGTGATGGTGGCAGGAACCAGGAAGGAGTATGGTTGAGGAACCAGGAAGAGATGATGGGATAGAGGAAGGAAGGAGAGAGGTTGAGGAACCAGGAAGGAGAGTGGTTGAGGAACCAGGAAGGAGCATGGTGCAGGAACCAGGAAGGAGATGTGGGCAGGAACCAGGAAGAGGTGGCAGGAACCAGAAGGAATGATGGAGGAACCAGGAAGGAATGATGGTGGCAGGAACCAGAAGGATGATGGTGAGAAACCAGGAAGGAGATGATGGTGAGGAACCAGAAGAGATGATGGTTGAGGAACCAGGAAGGAAGATGGTTGAGGAACCAGGAAGGAGATGATGGTTGAGGAACCAGGAAGGACATGATGGTTGAGGAACCAGGAGAGGAGATGAGGTTGAGGAACCAGGAGGAGATGATGGTGAGGAACCAGGGGAAGGGAGAGAGATGATGGTGAGGAACCAGGAAGGAGATGAGGTTGAGGAACCAGGAAGGAGATGATGGTGAAACGGAAGGAAGGAACAGAGGAATGATGGTTGCGAGGAGATGTAGGAACCAGGAGGAGATGATGGTTGAGGAACCAGGGCAGTGAGGACAGAAGGGTGATGGTGGGAACCAGGAAGGAGATGATGGTTGGCAGAGGAACAGATGGGAGGAAAGGAAGGATGATGGCGGAGACAGGAAGGAGATGATGGTTGAGGAACCAGGAGAGATGATGGTTGAGGAAACCAGGAAGGAGATGATGGTTGAGGAACCAGGAAGGATGATGGTGGAGGAACCAGGAAGGAGATGATGGTTGAGGAAGGAGGAGACAGGAGGAAAGGGAGATGATGGAGGAAAGGAAGGATGATGGAACCAGGAAGGAGATGATGGTTGAGGAACCAGGGAGGAGATGATGGTGGCAGGAACCAGGAAGAGATGATGGTTGAGGAACCAGGAAGGAGATGATGGTGGCAGGAACCAGGAAGGGATGATGGTTGAGGAACCAGGAAGGATGAGTGGCAGAACCAGGAAGGAGATGATGGTGAGGAAAGGGAACCAGGAGGAATGATGGTGAGGAACCAGGAAGGATGATGGTTGAGGAACCAGGAAGGAGTGATGGTGGCAGGAACCAGGAAGGAGATATGGTTGAGGAACCAGGAAGGAGAGATGGTGCAGGAACCAGGAAGGAGATGATGGTTGAGGACCAGGAAGGATAGGTGAGGAACAGGTGAGGAACAGGAGAGGAAGGGAGGAGACAGGTGGCAGTGACGGAGGAGGAACAGGAAAGGAAAAGATGGTGGGAAGGAAGGAGATGATGGTTGAGGAACCAGGAAGGAGATGATGGTTGAGGAACCAGGAAGGAGATGATGGTTGAGGAACCAGGAGGAGATGATGGTGGCAGGAACCAGGAAGGAGATGATGGTTGAGGAACCAGGAAGGAGATGATGGTGGCAGGAACCAGGAAGGAGATGATGGTTGAGGAACCAGGAAGGAGATGATGGTGAGAACCAGGAAGGAGATGATGGTTGAGGAACCAGGAAGGAGATGATGGTTGAGGAACCAGGAAGGAGATGATGGTTGAGGAACCAGGAAGGAGATGATGGTTGAGGAACCAGGAAGGAGATGATGGTTGAGGAACCAGGAAGGAGATGATGGTGGCAGGAACCAGGAAGGAGACAATGGTGGCAGGAACCAGGAAGGAGATGATGGTGGAGGAACCAGAAGGGGAATGATGGTTGAGGAACCAGGAAGGACGATGATGGTTGAGGAACCAGGAAGGAGACGATGGTGGCAGGAACCAGGAAGGAGATGATGGTGAGGAACCAGAAGGAGATGATGGTGGCAGGAACCAGGAAGGAGATGATGGTTGAGGAACCAGGAAGGAGATGATGGTTGAGGAACCAGGAAGGAGATGATGGTTGAGGAACCAGGGAGGAGATGATGGTTGAGGAACCAGGAAGGAGATGATGGTTGAGGAACCAGGAAGGAGATGATGGTTGAGGAACCAGGAAGGAGATGATGGTTGAGGAACCAGGAAGGAGATGATGGTGAGGAACCAGGAAGGAGATGATGGTTGAGGAACCAGGAAGGAGATGATGGTTGAGGAACCAGGAAGGAGATGATGGTTGAGGAACCAGGAAGGAGATGATGGTTGAGGAACAGGAAGGAGATGATGGTGGCAGGAACCAGGAAGGAGATGATGGTTGAGGAACCAGGAAGGAGAATGTGTTGAGGAACCAGGAAGGAGATGATGGTGAGGAACCAGAGGAGATGATGGTGAGGAACCAGGAAGGAGATGATGGTTGAGGAACCAGGAAGGAGATGATGGTGGCAGGAACCAGGAAGGAGATGATGGTGGCAGGAACCAGGAAGGAGATGATGGTTGAGGAACCAGAAGGAGATGATGGTTGAGGAACCAGGAAGGAGATGATGGTTGAGGAACCAGGAAGGAGACTGATGGTTGGCAGGAACCAGGAAGGAGATGATGGTTGAGGAACCAGGAGGAGATATGGTTGAGGAACCAGGAAGGAGATGATGGTTGAGGAACCAGGAGGAGATGATGGTGGCAGGAACCAGGAAGGAGATGATGGTTGAGGAACCAGGAAGGAGCATGATGGTGAGGAACCAGGAAGGACTGATGGTTGAGGAACCAGGAAGGAATGATGGTGGCAAAACCAGAAGGAGATGATGGTGAGGAACCAGAAGAGATGATGGTTGCAGGAACCAGGAAGGAATGATGGTTGAGGAACCAGGAGGAGATGATGGTGCAGGAACCAGAAGGAGATAATGTGAGGAACCAGGAAGGAGATGATGGTGGCAGGAACCAGGAAGGAGATGATGGTTGAGGAACCAGAAGGCAGATGGTTGAGGAAAGGATGAGATGAGTGTGGCAGGAAAGGAAGGAGATATGGTTGAGGATACCAGGCAGAGATGATAGTGAGAACCAGGAAGGAGATGATGGTTGAGGAACAGAAGGAATGATGGTGCAGGAACCATGAAGGAGCATGATGTTATAATGGAACAAGAAGAGATATGGTGGCAGGTAACCATGAAGAGATATGTTGAGGAACAGGAAAATATAGTTAAAACAAGAGATGAATTTAGAACAGGAGAGATGATATACTTAGGAATCCATGAAGGAATGATGGTTGAGGAACTAGGAAGAGATGATTTGGCAGGAACCAGGTAAGGAGAATGATTAAGAGAACCAGAAAGTAAGATGATGTTGCAGAACAGAAAATGATGGTTGAAACCAGGAAGAGAATGATGGTTGAGGAACCAGGAAGGAGATCGATGGTTGAGGAACCAGGAAGGAGATTATGGTTGAGGAACCAGGAAGGAGATGATGGTTGAGGAACCAGGAAGGAGATGATGGTTGAGGAACTCAGGAGAGATCGATGTGGCATGGAACCAGGAAGGAGATGATGGTTGAGGAACCAGGAAGAGATGATGGTTGCAGGAACCAGGAAGGAGATGATGGTTGAGGAACCAAGAGGATTGAGATGATGTGTGCAGGAACCAGGAAGGAGATGATGGTTGAGGAACCAGGAAGGAGATGATGGTTGCAGGAACAGGAAGGAGATGATGGTTGAGGAACCAAGGATGCTTAGCTAATTCACAGTGGCGGTGGAAGTGGGCGGGGCTTGCTGCTCATGGTCACTCATTGGCTCCTCCCACTATCACCTTGATTCACTATTCCCTACATTACTCCAATAATATAGTCCATTTGAAGGAGTGAATGAAAACGACTGAGTGAATTCAGACACTGAGTGCACTGGAAGGGCTGCCGATTTTGCACAGTTTGTGCTTACTGTTTAATAATCATTTGAAACATAGAAAACTAGCAGCTACAGTAGTAATGAAAAGATTTATCTTGAACTCTGTCACGAAAACTAGCATAAAAACCTTAATTAAACAATTTAATAAATTAAAAAGGAATGTATACCTGTATGGCATTATGCTGGACCAGCTCGGTTTGGGAAATGGATGAATGATTTTGCCAGCACAGAATAAGACAGAATGTATTAAAGTAGTAGCCTACTGCAAATGTAAAAATGAACTTAAATGATAGCAAAATATGATTTTAAACAAAGGTAATCGATGGGACAGGAATCTAATCTTGTTTTAGACAGGACTTTCATTATTTAAGTTTAAATGTTGTATATTTAATACGTATAAAGAATATATTTAAAAAATATACAATATGATTACATAGGAATTTCTTTCTGTATGTAGGCTATATATTTAATTATTTAACAAACATGTACACTCATTCATAAATTATATTTATACACTTTAAAATTCATAATGTATATATTATATTTATAATTTGAATAGGATTATATATTATATTTCGCTGCATGTCATCCGCACCAATTAAAAAAAAAAAAAACTAACAAATTATTTAGCCTTTGTTGCTTCAAAGAAAAAGAATGCATTTTAGCATTCACCTTATAGGACTACAGTAAAACGAGGTTGATCACGATTCAATAAAACGAGCGCTCTGTATCTGCTGCTCACTCACTTTCGTTTCTAGCTGGCATGAACGCGTTTCGTCAACAGTTCAGGTTTGTTGGCCAGATTGTTGAAAATCATAGGATACACACAGCTCAAACATTCTAAACCTGGATTGAACACAATTGATTTTATGAAAAACCTTTAAATAGGTTAGCTACAATATTTATAATTTAATTAAGATAGGGCCTATGTGGACAGAGATTTATCCTGAAAGGAATTTACCTGTTCTCATTATTTAAGTTTAATAAATGGGTATATTTAATAAATATACAATATGATTACATAGGCATTTCTTTCTGAATAGATTTCATTATTTAACAAACATGTACACTCATTCATAAATTATATTTATACACATACAAATTCATAATTTCAAGTGTAGCTTAATGTTTTTTTTTTTTGTATTAGGCTATCTATGATCTTCGTTGCTTGATTTATATATAATAAACCTTTTTTTAATCAAATAAAATAAAATAGTTACTAATAGAAGTATTTTATTTAAATAAGTACAAACAATTTATATTGATATAATCAACTTGCCTCCAGTGGATATAATCATTACAAATGCATTTTAGATAAACTGGCAAAAAATGAGATAATAAATTAAACGTTTTAATGTTGTAATATTGAAATGTTTCTGAGAACTGATTCATTGTTTTTATAATATTCTAGACATAATAATATTAAGTCATATTAGATGGTCTATTTTGGGAATGTCCAAAATATGAGACTTTTGTTCCAACAAATGAATACACATGAAATTAGGCTTTTCATTAACAAACTTAACAGGTTTAACCTGTCCTTGTGTCACCTTTCTCTTTTCAAGTCCATTAGGGAAAAATAAAAGAGGCCTCAAAGCCTCTGATAAAGCTGCTACGGGACAAAAGAAAATATGAGATATCTCCTCTCTCACATTCATACACGCTCAGTATGCCGGTGTGTGCTTGACAAAGAAATCATAGTAGGCACTACCAGACTGCTGGAGGCTTTTTCATGAATAGTCCCATTCAGGTCCAGACATTAAGAAGCACATTGTCTGAGTTGACTTGTGTGTGTATGCACAGTTTCACAGACGCTACTGCTGGTGATCAGCTCTTCGCTTGATTGCCCACTAGAGTGCCTGATGTGAGAGGAAGTGCTTTTCTCATAAATCAAAGGCAATGAATGTCAGCACAGCCTGAAATCCCCCATTTTCTCATCTTCACGCAGGCCTGTGCCATAACTTTGTGTAATGACCATTCAATTACTGCCCAAAGATATGTCAGAAAATGTTGGACGTGAGACCCAAAGACCCAGATTTATCATATCTTTATGGATTCACACTCACATAGCACAGTTTAAGGTACCTTTTTATATGTGTGTTTCTGTATGAATTTGTTACATTTAGAACTCCAGGGCATAGGATTATTTCTTTGAATGAATGAATGAATGAAGGAATACATGCATGTACACAAAGAAGGGGGATGCAGCGATGCCATTTTCTGTAAATGTATCTGTACTCATCTAGAATAAGTCTTAAAGGTGAATTTTCTAAGATTTCTCTATGTTAAAATACATTTGTTTAATCCAGTTCAGTGTTTATTGACTACTAGTATGCCATTCATGGGTTTATCTCCCCCAAAAGTGTTAACTTTAGCCACGTTTCCACCGAAATTACCCGGAAAAACTTGTCCCAGGAACTTTTTTCCCACCAGACCCGTGGCTGTCTGCATTTCCACCGCGATCTAAAGTACCGGAAACATTAGGCAAATAGTCCGGTGACGTAGAACTCACTAAATTGTGGCCTGAACTTAACCAGTCAGCATGTTCAGCACCCAAGTCCCACCTCTGAAAGTTCCTGAACTTTCAAACAGGGACTTTCGGAGGGGGAAATATTTACCTGGAACTTAATTTAGACCCTGGTTCCTGAGGTGTAAACACACAGAGTACCATCCCAAAGTCCATAGTTCCTGGGAAACGTTCCTGTGGTGGGAATGTGGCTTTTGAGCCCCTCAACCATCAAAACATTGAGAGCGATCCGTTCAGATCCATCATTCTCTGTACGGCTCTATAGCGAGAAAGTGGGGCGTGGGTGTTTAGCCAGTGTGAGACCATGGTTGATATGTTACATAAGAAAAAAAGTTCAGATTTGTTTAGAAGTTCATGTCAATATTCGCTGCATAAATACATTCAAAGGGTTTCAATTTATTTTGATGGTCCCTTTAACACATTCTCTTGACTGTAAGTAACGTTGCACCTACATGTCTTCTGACTCCCGTTAGAGTGTTAGTAGAGTATTAGTAGATTGGTAGGGTTAGAATAAGTTGACATGAAGTTGTAAAGTTACTTATATTCAGTAGAATGTCTGTTGGAAGATCATCACAATAAAGATTTAGCAGATATTAAGCAGGCAATCTACTAATATTCTAATGAGAGTTAGTTGACATGTAGTTGCCAAGTTACTTATAGTCAACAGAATCTTCAAAAGGGACCATCAAAATTGGGTATTAAACAGGTCACGAACACATCAAAACGAACCGGACATTGTGATGGAACACGCTACAATGGATGCTGCAATACCAAACAGCTTCATGCACCTGTTCAGAAAGACAAATGTACTGGTTTATAATGTTACTTAGATGTGTCCAGTGTAGACGGCATTGCGGTGCATCATGTCCAAAATGCGCACAGAGCAGGGCTGGGTTTCCCAAAAGTATCGTAAGCCTGAATTTATCTTAGACACCACTGATGGCAATTGTTCTACGATCGACTTAGATTTACGATGCTTTTGGTAAACGCAGCCCAGATACGTTGGATGGGTTTATTATAAGCGAGTTGCTTGCGTTCTCTATAGATAGTGTTAGCCTACTCAGTTGCTTACTCATGACTTATAACAACACAGCAAAATTGTATATAGTATACACAGCAAAGTAGTATGTACTTTTATTGAAAACAGCCTAATTTTACCTGTTGGACATGCTGTCACAAGCACTGTTAGAGCTGTTTGTGATGTTTGAGTGAGTGTCTGTGTTTTGCAAAGTGAGTGACAAACCCAATAACGTCAGCTCACACATTGTTAAAAGAACAATTATTATCGTAGACAATACAGCTGTAATATTTACAGCTTTCTACTGCAGCAGACTGCTGTACTTCTGTTTTTTTTGTTTTCAGAATTGTCGTTGTGTTGTCTGACTTATTTTGTCATTTATGTATTCTTTATAATTTGGACAGATTTGCATTTGTATGCATAGTAAAGTTGTTTTAGAAATTTTCAACCACTGAATATTTTCTTTCAACTTCCATGTTCTCTAATCAGATATTGCATATAGAGTCATCTTATTTGAGGTCGTGGATGATTGTCTTGACTTAACTCTGTTGTTCATCTGGCAATTTACATTTGTGTTGGGCGCAAGAGTCATTTATCAGAGATCCGCCCACAAAGTTACTTGTGTTTTGTGTTTGATACTTGCGTTTCAGATCATTAAAAGAGGGCCCTTAGTATTATTGTTTTAATTAGAAAATATATTTCAATATTTTTTATAATTAAAAAAAATGTTTTATGAGTTAAAAAACTAAGAATAGAAAATAATTACATTTCAAACAGGCTTCTTTTGTGATTTCATGAACTATTGGTTAAAGCTCCATCCACATCCAGATTTATTTGAATGCAGATACTGTCACGTTCTTGGTAGGAGAAATGCGCACGACAAGGAACTTGGAACAATCACATCTATTTAATGGAAACGAGGAGTACCACAGAAACGTACATCTACACAGAAACAATAACCGACCAGGAATACAGGCATGGGAGGAACTTATATACACAGAACTGATTATGGGAACAAGACACAGCTGGGGCAAAGGAACTGATAATGACAGGGAGACAGGTGAGGGAACTAAACACTAACGAGGAGCGGGAAAACTGAATAGCACTAAACCAAAAACACTAAGAGAAAGGGGAAAACAAAGAGTCAAACTGTAACAGTACGCCCCCTCCCAAAAAGGCGCGTCCTCGCGCCGTATAACATCCAAAGGGGTGGGAGGGTGGGCGCCCTGGAGGCTGACGAGGGCATGGTGCAGGTCCGGGAAGCCTCCAGGGCGGAGCAGGCTGTGGGCGTGGCCACGGCGGAGTAGGCTGTGGGCATGGCCAGGGCAGAGCAGGCTGAACCTCGGGCGTCCAGGGCAGAGCTGTGGGACCCTCGGGCGTCCAGGGCGGAGCTGTGGGACCCTCGGGCGTCCAGGGCGGAGCTGTGGGACCCTCGGGCGTCCAGGGCGGAGCTGTGGGACCCTCGGGCGTCCAGGGCGGAGCTGTGGGACCCTCGGGCGTCCAGGGCGGAGCTGTGGGACCCTCGGGTGGCCATGGCGGTGCAGGCTCTTCAGGTGGCCACGGCGGTGAAGACCCTTCAGGCGGCCGTGGTGGTGAAGACCCTTCGGGTGGCCATGGCGGTGCAGGCTCTTCAGGTGGCCACGGCGGTGAAGACCCTTCAGGCGGCCGTGGTGGTGAAGACCCTTCGGGTGGCCATGGCGGTGACGTCTCTTTAGGTGTCCTATATCCCCCCCCAAAACTTTCTTGGGGGGAAATCACAGGCTCTGGGACATGGAAAGTCTCTGGCTGGGCTAGTGGTGAAGGCCTGGCTGTGCTGGATGGAACCAGTGGTGAAGGTCCAGAAGGGCTGGACGGGACCAGCGGAGAAGGCTCAGAAGGGCTGGGCGTGACGTGAACCTCTGGTTCGGCAGGCGTGACGTGAAGCTCTGGCTCGGCAGGCGTGACGTGAAGCTCTGGCTCGGCAGGCGTGACGTGAAGCTCTGGCTCGGCAGGCGTGACGTGAAGCTCTGGCTCGGCAGGCGTGACGTGAAGCTCTGGCTCAGCAGGCGTGACGTGAAGCTCTGGCTGGACGGTCTCTGGCTGGACGGTCTCGGGCTGGACGGTCTCGGGCTGGACGGTCTCGGGCTGGACGGTCTCGGGCTGGACGGTCTCGGGCTGGACGGTCTCGGGCTGGACGGTCTCGGGCTGGACGGTCTCGGGCTGGACGGTTTCGGGTTGGACGGTCTCGGGCTGGACGGAGATGACGTGAAGTTTAGCCTTGGCAGCTGTCTTTCTAGCTGATCGCACTGACATCAGCGGGAGGTCAGCCACGCTGGAAATCAGCCCTGGACGAACATGGACTGATCTGGTGACTGGGCTGGTGCGGAGTGCAGGCTTGGCGGGGTTCACAGGACCGGGGGACTTGGAACCCTCGGAGAGGTATGTGGAAGGTGCCGGTTCGAGGTGAACTGGGGTATCCACATGCCTCCGGATGGGAACTGGATGATGACTTTGACTATTGTCTACTATATCGACAAAGAAGTTAGAGCCATGTAACTCTAGGATATAGTTAAGAAAGTCAGGAGTTGACCTATAACACTCCTCAGGGGAGATGAATCTGAATAATTTATCATCATCCAGACCCATCCGGAAGCAAGCATTCATCATAGAGTTACCCCAGCTCACCTGATGGTATAGACTCAGGCACTCTTCGACATACCTCTCCACCGATCGTCCACCCTGAGAAATGGAGAGGAGCTTGTCTTCAGCCATCATAGTTTGGTATATCGGTCGGTTATTCTGTCACGTTCTTGGTAGGAGAAATGCGCACGACAAGGAACTTGGAACAATCACATCTATTTAATGGAAACGAGGAGTACCACAGAAAAGTACATCTACACAGAAACAATAACCGACCAGGAATACAGGCATGGGAGGAACTTATATACACAGAACTGATTATGGGAACAAGACACAGCTGGGGCAAAGGAACTGATAATGACAGGGAGACAGGTGAGGGAACTAAACACTAACGAGGAGCGGGAAAACTGAATAGCACTAAACCAAAAACACTAAGAAAAAGGGGAAAACAAAGAGTCAAACTGTAACAGATACAAATAATTTTGAGATTTATACAGATATTGTCTCCGATGCGCACCCCTTGTCTCAATGGATCAATACAGGAACAAAATCATATTTAACTCCAGGAGAGGAAGCCATTGGCTTAAATGTAAAAAGTAAACAGGTTTTCTTGCATGAGGAAGAGTTAAACTACAAATCATGGCTCAAATATATTGTTTTGCCCACACAATCAGAAATTAAGTGAAGTCAGCAACATCATAGAATTTTTATCTCCTAGTGTCACGCTTGTCATAGCTGGCAGAAAAAGGTATATATTCAAAACCTGCCAACAAATCTATAGCGGTATTCAAAACCTTCTCAGCCTGGATAGACCTTTTGCTTATCAATGAAGTCTAGACAGTGTGATGCAAAATCAATATTGTGTATGGAATAAAAGCTGACATTCAGTTAGTTTTTAGTAATAGTTGTCAACACAGTCATTTTCAAAGCATACAAAGGTGAAATGTGGTGTAAAACCAGGTTTTAGACTATTAAACGGTTATCGGTGTAATGTCATGTGTATGTGTCCATGATGGGTTAGCAAGGACAGCCATATCTGTTAACCATTTGCTTCAATCATTTTTTAGGTTTATTTTCCTTTTTTCTTTCTCTTTCAGGGAAGTGTGAGCGCTGTTAGAAACAATGGAGAATGGTGACTGAAGACAATGACCACCTAATGAACTAACGGATGGATGGAGGAATGAGAGAAACGATAAGGGTCAGCTGCTGAAGATTTAACTGTGATTGTCCTGAGAGGACTCAATGTTAATCTTCTTCACCTTTGCCCCTTCCCTCTCTGTCGGCCTGAATAGCATGTAATGACCTCTCATTGCTCTGGCATGAAACTATCTGACTACAGAATGATTTTCCTACTCTCTAAAGACATTCAAGTTGCAACAGCACTTGTTGGTACTCTTGTTATGACATTCTTCCTTCACACATTCATCACAACACAAAAAAACTCAGCAGACACTCACAGTAATGTGCGGGTAAAGCATTCCAAGGTGGAATACAAGCAGCAAATACAAGCCTTGTAGCAGCCATATTACTTTTACCTTGAAAAGAAGCATCAGGCAATACTAAATTAAATGAAGGCCGTCCTTTGCTATAACAGCTCGAGTCCATTCATCAAAAAAATGTCATACAGGTCCAGAACTTTGTGTAGTGGGATAGTGTACCATTCTACAAGAAACTATTTTTGGATCCGTTGATTGAGAACTCACTGACAATTGTTTGAACTGGTGCATTATAATCTTTGAGCATTAAAACATCATGAAGGATGCACGTGATTTATTCATTCATGTATTTTTATTTTCATAGGTTACACTTGGTTTTGTATATGGCTCATGTTATTTGTCCCTTGTATGATTCTCCAGACAATCATTGGACCTAGTTAAACTATTGCACATCTTCCAGTGTGCCGATACATACATTATGGTTATGAGACACATTATGGATTGGATACTACTCTGTCTGGTGTCAATTTCATCCATCTATGCCTAGGGGAATTTTCAGTTGCACTTTATTTTACAGTATGTGCACTTGCTATACAGTTAAGAAAGTACTGAATAAAATAAGGTAACTACATAGGTTAGAGTTATGTTCACTAGTTATGTAACTAGTTATCACACAGTTATTTCGATTTCTAAAATAATAACAAGATGTATTATGTAATATTTCACATGTGTATGGTACTGTAAAATAAAGTGCTGGATTTTCCTCTTGGCACATTGAGTAATTGTGCAGTTTGTGCAACTGATGCATCTGCAATTTGGGTACTAACTAATTAGCCTTCTTCAGCGATATATTTATTGTTGACAAATATTGTCAGTCAGCCTAATATGACTAATCTTTACAACAGCATGTATAGGTTTGTTTTATTTTACGAGTAAAGATGCTTTATTTATTGTGGCTTTGGTCCACCTTCTCTACAAAAGTCTTTTTAGACACTGGAGTCCACCTAGATCAAAGAATGTGCGCTATTTTCTGACAGTAGCTATATTATCTTGAATAATCTTTTCCCACTCTTTTTGCTTCGTTGAATTAAGTTTTGGATGAAGGCATCACTCCTTGCGGACAGCTATGACTATGTTCAGTATGTCTCAAATGCTTTGTTTTATTCACATATTTAAAAAAACACACAGATATGTTCTCACCGCTACAGATCCGCCCTTTTCAAGTGTGCAGGAGTAGATAGATTCAGTGCTTCTGTCCGTTTTGGCATTGATAAATTGTTGTTCTTATAAAAGGTGCTATAATAACTGAAGATGATTTATTTGTTGGCCTTCATCAAAGCATATTATAACATGTATGTTTAAATAACATCACAACCCAAGTCTGCTTTGGAAGAAACTAACATCTAAAGAGGCTTTCCTGGCAACACTCAATTTGCTATGAAATGAGTTCATTTATTTGTGTGTTTTTTTAGAACACATTTTGATTTTGATTTATGAATTGCAATTCAAGTCATGGCCTGAAATTATGTTCAATTCTCATCTTATTCTAAGGGTATACTAACTGCCCTTTTTTATGGGGACCCACCCATAAAAATGTTCCCTGCTGTATGTACATGTGTAACTATGGATAATTTATAATATACATAAGCATACTGTTTTGTTGTTATGGACTGCATGGCCTCTCATGTAAACACACTGATTACAGGTTCTCTGACCTGCTTATCTTTGACATTATGCAGTCTTTATATTTTTAAAGAATGAAGAAGAAGTATACAGAGGGTTTTTGTATGTATGTGTTTGTGTGTGTGTACAGATCTGCCCATACTTGGGCCAAACAACCGACTAGTGAGGACATGTTACTGGTCCTCACTAGTTAAAAATCGGCCAAAACATGTTTTTATTTAAATCTAGTGTTTTGCATGTTTCTGTGATGGGTATGTTTTGGGGAAAAGGTCTGTTGGGTTAAGCGATAAGAAAATCAATAACCTCATATAAAATCAATGGAAGTCTATGCAATGTCCTCACTAATATAGTGAAACAAACATATGTGTGTGGGTGTGTGAGAGAGACCAAAATATATTAAAACTCAAATATATATAAATAAACACATAACATGTATACACTAATTTAACGAACAATGGAAAAAACATTAAGAACTACATTACATACACGTATGATTTCCCTCATACATTAATTTGTAAAATTCCATCTTTCAATTGAGATAAAACATAATTCAAACTCATTGACCATATAACAAAATAATGTACATCTATTTTTCTATTTTTATACTTATATTACAGGCCATAAAATAAATATTTAATGTAAATTAGAATTTTTTTTTTTTACTCAATTCTTCCAATAATTGAAAAATTGGCTTCAACCTTTCACACTACAAAAAATAAGTGAGACATATCTTCAGACTCAAAACATAATGGATCCATGTATTATCCGCCATTGGAGGTCACCAGTTCTCTAATTAATAAGGAGTTTTTACAAAGTCATCTAGCTACCTTAAGGGGATACATCAAATCCCACTAATCCTTGCCATTTAAAGTCTGAAACACATTTTAATGATTCAAAATGCATCACTTTTACACGTATAATACAGTTCTCTCTTTGAAGTATTACAGTGGAGTTTTACAACTCAATAACTTTTCTTAATCCTTCAGCCATGTCTCCACAGCTGCCCTTACTCCTACACTTGGAAACTCAATCATCTCATTAAAACAATGTTGTTTTGTTTCCTCCTCCTCCACCAACAACAACAACATTAGTGGTATTACAGAAACAAATTCAGTCCAAAATCTTTCTACAACACGGGGTGAACTAATACCAAGTTTTAATATCCCTCGAAGACAACCACTCACCCCTACTTAAGAGATGGGAGACTTTTATAAACTGGACTTTCACCAAAGCAGCCTGCAATACCTTGTTCTCAAACAATTCTCAAAACATTCCTTGATTTTAGAACTGTCTTATAAAAAGGTGTTAATTTGACTAGTTCCACATCATTTAAATTAATGAAAGAACAATTGTAATCTAGTCCCATCCGTCCTCCTCTCAAAAGACCACAAGTCACATCAGCCCATCCAACATCCTTCAATACAAAAGCCTCAGAGCAGCTTGTAGCCGAAAAGCAGCAATCCTGTTTCAATTAATCCTTGCCTCCCTTCATGAAGAGGCAGGTAAAGTACTGCTGCCAATGCCAATGGTGACCTACAGGGGCAGATCAAGGTTTACATGGTCCCTAGGCTCAATGATATCTAGAGGCTCACCCAACCACCATTAGGGGCATACATAACAAAAGAAAATGAAAATTATATATTTCAGCTTTTACCAAAAGTAATATCCCAGGTTCTACATGATATATAAATACGATTTTTGCTTTCAAAGTTAAATTAAACAAGATAGCAACTCCTGTTCTAACATTAGATGACTTAAAACATATGTTCCCTTCAAGCACAATCCCCATTCAAACTCATTGCTCATATTCTTCACGTCTTGAGTATGTTTTTGCTCTGTTTTTCCTGTTCTGTCATGTCTTTGTCTAGGTTAGCTTTCTAGTTTGTTAATTAGTTCAGTTCTGTTCTCTCAGTTTTCCCTTCCTGTTTGTTTATATGGTTACAGGTTGATTTGAGTCCTCATTTTAGGTGTGTTATTTATTTATCTTGTTAGCTCCTTTGTTTGCCCTTCTACTTAAGCCCTCACTTTCTGTTAGTTCATTTTGGATTGTTTGAAGTCAGCGTGTTCGTGGTTGTGCTTCCTCCAAGTTATTCTCCTTTTTTTTATTCTTGGATAAAATATTTATTTTGAATATCTCATTTGCTGTGCACTTCATTATAGCCACCGACCATGCCAAAATGCAAGACCCAAAAAACAACGACTCAACATTCTCAGCGGTTGATACACTATGCTCCATCTTTCAAAATGGTCGTAATATTGAATCACACTTGGAGGAGTTCATACAGCATTGCCATCTGACTGCCTGGGATGATCAACAGCAGATTTATTTTGTTTTGGAGAGGTTTAGACCCACACTTCACCTCGCGGAATCAATCTGTACTTGGTTCTGAGGTGGTGTGGCTCACCATTCACGGTTGGAGAGGTGGATTAGGCCAATACCAACACCACTCTGTCACGGCCATCCCAGCCCACTCCACCAATTGTATTCATCTCCGAACCTGTCTCAGAACTCCTCCCAGTAACCCCTAAGTCTGCTCCAGATCAGCTCCAGTCCATGAATCCTCTCCTAAGTATTTTTCAGTGAGTGATATCCCTGGGTCCATTCCTGAGAGTGGAATTCCAGAGTCCGTTTCGATGACTGAAACTGCCAGAGTCCGTTCCAGTGATTAAAATTCCAGAGTCCGTTCCAGTGCTAAAAATTCCAGAGTCCGTTCCAGTTTTGGTTCCAGTGTGAGAAATTACCCGGTGTCTGCTCCAGCGTTCGCTCCAGCCCCAGAGCTAAGTCCAGAGAGTGCAGCTCTGACCATCATAGTGTGTTTAGTGTTGTTTAACGTGTTTGGGCTGCACACAGCTGTAGCTCCTCCCAAGAAAATTTTGAGGTGGGGCTATCTGCCCTACTCTCCTGTCCACGGCCACGGAGGCTGTCCCAGAGCCGCCCACTCTCCCAGACACAGCCATGGAGGCTGTCCCAGAGATGCCGTCCCTGAACTGCCAGCACCTCCCTGGCTTTCTGTATTGTCGGTACCACCCAGGAGGATTTCTGTCCAGCCTAGCCCATCTTGCCCACCCCCTTCTCCAGCCCCTTGTCATTATCCTGGGCGGCCACCCTTCCTCCCCTTTTGGACTTATTGCAGTGCAAGGACGCACCTTCCGGGAGGGGGGTGTACTGTCACGTTTTGAGTTGGTTTTTGCTCTGTTTTTTTCTGTTCTGTTCATGTCTAGGTTAACTTTCTAGTTTGTTAACTAGTTCAGTTCTGTCCTCTTAGTTTTCCCTGCCTGTTTGTTTCTATGGTTACAGAATGATTTGAGTCCTCAATCATTCCGCTTCTTTGTTTGCCCTTCTACTTAAGAGAGAATGTTTTAACCGTACTTACCACTTTTTCAAATCTTGCCAGTTCTCTCACTATAACTTTAATTTCAATGACTGTTTGAAGTGATCACTTTGGTGCCGCCGTAACAAACAGCGGAGTAGTGTTAACGAAATGTTATTTCACCCACAAACTGTTTTCAAAAACCTTGTTGACCAATGCTACTGTTTTGAGAAAACCAACTACAGCTTTTGTTCATTCTAGAAGCCGAAATTATATTTTTATGTCCTATCTGCTCACCAAACACTTGCAGAACATCTTCAGTTGTAGATCTCGTCTCTGGCACGCACCTGTAACCATGAAAGAGAGATAATGTCATGTGGATGGCATACATAACACCAGGCACACTACTTAATAGAACCCTATATTAATCTCTACAAATAATAAGCTATAAAAGTCAAGAATAGTGAAAAAGCATACACAAATAATAAGCTATAAAAGTCAAGAATAGTGAAAAAGCATACACAAAAGAAAATATGAAGAGCAGCGCACAACAGAAACTCGCTCTCATACACGCACCTTCTTACTCCCAGCATACACTCTGAGAGAGATTAATTACTTAAAGCAATCATTAGCCGCATTTCCATTACAGATGTGCGCAAAACTTTTGCGATATGTTCTAATTGTCGTTAAAAAACTATGGTGAAATGGGAGCACAAGGCATTGGTCTCGTATCTCTCACAGAGGAGCGGAAGCATAAGAGGAGGAGTGACGACGGTGAAGGACGAGAAAGGCCTGGATTTTATTTGATGTTTTGTTTCATGTGGCAGCAGTCGTCCGTGAAGGACTGCTGCCTTCATTTTTGTTTTGTATTTGTTTATTTATTAAAATATGTTGATTGTTCGTCGGTTCCCGCCTCTAAATCTAACCTTGCAACACCGATGCCGAAACCTGTGACAGAAGGAGGAACGTTCTGTCAAAGAGCCCTCGCCTCTGTGGAGAATCAGAATCATGGTGAGCAGAGTCGGTCGCCATGGACGCTAGAGATGGTGCACTGGCGTGATTTGCCGGGGGGACGGACGAGCTCGCTGCCGGCTGCCTGTGTGCTGGAGGGGCGGCTGCCGTCCGCGAGGGAGCGGAGGAGTCGCCTCCGTTCGCCATGGCCCAGAGCCTGCTGTCGTCCGCCATGATGGGGAGGAGCAGAGAACGGGGGACTCCAGTCGACTACCCGAGACCTGAGGAGTTGTCGCCGTCCACCAGGCGCCGGAGTGTCGAGCCGTCCACTGGAGGGCTATCCAGCACCACCGCCAGGCATCGCGGAGAAGATCGCCCAGCGGGTGGAGGACCAGATGGCACTGCGGTGTGGGCACTGGACCAAGATTTTTTTTCCCCTTTCTCCCCTCTCTCAGTCGCTCCTCTTGCTTCTGTCTCCTTTCTCTCGCCTTGTCTATCCATACCCCCAGGTGCCGCGGCCACCGTGACCCCCACAGTAGATGCAGTCTCGTGGGTACCCCCCGGCCTGGTACCCACATACTGAGGCACAGGTCTCATATCTCTCACGGAGGAGCGAAAGCATAAAAGGAGGAGCAACTGCTGCTCGGTGAGGGACTGCTGCCTTTATTTTTGTTTTGTATTTGTTTATTTATTTATTAAAATCTGTTGATTGTTCACCGGTTCCCGCCTCCTTCTTCCCATAACATCTAACCTTGCTACAGGGAGTTTTTGCGAAATGTACGTGTTTCCATTGGGCGTATTTTCAATTCGTAATTTCAGTTTGTGCAATTTGAAGGGTAATGGAAACGCGGCTATTGTTGAGTTTTAAAATGCAAGAAATAACATGTTGAAAGCGCAACATTATATATACACTAATCTCTCTGTATAATGATGTCACTGCTGTCTCCATATGATGCTTGACATTGCTATACTTTTTCTTTTTTCCATTTAATAAATGAGAGCTTTTAATGTTTTTTGCCGTTCTGATTGATTAAGTTGTTGTATTTTTTTTTCCAATGAAATACATTTTAGCATGCTTATGTAATATGTTGTCAAATCTAAATTATGTTAAAGTCTTTTTGTTATTAGTATTCTATGACAATGCCTGATTACATAGCATGTAGACTGTTATTTTACATGCTGTTGTGGTATGTAAGGATTTAATTTATTTTAACACGTTTAAAACTATTTGTCTTTCAATTTTGAAATTGTAATGTTTGTTCTGTTGTATTTTTTTTTATTTTTTTTTTATTGGGGGTTATTCATAAAACGGATTTATTGAGCAATTTAAAGATAAAAAAAAAAAGCAATGTGGACTTTACCTGCAATTCATGATTGTGCCATCGTATTTAAGGGCATTTAATTTGGATGAAAATTGTGATATTAATTGCAATCGAATAATATTCTCTGGTCTAAAACTAATTTAAATACTGAGCCATTAATGATTCTAGGAGTGTCCATGGACAGAAATTATCAGTATTTGCAAGCACATTTTGCTAACATTAGCTTTATCAGCTTGGATCTATTTTAAAAATCAGTTTTAAAAAGTTCAAATGCTCATTCACTTGAATTATATATGAATTATGTTCATTATCTGGAAGTTCTCGAATGTATTGTCCTTGGGGTTCATGTCTCAGAATGAATGACTTTGTACTGACAGTGTAATGCCCAGACTAATATCTACTTACTATATCTCTGTAATATCTACTTATGTCTCTCCTACAGCCAAAAGGCTTGAGATTATGAAAGTAAATTTCAACACTCAAGTCTCCATCCAATTACAGACCCACATCCTCCCGATGCCCAAATGCTCAGGGTTACCCTTAGTCAAAAAGGGGAGAGTGCCACCTATTGGTACACAGCTTGTAACCTGCCCTATGCACTTACTCCTCCCTTCTTCCTCCACATGCCTAGTGCCAAGTCAGATGTGTTAATAACAATATTTAGCATGTATGCAACTAACAAACTTTTGTACCATGCTCAGCTTTGTGCTGTTTAGAGATTGTGAGCTGTGCGTTTTAAGGAACAGATGGCTGACAAAGAGGCCCAAAGGGCATCGTGGGTTGATACAGAATCTTCTGTGCATGAAATATTACCATAAAAAATTATATTCTATTCTTTTTTTTTTTACTCTCTTTAATTTCTGCTATTCCCAATCAAAAGTCAGCTACCACAGCAACTTATAGCATATGTTGTATGAATTCGGGATTTAGTCTTTTCCTTTTCTTTTTTTTTTTTTTGCTCTTGTGATGACAATCAGAATGATCTCTTTTTTTATTCAAAACTGCCAAAATTAGCTCAGCTCTGCTCCAAAAGCAGACTCTCACGACACGTGATTCAATCTGCGTTCTGACGTAAAAAGCAGAGAAAGAGATTAAAGGGAGAGAGGAGTGAAATTACTCATGCTGAATCACGGCAGACTCTTGTCCCTCAAATGCCAAGCTGTCGTTAAATAAACATGACAGTGGAATCCGGCTCTCTCTAGATCCACAGACTACGACTAAACTTGCCCTCATCCATTAGTCTTCAACAATATGGCACTGTTGAATCCCGTTTCAAGCATGTGTGGGTATTTATGTTCACATATGTCCTTCCACAAGAAAAGTGCATTGCAATCAGGGTTACATATACCTCAGAGGGTATTTAAGCACATTCCAGGGGTACTTTTAAATATTTTGATTTATTTTTGTTGAAACTGAAAGTATTTTGTTGCTTTTAGACTGCAAAAGCTCATTAAAGATATATGAACTAGTTGATGAGTCTGTTTTTCATCCACAGTATCAACTGTTTTTATGAATCATCATAAAGGCACTTTTTAAAATATTAAACTGTAAATGCTCATAGACAAAATCCTTCCAATTTACCTTTGGTTTTTATCTTCCTTTTCTAGTTGGTCATACCTCAACTGAGGTACTGTGGTCCATACCATATAAATATCCATTCAATGACAACCATAGCATATTGTTAATGTGGACACGTATAAGTTAGACAAGTCAGTGTTGTCACTTAACCAAATAGCTACAGGTATGAAATCATTATCATATATTACCACATATTACCACCTATTAATAGAAGTTGTAAGACACTGTGTATAAATATAAGGATCCTTTAAAAAAATTGCGATCTCGATTCAAACACCATCCCATTCTTATTCTTAAATGACAACAATACGGCTCTGTCTAAATCTTTGAAAAAATCACAGCTGCATTAAAATCTGCGCTTGCGCTGCCGCTGATCCACAGAAAGAGTTGTGATGTATAGATATGAAACGGCTTCACAAACAGTCTTTTCAACAACACAGTATCATTATTTCTGTGTTATAAATATTAATATTTTCACAGAAGTACAGGGATAAAAGTTCATAGTTTGGATATAAACACTGGCGTCTATGGTACCAATGAAAATAGAGCAAATCCGTCACCTCTTTAGTTGAGGGGCCACACACATGATGAAGTCATTAAAAGATAATGCTTAGCTAATGATGACTACTCTATTTGAATGGCAACAGAATTTGTGTGCTATGTGCTGTGATTGGCCAATTTTTGGGGTCGGTCCATTAACCTGCTGACTATAAAGAAGACATGAACATGCTTGGAAACTCAGATCATAATTCAGAAAAACAGTTCTCACATTAATTGATATACTATACTGGCCTGTATGCATGCATGAGGTAATGTGGATTTTTGTATATTCCTTTAATAATTTGAAGAGTAGTCTTGTATACATGAATTAATGCTTTTTTTAATGCATGAGTTCATGATGGTTCATGTACCATAACCGTAGCTTTATGGATAGTAAAGACCAATTTTTTTGTGAACAAAGAAAACATCATGATCATGCGTAATAAATCATAATTCATGATGATGTACTCATCTTAGTTAATGTTTTAATGAAGGTGTTGTTCATCCATGAAGTCATTAATGAAAACTTTGAATTTGTGTTCTTTCCTGATGATTCATGAGATATCAATGCATGAATTAATACCTAATTCATGCATGAATTTATACATGAATTCATGATAATTCATGTACCTTTACCGTAAAGGGTTACCGAAAAGTCTGCAAATGATCACATTTGAGTAAATGATTCAATTGAAAACAACAGGTCTCGTCTATAATTGAAAATAATGTATTTCCTTTGTATGTATGGGATGGATTTATCCATCGCGTGTCTCTCCCCTGGGTGTTGCAGATTCGGTAAATATGACATTTAGGAAAACAACAGTATATGGAATGGATTCTCACTTCTCAGCCAATTTCTTCCATTCTCGTTCACACTTGTTGGCCAGTAAGACTTGGTCCCCAACTTTAGTTTTGCATCCATTTTGTGTAGGTCCACTTGCTGTTTTGCTGACTAGCTTCAGCATTCTTTTAAAGGGGTCATATAATGGTACTTGCACTTTTACAAGCTGATTGTACTGAAATGTGTGTTGGCAGTGCCTGTACACAGCCATCATATAATGATAAAAATCCATCCAGTGGTTTTGTTTTAATCTCCTTATATGTTTTCCCCTGCCTCAAATCGAGCCGTTCGAGCCTGTGACGTCACAAGCTCGCACGCCCCTCCCACGATTGTTGATTGACAGTAGCGTTTAAACACAGACCCGCCCTCGCTCGTGAGTGAGATGTCAATCATAGTTCGTCATTGTTGATACACTGGAGCAGAATGGCGCCTAAGCGATTGTGGTGTTCTGTTCTTGGGTGTAATAACGAACACAGCAGTCATTTTAATGTTCCTAAATCCGAACCGCTGAAGACGCAGTGGCTGAGTTTTGTTTATAAAGGGAATATTTCCGACGAGCAACGTCAATGCGCTCATGTTTGCGCAAATCATTTCTCACCAGACTGCTTTTTAAACGAGGCGAGGGTCAATATAAATCAGGTTTTGCTAAGAAGCTGCTACTGAAAAAGGAATCGGTACCAACTATTCGTGTTCCTGCTGGACCTCCAAAAGAAGCGAGTGTAACGTTTCAGTCACCTTTATATTAATCTTTGCAAATCCCTTGCATGCTTCACAATGATTGTGGCTAATGTTTACACTCAGGGTGCATTACGGCATGTATTCTATGTAATGTTTCGACGTTCTCAATATAATTCATAATCCCACGTTTATAATGAAAAACGAGTTATAGTTATTGTGTTATTAAAAACTGTGTACGCAGTTGTTACAGTTAACGTAACAGGGATATTAACAGGAATATCAATGCAGTTACAATACTATAGATGCACTTAAAATTTTTCTTAAAACATAAAACATTTTCGTACTGCACTAAACATAAACATACAACAAATTCTTAGGTATCCTTCAACTACTGCTAGAATCATTACTGACATGACCTCATGTGTTTCAGTCACGATAGTTGTACCTAACACTGAGATAACGTCACACATCACTGACAAGCCTACATTTACAAAAAAAAAGTTTTTCAACATAAATCAGTCAACGAACTAACCTATAACTTACATTAGTAACGTTAAACACATAGCGTTTATATATCACAACTCTAACGTTACCCTGCCAGTACAAAAATAGATCAAAGTGACATTGTTAACCAACCATTCAGAAACGTCCGACTTCTGGGCCGTCATCTTGTTTCGGGTCCGACTCCGGTTCAAACTGATACGGTTGCACAGATTTGTCCTCAGAGAGAATCCCGCTGCCATAATAAACCCTCAACTGTTGTCAAGTCAACACTCCACGTGCGTTGTGTCAAAGCGCCCACAGAACAGAGTCAGCGAAGCTCATTATCATTTAAAGGCGCATACACTTAAACGGTGTGCTGAAAACAGAGCTGTTTTTGAGCAGGTAAAATGAGTGTTTTCTTACAATACTAATGAGAATTTTTAATAAAAGTATATTACAAAGTTTTCATTTAGACCCTAAAGAAAGATTCACATTAACTTGTACAAAAATGGCATTATATGACCCCTTTAAGCAAGAAGCTTCCTTCAAATCAAGTCTCAAACTCGTAACAGATTTATTAATGGATGGGATCGTAATGGATGGGATCATCCCTCCACATCCTGCTGATCCACCGGGAGCTTAGGAATTCTGCTGTGCATCAAGTAAAATGGCACAAAACCAGTTGATTTATGGGCTGTGCAGTCATACGCAAAGGTCAATGTTTGTAACATATGTGGCCATTTTTGCTTGTTCCTATGTGGCAAAAGCCTGATCATGTTACCCAGAGTTCTGTTAAATCGCGTTGCCCATGAGGTGATATGCAGTCATTCTCTCCACTCCAGCAGATCACTGCTGTTGTCAGATCCCTCTGACATTCAAAGAAGATATTTTTTTTTTTTTTTTAAGAACTGTACAAAAGTGAACTTCCATATTAACAAACTTCTGGTAATGTCTTCCTTGATAATGTACCTGTTATCTAAAGAAGCTAATGCAGAACTCAGTAAAGCTTTAACTCAGGAGGAGTTGGGAAAGAGATCTCCAAAGTATGGAGTATGGCAAAGTGCCTGGAGTTGATGGGCTACCAGTTGACTTTTACAAGTATTTTTTGCCCATAAATTGCCGTAGAGCGTTTCTCACTTTGTTGCCATAAAAGGGAGACTTAAATCATATTAAAAACTGGAGTCGGTTGAGTTTGCTGTGCAGTGATTATAAACTGCACTCTAAGGCTCTGTTTTGGAACAAGATATCCATCCTGACCAGACTCATTGTGTAGACACATGGTTGATAACATTTTTTTTTATTGCGGATGTTTTAGACATTGGCAAGAATCTCAACTTAGATTTTGGTCTAGTCAATAGACCAAAGAAGGCTTTTGATCGCGTATAGCATAATTATTTATGGCATGTGTTAGCAGTGTTTGGCTTTAGTCCCAATTTTATTTCTATGATACAGGTTTTGTAAAGTGACATTTAGAGTATATTGGAAGATAATTGAGACTTATTTGCTCCTTTTAAAGGTTTTAGAGGTATTAGACAAGGGTGCACCTTGTCTGATATGCTCTAAGTTTTATCAATAGAGCCTCTTTTAAATAAGATAAGAATAGATTTATATGGATTGTTTATTTCAAATTGTTCAAATGTTTAAGTTATCACCATATGCTGATGATGTTGTTACTTTAATAAGTTGTCAGAGAGATGTGAAATTGTTGCAAAAATATTAATAGATTTTAAAGAATTTTCTTCTACACAAGTAAATTGGTCTAAAAGCGAAGCCATACTGGTTGGGAGCTGGTTAATTGGGGAACCAAACCTCCCATGTGGTTTAACCTGAACTATGGAGGGTTTAAAACACCTTGGAGAGTTTTAGGAAAATGAACTGATAGTAAAAAAAAAAAAAAACTTTAAAAGGGTTGGTGAAAAGTAAAAGGTTCCCTTGGCAAGTGGAAAGATTTGCTTCCAAAAATGTCATATATTACATTTATCATTAATAACTTTGTAGCATCTTCTCTCTGGCATCTGCTAATTTGTATCGATTCTCCACCAGAATTTTTGTTTGAAATTTAGTAAATTCTAACAAACAAAGCTGTTTGTATTCGCCCAAGGAATAGGAAGGGCATGAACTCATTTACAGAAGAGAACAGCAGTTTTTCGGCTACAATTTGCACAAAGACTTTTGACTGGACCTGTGAACTCAAGCTGGAATTTTGCGATTTTGCAAGCCTTTTTTTGGTTAAATCCTTAACAAGATAGACTTATCCAAGTAACCAACTTTTTATCATAATTGTTTTTAAAGTCTGGACTTTATTTATTGTACAAATACTCTGTAATACAGGTTCCTTGCACTGGTAGTTGCAAGAACTTTTGATTCATGGATCAGGCTTGGATATATCACATTAAGGAATTTTATTCTCAGTTCTGGAGTAACAACCCTAGGACATCCATCATGGCTAGCAGGAACAGGCTTTAAGAATGTTGAATGGTAGCTGACCATTTGGGTGTTCGATCAAAACGCATAGTGGCTAAACTTCTGCTCTCACAATGGAAGAACTCAAACTGCTGGAGGACTATTTGGAGGAATTCATTATTTCAAACTGCAGAGATCCCTTTCCTAACGAGTTATCACCTAATTTAGAAGAGTGATAAGATGAAGATACCGAAGAGTAAGGTTCCAAAACAACTTATCATATAATCTCAACAGGCAACAATCTGAAAAGGCAGCAGGTTAACACACACACTGAGTATAACGGAGTGCAGGTGAAGGAACAAATTTAGTGAACACAAATGAGGATAATTAAACGTACAGTATGTAACTTTTGGCCACCAGAGGTCACTCAATCAAAATAATGACAAAAGACGTACTTTGATGACGTCGGGAAAGAGCGTGGGCTCATGGGAGTTGTTGTCGTTGTCAATGACAACCAGCCATCTAGCATCTCCAGCAGAAAACATGTTCACTGATGAGGTAATGTATTGTTATTTATATTATATATCTATTCTTGTTACATTTAGTTACGCTTTATGAATGTAATGCCATTCTAATCGAATTGCCGCGAGGTAACGTTAGGTATTTTGACAATCACGTCTTTTCAAACGGAGAGATATGAATGATCAGACCCCTATTAAATCAACAAATATGTTAAAAAACACGGTCACCTTTTGTTAATATAATTAGGCCTACGTTTATACTATGATATTGAACAAGATAGTGAACTGCATATGAAGCTACTTTCTCCAGCTATAACTTATATAGAACAAATGTGAATTTACATTATACTATACATGAGAGCTAGTACGTCTGCATTTTACTCATGACATCACAAAATATAGATATAGTTCGCTGAAATTGGTGCTACCTGTTTATTAGAATGCAAGCGAGATCGGTATCTCTCTGTAGTTCTAGCTCTAGCTATATTTAAATATAATAGTCTCGGTCACGTTCGGTGCAGTGGCGTAATGATGCTACTACTTTTTCTTCTTCGTCGTGTTTCTTGCTTTTATTGGCGGGCGTCCGGTGTTCTCCTTTGTGTTTGGCGGTTTCGCCATAGGGGCAGATAGGGGTTTCCCCATAGGGGCTTCGCCATAGGGGTTTCGTTTCGCCGGGTTCCGCAGGAAGTTAGAGAAACTAGAGGAGTCAAAGGTTATATGATGCCATAGACGGGCGACGAAACAGAAATAAAGAAACGTGACGTGTCTTCGAATTAAACTATAAATTTCTCCGGATTTGTTGGAAAAAAAAGAAAAAAAATTATATTATATATATATATATATATATATATATATATATATATATATATATATATATATATATATATATAAAAAACATAGATACAGTTATTTTTGCTATTTTTAAAGTAGAAAAATCACACATTGTGCCTTTAATCAAACACAGCTGACACATACAAACTAATAATGGCGGTAATTAAGGAGACAGAGAGGCGGGGAACTGAACAAAGAAGACATGTGACAAATGAAAACAAATTGAAAGACCATGAAAACTAAACTAAACTAAACTGAACAGAATGGTGACATAACGCCCCATCCGGCAAGGTGCGACCTCGCGCCGTAACTGAACGAAGACAGAGGGAGTTATCGAAGGGGTTCAGGATGATGTGGCGAAGGGATGGTGATGGCAGAACGAAGAGACAGATGGTACAGGTGGAGGAAGACCGACGGCACAGACCCAGAGTTCCACAGAGCCGACAGTCCACGAAGGTGGGAGGAGCCAATGTGTGGTAGGTGTGGCTAACGTTAGCAGTTAGCTTTTCCCAGATCACATATTGCACCTTTAAACCCAATGCACACTGTACGATTTATAATAGCCTTTTAAGATTGTTGCTTATCAGACTGTACGAAGAAAAACATGCCAAACAAAACTCTTACTGAAGCATCATTGGTCATCTCTGAGACTTCACCTTATGCTAACTTCAGTGATGCTGACAATTGAGCTATCTCCTCAAAAGTTAGTATTCTCACTTGATATCATTTCTTTCATCTAAGCATCGTAATATTTGTTTATAATTGTTACATATCTGTGTTTACCATATGACTCCACTTACTGTTGAATATAAAAGATCACTGAGTCTTGGTCTGACTTTGACTGGAACAGAAAATTCAGGATGAGCAGGGAGACATTCCTGTTTATATGCCATGAACTAAGACCTCATCTTGAACGTACGACGACATGTTACAGAAGACCTTTAACAGTGGAGAATCGGGTTGCAGTGGCTTTATGGAGACCATCTACTAACACAGAGTATTGGACCATCTCTCACTCTGCAGTGTGTATAATTACAAGAGCAGTTGTGCAAAAAATGTACAAATTCTAAAGCCACAGTTTATTAAAGTACCACACAGAAATAATTTGAGAGATATTGTTAATGGTTTCAGAGACAAAGGGGGTTTCCTCCAGTGTGCTGGTGCCATTGATGACACTCATGCTCATCATTGAACCTTGTCAAACAAAGGCATATTTCTACAATAGCAAGGGTTATTATTCAGTGCTGCTGCAGGCTGTTGTGGACCATAAGCTACAGTTTTAGAATATTAATGTTGGATGGCCTGGAAAGGTGCATGATGCATGTGTTTTTGCAAATAATAGCCTTTTTAGAAAAGGTCAATCTAGGAGGGTTTTTCCAGCATGGACTGAAGATGTTCAGGGTGTACCTGTCCTTTAACAATAATAGATGATGCTGATTTTACCCCCTTTTGCCATGGTTACAGATACCATTTGCAAACCCAATACATAGGCCTATATATATATATATATATATATATATATATATATATATATATATATATATATATATATATATATAGATAGATACACACACACTGTAGGCCTATAGCAGAGGTTGACTTCTGCATTGTCTGTAATTTTGACGTAAATATTCCATTATGATCTATTATGCATTTATTTATTTATGAAGAGAAAGTTATTTATTTATGAAGAGACTGTGCGTCACTTTTCAGGTTTCATCATGAATGTTCGTCCAATAAATCGCAATAAGCTTTGTGCTTTGTTCATTTTTATATTAAACAAAAGTCTCAGCTTTCAAATTATGTTGCTATTATCACAACATTCAAACAATAAATACCGTTTTGGCACTCTGATGTGGTGCTAGAGATCACTGTAGCGCCGAGTTCAAGCGAAGTGGAGCGCGAGTGAATGCGATGAATTCCTTCCTCTGAATCTCACTGCTTCTCTCGCGAGAAATGAATCGCGGTTTCAGTCTTTCGTCTAGTCCCAAATGGCGCACTTCATGCGGACTTTCGGTCTCGTGGACTTAAATTGCGCGTGCTCGCCGAGTCTACGAGTCCGTAGGCCGTCCCAATAGCATTTTAACGCTCTGAAGTGTGCTCAGCAGCGCCCCCTTTGTACCCTTGAAGCGGTCTTCCGCGAAGCCCGCATAGAAGCAGGCTCCACGCACTTTAACTACCCAGGAATCCTTGCGAAAGGCCAATCAGACAACAGATGGGAGGATATTTCACTCACGGACAATTGTTAACATGGCTCTGAGAAGAAAATATTTAAGTGCAATTATCATTACGGTTTTTATGACAAGACACAAGTTTATACAAACATTATGATCATCAACCAGTGGTTGATGTCTATAACATAGGCTAATAATAGCGAGCTGAATAATATAATAATATAATGATTCATAAAATAAATAGAACAGAATGTCAGGGCTTTACTGAGTCATAAACACAACAACAATAGTCAGCATATTTCCCCGAACCTGCAGCTCCTGTCCATAACAACAACCAGACTGTCTTCCGATTTTTTTAAAAACTTTACAGACTCAAAATACCTGTTAAAGGCTGCTTTGAAATGAGCAAAGTTGGGTTTTGAGTTACTCCACTTAGTTTGATGAATATGAAATTTTCCTAATAATAGAAACAAATCAATAACATACATTTTTTTTATACAAAAGTCAAATTCATTTGTATGAAGTAAGACAGATGACAAATTTAAGACAAGGGATCTGTATCTCTGCTAAAGGAATTTAATATATGTCCGTGATGCCCTTTATCCTTTTTTTTCCCCCTTTTTTTTCTGTTCTGTTTGTTCTTTTTTTTTTTTTTTTTCTTTCTAAATTATTGTTGTCTCATGTTTTACTTGTCAAAGGTGATACTTATCAGAAAATATGTAAAAGAAATGTCAACTTGATATCAAACTCTGTGATTTTGAAAATTCAATAAAAATAAAATAAATAAATTAAAAAAAAAACAGACTGTCTTCCTGTTTCCGGCGTGATGATCGAGTCTGTCCCAAAAATACCGCTCAATGCGCCCTCGCGGACTCGCGCTAAGGGCCCTATAGGTCTGCACTCATGACGTCACTGAAGTGTGGACTCTGAGGAAGTCCACAAGTCCGGAGTGTGCCATTTGGGACAGGGCCTATCTCAGCATGTGATTGGCTGTTCGCTACTGATGTCGCACCTAAACTCCTAAATTCAGGATCAAAGCCTGAGTTGACAGAGAAAGTTGATGATCAGCATCATGGTACCAACAAAACCTGGTTGGATTGGTTTGGTTTTGTCAACTCAAAACGAATCCTGTAACCCTGAGTTTCTTCAACTACCATCAAGGTACAGGTCCCAGATCAGTTCAAATATATATATATATAAAATCCGAGGCTCATGAAAAATGAGGGGCAAAAATAAAAGCATTGCATTTATGATTTTGTTCAGTATATATTGCCATTCCTAGAATTTTTTTTTTTTTTTTTTTTGGCCATTTTAAGTGGTGGCTTTGTAAAAATATCAATAAGCCAAATTTATCTTTGAAGATACTTGTATAATTGGAATATGAGCAGATTAATATGAACAGGTAAAGCAGGTCTGCAATGAACACACCATTCTCGTCCTCTATGTCAAAACTCCCTCCCTCCATGACCTTAATTGTTTGCCCTCTATGACAAGGGCTTGTCCCAAGAATTCCGACTAACAAATCGTAGAGAGGCCCACTACACCGTAGTTTGTGTATATAGCCATATATTTCTGCCATATTTTTTTTTACTTTTCCGTTTGCACTTTCCAACTGCACTTATTTCCACTGTCTTTCATTTTTGCGTAAAACTTCTGCATTACTGTGGGTGATTTATACTTTTTTTTAATTGCAAATTTGAAGAAATCCAGTAGTTTCCTCATAGGTGCATAACTCTTCCAGCAGCAGCCATGATGAATAGTATGATTTGAATGGAGGCGTTTTATGTATTTTTTAATAAAAATACACGAATGGAAAAATCAAATGAGCCTGAAGCGGTTTGTGATCAGATTACACGTTTTCAGCAAACCATACCATTAGATAAAAGTGAACCATCCTCAGACCACCTACTGAGCTGGTCTCGGTTTGCTTCATACATGGGCCAAAAATACAACAAACCGTGCTCAGACCCCTAAAAAGGACCAAGAGTGAAAACACCCTTACTCTTTTCACTGTATCATCTGTTTATGTTCCTGATCCATTACTCTTTTTCTTCTTACACTTAAAAATAACCTTTTAGTAACCTTCATTCCATGTCCCTTTCAAAATCCCAACCATCATCCTCAGATCCTGTAGCCATTCAATTACATTCACAATATACAGTAGCTGCCGTAACTTACCACCCATCCATCTGCCTTTCTGATTCCGGCCAAAGAGTATAGAAGCACAAGAGGCGAAACTCTGATGCTTTTCTGGTAACAGCCACTAGGTGGCGCTTCGGGAGCGCGGCCGCCATTTTGGCGTGAAGATTCCAACGGGAGTTACTGGACAACAGCACAGATAACAGTTTTTTGAGGTAGTTTTTTCTTTCATTATTGAATATTTCCATTTTATGCAACTTTACACATTTACTACTATTATTAGTTACCAACTCCACTTGGCCTGAAATATATTTTGTACGTTTTAATCCCCTGGATCATGCTACAAACATGATGATCTTATAGAACATGACGCTGTGTCCGTTATCCTATAATTGACACAATTTTGTACAGTAGCTGTGTTTTTGTTTACATACTCTTGCTTTAACGGTCATTAATATATACGATATAAGAAGTTTACTGTAAAGCTATTTCTATTGCTGTTATATAGGCCTAATAGTTGTACAAATGGTCTGTAGGCCTACTACTGTATACGTGTTGTTGTAGCCATTAAATAAGCGCATTTAGTTTCATATTTGTTCAAATATTATAATGTGTTTTTCCCCATGTTGATTATGAAAAGTGAACAGCATGAGTAGGATATGATATCGGGAGACATGAAGTGGGTCATACATGATTTTGACTCATTAGCCTACGTTGTGTTTTGTAGAAAGCCTTTCTTTAAAATTAATTTCGTTTTGTGTAAATTGTATCTTAATTAAAAAAAAAAATGATCAACCAATTGCCTGGATTTAATAAATAACTTGCAGTGCTCGTGAACTTGAGCGAATCTCATCATAAATTAAAAGAAAAATATGCCTCAGACATGAGAAATACAGAAAGCTTGCAACTAAATCTTTAAACGAAACTATTCCAAACGAAAAGAAATAGGCTACTCTCTGATTATGTTGCACACTCACATATTATGTATATCGAAATAACGAGATATTATGTTGAAATAACATTATAAATAATAAATCTTTAAATATATTTGATTGAATGCTGAATGTTGTGCTTAGTATTCGATTTAGTAAAATTAAAACTTTAGTTGTGATAATTAAAATTATTGAATATTAAATATTGAAGTTTTGCTCATTTAATAATAGTATACAATATAGGCTATAAGTGCGCAGCTCCCCTGTCAATGATCTAGCACCCCCTCAGCACCTGCGTTAAAAATTATCTGGCGCTGCCCCCTCTTTTTACATAATTATTTCAACCTAAAAATGACCTCTGCACTGGACTAAATATATGTATAATATATGACTGGCGAGTGGCTTTCACCCCAAAATGGCGGAAGCGTAGCGCTGCTGCTAGGCGCTGGTGTTGCAATGGAACGTTCTATGGGCTCTATGCACGGCGGTATTTCCGGTGAAGGGTTAAGGATGCTCGATAACTTCCGCCGATCGTAGAGTCCAATGCAATACTGAGAATTTATATTGAATTTTATACTCCATGGTTATACTAAAGAAACGTTAGTCACAAAAACAGACAAAACAGACACCCCTCGTTGTGTTTATGCTTCTTTTTAAACTTATATTAAATAAACATAACTATATATAAAATTACATCTAAACATATGAAAGTTTCGTTTCAAAGACGGGAGGACAGTACATTTTGAAGACTCTGCCATAATCCCGTTTTCCTCGGTTTTCCTCCGCTTTAATCTCCCCAACCGGAAACGGAAGAGCATCCTTGCGTCAAATGCGGAACTTATGCGTGCATATAGCCTATTGGCTTTCACTTCTTGTAAATATACATTCTTTGTTCCGGCTACCTGACAGCAATTTCACCAAGCTGACTTCTTCATGTAACCATCCTGTATATATACTCTTCTTAGAGGTAGGTTAATGCCCCCTAATGGTGAGGAGAAATATAACCATTGCCCTAATTAACTACTCTCTCTGTCCTGGCACAACTAATGTGGGCACACTTACTAACTTGTCCATCTTTAGCTGCTAGATTCCTTTTTGTCTGACTTTAACACTGCCACTGCCAATGGGAAGACCATCCATGTGTGACTGGTCAACCTGTATTGACAAACCCACACTAAACAGTTCATGCTCTGGCTCTTTATTAATCATGCACGGCATGTATCTAGTGGAGTTTGGACTGTGACTTTGTCAATTAAAACTTCCCAATATTATCCAGAATGATGATCTATCATTGAATGTTCCTGAAGAAATAAATAAAGCAATATCCTAACTAAAAACAAATAAACCCCCAGGCCCAGATGGATTTACATTAGAATGATTTCTGCCCTCATGGCGAGAGGAAATTATTTATGTAATATACAGGATTGACCTTACAAGACATAAAATAAATGGAAATAACATAACGGAAGACAAGCATTAAATAGCGCAATTTACGGACAATGTGTTAATATATACAAAGGATCCTTTGGTGTTGCTTGCAAAGCTTAAGGTAACATCTCTATCCGATTTTCGTAATCCGTTATCACGTTGAAAGATGTTCCGGTTCAAAAAGGTTAATAACTCCATCTCAACTTCAAAATCATCTGCCATCATTGTTTTACCTTTTATTTATTTATTTACTTAGTAAATGGCACTTAGTCACTTAAATTGACATAATATTCGGTGTTCGCTTTGTAAACACTAGGTCGGTACTTCCGCCTATGTCACACATAACCTTTCAACGTCATTTAGAAGACTGAAGACTGTTTTAAAGTTATATCAATTCACAGCTGCTAATAACTCAAAGACCTTGAAAAACAATGCTAAAATGGCAAGGGACATCTCTTGATGTAAGCGCCTGAAAGTTTTATCTTATCTGTGCATTTCTGTCTAAAGTGATGGATATGTGCATAATAAAGAATCACACTTTTTTACTATGCCAACATTTTTTTAAGATATAAAACAGATACCAAACACTTTGCTGTTATAATCTGGATTGCAATATTTATATCTATAACTACCCATAGATCAAAGGGAGCCACTGCCTCTCATGTTCCTTATTTTCCCTATACGCAAACATTTGCATATTTCTGATTGATTGCACCTTGAGTATGCTGGACAGAAGCTATGCTAATGTAGATGAACATACCCTTGGGTTATTTGTGTAAGTGTGACACAAAAACACATTAAGCTTAAGTCTGTGAGAGCAAGTGTGATGTGTCTGTGTTGTAAAGGAAATGATAAATGCTACACGAAAACAAGGTTAAATTCCCATTACCATGGAAACGCACTGGTGCCGAGCTGGTTCCATATGCTCAAGCTAACTTTCTGTAAAACCTCTACCACCTGTCACCAACTGTTATTGATATTTGAACCTCTGCTAGTAGGGAGAATAAAGTAGTGTCAAATGTGTATTAAAATAACACAGTATACTATTATATTTTCATTCCAGTTGTTATATTTGTCAGGACTCGGGTTGGATCGTCCTCTTTTGTGTTTATTTCTGTCTGTTCCATCTTTTCCACGTGCATTTGCGCACAGCTGTTTGTGTTTCGCAATCAGTGCATCTGCTCGTTTGCGCTCACCTGTCTCCCCTTATTGCTGATCATTAGGACTTTTACTGGACTTTTACTGGAGTTTGGATTTCCCTGGGTTAACGTTTGCCTTTCCGGACTGATTTCTGCTGTGAATTACTTCCTTTTTCTGATTGTAAGTTGGGATTTCCCTCTTGGTTCTGTTTGCTCCTCGCCTGACTACCAGCTTGTCTGATACTGATTCTCGCCTCACGATTTGGATTTGATTTACCCTGGACTCTGATCCCTGCCTGCTTGACTATTTTCTTCGCTGCTGTTTATCTGTTCAGGAGCCGTGCAGATTCAACGTTATTACAGTTTCAATAAATAGAGATTAAGCCTGCTTTTGGGTCCTCCTTCCTCAGAATCTCACAATATGCTGATGATGGTAATGACCTAGACAATGATCCCATGGGTGATGTGTTAGTTTGACAGAAGAAACTTTGCACTTAACCCTGTTGCAACATAATTTTCCCCATTAAAAAAAAAGTAACATTTCTTACATTTGTGACACTCAGGCATGTGTGCGTATATGGTCAAGTAAATAAAATCCCAAATAATTCAATCTTCTCAGTTTTCACACAAATTAAATACTTGACTGTATTCTTCAAATTCAACCACATTTTGGTTGTAAAAAAAAGCAAACAAATGTGGGTTTGTTTTTTTTCCATTTTTTTTCATTTGTGGGAATATATTTTAATTTGTATGTGAGTGTGTGCGCAAGTCAATTGTGGTTCCCATGAGGGAATTGGATTAATAAAACATACTACAATTACTTATAATTAATCTCAATGTAAAGGTTTGCTTTTTTAGGAGGGGTAGAGTTAGGGTCATGGAATGGTATAGACAAACAGTGCAAAGCTCTGAGAACATCTGAAGTAAATAGATTTAGTAGGCTATCTTTAGAAATAAAATAATTTGTTTTATGCAAGGGATCAGGCGTAGCGTGTCTGAATCATGAATGAAAACTAAACCAATCCTATTGGCGTAGCGTGTGATGGCATACACGGATGTGTACAAAGGAATGCCGGCATACGCTTCACTATGAAGCAAGTCGCTCCAGGCTTCAGTTCCCTTTCTCAGGGAATAAGGGTTACAGTCGTAACCCGAGACGTTCCCTTTTGAGGGAATTCGAACTGCGTCGGTGACGACACTAGGGGAACGAGATACCCACTATGCCACAACGAACCCCGCCTGTCCCAGTGTGAAGCTGCCTCAGGCACAGCTAGGACGAGAGCACTCATGCGCCAGGTGTAGATGGAAGGTCCAGACTTCAAAATCTTATGAATGTGTGCGGAGTGGGGGATGAAACGCCTGCAGAACCATTTACCTCGCCATATTAGACGGCACCGTAGGGATGTAGCCCAAAACTGGGGTGTAGGATGGCCTCAATTCTCCCGGGAGAAAACTCCAGGCACTGTGGAGACACTGGCCCTCATTTATCATTCTTGCGTAGAAAAGGGCGTATATGTTGGCGTAAGATTATGCTTACACTCCTCTCACCGCCTGATTTATGAAGCTGTGCGTACAGTTGAAATCTAGGTGTACGCAATACCTGATCTTGATAAATGCCGCGGCTGAAAGCGATCGACATTAGAATAACACGCCACATATATTCAAGTCTCCGCTTCCCCCACGCCCTCATTTTACGCCATAAACATACGGAAGACGGCAAAGAAGAGAAACTTCTCTGACGTGGAGATCGAGACCATCACAAGGGAAATGTAAAGAAACAAAAAAAGAGTGGGATTAACCCTCTATGGTACGGTGTTGCCTCCAGGCAACATAGTCTACTTTAGCTTTTTTTAAATAAAAACTAATACAATTTTATTGGTCAATGCTATCTAAGGGGAGGGGAACTCAAATACTAACCAATGAAAATGCAAAAGAGTGGTAACATGACCCACAGGGCTCCATTATGTTCCCTCTTTCAGCACACGTGCACATGTCACATTGGCTCCATATTTTCTCCACTGAAAAGGTTATTTGTCACTAATTTCTGTCCAGATAATCAACTACAAAAAATCTTAGTCACGTTCATTGGTAAATAAAGAAGTATTTTCAAAAACATTACATTATATATCATCAAATGTATCATGGGAAATAACATAAAACTGCATGTTGCCTCGAGGCAACATTGTACCGTCATGGAATCACATAAGGCCATACCAGGCATACTAGGTTTGAATACAAGTATATTTTAATTGTAAGGAAAAGAGTTTGAATTGTGTAAATATATCTCCATTTTTACAATCTGAAAACTCAGCATGGTTCGACGGGACATTTGGCCACTATAGTGGGCAATCGGACAAATAGTGGGTTCGTGGGACGGGGCGTGTGGCTTGAGAATGGTCAGCGGGGGTCAATGGGACATTTGTCCATTATAGTGGGTAATCGGACAAATAGTGGGTTCGTGGGACGGGGGTGTGGCTTGGGACCGTTCAGTGGGGTCAACGGGACATTTGGCCACTATAGTGGGCAATCAGACAAATAATGGGTTCGTGGAACAGGGCGTGTGGCTTGTGAGTGGTCAGGGGGGGTCAACGGGACATTTGGCCACTATAGTGGGCAATCGGACAAATAGTGGGTTCGTGGGACAGGGCTTGTGAATGGTCAGCGGGGGTCAACGGGATATTTGTCGACTATAGTGGGTAATCTGACATATAGTGGGTTCGTGGGACGGGGCGTGTGGCTTGTGAATGGTCAGCGGGGGTCAACGAGACATTTGGACACTATAGTGGGTAATCGGACAAATAGTGGGTTCATGGGACGGGGCGTGTGGCTTGTGAATGGTCAGCGGGGGTCAACGGGACATTTGGCCACTACAGTGGGCAATCGGACAAATAATGGGTTCGTGGGAAGGGGCGTGGGTATAGCTTGGGAGTGGTCAACCGGGGTCGACGGGACATTTGGCCACTATAGTGGGCAATTGGACAAATAGTGGGTGAGTGGGACGGGGTGTGTGGCGCCACACAGGATGAAGGTGGCGCTGCTTCTGGGATTCTCGGATTTTGGGGTGCTCCCGTCGGGCCCCTGGGGGGGTCAGGCCCCTCTGACCTCACACGGTCATTAGGTCGGCCTGGGAGGTCTTCCACATGTTTGATCTTCCTGTTGTTGAGGCCTTGCCTTCATATTAGGATAAGGTTATGGTGATTGTTAATGTTTTACCCTGAAACAACACTGATTGTAATGTTTTGATATGATAACTTGATATTATGCTTTGTAGTACTTGCGTTCCACAATGGTACAATGTTGCCTGAGGGCAACAGCTGGATAATAAATGTTACTTTTTATTAAATATGAAATGTGTAATTCATTAAAAACTTGATAAATATGTTTGTTCAAGTGTTTAGTTAAATAAATTGATGTTTTCAATAAATCTATACATTTTTTCTTAATGAAAATGTCAAATGTTTCAATTTGTCCATTGTGGTACAATGTTGCCTTGAGGCAACAAACTTTTAATTAATAAATACATTTAAAAATAATGATAATGTTTATTGATATTGTTATAGTGTCCAATTTTAAGCAGGAAAAAAATAACAAATAATTTTTTTCTCACTGATATTGTCACGGGGTGACTAAAAACAGAACCTTATTTGCGGAAATTGGGCCCGGGGAGCACTTCCGGTGTAACACGGAACCGGTTCCGGGAAAACGCGGAAGTAAGGAGAAACAATGAAGGAGAGTTGACGAGCGCGATTGTTGTCAGCTGTGCGGCCGGGAAGGATCCCGAAGGGCGATTGGACCATGAGGAACATAAAAGACGTTGACATGGAGAGGAAGAAGGGAGGTGGGAGAGCGGGCCGAGGATGCACAGCGGAGGTCGGGTGAAGAGACAGCGAGGAAGGGGCCAGCGGTGGAAAGCACGGGGCTTAAGGAGATAAGTGACGGTCTTCTTTCACCGAACGTGATATTAGGATTTGTCATAGTATTATTGGGTGGAAGATTTACTGCACTCTGTTTCTTGAAGAGGTTGTAATGTGACTGCGTCTGTAGACATTCATTCGGGGAAAGAAGAGGAGCGCTTTGGATGTGACATTACAGTGCAGAGTTTGTTTACACCTGTTATAGAGAGATTCTATTCGCCGAGGCTGCCGTCTGGGGCCCGCATGCTGATTTGATGGGTGAGGATTGTGAGTGTAGTGCTGGTCATTTTAATCACGTGTGCAGTTGAGTGTTTTGCAGTGGATGCACGAGTGGGGAGAAGAAGCTGTGGCTTGTGCGGCATCTGAACGAACAGAGCCTCGACGAAATCGTATTCCTCACTGTTGTCAACCGAGCCACATCCTCGCTGCTGCATCCAGCCCTGTATCCGAGAAGAAAGAGTGAGCATATTGCATCCATACTAATCCACTCTGTTGACCAGTCTATGCTGAAGTCCCGCTGAGCCAGTGAACAGAGCCACGTCCTCGCTGCTGCATCCAGCCCTGTATCCGAAAAGAAAGAGTGAGCATATTGCATCCATACTAATTCACTCTGTTTACCAGTCTATGCTGAAGTCCCGCTGAGCCAGTGAACCGAGCCACGTCTTCGCTGCTGCATCCAGTCCTGTATCCAGGAGCATAGAGTGAGCATACTGAATCTATACTGATCCGCCCTGCTCACCAGTCTACGTTCCAGTCTCGCTGATCCAGCGACTCGAGCCGGAGTCCCACGGCTGTTGTCTAGGCCGGATGTGTCGACACAGGAGGAATGGCTGGCCTATTCTTCCTCCTTGAGATTGCCTTTTAGTCAAATAAATAAATTTGAGATTCCTTTTACTCTGTTGTCCGTTGTCCTTGAGCTGCGGGGTAGCTCCCCAGGAGGGTAGAAGGAGGGAGGGTCGGTTGGCAAGTAGCCCACTATGCCTATGACAATATCATATTGCGTACCATAGAGGGTTAAAGGTTAAAGTGGATTAAAGTGGGATAAATTCAACCTAAATTATGAGTTCTGTTAATTGTGTGGGGGTTGAGAAGCGCAATCCAGCAGAATTAAGAATGTTGTATTGCTTAATATAGACCAATAGTGATCAAGTCAAGCATAGGTTTTCTTGTTTATTGTAGGTGAAAAAAAAGTGGTCAGATCTAAAGATCGCCACAAAGAGGCACGTCTCGGCACTGAAGATCTTATTATTTTTATGTTTTTTTATTAATGACGCTTATTGTTATTTAGAAGAATAATGTTGTTATTATTATTTAAAAGAAGAAGAATGTAATTTTTATTATTTTGTCATTCTGAATTATTTTTTGGTCATTGAAAGCCTTTCATTACTGAACCCATGTCCGTGCGCACCACCTAACGCTGAAACGTCAGGTAAAGCGCACAGGCTCGCAACTGAAGGAATACTAATGCCTACAATTTTTTTTTTTTTTTTACAGTGGGTCATAATATATCATATCTTTTAGTTTGTCAGTGCGTTTTGTGGTGTTAGGAATTGTTTTTCTGCGCATTTCCGCACTAACTCAAAACGTGCGTACATGTACACCACCTCCTGAGCTGGTGTAGGATTTGAGCGTGCCGTACACCAACAACCATATTGATAAATCTCAAAGTCACCGTGGTTTTGGGTGTACGCCAGGTGTACGCTGGAAATTTGGTGTACGCACTTTTGATAAATGAGGGCCACTGAGAGCGCCTGGAGATCTCCTACCCTCTTGGCAGGAGATGGCAAGGAGAAAGTCCACTTTAAGAGTCAGGTTCTTGGCCTCAGCTGACTCCAGAGGCTCGAAGGGGGCCTCATGCAACCCTTTGAGAACCACTGCCAGACGTGGGAACCCTGGTACAGGTCGCTGGTCTCATCCTCCAAGCCCCACGGAGGAACCGTACGACCACCTGATGTCTCCCCAGAGGCCCATCACTCAGGAGCATGGAAATCCACAATGGCAGCCACGTACATCTTGAGTGTGGGCGGGGTACGTCCAGCAGGGAAAGGGTCTTAGAGGAACTCCAGTACTGAAGCCACTGGGCAGTTAACTAGGTCCAATGCACATTCTCTACACCAAGTGGAAAACACATTCCACTTTAGGCCGTACAACTTCCTCGTGGAAGAAGATCTGGAACTGAGTACATTCTCAACCACTCCTGCTGTCAGGCCAGCTTCTAGGTACTGTGCCCACTCAGGGGCCAGACCCACAGCTTCCAAATATTGGGCCGAACCTCTCTCACATCAACTCCACCACCTCGGGGTGGAGTCTCCATTCCCCGGGCCTCAGCCTCCGCCTCGACAGCATGTCTGCTCCCTGATTCTGGTCCCCTGGGACATACATCACCCTGAGAGACGACAGTCTCTGCTGGGACAACAGGAGGATCTGATGCGCCAATCTGCACAAAGGGCGCTATCTCAGACCCCCCTAGTGATTTAAATAGGACACTACTGACGTATTGTCGGTTCTCACAAGAACGTGGCAACCTTGGAGGACTGGCAGAAAACTCCTCAGAGCTCGGAACATCGCCAACATTTCCAGGCGATTTATATGCCATGAGGAATGATAGTCCTTCCATAGACCTCTAGCAAATCGGCCGTCTATGACCGCGCCCCAGCCCGTGAGGGAGGCTCTTCTTCACGTTGAGCCTCAACCCCAAGCACTGAATGTGGCCAAGGACGACATCTCAATGCCGAACTGCCAGTTCTTGAGACTGGGCTAGAATAATCCAGCCGTCTAAGTAATTCAGCATGCGGATGCCCTGGAGACTCAGCGAGGCCAGGGCTGCATCCATGCACTTGGTGAACGTGCGAGAGGAGAGTGTTAGACCGAATGGACGAACCCGATATTGGTACGCTTCGCCCCCCGAAAGCGAACCTCAGGAACCTCCTCTGAGATGGAAGGCTGGAGATGTGAAAGTATGCGTCCTTCGTGATAAATATATAGATATATCGTGATAAACCAATCCTCGGATTGGATCTGACTCACAATGATGGGAATGGTGAGCATCTTGAACCTGAACCTCCTCAGAGACAGATTCAAGTGCCTTAGATCTAAAATTGGACGCAGCCCTCCATCCTTCTTTGGAACTATGAAGTACCGGCTGCAAAACCCAGACTCCCTGACTGGTGGAGGAACATGCTCCATGGCCACGTTTTCCAGCAGCGAGTGAACTTCCTGTTCTAACACCAGACCCTGCTCTGGGTGCACTGTAGTCCAGACCACCCCATTGAATTTTGGTGGGCAGACCTGGAACTGCAGTCTGTACCCAATATCTACAGTATGCAGGACCCTGGAGAAATAATTTGCGAGGCTTTGCCATGCCTCAGCAAAATTCACCAAGGGATCGTTTCCGCACCGAGTCTATTTTTGCTGTGCTGCACCGCACTGAATTAAAGTGGCAGTGCATTGTTCACATTAAAATAGACATAGATTGACAAGAAACTGTATTCATTTCATCATATACGCATAATTACAGTTAATGAGTTCTACAGTTACTAAATTACAGGGTCAAGAAAAACAAAAAAGTATGATTATAGTCCCAAAAGTTGCAAAATGCCATCATATATGATTTTTTTCCCCTCAAAAAATACATGATATATTTTGGGGAGGGGGTAGGGGGAAACTACATGTAAAACAAAGAATCAAAATGATTAAAATTAATTTTCATACTGTTTCAATACAATGTCTTATACAATGTCAAAGTTAACATTTGGATTTAAAATCAAAATTACTTTTATTTTTTACTTTTTTTTGTTATTTTTGATTTTGTGGCACACAGAAACTGCGGATCAGTAGCGCACTGAAAACGCAGCATATGTGAAAGCACTATAGCGCATACTACTCCTGTACCATATACACACCACAACACGCACTGCATACTGCATACGCACACGGAGTATGTGTGAAACGGGCGTGAAGCAGAGAACCGGCAGGGAATGACCGACAACGACTCTCGGTGTGCAAACACGGAGAGACAAGTCTGTGGCTTTGCAAAGTCCTCCACTGTAAGACCCTCGCCCTTAACAGGTCGGCCTGGTAGGCCTGCAAAATAGCCATGGAATGCAGGCTCGCACCTGCCCGACCTGCCGCCATATATGCTCTGCCCACCAAGCCATGTCGTACTACATCTGCTTTGGTGTGCAGAGCTTATATGGCAGTGCCAGTGTCTTGAGGGAGAGAGTCGGGTGAGAGGTAACTGGAAAAAGCTTCCTCAACCCGAGGCATCATCCCATACCCGTTCTGTCTAACCCCTATAATGTTGCATTAGTTCAACATCTCGGGGTTAGACAGGCGCGCTGAAAAAGGCCTGTTCCAGGATTTACGGCAGAGACCGGCGTAAAGCTGTGTGCGATGCTGCAAAAAACGCTCGTCAAGTTTGCTTTTGACTCGCGCTTCCTGCCTCTCTTGTGGCCAATTAATATTGAGTTTGGCCACATCCCACGTCACAACCTCCACAAGCTCATTATAGTTAGGCGCAGTCTGAATCGAGTGGTGTGCCTCGTCCGGATCCCCGGCCGAGGTGCTGAGCACGTCTTATTCCTCGGAATCAGACAGCTGCAGCACCGGGTCCACATCCCGATCGGGAGAAGATGCGTGGCGGGCTCCTGAACGGGGAACAGGAGAATCTAAGCTATCAGATGAGGATCGGGAAAGTGCCTCGGCAGTCTCGATCCCTTGCATAAAACAAATTCTTTTATTTCTAAAGATACTAAATCTATTTATATCAGATGTTCTTAGAGCTGTGCACTGTTTGTCTATGGGCAGGTTATGGAGACAGTCACAGCATCTTTCGGCTATGAGTGAAACGCAGGGCGGCGGTCTGAAGTTAAGCAGTTTCCTCGCCGAACATGAGCCCAGCTCCCGCAAGAGATGCAGCACCACTACCGTGGAAATGGGAGAACAGAGGCCAGTTGATTACACTTAAATTGCTTTTAAATGTTTAACTTTTGATTCTAAAATGTTTGTTAAACAAGTTTAAATGTAGGCAGTATTGTACATGCTAAAACAAAATAATATGCTGTATTAAGAAAGGTTCTCATCTGAAATACAGGAAGATCATGTAGCCTAAACATGTCATTGTTCTGTACTTTACAAAAGTTTAGATGGTTACGTGAATAGTGGTTTTTTTTTTACTGTAAGTTTGATTTGAGTCAGAAGTATGTGGTAATTCTTTATTAATTACTAATACTTTCCCTATAATTTCACTTTAGAATACTGTTTCAGGTTATAAGTAGCCTAATTCCTGGATAATTATTTGATAATTATTTATTAATTACTAATATGTTCCCTATATGTTCCCTTTAGAATTCTGTTTCAGGTTATAAGTAGCCTAATTCCTGGATAATTATTTGATAATTATTTATTAATTACTAATATGTTCCCTATATGTTCCCTTTAGAATTCTGTTTCAGGTTATACGTAGCCTAATTCCTGGATAATTATTTGATAATTATTTATTAATTACTAATATGTTCCCTATATGTTCCCTTTAGAATTCTGTTTCAGGTTATAAGTAGCCTAATTCCTGGATAATTATTTGATAATTATTTATTAATTACTAATATGTTCCCTATATTTTCCCTCAGTCGTTGCCTCAAATACATTAATTTATTCAATGGCATTCTATGCTGAGGAAAACAGACTGTATATAAAATATAAAAACTAATCTAAGGTTACTTATGGAAAGGCACTTGAGTGGGGTTCGAACACACTCACAAAACCACACCGGCTAAAACTCTTTAACATTGATATGTATTTGTTAAAATTGTATTTTCATAATAATATGTCTATTAATAACATTAGTAAATAAGACTACTTAGTTATTTTTCTTGAACCTTAATTAGTAGATAATTAGTAGTAGTTCTTCAGGAGGTGTAATGCAGAGGCTGAGGCAGAGTGATCCATAGGCAAGACTTTTATTTAACACAATTAAGTAACTAGGTAAGGCAGAAGACAAAGGGGTAATCCAAACTCAAGGGTAGAGGTCCAAAAACAGGCAGAGGTCGGGGCAGGCGGCAAGGTACACAGAGTCCGAGGTTCAGGCAGAGGTCGAGGTAACAGGATAACACAGTCAGACAAAGAGAATGCTTGGTAATGTTCGTGGGTGAAAACAAGACTTCGCACGGAGCAATGGAAGAACCAGTTCATATAGAGGGGATAATGATGATCAACAGGTGATGGTGATAAGGGTGATAATGGTAAATGGACTGCATTTATATAGCGCTTTCACAGACCCAATGGCCACCAAAGCGCTTTACATTTTGCCTCACATTCACCCATTCACTCACTCATTTATACACCGACGGGCGACGGCAGCCATGCAAGGCGCCATCCAGCTCGTCGGGAGCAGCTGGGGTTAGGTGTCTTGCTCATGGACACCTCGACACTTGGTCAGGTGGAACCCGGGGATTGAACCACGAACCTTCCGGTTTGTAGACAACCTACATGAACCATTGAGCCACTGCCGCCCCTTAATAATGACGGAGGGAGTGCTGGGAAGTGTAGTCCTAGTATTCAGGGGAGAGAGATCGAGTTAAACCAGAGGGTGGAGTGAGTGGGCGTTCCGTGACAGGAGGTATGACAGAATTTATTAGTCATTGATTGACTAACTGTTACTTAACACAATCATACAATTACATTACATACAGATTAGTTAACACATATTCCTTGGTAGTTAACAGTAGTGAAGAAGTAGTTAATGCATAATTACCTATTAGTTATTCAATAATTCCTTATTAGTTATGCAATAAGTAAGAAACAGTATTCTAAAGTGTTACCGAAAAATTATCTTAATATTTAATTTGTGTATTAATATTTTAAGAGTTTCAAGCCCTATTATATACCCTTTCTATCAAAGCACTTACAATACTATCATCCTAAAACAGAGTTTGATCAATTAGATTATAGGTTTAGGAAATTGTGTTTATGCTCTCACAGTCACTCTGGTTGAAATAGCTGGGCTTCTTACAAATAATGCTTTTTTCAATCTGTGAACTTTTATCTAACCTGCTAAACTGTTGACCTTCATCAGTTTCCTCCCTCTAAAGACTTGCAGAGAAGGCTTAAACTTAATTATAGACCTTGTGTGAGAGGGTAATTACTATGTCTTTAAAGCATCTTTTCCTAATGATTGCTGGATTTTTTTTTTTGGGCTGTGCTTCATTGTGTTGTTCTTGTATTAAACATATTTTGTAATTTTTCCCATTGACATCTATCCATCTACTGTATGTCTATAAATAAGTTATATGCATACAAAAATACTAAATTACTTACATTTTACATTAAGAGTCACTGGACTACATAAAAACAAGTTGACAACAATGTAGTATGTTTGGTAGACGAAAACATGTGTTATCCTGTATGTGGTTGGAGTATCTGAGAACGATGTTCAGAAGGATTATCTACAAGCATAGCAATCCTGTGTATTTTAAGCCAATGACTACTGTCAGTGTTTGGTTCATCCAAATGACCGGATTCCTAAACACAAGAGGTGTAATGCAAGGATCTGTATATAGGGAAAACAAAACAGTCACTTTATTGACGCATGTCTCAGCATAGACAAGCTAGTTCACTGGGGCAAGACTCAGCAGTTTACATGCCCCTACAACAAAAGAAACACAGCTGACCATGAGGTGAGGATTCTACGGTGACCGGGAGGTGACATGTTCGGTTCACTTATTTTTGTCGTGGCCACAACATATAAACTCGTGGGAACGTGATAATATCTCGTGGGAACGTCACATTAAGTCATGGGAACGTCATATTAAGTCGTGGCCACGAGATCATTTTGTTGAGGTAACGACATCTATTTGTCGTGGCCACGAGTTATGTTGAGGAAGCCACAGCGGCCAATACTGTACCGTACCATAGCATAGACTGGGCTACAGCAGATGGAGATGACAGAAGAAATAACATTTTACTTTAAATTAGAAATGTCATTTAAATATATAGTGCGGTCTTTGGCATTAAGACATGGGTAACGTTACGTTATAAGTGAAAGACACCTGTAGCGCATTCTTAAATTGAATGGGCTTTGGCATGAAGTTGGTTTGACGTTGCCTCTGATGCTCTATGTGAAGATTTCCAGAGATTTTTTGTGAACAAAATCACTAAATTAAGACTTAGTGTTTGCCCTAACTTAACTCTCCCCCGATTCGTGTCACCCACTACTTGTGTTTGGGAGGTTTTTGATCCTATCAACCTCCAGACACTAAAGGATGTGTGCACCAAGCTCAAACCTTCATTTTGTCCAAATGATATCATTCAGCCGAAATTTCTAAAGTTAATCATCGACTCTGTGTGGGTCCAGGTTTGGTATCCCTTTTTAACAAGTGTCTCAATACGGGCTCTGTTCCAGCTAATCTTAAAGTGGCTACGGTCACTCCTTTGCTCAAGAAGCCTTCACTGGATCCTTCTATTTTACAAAATTACCGACCCATCTCTGTCTTGCCTTTTATTTCCAAGTTATTGGAGAAAATCGTGTTTAATCAACTTCAGCACTTTCTTTCAAATAACTGTATTTATGAGGCTTTTCAATCTGGGTTCAGGACTGCTCACAGCACTGAGTCCGCCCTTCTGAGAGTGCTAAACGATATTTTTATCTCCACTGATTCGGGTGATTCTGTGGTTCTAGTTCTCTTAGACCTTTCGGCAGCTTTTGACACTGTTGACCACCCTACTCTGTTGGCTAGACTTGAGACTGGGGTGGGCCTAAAAGCCTCTGTCCTGTCATGGTTTCAGTCGTACCTCTCTGACAGAAAGTTTTTAGTTAAAATGGGTAATTTTTCCAGCTCCATGGCACCTCTAACCTGTGGTCTTCCACAGGGCTCCATTTTGGCTCCCTCTCTATTTTCTCTATACATGCTACCGTTGGGCGCTATCTTAAGGAAACACAGTGTATCATTTCATCTTTATGCAGACGACACCCAAATTTACATTCCATTTAAAAGAAATAACCCTGCAGCGTTAAACTCTCTTCTATTATGCCTAGAGGAGGTAAAGGCATGGCTGGCTCAAAATTTCCTCTCTCTAAATGATGATAAGACCGAGGTCATTGTCTTCAGCCCGAGTGAAAGGTCCCAGTGTACAAGCCCAGACTTGGGGAGTCTATCTCGTTTTATATCTACAGGAGTGCGGAACTTAGGTTTTCTTGTTGACCAGTCTTTAAAATTTGACAAACATATTTCATCTGTCATCAGTTCCGGTTTCTACCAACTTCGCTTACTTTCTAAAATCAAAGGCTTTCTTACTCCAATAACTATGGAAATGGCGGTTCATGCATTCATCACGTGTCGGCTAGACTATTGCAATTCACTTTACTGTGGGATATCAGTTTCCCAAATTGCACGTCTTCAGTTGGTCCAAAATGCTGCGGCCAGACTCATTCTTAACTGTCGCAAATATGACCATATCTCTCCGATTCTTAAATCGTTACACTGGCTGCCAGTCCGTCAGAGAATAGATTTTAAAATCCTCCTATTTGTTTTTAAATCTTTACACAACTTAGCTCCAGCCTATCTATCCGAACTTATTCAGCCCTATACTCCGTCCAGAAGCCTAAGGTCACACGACCAGGCTCTGCTGGTAGTCCCTCGTGTCAGACTCAAGCGTAGAGGGGAGCGTGCTTTTGCAGTGGCAGGGCCTCGTCTGTGGAACACCCTGCCCCTAGAGATCCGAACGGCCCCCACCCTTTCTATCTTTAAGTCTTTGGTAAAAACCTACCTGTTCTCTTTAGCTTATTGATCTCTTTTTTTTTTTTTTTTTTCATTATTTCTACGATTTTATATTTGAATCTTTGTTAAGGCTATTCGTAGCTCTGCTGCTTTTTATGTGTTTTAGGGGTTGTTTTGCTGTTTTTACTTTTCTTATTTGTGTGTTCTGTAAAGCACTTTGGTCTGTCTAAGTGGCTGTTTAAATGTGCTATACAAATAAATGAACTTGAACTTGAACTTGAACGTTGGACGTTCGATATTCGCATTTTAGGCACCGTCTCAAAATTACATGCGACATTGGCATAAACGTTTCCAACTTCAATAGCATTTAAAGACTTAGTCATAAAACCAACTGTATGTAGTTCACCTAGGTCTCATGTATGATGCACACATTTTAGATTTTTGATATTTATGACAATAAACTGCTAAATCATATGCAAATATTGCTATGTATTGCACTACTGTATGGAATCATATACAGAATATGACAATATTTAAAGCTCAAAAGCATTTGAAGACAATGACTTACAGTCATAAAACCAACTGTACATTGTTCATCTAGGTGTCAGGTATGCAGTGGCGTATCCAGGACATTTTTTGGGGGGTGGCCAAGATGGGACACAAAGCTAGTTTGGGGTGGCCATGGCATAGCGAAGTTTAATGCGTATACGTACGCAGCCGACCATGGTTCGAATCCTGGTCCTTTGCTGCATGTCACATCCTCTCTCTCTCCCATGATTTCCTGTCTCATAACTGTCAAATAAAAGTGTCTATCTTGTTAAAAACAATCCTAACCACCTATCACAGTCCTCAAGTATCTCTGGTTATTTTTACATGTCTATTTTTAATCAGTAATTATGGTCAGGATAGGGTAAACATTTTCTAAGAGCTATTTTCTTGTAGTGAATTAAAATCCTTGTCTCGTTTGATTAAAGTTAGACTAGAGTAGCAAAATTAAACTGCTCTTAACTCATCCTATAGAATAACATGTATCAGTCATCAGCTCATCATCTGTGTCACCTCTATTGTTACCTGTGTTTGCTTAACTAATTAAGGCACCATCTTGTGGTTACATAAAAACACAGAAATCCATCAGGATAAACCAAAATGCTTAAAGATAGGACCTTATTAAAAAGTGTATCTGTAAAAGCAAAAGAAAAACTAAGCTTGTAAGGAAAAAACATAAATATTTGTTGTTCTTTACATGCTTAGTTTGTTATTATTTAGCTTAGATATAATTTGTTAGAGATTTTTAATTTGAATTTCTTAGTTTGTTCTTTGCCAGGTGTGTTTTTTATTTAACCACAAAAGGGGACTTAAACTAGTAAAGCAAACATGGGTAACAATACAGGTAACCCAGATGATGGCCTGATGACTGAATAATGTCATTTGGATGTCTTGTGATGTATGAAAATGTGCAAAAAGTGTTTTTTAACCCAGACAGTATTCATGTCCAAGGCCCTGATGAAGGTATAAATTGAAACGTTGGCTTTGATTCAGCATACATTATTTAAATCAAACAGTTAAGACTTAGAATCATAAATGGTCAAGATGCTTCTTCATAAATTAACTTGCCATTTTTTGAATGCAATTTGCTCTGCCTATTTATACGTCTAAAAAAATATGTGGACTGTGTGTGAAGATGAGCTAATTGATACAAACAAAAATCCTTTTTAAACAGCCCTTAAATCACAGAGGAAATAAATAAGTCACAGCTTGTCCTTGTGTTATAACTTAAATCTAGACTTTCACACTATATTTCACTCACTGGTTGGCCAAAAATATAACATTAGCTCTATTGAACACACACACATCTGCAAAAAAACACCCTCAGTCTTCAGTCCAGAAAATAGTGTTCATGGCGGTGTAACGAGTGGAAATAAGGTGTGGCCCCTTTAAGAGCTGCGCGCGCCCTCTTCAACTGTCTGCACTCTTAACTTGGTTTGCAGGCTGCTAAGCTAGCTAGTACCGTGTAGTTCGACTTTTCAGTTTTCCTACACATTCAGAGGGAACTACGATATAACTAAACATTAAATTACCATACCTCTCAATCTACAGATTCCAGTGTTTTTATCGTTGTTGTATTGTTGCTGTTGTAACTGTGACCGTCCTCCTGTTTCACGGAGCAGCAGCAGCCAGCGCGCTCATCTCGTGGGTCACCTGACCTGCATGGTCACACGTCCGCTGAGCAGAAATCAGCTCTCACAGCCTCAGTACGACCATTACGGTGTTCGTTAAAAATGTAAAACTGGCCCTAAATCAGTTGATCAGCTGTCATCATTGATTGACAGCATTTCTCTTGTTTCTTGTGTTGACGAACTTTTCCAACTACCTATCAGATCTGGGGTGGCCACAGGGGTGGCCAATGAGCTTTCAGGGGTGGCCCTGGCCACCCCAGGCCACCCCCTAGAATCGCCACTGCAGGTATGTGACAGTAGTGAAATACATAGCAATATTTGCATATGATTTAGCAGTTTATTGTCATAAATATCAAAAATCTAAAAGGTGTGCATCATACATGAGACCTGGGTGAACATTGTACAGTTGGTTTTATGACTGTAAGTCTTCAAATGCTATTGAAGTTGGAAACGTTTATGCCAATGTCAAATGTAATTTTGAGACGGTTCCTAAAATGCAAATATCGAACGTCCAACGTCAAACCAACTTCATGCCAGTGCAAAACTGCGACAAAAAAGCCCATTCAATTTAAGAATGCGCTTTAGGTGTCTTTCACTTATAACGAACCCATGTCTTAATGCCAAAGACCGCACTATATATTTATATGACATTCCTAATTTAAAGTAAAATGTTATTTCTTCTGTCATCTCCATCTCTGCTGTAGCCCAGTGACTGATGCTATGGTACGGTTACAGTATTGGCCGCTGTGGCTTCCTCAACATAACTCGTGGCCACGACAAATAGAGGCCACGAGAAAAATATATCGTTCCCTCAACATCTCGAGGCCACGACATAATTATGTCGTTACCTCAACAAAATTATCTCGTGGCCACGACTTAATATCACGTTCCCACGACTTAATATGACGTTCCCACGAGATATTATCACGTTCCCACGAGTTTATATGTTGTGGCCACGACAAAAATAAGTGAACCGAACATGTCACCTCCCGGTCACCGTAGGATTCTGTACAAAGAAGACAGGTGGTTTTAACGAGATGTAAATGAGGAGATTCATGTGAAGATGGACCGTCCCTCATTGAATAGAGGAGCGGGTTTGAGACATCATCTGTTCCAAATATGTCATTTTTCTATTATAGTATATTATATAATATTTCTAGTATAATGTGAAAAGTATTAAATATGCAGGACTTCTTCAAATTCAACCAAATGTATTTTTTTTATAATAATAATATCCATGAAAAAACTGGTAAGCTGTTTTTTTGCATGCTGCACACACACACACACACACACACACAAGATGAACCCATGCAGGTGCTGACCCTCATCCGCACCACAGTTACCGTTCTCCATATAAGCACAAACCAAACCAACATCTTGCCTACATCTAGGAAACAAACTCTTTACCTGCTCTACTTACGTTGGTGGTTGGCTATTAAGGGTGTATTCACATCAGGAAAGTCCGATAGTTCACTTGCTTTGGTCCGGACCAAATAAAAATGTTTTTTTTGTTTTTTGGTACGGTTCGCTTTCACACTGCTCTTTTTGCAAGTGAACCAAAATTTGTAAACAAAACCACACGTGTGCTAAGGTCGTCAAGGATTCTCAAGTAGGGAAATCAGGAAATGCAAAAAAGGCTCAGGGATATTATGGGAGAGGGATATTAAGAGACGCGTGCGTATTAATGCGTACTAGCACACACACGCTGGGGCTGCATTCCAGTCCAAAATTGACATGCCCTTCACTCGCTAACTTCCCTCGGTCTCGTTCACTCGGATATGCGTCATTGCTTACGTTGCACGAGTGCCCACTCCTGGCGGAAACTGCAATGGGCTGAACTGGAACGTCCTAAGCCCTTGATCACTTGGAATCAGCTATGGAGTTTATTTATTATTTAAAAAAAATGTTCACTTTAAGAATTTGTTTAATGCAGCATCCAAATGTATATAGGTGTGTTTGGGTTGTTTTACATTAAAAAAATATAATTAATACATCATAGAGTTGTTTGTTGTGGTTGTGATTAGACGAGATCTGTGGTGACGTCACAATCGTATTGCATTGTTGGACATATGGTGCCTGAAGTGTACATATGAAGTAGACTCGCTCCCTCGGTCTAAATCGAGGGAACAAGTGTCTGTCCATATAAACTTCCCTCGTCCACTTCACGAAGTGGAACGCACTTCAAAATGGCGGCAGGGATTCCCCCGAGGGGAAGTGCTTAGGGAAGTTCGCAAGTGCGTGTCCAAAAGTGGACTGGAACGCAGCCAAGGTCTCTCGCGCTCTCCCTCTCCCTCTCTGTCGCCGTGCGCGCGTGTAATTAATGCGTACTCTAGTGCTTCCTCTCGTGCGCGTATTCAACGAAACCTATAGGCTAATATATAAAAATATATATTAACGATTAAATACGGGACAAAACATGATTTTTTCATAATAAGTCAGAAGCTTGTTAACTCAGTGGCGCAGTGCTTTCTTGCAATTGGGTCGGTTCATGTTCAGACCGTAAACGAACCGTACCAGAGTTCGTTTGGAACCGTACCGAGACCACCTCTTCAGCTGGGTCTCGGTTCGGTTGTTTGGTCCGCACCCGAGTTCGATTGCTGTATTCACACCTGCCCAAAAGGTCCGCACCAAGGGGGGAAACGAACTAGAGTTCGATTCAATCGAACCAAACAAGGCAGGTGTGAATACACCCTAAGTCTACAGCGATCTGTTTTGTTAACTCCAGTGATCCCCTGGTAACATCTGTGTTTTGTATTACTTGACCTTATACTCATAGCATCTTTCCTGTATGTGTGTGTGTGTGTGTGTGTGTGTGTGTGTGTGTGTGTGTGTGTGTGTGTGTGTGTGTGTGTGTGTGTGTGTGTGTGTGTGTGTGTGTGTGTGTGTGTGTGTGTGTGTGCTAACGTCTCATCTGCTCTGCTGTGTGCTGATCATCCAATACCCTGATAAGGGATTTCTTTATCTCATCATTGAACTGTCTATCTCTCATTTACTTAACCTGCATTGATTCCTCTACCATTGTGTCAATAAACACCCACATTTGGGTTTAACTAACTGTCTCTGAGTCTGGTATATCCTGACAGAAGGCCAGAACACACATGAGCCCAGTGGGACCAGACCCATTCAAAGATCTTGTGGTCTCCCTCTGCCGTGCAGTCACCACACCAGAAAACACGTTTGCACCAGACACCTCTGTCACACCAGCTCTCTTTCACAACCAATCTACACAGCGTGAAGAGTTGTCCATGCCAGTATCAGCGTCGCCCCTGGCAACCACAATTATGCACGTCTAGAGGCAGAGGAAGCACAAACAATGAACCACCTGATTGCAATCTCAACAGCCTGATAAAAAAGGCCACACTACAGACCCATGAACTGAGTCCCTGCACACATGTGCCAAACTTTTGAGCCCCAATTCCCAACAGACCACAGAAACAACAGGACTTTTCTCTCGCCATCTATGTATATTGAAAGTTTAACTGTTCGCTCTACAATAAAAGCCAACTGTATAAGTTACATCAGGAAAAAAACTATGCTCTGAAGATTTGTACCCTGGCAGTATCCAGTGGGTGGACTGAAAAGGCTCAGCGAATCCTGCTTCAAAGTCCACTCCATAATAGAAAAACCCCTCAGCCATGGCAGTGTCAGTTATTTTGTGTGTCACATCCAACTGCATGTGGGCTTCCTTCATACTAAGAACATTGTCTTCCCTGTTCTAGAGAAGTCAACAGTCGATGTCATCTTAGGGCGTTCATGGAACATAATCCATCCTGTCCTGGTCCAATGGCAACATCTTTAAGTGGGGCTTTCCTGACTGCTTCCCAGACTGGAACATGGAGGAGTATGTGGAAAAGGCACTCCAGCAAGCATACATACATACATCCACTTCCCCTGCAGCTTCCAGCTTGTTCTTCATGACAAAGAAAGATGGAGGCTTGTGGCCCTGCATCAATTACTGGTCCCTCAATAAGATCAACATCAAATGTCATTATCCATTTCGCTGTGAGGCCAAATGCTCACTGGATGGAAGAGAAAACGTGAGTGCTCTATCGGGAATACAGAATAACGGACCCATGGATTATGCAGGAAAGTTTGCGGCAATTGTTTTTGCCTTTTTTTGTCTGCCGAGTCTGTGCTTCTTCACGTCATGCCTGCCAAGCCTGAGGTTCTTCACGTCATACCTGCCGAGCCTGAGTCAGTTTGGGAGAAGACAGCACTCATCATAGTAGCCATGGCGATTTTGAGTGTGTGGGCAGTACCCACATCGGCTCCAGCCCGTGATACCTTGGCCAAGATGGCCGCCACCATGCCAGAGTCTCATCCCAAGATAGCCGTCGCCATTCCAGAGTCTTGTCCCGTCATGGCCGACACCGTTCCAGAGCCCTTGGAAAATATGTCCGCCACCAGGCCACCTGTTCCTGAGACTGTTCCTGATGCTGATCCTGATCCTGATCCTGTTCCTGTTCCTGTTCCTGTTCCTGAGTCTAAGCATGCGCCTGTGCCTGTGCCTGTGCCTGTTCCTGTTCCTGAGTCTCAGCCTGTTCCTGAGTCTCAGCCTGTGTCTTCGGACAAGATGGGCGACTCTACGCCTGTGTCTTCAGACAAGATGGTAGCCTCTACACCTGTGTCTGCGCCTGTGTCTCCGGACAAGATGGTCGACTCTACGCCTGTGTCTTCAGACAAGATGGCTGCCTCTACACCTGTGTCTGCGCCTGTGTCTCCGGACAAGATGGCCGACTCTACGCCTGTGTCTTCAGACAAGATAGCTGCCTCTACACCTGTGTCTGCGCCTCTGTCTCCGGACAAGATGGTCGACTCTACACCTGTGTCTTCAGACAAGATGGTCAACTCAACGCCTGTGTCTTCAGATAAGATGGACGCCTCTACCCCTGAAGCATCGGATCTGCCCTGGCCTTCTGAAGCGTCGGATCCGCCCTGGCCGCCTGCTCAGTCTGCTCCGTACTGGACGCCTGCTCAGCCTGCTCCGCCTCAATCTCCGGGCCCTTTTCCGCTCCACAGGCCTGACCCTCCAAAAATATAAATGATTGATGGATGGTTCTGCATGGACAAGTTTGTGAAAGGACTGCCAGTGTAATTTAAATGTAAAGCAGATGATGAATCTACTTCAAATTTGACAACTACCAAAACAATGTGTCTACATGAGACTTTAGCGGCACGGTGTGACAGGATAAAAACATTGTTATAAACATAATTATAATCAGTGATGTTGTCTAAACTGGATGCGGAGCATCAAATTCGACACGGCAGTTAACTGATGCCCCATTCTATTTCTGAGGTACTCCAAGTACTGGCACACCATCTGACACAAAGGAGAAATGGATTTGCAATGTTCACTTTGTTGTGTTCAGTGTAGACAAGAAAATATGACAAGGCATATATCATCCTTGGATTCACCAGTACAACGGTGATTAACCCTTTATGACCTGCCATAGAACAATTCCACCAGAGTATATCTTTGTATTTTTACATGCTGTGCTGTCATTTTTTTGAGCATTTTTATATGCCATACATCAAAATAATCCTTACTCTCCCAGTTTGAAGGCTATGTCTGTAATAAATCAATAGTAACTATATAAATATCTCAAAAGTGCAATAAACAAAAAGAAAAAAATATATATTATTTTTTTTTACATATTTTCTTCAATACAAAAAATGAATAAATGTCAACCTCAAACTTGTCAATGAGAAAAACGTGCACAAAACAATTTAAAACTATACAGAATTGATTTGAACTGTTTACATAAATTAGTTTTTAAGATACACTCATTTTTACACTCATTCCAAAAAAAGGCGTGTACTTTCGTTTAGACATAACGCTGCGTGCTCGCGCGCGTGTGTGTGTGTGTGTGAATGTCCTTGTATTTGTGAACGTCTAAAGGAGAAAGAAATAATAAAATAAAGCGATGGTAAAAAGACATTAACGATATAAGGAACATATAGCAAATGGGAGTCAAACGGGAGTCAAACGCATGGTCAAATGACGCAGCGTGTGACGTCACAACATGTGACACACCCGGGGGTCATAGTGCACAGAATGTGATACGTCAATGAGTCATCGGAAGACGTAAATATCAATCGCAGATCTACAGAACATGTGTGCAAAGACGTGCAATTCATTTTTGTGTTTTTGTTTTTTTGTAAACGCATATTACGCAGTTTGTACAGACTGATTAGAGGGTGAAAACAACGCAACATGGGCATGTTGGAGGCTTGATCTGAACATGTTACATCTCTGGTTTTGTATGCAAAAAGAATGATTGAGCTAGCCATTTGGTTTCAGTTTCTATAGGCTTTTAAACAGACACAGGGACGGTCTTAAAGGGTTAATGAAGAGAGACCACAGTGTGTTGCGTGCCTCAAAATATTAGCTTCTGACAGTATAAAGCTGAAGATGTTAAGACGCCACTCAGAGACTTCACAAAACAAACACAAAGAGAAGCCTGTTGAAGTTAAAGCTGCAGTCAGTAGCTTGGGTTAAATATGATCCAAAATAAATTTTGGAGCAAATACATAACCAGCCAGTGTTCAAAACTATCTGCTTGCCTTAGCTCGATTCAAAGCGGTAAGCTTGTTTTTAATGTTTTTGTTAATGTTTTTAATTCCAGTGGTACTGGTGGACTTCCGCGGGAGATTCAAGCATGTCTTTGCATCATTACGTCACAATCTACACATAAAGAAGGAGTCTCGGCTAGTAGACTATATTGCGTGTGAGGATGTTGGAGGTGGAGATTTATAGCCTTTTCTCACAGCACTTGATACAATTAAACGTATCAATTTGATGGCGGATCCAGAAAGGTTCAAACAACAATCACCAGTGATAACTGGAGATTCACCCATTGTAAAATGCAAAAGACTTCGGAATGGCTACAGAAAAAAATAGAATGCAAGCGGACCCATGCGATAACAAGGATAAATATCGGAAGGGCATGTTGAACATTAACAATTTGAGAACAAAGTATAATTTGCATGGTTTTACGTGATATGATAAGCAATTGTTAGATTTAATCAGCGTGATTTACTGCATCTTACTTATTTGTGACCGAACACGGAAAGTAGGGACACAAGTCGGTTCTGGGGCATTTTGAGTTATTCACAGATTCTGAAAGTGTAGTCTCCAAGCTTTCCAATGATGTGTAACACATAGATATCTGATCATATTTGGAGAAAATGTGGCCATTTGAAGGTAGGCATTTAAAAAAAGCTCAAACAGTAGAAAACTGCTTCTAAAGATGTGCAGTTCTCACCTCTCTCTGCTGCTGGGAGTGACAATAGGGCTCATTTACATCTCATTTAGATAAGCCATACCCCTGTAAAGCTCCCCCCTGTGCTTAACAGCTTTTTTTTTCTTTCCTGAGCTAGCTAATAACAATAGGTAGGTATGGGAAGGTCTAAACAGACTAAACATGAGATAACGTGCATGTGATCTTAGAATGAAAACAAACGACAAACTTTAATGTTTATGGAAACTCACCTCCAGGACCGGCGAATGCACTTCTGCCGCTCTAGGCGAAAAACAATTGTGCTGCCCCTCTATTTGCAACGTATACCAGCAACAACACACAAAGACCAATATGCCATATAACGCAAAACCAGCAACAACACACAAAGACCAGTATGCTATATACATATAATGCAAAACTAGCAACAACACACAAAGACCTATATGCCATATAACGCAAAACCAACAACAACACACAAAGACCAATAAGCCATAGCCTACATATAACGCAAAACCAGCAACAACACAGAAAAACCAATAAGCCATAGCCTACATATAACGCAAATAGTGCGCAACGCGCGTGTGCCCAAAATGTCAACAATATTAAAGTTTATGCAGGAGGCAAATGCCTGCTGGCATTTTTCTTTAAGCAGTCATGACAGGAATTTTCCAAATAATCATATTTCACCTCCTCAAATTACTGTTGCAAATCTCTTTACACCACTTTCTTATGTGCGTATACACACACAAATTAAACTTCCGCAAGCACATTATATCATCAGCAGGTTCAGCATCTTGAATAACGACTAAAGAGCAAATGAAGCTTAACTTACATTTCAGAAACGCGCACGGCAGGCCTTCATCGCAGCAAAGGTCTTAAATGCATCCTCTATTTCGATTCTCTGTGCCACTTCATGTTCTATGGAAATTGTTGCCAGTCCATTAAGTCTGTTCCCTGTTCACAAAACGTTCCCCATTCAAAGCAATCGGGACGTCACATATGAAACAGCCAGCCACCGCTGTCAGCGAGCTGAGCCGCCGTATTCAAGCATCGAAGTGTTCCGAGCCCACAAAGTGCGGCGAAAACATTTTCGGTGTAACTGCCACAGTCTGCGACAATATTTGCGGCATCAATCTTCATTGAATTTTGAGCAGGAGCAGAGATTGCTGCATAATAAGTAGCCACGCTGTTGGGGGGGGGGCAAAAGCGCCGGCGGCTATTCAGTATGGAAATACACACAGACAATGACACGCCCCTACTGCATGATAGAATCTCCGAAAAACAAGCCGATTTTAACCTCAAAATGTACGCTTTTAAATATACCAATACTGTTATCTCAAACATGGAGAGGCTTCTTCATGATCTCAACAAACAGATTCTGCAAAAAAGCGGAAATCACCAATTTTGGAAAAAAAACGCTTCTTTCTCATTTTCCTCGCAAGTTGTGCTGCCGACTTGTGTCCCTGGTTTCCGTGTTCGGTCCCATTTGTTCAGATTACATTTCCTGTGAAAATTATTATTTTGGTCATACTTTCAAAAAGAATAATCTGTGATTCTGAATGCCAGTATACACACCGGCGCGGCGACTGACAGCCGCACATTCTCCTCAAACATTGGATTCATCTGCGTTGTGGCGCATCGAGACAAAACTCACTCAAGTTGATAATTCCGCAAATAACTGCAATTGCAGATTTCGAACAGAGATGGCGACAAGAGGAGTAGTGAGTAACAATAAGCAAGTATATTCTACACAGGTAAATGGTAAGTATATTGCAGGTAGACAACAACCAGAAAGACAATGATGAAGATGAAGCAGTAGAACACAGGTATGTTGCACCACAAGCACCCAACACACTAGTATAATGCTGAGTATAGAACTAAGGAGATGATTTCCTCTTACAGGGAGTTGTAGAATTGGAGACTGCAGGATTGGAGATAAGGAGATGAATATGGAGGTAGCTGTTTCAGGTAAGGAATATCCACAACTTGGATGAATCTTAGTTGAGACCAGACAGTGATAGTGCGTGTGGTGCAGGCTTTTAAGGAGTGGAGCTGATGAAGGTGTTTGATAGCAGGTGCAGGTGATGGTGGAGTGTGTGTAGGTGAGAGCCAGGAAGCATTATGGGAAGTGTAGCGCTGAGGAGACAGTATTTTGACAGTACTCCCCCCTCCCAGAAGGTGTGACCTCACAGAAAACCGAATACACTGAGGGAGGGAGAGGGGGAGGGAGGGAGGATATGGAGCAGGTGACCAGGGCAGTACCGGCAGGAGGAGCAGCCTGCAGAGAGGTACTGACGATGGATGGGGAGTCGTCCAGGAAGGAGCAGTCTCTTTGGCCATGAGGAGGGAACTATAGATGCTGGAGATTAAATCAGCTGAGCTCTGGGGCTTGAGCGGTCTCAGGAACGAGCTCTGGGGCTTCAGCAGCGGGCTCGAGAACTTTTTTCTTTGGAGTGAATTTCATTCACTGGGAAGAACTTGAAAATCTCACTCACTGGAGTTGATTTGGGGATTTCCCTCTATGGAACAGACTTGGGGACTTCATTCTCAGGAATGGGATCTTAGATTTTACTTTCTGAAATGGACTTGGGGATTATATTTTTAGGAACAGACACAGGAAAGTTACTTCATGGAATAGACTCTAGGATAATCTTTTCTGGAACAGATTTGGGGATTTTACACATGGTAATGGACTCGAGAATTTCTCTCACTGGAAAGGACTCGGGAATCTCTCTCACTGGAATGGACTCTGGAATTTCTCTTACTGGAATGGCGACTGGAATTTTTCTCACTCTGGACTGTGCTCAGGGGCTGGAGCTGACACTAGACAACACTGGGCTGAGCTCTGGGATGGGAGCGGGCACTGGGCTAAGCTCTGGGAAGTGAGCAGGCTCCTGGATGAGTTTGAGGAAGTTAGCAGGCTCCTTGCTGAGTTTGAGAAAGTGAGCGGGCTTCTGGTTGTGCTCTGGGAAGTGAGCAGATTCTGGACCGGACTCTTGACTGAACTCTGGAGCATGAGCAGGCTCGTGAGCTAACTCATGGGCTAGAGTAGACTCTGGAGCGAACTCTTGGTCTAGGGGAAAAAATGTATTCTGGGACTGGAGTTAACTCACAGGAGAGAGAATATATTGCTTTAATGTGCAGCCATGCACATCCCACGGCACCCTAGAATGCAATGGTTTGTCCAAAACTTCCATGGAAAATTAACATGAGCATATCATCGTCCAGGTAAACTGTAGAAGTCAACTCCAGGAAATCCTCAGCATACTCCTCAAATAGATGGCCATTTTGAGTGAGGGAGTACCGCTGATCAATCAGGCGGTGAAGTATGCTCATACTGCAATCGGTTACGTCTGGTCTTCTGTCAGGAACACAGAAGTAGTGAGTAACAATAAGCAAGTTTATTCTACACAGGTAAATGGTAAGTATATTGCAGATAGACAAAAACCAGGAAGAAGATTATGAAGATGAAGCAGAAGAATACAGTTACATTGCATCACAAGCACCCACCATATAAAGCTGATTATAGAAATAAGGAGATGACTCAGGTAAGGAACATCCACAACTTAGGTGAGTCCTAGTTGAGACTAGACAATGATAGTGCGTGTGATTCAGGCTTTTAATGAGTGGAGCTGATGAGAGTGATTCATTGCAGGTGCAGGTGATGGTGGAGTGTGTGCAGGTGGGAGTAAGGATTGTGAAGTGTAGTGCTGAGGAGACAGGTGAATTGTTACACCTATAGGATTTTGTAAGCAAGGTGATGTCTTAGGCTATGTTTACACGGAAACGATCTAAAAAGAAACTGGTTTCACTTTTTTGCATTTTTAAGCCCCCAAAACGCTGTCGCCGTGTAAACGAAAGGCACATCCGATAAAATATTTTTACGTTTTCATCCGGAATCGTTCTCGTGTAAACAGGGCCTCAGAGTGTCTTTGTGGGTGGTAGAAAATATTTTTCTCTTAACCAAAGGGGGGTCTGGTAGAAAAAGCCTTTTTGCATATTTGATTGTTAAAAACTTCTCTCACTTTGACCATCATTTTAAATTCTTTTTTGAGTTGGTTACAATGCTTTGTGAAGGAAATCTCAAAAAATAACTATGAGCCTATTTTATTTAACACAATTTGTAGAACTCCACAGTAGTATTATCTCTGCAGTAGGGATTGCAAAACATTTCAGCACTGAAATCTTAACATTTCCCACCATAACTTTATTTTCTCTTAATACAGTTAACTTAATACAGTAACAGTAGCATCATAGTTTTAGAATAATGTTCATTGCCAAATATGTATTAGATAGGGCCTGTCAGCCTATCAGTTTAATTCCATCATCCATATAGTAACATACATTAGAAAGTAATATATATGTGTGTGTGTGTGTGTGTGTGTGTGTGTGTGTGTGTGTGTGTGTGTGTGTGTGTGTGTGTGTGTGTGTGTGTGTGTGTGTGTGTGTGTGTGTGTGTGTGTGTGTGTGTGTGTGTGTGTGTGTACTGTACATGCAGCAAAGACTCTAGATTCTATATTTTATAAATTATATTTCCCTATCTTGTCTCCGAATTAATTCCATCTGTTGGTGTCCTGACTGACGACATTCACATCTGGTTTGGCAGGCAAGTCTTATGAGTACCTGCTGACACTTTTTCTACCTGTCATGTGATTAAATGTGCATCTCATTGTATCTCGCGCTTCAGAAACCAGGAAGCCTAGTTGCCGGTTCTCCCAAAATAGTGACAAAATCTGGCAGCCTTGAACGGTTGAGGCACATAGGTGTTGATTATGTCACTTCTTCCAGCGTTTCATTCACAGGAGAGAATAATCTGAGATTCGTCCTTCTCTACCTATTTCAAGCGTGGGTTGACAGTTACTGTCATAGCCTCAGGCCAATTCTAGGGATACAATCATAACTCAGAATTGAGAATCAGACATTTACTTTTCTCTTAAAACAAGCTTAAACTTTTTGAAACTTTGGTATTCTGTGATAAATAGTGTTATTTTAACTTAATAGTAACTTTACCTATTTAGACCAACACTGAAAACTGTTTAAAGGGCACATCTTTTTACAAGATGTAATATAAGCCTCAGGTGTCCCCAGAATGTGTCAGCAAGTTTCAGCTTAAAATAACCTACAGATTATTTATTATACCATGTTGTAAATACCCATTTTTTTAGTGGAAGGAAAAACATGATGTTTTCGTGCATGTGTCTTTAAATGCAAATAAGCTGCTGCTCCCCACCCATGTTACCAGAAGAGGGCAGAGTCTGTACACCCTGTGGAATATTCTGCCAAAAACTAACAAAACATCTGTTTAGTTTTGATTATCATCTCTATCGCGGTCGTGCGACATTGCATTTCTTCATCATTATGGGTTTGAAACCCTGCATGGCTGCATGGGTTTCAAACCCATCAGTCTATACTTCTGATATACCGTTTTCTGAATGCACACATCTGAAGCACGCACGCACTGTAAAAAAAAAAATTGTTCACTCAACTTACATTTTTTAGTTATCTTTTTGCTTTGACAGTTAAGTTTTATTTACTTAAACTTCTAAGTATTTTCAACTTAAAGAGTTTAGTTGACATAGTTAAAATAGTTGACCCAACAAAGAAGTAATAGTTGGCTAGTTTTATAGATTTTTAGCTTTAGTTTGCTGACTAACTAGCTAGGCTACACAACTGGCCAAACTGGATTAGCAACGGTCCAATGTGATCAAGAAACGTTGATAGTGTAAACAATACATGAATGATAACTTCATATATGTAATTTTACAAGTCATTACACAAATATGAACAAATATTTACTTACTAGATTTGATGATGATGGAAGAATTAAATCATCTGCCGATAAACTCTCCAGCATTGCCGATGAACGAGACCTGTTTCGAGCTTCATGTGATCTTGCGATAAATAATGAAAACTTATACCATGATGGTTCAGCATACACTGTAAAAAATATTTTAGCAATTTAGTTATTTCAACTTATTTTTTTGTGTAGAGATAACTAGATTGTCCAGACAACAAGAAATTTTACGTTTTTCTTGTCCTCAACTTATCGAAATAAGTTAGTTAAACTAAAAAAAACCCATGCAAAAAGATAACTCAAAATAATGAGTTACGTTTTTTACAGTGTATGTTTTTAAGTTGAGCCGACTCATACTCTAGTTAAGACAACTTACAGACTAGTTAAGACAGTGGAAACTTAACATGTTAAGTTGAATTAGCAAATTTAGAAACTACAAGTTGTATCAACTTTCAAAATTACATTGAAACAACTAAAATGCAGAGTCAGGCGGCGCGTCCCTATTTAGTATTAAACTAAGTCCTCTTTCACGTCTTACAAAAACACTCGGTTATGTCTGTGAACGTAAACAACAAATAAGGAAATCACATGTGTATATTATATCTGTGTATTAAAGTTTAAAGAGCAACATGCAGGTTGGACACCCCTATATAGCATAGGGTATGTTGATGATAAAACAACTAGATTTTCTGAACTGGAGTAATATATATTTAGCCATTAACAATATTTTGAGATAAATTGTGATAAAATAACTTCCGCGTCTATGAAGCACTAACCGGAAGTGACGATGGGCGAGGGAGTCTGGTCAAGTTCAAGCTCAGGTTACAATGGATGTGAATGAAGAAACCGAGTTCTCCGATGTTGACGAGCATGCCTATGATGGCCCACAGGTATGGGGCCGATCCGATCCAGTATCGGTATCGGGACAAATACCAGTGTAATTCATGTAACGGATTTTCCCGATCCAAACTGCAGAGATATCCGATATCCTGCTGAAATGACTCCAAAAGTGATTCCCGCCGGCCAGTCTGCTAGCTGGCTGCAAACTGTGGAATGGATTTCCTGAACGGAGGCGCGGCTCAATGAGACACAGAGACCCCCCTCAGGAAATCCACTCCGCAGTTTGCAGCCAGCAAGCAGGATAACATTGAGCTGCCAACATGTTTGCTGTGTGTAAATACTTCACACTGGAAACACCGCAGAGAAAGACAGCAAAATGCAATGTTTGCAAAGCCGTATTAATTAAACCATCTGTCTGTGATGCAAAAAATCTCCAGGTCTATAATTCTCCGGAGTGAAATGTGCGTTACAAATGACAGAGTGTGTGGACAGACGCGGCAGTGAAGTCTACTCTCTTCACCTGCACAAAACGCACCCAAGAACGAAAAGCCTTGTTTTTCCTAGAAGGAAAATGATAGACACGATGTCCTGAAGACTGGAATTCGTGCAACAAGCACAAACACAACAATTTACCATTATGGCATCTCTAAAACTCGATCTAAAACACTACCGCTCTAACTACAGCTGAACGCGAGCTCTTGTTTCCCTCGGCCTACGTCATATGACGCGTTGCTAGCGGGAAAGCCGTATTCCAGAGCCTAGCACATTTTCATCAAAATGATGAAAATGATGAGATTTCATTAGTAATTTATACATATGTGTTTTAAAAGACCTCTTCAGACAATATCAAGTATTAATTCAGTTCAAATTCAACCTGCACGTTGCTCTTTAAGCAGCATAATATACAGTATCTATTGCTATATATGCTGTTAATATGACTCAAACAAAAGAAAAACAGAAAATGACTCACTGCCATTGATTGAATTAACTGTACTAGATTTAATAAGAATGAATTTCTTACTTGAATGCTGCTGTTAAATGCTCTGGCGAGGAGATAAACATGGCAGACTGTGTACAGCTCACTGAGGGCGGGGTCTATGCTAATAGGGCAGAGTCCGTCAGGAGTGGTGGGCGGGGCCTAAGCGTTTGTGAAATCACAAAATCAACAATCTGCAAACGGCTTGTTCTGAAACACTGCATTTATGGGGATTAAAAAAGAAGAGTGGGTGGATTTTTACCCATACTAGGTGGTGCCGACACACATTTATTTTCAAACACCATGTAAAAATTTGGCAAAATAGGCCCCCTTTAATGTGTATTAAAGAATATTAAACATTAAAGAAGGCAAGCAAGAGGTGAAACAGATGGCCTGAGAAGTATTAATATGTGCAGTGGTTTACTAAATCCCGAGCTTGTAATCACTGTTACATAACCCCCGCCACCCCCACCCCCCCATAGATGCACAGCCTGACAGTTAAGTACAATCCAAAAATGGAGACAGTTGGCATATTTTGTTGGCATACTGCGCATGAAGGATGTCCCAGCCGTGTTTGTTTTCTTCATTCTTCAAGGTCTTTAAGGACAAAGGTTTCTGCTGGTAGGAGGGATGTGTTAAGATATGTAGCAATATGTTGATTTTGATCATATGTACAATATGCACAAGTGTGACATTAAAATAGCATTTAGATGGTACATTGTATTTGAGAGACATTAATTAGAAATATATTCACAACATCAGCTTTAACAGTAGCTGCGTTTACATGGACCCTTAGGACATTAGGCCCAGGTCAGCACCTTTTTTCTTAATATCCACTGTAGCTGAACATTAATTGGTAACACTTTATTTGAAGGGGTGTGCATAAGACTGACATGACACTGTTATAAACATGACATAACACCTGTCATAAACATGAAGGAGTCTTTATGAATGTTTATGACTGTTGTCATTAAGTGTCATTCGGTAAATTATGACACTTTCAATGCAAAGTTGACATTATTTAAAATGTCTTTGTTATGACAACTTGACATTACCCAAGACAAAAATGTTTGATTATGACAACTTGAATTAACAAAGACGGAAATGTCTTTGTTATGACAACTTGACATTAACCGAGAAATCATAACCTGTCAACCTGTGACAACTTTGGCCGTCATGACACCATTATAACTGTGTCATGAATATTTTACTTGTCCTCAAGTAAAGTGGAACACATTGTACTAGTTATAAAGATGTCATTAAGGGTTATTACACTGCAAAATGCTTGAAGTTTGATAATTAGACCTGTTATGACATATTTGTGACAGGTTGACAGGTTATGATTTCTTGGTTAATATTAAGTTGTCATAACAAAGACATTTCCGTCTTTGTTAATGTCAAGTTGTCATAATCAAGACATTTTTGTCTTGGGTAATGTCAAGTTGTCATAACAAAGACATTTTTTGTCTTTGTTAATGTCAAGTTGTCATAACAAAGACATTTTAAACAATGTCAACTTTGCATTAAAAGTGTCATAATTTACCGAATGACACTTAATGACAACAGTCATAAACATTCATAAAGACTCCTTCATGTTCATGACAGGTGTTATGTCATGTTTATGACAGTATCATGTCAGTCTTATGCACACCCCTTCAAATAAAGTGTTACCCATTAATTTATATCTAAACATCTCCAAACAATGGTAATTCTGTGTAATATTACAGATAGTTGCAAAAAGTAATGAAAAAGTGTTAAAGACATGAATGAGAATTGAGATGATTAAATTACTGTCTAATATTACTATATAAAGAAAAATAACATTTGTCTGAAATGTTAACAATGCAACTTACTTTGTGTAACACACTCGAGGAATAACACTGTTGGAATGCATGTTGGAATCAGGGTTCTTTATCGTCTCACACTGAAACTGAACTTACAAAACACGAACAGCACATAAGATGGCGTTGCTCACGCAGGCACATAACACATTACAACCAATGCACATGCATCTATCACCTCGATTAACTTTATTATTTCCTTTGATCCATTCATGTCTAACTGACACTTGACTTCACAATAGACATTAACAACCAAGCACATTTCTGTTTTCGTCTTAAAGACTGAGTGCATCAATATCAAAGACACCTTCTCACATACAGTATGATCTGATTAACACTCTATATTGAGAGATTCACCGCTGTAACAGCATATTTAACGTATGCCTTACTCCTTCACCTCATACAACAGTTTGTGCATGTATTTGAAATGATTTCTTACCTGAGATTACAAAACATGAACAGCACATGAGATGGCGTTGCTCACGCAGGCACATGGTACAGTAACACATTACAACAAATGTGCATGCGCCTATCATCCACGACCCATTTTTTCACTTATTTGGAATCAACATGATGACTTATATCTAATATCATGCTTATTCAGAGGTTTCATCAAGTAGACCTTAGCTGTTAATGTGTACCTATCAGAACTGTCTATGAGTACAGTTTATATGCCTAAATTAATCATTTTTTTAACATCTATAAAAGATCCTATACCGCATATAAACATAGAAACTTCTGGGATGAGATTACAATTAAAGATAACAAAATAAAGATTATTCTTGGTGATACAGAATTACACAGGTCTCATATTATACACTACATTCTTCACCATCCTAAATTTGCATTTAGGGCAGGCTATACATTTGAATCAATATGTTAATAGAATAGCAGGACCAAAATATTGACCTTGCACGGAAAATGATGCGCATGCAACTAGTGTTCTTGAGTGTACTGAAGACCGGTCTTGGTCTCGCAACCGTCTTGTCTCGGCTTTGGACCACATTTGTACTCGGTCTCGTCTTAGTCTCAGATTAAGAGGATTTGGGAATTTATTTCAAGATCATGACTGCAGGGATATCATTATATTGTCAGTGCATGATCTGATTGATTTGTAAACATCATTCATGTGATTGGATATAAAACTTCCTGCTTCAGATGCAATCAATAACTTATTTCTAGTTTGGTTTATTTTGTGCAAAAATGTCACCAAAATTAAAACAAATGCCCACAAAATTCAACTTGTACAAGATCTTGGTTTGTATATTACTGTATAACATATGGTACAATTAAGCAATATCACAAGAGCAGGAGAGCTATTCTTTTCACAAGATGAGCACGGTTGCAAATGTGGTATTGATTCAACAAGGTTCAAAAACAAAACATGTATTTTTAAAACAATCTCAGCATTATTTATGCAGCTGTAAGTTTACCAATTCAGATGTCACTTCTGCATGATTTAATTTGATTAACAGCTCTATAGTCTCTTTTTATTCTAATTGTTTTTATTGATCAAATATAAGACATTTATCAGGCAGTAAATGTGGATTTTTGTCAGACCAGATGGTCTTGGTCTTGACTCAGTCCCGTGTCTCTCGCCCTCTCGGTTTAGGTCTTGTCTTATCTGAACAAACACTGGTCTTGGTCTTGGTCTTGATTTGATCTCGGTTTGGTCTTGACTACAACATTACATGCAACCATGGTCCGTAGTATTAATAAAATGATTGGCTTTTTTTTTTTTTTTTTTTTTTGAAACAACATGATGACTTATAATATCTCCAATATCATGCTTAATCAGTGATTCGCAGGTTTCATTAAGTAGACCTCTGCTGTACAAACCCCTCCAAGTGCACGTGCTTGCTGTAAGAAACCTCATCTGGAGAGCTGTTTAAAGCTGTGTGTTGTCTCGTGGCTGTCCGTGGTGCTGAAGCGAAACGGGCAAAGTCATCCGGATCATGCATTAGAATTAATGCCACTCTCTAAATGTGAATCATTTATGAGTTACTTATTAGATGAAGGGTACGCTCGCTCGGCAAATAAAAACTTTCCTGATGCACATGACACCGTCTGCACAGTCACGTGCGAAACGTGATACGCGAGATCCGACTTCTATGCTCAGGTATTCCCAGGATGGAAACACACGGCGACTTTAAGATACAAGACATTCTGTTTAAAACTTTAAAACTAGAAGTGTTTGCGTTGCAGCTGTTGCTCGCATTGCATCAGGTTAAAGTTGAACTATAGTCTGCTAATGACAGCGAGCGCGAGCTACTACTCATCGGTTATTGAGATAAAGCCTGTCTCGCGCATGCATGAACATGCACATGTACATGAACGTCAAGACGCTGTGGAGTTTGTATGAATGCTTTCTTAATGTTTCAATCCGTAGCATCATCGCTCTCTAACACTCTGCAGACTGAAATGGAAGCTCGCGACGTGGCCTCTAATAAGATGCGCTATTTTCCTCGTTAATGTCACGTTTAAAACACCCTCCGGCTTTTAGTTTGTGTGCTCACTACGCAAATTATCAAAAAAGCTCCTCTGCAGATGCGCTGTAAGGACTGCGGATCTTCCTTAAGCACTTGTTTAAAAATATCAGTGCAATATTCCAGGCGGTGGATGAGTCAGTGAGAAGAGGGTTGATTGCTTCGAGGTGATTTTTTTGGGAGAGAGATTCGAGTCATCGGGATTTTTCGGTGAGAAATGCATGCATTCCACTTTATTTTGGGTGTATGCATATGCATTCACTGCGGTTTGGCATGCATATTTTTGCATGCATGTCTGGCATGCCTTTTACGTGGCAGCGCTCAACATCGCTGGTGTAATAATTAATAGCATGCTAATTGTGATGGAGATGATGCGCGTCGTCGTATTGTTCCAACGCAATGGAAGAGAGCGAGAAAGAGGCGAAATCCGGGTAAAATGTAAGAGGATTTGATCATCCCCAACCACTGAAAGAGATTAAGTCGACAGCAGTGCAAGTGAAATTGTGCTGCATATAAAAATAGGACGGATTGGTCTTTCGATGTGAGATTGGTACCTTCCATTCTGTAACACAATCGCCATGTACTCAAGTGATCTCATTTCAGGGACATAGCTCAGTTGCTGCTCTGCTATTGTAAAGCTTTATTGTTGTGGATTTGGGTCTGGTAGATGACTAATTTGCTGTAAACCGGGAAGAGTTTCGATGAAGAGTGCGCGAGAGCTGCGCGCGCTCAGCAGCATCATCATCATCAGCAGCAGTAGCAGGCAGCAGCCCCGAGCTCAAATTCAGAACAGCTCGCATCTCAGAGCATCATCTCCTCGCATCCAGACATAAAAGACGTTTGCAAAAGTTTGACGATAAGGTGCAATCGATTTGACGTAAGTGTAGCCTATATGACTTGATGGTTGTGTCTTGGAAATTGTAAAAACCAGTGGTTGGGGATCACGACGGCATTAAAAAGGTAGTGCCATATTCCTGGAAATCTAAAATTGATTATGAGCTACTTTTATATGTACGATGTTTGTGCTGTGCATGTTTGCTGCGAACTTGGCGATAGTAGTGCACTGTTTGCTTAATTACTCCAATTTAATTACTACACGTTTAGGAAGAACCCCGTGGCGCACGCCCAATACTAATTCTGAGATACCTTGAGAGACATGCTTTTGACGATGCACTCTCGCGACAGAACACTAAAAGTGTGAATGTTATGGACTGTGTACGCATTATAATTCATGTGAAGTCAGGTAATGTTGCCCAGATATATCACGTACAATTTGAATGTGTGCATCGTGGAAGTGCCTCGGCGAGTGATCAAGGTTTTTGCATGAAGCTGTAAATCATGTTGTATGATGTTTATGTAGGATTAGAGCACCGATCTTGTGTGTAATGATTTGCGTTAATGCGTAGCGCCGACCGTCGGAATGAAAGCACACTGCTCTTGCCTATATTTTATAGCCTATGTATAGAACTCTGTTCATATGATGCACAGCCTTATATGTGTACGAGCACAAAATAATAGTCTAAAAGGTGTAAGTGCGATTAAACATTTAGCATTTGCATAGAGGGATTTTCATATGCGTAATGACTGTCGTATTTTGCTATCCACAACTTTGATATTTATTTAATCATAATCCTGATAATGCATATAATTGCTGTAGTATTAATCTACACTATACGTGAACTGTAAAGGGGGCTTGGACCACCACAAAGCACCAATTCACATGAACGCGCAGTATTTATGAATATGCTCGGGCTTTAAATTAGATCTTGAGGGTTCAAACGAGGAAATATGAACATTTTGTTCAGTACTTGTTAAACTACCATGAAGTGTATTGTGCAATTAAAGGATTTGTTTTTAGATAATTGGTAGACTTAAGGTTTCATTAGTTAACAATAGTTACTACTTTGAGTTAACACGTATTAAGAATGAATAATACTTCTACAGCATTTATTAATCTAAATGAATGTTAATTTCAACATTTACGAATACAATATTAAAATCAAAGGTTGTATTTGTTAACATTAGTTTGTGCACTGTGAACTAACATGAGCAAACAATGAACACTAAAATTAACACAGATTAATAAATAAATTGATAAATTGTTAGTACAATGTAAAATGTTATATGCAGCATCTCAAAATACCTCATTGTGAATCAAAAAATCACATAACAAAATTGCTGTGCATAGACAGACTTTGATTGTTAACTGTGAGTTACGCTAAAGATCAACTTTGAAAAACATTTTTTTTTTAATCTTCAAGTTCAATCAGATTTTTAATCATGTTCCAAATGAAAATTGATGCACTCCATATAATCACAAAGCAATTTTTTCACGAATCAGATTATTACCGTAACTTTGTATTTTGTCTTCTTTAGTGAGGATTCATCGTTTGGAGAATGATGTGGGGTGGAAGGGGAGCAGCTGGGCTCTGGATCTGGGCCTGTTTACTGGTGACCAGTGTTCTGGCTGGAAAAAGGTATGTTTATGCTCCTGATTTTGATACATATTCTTCTCATATCTTGGAATGATTAACACATTCTCTACTTGTGCTGATCACTCTCTTCGCTGTAGTTACAGTAATGTTTTTTTTTATATGTAATGACTTTGATCTAAATCTAGGTCTTTGATCTAAACCTATGATGTTAACTTAGACCAAGGATCAGAACCTCCGACTTCAAAGACGATGTTATGCTAATGAAGCTTTCATTAATATATTCATTCTGCTGTTACTTGCTTTTACTGTTATACTGCGTGGCTCATGGCGTGTTATTCATTTATAAAGTGATTTTTTTTTTCTGACACACATTGTGAAGTAAGAAAACAAGATTATGCGTGACTCCATCATCCATAAGCAATATCACTGAATTAGTTTATTTAGTTGGAACAAGACAAAAACATAAAGTAAGATAGATTTTTTTTAAAGCTTCTTTAATATTGAGGATAGATGCAGAGGTTTGTAATCTAACTTTTTTTCCAAGGATGTGGCTTCAAAGAGTATACGTCCTGTTCGATCTGATTGAGTTTTTATTTAAAATTTAATATTTAAAGTGTGATATGAACTGATGACTGTTAAGTTTTTATCAATGCAGCTTGGATTTTTCTGTGCTATTAGCAGAGATTTATGCTGCTGTTTAGGAAAAACTACGACAACAAAAATAGTGTTTTAAGGATGCATGTAGTTCCATATTTTGCACAGAGCAGTAATTATGATTGTATTAAAATAATCACTGTAACACAAATGTGATGCCACGTTTTGCTTGCCTTAGGTATATGTTATACGTTTAGACAGGTGACAGTCACAGTATTGTATTCATTCCCATTACTATTTTATAACAATACTTAAAAAATGCCATAGGCATACAATGTTTTATTTGTAAGCTGTGTGTGAGAGCAGAGAGCCCTGTTGCTGTCTATATGACCTGTAGATGGGGTTGCTGTACAATGTTTAATGGAGATCTGTTTTCTGCTCATAAGCACATGGATTTTACATTAAGTTATTCATCACTGCAAGGTTTCTCATTCACCAAATTGCCACCAAATGTACCAATATATATATATATATAATATATATATATATATATATATATATATATATATATATATATATATATATATATATATATATATAAACACACTGCTGCGATTTTTCTCGGACTCTGAATTTTGTACATTCTAATATTATTATTATTATTATTATTAACAGAGATAACAGTGGATATGTAATTTCAGGTCAGGCTGACATTACCAGCATGCTGCGAGTGTTGTATGCGTAATATATGAGACTACGTTTTCCTCTCATGACCCCTTTTCAGTGTCGCTCATAGAGTCTGTGTGCATGTGCGTGTATGTCTCTCTGCGCCGATGGGGGAAGGGTGGAAGTATTCTCGTTTATTTTTCTCGTTGTTTTTGTGGCAGTCTGTTATTGAATTCAATGAGCTCCAAAGTTGTGAGACCACTTGTGAAAAAAAATAATCTCTATTTAGCATTTTTATAATAGATTAAGGTTAACACACTATTTTAGGTGACATGGTTACATATTATTACATGTTCTTATTATAGTAATAACAGTAAATTATGCATTATTACAAGTAACTAACCCTAAACCAAACCATAATCCTAACTGTATGGTAAGTACATGTAGTTAATTAATATTACTCAGCACTTATTTGAGTAAGTACACTGTAACTACATCACCTTCAAATAAAATGTAACCGAATAAAATAAAAACAGGAGAAAATAATCAGAATGTAATATCAAAATATTGAGAGAATACTGCTCGAGTCTGCAAGTTTGTATAAACCAGCGTGGTTTTAAAATGTTTGCTGTAATTGAAGCAATGAAATAGAAATTAAAATGGTCAGTATTGACCAGTCATAACATTTCTTTGAAAACAGTTCAAATCCCAGATTTTCAAAGTGACACTGTTCAGAGTTTCAAAGTTCAGACTTTTAAACCGCATAGTCCTCATAACATGCGTTCTTTGTGACAAAGGAAATTCTGCAGGGAGACTGGAGAACATTAAAACAAGTACACGACGTGTGCACTCTTCTTCTCAGCTAATTTTATTTAACTGCTTTGAATCGATAGTTGTCATTTTTCTATGTAGGTTTAGTGGAATATTCCTAGTGAAGTTACGTGCAATAACAGATATGAAAAAAAGGAATACAAGGATAACCTGCATTACAATGCGTGTGATGTCTCTCTTTTTTGGGGACTCTGTTACTTTCTTTCTGTCGTGCTCTCTCCATCTATCTTTGCCATGTCGACACACTCCGATCCGTGGTCCTATAGCTAACTAATCGTGATGACCTCATCCTCTCCTTGAAATCTGTTTCCATGCCAAGCTAATTTTTGAACCACCAAACAGTGTGATTGAGTCTGCAGACGCACTTGTCGTCCAGTACCTTTTAGCAGGAAAAGAATGTCAATGATTACCAAAAAAGCAAGCAATTACGTATGAACGGCCACCGGTGATGGTTTTTAGGGGATGACAAATTGGTCACCATCCTTACAAGCTCTTAATCATAAAATACCATTTTACACTATATGATTAAACTGCATTTTTGCTTATAATCATTTGTCTGAAATACTTATGAGCAAAGATGTTCATTATTTTTTTTCGCAGTCATAAGTGTGTCTTTTTAACATTTGGCTTCATGATGCCAGAACTCAGAATATCCACATGGATATTTGCATATAAAACAGTATTATAGCTAATTAATAATGCATTGTTCCTCTGAATGTGCCTCTTTTCTCCTAAGATGGAAGGAGACTTGTTTTTTGTCTCCAGGCTAATACATTGCAAATTCTCTTTAAACAGACTGGATGTTTGAGAATTAGCCCAAGGAGGGTGTCTGATTTTACACAACAGGGTGTGTTCTAGCCACCCTTTGCCTTTGATTATTGCTTTTGTTGGGTTTTGAATTAAACATCTGCTGTTTTGCATTGTCAGCTCCAATCAGAATACAGATGAGCAGAAAGACAACACCACAGTTTTCACCAGGATTCTGGACAGCCTCCTCGATGGCTATGACAACCGTCTCAGGCCTGGTCTAGGAGGTAGGTACAGAAGTTTCACTAATGCTTTATACATATGTGTCCCAGTTTTCAGCCTTATGGGAGTTCTTTGGTTTTAACGGTAAAAAGAAAATGGCTTTCCAGGTAAACGTCTGGTGGTAAGTGTAGTCCAGAGGAAAAAGTTTCCACAAACACATACCATTTACCATTTATGTCTAGGCTGTTTGTATTTGATGCAAATAGAGTGTCATGAACTTAACTTGTTTAGTTTAAGAGTTTCATTGTCATGTTCTGTTTAATTTCGTTTTCATGGTTTTCCCTCTTCCTGTTTGTTTGAGTTCTCGTTTTGTCCCATGGTTTGATTAGTTACACACCTGTTACCTGTTTCTTTAATTATCTATGTGTATTTAAGTCTTCTGTTTTCTCTTATCTCTGTTCCACGTTAAAGTTGATGTTAGATGTGTAGTGTGCTATCGGTTCTCTGTGTTTATTAAAGTTTCTTGTTTCATCATCATTCTGCATCACACATCTCATCTTAGGATTTAGGTACATGCTACCCGTGACAGAGGGTCACGCTGTTATCATTTTATTAGGATTAAACCATGTAAGCTTTTCAAAGTTATTTATTGCACCAAAAACTCACTGTGGCTGCCGAATATTTTTCCTATTATTCGATAGAATTCATTATTTGTTTTGAAGCCATTATCCGTGCCTTTAAGGATAAGACATTTGGCTTCGGGTACATCCATACTTCATACTTTGGTACTTGTTTTTAATTGCTTAGGTACAATTTTCACAAGTAATCTTACAAAATATAATCAAAAATGCTTTTTTTTTTTTTCGCATTGTCTAAATCTATAAAAAAGTGTTTCATCTATGTAAATCTTTCCTTCACAGTAACTGCCTTTCATTATGCCATTACTACTTGTATTAAACTTGTTCAGTTTAATACTATTATAATACTATTATTAATCCATTAACAGATTTAAAAAGATTTTTTATAGATGTAGGTTCTATAGAACTGTTTTGTAATTTCCGAAACTGAAAACCAAATTAAATCGAAATAGTATAAGCATTTATCTCAGATGATAACCACAATGTCCCGAAGTGGAACTTCGACGCTGCGTCATGGTGTTGATGATATGTGGGAACACTCCACGTGTACCGGTGTCTGAAACACGTGTGAATACATGGCCATTTTGATGGACTACGGCAGTTGGGGGACATCACAGGCACATAAGAGGGTGCCAGAAGAAAATGTCATCAGCTTTTTTGTCTTCAGGAAGCCACTTTGTCAAGTCAAGTCAAGTCATCCTCATTTATATAGCGCTTTTAACAATGTACTGTAGATTGTTTCAAAGCAGCTTTACAGAAACAAACATATAATGTAACAGAGAATGGTTTGGTTTTATAGCGGTTCTTGAATAATGTTGTTTTCAGCTAATGTTAGTTTTGATTTATTCACTTCCGTCGAACTGATCATTTGTTATTAAATTAGGGGCCGCTAAGACGACGCCGTTCTCTCTAAACAGATTTTAAATGCAAACCTGTGATAAACGCTGATGGTGTTCACATGCGCATTAAGAATTGATTCTATAGTTATGTGCATTTGAATATATGTGCACAGGTTTGTAATTTGCTACAAACCATGCCTAAACAAACTACTTGTCTTGCCTATAAATTTTGATGCATAATTTTATTTTATTTTATCATTTCGGGTCATTTCATCTGTAGAGTGGTATAGGGATCCTCCATAGGGAGAGGTTAGTTGGCACTTCAGCACTGCGTTGTCATCGGGTCCAGGCGAAGGTCCTTCGTCAGATCTGGAAACGGCCTGGATCCAGCAGGCTGCAGGAAAACTTTGGGATAAACAAAGACACTAAATTAGCGTAGATGCCATTCTTCTTATGATGTAACGAGTACATCAGGATTTATGGGAAGTGTTCCCAGTTCCGGCTGACCTAATCTATGCAGCCTAACATTTAATTATAGAAGTCGATATTGTATTATGTGAAAGCCAGGTCAAAGAGATGTGTTTTTAGTCTAGCTTTAAACTGACAGACTGTATCTGCTTCCCGGACAATGATAGGAAGATTGTTCCAAAGTTTTGGTGCTAAATAGGAAAAGGATCTACCGCCAGCAGTCGATTTTGATATTCTAGGTATTCTCAACTGGCCGGAACTTCGAGATCGCAATAGACGTGAAGGACTATTATGCGTTAAGAGCTCGCTCAAGTACTGGGGATATAAACCATTTATTGCTTTGTAAGTAATCAGCAATAATATTTTAAAATTTATACAATGTTTAATTAGCAGCCAATGCAGTGTTGACAGAACCTTGCTAATATGGTCATACTTCCTGGTTCTGGTAAGAACTCTAGCGGCTGCGTTTTGGACCAGCTGTAGTTTGTTTATTAAGCGTGCAGGGCAACCACCCAGTAGAGCATTACAGTAATCTAGCCTTGAACTCATGAACGCATGAACTAATTGTTCTGCATTTGTCAGTATTTGTCAGTGAGAGCATATTACGTAATTTAGATTTTTTAGATGGAAAAATGCTGTTTTACAGATACTAGACACGTGACATTCAAATGAAAGGTTGGTATCAAAGAGCACACCCAGGTTCCTAACTGACGACGAAGACTTAACAGAGCAGCCATCAAGTGTTAGACAGTATTCTAGGTTATTAGGTGAGGAAGTTTTTTGTCCAATTATTAGAATCTCTGTTTTTTCAGAATTTAGTAGTAGGAAATTGTCATCCAATTTTTTATATCAGCTATGTATTCCGTTAATTTTGTGAATTGGTAAGTTTCGTTTGGTTTTGAAGAAATATACAGCTGAGTATCATCAGTCAGTAGAAATTTCCGATGTTTCCAAATATCCTAATTACATACGATGAAAGCACTCTAGTACTGGCTGTTACATTCAAATTGTGATCATGAATCTCGTTTATTTAACTCACAACTGTAAGGTCCAGATAAGTATGATTCAAACCATGCTATAATCCACATCCCAGTAGTAAAGAATTTTTATAGTATCCAAGCACATTAATTGAGATTAAGACCAACCAGAGTAAGGAAATCATTGTGCTCTATGTTCCTATTACTCTAAACCGGACAAATTCTCACAAATCATTTTTTTAAAAGCGACCCCGTTTAGATACTGCTTTTCTAGTATCCTTTGCAAAAAGGACAGATTCAGATCAAGACAGCAGCTTTATTTCAGACGACCACATTGATCTTTTTAATTTAAGCAATGCCAAAATATACCATTAAATCTACATTAGAGAACAAACTACATAGATATGCTAATGAATATAAAAAAAACATTCACAAAGTGCTTGCTTTATGACTTAAGAGAATAGGCATAGCTGTTCTGTATAAAGTAGTAGAGATTTTGTGTATAACTCTAGCTGTGAGTAAATAATTAGAAAAACGTGGTTTCTGGATCTTATGCGAACTGAATACTAATTCGTGATCAAGTTGCCTTTATTTAAAAGGGTTATATAGCAGCTTAAATTGTTGGTACAAAGACTTATGATGAATTAATAATTTAAAGATGTTAACCTGAGCATCTCTTTGTCTTAGTCGGTAGGTTAACAACAATCTTGTCGATTTAATGATTAAGAAGAAACGAGGTCCACCTCCTAAGATGATGCCATTGTCCAATTGGCCAGAATTCTCCAAAAGAGGTTGGACTAACTTTAAGTTAAAGACCCGAACAAAGCAGAACGTTCAGTCCAGAGTTCGGTTCAGAGAGCAGTTCAGTTTCGGCTCGGTTCAGTTCGGTTCGGTGTTGAATTAAGTTTGTGCCTCTCTCGACAAACAGCAAGAGAGTGTTCATGTTCGTACGCTTCTACATCGACCAGACCCAAATTAGACCAGCAGACAAACACAAACTCATCAAGATCGGAGTTTAAAACAGCTTCATTCAAGCCATCAAACTTTTCGTCTCACTTTTCTTTCTTTTTCTTAGTTGTATTTTATTTTCTCGTTAAAAGTCTCGTTTCTAAGTTAAGTTTTGCTGTAAAGTCTCGTTTTAACGTTTCAACTACAAAACCAGCTTCCAACTTCAAAGACTTTCACTCATCCGCGCCAACACCCCACGTGACTGGCCGTCCAAGATCTATCAGGCACACGAGGAGACCAGCCAAATAACGGACCCGGGAAAACACCTTTGACGAAGCACCGCAAAAGGGAAACTCCCTGGCATAAGCAACGCAAAGACAAGCAAGTACTCCAGACTCGATCTGAACTGGTGCCTTTGTATGTAAAATTGAATAACCTGTCTAAGAAACGAAGGTTTAAATTAATGCTTGGTGGTTCGTTCAGGTTTATGTCTTACAAGTGCCTCTCACTCTGAAAACTCACTCTTTCTCTCTCTTCCTTTGCGCCTTGTATGAATGTGTGTGTGTGATTGTGTTTAGACCTTAGTTTTATGTGTTTAGAATAATCAATAAAGTCTTGTTTTATATTGAAAAGATATGTCTTGTGTTGTGTGCTTACACATTTAATGTCTTGTACTGCCGATCTAGTTACCTTGCTAATACATAGTGTTTCACTATAGATTGGATATTTATATCTGTTGCCAAGGTTTAATTTACGGCCCGTTCAAATGAACTCTAAACGAGTCATTTGCTCGGTTCCATAGTGATTCGGTCAATGATTCATTGCAAACCGATGAATCATTTCCTTTTAGCTAAATTGGCCTTCCGGCCCCCTTTAATACATTTTATGTATATTATTATTATGTAGGTTCGCTACATTATTTGGTGGAGGATGCGGGCAGTTCAACCTAAATTGTAAGCATATTATCAAGATTTATCTTTTCATTTGTTTCGGATGCAAGATCCTAACCTCTGAGAGTCTGTGTGTGACGCGCGCAGCGCGCGCCCCGTTTGAATGAATGCTGCTGCTGCTGTTGTTGCTTGAGTGAATGCTCCCAGAGAAAGCTGTTACAGTCTGCCTCCCTATTCGTTTTCCTTGTTAACTGCAGTAAATTAATTTAAGATATGAAACCTCACACTACGATAAGGTAAGAATTGAGCGTGTTCCTCATTTCCAGAAATACCTCGTTAGAGCTGTTCGATTTCTGCGTGTTCCAGAGTCTTTCAGGAAAGCTGTAACGTGTGTGTGTGTGTTTATATCAGTTAGAGAGCTGAACGAAATCAAACTGCAGTAATTAAAATAACCCTAACGTTATAAGGACTAATATTCTCCTCACAGAGCGATGAGCGTGTTCCTCATCTAAGTTAGTCATAAGCCTTATATTTATTTATCTGGTTCAGTGCGTGTTCCACTGCGATCCCCGTGATAAACAGCGAGGCTTAACTAATCTTATCTGTTTGTGTCCGTTCAAATAATTCTCGTGTAACATTGCGCATGTCCGAGTGTAATTTGAATAGTGGTTATTTAAATTCGTTATCAAGTAAAGCTTGCCATTGAAACTGAACCAACAGTTAGTGTTTTATGTGCCTAGATAAACTTGCACAGAGACGATCCGCCGAGGTCGTCCTAATTACATCTATTATAACGCAAAGCTGTCGCTTGCTTAAAGTTAATATCACTCTTGACAAACTGAGTGAAGCCCCACGTCGTAAACCCAGCTACGAGTGGTGTATCTTATTTGAACAGTGTGAAATGCGCCGACATTTCCCGTAATAGGATCGATTGTTACTGTACATGCATGTTCTGTGGACATTGAAATGCTCCCATATTGCATGGAACTCTAACAAACTGTTTTCCAACCGTCTGCAATTCCCGGTTCGCCCACTAGCGTTCGTTTGGTCGCTATAGTTACGATCGTGACACGGAAGTCTTGGCCAAACGTTTCCCGGGTGAACTTTGACCCAACCCTCGGTGTAAACAAACGCTAGCTAAGCTAAGCTAACCTGAGCAGTTGTTCACATTGAGGTCTGTGCTAAAGCCTTTAGCATCAGTTATCAATACTAACCCCAGCAGTTAACTACAGTGTCTGTTTGAACAAAGTTAAATTGATTTAACCATTTAAACACCTCGACTTTTAGACCTCTTTTCTTCGTTTTCTTTTACCTCTCTCTTTTACTTTACCTATATTTTACTGGAAAAGGAAATATTGGTTTACAATTATTAATTACTTTACCTGCATGTTACTTGAAAAAGAGAATGCTGGTTAACTATTATTAATTGTCAATTTTGAATTTGATTTTAAAGAAAGGGTAATATTGGTTTACACTTATTAATTACTTTACCTGCATTTTACTTGAAAAAGAAAATGCTGGTTTATGATTATTAATTGTCAAATTTAGAATATGTTTTGAAGAACAAGGAAATGTTAAAATAAAATTGAAATTCTATTTTTCTAGACAGGTCATTTTTAATGATTTCTAGATTTATTTTTAATAATTCTAATTTCATAATTTTCATAATTTCTAAATTTCTCGTTGAGATCTAATCACTTTAGGTGAATAAGTCTTGAACTCTGAAAGTTAAAATTTGAAAGTTGTTATTACTATTACAAAAATAGTGTTAGACTCAGACTTGCTCATTATTGTCATTGCGTTTTATCCTTTCGTCCTGTTGGTTATAAACTTAACCACTATATTTGTTCTGATTAATTAATTTTCGGGACGCTTCAATAGGGGACATTACCCTCTCCATACGAGTTTCAAATAAACCAGAGACAATCGTCTTTTACAAAAGTTTATTTGTGTGTTTAGTTGTTCCTCAACTATCAATTCTATACTCGTGGTAGACGTAAAGGTAGCGGGATCCAACCTCCTTGCTTCATTTCTTCCTCATCACGTCTTTCCTGTTCTGTCCTGCTTTATTCCATCTTATTCTTCACATTTGTAGGAACAAACCTGGAAGAAACCACCAATCGACTCTAAAAGAGACAAATATAATCTGTCCCAACAAACAGATTATTAGATATTTGATTTTAATCAAACCCTCTTGTGTTCTTCATACTCTCCCTGCATTTGTAACGCAATTTAAACTGACATCTTATCCAAGATTAAGTAACAGAGACAAGTGCCGAGCAAACTCCGCTTCAAAGCATCCCTGCTGTAACCCCTGCTGTAAGCGGTCGAACTGAAGGTGTGTGGTGTCAATCCTGTCAAACTCAGAGAAGAGGTATCAACATTATTATTGTATTATTTTTCCTCGCAAACATAAGCAATAATATTGTTTACCTTTCTGGAAACAGATTTTCATTGATAAAAAACATTTATGAGAAATTAATACTTCCCCTAGTTAATAATTTTCTTTTTGTGTTTTTTTTTTTTTCCTCATTGAAATTGGTTGTTAACTTTTCTCTCTTTTTTCCCTTACTCATGTTGAGCGACTAAGTCCTCACCCACGAGTTGAAACCAGCTTTTCATTGATAGAAAATATTTATAAAAATATTTCTCCCATTGAAAAAAAAAGTTTCTTTCCATTGAGATTTGTTTTAACCTTTTTCTTATTCTTTCCTTTACCCAGTTGAGTGACGAGATTTCGCATCACTAGCCTCACTGTGTACCCTTAGACCAACACTTAGTCATCACCACACTTCACTATTGATGTACAATTACTGAAACGACACTTAGCCGTTCAACCACATATAGGCTTATACACACAGATCTGTGTCATTCTCTTCACCAAGCGTGCCAACATGTCGTGGACGACAAACCCCACTGCCCAACGGGAAGACGTGGACGCCTGGCTCAGAGGCATTACAGACTGCCTCACACCAAAGACAATTGAACTGTTATTATTTTTAATAATAATCATAATTCTGAGAAGATTCCTGACACTGATTCAAGCCAGAACCAAAACCACGTGGAACTAACCAAGATAACCTGTTCCTTAAGTAATGCCTTCACAGCCCAGCTAAACCTAAGCCACCAGCACGTCACCCACCTACAGGAGGAGCTGACACGTGCCCAGAGCCGCATAGACAAGCTGGAAGTGAAAGTCCAGGATGACTCCAAGACCACCGAGTTCCTGCGAGAGCTGATGCACACTCAACACTGCAAAGACCAGCTCAAAGGTAAAGCTCAAGACAAACTCAAAGTGTCCGGCGAAGCGGAGCAAGAAACAAAGACACGAGTTGACAAGCTCCAAGATGCCCTTGCAGTCACTGAACGTGACAAACAAGAGTCAAAGACTGTCCAGAAACACCTGGTGAACCAACTCCAGGCTGTTGAACATCAGCTAGAGAAAGCCAAAGCTGACATTGAAAGTAAGAACTCTAAAATCACTGCTCTGGAAGACCACCTGCAAAGGTGCAGCGTTGAACTGGACCACCTGATCCAACAGCGAGACGACGCCAACAACGAGCTCTACGCGGTCAGAGATGAACTCCAGCACATTGTCCAACAGAAACCAGAGCCAAGAAGGGAGAGACCTCCCTCAGCATCACCCCTGCTGAGCAGAACAGAGTCCTCCATCCAAGAACTGGCATACAGTGAAAGAAGTGAATGGCCACAACCCAAAATGTCACCGGCCTTCACCACAGAACTGTTCACTGCCAACAAACGAAGAGAGCTCATCCAGGCAGACTCCAAAGCTGCACATGGGATGACCGTTAAAGATCTCAACCAGCTGGTTAAGAATATCACTCAGTTCAACCCGAACTCCACAGAGGGTCCCGACATCCAGGCCTACCTCCGTGATATTGACTTCCACCTAGCGGTGAGACCCCATATGACTGACAGAGACAGGTTTTACTCCTCAGATCCACATCCAGTCCAGAGGTACGAAGCTTCCTAGACCGACAACCTGCTAATGTCATGTCAAACTACCAGCTGCTACGTGAGACACTGATTAAAGAATTTACAGGTCCAGAGTCAGAACACGGTGTGTTAATCGCCTTGGAAACCAAACAATGTCGACAAGAGACTCCCCAAAGCTTTTATCACCGCTTTCGACAAGCCTACTTAGGTGGACATAACAAACCTGAACTTGAAGAGGATGTGAACTTCAAAACCCTCTTCCTGAGAAACCTGCACCCTGGTTTGAGTCATCATCTTGGCATCATGGCCTGCCCAGGCACAATGACGATTCAGCAGCTACGTGACCTGACACACAAGGCCTACATCAAACAAAAGATGTCCTCCAAGAAAGGTTTGAAAACATCCACAGTGTCAAACTCCATCAGCCAAGACACAAGCCTTGCACTGGAAGACACCCAGTGGCATGACAACACCACAGTCCTTCGTGAGGAGCACAGAGAACGTGACTCCCATGCCGATGACTTCTACCACTCCAACCACATGGAAAAGTCATGGGACCCACCAGAAGGAAACAACTGGAATCAACGAGTGCATCCAAAAGCATTCTATGTGGGTAAGCGACAACGACACCCACCTCCGCACCACTCAGCCAAAACCACACTGAGTGTGCCCAAGAACACGACAGTCTCCCCGCAGAAGACATGGAGCAACTACGGAGGCAACTGCACGTGCTCATCAAAGACAAGCTGAACACAGAAGACCAGTGATCACCTTGTACACCTTCCTGAGACAACCACCTGTTCAACAACAACTCCGAACAAAGTGGTCTCTCACAGTCAACCACTGACAAACACCCCGAGGTACCAAGAAAACACCATCCTGGTTACCCATCACACCACAAGCTCCAAACTCAAGAACCATGTGTGTGCTACAGCAACGACAGTAAGCACAGAAGGTCAGAAAGTCTGTCACAACCAGAAGGCATCACAAGAGGAAGGCAATAAAGGAGACCACGTTTTGCACTACAGCTTCACGCATCCATGCCAAACCATCTCCCAATGTCTGCCAGAGAACTTCCTGCCTTACTGGACTGACCCCCAGCAGATCACAGAAGATCCCTGTCCAAGGCAAAGATGCAACAAGCCCATCAAAGCTACGCCATCAAGCAAAAGGGGGGAGCAAAACAGACTGAGACAGATCTGACATACATACAGTATACATGCAGTACCTGCACTACACTACACTGTACCACTAACATACACAAGTTAAACACAGCTACCATGAAAAACATTCAACAAACATGTTCTTCCCACAGGTAGACACTCAAATCGCAACACTGACTTAGCTATCCTTTCCATAGGAAACATGTAGCAATACACCCAACAAGTGTAACCCTCTCATTACATTGTGACACCTGACACTGCACAACAGTAGCCATACAGGAGTCACTCAACTGCTTTGTTTTGCTTTACTCTTCCCTTTCTTCTTCTTTTATTAGGTAAAATCCCTGTTACCCCATAAGGGTCAAGGTTACCATATAAGGATTGACGCACCACGCCTGATGTTTGCAAGTCACCTTAAAACGAATGTTAGCCTAGAGAACTCTCTGCATCATTCGAATCAAAATTTGAAAGGTAAATTGGTCTAAACCTAGAACAATTTAGAAGAGAATAAAACAAACAAATCAAAGTTAGTCACAAAGTTGATCAATACCGTTTTAAAACAAACTAGAATAACGGTCCTAAAATTGAACTAAACTTTTTCCACATGATTGACTATATTGAGAGAGTGAACCTGTTTAGGCCTAGATAATCTAATGCCCTGCACCAGTAAAGTGACCAGTCATGGCGGTGTTTGCCTTGTTGTTTGCTGTGTGTGTTTGCTTCTTCTGTTTCTCCAGCGTTCAATGATGTCTTCTCTCATCAACCCATCATCGATCGAAGGGGGGATATGTAGAGAATTTACGGATGAACCAAACACAAATTAATCTTTCTAATCTCTCATGGGCTTCATTCAAATGTGATTCAGCATTCCGGATTTTAACACCACATTCCTAAGTCACAACACTGGCTCCAAATTGTCTAAACCCCTCCAGAGAAAATTTTTATGGCCAAGACTCCATAAAGAGATAAGCCAAAGCAGGAAGAACTTGTCACTGTTCATTCTTAACCAAGACAAATTTCCTCACAAATGGTTAAACAGGCCTGACCACCTTTGACCTCCCTCAGCATCACCACTGCTAAACAGGACAGAGTTATTTAACAGACCACGCTTTCATTCAGAGACCAGAATGACTTTTACACTTTACATATCAAACTACATTAATTCTGCACATTCTGCAGAAAACAACTCACACAGAACAATGCTCAGTGGACTCATAATCAAACATCATAATTCTTGTTTTTCCTACAATTCATGTTTGTATTATGCTTAGATTCCATATAAATCATGTAATGATGATTATAACTGTGTGTATGAATGAACGAGTATCGTGCTTCCAATCGAAATAATCGTATGCCCTTAATTCTTAAGATGGCTTGAGTGAAATCTGTGTAAAATGCTTTGTATGATTATAATAATCTATAATGTTAAACTGTGATCTCTTGTTCTCTCTGCTAGTGTTGGAGAGCAAGCAGATCATAGATAACGCCTGATTTATGATAAGAAGAAACGAGGTCCACCTCCTAAGATGATGCCATTGTCCAATTGGCCAGAATTCTCCAAAAGAGGTTGGACTAACTTTAAGTTAAAGACCCGAACAAAGCAGAACGTTCAGTCCAGAGTTCGGTTCAGAGAGCAGTTCAGTTTCGGCTCGGTTCAGTTCGGTTCGGTGTTGAATTAAGTTTGTGCCTCTCTCGACAAACAGCAAGAGAGTGTTCATGTTCGTACGCTTCTACATCGACCAGACCCAAATTAGACCAGCAGACAAACACAAACTCATCAAGATCGGAGTTTAAAACAGCTTCATTCAAGCCATCAAACTTTTCGTCTCACTTTTCTTTCTTTTTCTTAGTTGTATTTTATTTTCTCGTTAAAAGTCTCGTTCTAAGTTAAGTTTTGCTGTAAAGTCTCGTTTTAACGTTTCAACTACAAAACCAGCTTCCAACTTCAAAGACTTTCACTCATCCGCGCCAACACCCCACGTGACTGGCCGTCCAAGATCTATCAGGCACACGAGGAGACCAGCCAAATAACGGACCCGGGAAACACCTTTGACGAAGCACCGCAAAAGGGAAACTCCCTGGCATAAGCAACGCAAAGACAAGCAAGTACTCCAGACTCGATCTGAACTGGTGCCTTTGTATGTAAATTGAATAACCTGTCTAAGAAACGAAGGTTTAAATTAATGCTTGGTGGTTCGTTCAGGTTTATGTCTTACAAGTGCCTCTCACTCTGAAAACTCACTCTTTCTCTCTCTTCCTTTGCGCCTTGTATGAATGTGTGTGGTGTGATTGTGTTTAGACCTTAGTTTTATGTGTTTAGAATAATCAATAAAGTCTTGTTTATATTTGAAAAGATATGTCTTGTGTTGTGTGCTTACACATTTAATGTCTTGTACTGCCGATCTAGTTACCTTGCTAATACATAGTGTTTCACTATAGATTGGATATTTATATCTGTTGCCAAGGTTTAATTTACGGCCCGTTCAAATGAACTCTAAACGAGTCATTTGCTCGGTTCCATAGTGATTCGGTCAATGATTCATTGCAAACCGATGAATCATTTCCCTTTGAGCTAAATTGGCCTTCCGGCCCCTTTAATACATTTTATGTATATTATTATTATGTAGGTTCGCTACATCAGCATAACAGTGAAAGTTAATTCCATGTTTCCTAATTATATCTCCTAATGGTAGCATGTACAGAGTGAAGAGCAGCGGTCCTAGTACTGAGCCTTGTGGTACGCCATACTGAACTTGTGATCGATAAGATATCTCTTTATTTACTGCTACAAACTGATAATGGTCAGATAAGTATGATTTAAACCATGCTAGTGCAATTCCACTAATGCCAACATAGTTTTCTAGTCTATTTAAAAGAATGTTGTGGTCGATAGTATCAAATGCAGCACTAAGATCGAGTAACACTAATAGAGAGATACAACCTCGATCGGATGATAAGAGCAAATCATTTGTGACTCTAATGAGAGCAGTCTCAGTACTATGGTACGGTCTAAATCCGGACTGAAAATTCTCACAGATATCATTTCTTTCTAAAAAGGAACACAGTTGTGAGGATACTGCTTTTTCTAGTATCTTTGACAGAAAAGGCAGATTCGAGATCAAGTCAAGTCAAGTCTTTATTTTGCCAGAACGACCCACATCGCCTGGAATTCATTTTGGTGAATTGGCTCACACAAGACAATGCAACATAACATATACAAAAACATTAAATCTAAATAGAGAACAAATACATAGATACTGCTAATAAATAGTAAAAAAAAAATAATCAGACAAAGTGCTAGTGCGTTTAATGACCCTAAGAAGAAGTAGGGCATAGCTGTGTCTGTGTAAGTAAAGTAGATAGAGATTGTTGTTGTGAGTTGAGAGCTCTCACAGCCTGCGAGTAAATACTATTAGAAAAACGTGTGGTTCTGGATCTTATGCTGGATCAGCCTGTAATTGACTAATTCTGTAGGATCAAGTTGCGTTTTTTTAACAAGCGGTTTAATCATAGCCAGCTTAAAGGTTGTTGGTACGTATCCTAGAGACAAAGATGAATTAATGATATTTAGAAGGGGATGTATGACCTCTGGAAGCATCTCTTTCAGTAGCTTAGTCGGTATAGGGTCTAACATACAAGTTGTCGATTTAGATGATTTAACGAGTTTGCAACTCTCCTATTGCAACAAATTAATCAAGTTTTTCATCATGGAGACTACACTGCACTCCCTGATGCGATACTGTAGTAGACGTTTGCATAGTTATAATTTTGTCCCTGATATTATAGATCTTATAAGTGAAGTTGTTCATAAAGTCATTACTCCTGTGTTTCTTGGAAACTTCTGGGCTTGAAGCTCTCTTTTTCGTTAGTTTAGTCACTTTTTCAAATAAATACCTAGGATTATGTTTATTTTCTTCTAATAGGTTTGAAAAATAAGCAGATCTAGCAGCTTTTAAAGCCTCTCTGTAAGCAATCGAGCTCTCCTTCCATGCAATCCGAAATACCTCTAGTTTTGTTTTCTTCCAGTTTCGCTCCATTTTTCTGGCTGCTCTCTTAAGGGCCCGGGTGTGCTCGTTGTACCACGGAATTGGACTATTTTCTTTAATCTTCTTTAAGCGCAGCGGAGCAACTGTGTCTTAAGTGCTGGAAAAGAGCGAGTTAAACGTTTCTGTTGCAATATCAAGTTCTTCTAAGCTATCCAGGATGCTGAGATGATGAAACTGATTAGGAAGATTATTTATAAAGCAATCTTTAGTGGCAGACGTGATAGGTCTAACATTTATAACACAGAGTCGGCTTTGCAGCCTTGGCTAAATATAATTTACACGAGACTAGATAATGATCTGAGATATCGTCGCTCTGCTGCAGAATTTCAACGGCATCAACATCTATTCCATGTGATAGTATTAGATCTAGCGTATGATTACGACAATGAGTAGTTCCTGACACGTGTTGTCTAACTCCAATTGAGTTTACAATGTCTTTAAATGCCAATACCAATGCATCTTTTTCATTAACTACATGTATATTAAAATCACCAACAAATAGTACTTTATCTGCAGGCAATACTAATTCTGATAGAAAGTCAGCAAATTATTTGATAAAATCTTTATGGTGCCCTGGCCGCCTGTATACAATAGCCAGCAGAATTCTCAAACGTGATTTATCGTTTACACTATATATTTTTACATTAAGCACCAACACTTCAAAAGAAGTACATTTAAAACTAGATTTCTTATTGGTTTTGAAAATATTATAATAAATTACAGCAACACCTCCACCTTTGCCTTTCGGACGAGGCTCATGTGTATAACAGTAATCTTCCGGGGTGGACTCATTTAAAGTAATCGTTTGGTTTTAGCCAGGTTTCTGTCAAACACAGCACATCTACAGTAGGTTATAATCTGAAATCATATCATTAACTATGAGCACTTTTGAAGTAAGGGATCGAATATTCAGCAACCCAAGCTTTATCGTTTGCTCATCTGTATTATATTTGTTTTTTATTTGTTGAACATCAATTAAATTTTTAACCTTATATAGGTTTGGACGTTTTTTGGATTTCCAAATTCAGGGAACAGACACAGTCTTTATATGATGATATCTAGGTGAAAGAGTCTCTATGTGATGGGATTTATCTGACCTTGGTGACGCTAGGCCACTAGCAGACGGTCGTTTTAGCCAGTCTGCCTGCTTCCTGACCTAAGCCCCAGTATGTCATGTTTTATCTCTAAGACTATGAGCCAAATTACTAGAGAGAAGAGCAGCACCATCCCAGGAGGGATGAATACCATCTCTTTTCAACAGGTCAGGTTTGCCCCAAAAACTTTTCCAATTGTCTATGAATTCTATATTATTTTGCGGACACCACTTAGACAACCAGCCATTGAGTGAACACAATCTACTAACTATCTCATTGTATGACTTTGTATGAGTGTGTGCATGTAAAATCTGAACCCGTGTTTCTCTCTGTGTTTGAAAAGTATCATGCAGCAAGAAAAGAAAAAGTCGGTTAGAAAATGTATCATGCCCTGACCTAATTTCATCACAAGTAGAGGATACACACGAGATGTGTGTCATGTCTTAGAGCGGAGCATATGCACGGTCATCTCTCAAAGGCTGTGTTCACTGTGACAGTTTTACAGTGATGAAGCTCTACTTCCACCTGGCTTTCTTTAAGGTGGAAAAGAGCCAGGTGTCTACACCCCGTGGTTCCTGTCCCGTTGCTGCCGAGGTGGTGCAGTGACTTAGATCATGGGTTTTGCAAATGGAACTGGCGGAGGAGTAAAAGACGGGTCTATCCCTTTCTCAAACTTCACCCAGTAGCTTAGCCGCTCTCATGCCTGATCTAGAAGCTTGCTTGGCTGCTTCTTCCGATCTGGCAGAGAGCTTGTTATTGTTCTAATGAGTTAGACCAAAGACTATATAGAAAGACGGTTCACTTCTATTACTTATGAATTGGAGAAATTGCAACGTGCAATATGGTAGAATACGCCTTCTAAGTAAAAGAGCCAATTTCTAATTGCATCAATACAATCTCATTGGCTGGTCTAGCCTAATAATTAAGATTTTTTTCATGCTATTTGTGCATAAGAAACAACATTTATGGGACAGTTCATGTCAAATTTTGTTGCTGATTTGAAAAATGTTATTTAATTGTGTTCGGCAAGCAGTTTTTGAGATGTCAGGATTCAAATAGATCTTGGTCTTGGATGCCTGAAATAGCAGACCATAGGTATTGCAAATATGGCCTCCGAGAGAACTGACTTTTCTTGAAATGGACTTTGGTTAGACGTGACGGAGTTGAGATGGATGTTTTAAGTGAGCCGTCATCTCCCTCACCCCAGAGAACAGGAGGAATGCGCTCCAGGCAGATTAGATGAGCGATTCCTCCCAGGACATAAACGCTTTCCTCCCATGAGCCTTCCTTTTCTTCCTGATCTCCACAATGAGGTGTCAAGACAATTGCGAGCTATCTCTCTACTGGCGTGGCATCCTCCTGGAAGGCTCGCACCTTGCCATCTAAGCCCCGCCAAACTACATTGCAGCTCGTAGGAATGACATATTCATGGTGGTGTTGCAAGTCTACCAAGCCAACTTATTGAAGGACATCAATTAAGGCAAGGGGATGTGTCCAGATAAAGTCCTGGAGATCCTCCCTTGAGACGGTGCAGAAATTCAGGGAGGCGAAAGTTAAATCAGCGGCATTGGAGAAATATATCCCCCACTAAAGAGCTCAAATATTTTGCACTTTTTAAAGTGTTATTCAGATAGGTAGATCAGGTAAATGAGCTGTCTTAAACTTCTCTGTCAGAACGCATCATGAGATGTCGAAGCGTTGTGGTTGAGGTTGAGTGTTGTGCTCTCTTCGTGCTCACACTTCTTCCCACCCCTCCAGAATTAAAGAAAATGTTTTATTGTCTGGTACAGGGGTTGGTTTTCATGCATCTTATATCTAACAAGGTTCTTATGAGAACTAATGAAGGAAATAAAGGAAAATAATACATTAACGCTCTCTCCAGAATTGTGCAGCTCGAAAATGACAGAATAGGCATTACTATGTCTGTTCTCTTCTCTGGAGGAACAAGCTTTGTATTCATCCGACTATTGCAGTGGTGTTAGATCAGGGAATTGAAACAGTTCTTCTTCTCCTGATGTAGATGTGATCTTTCCCTGATGCAGGGAAGCGTTTAATATCTACGCGATAGATGTGTTTGCTCCTGTTCTCTCTTATCGTTTGCCTCTGAGTGTGGAGGTATTATGATTGTGTTTTCTTCATAACACACGTAAAGAACTGCTTCAGTTGAAACAAGTGGCAGCGGAAAAAGCCCCACAAACTCCGGGAAAAGGAGTTATATATATATATATATATGATAAAAAATGTAAATAAAGGTTTATGTATAAATTAAAATAATACACAATTAATTAATTAGACTTGTATTTATACATATGTATTTATACATACATTTATACATATGTATTTATACATAAACATTTTAAGAACACTTACTATTAATGTCTTACTATTAATGTTTAATAAAAATATGTTTAAAACACTTAATTAATGTCAATTTTATATTTTCAATGACCTAATCTACAGTGGGAACTATTTACTCTGAATTATCATTGACAAATCTTTTAAGATGGTCCTCACTGCAGAACATGAAATCCACGGGGAGGAGTCGGATCTAGATCCGACTCCTCCCACCTTACATACCTAAACCTACCCAGCTCCACCCCTTATCCCTAAACCCACCCCTAAACCTACCCAGCTCCACCCCTTATCCCTAAACCCACCCCTAAACCTACCCAACCCCACCCCTTAATCTGGATCCGACTCCGCCCCCCGGATATCTCGTGTAGCCTACTGCAATGAGGTGCTACTGAATCTTTTACTACAATTTTAAAATGTAACTGCATGATAGGTATGATTAACAAGTTGTTAATAAAGCATTAAAAACATGATGGAATCTTTACATATGAGCTTATTAAACAATAATACTTTGTTAATTACAGTGACATTGAATGAAGAACTCATTATTTTGCTGTTATTATAATAACAATGTAGAGACTACAATTTATAAACTATTAGTTAACTATAAACTTGTTTGCAAATGATTTATACTTTTTTGTTACTATATACTTATTATAAAGTGTCACCAAACCTTTTGATAACACACATCTTTAGTTCACAAACAATGTGATTTGAAACATGTAACTTGCATTGTTTGTAATTGAATGAACTGATTGTTAAAGTTATATACTATATTGAAAGAAGATCACACTGTTGGGTTTTGGTGATTAAACCGAATGTACTCATTACATATTGCAATAATATCAATAATTACATGGACCAAAAATTTGTATAACTGTAATAAAAGCATGTAATCAGGTTTAAAATAAATAAATAAGGTGAACTAGCTGTGCTCCAAATGTGATCCGCTTGGATTTTTGTACTTGGATGTTGGAAAATGTAAAACTTGTAAAAATAAATATTAAAAAAACTGACTGTAACATCTTTATTTCAGCAAAAATGGTCATTTGAAACATAGCTTGCATTGTTTGCTATTGAATTAACTGAATGATAAAAGTACAAAAATAAGAAATAAAGATCATATTGCTGTGTACTGTGGTGATTAAACCAAATGTCCTTATTACATAGTAATAAATATGTTACAGATTAAAAATATATTCATAACTGTAATGAAAGCATGCGATCAGGGTTGGATATTTTTTTTAGCTATGATACAAGTATGATCAGTTTAGATTTAAAAACATTAGATATTGAATGCAGAAACGTTCCTTGTCAAAAATGTTATGAATTAGCTTTGAACAGAACGGACTAATTAATTAAGTTGGCAAGAATCTCTTCACACATGACTGTGGCAAATATTTTTCCATTTTCAATGTGTTTGTTTGGCCTTACTCCCAATACCTGATGGACTAACACCTGCCATCAACATCAGTCATTATAACATGACAGATAGACACTGTTCTTCTCGGAGGCAAGATAGTAAGGTTCATTTCTGCATAAACAACACCGAACTATGTATATGCAGAATGTTATAGTGAGGTTTTTACTTGATGTGATTTTAAATTGAAGTAGTTTTGTGAAAAGAAAAGAAAACTGGATCAAAATATCCGAGGAATTACTGGAAGCGTGTTGCCAGTGAGAGATACTGTAGAACTGAACCTCGATTCGATCAAAGATGGCAGGTTGAACCTCTGGATTAAAGGGTTGTTTAAACTAATGACCAATTCTGATTGACACTCAAACTCCTAATTTCTTGCTTCAACAGAGCGTGTAACTGAAGTCAAGACTGACATTTTCGTGACGAGTATTGGACCAGTATCGGACCATGACATGGTAAAACCTCTTTTTTCTTTCTTTCTTTCTTTAAATGTCACACATTTTTTGTGTTGCCATTGTTAAAATGAATCACTTACCTGGTTAAATTATTTTGGGGGCTACTGGATATACTTTAACTTGTTAGTTGCAAACTGTCCTCATTTAGTTTCAGCCTGCCCTGCACACATTTAATCCTCCAGATGTGATATAGCTCTAATTGTTATTATTTTGTCTTTATTATACTTACTGATGACTTTCTATTCACACTGTTTTAATACCTAATTTCTTTGATAAAACTTGTCATTTCACCTTCTCTGACTTATATTAAATGTCCTTATAAAAAAGAAGATAAAAAATAAACATTCCATTGATCTTTACTTTTCAAAAATAGTCATAAAACATAATTGTTTCTTGAAGTGGTGCATGGGCTAGCAAGCATGATAACGTCGCACAGCATAAAAATAAAACAGTTTATGACATTAAAAACATGTTTGTTTGTTTTTTGCTCCAATCTCACTTTATAACATTATTTGAGTGTTTGAAATAACCTTCTGTAATTCCATGTGGCTTCTTAACCCAAAACGAGACAAAATATATTATTTTATAGTATTCTGCACTATTATAAAGGCTATGTCAATTAGCATTGCATTATAAATATATTTTATTCTCAGATAAATCATGTATTGTAGCAATCGTCGGTTTATTGTCTTCATGTTTAATCAGTCAAATCTACATGCTATTCAGTGGCATCAATGTCTGTATAGTTTTGTCCATATAAGGGATTTTTGGGAACGTCATAAGATTGATAAATGTATTAGCCAGATTAACTAACAGCTTGCACCAGCGCAAAGCCTCTTTTGGCATTAAAAAACTATTGTTAAAAAACTATTGTCAGAATTTACTAAAGACTTTTGCAAAAATTTGCACTGAAAAGGCGACTGACCTTATTACATATGCCTTTGTAAGAGTTTCCTTTTCAGACTCAAAATTTATGGGACGAAAGTATTTAAATGAATCACGCAAGGTGATTTACTAAGGTTTGTGCAGGTTTTTTAACTAAAAGCCCTGAGAGACAAAAGTACAGGAGCTCTTATCTCAATAGGTGCGGCTGAGGCTCATATTTACTATTAAAAATTCAATTTTTCATTTTCATAACGCCTGACACAAATTAACAAATTACTGTCACTATATGATTTTTTTATCAGTAAATCGAAGCTTGAGTCTTAGACCTTTTTAATTATGTATTGTTTGTCAATAATTACATTATTTTGCTTTAAAACTTACAGTAACTTTGAACTAATGTAAACAAAGAACGCTTCAGGATGCCGGCATCCTCCCACGGGTTAACAGCTTAATATGATTATGTGTCACTCTAGGGTTGCAGCAAGGATTAGTAGACGCTATTAATGAAAATAAACTCAAAATAACACTTCTCAGATTCTCAGAATACAAAAACTCGGCAAACAGAACAACCACTAATACAGACAAGATCGGAGAAAGAACACTAGAAACACAAGGCTGTATATACAAAGGATAATCAAAGAGAGGAAACAAGAAACAGGTGTGGCTACTTAATCAAACAATTGCTGCGTCCCAATTCGCCTACTTATACTACGACCTAAAAGTATGTACTCTTTTTGTGAAGAAAAAGTACATACTTTTGAGTGTGTAGCAAAAGAGTAAGCAAGCTTTGGGACATACTACTTCCTGTCTTTAACGGACCTGTCGCGTGCATCCTATCACCGTAAAATGCCCTGTCAATCATCTCGTCACAGTTAAAATAATCCATTCAATCTATTATAATTTCTTACCATTTCGGAGAGAAATGTTTTAGCACGTAACGTTCACCTGCCAGTCGTGGGTCTTTCATGAGGAGACTCTCCTCATGTGTTTGCAATTTGAATATAATGATGCATTTAAAAGTGAATGGCTAAACGTCATCTTTACAAAAGTTCACAATGCTGCTGCAGATGCAATATAACGTCGACAACATTGAATAAATACATTTTCGTCAGGTTAGATACTGATAATTAATCACTCAAACCACTTTATCTAAACCTCTCTACACAACCGCCGGACTCGCGCGTCCTCCATGTCTGTAGTTTTTTAACACTTTTCACTCGTGTTTGTAGTTCTAACTGAATCCTCGTCCAGCGCGCAATGGGTTGTGGGCAATATCAGCCGTTAGAGTGCGCATCGATCTACACTTCGGATTCTGACCGGAAATAGTAGACCATCCGGGTATCTTTGGAACACTCATTTCAACATACTACGATTTGGGACGTACTAATTCTATTTTCGAATACTATTTAGGACGGATAGTATGCGAATTGGGACGCAGCAAATGAATAACCATAGCAACAAATGCGAACACAGGAAACTGAACAGGAAACAGTGCAAAACCAACTCAGAAAACAACTCAAACAAAACTCAAACTCAGAAAAAAACGTGCATTACGGGAATGTACTGTTTTTTTTTTTGTATTATTTTACATATTATATTTTGCATATTTAAACATCCTGCAGGCATACAGTATCATATATTAAATACTAAAAATGCTAAATCTTTAATATTAGAAATTTAGATATATTATCATATCACATTTCTCCTTTCAAAGTTCCTTCATAAAGCAATTCTGCATGTTGTCCATGCATGCCTGTAAATCAGGTCTAATGTACATAAAGTTGTTGTTTTTTCTTCTTCTGCATTCATCCAGTTATGTAAGTTTACCTAGAACAACCGGCTGTACCAGTATCAGTGTTAGGTGTAATGAATCCCTAAGTAATTATTTACTATAATATAATTACTTTTCCCTTGAAAAACTAAAGTAAGGGATTACTCTTAATTTCCTATAATTTAATTACAGTTACTTCTGATGTAATTGACCCTTCGCGTGGAGCTTGATTGACAGGTGTTCTGACCAATCATACTTCGCCATCCGCCATTTTGTCGGATCAAGCTTAGTAGATTAACATGGGAGGATTTGAACTTGAAAACTGAATATACTGGCGCCTTTCCGCGGTTAAAACAAATTTCGGTAACACTTTATTTTAAGGTGCTATTAATAAGCAGTAATTAACAGTTAATAAGACACTTATAAGACCTTATAAGATGCATATAAGATGCATATAAGCATTAACTACTTCATATAAGGGTTAATTAAAGCACAAGACGAACCCGGAGAGGCAACTGAGTGGCCCCGGAGTGGTCATGACCCAGCTGGACCCCAGGGGATGGAGTCTACACTCACCCTGGCTGTAACTGTCGTGAGGCTCGTCGGCGGCACGATTGAGTAGAGCGGGAAAAGTGAAACAAAGCGTCCTCAGAAGTTATATGAAGTAGTTAATGCTTATATGCATCTTATATTCATCTTATAAGGTCTTATAAGTGTCTTATTAACTGTTAATTACTGCTTATTAATAGCACCTTAAAATAAAGTGTTACCCAAATTTCCTTCTTATGTTAATTCATGTTTATTTGAAGCTATAAATGAACTAGAAGGAAGAGATGATCGGATCACGAGCAGCTTTAACTGATGCTCTACAGCAACCTGTCACGGCACATTAAAGAGCCACAAAACGGTATTTATTGTTTAAATTTCTTTCAAAAAATGACCATATTTGAAAGGTGAGACTTTGTTTAACATGCTTAATATCAAAAGTAACCGAAAAGTAACCTGGTCTGTCCTGTCTGTCCGCATGTTGTCAGTCTCCTCTCTGCTCCGCGATGTATTTTTCACTGTGTGAGAACATGGTGAGAGCGTGAGAGCGGCGTAGCTTGTCGGAACATAGCGACAGTAACTAAGGAGGGCGGGTCTTTGCGAAGGGTCAATTGCATTAAATATTGTATAGGCTATTAGTGTATAGGCTATACACTGATAGAAAACAATTCTAAAAGCAATAGTGGATTTAACATCAGAATTTTAAGGTCTAATGTTAAAAAATGTTGTTATTAATGAAACTTTCACTTTGGTCAGTCCAAGAATAATTTACGCAATTTTATATTATTTATTTGAAAGAATTAAAAGAGTAATTTCATGTCTATCCTTGTTCAACTGGTCGAAGTTGATATGTAATTTAGAAAGTAAATTAGTAACACAATAATTTTTAAACCGATTAATTAGTACAATAATCTAAATACAGTGTTGAAGATGTAATTAGTAGCAATTAATTAATAATTTTATAGAGTAACTTACGGAACACTAATCAGAGTCATAATGGATGATCATGTCTTGATCAAATGGGGGATGGGGGGGGGGGGTGCCCGCAGCTATGACAATCAGTAGTTGTTAGAATGATTCATGCCCCTAATTATAGCCATCAATGCCTCAGAAAGCTCGTGGCTCCTCCTGTGCCTGCAGTTTTACCGAAATTACTGCACAACAGCTACTCTACAAGTATCCATTAGAATCCTTTAAAGTATTTGAGGATAAATGAAGAAGCTTGTTTTGTCACATTCCAAGCTTAACATCACATGGTGTCTATGAACTATAATTGTATGACAAGCGTATACTTTTTTTTTAAACAAAATACTGTTTCTAACAAATTATTTATTGAAACTAAAACCACACCTTAATTTAAGATCAATTTGAAAATAGTATCAAAATGAAAATATGTGGTCTTGCAGGAGTACACCATAGATGTGTTCTTCAGGCAGAGCTGGAAGGACGAGCGGCTGAAATTCAAAGGTCCCATGGCAGTACTTCGTCTCAACAATCTCATGGCTAGTAAAATCTGGACCCCCGACACATTTTTCCACAATGGCAAGAAGTCAGTCGCCCATAATATGACCATGCCTAACAAACTTCTACGGATCACAGAGGAAGGAACTCTGCTTTACACCATGAGGTGAAGCTGCTACTTGTTTTTCATCTGCTTAGCAAGAACAGATGGTGCATTTGGTGACCTTTTCATGCTATTTCCTTTTAATGTTGGTGTTTTATCTCAAGTGATTGCACTTTACCGAGCAGTAGTAGTAATTTATATCTATAGGGTGGGTGGCCTGACTGTCCAGGGTGTTTCCCTGTCTGTGGCTTTACCCTACAGAGGATAAGCTGTTTGGGGATGAATAGGAAAGATTTATGGATATAAATATTTATTTATATTTAAAAATATATATGAAATATATTAAAACAATGACAAAAAGTGAAATGTATCGATGTGTACATCTCTAAATTCGGAATGGATGAGCAGTGACTGCATATCAAGTGAATTCCATATCAATGCATCTAATTACACTGCATAATAACAGATACATACAAATAAGACCAACTGTATTTCTATCATTTTGAAAGAGTATGTTGTAACTGGGTAAAATTGTTATTAACTGTCAAGGGGTCTAAATATTGTATCCCACTTTCTCTCTTGTGTCTCAGGCTTACAGTCAGAGCTGAATGTCCGATGCACTTAGAGGACTTCCCAATGGATGCCCATGCTTGCCCTCTCAAATTCGGCAGTTGTAAGTGCTGTGCTGTTTTACATTTTTGTTCCGTAGAAAGTCCATATCCTACACAAAGTCTCTAAACTGAGTACCTGTGAGCAAACGGTGTCTTTCTCATAGGTCCACAGAGTGTAAAGATCATCTCTGACAAAGCACCTCACATAACTGAGTTCACACAATCAGCAGGACAGATCTAGCCAGCTCTACCCTGACCTAACTAATCATTGAAAAGAAAAAACAGATGTGTCTAAGCCAGAGAAATAATCAGGAAGAAAAGAAACATGGGTAAAAAAACAAGCTTGAGGCTCAAAGCCACAAGTCTCTAAATATTTCAGTGTCTGCTGCGTCTCTGCTGTGCTTGAGAATCCACTGCAGTACATGACCCCAGGAAGCACTGACAGCTGACAAGTGACTTCTTCCTTTAAACAGTTTATTTTGTGTTTTGTTTGTTTGCACCAGATGCATACACAAGGGCTGAAGTGGTGTATGTATGGACACGAGGGGCAGCGCAATCTGTGGTTGTGGCTGATGACGGCTCACGCCTCAACCAGTATGACTTGATGGGACAGACTGTCGACTCGGGTGTGGTGCAATCCAGCACTGGTGCGTTTTTATACCCTTAAATTAAGTCAAATAATATTACTTTTCCATTCTGTGGTTTTATTTTTCCAGTTTACTTCAAAGTATCATTCCCATAATGTTTCCTGTTTATTTATTCTGTTCTCTTTTTTATTGGCCAATTGATCAGAATTCATATACATTCTTCTAAATCATAAACATCTGAATGTTGTTCTAATATGAACTGTGAACAGTTTTACACATGAGCAAATGCTCCAAATATCACAGCTTCCAGATGAAAACACATAGCAGATAGATTTTTTGCCAACATATGAGCAATAAGTGGTTATTTGTTCCCATGAGCGAAATGCAGGTGCAAAATTTCAGCATCAAACAAAAAGTGCATAAAGCAACATTGAAACAAAAAAGTGTATAATTAAATAGACAATGCACAATCTACCATAAATATAAACACATTGTAATATTTAGCTTGGTTTTCAGTTCATGTTCAGTTCTGTTCAGTTTCTGAGAACCTGGGGTTGAATCCAAACTGTAAAACCTGATGACTTTGTGCTGAGAGGACCAAACTGCTCCAGCACATACATCGTGAAGTGATGCACCCTCAGCAAAGACCTTGGAAGAGGCCATACTCCTAGTGAAGTGACCCATGACCTCTACAGGTGAAGCCATACGTGATAGCATCAGTAATCCAATGCAAGATGCACTGCTTGGTGACCGTATTGCCTACATTGTGACCACCGAACGAAACTAGAAGTAAAGAGGATCAATGCCATGAGCCTGAGCGGTGGACATACGTTGTAGATCCTTAAAGCACAGACTAGACATAACAGATGCAGACTTTCTTACTATTGCGTCTCACGGGGTGGAGGGAAGAAAGCCTGCAAGATAGCTGGCTAACCAGCCATAGAAGGAACTTTTGGGATATAGTCTGGTCTAGGGTGTAGTATAGCTCTGACATCACCTGAAGCCAAGTCTTAGCTGGAGGAGGATACTGAAACTGCCTGAAGGTCTCCTACTCTCTGGAGTAATGTCTGGGACTGATTCAAATGCCTCAAAAGGCCTCTGTTAAGGTTCGACCAATTCTAGGTACCAGGATGAAACTCGTGATCAACAGATAGGCTGCATCCATCTGGCACCATGCATGAACTGAGAAACTATGGGGTGCCTCACCGGAGAAGATCCGTTCAGAGATGTGTGGCTAGCGGAAATGGCTTCTACATACACCTTTAAGGTAGCAGGAGCCATCCCTGCTGCGAGATCCTCTTGAAGGAACTCCAGTCCTGGACCGACTGGGCAGTTAAGTGGATCCACATAATGTTGCTTAAACCAAGATACAAGCAGTTTCCATTTCAGGGCATATAACCCCCAGAATATAAACTACTCTCAAAGACAGGAACTTGTTCTCTGCCCAGAGCAGGATCTGCTGCACCTGCCTGAAAATGGGGCCCGGACACAGCCTGCCCTGGTGATTGATATAAGAGACCACCGAGGTGTTGTCGGTGCGGACTAACATGCGGTGTTCCTTCAACTGTGGGAGGAAGTTTTTCTAAGCTAGAAACACTGACCTCATCTCAAGGCAGTTTATGTGCCATGAGATATGAAGGCCCTCTCAAAGGCCACGGGCTGGTCGGCCTTCGAGAACCGCACCTTAGCCTGTGAGTGACCTATTGGCCTAGCTTGAAAGTCTCTCACAGTTAGGATTGAATTGATATGTGCAGGTGACACAGGTGCCTGCATTATGGTCGATTCCCAAACTATTCCTAGAAAAGTGGTTCTCTGTTTTGGAGAAAAAACCCTCTTCTTGAGGTTCAGCCTGAGCCCCAAACGCTTCATATGAGCAAGCACAAGATCTCAAGGTCGTGTTGCTAGCTCTTCCGACTGGGCAAATATCAACCAGTCGTCAATATAATGAGTACACAAATGCCCTGGAGTCGCAGCGGAGCAAGAGCAGAATCCATGCCCTTGGTGAACATGTGTGGGGACAGATCTAGGCCAAAAGGAAGTTCTCGATATTGGTAAGCTTTGCCTCCAAAGCAAACCTGAGAAACGCCCTGTGTTCTGGCATGTGAAGATCGGGAAAGAATGTGATATGGCGGTGAGGAGGCTGTACTCGCCTTGATATGAGGAAGTGGTCATCCAGTTTACATCCATTTTCTCTCATCGGCCCAATCCAGATTGAATTTGGCCATTGCACAAGTAACAACATCAAGCAGCTCTTCAAAAGTGTCAAACTGAGAAATCTGCTCTGTTGAAGCACTCACCGGTTTATCCACATCCAGTCCCTCAGGATCAGATGTAGAAAGCATGAGTTCCACGTTTTGGTCTGAAGAATTCACAGAGCAAACTTTGAGTAAAAAAGTGTCATTCTCCGAGTCAGCGGAGAGTGTGTCTCAAACTCTATCTCTGCCAACTCAACCTGCGATCCCCATGACCGGAGTTGCCACGCTGCAGTTGAACCAAGCAGAACTGGTGCGAGTCCTAACTGACAAATCCTGACTGATTTCACAGACACACAACACAATGGAGGATTGCTGACACACATTCAAAAAAACATACGGCTTCTGTTCAGATTAGTTATAATTAATCATGCATATCAATAATTGCAGAGAAAAGTCCCTAAAAGATATTTCAAATGTATTGTTATAGAAAATGAGTTATCAATTAATTACTTTTGAGGTAAATTGATTGTTTTTCCCTCATTCTTTTTCATATAGTTAAACATAAGTATATCACTGGGCTATAGTCCACAGAGTTCCATCTTACAGTTTGTCAGTTTTAAAATGAATTTAATATCAAATTTAAATAATTTTTTGTCATCTTGGAAGTTTGCTGAGCTCCCCTAATGGACCACGCCCCCCTGATTGAGAACCAATGGTGCAATTTGTTTAACTTGTAAGACTCAAACATGAAAGTAGCTCTTCAAGCTTGCTTTTTTCAGAGGATACGGAAATCCCTTATTACGGTTTATTTACGGATCAGGGGGCATGATTAATTGAATTAATTAATTTCATGTTCATTTCATTTTAATAACCCATGGTAAAATAACATGTTAAATTGACTGTTCTAATATACTCAGTAATTAATGCTTTTTTTCCTTCTTTCAAAACTTTCTCACTTCAATTATTTTCTCTGCACTTTCAGGAGAGTATGTTGTCATGAAAACACATTTCCATCTCAAAAGGAAGATTGGTTACTTTGTCATTCAGACGTATTTGCCATGTATCATGACCGTGATCCTGTCCCAGGTGTCCTTCTGGCTAAACAGGGAATCTGTCCCTGCCAGAACTGTGTTTGGTGAGTGTCCAAATTGTTTTTTAAGTTAACCATTCAATGTTAGCATCACTCTACAGCAGTCTCCAACTTATTAACAGCTCTTTTCCAAAATCTTCAAATCTAGTGAGCTTTTTTTACTGTGTAGCTACTTTCTAATTCAGCATTCTGCATGAAATGGAATCTCATATATTGTTGATTTGGAATAATCTACCTGGGCAGCAGCTCCTTACACCACAAAAACAGTGTTCCTCATGAGACATACAGAGGTTTACAGCGAAGTACCTTTGTATCTGTATCTGTAGCAATGGCAAAATTATTTAATTATTCATAAAATTATTACGTTCCCAATAATTGTGCCACATACTTTTTGAAACAGACTTTGAGTAGAAAACATGACTATGGTGGCCTAAAATGCTGTCTAGGTTGGCAGCTCACAATGTAGGCAGGTTTTGGAATGGAACAGGGTTTGGGGTTCTTGGTATAATTTTGCATCAAAAAATCAAAAATCTTTCTATTTCTTATTTGGTCTTGAAAAGTACTTTATTTTTTGAATAACATGTTTTAGTCAAATTTTTAAGTTTTGTTCTCAATAGTTTTTTATTAAAAGGTTGCGCAACATGCATTGGTTGTTAGTTCTTTTAGGAGAAGCCTACAAACTGCAAAATCATAATATACTTAATTTAGCAGTGATTCAAAATTTTAAACTGTGCCAGGAGAATTCTGTGTGTCTGTGTAATGTATTATATAACACATATCAGAAAGGAAAGATTTTGCTCTTCTGTCAGCTTGTTGGGCTACCCTTGCATGAAGTCTCTTGACTGGGCACTCTGAATTCCCAAGTGTTTACATCTCAGACAAACAAAAAGTTGCATCTGAGAGCTGTCTGTGCCTTACTTCTTGCTGGGTAGCTTTACAGCAGCCTTGAAAAACTATATTTGTGTTCTCAATTTTATAAACTTGTATTCTACAAATGCACTTTTGAATAAAAAATGACTAATGGGTCAAAGATGCTACACCCAGTTTTGTGTTTAAACCTATTAAAAAAATTGCCTATTTCTTTCAGAACCACTATCGTCAAATACAATTGACACTTAGCATACAGTTTGGATTGGCGGTACGGTTCTGTTCTGGACAAGAACTCCCTGCGCATCCATGCACCCTAGCATGGATAAGAGCAGCAATAACCCTCCTTAGGGTAAACAGAACAGAACCAACATGAATGTATTGCAGATATCATTAATTAATTTTAATGTATAACATAATTAGAGAATTTTAGTCTGATTCAGGGGGAATCAGAAGGCTAAATCCTGACTGAGAGAGGAGGAGCTGGGGAGGGAGAAGGGTAATCAGCTCCTGAGAAACGTGATAGTGCTGATAATATTGAAGGAGATTATATATGTATACTGTGATAGGCGTCATATTCCTATAGGTAGTAGTGAATCAGCTTAGGTTACTGATGGGTTACTGAGGTTACTCATCAGAACTGATGCTACGCCTAATTTTGTTGACAAGCTATTTACACTAACTTCACCCACCATTGTCTGGGTGAGCCAGACACAATTACAAAAGAAACCTACAAGCTGTCAGAACTATTAATACAACTCCCACCCAGCAGCTCAAATGTCTCTGTTAAGTATGTAACGAGGGAACGGCGACGTTACGTCAGACGTGATCTGACGAATTGGGATCTTGCCCTTGCAGCGTTCTTAGGGACCAATCTTAGGAACAGATGCATTTGAAAATGCATTTCTGCATTAGGATCTTGAACGGGAGCCAGTGAAGGGCCAGTTCAAAACTCGCAGTGCAACTGATGCACCCCATACCATGACAGAGGTTTTTGCATCAGTCGCTGATAAAAGTCTGAATGGTCCTTTTCATCTTTGGGTTTAAAAACGTACTCGGTTACTAACGTAACCTCGGTTCTCTCTAGAGAGGGAACGAGTACTGCGTAATATCTTACGCTATGGGGAAAAACTCTTTTCCACGAGATATTGAAGCCAAAAATTATCCTTAATTTTTTATTAATGTAAAACGCTTTGCGGCAGCAAGCAGACATAGGCGAGACAGCTCGCGCGCCTATTGGCTGCCCTGCGGCAACAGCAGCAGCCTATCGAGAGAGGCTCTGCGTGACGTCACGACGAATGGGGGCCTTTCGCGCCCATATCGTCACGTCCCGCCAGAAAGGGCGTGGTCTCGCCCTATGAATAGGCTCGATAGCTGCTCTTACGTTGGTTTTCATCGCCGAAGCGAACCAGAGCGTATTCCAAGCACGGCAAGATACGCAGTACTCGTTCCCTCTCTAGAGAGAACCGAGGTTACGTTAGTAACCGAGTACGTTCTCTTACGAGAGTATCTCTCGTACTGCGTAATATCTTACGCTATGGGGAACACAATGCAACACGCCGTGCTGGTAGGGATCCAACACCAAAGTCCCAGGGGCCGAAGCCCGGGGCGCATATAGTGCATGATCACCATAAACTCACAGAGAGTGAGGGAAGAGAGGCTAGAAGCATCATTCCCTGTAAAATAGCATCCGAAAGGAGCTAATCATGTGACAAATAGACCATACCGTCAGGGTGAACATTCAGCCTGAACTGGGTGGCCACAAGTGTGTCAACATTTTAATGAGCTGCTGTACCGGTCAGTGAGCAATACGCAGGTCAAACTCAGTATCCGAGCCGCACAGCGGGCAGATAGCACTGAATTTTATACCGCCAAAAGCTTAGCTTGTAAGGCGGGAACCTCCAGGTTATAGTATTTTATAAATGTAGACGGCGAGGCCCAGCCCGCGGCCATACAAATATCTTGCAGGGTAACCCCGCTAGACCATGCCCACGAGGAGGCCATGCCTCTTGTGGAGTGCGCTCTAACACCCAAAGGGCACTGTAGGCCCTTAGAAGTGTAAGCCAGCGCTATGGCACCGACTATCCATCTGGATAGGCTCTGTTTCGAAGCGGCAAGTCCCTTAGCACGGCCGCCAAACGAAACGAAAAGCTGCTCAGTCTGTCTGAAACCAGACGAGCGGGACACATAAGCCCTTAGTGCCCTGACAGGGCAAAGGAGACTCGCGTCCTTCTCCTCATTGAGAACCGGAAGGGAGACAGGGAAATCACCTGGGCCCTGAACGGTGTGTTGAGGGATTTTGGCACGTAGCCATGCTTCGGTTTGAGTATGACCTTTGAGTCATTAGGTCCCAACTCCATGCATGACGCGCTCACTGAAAGCGCTTGCAAGTCCCCTACGCGCTTCACTGAAGCGAGAGCCATAAGAAACGCTGTCTTGAAAGACAAGTGATTCATGTCTGATGACTGGATTGGCTCGAATGGGGCACCTTTCATGGCCTCCAAAACCGTGGAAAGGTCCCATGTCGGGACTGAAGGGGGCCTGGGAGGGTTTAGCCTCCGAGCTCCTCTAAGGAAACGCACGACTAAGTCGTTCTTTCCTAGTGACTGGCCAGACACCGGTTTTGCAAACGTTGCTATGGCCGCCACGTATACTTTGAGCGTGGAAGGGGTCCTGCCCTTATCCAGTAGCTCCTGAAGGAAGGAAAGCACTTCCGTAACCCCGCAGTCTACAGGTGAATAGCTCTGCGCTTGACACCAAGCAGAGAACACAGACCACTTCGAGGTGTAGAGCCGTCTGGTAGACGGGGCTCTAGCCTGCGCGATCGTGTTTAACACTCCCTTTGGGAGGTCAGCGGGTACCCGTTGATGGCCCATGCGTGCAGGGACCACAAATCCGGGCGAGGATGCCAAATCGAGCCTTCCGCCTGAGAGAGGAGGTCTCTCCTCAACAGTAAAGGTCATGGGGCAGCGCTGGTCAGCTGCATCAGGACAGGGAACCACGACTGGTTTGTCCAGAGCGGAGCTATGAGTAGCACTGGGCATCCCTCCCTCCTGATTCGCTCCAACACCTGAGGCAGGAGTGAGACAGGGGGAAAAGCATATTGGGGGCAGCGGGGCCAAACATGGGCCAGCGCGTCCCGGCTTTTCGAGAAGAATCTCGGGCAGTGAGCGTTTTCTTGGGACGCGAACAGGTCCACCTGCGCTTTGCCAAACGTTTCCCACAGCAGCTGGATCGTCTGCGGGTGCAGAGACCATTCTCCTGCTGGGACGTTGTTTCTGGACAGCCTGTCTGGTCCCACATTTAGGTGACCAGGCACATGCGCCGCTCTCAGCGAGAGCAGGTTGTGCTGAGCCCAGACCAGGAGGCGCTCCGTCAGCCTGTAAAGGTTTCGGGACCTGACGCCGCCCTGGCGATTTATGTACGCCACCACTGACATGTTGTCCGACCGGACCAATACGTGGTGGCCTTTTATCTGGGGACAGAAGCGCCGTAGCGCTTTGTCGACTGCTATTAATTCCAAGCAGTTTATGTGAAGGAGCTTCTCCCGTACTGACCATAGGCCAGCTAGCGGTCTGCCCTCGAGCAGCGCTCCCCACCCCGATGTGGAGGCATCCGTAGACACCACCTTCACACTCGAGGGGATCCCCAGGCTCACACCTGACTGATACCAGTCGGTTACTTTCCATGGTTTCAGAGCCGAAATGCACTGAAGGTCGACCCTGAGGCGAAATAGACCTGCGGTCCACGCCCTGCGGGGAACTTGTGCTCTTAGCCATAGCTGCAGTGGGCGCATGCGGAGCAGGCCCAACTGGAGTACGGAGGCTGCTGAGGCCATCAGACCCAGCATTTTCTGAAACCTTCTGAGCGGGACTATAGAGCCGTGGCGGAAGGATTTCGCGACGTGCTGAATATTCAATCCGCGCTCCGGTGACAGGCGTGCCGTCATGGATAGCGAGTCCAACACTGTTCCCAGAAAGGAAATTCTCCGACTGGGGAGCAGTGAGCTTTTCGCCCAATTGACTGTAAGGCCCAGCTCCTCGAGGTGCTCGAGTAATGCGGCCCTGTGTTCTATGAGCTCCGTTCGTGAACGAGCTAGAATCAGCCAATCGTCCAAGTAGTTCAAAACTCGCATGCCCCGAAGTCTCAGGGGGGCGAGTGCCGCGTCCATGCACTTCGTGAACGTACGGGGTGCTAGGGACAGGCCGAACGACAGAACTGTGTATTGATATGCCTGGCCCTCGAAGGCGAATCTCAAGAATCGCCTGTGATGGGACGCTATTTGTATTTGAAAATAGGCGTCTTTAAGATCTATTGACATGAACCAGTCTCCTTGGCGCACTTGCGCGAGGATTTTCCTGGTCGTAAGCATTCTGAACTGGCGCTTCGCGAGCGTTCTGTTCAGCAGTCGCAGATCTAGAATGGGTCTGAGCCCACCATCCTTTTTCCGGTACCAGAAAATATCTGCTGTATAAGCCCCCTTCGCTCTGAGCCTGAGATAAAGGTTCTATAATCCCTTTCCTCAGCAGTTTCGCTATCTCGGCTCGAAGTAGATGAGATACTTCGCTTTCACCGTAGTTTCGACGCGCGCCGTGTAACGGCGAGGGCGTCGAGCGAATTGTAGCGAATAGCCTCTCGTTATAGTGTTCAACACCCATTTTGATACCCCGGGAAGCCTTGACCACGCATCTGCGTGAATAGCTAAGGGTAGAATGAAATCTGGGCTCTGGCCGCGGCAGAACGGCGGCTCGAGAGCCCCTGTGTACTGGGAACACAACACCGTGTTTACAGCGTTCGAGGCGGGGGGCGTGCTGATCACAGCGGGCAGCCTGGCCGCGCTCAGCTTCTCTATGGCGGGACGCGCAGAGAAAGCGAGCGGGGCGAATCCCGTGGGATTCGGCGTGTGTTAGAGAATGTGGGCACATTTACTAAATGCGGGCACATTTACTACACTGAGAATACTGTCAGCTCGCGCCGACTGAATCAATGCTGTGTTTACAGCGTGCGAGGCGCGCGCTGATCACAGCTGGCAGCCTGGCCGCGCTCAGCTTCTCTGTGACAGGTTGTGCAGAGGAAGCGAGCGGGGGTGAATCCCGTGGGATTCGGCGTATGTGCCAGAATGTGGGCGCGAGACTGCGGGCACATTAGTACACAGTACACAACTGTACTGATAACACTGTCAGCTCGCGCTGACTGAATCAACGCTGCTGTGTTTACAGCGTGCAAGCCGCGCACTGATTATAGCGGGCAGCCTGGCCGCGCTCAGCTTCTCTATGACGGGTTGCGCAGAGGAAGCGAGCGGGGGTGAATCTCGTGGGATTCGGCGTGTCAGTGAGAGGATGCGGGCGCGGGACAGCGGGCACATTTACTGCACTGAGAACACTTTCGGCAGGAGCCGACTGAATGTGTGTTGGTTTCGTTTTTACAGAAACCAAGGGACACGCAGTGTGTAGTGTAAGCGGGCATTGTATGGGCGCGTTCACTACAGTCTGCACAATCGAGTTGAGTCGATTTTATGTGTGCTAGCCCTGCACCGTGGCGGGCTGTGTCTGGGTGTGGGAATGGGCACTGGGGCGTGGGCATTCTTACAACACTCATAACACCATCGGCTGTGGCCGGAACACCAGAAAATACACTCTTTATTGGATTTATCTGGGTAGCAATAGAAACGGCTTTTGTGCCCAGGCAAGCGGGCTGAGACACCGGCTGCTTCACTGCGAAATACACTGGGACAGTCACAAAGCATGGAACTGAACGAGCGAGAAGATTTGGTGGAAATCCGGCCGCAGCGGGATCTGAACACCGTCACTTTCCTAGAGAGACTAGGAAGGCCTTGAGACCTCGGGCTTTACCTCAATCCTCGGCCGGGGCCCGCGCCGAGGGGGGCGGCGTCCAGCAGAGCGAGAGCGCGGTGTCTGATCTCGGGCCTGGCGGCGCTGCTGAGTAGCCGAAACGACGGCCTTTGTGCGCAGGAAAGCGGGCTGTGGAACCAGCTTGCTCACTGCGAAATACACTGGAACAGTCACATTGCTTGGAACTGAACGAGCGAGAAGTTTTGGTGAAATTCCGGCCGCGGCGGGAACTGAACACTGTCGCTTTCCTAGAGAGACTAGGAAGGCCTTGAGACCTCAGGCTTTATCTCAATCCTCGGCCGGGGCCCACGCTGAGAGGGGCGGCGTGGGCGCCTCCCAATCGAGACCGATGCTTTCCACGGCCTGGGTGAGCAGACGCATCAGCTCAGCCTCAATGCCGGCTCTCTTCCCAGAGGGTTGGCGGGAAACGTTAGTGGAGGGGAGGTCCACGGAGCTCGCCCGATCCTCGCTATCCGAAGCCAAAAGAGAACGTGTTGTCGTCCAACTCGACGGCGTATGCGGCGGCATACGGCGGCCGCTGTCCGTCCGGGAGCGACTCGAGCGAAGCCGGCGAAGCTGGCGGGCGAACTGGCGAGCTCTGGCGGGCTGGAGATAGCTCGGGCGCGCGCTGGGCGCGGCGCTTCTTGCGGCGCGGCATCACGGTGGGCTGGGATGCGGGCTCGGAGAACAAAGCTAGGCGAGTCCGCAGAGTCACCATAGGCAAGCGTTCACAATGATGGCATCCGCCGTCAGCGAGCGCGATGGCCGCGTGATCCTCACCCAGGCAGGACACGCAGATGACATGGCGGTCCTCATCGCTGAGTGGGGCTCGGCAAGAACCACAGGAAGGCATCTTTAAAAAGACGCCGCTCTTTTAGAGGGGTGGGAAAAAAAGCAGATAATGCAATCACACACACTCTAAGCAGAGGAAAGGATATGTACGCCGGAAAGCGCAGCAGGTACGGCGGCTGAAGGCGGCGAGGCCAGCGACTCCAGGCTCGATGGCATGTCCCGCTGAAAAGGCTACAAGTCGACGGCGCGGCTTCTCACTCTGGATCCAGCGATGCAGGAGGCTTCGCTGAAGAGATGAAAAATCAACGTAAGAGCAGCTATCGAGCCTATTCATAGGGCGAGACCACGCCCTTTCTGGCGGGACGTGACGATATGGGCGCGAAAGGCCCCCATTCGTTGTGACGTCAAGCAGAGCCTCTCTCGATAGGCTGCTGCTGTTGCCGCAGGGCAGCCAATAGGCGCGCGAGCTGTCTCGCCTATGTCTGCTTGCTGCCGCAAAGCGTTTTACATTAATAAAAAATTAAGGATAATTTTTGGCTTCAATATCTCGTGGAAAAGAGTTTTTCCCCATAGCGTAAGATATTACGCAGTACGAGAGATACTCTCGTAAGAGAACTCAATGTCCATTTTTTTCACCAAAAACAAGCTGAAATTTGGACTCATCTGACCACAGCACACATTTCCACTGTCTTCTAGACAATCTGAGATGAGCTCAGGCCCAGAGAACTCTGCAGCATCTTTACATAGAATTGATGTATAGCTTTCTCCTTGTGTAACAAACATTCAAGTTGCATTTCTTATTGCAGTGGCAGACTGTTTTAAGTGACAATGGTTTTCAAAAGTACTCGCGAGCCCATGTGGCTATTTTAAACACAGTAGCATGTTTCCTTATGCAATGCCATCTGAGGGCTCGAAGGTGACGCACATTCAACAGAGGTTCCCTGTCCTGCCTTACACAGCCTGAGATTTCTCTGGATTCCATGAATCTTTTCCACAATATTAAGTATGGTAGATCTAGATGGTGAAAGACCTAAATACTTTGTAATCTTGTATTGAGATTTAAATTGTTTGACAATTCTTGTATGAAATTTGGCACAAAGTAGTGAGCCTTGACTCATCTATGTTTGCAAAAATCTGTGCTTTTGGTGGATGGTCTTTTTTGTTCACGATACCTTTACCCATTACCAATTCATCTGCTAATTGTTAATACAACTGTTTAAATAATATTTTTATTTTTGTTTTGCCTCTGTCCCAACTTTTTGGGAGTGTGTGCAGCCATCACAATCAAAATGTGTTTATCTGTAAAAAAAAAATACATACATACATATATATATATATATATTATATATATATATATATATATATATATATATATATATATATATATATATATATATATATATATAATTTGGCCAGTGAAAAGAAAAATACTTTTTTCTTTATACTTTTGTCAGTTAAATAAGGGTTCAAGAGAATTCTTTGTGCTTCAAACTAATTTCTAAATCTCTAAAGCAGCTACTAGAAAACAAATCCAGCAATCAATCTAATAGCATTTAAACACATTTTTTTTTCTGGCAGACTGATAACCTGACTATACTTAAGCATATGCAGTATACTTAATGTATATTCTTAATGCAGGCGCATTCCATATGCTTTTTCATTGCAGGAGTGACCACTGTCCTTACCATGACCACCCTAAGTATCAGCGCAAGAAACTCTCTCCCCAAAGTGGCCTATGCCACAGCCATGGACTGGTTCATTGCTGTTTGTTATGCCTTTGTCTTCTCGGCTCTCATAGAGTTTGCCACGGTTAACTACTTCACAAAGAGGGGTTACGCTTGGGATGGGAAAAGTGTGGTGCCAGAAAAGGTAAAGCCTTTCAGTTTTCAAATAAAAGAAAAAAAACTTTTACACAAATAGAGATAAATGTAATTAAAGGATTAGTTTATTGAAAGAAAAATGAAAATTCTGTCATAATTTTCTCACTCGTTACTGTGTTTCATATGATATTTTAAAACTGCTTTTGTATACACTGAAAGTTTGGTGATTTTTATTTTTATTTATTTTTTACTGTTATTGTTAATGGATCAGATGTACTAACAGCTTATGCCAGCACAAACCGTCTTTTGTCGTTAAAAACTACTGGCAGAATTTACTAAGTATTTAAATAAGTCATGTAACATGATTTATAAAGGATTGCAGTAGTCAATTTACTGGTATTTGTGGCATTATTTAATGCCTCACAAAAAGCATGTCTTAACCCATTTTGATATTGGCATGGCTGTGATAGTTGCTGCTAAATGGAGGTACCGCAGAGAACAGAGAGCAGGTGGGAGAAGGGAGAAACTTTTCTCAACTTGTGTTCATTTATTTGCAATGCCAGAGGAAGATGTTATCTGAACATATTGTTTGCCAAGCCACATTATTTTTAATTTGCTGCGCCTGAGTTGTTAGTTGATCACTCACACCTGATTATCATTGGCTCCACTTGTTTGTGACCCTACACTAATTTGTGCTGCTCTTGATATATTGTTTTGCTCATAATGGAAATGAGCTGGCTGTGTTCTTTAATTTTCTAACTGGTACCCGCAGAACTTTTCACTCGCATTGGCAATTTTATGAGATTACAGTCTCGCGCTAATTTGGCCTGTTTAGTAAATTTGGCCCTTTGAGAAAAAAAATCTTTGCCTGGGAGGTCAAAAGATGGGGGGGTCAAAGGGGTCAAAGTTTGGCTGTTTTGAATTGTCCAGTTTAGCTGTTTTGCATGGTCCAGTTAGTTCAGTAAGCTAATAGTATAAAGGTATAGTTCTGTAAAGGTATAGTTCATAAATATAACTTTTGGCTGCAAAAATTCTTACTCCATTAACAGGCATTCACTAATGTTTAATGTGATGGAATCAATCTAAATGTCATCTAACCATCTATTTACGGGCATTCGCTAATGTGTAATGTGATGGAATCAGATAATTGATAGTGAATGGTCAAGGAATGTACATGTTCATGTTCTTGTTGTGCACTCAGCTAATCAGTATTGTCATGACATCATTTTGTTAAGGCCCTGGAATCATTGGTTAGATGGCATTTAGATTCAAGCTTAAAAAGAAAAATGTCTCGGTTACCTATGTAACCCTCGTTCCCCGAAGGAGGGAACGGAGATGTAACTAGAACGTGACAGACTGAAAGAGAGCAAAACTTGAGTGGTCATGATCAAACTTCAGAACTTCTTGGTTACTGTTGTAACCTTCGTTCCCTAGTGGAGGGAACAAGAGGTGATGTCGCCCTTGGGAGTCCCAAACATATTTCAGAAAAGGCCAGTGAGAATAGGCGAGTGGAATTTGCATGTACCACTCCCCCAGACATACGGGTATAAAAAAAAAGCATTTTATTCCTACCCAGGGAACGGAGGTTACAACAGTAACCGAGACATTCCCTATCTGTCAGTCACTTTGACATGGTTTTGATGTGGTTTCGATAACATGTGGTGATGCAGATGTCGGCAAACAATTGTGTGCCAGTAACAGGTGCACTTGATACAATGTACCCTACCCAGCGCCCCACATAAGTTATCTAGTCCGTTTTACCACTCGGGGATCGAAAGAAGAGTAGTTACAATGGGAATAGGTTGCTTCAACTGAATTTCCTTTAGATCTTTTCTGTTTTTATGGTTTTGTTTTGAAGGAAAAATCTACAGAATCTTCAGAAAGATTCATCCTAGGTGTGAGAAAGAACACTACGGAGGCCACATCCTGCCCGAAGGGAGGTTGACATGTGGAAAATACATCACATGGACTTACCTTCCAGGAAGTACCACATGTAGACAGAAGAGCTTGCGGTAGGATTACTACAAACACAGCGATTGGCGGCATAGACGGAGCTCTGCCAAGGAGAAGACACAGGTTTACCATCAGGAAATCCGTATCATGGACAATACATCATATGGAATTACCATTTGGGAATCACAACATATGGAGCACCAGGCCTAGTATATAGACTGACATGAAAGACCTGAAAGGGCATGCTTCATGAGTCAGGCCTGGTGTTGAATTCCTCAGCTGAATTCGACTGCCTCAGGGGCTGAGAGGTGAAATACATCAAGGGCTCGGCGGTATAGGAAACTTACATGGACAATAAAGTGCAAGTTATCACCTCAGGGAGGGAAAAGGTGCCGTTTTCTGCACCTTTGGTGCCAAGTGGTAAACCCAGGCAGTTGTTTGCAGTTTTACCTGCTCATAACTGACAACACACAGGAAGAAACTGGCTCAACCTGGAGATTGTAAAATCTCGCAAAGGTATTAGGTGTCGCCCAGCCCATGGCTCTGCAGATGTCTATTAAAGAGGCGCCTTTGGCTAATTCCCAGGATGACGCAACACTCCTAGTAGAGTGTGCTTGTACACCAAATGGGCATGGCACACCTTGTGCTTGATATTCCAAGGCTATAGCATCCAAGATCCAGTGGGCCAACCTCTGTTTGGTGACAACTATCCCCCATAACAAAGAGTTGCTCATAACTTATGAAGCTCTGCATGTGGTCCAGATGAATGTGCAGGGTGTGTACTGGACACAGCAACGATATGGCTGGTCTCCCTAGTTTTTAGTTCACCACTTGGTCTCTAAAAGGGGTAGTGGGAAATTTGGGCACAAAGCCCAGTCAGAGTCTCCCGATCTGAGAGTATGCCGCCCCAAACTCAAGCCACGTTTCACTGACAGAGAATGCCTGCAGGTTCCCGACCCTCTTGATGGAGGTAAGTGCGGTCAGGAGTGGAGTCTTCAGTGAGAGGGCATCCAGCTAGACTACAGAGAATTCTTATGAGGGAATGAGCCATGGTCTTGGAGGATTCAACCTCCTGGTTCCTCTAAGGAACCTGATGATCAAGTCGTGTTTCCCTAAAGACCGACCATCTACTGCATTGTGATGTGCTGCTATAGTGGCCACATAAACTTTCAAGTAGGAAGGGGACAGCCGACCCTCCAGCTCTCCTTCAAGAAGGAAAGCACTGACCCAGATTGCACATCTTTGATGGTCTTCCCTTCATGAAGCACACCAGTTAGCGAACAGACACTGCTGACTCCGGAGGAGACGGCGGCCGAGTTGCGCCATGCAACATGAGCTTTAAACCTGCCCTGACAGTTTAAATATGCTACAGTCGCTGTGCTGTCCATCCAGACCAACACATGCTTGCCTTGGATCAAAGGCCGAAACCTTTGCAGGGCCAGCAATACTGCCAGCAACTCAAGACAATTCATGTACCCATTTCATTCAGCGCCCCAGCCTGACTTGGAGCCATCTGTTGTGAAATCAAGGTACCTGGATTCTAAAGGAATCCCTGCTGTAGAAATACAAGGTCTTTCCCAGGGTTGAATGTACTGTGACAGATCTGTGTAATGATCACGCGTTGTGTGACACAGCACCATCTCGGGACTCAAGTCTGAAACGATCTCATATGCATCAACCCAAGCTGCGTTACTGCCCTGGACTATGTCATATGCCCCAGGAGCCTCTGAAATTGCTTCAGTGGAACCACTGTTCTCCCCATGAATGTCTTCAGAAAGTTTAGCACTGACTGGGCACATCTGTTCGTAAGATGTGCTGTCATGTTCAACTCCATTCTAAGAAAAGAGATGCTCTGCACTGAAACGAGCTTGCTCTTTTCCTGGTTGACCTGAAGCCCCAAACGGCTGAGGTGTCTGAGCACCAGGTCCCTATGTGCACAAAATAAATCTCGAGAGTGCATTAGGATTAGCCAATCATCGAGATGGAGCAAGGACAGCCTCTACAACTTTTATAAAGATGCGAGGTGACAGCCTGAAAGGGAGTACCTTGCACTAATATGCCTCACCCTCAAAAGCAAACCAAAGAAACAGTCTGGAAGTAGAGGAACCTTCAGGTCTATCACCGTGAACCAATTATGTCAGCAAGCGCATGTCAAAATGCATTTCTGCATCTACATCTTGAATGGTGTAGGGCCAGATTTAGAACACGCAGGTATAGGATTTGTCTCAACCCACTGCTTCCTTCACCAAGAGGACTGCTGCATGCAGGACAGGAGTGTCTTTCTCATATCGTCCCAAATCTGTGACTGTGGGTGCATATAGGCACCTACCTTGCTTTGTGTACCCCACTGCAATTGGCCTGTGACGGTTGAACATGAGGAGGTGGGGTACTCGCATCAGGCATGCTCATGCCGCGAACTGTGTAACCCAGGGAAGGAGGAAACTGCTGCACACTGCTACCTGGAAAATAACAGTCTCTGCCATCCCTGGGTTGCCATCCCTCTTGTTCTATAGGTGGCGCTGGAGTTGCGCCAAAGCAGGATGTGTTTAATAGCCTTTGTCTGCTTCTTGACAGCAGAGAACTGCAGGCAAAGTTCTCGACTGTGTCGCTGAAGAGGCCACTCTGCGAGATAGGGGCATAGAGGAAGGCAATATAGTAGGTATGTGGACAGAGGCCCATCCAAATCTCCAAATGGGTACTTTAACTTTACCCCTTGATCAAAGCAAATTTTGTTGGTGTCCCTCATCTCAGCAAAGATAGCGTTCCACCATGATGGGCATCGCATGGCCGAGAGCCCGCACCATGACTTTGGTCACTCTGAAAGCGAAATCAGTTGTCAAACGCAGTTATTGCATTAATCCCGGCTCAGAAATAACCTCATGCAGGTCTTTCAGTCCCTTGGCCTGATGAACTTGCAGGATGGCCATGGCATACAATAAAGAGGTGGCCTGTCGGGCACTAGGGAAGAAGTTAACTCCCAGACCCTGGATGAGAGTCTGGGACAATTCCTCCAGGGGCCAGTGTTCTGCGGGCATAAAGGCACCGCAATTTTCCAGTCCACCTGGGAAAACTCCATGTACCCCCTGACTGCCCCACTGTCGCAAAGCGGGACCAGGCAGTGAAAGGTCTCTATGCTCATAATGCACCTCCAGGAAGACAGGCACTGTGAGTTGTGATCCAAGCCCAGGCCAGATACCAATCATCCATCTGCAAGCGCACAGGACAGGGCGAAGGATTCCACTCTAGTCCAATTGTCACGGTGGCCTTGGCAAGCATGGCTGCCAACTCAGAAGGTTAGAGCCCAGCCGAGTCTTCATCATAAGGCAAAAGCCAACACCCAAATTCTGCTATCGAAACATCGCCCTTATCTGGAGCCCCAAATGAGAACTCAAGCAGAAATGCATCTTTAAAAAGACACTTTCCCCCAGTTTTTTGCTCTTTTAGAGTTCGGGAAACTTGCTACATTTATCCATGCGTGGAATGGAGAGACCGCTGCAATGTGGCGTAAATTTCCCTGCAAAGCATGTAAAGTGAATGGAAATAAGTGTTTGTCTTTTGACATCTGTGCACTGCCTCCTTTATACCCATATGTCCGGGGGAGTGGCACAAGCAAATTTTACTCGCCAATTCTCATTGGCCTTTTCTGAAGTATCAGAGGTGTTTGGGGCTCCCAAATGTGACCCCTAGTGTCATCACATTTACACCAAATTGAAGTGACTAACCAAGAGTGAAGCCTATTTCTGCCACAGTTGAGTAGAAAAAATGATTATTTCTGAAACTTTCTAATACTTCTAACTTGGTATCTTATAATACTGAGAAACTTCCTCATAATTATGAGAAAGATGTCTGTTCTTCACATAAAATCACTAACTCGGAATATACTGTACAATAATTGATTTTAGGGTGTGTTTTTTTTTTTGTTTTTTTTTTTTTACTTTTTGAGCTAAGCAGTTAATTCTTTTGATGACAGAATTTTCATTTTTTTTGGTTAAGTTCTTAGAAAACCTGGGTGTAGTTGACAAATAATACGCATATGAAGAAGTATCTTAAATACTCTATAGTTAGGTTTACAGCAATACCCAGTGGTAGTAACAGCTGATGAAATGCTTCCTGTTGACCTCCTTTACAGCAAAAGAAGAAGAAGGAGTCATTGCTGAAAAAGAACAACACCTACACTGCTGCAACAGCAACATCTTTTGCTCCGAACATTGCCAGAGACCCTGGTTTGGCAACTATTGCTAAAAGTGCCCCCCCTCCCCCAACCGAGCCCAAGGAAGAGCCAAAACCCAAAGCTCCTGAGGCAAAAAAGACCTTCAACAGCGTGAGCAAGATCGATAGGATTGCCAGAATAGCCTTCCCATTGCTCTTCGGAACCTTTAACTTAGTGTATTGGGCAACTTACTTGAATAAAAAACCCAAATTACAGGGTGCCGTGCAACCACATTAAGTCTATCTCCTCTGTCTTTTTTTCTCCTTATGTTTCTAAACAATTACAAAAAAGTGAAAAGAAACAATTTGTCTCAAATTGGTTTCAATGTTAGTCAAGTTCCCACTTTCAAGTTTGTGTCAACATATGTAACATACTGTATCTTCCTATATGATTGCAAAGTTACTTATTGTTAGTAGAGTGTTTAAAATGGACCATCGAAATAGTGTAACAGAATAATAGTTTAAAACTAATTTCCTTAAGGAATAGTTCACCCATAAGTACATTTTCTGTCATTATATACTCTTATTCATGTTGTTCCAATGTATGATCTTGTAGAACACAAAATGAGACACGTTGTTCTTTTTGTTACAATGGCAGTTTAGTGATAATGTCTGTCGAGACCTGAACAGGACGAAAACACCAATACCAAGCACCATAAAAGTAAAAATATACCATACACTTCATTCTTAGTCTTCTAAAGTCCCATTCTTCACATGACGCTACCATATGGCTTTAGAAGATTTACAGTATAGATTTTGTATAGAATATTTTTATGGTGCTTTCATTTTGTTTTTATGTGGTGACTATGTAGGTGTACGTGCAAAATAATAAATCAATTAAAAAAATCTTCTACTTCTGTGTTCCAGAAAAAAAGGGTGAACTATTCTTTAGATGTTTATTTCAGCATTTAAATACTATGTTTTTGCATTACATTAGCAATGTACATGGAATAAGTTTGCATGGGTGAAGCTTTTTATACCCAATCAACAGCTTTATTTAAACAGTCATGTGTTTCTCTGTTTTCTTTAGCCTGTGTTTTAAATCTTTTGTTATTTGACTTTATATTCTACTAGGGTTCCATTAACAGCAATAAAACATGTCTCAGTGGAGAGAAAAAAATACTCATGGATATAAAAAATTGAAGAGAACTTAAAAAAGATTAATGTGTATATCATAAAGCATACTATTTAGTTTTCATGTAAATATAAAGTGTTAGAGATGTCAATATTAATTTTAAGCTTTGCTAAATGTGACTACAAGGTACAAACTCAGTGCTTGCCAGAAAGAGAGCTTTGTGTTTCGATTTGTGTAGATCATTGAGAAAATTTGGGTATGTTTTTTTTTCCCCTAGATCTACTAGACACTAGTTTGGATTTACATTTTCATGATAATAATACATAAATGAAAGTATATGTGTGCAGTTGCACTGTTTATAAAGAGTTTAAGAGGAGAGACTACAGTAGATACTTAGAAAAAAAAATGTAAACTTCTGTTGATGTCAGAATGCAATTTTATATTAACATTAAAATACTATTTAGTGTTTATTTTGGTAGATGGTTTTTGAAACATTGTGGGTGGTGCACACTTATGGCACTAGGGTTATGACTTGTGTGCTGTTACTATAGCATCACTTTAGTGTGATCAAGTCAGAATGGTTCAAGAGTAGTGCCTTGTATATATTTGCAAGTTGAAAGGGTACGTTCTTAGAAGGTGCTCTACTTATTTGTTTTAATTTTATGGGCAACCTTTTAAAAACATCACTGAAGAAAGTATCAGCCACACTGCCTTTTGTTTCACATGTCATAGTAAACATATAAACATAATCCATTACAGACATGTTTGTCCCTGCTTGTTAATGCAAACTAAAAGAAAACATTTCTAGATATTATCCATGTATGTGAATACACTGTTCTACATATAAATTATGTCTTGTAATGCTATAACAATGCCAAATTTGTTTTTATGTTTCTGGCATGTCAGTTGCTCAAGCACATATTAAAAAATAACTTATAAAGGAGTATACTCTCTATTTTTGGATTGAGAGAGAGGGAGAGAGAGAGAGAAAAGTTCTTTTAAATGAGGAACTTGGACATAATCATACTTTACTTTGATGTAGCAATATAGATTAGAAAGGGCTTTTTGTGATTGAAGTGATAAAAGGCACACCTTTATAATCAATTTGAATTGCTATTCTTGGTTTGGTATGTTAATGTATGCCTAAGATGGCAGTGCTCCTCTGTTTTGTCAATTTGTTTACTTTGTTTAAAATATACTTTTTTTTCTTTTTTTAAATTTTGAATGGATGTTTTTGGTGTATGTCACTGAATAAGTATATTTCTGACACATTATCTGCACTTGATGATGCAGATAAATTTCATGTTACCCCAATTTAAAAACCTTTTTTAAAGTACCTGGGAATTTGCTGAGTTTGTGCCAGATCAAGCAAAGACCGAAAGATTACTCTGGGATATGTGTGGAAACAGTATGCACATGCACAGTCATGGAGTCCTATGGAGCCAGACTTTTGTGAATGCGGTACATTTAATTAAGTTAATTGAGGTTTCAACTCATTATCTTGAATTGATGTTTAATATCTGTTGAAACAGTATATATAAAACGATATCCTTGATGATACTTCTAAAGATGCAGTGTTTTATTTGTACCAACCTGTTGTTATGCATTTTGCACATTATAGGCATATTTGATATTTATGTAGTCAGCTTTGTGCTATGCAAGGATAGCTTTAAACCATATTAATTAGCTTCCCACCCCTCATCACTGTCGTTTTCAATATTGTCAAAAATTCAATTATAAACTGTGCACCCTATTAAGCTGTAGGACTTTTTGTCATTCAGAAAATCTAAAAATGGGTTGTTCAGTTTTGGAATAAACAAATTCAAAGATATGGTAATGTTGCAATAAAAAATATGGATTGAAAATAATTCAGTTAGTGTATTTATATTATTTACACATCAATTAATAGATACATTTGGATTGTTTTGTTGCATCTAATAATATATATTTTTAATGTGTTATGAATTAAGATTTTGTATTTTTTTTTATGGGAGATTATAGCATTTCATATGCATACCAGATTATAAACGTAGTTTTATTTTTTGATTTCGCAGTGTACTGGAGAAATCCAACACATGCTGTAATAAAATAAACATCTCAGTGCTTGGCAAAAGTTGAAGTGACTATTAACTTTATAGGATGAACTTGAGCATACATGGTCATTGGCACAAACAGCTTTGTCAAGAGGGAAGAATGATTTATTCTGCACTGTATACTGGGAAATGGCTATTGTCTTCGTAAAGGTTTGCTGTCTTAATGTTATAGCCCTGTATAATTTGATTATCTTCATTAGCCATACAATAAAATAAAAAAAATCCATAGATTTTTGTCATTTTTGTTTGCTTGATCCATAATTTTTTCTTGTTTTCCAATAAAAATATTAGTACTTTGATTGAAATTACAAACCAAAATTCACTTTAAAGAAAAGCTTTCCAAAAGAAACAAAGTCAAATGAAGAGATCAAAAAATGCATCTGACCCGCTTCATGTCTCGCAGTATTTATTTGCTGTTCACTAAATTAGCGCAGCCTCTTTCATAAATTTAAATACATGGAATGTTAAACAAATAATATTTAAATATTTAAACATCAATACTAAACTATCCAGTGTTGACAGAACCAAGCTAATATGGTCATACTTCCTGGTTCTAGTAAGAACTCTAGCGGCTGCAGCTGGAGTTTGTTTATTAAGCGTGCAGGGCAACCCCCAGGTAGAGCATTACAATAATCTTGCCTTAAGGTCATGAACACATTAACTAACTTTTCTGTATCTGCATTGAGAGCAAATGTCGTAATTTAGATATATATTTTTTAGGATGGAAGAATGCGGTTTTACAGATGCTAGAAATGTGGTTTTCAAATGAAAGATTGGTATCAAAGAGCACACCCAGGTTCCTAACTGAAGACTTGGTTTTTGGGCAAATAATTAGAATCTCTTGGAAATTCTAGAAAATCTAGTAGGAAATTACTAGTCATCCCATTTTTTATATCAACTAGGAATTCCGTAGATTTTTTTTTATGTATGTTTCATCAGGGCACGAAAAAATATAGAGATAATAACTCTAGAATGGCCTCCTCGCCCGACATAGAACGTACACATATTTCTTACTCGACTCTCTTTGCCAAGTCGGGGAACATTATAGCGACCTCTCCCGCCGAGACAGGACAGTCAATGAGTTCAGAGGTCAACGGCAAAGCGATGGATACATTGATGGCCTTCCTAGACATAACTGGACCAACAGGGGATTCATCACCTCAATGGAAACTGGAAAAGTTTGTGCAGCCCAAACACACAAGTAGCCATCACTGACAGAGTAGACGACAGAAGCAATTACTCTCTGCTGATATTTAGGGCTAGAACAGAGATGTATTAAAGAATTTTTACTCACTTGAACGGACTGGACTGTGCTCAGGGGCTGGAGCTATCTGCTAACTCTGCTAACGAACCCGTTCTCTCATGGATGCCAAGGGGAATACATAGACCACGCGAATTGAGGATAAGACCCGCCAATCCTATAGTACCCATCTCACCAGAGTTTCTCCATGCCCCTACTGTCATGTCAGGAGTTATTCACATCATGCCTGTCAAGCCAGAGCCTGTTCACGTCTCGTCTACCAAACTAGAGCCTGTTTACGTCATTTCTACCAAGCTACAACCTCTTCACGTCATGGCCGCCCAGCCTGAGTCTCTCCACGTCATGGATGCCAATCTTGCCCAGCTTGAGTCTCTTCATGACATGGCCGCCAAGCCTGAGTCTCTAGCCAAGATGGCCGCCACGCCAGGGTCCTGGTTTATTCCCTTGCTAATCAGATCAAGAGAACGTGATCGGATTGAAAACCGAAACTGAAAGCACTTTGCATGTGCAATGACATATGACGCGCGGAATGAGCTGTTCTTCCTGATGAATAAAGTGTCATATAAATGAGTGTCCCGTCATTTTAAAATTCTCCTTTCACTCAGCGTCTGTGAAGTGAAGCAGGACAACATCCCACCAGTCGTTGTTTCAGACTCTCATCCACAGACGACTGTTAGTGCAGCTGAGGGAACCAACAAGCACATCGGAAACTCATCGGAAACATTCTCTCTTGAGTAGACATTATTTTGAATAAGCAATTACTTCACTACCAGTTAAAAAATATGTTCAATAAAGTATGAGTTTGTGTAGTATGAATGTAATCTGGACATACTACATTCGTCATGTTGCCCTTATCATGTGACTGACCAGCGTCAGTTACGTTACTTCACTGCCATTCACAAATCCTCTCCCGTGGCCTTATGGGATAGTAAAGTGTCCATCTTATGCACACTTCAGAATCTCACCGGAAGTAGTAGGTCATCGGAGTACTTTTTGCCTACTCTTTCATGAGTACTGTGAATTTGGACATACTTCTTTTGTTACTGTTTTTCGCCTACTATATACTGTAGTAGAGAGGCTTGCTAATGCTACCAGCAGCTCTGTGTGAGAGGAACTGGCTACAGTTAGCCAATGCTCTGATATTTATGCTTAGGGTCCTTCTCAATATCCCTTGTTTCCTCGCTCCTCCGTTATCCATCCTGTGACTCGGAAACCAATCGAGCTCATTAGAGTCCCAGCTCTCATTAGATTCACAAATTATTGGCTCTTATCATCCGATCGTGGTTGTATCTCTCTATTGGTGTTACTTGATCTTAGTGCTGCATTTGAACCTATCGACCACAACATTCTTTTAAATGAACTAGAAAACTATGTTGGCATTAGTGGAATTGCACTAGCATGGTTTAAATTATATTTATTAAATTATGTTATCAGTTTGTAGCAGTAAATGAAGAAATGTCTTATTGATCAAAAGTTCAGTATGGAGTACCACAAGGCTCAGTACTAGGACCGCTGCTGTTCACTCTGTACATGATACCCTTAGTAGATATCATTAGGAAGCATGGCATTAGTTTTCACTGTTATGCTGATGATACTCAGCTCTATATTTCTTAACACCCTGACGAAACTTACCAATCCACAAAGTCACCGGAATGCATAGCTGATATAAAAATTGGTTGCCTAGTAATTTCCTATTACTTAATTCTGTAATAGGAATAGGATCTTACCAATCTTTCATTTGAAAGTCACGTGTCTAGTATCTATAAAACTGCATTTTTTCATCTTAAAAATAAAATCGACTGCTGGCGGTAGATCCTTTTCAGCACCAAAACTTGGAACAATCTTCCTAACATGATCCGGGAAGCAGATACAGTCTGTCAGTTTAAATCTAGACTAAAAACATATCTCTTTGGCTTAGCATACACATAACTTATTATAGATTTCTATAATTCAATGTAAGGCTGCATAGTTTAGATCAGCCGGAACCTGTAACACTTCCCATAAATCCTGATGTACTTTGTACATCATAAGAAGGATGGCGTCTACGCTAATATTAGTCTCTCTGTTTATCCCGAGGTTTACCGCAAACCGCCGGATCCAGGCCATATCCAGATCCCATGAAGGACGATCACATGGACACGACGAATACCCATCCCTAAGTTGCCAGCCTCATCAACACTGTGAAGGCCTCATAGACACCTCAACAACATCATTCCATACCGGCGTGATGACTCTGACCTTAAACAGATGAACTGGATAAATATTGCGAAAGTTCTGATCCAATCTGACTTCTGACTTGTAATGCTGCCTGAATCATAATCATACACTGTTCGTTTGTTGGCCAGAGGAGGACTGGCCCCCCGACTGAGCCTGGGTTCTCCCAAGGTTTTTTTCTCCATTCTGTCACTTTTGGAGTTTTGGTTCCTTGTCACTGTTGCCTTTTTCGCCTCTCTTCGCCATTGGCTTTTGGCTTGCTTAGTTGGGGACATGTAACATTTAACATTTATTTTGAATTTAACAATACTATTACAACATTATTTTCCTGTTATCTCTGTAAAGCTGCTTTGAAACAATCTGTATTGTAAAAAGGGCTATATAAATAAAGGTGACTTGAATAAAGTCAGTGTTAGAGGAAAATAATTTTAATTAACCAGAATATACTGTACACCTTACCATCAACAAAATAGTACCACAGTCATTTCCATATATTTGTCCTGGAAAAAAACTTAAATATAGTGAAAGAAAGTAATGAGCTCAATATTGAAATGACATTGGTTATTTGAAAGATCCAGTGTTTATAATAAACACTGTTAAGTGACACCTTGTACACTTAACACTAATTACATGCAGTCTGCTTCATTTCTTATAGAGTGATCTCTTTACATCAAATGCAGTGTTGATATAGAGCAAGTCAACTGCAAACTTCCCCGTCACTTTTCAAATCAATAGCCGAAAAACAGACCCAGTAAGACAGTCAATTGTTTCACCGTCAATACGAAATGATGACTCTAGACGTTTATATATATAATATATATATATATATTCTCTAATTTATTGCATGAAGAACAGGTACGCAGTTAGCAGCGACGCAATATATCAGATAGATATCAGGATAATTTTTGCTAGCATCATGAAAACAATATCTTATATTTTAAAAGCACACTGTTACTTTAACTTATTCATGTATGAATATGTCATGTTTTTGGGATAATTCAACCTTCACTGTTTGCCACTGGAGGGCGCTCCAGGCTGAATGTTGTTTTGCAGAAGTATTGATGTTTTATTGACAAAGAATAGGAGGAGCATGTTAATTTAAACAACTCTATTAGCCCGACAGGAGGTATATACACAGCAGACTTACCTCTGTAAAATAAAAATTCTGTCATTGATTACTCGCCCTCATGTCATTCCAAACTCAAAAGACTTTCGTTCATCTTCGGAACACAAATGAAGATCTTTTTGATTAAATCAAAATAAGCTTAATGTCCCTAGACAGCTGGATATAAACATTCATATAAACATTCATCAACTCACACATCAGTTGTGATAAACAGAAGCTCAAACATGTTCACTCGACGTGTGAGAACAGATGAAGTTCATTCTTGTGTGTTACATAGCCTCTTTGAGCCAGAGAGCTTCCGTAAGAGGTTTGTTCTCATGCATCACGCTGCAGGTTCGGTTGAGCTTCTGTTTATATTCGCTGATCAATGTTTATATGTGGATAAAAGCCTATGGGCCTGTTTACACTGGTTCACTTCATTTTACTGATCATATAGCTATTGGATTTATCAAAATGATTCCATTTACACCTGGTCACATAAAAGTGTTTCCTGATGTGGTTTGAGCGACCGGATATAAATACGCCTCAAATATGTTTTGGAGGGCATTTACACATGGTTTTTTCGAGATCGGATAGCTATCCGATCACAGAAAATGTATGAAGTGACCAGGTGTAAACAGCCCCTATATTAAATCTGTTTATCATATAAAGTGATCGTATCTCTTCAGAAAATGTTGGACTAAACCGCTAGATTCAAATGGATTCCTTTTACGATCTCTATGAGTTTTTTTGAAGTGTCAAAGTGGTAGTTGCCTAGGGAGGGACTGATAGCTCTCCGATTTCATCAAAAATATCTTCATTTGTTTTCCAAAAATAAACGAAAGTCTTATGGGTTTGGAACAACACAAGGCTGAGTAATTAATGACAGAATTTTCATTTTTGGGTGAACTATCTCCTTAAATCTGAAACCAGGACAACAGCCAAAATTCTTCCAAGCATGTGTTGTGCCATATGCAATCAGGCCTAAGGTGGAAGTGAAGTTAGACCGCCTGTTGAAACAAGGAGTTATTTCACCTGTTCAGTTCAGTGAATGGGCAACCCCTATTGTGCCAGTAGTCAAGAAAGGTGGAAATGTGAGAATTTGTGGACACTTAAAAATAAAAATAAATCCAGAACTGTGTGTGGAATATTATCGATTACCACGGATTGAGCTTTTTTTTTTCTCCACTGGCCAGCGGGCAGCAATTTAGCAAGCTAGATCTCTCACACGCTTACCTGCAAGTGCCAGTTAATAAGAACTCTCGCAAATACCTCAAAATAACTACTCATAAGGGCATGTTTTCATATAATAAATTATATTTGGAATAACATTGGCATCATCCATATTCCAAAGAGTGATGGAGCAAGTACTTCAGGGGCTACCATACATCCATTGTTTCCTGGATGATATCCTGGTAACAGGAAAATATGATCATCACCTGAGGAGTTAGAAGGCTAGAAGTTTGGCCTTAATGTGAGACCGGAGAAAAGTGAGTTTTATAATTGTTTCACCACGAGAAATCACCAAGTGATTGACCCAGCAGGGCTTCACAAGTCCCGAGACAAGCTGTGTGCTTTTGCACAGTTGCCAGTTCCAGTTAATGTTAGCCAGCTTTGATCTTTTCTGGGACTAGTAAATTATTATGAAAAATTTGTTCTGAACCTGGCAACAATTCTTCATCCATCATAAAATGGAACTGGTCTCCAGAGGGTGAGACAGCTTTCCAGGTAGCTAAAGCTCAGTTGTTGTAGTGTGCTCAGTCACTGTAGTTAAAGACTCCCAGTTGATTTAGCTGTGATGCTTCACCCTATGGTATGAGATGTGCTTTCCCATGTGATGCCTGATGGTCAGGAGAGACCAATAGTGTGTGCGTCTCAAACTTTGAGTAAGTCTGAGCAAAACTATGCACAGTTAGAACGTAAAGCGTTTGAAATCATTTTTGGAGTCTTTCATGCTTACCTTTACAGAAGCCATTTTACCGTATTGATCGACAGTCTACTTCCTACCATCCTCAGTCCTAGAAAGTTGCAAGACTCCAGTGTTGGGCTCTTTTAATTGCAGTGCACAATTACACAATTCAGTATAGAATTGGCCCAGTATTTCCTCACAAAATGAAGAGAAATCAAAGACCCGCTTGTTATACAGCAAAACCAAAAATCCCTGTCTCTCACTTTACTTCCTTTACATGCAGCGTATTCACATCGAATTTGCTGTTCCATTTAAGAGGCGGATGTTCCTGTGTTTTCAATGTCACTCAAATGGCCACATAATGGACTACACGACATCGTCTAAGACCATTCACGTACTGAGACGCTTATTCAGACATTACAGCATACCTGAAACCTGGTAAGCAACAAAGGCCCACAATTTACATAGACGAGTTTGGCTCTAAAAGCTAATGGTGTGAAAAATTTGCACTCTGCCCCATTCCACCCTCCCGCAAATTTTCTGGTGGTGCATTATTTTGCAGACATTTAAACATTCTCTGAAATCCTCTAATATCATTACAACAGATAATGGATACCTTCTTGCTACAGTACCAAACTATCCCACACAGCACAAGAGAAAGCCCTGCTATGCTGTTCTTGCATCCGACTTAAAAACACGGCCCTCATGTGCAAGATGCTGCAAAAGACTTGAGGTGCGAGCGCAACGATCATACATGTCTGTTTAGCGCAGTGGTTCTCAATCCTGGTCCTGTTGACCCACAGCTCTGCACATTGTAGATGTCTCCTTTATCTGACACAGCCAGTTCAGTTCATAGAGCTCTTTCCTAATGAGCTGATGATCTGAATCAGGTGTGTTAAATAAGGGAGACATACAAACTGTGCAGAAATGTGGGAAAAAACAATAGAAAAGTATCGCATTGAAATGGAAAATCATGTTCTGTGTGAACTTACTCTCCAAATGCCCTTTTGGTAACTATTGAGGCCATTACATAAAACATTTCCATCACAGAATCACATAGAACCCTGTGGAATTTAATTATTGGGTCAAAATTGTTCATGGCAACAAGTGTGAAGTGTCTGCAGGGTGACAAAGAACGTGAGTGGGAAGTTTTGTACCATTTTGTTTTGCCGGCCTCATAACACAAAGTAAATCATCTGACCAAGCAAAGCATCTGACTCTGTTTGAACTCTTAAATCATATAAATAATGAAATATTTAACAATTATGAAACGTTTATGCCAAAAATACTGACACATGCTAATTATTTAATTCCGAAATGAAAGATTTAACTTATTTAGACCAGTGTTTCTCAACCTTATTTGGGCCAGTGCCCCCTATCCATTATCCAGGTCTCTTACTGCCTTTTTTGATGTTCTTTTTACTGTATTGATCTGTACACCTAAAACACATTTCTGGTGAAAGGGATGAGGATGAAAGAGGAAGGGGGAGATGGCTGGATTTTGTTTGAATAAGAAATTAATCTATGAAATCCAAAATGTATATATATAAATAAGCTGTGACATTTGTAATCTGGTTCATTTCTTCTTATTATTATTTTTTTCTTGCTAGTCGAAGTTCTGAATGGCCAGTAACTTAATTTACTGGCCAAATTGGCTGGTGGGTGAAACAGTTCATTTCAAACCCTGGTCCTACTCGACTCTGGGGTTTAAGCAGACGCAATAATATTAAAGGATTTAAAGAGCTCTACCCTGTGCCCTGAGGCTGCCACAGCACCACAAACAAATCCACAAGGAATAAACAAACATAATCAAGATAATAACAGGCTTAAGTTGTAAGCTTTAACCACTTGTTAATAAGCCTGCATTTTTAAGGTATAACAAGATAAGCATTGCAGTCACTATCACAGTAAATAGTCACATTACCTCAATGCAAACATACTCCGATTCAACCATAAGCATGTAAAACAGTTCAACTTAAGTTGGGCAGGACACAAGCCAAGTTTCCATCAACTTTCTGCTCTTTTTTGTTATCGACAAAGTGAATATGCGTTAAAAAAGATTGCAAAATTAGCTGTCTCCAGCCTGTTCCATCCAATTGGCCTTTTACAGATAAAATGCTGTGCGTAATGATGTTATCCTTAAAAATCTGCATTGTCCTGCAAGTTTTGTTTTATTGTATCGCTAAAAAAAAAATCTGCCCTCGAGTCGTTTCCATTTCACACAGCAAATTATATTGTATCTGTACAACAGATACTGACGTCGGATATTTGTAAAATGCAGAGAGTAATGACACAATTGGAATTCACCAGTTTACCGCTTACTATTTTCACAAATAATTAGCCTATTACTAAATTAGGAAAACTTTGAAATCAAAAATCATGGCATAGTGAAACAGCTTATCTGACAGGACTGCATGTAACAGCGTTTATTAGAAGAACCCCATGGGCAGCTAATTTGTCCAGTAGCCTATGCTAAATTTTAGGATCTAAGCCAGTCGCAGTTTGATGTGACCGAGAACATATTCAGATCATTCAAACTAAAAAAAGTTCATAGTTCTGTAACATCAAATCTATCAAAAACATCATATTGCTGCTGAATTTACAGACAAATGCAGCTTTTATTTGTGTAGGCAAGCCTATATTTAATCTTTTTAAATGGTCCGTTGCTTAAAATGGTAAATGGACTGCATTTCTATAGCGCTTTCACAGACCCAATGGCCACCAAAGCGCTTTACATTGCCTTACATTCACCCATTCACTCACTCATTTATACGGCGACGGCGGTGTCAGCCGTGCAAGGCGCCATCCAGCTCGTCGGGAGCAGCTGGGTTAGGTGTCTTGCTCATGGACACCTCGACACTTGGTCAGGTGGAACCGGGGATCGAATCACCAACCTTTCGGTTTGTAGGCAACCTACATGAACCACTGAGCCACAGGATTTGTGAACGACAGTGAAGCTACGGCACTGATGCTGGTAGGTCACATGATAATGACAATATGGCGAATGTAGTACGTCCAGATTACATTCATAATACACACATTGATAATGTATAGAACATACTTTTTTAGGCGTCTATGTATTTATTATGTCTATGGGAAGAAGGATCTAGGTGCAGCAGTCTTTATTCAGAAACACACTCAAAAGTTAAAACCACACTCAAGAACAGGAATACCAGGAACAGGAACAGAACAAACAACATAAAACGACATAGAACTGAAGAAATATAAGGCTTAAATAGACAGCAAACATAATGAGACTAATTAACGAGACACCTGAAACATAAACTTACATCAAATCAGTAGCTATCCATGGATACAAACAGGCAGGGGACAGAGAAAGACTGAACTAAACACACTGACAGCAAAACACTAAAACAGCAGTATAAACTTCTAAAACAAACTCAACACATGACTAGAATTTATGTGCTAAAGTTAAACGGAAAAAATATTGTGTCGACATTTGCAAAAATGTATCGATAATTGGCATTTCCATCGGTAAACATTTTGATGCGGCAAACCTATTTTCACACAAAAAGCCTTGAATGAAAACCTGGCTACACCCGCCGTCGGTGTATGAATGTGTGTATGAATGGGTGAATGAGAGGCAATATGTAAAGCGTTTGGTGGCCATTGGGTCTGTGAAAGCGCTATTTAAATGCAGTCCATTTACCATTTTACAGACAGCATTCTGGAAAATGTTTCTCAACTTCTTAAGGCGGGCATAAACTGTGCGATTTCAGCAAGGTTACCTTCTCACACTGTAGCCTATGAGTAGATCGCATGTGATGTAAAGACAAAGTTCAAGGTTTATGTGCTCACACTATAGGGATCTTCGCCGTGACGTCACGACGCAGTTACATGCGCTCTGGTTGGCAAAAGAAAAGTAATGGCCGCTTGCTGCGGAGTGCAAACCGGTGCAAACACAGAAGAAAAATGGTTGTATCGTGCTGTGTGATCAGCTGTGTTAACAGGTTCGATAAGAGTAACCCCAAGAGGTTCTACCGCGTACCTAAACAGCCTGAATCAAGAAGAAAGCTGTGGATTTCTGCAATTAGGCGTCTAGAACACAGCGGACCACGATCGCATCTGCTACCTGCATTTTGCGTTAAAAATTAAAACTACGGTAATTTTATAAATAAATGTTACTAGTAGGTTACATCGCTTTGATGGGTTAATTAATGATAATTCAGCCGCAATTATCACCCCGCAAGAACAATTACAATGCTTTACAACCATAGAACAAAAAGAGTTAAATAAACTTATCACTTCATCTAAAACAACAACATGTTTATTAGATCCTATACCAACTAAACTACTGAAAGAAGTATTACCTATAGTGGAAGAGCCTCTTCTCAATATTATTAATTCGTCTTTATCTTTAGGTCATGTTCCAAGAGCATTCAAGCTGGCAGTTATAAAACCTCTTATTAAGAAACCACAATTAGATCCAAATAACCTAGCAAATTACAGACCCATCTGAATCTTCCATTTATGTCAAAAATATTAGAAAAAGTTGTGTCCGCTCAACTCGGCTCTTTCTTGCAAGAAAACGACATCTATGAAAAGTTTCAGTCTGGATTCAGGCCACATCATAGCACTGAAACTGCGCTTGTTAGAATCATAAATGATCTACTTTTAGCTTCGGACCAAGGCTGTATCTCAGTACTAGTTTTACTTGATCTTAGTGCTGCGTTCGATACTATAGATCACACAATACTCTTAGATCGACTACAAAATTACACTGGTGTTCAAGGACAAGCATTAAGCTGGTTCAGGTCATACTTATCTGACCGCTACCATTTCGTCTACTTAAATGGAGAAAAATCGATCATGACTTCGGCAAACCATGGAGTGCCGCAGGGATCTGTGTTAGGCCCTTTATTATTCTCAATATATATGCTGCCACTTGGTAATATTCTAAGGAAACATGGAATTAGTTTCCATTGCTATGCTGATGACACTCAAATATATATTTCATCACGGCCAGATGAATACGCTAAATTATCCAAATTGACAGATTGTGTTAAAGATATAAAAGATTGGATGACGCGTAACTTTCTTTTATTAAATCCAGATAAGACAGAGGTAATACTTATCGGTTCTAAAAACCGTCTACAAAACCTCTCACAACACAACTTTAACATAGTAGGATGCCCTGTTACTTTATCCGCTACAGTAAAAGACCTGGGTGTTATATTAGACTGCAACCTGTCTTTTGAAAAGCATATTTCATATGTTACAAAAACTGCCTTTTTCCACCTTAGAAACATTGCTAAGCTACGTAATATGCTATCTGTTTCTGATGCAGAAAAGTTAGTTCATGCATTCATGACCTCGAGACTAGATTACTGTAATGCTTTATTAGCTGGTTGTCCTGCATCCTCAATAAACAAGCTACAGTTAGTCCAAAATGCAGCCGCTAGAGTTCTTACTAGATCAAGAAAATATGATCATATAACACCAGTTTTATCATCACTTCATTGGTTACCTATAAAGTTCCGTATAAATTACAAGGTATTGCTTTTGACCTATAAAGCTCTAAATGGTTTAGCTCCAGTCTATTTAACGGATCTTCTATCGCCTTACAATCCATCGCGCTCTTTAAGATCACTAAATTCGAGGCTTCTGGTCATTCCTAGGATATCCAGATCCACCAAAGGAGGGAGAGCATTTTCACATCTAGCTCCGAAGCTCTGGAATAGCCTTCCTGATATTGTTCGTTGCTCAGACTCACTCTCCCAGTTTAAAACTAGACTAAAGACGCATCTATTTAGCCAGGCATTCATATAAATTTTTATCTTACAGTTACTGTAAATTCGGCCTCTAGTTCATAAACGCCAGAGGAGAACTGGCCCCGACTGAGCCTGGGTTCTCCCAAGGTTTTTTTTTCTCCATTGGGTGATCTGATGGAGTTTTAGGACACCATTGGGTCACTTGATGGAGTTTTTCGGTTCCTTGCCACTGTTGCCTTTGGCTTGCTCAGTTGGGGATATTCAAATTAATTAAACAATCATACCATTGATCAGCTCTACCAAACTTGGATGTCCTTTTTGGATGTCCAGTAATAAACAAACATTGTTGAGTTGTTTTGATTGATACTGTAAAGCAGCTTTGATACAATCTGTATTGTGAAAAGCGCTATATAATATATATTTGACTTGACTTGACTTGACTAATGAATGAATAACTGTGCAATATACCTCGGAATACGTGTCAAAGTCTTTGTTTACATAAATTTTTGTGTGCATGTTAGTGTGACTGAGCAATAATAACATTGATTATACTTCCATGGTGTGAGCATGTTGTTGACAGTGCAATTTAACAGTTATCCTTAGTTAAAACAAGTAATATTCGTAATAATGACTTACTTATAGACATCTAAAGATTTGTACGCCTTTATCGACTCTGGTAAACATAGATGGCGTGTCGATGAGATACAGGTAGATGTCGCCGAATGTCAAATCTGGCCATGTGTCCGGGCTTTTGCTCCAATTCTCACTCAGGTGATATGGATCAGGCAGAGAACATGAAGCCTGGTTATATAAAAGCTTAACCTTATATCTCATTTTAGCTTCTTCGGACAAAGAATTATCATATGCTGACAAAACACAGGTAGACTGCTGCATGTTTTGGTTCTTTCTGCCAACCAGTTCGCGGCCACACCCATATCTTGACATCACATTTGACTCGGGCGAACATCCCTATACGGTCCGAACGTCAAGCTGCGAAAAAGAGTCGCACAAGTCAGAATTCGACTCAAAATTGGACGAAAATCGCACAGTGTATGCCCGCCTTTAGATTTTCTCCAATGCTTTTATGCTCCTCCAGTCCTAAGCAGGCACAGCTGGGGATCAGCTGCCTGCCAGAGGCCCTGTTTACTCCTGGTATTAAGATGCGTTTTGGTCGATCGGATCACAAGTAGTACACGAGGGAAACACATATCCATTTACACCTGGTATTTTAATCAGTCTCTTTTGTCCTCTTTCAACCACTTCTGTTCTGATTTCTTCGAGAGGAGGGTCTATGGGCGGGTAAATGAATGGGCTTTTTCAGATCTTTCCATCTAATGGAAATAAGCTCATGCAATTTACATATGAACACAACTGAAGAAAACACAGAAACAAACATACAGAGAGCAGCAGCTTTCGTTTTTGCTCTGACAGCCGACCACAACGAACGCCATGAGTGTGTTTTAACAAATCAGGAATGATGAGAGAACATTGTGCTTGGTATGTTTTCAAACCAAACTTGTGTCTTCAGCCAAAAAAACAAAAAAAAAATCCCATCTGGGCTAGCTCATAACAATAATTAAAGGTTAACACAAAAGGTTAGAATACTGTTCCGTCATTAATGAATAACAACACAGGAACCAATGAGTAACACATTATTAACACTAACTGCTATTAACTAACAGGAAACTCTGATTAACAAATTAATAACCATTAGAGCTTAATTAAATGGGGTAGTTTATTATCTAATCAATAATTACTATTTGTCATACCTCCCCTAGAACTACTAAGAACTATTTACAGGTTCTTAATTAATGAGAATGGTGCATAATTAATATAATTAATTCTAAAGTGAAGATTGTGGTAACCCAGTAATGACTCAAGTGTTTACCAAATTCTTCAGAAGGAATTATTTGGATCAGGAATCAGGCCATAGAATCAGGATGAATGAATACTAAAGAAGAAGAAAAAAGAAAAACAGAAGCAATCAAACATCTACAACAATATTGATATACTATGTTCACAGAAAACTAGGTAATTCCACATAAAATAAAAGATAGTAACAAAAAAATAAAAACCCATTATAAATACCTTTGAATAAACATTTACATTTATAAATAATCAACCAGATAGTTCTTCTTTAAAAGAGACCTACAAAACATTTTTTAATAAAAACAACCATCTTTATAAATCTAAATAAGACACTTGACAATACTTCCCTCTCCCTAGACACTCCCTCCAGCTCTTCCGGGGGGATACCAAGGCGTTCCCAGGCCAGCAGGGAGACATAATCCCTCCAGCGTGTCCTAGGTCTTCCCCGGGGTCTCCTCCCGTTGGGACGCACCTGGAACACCTTCCCGGGAAGGCATCCAGGAGGCATCTGGAATAGATGCCCAAGCCACATCAACTGGCTCCTCTCAATGTGGAGGAGCAGCGGCTCTACTCTGAACTCCTCCCAAGTGACCAAGCTCCTCACCCTATCTCTAAGGGAGCGCCCAGCTACCCTGCGGAGAAAGCTCCTGTATCCGGGATCTTGTCCTTTCGGTCATGACCCACAGCTCATGACCATAGGTGAGAGTAGGAACCTAGATTGACCGGTAAATCGAGAGCTTCGCCTTGCAGCTCACCTCCTTCTTCACCACGACAGACCGGTACATCGACCGCATTACTGCAGAAGCTGCACCGATTCGTCTGTCAATCTCCCGTTCCATCCTTACCTCACTCGTCAACAAGACCCCAAGATACTTGAACTCCTCCACTTGAGGCAGGAACTTTCCACCAACCTGAAGTGGGCAAGCTTGGAGGTGCTGATTAACATAACTAAGCCTGATTCCTTTCCTCTTCCTCGAATTGAGGACTGTTGACCGGGTGCTATCAGCTATTTTTGTCACAAAGCTGGATTTATTGGAATATGATACTGGCAACTTTGACACCCCGTGCTTCGGAAATACTTTTGTGACCCCCGACTGTTTCCTTCAGTACACGTCAACATTCCAGCAGTTGATGCTGAAGGTACTGCCAGGTACTGCCAAGGCCTCATGGACACCTCAACACACTCATCTCCTCACCGGCGGGATGACCCAACCTCGAACCAGATGAACTGGATAAATATCGTGAAAGTTCTGATCACATCTGACTCCTGACATTATGCTGCCTAAATCATAATAATACACAGTTCGTTTGTTGGCCAGAGGAGGACTGGCCCCCCGACTGAGCCTGGGTTCTCTCAAGGTTTTTTTCTCCATTCTGTCACCTGATGGAGTTTTGGTTCCTTGCCACTGTCGCCTTTTTCGCCTCTCTTCGCCTTTGTCGCCTTTGGCTTTTGGCTTGCTTAGTTGGGGACATTTAACATTTAAATTTGAATTTAACAATACTATTACAACATTGTTGTCCTGTTATCTCTGTGAAGCTGCTTTGAAACAATTTGTATTGTAAAAAGCGCTATATAAATAAAGGTGACTTGACTTGACGTGTGCCAAACTGCAGTCTAAAAAATTCTGGGTTGTTTTAACCCAATTCTGGGTCAAATATGGACAAACCCAAATGTTGGGTTAAAAATGTAATGTGAAAATGTAACCCAACGGCTGGGTTTGTCCATATGTGGCCCAAAGTTCGGTTAAAACAACCCAGCATTTTTTAAAGTGTGTGAAGTCTATTTCGACAACATAGTTATTTACTTTGCAAAATTTGTGTAGAATGCTGAGTGTGAAACTGTTTAATTCTGTTAACGATCGGTTATGTCATGCTCCTGTGTTGTCGTCTCCAAATTTTTACATGCCTTTTAAGCTACAGGTGGATGCTAGCGGGGGTGGCACTTGGGCAGTGCTGCTACAAGAAGACAAGGCAGAAATTGAACACCAAGTATGCTACTTTTCGGAGAAATTCACCAGGTGCCAAAGAAACTATAGTACCATCTAAAAGGAAGCTCTAGCCTTGTTGTTGGCTTTGCAATTTTAAGGTCTACCTGTGTAACGGTAATATGACCCCTATTAGCCAGCAGCCATATCACCCTGTAGCCCAAGACTGGTTGCCCACTGAAGCTAAGCAGGGCTGAGTTCTGGTCAGGACCTGGATGGGAGACCTTCTGAGAAAAAATAGGTTGCTGCTGGAAGAGGTGTTAATGAGGCCAGCAGGGGGCGCTCACCCTGTGGTCTGTGTGGGTCCTAACGGCCCAGTATAGTGACGGGGACACTATACTGTAAAAAAGCACTGTCCTTCAGATGAGATGTTAAACCAAGGTCCTAACTCTCTGTGGTCATTAAAAATCCTTCGATAAAGAGTAGGGGTGTAACCCCAGCATCCTGGCCAAATTTGCCCCATGGCCACTGTCCATCACGGCCTCCTAATCATCCCCATATATACTGATTGGCTTCATCACTGTCTCCTCTCCACCAATAAGCCTGTGTGTGGTGGGCGTTCTGTGCAATATGGCTGCCGTCACATCATCCAGGTGGATGCTGCACATTGGTGGTGTTTAAGGAGATTCCCCCTTCCATGTAAAGCGCATTTAGTACCTAGAAAAACGCTATATAAATGTAATGAATTATTATCATTATTATTATTATTGTACACACTGACCACAACCCTCTAGTCTTCCTTTCCCACATGGCAAACTCCAAACCAGAGATTAATGACATGGGTAGGGTTGCACCAGCTGTTCGTAAGTTCTCTCTTAAATTGGAACATAAAGTCCACACTAGAGGCTTAGTAACTACTAGCTAGTTTGTAACTAATTCTGTACTTTATTCCGTTGCACCATTTGTTCGTAAGGCAGAACGTAGCTAGTGTCAGGGTTGGGTGCAGGTGACCGAAGACGAGGACACGGAAGCTTCAATATAATAGTTTTAATAACAAAATGAAACTTTCAAAATGAAACAAGAACAAAACTCCAGGAATTCAGGGTTTACACACAACCATACATAGACGACGATCGACAAACACTGAGGGAAAACATAGGGCTTAAATACACAAGGAATAATTGGATAATTAACAGAACACAGGTGATAAAACTGAACACAAACGAGGAGCGGGAAAACTTAACAGGACTAAGCCAAAATAACAAAGACAGGGGAAACCAAGATCACAAAACAGAACTCAAACACATTGAATTGTTACAGTACCTCCCCCCTCCCCGAAGGCGCGTCCTCGCGCCGTATAACATCCAAAGGGGTGGGAGGGTGGGTGCCCTGGAGGCTGACGAGGGCATGGTGCAGGTCCAGGAAGCCTCCAGGGCGGAGCAGGCTGTGGGCGTGGCCACGGCGGAGCAGGCTGTGGGCGTGGCCACGACGGTGCAGGCTGTGGGCGTGGCCACGACGGTGCAGGCTGTGGGCGTGGCCACGACGGTGCAGGCTGTGGGCGTGGCCACGACGGTGCAGGCTGTGGGCGTGGCCACGGCAGAGCAGGCTGTGGGCGTGGCCAGGGCAGAGCAGGCTGTGGGCGTGGCCACAGCGGAGCTGTGAGACCCTCGGGCGTCCAGGGCGGAGCTGTGGGACCCTCGGGCGTCCAGGGCGGAGCTGTGGGACCCTCGGGCGTCCGGGGCGGAGCTGTGGGACCCTCGGGCGTCCATGGCGGTGCGGGCTCTTCAGGTGGCCATGGCGGTGAAGACCCTTCAGGTGGCCGTGGTGGTGAAGACCCTTCAGGTGGCCATGGCGGTGAGGACCCTTCGGGTGGCCATGGCGGTGAGGACCCTTCAGGTGGCCATGGCGGTGAGGACCCTTCGGGTGGCCATGGCGGTGTTATTTTTTCGGGCCTCCGTGGATCTTTGGCCGGCCACGGCGAAGGCGTATAGCCCCCCCCCCCAAAAATTTTCTTGGGAGAAGGACAGGTTCAGGAACGGGAACAGACTTGACATCAACGGGCGCTGGGTCAACGGGGTCTGGGTCAACGGGCTCTGGCGCTGGGTCAACGGGCTCTGGCGCTGGGTCAACGGGCTCTGGCGCTGGGTCAACGGGCTCTGGCTCTGGCTCTGGGTCAACGGGCTCTGGCGCTGGCTCTGGGTCAACGGGCTCTGGCGCTGGCTCTGGGTCAACGGGCTCTGGCGCTGGGTCAACGGGCTCTGGCACTGGCGCTGGGTCAACGGGCTCTGGCTCTGGCTCTGGGTCAACGGGCTCTGGCTCTGGTGCATCATGGGACTCGGAACTGGACGGGGCCAGCACATCATGGGACTCGGAACTGGACGGGGCCAGCACATCAGGGGACTCGGAACTGGACGGAACCAGCATTTCAGGAAGCTTGGGGCTGGGCTCAGGCTCTGGCGGGCAGGCGACAGGCTCAGGCTCTGGCGGGCAGGCGACGGGCTCAGGCTCTGGCGGGCAGGCGACGGGCTCAGGCTCTGGCGGGCAGGCGACGGGCTCAGGCTCTGGCGGGCAGGCGACGGGCTCAGGCTCTGGCGGGCAGGCGACGGGCTCAGGCTCTGGCGGGCAGGCGACGGGCTCAGGATCTGGCTGGATGTGGTTGACGTGAACCCCAGCCTCGGCAGCCATCCTCCTGGCTAATCGCACTGACATCAGTGGGGATCAGTCATACAGGACATCAGCCGGGGAAGTCCATGGACCGATCTGGCGGCAGGGCTGATGCGGTGTGCAGGCTCTGGCGGGCAGGCGATGGGCTCAGGGGCCGGCGTGCAGGTGATGGGCTCAGGCGTTGGCGTGCAGGTGATGGGCTCAGGCGTTGGCGTGCTTGGAGCTGGCTGGAGTGGTAGATCTTCTACAAGGTAGCTGGATCCACACGCCCACAGCGTGTGATCCACAAACTCCAGGATGGATAGATGGAGGTCCTTGACAAGAATTATCTGGGCCAATGGGTCCTTCAGACCACCCCAGAAACTCTTTGTTAGTTCCTCTTCCTCCATCGACACATCATCATAAATGTCTAAATAGAGCCCCGCATACTCTTCGAGGGAGCGTTCGCCTTGAAAGAGGATAGGGTTTTCGAAAGGGCTCACCTCTTTGTTCTTCCTCCTTCGGCTCATTTTTGTTTACGGTCGATCGTTCTGTCAGGGTTGGGTGCAGGTGACCGAAGACGAGGACACGGAAGCTTCAATATAATAGTTTTAATAACAAAATGAAACTTTCAAAATGAAACAAGAACAAAACTCCAGGAATTCAGGGTTTACACACAACCATACATAGACGACGATCGACAAACACTGAGGGAAAACATAGGGCTTAAATACACAAGGAATAATTGGATAATTAACAGAACACAGTTGATAAAACTGAACACAAACGAGGAGCGGGAAAACTTAACAGGACTAAGCCAAAATAACAAAGACAGGGGAAACCAAGATCACAAAACAGAACTCAAACACATTGAATTGTTACAGCTAGTAGGTCGTAAGCTCTCCATAAAGTAATGCGTAGTCGCATCATATGACGTTTAGTCTCGATGATCCAATAGCAGCCTTCGAAAACGTGAGCAGAAGTTGTTTTTAAATGCTATAAATTTCAGTTTATCCTTCATTCTAACTTATTTAACTAACAGTAAAAATACGTTTTCATTAAATACGACACTTAATCATGAATAACACAAGTATTTTATATGTAACTTACATTAAGAAACTGCATTTGAAACGAACTAATAAGTATAAATAAGTAATACAAAAAACCCCCAAGAAATAACATTTATTGATTATGACTGATATTATGTGACATGCACAAACACGGACCGATGGACAGATGCACACAGCGGCGCGCTGTAGGACGGGTTCATGTTGATGAGCTGCTAAAGTAATCTATTCACATAATGTTCTCTCTTTTAAAATGTAAGCGAGTTTAAATGTCAGCATTGTCATATATGTCTAAAGAATTGAAGTCTGTCAGGTAAAAGAAGAGCTTATGATGCAGTTCAGTCTGCTTGCTATTTTAGTCCATCTGCTGCTCCTGATCGAGGCTGCCGTAAATATTTAGTTGGAACGTAGAGTTACGTTTAAACTAAGTTTAATGGTGCAACGCAAAAATATTTACTAGTGTGTAAGTTGTAACTTAGTGCCTATTTACGTCAAAACTAGGCTAAGTTGTAACTTACGCACAGCTGGTGCAACCGGCCCATGGTCACTAATTCTGCAAGAGTTTGTTCTTGATATAAGGTATAAAAAAGGAGTGGACAATGTAGTAGCGGATGCTTGGTCAAGAACTGATTGCGGTGACTAACCCACTCATGTAAGACATGTGGTAAGTTCTTTCTTTACAAACTAAGATTTTGGCAAGTTCATAGTTTGTATCTACGGGTGGGGTGTTACGTTCAGAGACTTATTATTATATTTTTACCATTGTCATGGTCCATCCGGAGAGTTGTGTTCTTTAATGTGTTGTGTTTTTTTTCTCTTTGTGTTTCTCCCTCTGTTTCCCCTTTGGCTCCTCCTACTCAATCCATCTGGCAGGTAGCTGATTGCGAGTGAACCAGCATAAAAGCAGAGAAGAAACTCTCAGACTGAGAGAAACGTTCCCCCAACAGCTTTCTCCAGAGCGCTGTCTTTGTCCTGTCCAGGCTGCTGTTGCAGTATGCAATCTTGTTGTTGTACAAAACTGCTTAACTTGCTACTCTGTTAGAGACACTTACAAAAATACAATACCACAGTTACTCTTTTCAGTTTAAGTGTGGGGTTTTTCTTTTATTTACCTTTATCAGTTATCTGTCTTTATCAGTTTCTTCTTCTCCAGCTGCAATATGTCCTCACTACATACTGTTGGGAGGACTGGGAAATGGTAGGTGTATGCCACTGGGAGGTGAACCTGATTGCTCCTGTGAGCATGATGGACCCGGCTCAGGGTCATGCACTCCTATTCCTACATGGAGTCAATACCACCACAAATCCCATTTGAAGCAGTTGTGCCAAGTATTGACAGTGCCTGTGCCCTTTTCCTTTTCTTTTTAGCAAGGCTGGCAAAGTCCTGCCACTTCTTCCTGTGACCCCCTTCCCTGATCTTTTAATGCCCCTAGTTGCACTCAGTTTTTTTAGCAATATCCTCACAGATTTTTTGTTTTTGTTTATTTGTATGACTGCCCTTAAACCTGCTGAAAATACTATGTTTGTACAGCTCCACCGCCTCTAAACTAAATATTAATTTCCTCTTTTTGAAAAATGTTATTACTTTGGTTTTTTTTTTTGGTTCTGCCATTTTGCTGGTGTCTCCACCCGTCGGTTTGTGCTCATATAGATTATTGGCCTCGTAGAAAATGCACATCAGGTGAAAACAATTACGCTAAACATTTCAAAATACAAGTGTGTGCTACAATTACGAGCCATTCTACAAGGTGATATTTCAGCACTTGACAAACGGACAGCGACTCTTAAGTAGCACTTACAGCACAGCACAGCTGCGAGCGATCGTATGTTTTAATTTAGTGAAACGCACGTGAAATGAACACAAACGTTGCTAAAGAAGCTCGTAAGTGCTAAGTGCCATCGTTATTTGGAAACGCAGCCCAGCTCAGCTCAGTTCTCATACAATGTCAAAGCAGGCAGATCAAAAATATTAAGAAAAATAAGTGTTATTAATATAGTTTTTTTCCCGGATATTAAAGAGGAAACATGAACTCCATTCTCTGACTTCTTGAAAAGCCACACAACATCACTTAACTGGGCTGAATACTAGTTGTACAAGTGCATGTGTATTTTATAGTTAGTTTATGATAAATCACGTGCCCTCTCAAGTAAAGTCATGACACAATGATGTATTTACAAATTATTAACTAAAATATGAATAAGCATATAAATTTGCCATTCTTATTCCTTTACACCCGTCGTACAAAAAAACAAATAAAAAAATTATTTGTAGTTCTTTTGTTTTATTTATATAATTAAACGTATATGGACTTAAAAGAAAGCCCAAATATACCTGTAAAAACACACATAACCAGGGTAGGGTTTACCAGTTTGGGGACCCCAAGTAAAGGCAGGATCTCAGGCCCCCCACACCCAACATTATGTGACAATTTACTCTGAATTGCACAACAGTAATATTGAATAGAGTTAAGTAAGACATTTAAAATTTATATTTATTTTACTTTAAACTGCATATCAAAAAATGTCTACACTTTGGTACTTGCTCCCTTAAGCTTTAAGATATAAACCTTCTTGGTTTTGGATTCATCAAGTCTTAATTTTGTCCATTGTCTTCAATATTCAAAGTTACAGTCCATTTAGCTATGAAAAAATAAATTGTTTTTAACTTGAACAATTGCCTTCTTATTGTGAAATAGGCTATCTCATATACTTTTATAATGATCATGTTAGATGATTACGGGTGATCGATGCCGCCATGTAATAGTTTGCTCTTCAGCGCAGAGTTTTCATTGGTTAATGATTAGTTCATATCTTCACTAATCATGAGTTCATGTTGAAGTAACTATTTAGTCAGGTATAAGTACATGATTATTCATGTGCTATTATTGTAAAGTGTTACCAATAAGTAAATGTGAGTTCCGAAGAAGGAAATATGAGGGTATAAGTAAATGATGATAATTTCATTTTTGGTGAATAAATGAGTAAGCTAGAGTAACACATGACTAAGAACTAAACCAGCAAATAAACTAAAAACAAAAAATCAAACTAAACAGAACATAAATGCGACACTCTTTTATGAAAAAAATTATTTACTTTTTTGGTGCTAGCTTTCTCTCTCCAATATGAAATTATAAAAGGTGATGTAGATTATTAAATGAAAGTAGAGAAAAGTTCTGCAATTAGGGTACAATATTAGCAATGGTCTCACCGACAACAATGTTCGTTTGGATGAGACAATTTATTAGAGTTAAATCATTTTTGATAACCAGATTAGAGGAGAAATAATGCATGCGCTGTGTTCTCAGAGATAGGCCAGCAAACCAAGCATGACCACAGGCACGTTAGGCTACTTCCTTGGGCTAACTTTTGTGCTGAGCACTAATACTGAGCATTCGTGGCATAAGCTGACATCAGTGAAAAAGAGGACAGGCCAGGAGCGTGAATTATAATCTGTTTTCCATTTTATTCCTTCCCAGTGGCTAAAAGAAGTGGATGGACCATTCAGGCACAATGCCTCACTTAAAAACATTAGATAATTCATTAGACACATGGTATTATATAAGGGATTTTCTAAAGCATAGTTTCTGGATTGCTTGAGGATAATTTAACTTAATGGCCTAATTATTTATTTATTTATTTATTATATATTTCACATTTTGACCTATATTTAATAATTTGTTTTACGTTTGTGTTGATGTATAGGCTAGATCTATCTATCTAGTGTGTGTGTGTGTGTGTGTGTGTGTGTGTGTGTGTGTGTGTGTGTGTGTGTGTGTGTGTGTGTGTGTGTGTGTGTGTGTGTGTGTGTGTGTGTGTGTGTGTGTGTGTGTGTGTGTGTGTGTGTGTGTGTGTGTGATATATTTCAGATATTTCACTTGAGGCTGTCTGGAATACAACGCGCTCGACATGACGTTTGTTTGATTTGTGCATATGCTGAAAGTGGGTTTCCTCCCATAAATAGCAACTCTGTCAAATTGTTTCACTCTACCTGATGATATAACACTACCTGATTACAGATATGTGACATCTGTAAGCTGTACAACGGCGATTGGTAGTAGCCTACATCACGTGGAATTATCATGCTCGTCTCTTTCCTCATGCTGTGAGGCATGACAGCTTCCTGTGGTCACATCTCTCTCTCTCTCTCTCTCTCTCTCTCCTCTCTTCTCTCTCTCTCTCTCTACTCTCTCTCTCTCTCTCTCTCTCTCTCTCTCTCTCTCTCTCTCTCTCGGTATTTGCACTCAACCAAATCACGCCGGACATATTGTCATTTATTGACATGCTAAATAATTATGAAAATATTCGCATCAGCTTATTAAATAATCTCCCCTACAAGCTATTAAAAAAATAGGCCACGGCCAACATTTAAAGGTAGCCAGAACTACATTGTCAGCCAGTCTCATGAACAATGTATTTAAATCTTAATATTAAATGCCTTTAAATTAATTTTAACAACATAACCTAAATAAAACAGTATCGAAATGCAGCCTCTAAATTCTAAAATCTCGTTCGCGCACAACCAAACTACATTACAAAAGTTTTGTTTATTCCCTTTTTATTAAATAATGTTGTATTTTTTTAGAAAAAAAAATAATGGGCTACTATGATACTAATCTAATAATGACAAAAACAAAACAAAACAAAAAAAAAACACCTAAATTCAGACGCTATGCCTGCGTGGTAATTATGATATTAACTGGATATAGTGTAGAGATTTTATTAATAGAAGCATGAGCTTTGGATCCATCTCTACCACGCATGTGTTGTGCTGCAGCGACGTGCATCAGATCGGCTTTCACACAATTCATCTGCATCCACACTTTTACCAGTTATACTGGACCCGGAGAGATCGCATTTATCTTTTTTGCATCTAATTCCAGTGATCTGTCCATATCTGAATATAGCAGGACACTCGCCTTCATTTGGTGTGCGCGTGTTTTGTTGTTTTTCTGACGGCTTGTATTGCATCGCAGCAACGGCTCTGAGACGCCAAAGCCAAAGCGATCTGCTATGTGTAATAGCGAGAAAAGGCAGTAAATAAAGGGGACGCGTCGATCTGTGTGAAGAGAGAGCAAGATGGTGATCATGGCTTCTTTTCATTTTTCCTCTGAATGCCTGAATGCGATGGCCATCCCGGAGATCACACTCAAGCTATTTCTATGGGCTTTTCTATTCGCCTACCTTCCTTTGAGGTAAGGATATCATATCGGCAGACGAATTTAACATGTAATATGTTATGATACGTAAACGTTGTGTTTGGAGTGTCTGCGATGATTGGTGCTGCTCTATTTCCCATGGATTCCTTTAATCTGTTTGGTTTAACGTCTAAATGTATGTTTTCATGTTGTAGTATGTGCCAGTTTATATATATATATATATATATATATATATATATATATATATATATATATTATATATATATATATATATATATATATATATATATATATAATGTGGTAATAATATTAAATTATATATTTGAACTATACACCACCAACATATTTTATACAACCTCATAATAATAGTTATATAATGACAGTATTTATTGAAAAGAGGTGTGTCATGATTCAAATAACCATTAAACTGAATCTGGGTAGCAGGAGATGAGACGACCTTTCCTTCTATTAACAGTATGCTATGTCTCATTGTATACAGTCAAAGGGGTAAAGTTCATCTTTGTCATGTACATGACGCCATTTCAGTCCAGACATTTGTTTAAGAAGATTTAAGTAAGCAATTGACTCCTCCTCTCCACCTGCTGTTGGGATAATTCTGGCCTAACAGTCCAAGTTGGATATGTACCACAAAAACTACAAACAAATAATAAACATATCAAAGTGTTGATTTTAAAGCAAGATCATCAGGGGTTTACTGGGTTTTACCTGTCATGTTTTATTGGGATTGAGATTTTCTTATCTTGTGGTGTAAATTTTTTTTTAATAATTTTGAAATTAAGCTATATATTTATTATGTACCATTTGGCCTAATCAAATCTCAGTAGGCAGATAATATTGAACCTTCTGTTCATCATAAAGTACTGTAGGTGTACTTTTTTCTCAGGAGAGTCTCTAATGGGGGAATGAGTGAGCCCAGAGCTATTGGGGGCCCTCAATGATTTTGAAAAACGGGGAACCCCCATCTCCGGATAATTCTACAGAGGGGGCCCAACTAAATATACAGTACAGGGGGAAAACCTTGCGACCAGAACCAGAAAACCTAGCGACATCTGTTTGGTGAAAGGAAGTCACAAAATATTAATCTGATGCATGCTACTACTAGTATTTGTTTAAAATAAATTAACTGAATAACTGAACCTTTATTTTTCAACCTTATGATGTTTGCAGCAGGCTAATATACTGACAAACCGAACGTGTTAAATGGAGACATGAACAACTATTAGGTCAATTATTATTATTTTTTATCGTCTTAAAAGCCTACTTAGAATAATCATTAGAAGAGTATATAGCCTAGTCAAATAGGTCACATAGGCAGTCTATGTTTTAGAAGATTACTAACAAAAGCATCTATTGTAATGTTGTAATTATAGTAAAAGCCTGCTTATGTCCCTATATATTTAACCCGCCCTTTATGTTGGTTTAAGTCAGATCTCAAACCATAACAGGTTTCTATTGTACATCCAATCCAATTTCACATAGGCATTCACCTATCCACGACTATTGATTATTGATTGGGAAAGGCTAGTCAGACCTTGTATAATTGAAGTATTCTAACTGTTAATACAGGAGCTGTGCAGAATAGTTCTGCTGTAATCACTGATTGACAATTACTTACTGAAGGAATAGCATTGACAATGCTACTAATCCTGTCACTCAGGGTGATCTCCCTAATCTTCATGATCTTTGAAACTGAATGCTGGAGGTGTTCAACTATTTTTAAAACGAAGTTATATGTAGACATGTAATCTCAGCAGCAGATGTCTTACTGTTCTCTTGAAAATATCTCTCCATACTTAAATTGACTTAGATTATGGTCCTGGAGTGCCACTGCCCCGCAGAGTTTAGCTCAAACCCTGATCAAACTCCCCTACCTGTGATTTCCTAGTGATCCTGAAGACCTTGATTAGCTTGCTCAGGTGTGTTTGATCAGGGTTGGAGCTAAACTCTGCAGGGCATTGGCCCTCCAGGGCAAGATATGAGGAGCCCTGACCTGATGAAGTTATTTTATTCCTTGTAGGATATTTTTTCTGACCCATAAGGCATATCCTAGGCAAGTGTCAGATTCAAGGAGATTAAAAGCTGACAGTGGGTGACTGACAGTGTGGCACTGGTGACACTTGTTAGCTGTACCCCAAGATTAAGTGACATTGAGTTGCACCACAGGGATTTATACTGACTATAGTGGCATGATAAAAAGATTTTGATATTACTGCTTTTGATTGGACTCAGCCTCTGGTTTAAGAGCAAGTCCTTTAGTAACACCTCAACCTTATGTTCTAAACCAGAGCTCAGCTATTTGTTAGTTGGCCAAGCCACCAAAATGCATGCGGTGTGTTGCAGAAAATGCAGTGAGACATATGTTATGATATCCCCCCACACCCAATTAGTTTTCCCCCCCAAATGTAACACATCTTTTCATGACATTTTGGCTGCAAAAAATTAGAAAATGCATGTTGTGGTAGATAACATTGGGCTTGGCACCTCATGGCCACGTCCATAATCCAGCCCTGAATAATGTCTGTCTTTCTCTGAGTTTGCTTGTAATGAAGCAGTTGTAATTAATCCTTAAAGGGGTACTTTACCGCTGGCAAAATGGCCTTTCAATAAAACTTGGCTGCTTATTCTGTAGAAAGGCAAAAAAAAATTGAAATCGGTGCTAACTCACTAATTAAATTGAGAGATTATTTTTGCCAAATAGGCAGATAAACTTCAACACCCATAATGTACTAGGTGTTGTTATACATGCACTGTATACGCTTTTCCATTACCAGTACCAGCTCAACTCGACTCGGCTTGCTTTTTGCTCCGTTTTCCATTACAGATAGTACCTCCACAATAGTACCTGGTCATCATAGCGATGCCACAGGAAACTGCCGTGACGTTATCTTCTACGCGACACACACCCGCTACCCACACACACACACAGCACAATGGAGGAAATCCACGGAGTATTCTTGCGAGTTGCCATAATAGTAGTAATGTGTATATCACGCAATCTCTGACCAAACTATTTAAAAATGGCGGGGTTATTCAGGATACTCCGTCTAGCGCGTACAATGATGACGCAGTGAAAAGTGACGATTCTCTCTGACCAATCAGCAGTCTTCAGTGTTTTCACGTCACATTTTAGTATCGCCTCAGCTCGCTCAGAACCTTGCCGGAGGTGATAAAAAAAAGTACCCGAAAGCAGGTACAGGTTTACACAGTGGAAAACCAAACAAAGGCGAGTCGAGCTGGTACTGTGTAGTGGAAAAGCACCATATGTTGCTATCCAAGGCCACTCCCACCAGTCTGCTATGGATACATTTACTAGGGTCAAATATACTTTGCTTTAGTAGGAAATACTTCTTAGCAAACTTTTAGTCATTGTGGTGTCGACTTGTATTGTTCCCGGGGGCAAAAATTCAAAGAGTAAACTTTTAATGGGTGTGAGTTACTTTCAGTTTCCAGTGAAGTATCCAGCTTGTTGTAGGCAGTTGCTAAAGGCTCGTAAATATACAGAGAACATTGCAACAGAAAATCTGCAAAATCCCAGTGTTTGTCAACATTTCAAACTCAATGACCACAAACACAGTGTTTTAGCCCAAATGGAGTTTGGGCAGTTTCAAAGTGAAATGTCCACTGAGTGGCCCTAAAAGCGTTCAGTTTTATCCACAACAGATGAACGTGAATCAGGCAACATTTTATTGTGATGGATTTTATACATTTCACCGCAGTTCAGAATTGAAATGTCCGGCGCTAATGTTAATGCTCTTTCACTATTGCTTAAGCAACCATGCCATTTTAGCTTGATTCTCGTCGTCTTTGAGCTTCTCGTCAGGAGTTTCTGTGAAACACATTTCATTTCATGCATTTCATATCCGAGCTCTTCACATCCCAAGTGCATTACTGTTCCAGCTGAGCTACCGAGCAAGCTGCAAACTCCAAAGTATTCGTTGACAAATCGTGCACTTTGGTAAAAGTGTTTTGAGGTCAAAATATAATATCTTGCAAGGAGCCTGCTTGAAAATAATTCTTTATTAATCCATAAGCTGCCTCTAATCATACTTTTGTATGAAAAGGATTAAATGTGCTTGCTGTTTTGCTGCCTCTAGTGTTCATTTCTGTTGGAAACTGCAGTGGTATGAATACATTCAATATGTACATGTATTGGTACATATTTTGCCTTTTGCAGAAATGTTGCCGCAGGTAGGGTTTCCAATGAGCCTAGTGTTGATATTTTTATATATATATATATATATATATATATATATATATATATATATATATATATATATATATATATATATATACATATGTATATATAGTGATAGCTATATATAAAAGAATATTAAAGACAAAAGGGGATGTTGGATGTTCACCATTTTCTCCAGACCGGAACAGCTGTAGCGACAAGAATGCAGTTGTTGTTGGATGTTATGGCACTTTTCCACTGCATGGTACGGTACGGTACGGCACGGTTCGGCTCACTTTGTGGTGCTTTACCACTACATGGAACGGTATGGTACGGCTCGCTACGGCTCACTTTAAATGGTACCACCTCTGTTGCGGTTCCAAGCGTACCGTACCAATACTAAAATGTGACGTGGATACACTGCAGATCACTGATTGGTCAGACAGAATCGTCACTACCAAGTCATTGTATTTGCGAGACATCAAACCCGCTAGATTTAAATAGCCAGTAACAGCCACCGCTGTAGCACCTGTTTTAAAGGGCACCTATTATGGCATTTAAAATGTTCCTAATATTGTTCTGGGAGTCCCCAACAACAGTTTTACATCCATGCAATGACAAAAAACACTTTTGTTGTCTTATAATATGCATTTATTTTTACCTGATTTGCTCACCGACTCCCTAATGATTCGTTCAACGACTCATTTGTCCAAACCCCTCCTTTGCGTGACGCTAATAACGGTGATTGGTCAGATGACCCAGTCAGTTATTGTTTGCGTTAGCCCAACGCATAATAGCCGCGTTTCCACTGGCGGGCTAGGGCCGGGCCAGAGCTAACAGCGAGCCGAGCCGAGCCAGTGGCCTCGGGCCTCAAGCACCGGGCTTGCGTTTCCACTGCCGGGCCAGTAGCCCCACAACGCTGCCCTAAACCCCGCCCCTAACACGCCTTTCTGGATCAAACGTCATACAACCCAACCCATTTCAGCGGGTATTATGGATTTATTTATTTTTTAAGTTAGGAAGATAGCATGTATATTAACTCACCGGCCGTGGCTGCAATAGTGTCTCGCGAGTCTCCACTAACAGCACCGTCCATCAAGTCGATCCATGGAAACCTCCTTCTCTGAGCTCTGCTTTGTCCATTTTGCGTTTGAATCGCCTTGTACAATACTGCGCCCGCAACTTTTTTATTTTTTCCCGAACTTGAAGTGTTGCTCGCTGAATGCTTAGCTTGTTCAGCATCGATGTATTTTATAACGTCCTCGTTTCTTCACACGCCGTCAAATTGACGTTGTACCCTTTCTTCTGCCCAAATGCTCAGAAGAGCTTTGCAATCTTCGACAGACAGTGCAGCCGATTCTCCATTTCGAGCAGCGAATATTTTTCGCGATAAAAAAAAGTGAATTGTGGAACATAACGTTCCATAACACCGATAGACTCCACCTTTTACCTTGAGCACGCCTCTAGCCCGAGCTGGCCCGCTTTGGCCCAAGGTATTCGACGGGCCAGAAATCCTGCCGTTGGCCCAGAGTAAGCCCCGATCAAGCCCCGGAAGTGACAGTGGAAACACGACTGGCCCTGGCACGCACTAGCACGGCTCGGCCCTGGCCCGGCAGTGGAAACGCGGCTATTGATAAAGCACTGCAGTACTACAATACGCTCTATTCTTTATGACAACTCCAATAACAACGACAAAAATTTCACATATTACAGATGTGCAATCTGAACCTAGAAGCTGCGCCTACACACACACACACACACACACACACACACACACACACACACACACACACACACACACACACACACACACAAAAGCAACAATTATTAATAATACTTACAGGTTGTGATTCGGAGGAGGAACCCGATCCAAATAAAACTGATACTGAACCTTACTTCAGTATCAGCCGACTCGCGAATCCACATTTGAAAGCATGTTTATGTGTGTAAAGGAATCGTCATTAAAATGACGCAAACACAGCACAAGGTTCGGCTATACTTGTGTGGTAGAGTTGTAAATATAAACTCTAGCCACTGATTCTTCACATGCTCATCCCTGGGCAGTGAAAAAAAAGTTCGCTTTTGATTCGCACTTCAGAACAGCGTCTCGTCGACATGATGTTTTCAAGTTTCACTGCTGTCTGCGGCGCACGCAATAAGTGGGCGTATCTTATTCAAATAACTTGTCAAGTTGACGTCATCTAGACAGAGAGAAAGCATCGTTCGTCTATCGATTCATATCAGCGACTCAGAGTCGACTCTTTTGAGAGACAATAACTTTGTATACGGTGAACTTTCATATTTAAAACTTTGCAGGATGTTTTTGTTCACTTAGATCTATGTTACACACTACATGAAAGGTAATTTTCAAAATTCTATAATAGGTGCAGGGGTCATATAATGGTACATGCACTTTTACAAGTTGATTGTACTGAAATGTGTGTTGGCAGTGCCTGTACACAACCAACATATAATGATAAAAATCTATCCAGTGATTTTGTTTTACAGTTTTTCTCGATTGTTTACACACATTTTCTGAAAGAATGCCTCATATTCTCAGAACTCTACACACAAATCAAAAAACCACACACACAATGGGCAAAACCCTCAATTCTCCTGCAAAATGAAACTTTACATTCAAAGCAATGTTATTTCTTCTCAAAATGGTATTTTGTTTTCAAATGACACACACAAACCATCATATGAATAGACATTTATCAGAACCAGTTGAACACTGATGTGCTCAATGTAAAACACTGTGATGAATGGAAAACACTTCTTCTCCATTCATCATAATGACTCTGGCCTTTTTTGTTCAGCGTTACACTTACTACAGACAGTACATACATAAGTGTGTTGTAAAATATTTGAGAATATTGTTTTTATACCCAGAACACACAAATACACGGCAACAAATATATTTTATTTAGTTACACATACACTGGTCTACAAAACAACCAACATGACATCATGACTTTTGCGTAAACATACACGCCACTTTAAAGTCAAGTGGCGTGTTATTTATACGCATTTTGAGCTATCCGCGTGTATGCGTGTATATCTACGCCGTTATGTCCGAGTGATTCCGCGTGTACACGCCGTTAAAAATCCGACCGAAATAAAGCCAAATTTTGATATACATCTGGGGGAGCGATATTTTTCTTCCTAGGATGGTAGGGAAAGACTCATAAATGGTATTAACCAGTGACGGGTAGGTTTAGGGACGGGGTTGGGGTAGTTCATATATTTATATATACAGTAATGTAACGTTAAGTCAACGGCGTTCATAAACACGCTGAAAAGCGATTATGCGTGTTGATAGCACGCCAAAAATAGAAATACGAATTGGCGTGTCATACATACGCAGTTTCATGAGATCAGTCTGAAACAACAGAAAAATGTACTGTATGCAGTTACAGTAAAAAAAAAAAAAAAAAATTAACTATGCTGCATCTTCTCTTCTGCTTCGGTCTTTTATGCTAAAGCTCTGATTGCTAATTGTAAAACTGTGTGACATGTGTTTGCCCATGTGACGAGTCAGTGTGCAGATCTGAATTTTCAGTGTGTTCCTTGTGAAAACAAGAGATTTTGTGCATGAAAATTGTGCCAAATGCAGAGAATTGTGTGTAGTGTTTTGAAAAACGTGTGTTTTAGAACTGCAATTTGAGTGTAAAGCAGGAATTGTGCTTGTAGTTTAGCAGAATTGGTTCAGGGGTTGGTGAATGAGTTACATGTTGTGGTCATTGTGTCTCAAGTACCAGAATTTGTGTGTAAACAATTTAGAAAAACTGTAATCTCTTTATATGTTTTCCCCTGCCTCAAATTGAGCCGTTCGTTTTAGTGACGTAGATAAAATGGACGCCCCTCCCACGATTGTTGATTGACAGCAGTGTTTCAACACAGACCCGCCCTGAGCGCGCTGTCCTCATAGTCCGTCATTGTTGATACACTGGAGCAGAATGGCGTCTAATCGATTGTGGTGTTCTGCTCTTGGGTGTAATAAGGAACACAGCAGTCATTTTAATGTTCCTAAATCCGAACCGCTCAAGACGCAGTGGCTGAGTTTTGTTTACGATGGGAATATTCCCCACGATCAACGTCAATGCGTTCATGTTTGCGCGAATCATTTCACACACCAGACTGCTTTATAAACGAGGGTCATAAAGCTGGTTTTTCTAAGAAGCTGCTCCTGAAAAAGGAATCGGTACAAACTATACGTGTTCCTGCACCTCCAGAAGAAGTGAAGTGAGTGTAACGTTTTATTAACCTTTAAATATTAATCTTTGCAAATCGCTTGTACGCTTCTCGATGAATGTGGCTAATGTTTACACTCAGGGTACATTACGGCATGCGTTCTATGTAACGTTACGACGTTCTCAATATAATTAATAATCCCACGTTTATAATGAACAACGCGTTATGATTATTGTGTTATTAAAAACAGGAAAAACAAAACAAAACAATCGTTGCTGTTTCCTTAAACATTATCATAACACTCAATTACAATTTTTTATATACATTCTTTCAGAGAATATTTGTTTGTTCCTGATAATGTTAAATGTAATTTTTTTAAGCATTGTAGCCTTTGATTAGATTGTGATGTAACAATTTAAAGAGAATAGTGTCAAATACGTGTGTGTATATTTTCAGTCATCGAGAAAGTAACCTGATATTATATCCATAGTTATGCACTTACACCATCACAATTAATGATCACTCCATTCTGAAGAATTCAAACAATATGAAAATTGCTGTCAGATGGCAGACCTTCAAGGATATTTCATTATAATATTTATAGTCACTATACATAAGTATGAAAGTGAAAGTCTTGGATGTTGTGACAGTCCGACCTCAGTATTCTAATAAAACACACATAGTACTAAAAATGCACAATTACATAATATACAAAATTTGTGTCAAATTCATATATTTTAAATTGTGCAATGATTAATTGAAGAGTTCTTGTTACAGTAAATGTAACAAAGCAGTGACTGGGTACATTGTAATGGACTATTCACAAGTCTAAACAGATGCTCTCAACCAAAAAAAAAAAATTCTCTCATCCTTTACTCACCTTCATGCCATCCCAGATGTACTATATGACTTTCTTTCTTCACATTCCTTCACTTTATCATAAAATAAAAACTGTTTAAATTATTATTAGTATTTTTATTATCTATTGTTTTACTTCAGAAGACATTGATTCATCCACTGGGGTTGTATGAATAACCCATCACAGTCACATGTGTGGGGTTTTAAAAGTGTCATTTGTATTATATTAACTCACTGGATGGATTCTCTACATTCGTGTTTATCCGAAGAAAGAAAGTCATATGCATCTGGGATAAGAGATGAGAGAGTTATTATTTTTGGGTGGACTATCCCCTTAACATTCATATGCTGTCGGTGTGTTAATCCGAGATCAGCGTAGACTTATAAAAATAAAGTGCAACCTCTTGTGTACTTGTGAACTGTGTTGGTTTTAATCTAGAGCTCCAAAAAAATAAAAATATTTGCATTATATCTGGTGTCTGAAGATGATTGAAAAAGTTATGTGTCTGATGAGGTCGCTGGGTCAGCATCAGAATTTTGCTTATGGAAAAGTTGCTCAAATCCCTGGAAAATGAGAGAAGCAGTATTATACTAGTCTAACAATACAAACTGCACATAACAAATTGAAAACTTAAACTATTAATTTTAAACAAATTAATTACGGTAATTTATTGATTAGCCTGTTTGAAAAGGATTTTCTGGCTACTAAATAAAACTAGATAAAAGTTATTAAAAATGACACACATGATAAGAATTCTATTATTTATTACTGAACCTCATTATGTTCTTAGGTTTTGCACCGAGGAAAAAGCAAGCGTGATGTCATCAAAGAAAGACTGTGTAACAGTGTGGGCTCTCACTGAGCATACCTCTCCACCTTTTTTAAAAAAATACTGACTTACCGCGAGTCTCCAGCATCTCCATTATCCTGATAACGATGGTTGATGATAATGATGATATTATTCGTCTGTGCTAGGCTATTCCATCTCAATAATGTAGTGTAGCAGATAGATCAAATTAAAAAACAAAACTCCTAACTTTATATCACTAAAATGAAATAGGAAGCTGTTTACAGACGCTCACATGTAAACACAACACTGACCTCTTAACTTCCAGGTCAAGAATCTGTCAATCAACTCAGTAGCCAATGAGAATACATCGCTGTTAGCCCCGCCTCCACAAGAGATATGTGCCAGAATGGCGAATGAAAACTTTTTTTTCGAATGGAAAAAAAAGGGAGCGCAAGCGAAACCTTCAGAAGCGTAAATGAAAACTCTGGAAGCGTATTTGTAAGTACAGATCAGCAAAAGAAAGAGAAGAAAACAGTAAAATATGCAGTGTATTAGAAACAAAGTTTAAAAAAATGCCTGCGATTTTTATTTATTATTATTTTTTTCCGGTTTCAAAGACCTTTCATTCAGGTTCAATTTATATTATCATTCATTTCTTGAAAAGTTACGTTTAATATTAAAGGCACACAAATAATCCCAATACCCCCCTGATTTCTCACCCATGTTTGTAGCTAATTAATTAAACAACCTGCACTCTAAATTACATATTTTGGCTTAAAAACAGATGTTGTATTCCTAATTTGACATCAAATCACACAGGAAATACAGACACTGAACTCTATATGCAAACCCACAATAATTAATACGTTTATTTTGCTCCATCTCCTGAGCTTTAACTCTTTCCTTTACGAATTGCATTTCCCATAATCCTCTTATTGGACTAATTTTGCCCTCAAACCTTTTTACTATTAGTCCTGGACTATTTGTGAAGTTTTGTTAGCCTTGCAAGCAATTCTAAGCATTTGTATTACTTTTGTTTTAATTTAAACCTTTTGCTGTTTATCCGGATTACCCTGCATGCCTGCCTATGAGTTTTCGAACTTGTTTGCCTGTTGTTATTATCGACTACTCTCCTGTCTAGTGGATTGTACTTGTTTTCCTATTTGGACTGAACTTTGTGTACCGAACAACTGCCGGTTTTCTTTACCACACTTTTTTGTTTTTTATCCATTTGCATATCGCCCCCTTGCAACACATTTTATTAACCATTTTGTTTTAGATAAACATGAGGACGTTTTAATAGGCAAATTCTTCTCAGCATTTTAATTCCATTGTTTTAGTTAAATAGTGGCAACCTTTTACTTGATCCTTTCAAAGATACGATTTAATAAAAAGCGATCAATTTCTTAATTCATGGACACTATATTTTTCTGCATGTTATGTGTGGAGCGCTGTTTTGTATGGGAAATTCAAATGATGTGTCAAAAAGGACAAACAGCCTAATGAATATGATAAGTATGAGTGCATGTATGACTTGTTGAAATGTGACCCTGGACCACAAAAGCAGTCTTATGTGTCCATTTTCTAAAATTGAGATTTATACAGCTGAATAAATAAGCTTTCCATTGGTGTATGGTTTGTCAGGATAGGACAATATTTGGCCGAGATACAACTATTTGAAATTGACAATCTGAGGGTGCAAAAAAATCTAAATATTGAGAAAATCGCCATTAAAGGTTTCCATTTCTGTTGGTGATTATGCTGCATCCACTTACAAAAATACAATTTAGATATATTTAAGGTAGGAAATTTACTAAATATCTTCATGGATCATGATCTTTACTTAATATCCTAATGATTTTTGGCATAAAAGAAAAATCGATAATTTTGACCCATACAGTGTTCCCTTTATCGAAAAAGGGAACTTCGAGATGCGTCGAACGACACGGTGGGAACGCCTCTTGCGTGATTGCGTCTGAAGCATCTATGCCAACTAGTCCAATGGAATGAGAGAATGAGCGTCACGGGCGGGTGACGTCATGAACCAGGAAAGGATAAGAGCACTTCCGCTGCTCGCCGGCATTTAGCTTCTGTTGCCTCAGCAAGCGATCTGTGTCAAAACTGTCTCTGTCTATTTATTGTTGTCTGTTGCAATATTGTATGGAAACGTTATGGCGAAACAAATTACAAACAGTGTGTTTCTCCCTGCCCGCGTTTATTTAAACGGGTGGGGACACACACGAGTTTTGTTTAATTTGTTTGGGGTAGAGCATACTTCTCAGCCCTTGAAAGAAAAAAAGGTGGGGGCTGAGTTCCAACTCTGTGAAATAGTATGCTCTGCTCTCGCCTGTCACTCTGTATGATAGTGACAGGCTTGCGATTCCCAGGACCCGCGTTTGCCGAGGCAGCGTGGGGAATGCATTCCTGGGGATCGCAGATGGATCTTTTGGAGGGGTTTGAAACGGGTCCGTGGGCCTTTTTTCCTTCCTTACCCGGAAGATCCAGCTCTATCTCCCCGGTGTCGGAAGCACGCTCTGCGGTTTCTTCCGCTCGGGGAGAGAGAGAGCCCTTTTTCCCTTCATATTCTCCTCCGAGGAGGTTAAATGTTTTAGAATATTGAAAGTGAAAGCAAGCACACACACTGTTGAATTAGATTCGCCATCTATTTCCCCAGTATATGATGAACTGGTGGAGGTTTTGTCCCGTGCTGTTAATAAATTAAATATTTAATGGCCAGCTGAGATTAGGGACGCTCCTAAAAACTTATCGAGCGTTTCCTACATCTATCACATTATCTCCACCACGAGGCTTCCCTTTTCCCTGATTTACACACTGAATATTTAAATTGTGGGATAAACCGTATTTTATTACTACTTTCAGCCCTCGTGTTAAAGATTTATTCAAGGGTTGAAAGATTACGGTTATGATATAATGCCCCAGGCTGAAAAAAAAAAAAAAAAATATAGAAAAATGCTGTTTTCACCTGGTCCAGCATCGTCATTTAAAGCCTCTGCTTTGCTCAATAAACCTATCACTAAAGAATCTCGCGTTTGCCGAGGCAGCGCGTAGGTTCAATGTTGTAATCAGAATCTAGCTCGGATCTCGCGTTTGCCGAGGCACCGCTTAGATTTCGAGTGTACTTTGCAAAATAAGATTCTGTGGCTGGGATCTCGCGTTTGCCGAGGCAGCGCGTAGGTTTAATTATAGCTACTTTGGTTTTATGGGTAAAGCTTATACGGCAGCAGGTCAGCTGGAGAATGTTTATAGAAAACTATAGTATAATGCTCCAGGCTTATCAGGCCGATCTGCTGGGGTTCTGGATATAGTGAAATTTGAGCCTTCGCGTCTCTTCGGCGACGCATTCCATGCGTTCGTTGTTAGGTGATGCATTATATATATATATATATATATAAAAAATATATATAATAAGGTTTCTCCCTCGCTGTGTCCAGCCCCCTGGGGCTGCTGGGCGTGAGCAGCTCCAGCCGTCTAGTTCATCATATTATGTGCACAGAAAGTGAGGACAGCCCCGACCGAAGTGGAGTGGTGTACACCTCATTACACGGTGCCCGTTCCATTTCGGGGTCCTCACGAGACCCTCCTGCCAACCCTGCCACCTCCGGTGCTTCAGGGCGCAGCGGTCTCCAGCGAGTCGCTGATGCTATGCTGCGGCACAGCATTGGTTTCGCGCCCTCTGAGGGGGGCTTTTGAGTAGTCAGGTCAGGTAGTTCCTGCCATTATGTTTCAGGCTCCAGATTTGGCTCTCTCAGTAACACCAGAGGCCAGCCTCGAGAGGCTGGTTCCCTTAGTAAATTTTTTGGCAGCGTGGAAGCTTCTGCCGAATATTTCTCATTGGGTCCTGCAGATTGTAGAGAGAGGATACAGAATCCAGTTTGGCTCTCGTCCTCCTCATTACAGCGGGGTGCTGCCCACAGTGGTGCATCCCGAGCAGGCTCTGGTAATGGAACAAGAAGTAAAGGCCCTGTTAGCAAAAGAAGCTATAGAACAGGTGTACTCACCCGTCAGAGAGTCGGGTTTTTACAGCCATTATTTTATTGTTCCAAAAAAGGATGGAGGGTTGCGTTCCTTTTTAGATCTTCGCCTGTTAATTCGGTCAGTTCGGAAACTAAAGTTCAAGATAGCTGACCCTCAAACAGATCGTGACCCAAATCAGATCCGAGGACTGGTTTGTCACGATAGATCTAAAGGATGCATACTTCCATATCTCCATCCTCCCTCAGCACAGGAAGTTCCTATGGTTTTCTTTCAGGGGCAAAGAATACCAATATCGGGTTCTTCCTTTCGGCCTAGCTTTGTCACCCGTTCGCATTCTGTATTATATCGACGACTGGCTGATTCTAGCGGAATCAGAGCAGTTGGCGGTTCGGCACCGAGGTGTCGTTCTCGCTCATATGCAGATGTTGGGGTTGAGGCTCAATACCAAGAAGAGTGTGCTTTCTCCAGTATTGAGAACCACTTTCCTTGGTGTGGTACGGGATTTAGTATCCTAACAGCCACAGAAGAGCTGAGGCTAGGCCAGTCACGCACTGTAAAACAGTTCAAGAGACTGTTGGGTCTTGTTGCAGCAGCGTCCAACGGAATTCCTTTTGGCATGCTGTACATGAGACCTTTACAGCGCTGGCTCAGGACCAGAGGGTTCTCCCCGAGGGGAAACCCACTTTGCATATCAAGGTCACGCGGCGATGCTTTCGTGCCTTAGTTATATGTAGTAAACACTGGTTCTTAACCCAAAACCAGTCACGCATTGTAAACAGTTCGAGAGACTGTTGGGTCTACTGGCAGCAGTGTCCAACGGAATTCCTTTTGGCATGCTGTATATGAGACCTTTACAGTGCTGGCTCAGGACCAGAGGGTTCTCCCCGAGGGGAAACCCACTTGCATATCAAGGTCACGCGGCGATGCTTTCGTGCCTTAGTTATATGTAGTAAACACTGGTTCTTAACCCAGGGTCCGGTGTTGGGAGCTCTTTGCCATCGAGTTGTGATCTCGACAGATGCTTCCCTCACCGGCTGGGGAGCGGTAATGGAAGGCCGCTCGGTTCAGGGTCTGTGGAAAAGCCATCATCTTTCGTGGCACATAAATTGCCTGGAGATGATGGCCGTCTTCAATGCGTTGAGACATTTCCTTCCGGACCTAAGAGGCCATCATGTGCTCGTTCGAACAGACAACACATCAGTGGTCTCTTATCTGAACCGCCAGGGGGGTCTGCGCTCGCGTCCGCTTTGCAAACTGGCGCACCAGATCCTCCTGTGGTCTCTGGGGAAGGTACTCTCCCTGAGGGCAGTGTCTATTCCTGGGGACCAGAATATAGGAGCAGACATCCTGTCGTGGCAGGAGCTGAGGCCAGGGGATTGGAGACTCCACCCCGAGGCGGTGGAGAAAATCTGGGAGGCATATGGTCAGGCAGAGGTGGATCTGTTCGCGTCTCAGAACACGACGCACTGTCCTCTCTGGTATTCTCTGACGCACCCAGCCCCCCTGGGGCTGGACGCCATGGTGCAGACGTGGCCGAGGCTACGTCTGTACGCCTTTCCCCCTGTTGCTCTGCTCCCAGGAGTTCTGGAGCGGGTCCGTCGGTATGGAATAAGCCTACTGCTAGTAGCACCACGCTGGCCAAGTCGGATCTGGTTTGCGGACCTGATCCTTCTGCTAGACGGGCCTCCATTGGAGATCCCTTTGAGGAGGGACCTTCTGTCTTAGGCCGGGGGCACAATATTTCACCCTCAGCCAGAGATATGGAATCTTTGGGTTTGGCCTCTGAGGGGGTCCAACTTATAGATAGTGGTCTTTCAGCTGAGGCTGCTGAGACCATCCTAAGCTCCAGAGCTCCGGCTACGAGGAAACTTTATGCGCTTAAATGGAGAGTTTCTCCTATGGTGTCACCGACACCAGTGGGATCCAGTTAACTGTTCTGTCAACACAGTACTCGAGTTCCTGCAGGAGCGCTTTGTGTCAGGTCTTTGTCCTTCCACACTAAAAGTTTACGTGGCAGCCATTGCGGCTTACCTTACTATGGTGGGAGGTATATCTTTGGGTCGAGACCCCCTGATTACACGTTTCCTTCGTGGCACTTTGAGGCTGAGGCCTGCAATCCGCACTAAGGTGCCAGCTTGGGATTTGACTATAGTTCTAGAAGGCCTGTCTAGGGCCCCATTCGAGCCCTTAGATTCGGTCTCAGAAAAGTTCCTGACTTTCAAGACTATCTTTCTGCTAGCTATTTCGTCCCTAAAGAGAGTTGGCGACCTTCAGGCTCTTTCGGTCTCCCCCACCTGCCTTGAATTTGCACCGGGGATGGTCAAGGCGTTCCTTACCCAAAACAGGGATACGTCCCTAAGGTTCCAACCTTGACTCCGAGGCCTATTGTGCTGCAGGCTTTCTGTCCTCCTCCATTTGCAACTGCGGACCAGGAAAGACTGCACCTGTTGTGTCCAGTGCGAGCATTGGACACATATTTACATCGGACATCCTCATTCAGAAAGTCCGACCAATTACTGATTTGCTTTGGATCACCTAAGAAAGGTCTTCCTGCTTCAAAACAGACAGTCAGTAAGTGGATAGTCGAGGCTATTTCACTGGCATACGAGTACTCGGGCCAGCCTTGTCCTTTGGTGGTCCGAGCCCACTCGACCAGGAGTATGGCGGCTTCTAAAGCCATATTGCAGGGGGTATCTCTTCAAGATGTTTGTGATGCGGCGGGCTGGTCCTCTCCGCTCACATTCGTGAGATTTTACAGTCTGGACCTGGATGCTGCCCCAGGTTCTCAGGTGCTGAGTGCTTAGATCAACAGACTGACACTCAGGTACTTGTAATTATGGCGGGTTGGGTATTCTCGTTCCCACCGTGTCGTTCGACGCATCTCGAAGTTCCCTTTTTCGATAAAGGGAACGTCTCAGGTTACTATTGTAACCATAGTTCCCTGAGAAACAGGGAACGAGACGATGCGTCCCCCTGCCATACTTCCTGCGTCCCTGCGATCGGCTTGCTTCGGCAACTGTCGAAGCTAAATGCCGGCGAGCAGCGGAAGTGCTCTTATCCTTTCCTGGTTCATGACGTCACCCGCCCGTGACGCTCATTCTCTCATTCCATTGGACTAGTTGGCATAGATGCTTCAGACGCAATCACGCAAGAGGCGTTCCCACCGTGTCGTTCGACGCATCGTCTCGTTCCCTGTTTCTCAGGGAACTATGGTTACAATAGTAACCTGAGACGTTTTGTTGCCTATTGCCACAAATATACCCGTGCTACTTAAGACTGGTTTTGTGATCCAGGGTCACAAATATATCAGTGAATTTTTAATTGTATTTTTAAATGATCTATTTTCAAATAATTGGTCACAATATTGACAAAGTAAATAAATCCTTGTCCTACCTCCGTCCTCTTCGAGCTCTTAGCCAGTGATGCCCTGACCAAAAAAAATCCACTAGTTGTTTTTGAATGTCCATTATCAGTTCTTCTGGAGGTTATAATATCCTCATCTTGTGCCACAGTGCAGCAGCAATAAGATTATTACAGAAAACCCTACCGCTATAGGACATCTGGGAGAGCAACCACTTCCATCGAGTTTTCTCCACTAGTCCCTCCCAATTCTGTTTCTTATATTTTTCAGATCCTAAAAACACTCCTAAATATTTAAAACCTTCTCTTCCCCATTGCAGCCCACCAAGAAGGGTAGGACCATTATTGTCTCTTCCACACCATACAACCACACTTTTGCCCCAAATAACACTTAGGGTTCTTTAGCATATGTTTCTAAAAACTTTTTTTAAAACACAAATGTCTTGATTTCCTCTTATTAAAACTGTAAGATCATCCGCAAATGCAGACTGTGAAAGATCCATGTCTCTGATTTGTAATCCCATTAATTATCTTCTTAATTTACATAATAAAGGTTCAAGAGCATTGCTATAAAGCTGCCCTGAAATAGGGCAACCTTGTCTAATACCCCTTTTTTGGAACACTGATACTACCACCTATTTTTATCAGACAAGTTGCCTCATTATAAAGCAATTTTATACATAAAATTAAATTATCTCCGAAACCAAAAGCCTTAAGAGTATCAAAAAGGTAGTCATGATCTACTTTGTCAAAGGCAGAGTCCATTTTTGTCCATTGACAAAAACCTAACATCAACATTGTTAAAAGTTTAGTCATAAAGATCCCATATCAGATGTAAATTATCTGCAATAGATCTGCCCTTTACACAATACGATTGATCTTTGTGGATAATTTCATGCTAAACATCATTACATCTTTTAGCAAGGCACTTAGTGAGTTTATATTCTGAACATAGGATCGCTACAGGTCTCCAAATGTTTAGTAACGTCAAATCTTCCTTCTGAAGCTAAGTTAAAACAGCACGCTGGCAACTTCTTTTTAGACTTCCTTCACTTATACATGTTTGAAACACTTAATCATGCCCAATAATAGTCCAAAAGCATTTGTAAACTTCGTAAGGAAGTCCATCAATTCCTGGTGCCCGACCTGATGAAAGTTCCAACTGTAAAAAGTAAACTGACTATCCAACAATTGCTTTTTTTCCATCGATAATTCAGGAAGGTCTTGTAAAAGTTCATGTCGGCATTGATCATTGATCATATAAAACCAGCAGAATATAATTCAGTGTAAAAATACACTGCAAATCTACACATCCTTACTGGGTCTGAAACAAAATGTCAATTCCCATCTTTCAAAACAACATATTTTGTCCATGCTTAGTTTTCCGTTCCAGGTAAAAAAAAAAAAAAAAAAAAAAAGGATGTACAGTAGGAGTGTATATCTCTTTTTGTTAAAAAACCACTCATTACAAGTATTCCTTTTACTTTTTCCTTAAGAATTGAGAAACTTTTACAGTCATATATTCCCTTCAATAATCTTAAGTTCTTGCTCCAAACTCTCTAATATTTTTCTTAAACACAAGGTAGAATGACAAGAATATTGTTGGCAATACTCCTTAATAAACACGTTCCCAGTCTCCCACCACTGAATAATATTGTCATATCTTCCTTTCTCAATTTTCCAAACTTCCCAAAAATTCTTGAAATGTCTTCCAGCAATTTGACATTAAAATGCCAATATGAACTCTTATAGGTTTTTGTTATGAGACTACATTCAACTGTAATTAGTTTGTGATCTGAAAAGGGAATAGGGTTAATAGTTGAATTCAATGTCCTATTCCTCAAATTATGAGATAAATAAACCTTCTAAGAAAGCAGCAGAAATATCATATAAAGCTCACCCAAGAGTACTGTTGGACTAAGGGCTTTTTCCCCCTCCATATATCTGACAGACATACATTTTTAACCAATCTTTCAAGACAAGTGGCTGAAAATGGGTGTGATTCTCACCATTTCTGTCAATTGTGAAATAAAGGGTGCAGTTCCAGTCTCCACCAATGACAACAAAATCTCCATCATGTTGCTTTCTTAGAAACTGTTCTAACTTAGTGAAGAGCTTTGTTCTCTCAACGCCTGAATTCTGAGCATAAATATTCACAAAGATGAAAAACATATAATATATTTAATCTCTCACAATCAATAGTTTTCCCGGTTCCATTTAATTTTTCCATAAAATATTGAAATTAAGAGAAGGAGCAAACAATGTTGCCACCCCTGCACTTAATTTACTCCCATGACTAAGAACACGTTCTCCCTTCCACCATAATCCCCAATCAACTTCATTATCCAAATTACTCTGCGTCTCTTGTAAAAAAAAATGCAGTTTACTCTTTCAAAGTTTCTTCATCAGAAAGAGAGAGATGGGAAGAAAACAGCAAAATATAAATGAATAAGTATACACCATCATGAATTTTTGAAACTTTTCCCCCTCGTTACATGCTACTTCCCCAAAGTTTTCATTTTTTGTCTAACCGCTGTAATGAGTTTCTTAAGCCGAAACCGTTTCTGTCGCGAGAGTTCAGTACAATTACTCGTTTTTCGGGCCCAAGCCACTGAAGGAAGAAATTTCTCAAGATCAAAAAATCACTAATTTCCACTCTATCAATTTGTTCAACAATGAACAAATCGGTTTCTCTCCATTTCACTCATCCATTTCATCTCCCAAGTCCTCCTCTAAAGCTTTTGCCTGAGACCGTTCAGAGAGTTTCAGCACACCCTCTGCATTGCATGGCAGGGTTCTGTCACTTCTGTCTGGTTTATATCTTGGTTTGGTGACAGAGCTCTAACACTCCCAGTTTGTCATGTGTTTGTGTTTAGTCTGGTCGGTTGTGAGCACATGGCTTGTCATGTATTTCCTTGTGCTATGTGCTCTCCTGTCAATTGTCTATCCCCGCCCATCTTGTTATCTCATTGATTAATTTGTCCCACCTGCCTGCCCAGTTACCCTCTTATGTTTGTTTCCCTATTTAGTCTCCCTGTGTTTGCAGTCCTGGGGTAGTGTACCATGATGGTAGTTGAACAAACTCAGGGTTGCAGGATGTTTCGAGTTGACAAAACCAAACCAATCCAAACCCATCCAACCAGGCGCAAACTAAGCTAAAACATTGTGATGGTGAAATGAAGCTTTGTGAAGCACTGAGGCTTTCCCCTCAAGTGTATCGTAAATTGGTTCATTACTCGAAGCTTTTCAACACGGTGCACACTAACGACATCTTGTGGTCAAAAGGTGGAAAAGCTACCTTTCCCATTTTTTTATTGTTATATGTAATAAATCACGTGCTATGAAAACCACAAATCAATAAAAACCATCAGTGTTAGTGTTGATGTTTACACAATGTATGAACAAATGAGTCTATTAATTTATGAAAGAATTAATACATAGGACAAATTAACTATGCTTTGTTCAACAAATGCAGCCATAAAACTTTAGCCATATAGTCCTAAACCTATGAGTTCGTGGGCAAGGTTCATATAGGTATATACACTCACCTAAAGGATTATTAGGAACACCTGTTCAATTTCTCATTAATGCAATTATCTAATCAACCAATCACATGGCAGTTGCTTCAATGCATTTAGGGGTGTGGTCCTGGTCAAGACAATCTTCTGAACTCCAAACTGAATGTCAGAATGGGAAAGAAAGGTGATTTAAGCAATTTTAAGCGTGGCATGGTTGTTGGTGCCAGACGGGCCGGTCTGAGTATTTCACAATCTGCTCAGTTACTGGGATTTTCACGCAAACCATTTCTAGGGTTTTCAGAGAATGGTGTGAAAAGGGAAAAAACATCCAGTATGCGGCAGTCCTGTGGGCGAAAATGCCTTGTTGATGCTAGAGGTCAGAGGAGAATTGGCCGACTGATTCAAGCTGATAGAAGAGCAACTTTGACTGAAATAACCACTCGTTACAACCGAGGTATGCAGCAAAGCATTTGTGAAGCCACAACACGCACAACCTTGAGGCGGATGGGCTACAACAGCAGAAGACCCCACCGGGTACCACTCATCTCCACTACAAATAGGAAAAAGAGGCTACAATTTGCAAGAGCTCACCAAAATTGGACAGTTGAAGACTGGAAAAATGTTGCCTAGTCTGACGAGTCTCGATTTCTGTTGAGACATTCAGATGGTAGAGTCAGAATTTGGCTTAAACAGAATGAGAACATGGATCCATCATGCCTTGTTACCACTGTGCAGGCTGTTGGTGTTGGTGTAATGGTGTGGGGGATATTTTCTTGGCACACTTTAGGCCCCTTAGTGCCAATTGGGCATCATTTAAATGCCATGGCCTACCTGAGCATTGTTTCTGACCATGTCCATCCCTTTATGGCCACCATGTACCCATCCTCTGATGGCTACATCCAGCAGGATAATGCACCATGTCACAAAGCTGAATCATTTCAAATTGGTTTCTTGAACATGACAATGAGTTCACTGTACTAAAATGGCCCCCACAGTCACCAGATCTCAACCCAATAGAGCATCTTTGGGATGTGGTGGAACGGGAGCTTCGTGCCCTGGATGTGCATCCCACAAATCTCCATCAACTGCAAGATGCTATCCTATCAATATTCGCCAACATTTCTAAAGAATGCTTTCAGCACCTTGTTGAATCAATGCCACGTAGAATTAAGGCAGTTCTGAAGGCGAAAGAGGGTCAAACACAGTCTTAGTATGGTGATCCTAATAATCCTTTAGGTGAGTGTATAATCAAAATAAAAGAAAACTATTGTGGAATGGTGAAGTGCTGTGAAAGTTCTTGTGAACGGGGGAGTTGGGTAATTGAAGAAATAAAGATTTTTTTTAAGGAACAGGACTTGTTCAACAGTGTGAGGGCTAAGTCTATTTCTTTTTTTATTTACTACTTCCCCTGCCTTTGAGAATATTCTCTCATGGGACTGAGGAAGGCAGGACAGGAGTGCATAAAAATTTCAGGGCAAGACGATGAAGATGCGGATAGACACCCTTTTGAGTAGCCCCATCAACCATTTGTTTTCTGATCCCTGCAATACAGTAAAGTATTTAGAATATAACTGAATAAGTATTATAACTATGCACTATTTAAGATATCTCATTATAAGTACAGAAATTGACAAACAAATAAATGAATGACTGATCAGAAGTCTTATACCTTGGTTATATTATTATAAGAAAGCTGTTGAGAACAAATTAGGCACTCAACCTACAGAAGGAGTTCACATAGGAGTACTTTTTTTCATATACATAATGTGCCTATTATTTAACATTGTTTATTAATGAAAATGCTGCCAGACTTCCAAACGGCCTCTTTTCTTGGCTGGTTCCATGCTGAAAATTCAAAAGAGCTTACTCTCTGTTTCAGTCTCAGTCGGTCTCAGTTCACTACCGAAGCGCATGACACTCGAAACCTGCGCAAGGTTCGCGCAATTTATGAATCAGAATATGAAGCAGTCACGTGGTTGTGTGTCGAAACGAAGCTTCGGACGTCACTGATCACATGGTTATGGCAAGACGAATCAAGCTCCGGTACAGTGGTTCATGTGAGATGTTTCATTTTTTTGATACTTAAGCTTCAAAGCCTCTGTGCCGAACGTCACATCACTACTAAAACATACCTGGCTAGCCACCTAAACCGGCTTCATGGTATAGGCCCCTGATCCGTTGTCCAAGTTCCTTGTGTTTCCTGATCCTGCCTGTTATTGTTCTCGTTTTCCCCCATGAGGGAGTTTTGTTTGTAGTTTGTGTTTGTTTGTTTCTGCACTTGAGTCCTCGCATCTTGAATCTACCCATTCCGTAACATTGCATTCATTTAACAATCTTATTCATAGTAGCAACTCTATCAGTTGTTTCAACCGCATAGCTGCATCCAGGCTGATCATCACGTTTTAAGAAACAATTCCACTCATCTTGTTCCTTCACTTCCTCCGTTACTCTATCAGTCTGCTCAGTTTCTTCCTTTCCTTTCATTCGTGAGAAAAACTCCATTCATTTCTTCAACTCTAGGTGTAATCAGTGGAGGCTGAGAATCATCATGCACTTCTTTATTCACACACGAAAAACGCTTGTGTCCAATATTGCCGCATTCAAAACATTTCAGACTTTCTGTGCCCGTGTATGTCATATACAAATTATCTTCATGACTAACTCGAAAAGATGCTTCTAAAGATCATTCTTTGGAGCTTAGGAACATGTAGACTTGGCATCGAAAAGACAAAACGTGCTTCAGCTCCGTATTTTTGCACCCTAATGGAATCATTATCATGGGGCTCGCAACTTTCCCAAAAGTTCTTTTATGATGGCATTGTTGGAAACAAATGGGGGAACATTGGAAATTGTGATTTTTGTAGCTGGGGCAGATAACGGTGAAATCGGAACAAAGGCATCTTTCACCCACAATCCATCCACAGTCAATTGATTCTCTAATGCTTCAGATTAAAAAAAATACTACGACTGCTTTATTAATTTGCAAAGCTGAGATTACATTATCGAACCCAATCGTTTGTCCTATCGCGACAAGCAAGTCTTCGACTGTTACACCGCCTCTGGCACACACCTGCACCCATTTACGGAGGGATAAGGAGGCCGTTCCTTGCACCCATACTGGCACCCAGGACCCGTGTATTGTGCGGTGAAAACTTTTTTCATCGTTAACAAACAAATGCAAATAACGTAGTAGGGAAATCAAAATGGAAAAGAATCAAAAGGAGAAAAGGAATCATAAAGGAATTATGCTTAGGGCACCAAAATGGCTAGCTGGGGCACTGGCTGCACTCCTAAATATAGCGGAGAGACACCGCTGAACACTCATGCGGTTTATGAAATTGCGTCTCGGAGAAAGTTTTAAAATGATTGATTTGATGTTATAATCTGTGTGGATTCACTTAGGTTACTCTTACAATCTACATGCTAAAGTGAATCAATGTTTGCGGGGGAATTTCCCACATTATAAGTGGGAGATCTGCGGGAATTATTAAAATTATGTGCAATCTCGAGCCGAAATGCCCTGTGCTAGTATCTCAAGTGGTGAAACAAGTTTGTTGACTTTCCACCTTTTTCCAGCGGTAACAGTTTTCTTGCATATTTTGAAAAATATTGTGCTTTGTTGGAGGTCTGACCTCTTAACCAAACCACTTCCGTACTATTGAAGTAGCTCTCTTTTTATTACTAAATCGTCATCGGAGGCTGACATACTGCTCTTACTCTCAGACAGGTGTTGTTGTTGTATGCGCTAGGGAACGTAAATGCGCCATACGTCATCGCGTTGCTATATCATTGATATCACGAAATTACACTTTTATATGATGTAAAAATGTATACCGGTGTTATCGTGGACGGTATGATATGGCACACCCCTACTTCCCGCACATTACCTGTTTGTACCCAACACATTGGTAGAGACTGGCTCCACTTGGATTATAGAATTTCGTGAATGTGTTAGGCGTCGCCCTGTCCGCAGCTCTGCAGATGTCAGCTCTCACTCCGAGTAGGCACGGCTAGCCTTGGGACTGGTACGCCAAGGCTTTGGCATCCACTATCCAGTTGGAGAAAGCCTTTTCCCTCTGCTGATCTCCAAAGCGAAGAACTGCTCTGAGCATATGGAGCTCTGCGGGCTGTCCACGTAAGCACGTAGTGCGCAAATGTGACACAGCAGTGCACTCCAACGTGCTTTCCAACTGACCTGCCATCAACAGCATCGTGATGTGCTGCGATGCGGCAACATACACCTTCTAATGTGAAGAGGGTTAGCCTCCGCTCCTAGCTGAAGGACGACATTAGGAGCATCATTTGGAGCATTCCTAAACTATACCTGTGAAAAGGTTTTTCGTATCCATATTTGGACCTCAAAACATATAAGCTTATATATACCCCCCCCCCCCCTCTCTCTCTCTCTCTCTCTGGCACCCCCCAGGTTGGGAACCACTGGCTTACTGGCTGGCACCTGTCTACACTAAATGTGAGCATCGGGTTGCTTCAAAAGCAATAGATAACGGATGCTGTCTACACAGGGAATGTAATGTGTAATCGATTTTTAAAGTGCATAATGATGAGTTATCTGAAATAATCCACTTAACTTGACAATTATGTAACCATTGTGACAGGCTTGCTTGATGCTCACTTTATCTAAAGTATTCTGTGTAAAAGTTGGGTCTTCATTTCTTTGTTAACTGCTTAAAAACAGAAGATAAGTAGAGATCTGCAAGGAGGTTTTAAATGGGCTTCACAAGCTGTTGATGAACAGCTTGTATGTTGAACAATGTGTTGTTGAAATGATGCAGCGTTTTTTCTCCATATAATGTAAATTGAAATGTACTGAAAGTGTTATATTGTAGTCTTGCCTTTCTGAAATGTATCTGACGCTGCCAGAGCAGCACAGCTCTCAGTCACATGTTTCTCTCAAGGATATGCCTTTCTATCTTCTACTGACTCCATGGTTACTGCCTCACAATATTGTTTGATTGCTTTGCCAAGGTCCTCAGCATTCATTATCAATTGAAGACAGACAGACAGACAGACAGACAGACAAGATAGATAGATAGAAGAGATGGATGGATGGATGGATGGATGGATGGATGGATGGATGGATGGATGGATGGATGGATGGATGGATGGATGGATGGATGGATGGATGGATGGATGGATGGATGGATGGATGAGATGGATGGAGATGGATAGATAGATAGATAGATAGATAGATAGATAGATAGATAGATAGATAGATAGATAGATAGATAGATAGATAGATAGATAGATAGATAGATAGATAGATAGATAGATAGGAATACATGAGATAATGTTGTAGATGAAAACAGAGTCTTGCATTTGTCGCACCTTCCCCTCACAATCTGACTTTAGGAGAGCTGCCAGGGAGAAAGACAGAACGACTGAGAGCACGTTTCCACCTCTAATGCAACATTATTATTGTATGTCTGTCTGTCTCCAGCCTGCAGTATCACACCCACACTTTCCAAAGACTCACTGTCATATTTATCATTATCTTAGTGTGTTAATTTCTTGCCTGTTTTATGGTTCAAGTTAAATTACTTAAGAAACTTACAGGTAGGTACACAACAACTTACATCTATCAGTATGCATGCTCAATACACATGCATGCAGAAGAAAGAAGTCTCACACAATATGTCATTTAAATTAATGGCCCCAACTTCTGTGGTATTGAGAAAATATTCATTAGCAAAACATGTCTGCTTTCTATTTCTATCTTTAATTTAATCAATTTTTGCAATAAATTAGCTCTCTTCTCAGATAAGATTTTGTAAAGTTTATGAATAAGGCATTTCTTTACAGTTTAAACAGCTTCTACCAGGTTTTACTTATTTCATTGCATTATTTCTATTTACATTGGTACATTTTATGCATACTATATTATGTTTAATAATTGATACTTAAAGGAAACTTAACTATGAGTCTATGATTCATAAAAGAGCAACCTACAGTAAGAGCTATACAGTCAAATTGCCTGAAGAAAGGCTATAATCACTTTATGGCTTGTTAACAAGATCATATGTGAACCAAATCATAAGGATATTCATGTTGTTAAAGGGTACCTATCATGGAATTTTGAAAATTACCTTTCATGTAGTGTGTAACATAGATCTAAGTGAATAAAAACATCCTGCAAAGTTTTAAATATGAAAGTTCACCGTATACAAAGTTATTGTCTCTCAAAAGTAAGAGTCGACTCTGAGTCGCTGATATGAATCGATAGACAAACGATGCACTTTCGTACGTCACTTGTACAAGTTATTTGAATTCGACACACCCACTCAGTGCGCGCGCCGAGCAGACAGAGAAACCTGAATACCATCATGTCGACGAGACTGTTCTGAAGTGCGAATCAAAAGCAAACTTTTTTTTTCACTGCCCAGGGACAAGCATGTGAAGACTCAGTGTTTATATTTACAACTATACCACACAAGTATAGCCACCTTGAGCTGTGTTCGCGTTATTTTAATGACGATCGCTTCACAAACACAAATGCTTTCAAGTGTGGATTCGCGAGTCGGCTGATATAGGAAGGTTCAGTACCAAGTTTATTTGGATCGGCTTCCTCTTCCGAATCGCAACCTGTAAGTACTATTAATAATTGTTGCTTTTATGTGTGTGTGTGTGTGTGTGTGCGTGGTGCGTGCGTGCGTGCGTGCGTGCTGTGTGTGTGTGTGTGTGTGTGTGTGTGTGTGTGTGGTGTGTGTGTGTGTGTGAGAGTGAGAGTTATGCTCAGCAGCTCTCCAATGTTATTTTTTTTTGTTTTTTGAAATATGTGAAATTATGTGAAGCGTATTGTAGTACTGCAGTGCTTTATCAATATGTTTAAGCTTTGGGTTAACGCAAAATATAACTGACTGCGTCATCTGACCAATCACCGCCGATTAGCGTCACGCAAAGGAGGGGTTTGGACAAATGAGTCGTCAAACGAATCATTAGGGAGTCGGTGAGCAAATCAGGTAAAAATAAATGCATATTATAAGACAACAAAAGTGTTTTTTGTCATTGCATGCATGTAAAACTGTTGTTGGGGACTCCCAGAACAACATTAGGAACATTTTAAATGCCATAATAGGTACCCTTTAAAACAAAATCAGCATGAGCTCAGCTTACATTGCAAAGACTACAAAAATAAAATGCAATTACAAAAGTGTTGTATATGGGATCACTAGCATCTTTGTTTCACCTTTTTTTGTTTGTTTTACCCATTAGCTCTGTTCAGCTGGAAAATGATGATGACGAAGTGACAAACAAAACATGGGTTCTGACCCCCAAAGTGTATGAGAGTGACGTCACACATATTTTGAACAGCTTACTAGATGGCTATGATAACAAGCTGCGACCAGACATTGGAGGTAAGTGTCTGTTTTTGTTTATTTTTATGTTGAGCTACTGAATGTGAAACTGTTTTATTTTCGTTTAAAGGTGAAGTAGTTTCTGCGACACTAGTGACACCTATTAGAATTACAAAAATAAAGCATATTTTCAAACGACTTTGCAAACAGGTTAAAGCTACTCTCAATAAAATGTCCAACATATCAGGAATAGGTTTAGCTGTTTTGTAATGTGTCAAAGGAACCTAATTAAATAGGCTAACACTATGTCTAGAGCGAATGCTAGTATATCGCGTATAATAAACCCATCCAATGTATCTGCAGAGGGCACATTTTTTAACATAATGCACCTCAACTATTTGAGGCTGTCTACACTGGACACATCAAAGCAAACATAATCTGGTACATTTGTCTTTCTGAACGGTTGCATGAAGCTGTATGGTATTGAACCATTCACTGTAGCGCATTGCAGCGCAATGCCCTGTTTGCTTTGATGTGTTCATGACCTGTTTAATCTTTAAAGGTCTGAATGCAACGAATTGTGGCTAGCACTTTTGTAATCGAAGCTGAATGTGTTTTCCCATGTAATGCATAAGCCATAATCCCACACAGAGCTTGACACTAACTTTTTTCCAAAAGAGAAAGCTTTTAAACTGATTTTTTTTTTTAAAGAAAAATTTAGGAGCATATTAAAAAACTTTAGGGGCACAATGAAAATTTACCACCATTTATTTACCAGTAAAAAATCACGGTGTAGTTTCGTACCACCTTGGCAAAAACTATTTTTTTTAGACCCACTATGAAGTATTTATATTTTCCCGTTCTCAGGGAATAGTGCACACTGCATAGGGACCCTGTAAATTGGAATGCTCATCATAGAGCTCTCTCTTAATGGTCTAAATTGGGTTAGACAAGATACACATATAATGACTGCGTCCGAAAACTTAGACAGCTGACTAGTTGTCTCACTGCCTTATCCGGCAATGACTTTGTAGGCTTTTGACTTTTGTTTTCTCAACACATGCGTCTCTCGGACACATGCTTCTAAATGCTTTTCACAGTTCTCACTCATCTATTTTTAGTCGCACTGTCCAGCCCTGCAACACTGGCTAACCCCCCTGGCTCAGCCTGCTAAAGTAGCCAAGCCCTAAACTCTCGCTATAGGTTGAGCTTGAAAGAGATTGACAGATCTGAATCAACCACTCACAATTCTTTGACGTTGCCCGGGAAGCACAGTGTTTACATTTTTGGGGGATATAAACCCATAAATTGCATACTTATAGTAGTCAATAAACAATTGGCTTACATACTACTTATATACTTCACCTTTAACAACTGATAAAATACATATCTAATCTCCAAAAATTCTGAACCTTATTAAATAAGTTTGCACCACTGATCTGTATAATGACTGGATTACTCATTGCGTTCTAAACTGCCATCAGGCAGTGAAGTCACTGGAAGTGTTTGAGAGGCCAACTTACTATTTCTGCTGACAGAGGGCATCATTGATTTAAAGCCAAAACATTGACCTAAAATCAATCCTGCTCAGTCTCAAAAAATTAGTTTTATGATAAACGTATTTAAATAAATTGTTACTTCAGGTATTATCTGTAATGCTTATGGTCTTTTTGGAGAGGATAAGTCATATATTTAAATCGTCAATGTGGGTGTGTCTACTGCACTCTTCAGACACAGGTAACTGGTAATTTCTTCATGTACGTAATTACGGAGGAAATATTAAACATGAACATATGTTTTTAGTTGCAGAAATTGATTTGAATATCCTATATACAATCGAAATTAATACAGGCCTCTTTTACTATATTGTATGCCTATTAATGTGGAAATAAAGCAGTCAACGCTATTTGTTTGAATAAGTTATGATGCATGTATTTCATTTCCTGATTGAGCAACATCTATTTCAGACTCTTAAAGACTGTGCAAATTCTATAGCATTTTACTAGTATTACAGTTTTCAAATGAGTAAAGTTTTATGTAGGCTGAATTAATTATTAATTTAACAATGATATAAATTATTAACTGCTTCGAAATGCATGCTGTAGACGAAATCATTGTTGAAACATTTGCAGTTAGCCTACTGTATGAATAAAAACAATACTACAACACAACATAAATACATAAACACAACAGTACATGGCTGTAACGAAGGCCGTTGTGGCGCACAGGTGACGCTCATTATCAGTCACACCACCACCCTGCTTGCCACAAAGGCTTGAAACAAAATCCTATTCCACCAAACTCCATCTCAATTAGAAACTCAGGATTCAATGTTTGTTAAAGTGTACATTTTTATGTCGATGCATACAGCAGATATTATGTGAAAAGCTCTTACATATGATGTAGGAATATCTCTCTGATTTATTAATTCAACTGGGATCTTGTTTGCATTGTCTTTATCTTTTATCTTTATCATTTAATTTGTACATATATTCCTTTATTTTGGACATCACTGAAGCTGCGTCATGGAGTTGACACTATGGGAATGCTTTGTGCGAGCCAGTGTCTGAAGCATGTGTGATACACAGCAATTTTGGCTACCAAAGTCAGGTGACATCACAGGGGAACCTTTTCCTTCTTAGGGAAATGGGACTAACCTCCAAGCCCAAATGACCCATGGCAGAGCTAGCTAGAGAGACGCCCATAACTCCCAAAGAAGGGGGCAGACCAAAGTATTGCTATCCTGACTGTCTGAACCCTTGGGCATTATCTCTCAGGGGTAACCTAACTGAAGGGAGTGTAGAATTAAGCAACCCTATGTACTATGGAAGATGAACATGAAGATGCATCAGGAGGAGAACTGTGCTCTCTCAACTACCTGCTCTACCTAAGGAAAACCTCAAAAGTTTTTCGGGAAGTCTGGTGAGTGAGTACTAAGAATGGAGCATCTATAGCAGCTTCCACATCCTCCTGCTCTCTATTAAAAACCATCCAAAATGGTATGTAGACCCTGCCTGACGACACCCCACCTCCAACATCCGAAAGGAACCACCGAGAAAGAGGGGCAGCCATGACAATAACAACCAATTCTTTCTCCAAGAGCTCCATTACCTAAAGACTTGCCAGAGAAAGTCCACCTGTTAGCCAAGTGGCCCTATCGGCTAGTGGTTACCCAGTCATGTGGTTCTAATGAGGAGACGTACAGTTGACCTCTGTCAAAGTACTGGCAGAGAAGGCAAAGGTGGCAGTGCCAACGATGTCAACCTTTATGCTTTGTCCTTCCATTGCTCCTCGTGAACTGCCAGAAACCATGTTAACATAGCAGCTTCACTATGTCCACACTATCACCTCCAGACTATGCTGGAGAAGCTACAGATAAGGGAATGAGACGCGAGTGGCGGCCATGCCCATTCCCTCCTCCGTGCAGCCCAATCATATATGATTAATGTATGCAACCTCCATATCTATTTGGATTGGAGGGGCTGACACATAGGAAAGTGGGAAGTTGCCAGCATTCATGCCCATTCTTTCAAGTTTGTGAACACAAGGGAAGTGCAGCAATAACACTCTCAAATCCACGTCTAATATACGAATGGGTAACACTTTATTTCGATAGTCCACTTTAGACATAAGTAACTTTGCAACTACATGTCAACTAACTCTCATTAGAGTATTAGTAGACTGTCAGCTTAATATCTGCTAACACTTTATTGTGATGTTCCCCTAACAGACATTCAACTGACTAAGTAACTTGGCAACTACAAGTCAACTTATTCTACCAACCTTGACTCTAACACTTAACCATAACTTAACAGTCTACTACAGTCTACTAATACTCTAATGTGAGTTAGTTGACATGTAGTTGCAAAGTTACTTATAGTTAGTAGAATGTCTAAAGTGAACTATCCAAATAAAGTGGAACCTACAAAGGTAATGCCATTGGAAGCTTTAAGCCTCCACCAAACTCAAGTACTGGCAAGGGTGACAGATGTGGACATGGGACAGAGAGTGGCAGCATTGCCTACTGTCCTCATCTGTACTAGCCAAATTCAATATATTGCTACAACCCCTGAGCTGCCTGTACTGTAGGGCGCTGGCCAAAAACGAAGTGAGGCAAGAGTGCAATATTGCTCACTTCTCCTTTTCAGCCCAGCCTAAAAGAAGTGAATAAAGATATAAATTACATTGCAGAGAGGGCTACAGATAAGGAGGCAAGAAGCTATACTGCCTGCTCTCCTGCTCTGTAACAGCCCATTTTCATGCTCTGTACTTCCAGTACCGAGGCGATAGATTGAATAAGTGGGACGCGAGTGGTGATATTGGTGGAAAATTACCAATAGGGTTTAAACACTTTGCGCTTGAAACCCTAATACATATAGCTGTGAGCAGCAATTATCGGGGTTCAATTGCTTTAGGACCTTTGTCGATTCTATGCTGTTGGGGTCTAGGCCAACCCCAAATGAAACAATAAACACACAATTCAAAACACATAGAAATGTAGGTCTTACACATAACAAATCCTCAATGGAGAATACACAAAGACACACAGAAATTAAAAGGTTAACCTATAATACTTAGCACATTTATCAAATTAAGCATGCCTAAACACATACATCACATTAAGCATGCCTAAACACACACACACACATTTTGTTACAGCTATTTTAAATAAATGATAGAAAACAAAATAATTATTCCAAGTCTCCTCTTTATAACATAATTAACAGGTTTCACCATAATCATAAATATGACTCCAAAAGCAAGACCTGTTAAAGGTGCCCTAGAATGGTTCTCTTACGAGAGTATCTCTCGTACTGCGTAATATCTTACGCTATGGGGAAATACTCTTTCCTCGAGATATTGAAGCCAAAAATTATCCTTAATTTTTTAAACATGCAAAACGCTTTTGCAGCAGCAAGCAGACAAGGGCGAGACAGCTCGCGCGCCCATTGGCTGCCTCGCTGGAAAAGCTGCAGCCTATCGAGTGAGGCACTGCGTGACGTAATGACGAATGAGGACGCTTCGCGCTCATTTCGTCATGTCCCGCCAGTATAGGCGTGGTCTCGCCCTATAAATACCCCCTCGATAGCTGTATTTCCTCTGATTTTTCTATTCTTCACGCGAAGCTCACGCATCGCTGGATCCAGAGTGAGAAGCCGCGCCGTTGACTTGTAGCCTTATCAGCGGGACGTGCCATCTTCTGAAGTCGCTGGCCCAGCCGCCTTTAACTGCCGTACCTGCTGCGCTTTCCGGCGTACTATATCCTTTTACTCTGCTAAGTGTGTGTGTGTTTGCTTACGTGACGCAACACCCATTTATCTGTTCTAAAAGAGCTGCGTCTTTTTAAAGATGCCTTTCTGTGGCTAGTGCCGCGCCCAACTCAGTGATGAGGACCGTCACGTCATCTGTGTGTCCTGCCTGGGTCATGAGCACGCGGCTATCGCGCTCGCGGATGGTGGATGCCCGCACTGCGAACTTCTGCCTATGGTGACTCTGAGGACTCGCCTGGCGTCGTTCTCTGAGCCCGCGTCCCAGCCTTCTGTGCCGCGCCGTAAGAAGCGTCGCGCCCAGCGCGCTCCCGAGCCTTCTCCAGCCCGCCAAAGCTCGCCGGTTCGCCCGCCTGCTTCGCCGGCTTCACTTGAGTCGCTCCCGGACGGACAGCGCCCGCCGTCTGCCGCCGCTTCCGCTCCCGAGCTGGACGAGCCTGCTGAGGTATGCTCTCTTGTGGCTTCTGATAGCGAGGATTGGGCGAGCTCTGTGGACCTCCCCCCCGCTGACGTGTCTAGCCAACCCTCTGGGAAGAGACCCGGCATTGAGGCTGAGCTGATGCGTCTGCTCACCCAGGCCGTGGAGAGCATCGGCCTCGAGTGGGAGGCGCCTGCCTTGCCGCCGCGCAACAGACTCGACGGGCGCTTTCTCAAGAAGGACGAAGCCCCGTCTAAGTCTAGGGCCGCCCCCTTCCTCCCTGAACTCCACGACGAAGTCGCCAAGTCATGGACCGCCCCGTTCTCCGCCAGGCTGCGCACTTCCACCTCTGCGGCCTTTTCTTCTGTCACCGACGCGGGAGATAAAGGATATCTCTCCATTCCTCCTGTGGAGGCGGCGGTCGCGTCGCATCTCTGCCCGCCCTCTGCGGGACGGCGCGCGCAGACGACGCTTCCCTCTAAAGCCTGCCGGGTGACTTCATCGCTGCACGGGCGTGCTTACACAGCCGCTGGACAGGCGGTCTCAGCGCTGCATACTATGGCGGTCTTGCAGATTTACCAGGCCGACCTTCTCCTTAAATTGGACGAGGAAGGTCCGGGTGCTGTCAGTGTGGCGGATTTACGAGGCGCTACGGACCTTGCTCTACGCGCCACTAAAGCCGCTGCTCAGGCCATGGGGCGGAATATGGCCTCTCTCACCGTTGCCGAGAGACATCTGTGGTTGACGCTGTCTGAGATGACGGAAGCTGAGCGCTCTGTATTCCTCGACGCGCCCATTTCCCCTGCGGGCCTCTTCGGATCTGCCGTCAAGGATTTCGCGGACAGATTTTCTGAGGAGCAGAAGACTTCGCAGGCCATGAAGCACTTCCTCCCAAAGCGCTCGAGCTCCGCTGCAGGTCGCTCTAAGCAGCCGTCTGCTCGCAGCTCGCAGCCTCGGCCTGCATCGCCCGCAGCCGCCGCTACACAGCGCCGCCAGGCCCGGGATCAGAGACCGCGCTCTCGCTCTGCTGGACGCCGCCCCGCTCAGCGCGGGCCCTGGCCGAAGATTGAGCTCAAGCCTGAGGCCTCGAAGCTTTCCTAGCCACTCTAAGAAAGCGACGGTGTTCGGATCCCGCTGCGGCCGGTTCCCCACCGAAACGATTCGCTCGTTCAGTTCCTTGCGATGTGACTGTGCCAGTGTATTTAGCAGTGAAGCAGCCGGTGTCTCAGCCCGCTTGCCTGCACACAAAAGCCGTTTTTATGGCTACCCAGATAAATCCAATAAAGAGTGTATTTTCTGGTATGCCGGCCACGGCCGATGGTGTTATGAGTGTTGTAAGAATGCCCACGCCCCAGTGCCCATTCCCACACCCAGACACAGCCCGCCACGGTGCGAGGCTAGCACATATAAATCTGACTCAGGTCGATTGTGCAAACAATGTAGTGAATGCGCCCATACAATGCCCGCTCACGCTGCATGCCGCGTGTCCCTTGGTTTCTGTAAAAACGAAACCAACACACAATCTATCGGCTCCGGCCGAAAGCGTGTACAGTGCAGTAGATGTGCCCGTAGGTTTGCGCCCACATCCTCCCGCAAGCACGCCGAATCCCACGGGATTCGCCCCGCTCACTCTCGCTGTGCGTCCCGCCGTAGAGAATTTGAGCGCGGCCAGGCTGCCCAGCGCGCCCCCCGCCTCGAACGCTGTAAGCACGGCGTTGTGTTCCCAGGGTACCGGGGCTCTCGAGCCGTTGCCTGGTCACGGCCAGAGCCCGGTCTGCATCCTACCTCTAGCTATTCACGCAGAAGCGTGGTCAAAGCTACCCGGGGTATCAGACTGGGTGCTGAACACTATAAAGAGAGGCTACTCGCTACAATTCGCACGACGTCCCCGCCGTTATACGGCGCCCGTCGAGACTACGGTGAGAAACGAAGTATCTCATCTACTTCGAGCCGAGATAGCGAAACTGCTGAGCAAGGGGGCCATAGAGCCCCTTTCTCAGGCTCAGAGCGAAGGGGGCTTATACAGCAGATATTTTCTGGTACCGAAAAAAGATGGGGGCTTCAGACCCATTCTAGATCTGAGACAGCTGAACAAAGCGCTTGTGAAGCGCCAGTTCAGGATGCTTACGACCAGGGGAATCCTCGCGCAAGTGCGCCAAGGGGACTGGTTTATGTCAATAGATCTGAAAGACGCTTATTTCCAAATACAAATAGCGTCCCATCACAGGCGATTCTTGAGATTCGCGTTCGAGGGCCAGGCTTATCAATACACAGTCCTGCCGTTCGGCCTGTCCTTGGCACCCCGTACATTTACGAAGTGCATGGACGCGGCTCTCGCACCCCTGAGACTTCAGGGCATGCGAGTTATGAACTACTTGGACGATTGGCTGATTCTAGCTCGATCACGGTCAGAGCTCATAGAACACAGGGCCACACTGCTCGAGCACCTCGAGAAACTGGGCCTGACAGTCAACTGGGAAAAGAGCTCGCTGTGTCCCAGCCAGAGAATTTCTTTCCTGGGAACAGTGTTGGACTCGCTATCCATGACGGCACGCCTGTCACCGGAGCGCGTACTAAGTATTCAGCGCGTCGCGGAATCCTTCCGCCACGGCTCTATAGTCCCGCTCAGACGGTTTCAGAAAATGCTGGGCCTGATGGCCTCAGCATCCCCTGTACTCCAGCTGGGCCTGCTTCGCATGCGCCCACTGCAGAGGTGGCTGAAGGCACGGGTCCCGCCCTGGGCATGGACCACGGGCCGGTGTCGCCTCAGTTTCGACCAATGGTGCGTTTCGGCTCTGAAACCATGGAAAGTAACCAGCTGGTATCAGTCTGGTGTGAGTCTGGGGACCGCCTCAAGGGTGAAAGTGGTGTCTACGGACGCCTCCACCACGGGGTGGGGAGCGCTGCTCGAGGGCAGACCGCTGGCTGGCCTATGGTCAGAGCAGGAGAAGCTCCTTCACATAAACTGCTTGGAATTGATAGCAGTCGACAAAGCGCTACGGCGCTTCCGTCCCCTGATAAAGGGCCACCACGTCTTGGTCCGGTCGGACAACAGGTCAGTGGTGGCGTACATAAATCGCCAGGGCGGCCTCGGGTCCGCACGCCTTTGCAGGCTGACGGAACCCCTCTTGGTCTGGGCCCAGCGCAACCTCCTTTCTCTGAAAGCGGCGCACGTGCCTGGGCACCTGAATACGGGTCCAGACATGCTGTCCAGAGACAACGTCCCGACAGGAGAATGGTCGCTGCATCCGCAGACGGTCCAGCTGCTGTGGGAAACGTTTGGCAGTGCGCAGGTGGACCTGTTCGCGTCCCGCGAGAACGCTCACTGCCCAGTATTCTTCTCGAAAAGCAGGGACGCGCTGGCCCATGCTTGGCCCAGCGGTCCCCTGTATGCTTTTCCCCCTGTCTCGCTCCTGCCTCAGGTGTTGGAGCGGATCAGGGGAAATGGATGCCCAGTGCTGCTTGTAGCTCCGCTCTGGACGAACCAGGCTTGGTTTCCGGTCCTGATGCGGCTGGCCAGCACTGCCCCGTGGCCTGTACCGTTGAGGAGAGATCTCCTCTCTCAGGCGGAGGGCTCGATTTGGCATCCTCGCCCGGAACTGTGGTCCCTGCACGCATGGGCCATCAACGGGTACCCGTTAGCCTCCCGGAAGGAGTGCTAAACACGATCGCGCAGGCTAGAGCTCCGTCTACCAGACGGCTCTATGCCTCGAAATGGTCGGTGTTCTCTACTTGGTGTCGAGCCCGTGGCTTTTCACCTGTGGACTGCGGGGTTAAGGAAGTGCTTGCCTTCCTTCAGGAGCTGATGGATAAGGGTAGGACCCCATCCACGCTCAAAGTTTACGTGGCGGCCATAGCAACGTTTGCTAAACCGGTGTCTGGCCAGTCACTGGGGAAAAAACGACTTAGTCGTGCGTTTCCTACGAGGAGCTCGGAGGTTAAACCCTCCCAGGCCCCCTTCAGTCCCGGCTTGGGACCTTTCCACGGTCTTGGAGGCCATGAAAGGCGCCCCGTTTGAGCCGATCCAGCTGTCGGACATGAAGCACCTGTCCCTTAAGACGGTGTTTCTATTGGCTCTCGCTTCAGTGAAGCGTGTAGGGGACTTACAGGCGCTTTCTGTAAGCGCGTCATGTCTGGAGTTTGGGCCTAACGACTCAAAGGTCGTACTCAAACCGAGGCACGGCTACGTGCCGAAATCCCTCAATACACCGTTTAGGGCCCAGGTAATTTCCCTGTCAGCCCTTCCGGTTCTCAATGAGGAGAGGGACGCGAGTCTCCTTTGCCCTGTCAGGGCGTTAAGGGCTTATGTGTCCCGCTCGGCTGAGTTCAGACAGATCGAGCAGCTTTTCGTGTTGTTTGGCGGCCGTTCTAAGGGACTCGCCGCTTCAAAACAGAGCCTATCCAGATGGATAGTGGATGCCATAGCGCTGGCTTACACTTCCAAGGGCCTGCGGTGCCCATTGGGTGTCAAAGCGCACTCCACGAGAGGCGTGGCCTCGTCGTGGGCATGGTATAGCGGGGTCTCCCTGCAGGATATCTGTACGGCTGCGGGCTGGGCCTCGCCGTCTACATTTATCAAGTACTATAACCTGGAGGTGCCCGCCTTACAAGCTAAGCTTCTGGCGGTCTGAACTTCGGGCTTATCGGCCGCCATGCGGCTATGTGTACCCCTACGGGTCTGTTACCCCTACGGGACTTTTATGAAGGAGTGATGCTTCTAGCCTCTCCTCCTCTACTCTGTGTGAGTTGTGGTGATTGTGCACTAGATGCGCCCCGGGCTTGGCCCCGGGACTCTGGTGTTGGATCCCTGTCCGCACGGCGTGTTGCATGGGGTTCCCCATAGCGTAAGATATTACGCAGTACGAGAGATACTCTCGTAAGAGAACGTACTCGGTTACCAACGTAACCTCGGTTCTCTCTAGAGAGGGAACGAGTACTGCGTATCTTGCCGTGCTTGGAATATGCTCTGGTTTGCTTCGGCGTTAGAAAATCAGAGGAAATACAGCTATCGAGGGGGTATTTATAGGGCGAGACCACGCCTATACTGGCGGGACATGACGAAATGAGCGCGAAGCGTCCTCATTCGTCATTACGTCACGCAGTGCCTCACTCGATAGGCTGCAGCTTTTCCAGCGAGGCAGCCAATGGGCGCGCGAGCTGTCTCGCCCTTGTCTGCTTGCTGCTGCAAAAGCGTTTTGCATGTTTAAAAAATTAAGGATAATTTTTGGCTTCAATATCTCGAGGAAAGAGTATTTCCCCATAGCGTAAGATATTACGCAGTACTCGTTCCCTCTCTAGAGAGAACCGAGGTTACGTTAGTAACCGAGTACGTTTTTTTAATTATTTTATAATGTTTCCTGTGTTGCCCTTATAATGTTAGTATGTTTTTTAGATCAAAAATAGTCATAATTTAGAAATAAAAGGCATTTTTCCTAGCCTGATTTTAGTCTCTGATTTGAACACTCTGTTTGAAGGGGCGTGTCTGCTGTGAGACTTCAGTGTAACCGGGCCACTGCTGTGATTGGCTGACATGCTTGCATATGAAATAGCTTCGTATTACATGTGAAACTCTCTCGAATACTACAGCTGTTATACGTTTTAACTATTACAGCTATCGAGATTAACGAATCGTGAGAGGTTTTTAAAGTATTTAAATCTATTTCCATCACATAAAATGTTGCTGTGATGAGCATTGAGCAGATTACAGTTTGTTGATCGCGAGACAACGCAGTTTCTGCTCTCTCTCTCTCTCTCTCTCTCTCTCTCTCTCTCTCTCTCTCTCTCTCTCTCTCTCTCTCTCTCTCTCTCTCTCTCTCTCTCATGCTTTCACCAATGCAAACGATGACATACAGTAAAAGCTTCATTGTGCAGTGTAACAGCGTCATTGATTTCATAACGAGTTTGGCAAGAGAGATAAACTCGCGCTGTGTGGATTGTTCTTTGACCGCTTTCTGTATAGTTTATTCACTGAGATGTATGCTCGTTACTTGGAGTTTGCTATTTGTTACTGTACTAGGATCTTGCGCTGGATCTAACGCAGTGTAAATTATCGTTAATAAAATCACTACTTACCGGTTGCGGGAATATAGTTGGAATTACCCCATTCTTCAGTTTGAGACGCTTAGAGAAGCTTGATATTGTCCCAGAGGTTCGAAAATAAGTCTGTGGTGAAATGGGCAGAGCAAACTAACAACTTCGAATTAAACTGTTGCGGTATCCGATTATATATAAACATTATCCACGCCTGTTGATATTTATTTTCTGTGGGAAGGGTATGAAAAGTCCTCACATCCCCTGCACAGCCTGGAACATAGCATTTATTTCCATGATCTGCCATTTTCTTTCTGATCCTCGCTTGCTCCGATGACTCGGGCTCGGCTGCGCAGTTCCGCCTGGCATTGAACATGGGCTGGCTTATGCAAATCTTTGGAGGCGTGATCCCCGACTGTTGCGTCACAGTCGGTATTATGTGGAGATTCGCCTGTTTTTCAGGGGTGTTTTTTAAAAACGAAATTTAAATAAGGAGAAAACAATGGTGTTTGAGACTCACTGTATGTCATGTCCATGTACTGAACTCTTGTTATTTAACTATGCCAACATAAATTCAATTTCACATTCTAGGGCACCTTTAAAATAAGCATGTAATCTGCTTACATTTGGGCTAGGAAAGTAACCGTGAAGACATTGAATTAAACATATCATCATATAAACATCAGGATTTTGAATTAATCGCATACGTTAACGCGTTAGCGTTGACAGCCATAATAAAAATACAGCCGGCAATCTACTGCTATTCCTGCCATTCCCGGATGTGAAATGTTGAATTTTCTGTCGAATTTGAAGCACTAAATTTGTGGAAGCAAAATAAAATTGACCGGAAATTGCCTGTCGAATATTATAGGTATTTTTAAATGGAATTAATATTTTGGAAGTGAAATTTGAAAGGTGGATATGGACTATTGAATTTTTAATAATGAAAATGTGTTTTGAATTGAAATATTCACAAATATACAACTATGTTGAATTTCAGCCCATAAAAATGCAAGCCCTAAAAATACAATGCATTAAAATGCTAGCAGGGTTAATGCAATGTATATATTTTTTTAAAGTAGAGCAATTCAACAAGCTTTTTGGTTCAAAAACATTTGTCATTAACTTTCTCCCATATATTTGGGTCAAATTATTAAATAACACAGTAAGGATTTTGAATTAAACGCATGCATTAACTAGTTAGCGTTGACAGCCATGGTACAAATACATTAAATTAAGTTGTGAGAAAATATTTGTTGTGACAAAAACATTGAAAATATGAGAAATATGAGAAAATAGAAAACCATGTAATCATATTGCGAAATTTTTCACTGCATCAGCCAAATCCAGCAGTAAAATAAATGCAGATTTTAAATAAATGTAACTTAAATGCACTCTTGGAAACACATGCATAAAAAAGTAACAAATATTTCTTTGTAAAAATAATGTCCCACTTACAGCCTAAATTACCATATGTTTACATGCATAACCGTCTACTGTTAAATTACAGGTGATCGCATTTAACAGCCTGTCATATTACCTGCAAACTAGCCTTTTTTTCACATGCCATGGTTACACACTGGGTAGTCTGATGCTAAATGGTGGTGACAGCTTGGGTACGGCAGAGCATTGGACTCTCTTTATTTGCAAACAGTACAGCCAAGATGCCGTAATAATGCTGATATTATAGTCTCATTCATTCAGTTAGTGTAGTACTGTGTTCTGCCATGACCTGCAATCAGTAGCTAAAACAAAACTGCAAACAGCTTATTAAAAGACATTTTTAATGGTTAAATCTACTTCATATATTTACTATTTGTGCTTGTGTATATTTGGATGCCTATATCATATACATTTTATTTAATTAGATGAAATATCAAATCTTTTTTAAAGAAAGATAGCAGGTCCATTTTTCAGGCAAAACCTTTCACAAAAGAAATGCAGGTGCAGACTTACTACATTGTCATTATCTTAATAAACCTCTTTTAAATGTACTCTGATATAACTGAACTAATTTTACATTCTCCTTGTTTCTCTCCACTGCTCTTTACAGTCAAACCAACCGTGATCCATGCAGACATGTTTGTCAACAGTATTGGCCCAGTAAATGCCATCAACATGGTAAGAGTATGCTCTAATGACAAATTCCTTTATGAAAAAATTAAATATAATGTTTCTTTATTTCACCAGCAGATTTATAATGTCTACACTCAGATAAAATGGTACAAAAGCTGTCACTGGGCCGCTACCCTTTAAAAAGGTTCTAATATGTACCATTTAGGTACTAATATGTACAATGTGTGCCTTTGAGGTAGTAATATGCACTCTGTAGGTACAAAGGTGTACATTTTGAAAGGGTACTGTATTATCATTCAAATACATTATTACAAACATTATTACATTAGAAACTGAAAGTTAACATTGTTTATTACATTTTACTGTAACATTTTACTGTAAAGTTTGCTGTTTGGTTTTACTGACCAATCTTTTCAGAATATTTTATTTTATTTATGATTGTATTTTATGACTTTTTTTTATTTTATTAGAAAGATTAGAGAGCAGAGATTTACCAAATAATTTACCATTACTGGGAATCCCTAAAATTCTAAATTGTCATCTGGAATTGTATTTTATATTCTTTTATGCTTACGTTCTATAGTGTGTTGCATGTTGTATATACACTCACCTAAAGGATTATTAGGAACACCTGTTTCTAATTTCTCATTAATGCAATTATCTAATCAACCAATCACATGGCAGTTGCTTCAATGCATTTAAGGGTGTGGTCCTGGTCAAGACAATCTCCTGAACTCCAAACTGAATGTCAGAATGGGAAAGAAAGGTGATTTAAGCAATTTTGAGCGTGGCATGGTTGTTGGTGCCAGACGGGCCGGTCTGAGTATTTCACAATCTGCTCAGTTACTGGGATTTTCACGCACAACCATTTCTAGGGTTTACAAAGAATGGTGTGAAAAGGGAAAAACATCCAGTATACGGCAGTCCTGTGGGCAAAAATGCCTTGTTGATGCTAGAGGTCAGAGAAGAATGGGCTGACGGATTTAAGCTGATAGAAGAGCAACTTTGACTGAAATAACCACTCGTTACAACCGAGGTATGCAGCAAAGCATTTGTGAAGCCACAACACGCACAACCTTGAGGCGGATGGGCTACAACAGCAGAAGACCCCACCGGGTACCACTCATCTCCAATACAAATAGGAAAAAGAGGCCTGGTCTGATGAGTCTTGATTTCTGTTGAGACATTCAGATGGTAGAGTCAGAATTTGGCGTAAACAGAATGAGAACATGGATCCATCATGCCTTGTTACCACTGTGCAGGCTGGTGGTGGTGGTGTAATGGTGTGGGGGATGTTTTCTTGGCACACTTTAGGCTCCTTAGTGTCAATTGGGCATCGTTTAAATGCCACGGCCTACCTGAGCATTGTTTCTGACCATGTCCATCCCTTTATGGCCACCATGTACCCATCCTCTGATGGCTACTTCCAGCAGGATAATGCACCATGTCACAAAGCTCGAATCATTTCAAATTGGTTTCTTGAACATGACAATGTACTAAAATGGCCCCCACAGTCACCAGATCTCAACCCAATAGAGCATCTTTGGCATGTGGTGGAACGGGAGCTTCGTGCCCTGGATGTGCATCCCACAAATCTCCATCAACTGCAAGATGCTATCCTATCAATATGGGCCAACATTTCTAAAGAATGCTTTCAGCAACTTGTTGAATCAATGCCACGTAGAATTAAGGCAGTTCTGAGGGCGAAAGGGGGTCAAACACAGTCTTAGTATGGTGTTCCTAATAATCCCTTAGGTGAGTGTAATCTTATTTAGAAGAATAACAACAGACATATTAAGCCAATGTTTTGGTTTCTAGAAATCCAACTGACAATTTATCAGATTTCAGGGTCATGTAAAAATGTTAATTTAGAATATCAGCATTACCTAAACATTAATTTATATATGAGCATGTCCAAAAAAGGTAATTCTGGGAGATATAGAAAAGTGGCCTCTCCAGTATTTCCTGAAGAGAATATCAGAGAAATAAGATGTATGTCTTAGTTTAATCTAACTGTGCTTTTTTTCTGATCCATTACGCTTAAACTGATATTTGCTTATATGCTTAAACTATATTTAATCTGACCACTTCTTTCTACCATTGCCCACAAGCAAAACCACAAAAACAGTCAAGTTAGGCTTCGCTCAAGAGAGCATTAATGGGAGGGAGGGCCAGGCGCACAGAAAGGGAAAAGATCTCCACTACAGGCGGGTAAAGACCACCATGGTGGAGCCGGTGGAGGAGAAGAGCATAGTAGAGCTGGTGTAGGATGGACAGGTCATTGAGCGGTGGATAGAGGGCATTGGGTGCTGGCTCCAGGACAGATTAGACCTCTCGCTGAGGGTCCATGGCAGGCGTGTGCGCTGGCTCAGGGTTAGTGACAGGTGTGTGTGCTGGCTCAGGGTCTATGGTGGGCATGATGAGGGGCTGGGGTGGCTCAGGGTCAGTGACAGGTGTGTGCGCTGGCTCGGGGACTGTGGTGGGCATGATGAGGGGCTGGGGTGGCTCAGGGTCAGTGACAGGTGTGTGTGCTGGCTCAGGGTCTGTGGTGGGCATGATGAGGGGCTGTGGTGGCTCAGGGTCAGTAACAAGTGTGTGTGCTGGCTTGGGGTCTGTGGTGGGCATGATGAGGGGCTGGGGTGGCTCAGGGTCAGTGACAGGTGTGTGCGCTGGCTTGGGGTCTGTGGTGGGCATGATGAGGGGCTGGGGTGGCTCAGGGTCAGTGATAGGTGTGTGTGCTGGCTCAGGGTCTGTGGTGGGCATGATGAGGGGCTGGGGTGGCTCAGGGTCAGTGACAGGTGTGTGCGCTGGCTCAGGGTCTGTTGTGGGCAGGATGATAAAAGATAGCAATGCAGAGCTTGTGAGGTTGCACAGTGGCATTAACATATACAGTTTGTTAACATTTCTATGGGCATGAAATTGTTTGTCATTTTGAACCGTCACAGTTCAACAATTGAAAGTCACATTTATTTATATGGCACTTTATACAATACAGAATTTGTTTGTTTGTACAGAAAACTTTCTCTGTCAACTCAGACTTGGATCCTGAGTTCATGGAATGTGTGCACATGATTGTGTGACATTAGTAGTGAACAGCCAATCGCATGCCTTGAAACAGAGAAACTGCGATTCAATTCTCGGGAGAGAATCAGAAAGATTTTCTCTGTTCTGCCGAGGATAACGAGATTGAAGAATATGAAGTACATAAATGCACTTACACAACAAGAAGAAAATATCATGCTGTATCAGTGCAAGTGAAAGTTGTGAAGATAGTTTATATAGTTGATACTATAGGTATGCAATTCCAAATCTTTTTTATATAACATATTATTTGTATATATTATAAACTAAAAGTTTAATAATATTGTTAAACTAAAATTGCTCCTGTGTAATGGATTAAGGGTATAATAATTATATAAACAATGTATAAATAAAATAAAATAATTATAATAAATAATAATTGCTAAAAGACAGACAGTTTTGTATTTAAAAATATGGTTTCACTTTATTTTGATGGTCCCTTTAAAACATTCTGGTGACTATAAGTAACGTTGCACCTACATGTCTACTAACTCTCATTAGAGTGTTAGTAGAGTATTAGTAGACTGGTAGGGTTAGGGTTAGAATAAGTTGACATGTAATTGCATTGTTACTTATAGTCAGTAGAATGTCTGTTGGAGGGCCATCACAATAAAGAGTTATCAGATATTAAGCAGACTCAACTCAACTCAACTCAACTTTATTTATAGATCACTTTAAAAACCACAAGTGGAACCAAAGTGCTGTACAGAAGGTATAAAAGTAAAAACAAAGACATAAAAACAATGCAAACATATGACAAAAACTTACAAGGCATTGTCAAATGCTAATGAGAACAAGTAAGTCTTAAGCGCACTCTGAAAAGCACCCAATGAAGGACAAGTTTTTACAGACAGAGGAAGGTCATTCCAGAGCCTGGGAGCTGCAACAGAGAATGCCCGATCACCTTTACATTTTAAACGGGATCGCGGAACCATGAGAAGCAATTGATCATTAGAGCGCAGAGATCTACTGGATTGATAGCGACTGATTAAATCAGTAACATACTCAGGTGCTAGGCCATGCAGAGACTTAAAAACATACAACAAAGCTTTGTATTGAATTCTGTATCGTATGGGTAACCAATGTAATTTAATTAAAACCGGAGTAATGTGCTCTCTCTTCTTAGTGCCCGTTTAAAGTCTGGCAGCTAAGTTCTGAACGAGCTGTAAACGGGAGAGAGAAGCCTGACTCACACCCAGATACAATACATTACAATAATCCAAACGGGATGACACAAAGGCATGAACAACTTTCTCCATATCCTCAAAAGAAAGGATAGATTTCAATTTAGAAATTGATCTAAGATGGAAAAAACTATTCTTAACGACAGCATTGATTTGCCGGTCAAATTTAAGCTCAGAGTCAAAAATTACACCAAGGTTCCTCACGCTAGACAATTTTTTCCCAGGAAGCAACCCCAGGCAGTCATCATCCACACAGCCCTTATTTCCAAATAAAATCATCTTGGTCTTATCCTCATTTAATTGGAGAAAGTTATTCGCAAGCCAACACTTAACTTCGGCCAAACATGCATGGAGAGACTGAATGGCACATTTATGCCCATGTTTCAGTGGTAAGTAAATTTGAGAATCATCCGCATACAGATGATACTGAATCCCAAATTTCTCAAAAATCGAGCCTAGAGGGAGCATATAAAGGGAAAATAAAATTGGTCCCAGTATAGAGCCCTGTGGAACCCCACACACAAGAGGGGCAACAGAAGAAAAATAATCCCCTAAACTGACTGAAAATGTCCTATCCTTCAAATAGGAAGATAACCATTTCAGGGCTAAGCCCTGAATACCAACCTGATTCCTAAGACGATCAATGAGAATGTTATGATCAACTGTATCAAATGCCGCTGTAAGATCTAACAAAAGGAAAACAACACGGTCTCCAGAATCAACACCTCGTAGGATATCATTAGAGACCCTCAAAAGAGCAGACTCTGTACTATGACCAGCTCTAAAACCTGACTGAAATCTATCTGCGATTTTATTCCTCATTAAAAAGTCATTAAGCTGTGAATGCACAATTTTTTCCAGTATCTTCGAAATAAAAGGCAATTTTGAAATCGGACGAAAACTACTCATGTCAAAGGGGTCTAAGCCGTTTCTTTTTAGAAGGGGCTGAATAACCGCATGCTTAAAACTAACCGGAACAACACCAGATGACAAACTAGTATTCATAATAGACAGAATACTTGGGCCAATTGAATCAAGTACCTTCTTAAACAGAGAAGAAGGGAGCACATCACCAGGAGACCTAGTGGGCTTCATATGAGCAGTTATATCATTAAGCTGCTGCAGAGAAACAGGCATAAAACAGGTTAATTGGTTCGTAGGGTCAACATGAGCAATAAAACCATTGTCAACAGATGAAATCTGAGATCTAATTCCATCAATTTTGCCAATAAAAAAGTTTACGAACTCTTCACACATCTTAGCAGAAGGAGTGAATGAAGGAGTAGCAGTAGGATGAAGAACAGCATTTACAGTCGAGAAAGTACTCTAGAATTATTACAGTTTCTGGAGATGATGTCAGAAAAGTAATTTGATCTAGCCAATTTAACAGCTCTTTGATATTCGTTCGAATGGTTCTTCAAAATCTCATAAGAGACTTGTAATTTATCTTTAACCCATTTGCGTTCAGCCCTCCTACACTCCTGCCTAAGAGCGCGGGTAGTACTGTTCAACCAGGGCTGCGATCTGACTTTTTCCCCCTGACTTTGACAGGAGCCACAACATCTAAAATCTCTAAACAAGAAGAATTAAACTAATCGACCAACTCTTCCAAACCCATACAGGGAGAGTGTTACTCGATCAATGAAAAAAAAGAGGAGACATTAAAAGCAGCTGAGAAACTACTAGATGTGCATGGATTGAGTATGCGAGCTGAAACCAAGGCAGAAGCAATATTACTCGGCGCGCCACAAGGAAAGTTAGAACTTAAAATTACAGTCTTATGGTCCGAAAAGACAGTATCGACAATCTTCACGCTATCAACAAAGAATCCCTTAGATAATACAAGGTCAAGCATATGACCACGTTCATGAGTTGGACCCAAAACGCATTGCAAAAAATCAAATGACTCTGTTAAATTTAAAAATTCTTTGACCAGGGGCTTTGAAGGGCAGCACACATGTATATTAAAGTCCCCTAAAATTAAAATATTGTCAAAAGAAGGGACAATACCAGATAAAATTTCAGAGAACTCTTGTATAAAATCCCCATGAAAGTTTGGGGGTCTATAAATCAAAACACATAACACAGATTTAAAGGAACTCAGCGTAATTAGCTGAGATTCAAAAGTGCAAAAAGATGCAGAAGGGAAAGTCTACACTTAAACTTGTCTTTAAAAACAACTGCAAGACCCCCGCCCCGGCCAACAGACCTAGGGGTACTAAAAAAACTGCAACCAGGAGGAGAAAGTTCAGAGAGAGAAGTCATCTCACCAGCCTTAAGCCAAGTCTCAGTAACAAATAAAAAATCAATTTCATGAGAAAGAAAAAGATCGTTCAAAATGAAAGTCTTATTTGCCAGAGATCTCGCGTTAATCAACGCCATTGTCACTGGAGTGGGAGTGGAATCGAAAGAGGATTGCAGAGAGGAATCACACAATGTTACCGGACTCCCGAGGGAGCGAAGATTCCGATGATTAACTCCCCGATCTGCAGACTGTCGCCTTACATACACCATCCGCGAAGACCGAGGCATCAACGCCGAAGACGGGAAGACAGGCATAATGTATGAACATCTCAGGTTCACGACCACGGCCTCCGCCATCGAAGAAGCAGTTCCGATGACTGGAAACTCCCCGATCTTCTTCGATCTCACAAGGACTCCAGAACGCTTCCCACGCCTCCTTCGCCGTTTTCTCCACATGCACAGACATCCCGGCAGGTAACACATGTTCCTCAACGCGACCGGCACATAATGCGAGTGCAGATGCCAATCATCTCTGGGATCGCGAAATAAACAATCGGACATAGCCGATCGAATATTAAACAGCGTCATGCGATCATATACCAGAGGGGAGCAAACAGAGCGCGTGATAAAACAAACAAGAAACATTACAAATAAAAGAGACAAGGACAGACTGTGGCAAGCCGGCAAACATCCTGGCACCATCTTGATCTGACTCGGTGCAAAGACGCTTTTTGACAGTCTAACTAATAATCTAATGAGAGTTAGTTGACATGTAGTTGCAAAGTTACTTATAGTCACCAGAATGTTCAAAAGGGACCATCAAAATAAAGTGTTACCAAACATATTTTACTATGTAGTAACCTGAAGCATGATAAACTGGGGAAGTGACTTCATATCGTCAGAGATGTGTCACTTTGTTCACAGCTGATTGGTCCTCTTACCCTCAGAGCATGGCTCTGGAGATTCCCATCAGGAGGGACTTTCTATCTCAGACCGGGGACACATTCTCATTCACCCCTGGCTGGAGTCAGATGTCGAAGCTTAGGGTTTGGCCCCTGATGGGGACCAACTGTTGAACTATGAACTCAGCCAAGGTTGTTGAGACCATCCTTAACTCTAGAGCTCCCTCTGCGGGAAAGCAGTACACTCTAAAGTGGAGAGTCTTCACATTATGGTGCAGAGTGTCACGTTTGGTAAATCCTATGTCTGCTCCTTGTCTCGTGGTTCTGTTATTGTATGTGTGTGTGCTAATTAGAGGGGCGTGGCCACTCATCAGCGCTCGTCAGCAATCACCCATCACCAGCTGCAGTCTATCATTCATGTGTATATATTCTCATCAACTTCTCATCTCCTTTGTCAGATCGTTGTTTGTGGTTCCCGGTGTGTGTGTTTCCAGTCTCGTTCAGTCGTGTGCTTCTCTTGTTCCGGTTCGTGTTCGTTGTATGTTGGATTACTGTTCGTCGTTGGATTTTCACCACCCCTACCACTGCACGCTGCACTGTCATCTGACCATCGGAGTCCCTGCGCTACTAACCTGTTTGCCTGGACTTTGGACTGCCTCTATATCATCATTTCAATAAAAGAGTTAACTGCAATTGCTTCCGTTTGATCACTCATGACAGAACGATCTGACCAAAGCATGGAAGCAGCGGGAAACTCCTCGAGCTCACTGGATGACTTTGTGAGTAGCAGTATTCAACGAATGGACACTCAAGAAAATAATCTCAACGATACTGCTTGCGCTGTCCAGGCGTTAGTGGCGCAGGTGTCCGGGCTCACCCAACAGCTTCAACATCTTCGTGTTCCCACCGCGCCACCCCCGCCGCTGATTCCCCCATCACCACCAGCGGACCCATCCCAGTCAGAGCCTCGTCTTCCGGTCCCCGAGCCATACTCAGGTGAAGCAAACTTCTGTCGAGCATTTTTAACCAGATGTTCTATGCACTTCTCCCTGCAACCCAGGACATTTCATGAAGAACAGACCAAGGTGGCATTCGTGCTGACGCTTCTGACTGGGAAAGCGGCGCTATGGGGAACAGCGGTGTGGGGAGAACCAAGACGAATGCTGTTCCTCGTTCCAGAGGCTCTCCGAAGAGATGCGGCGAGTCTTTGACCGGGCCGCGTCAGGAAGAGAGGCTGCCAGGGTACTGGCGGAACTTCGCCAAGGAGAGAGGTCCGTATCTGACTTTTCTATTGAATTCCGAACCCTGGCAGCCGAGAGCCGATGGAACGAGGAGGCGCAGTGGGACATGTTCCTGCATGGGCTGGCTGACCGCGTCCAGAAGGAGATCTACGCCCTGGACCTGCCCACCGGACTTAATGATCTCATCGCGCTGGCTCTGAGAGTGGATGCACGGCTGTCTCGAGTCAGCAAACGTTTTCACCCTGATCGTTTTCCTGGAGGGATCGAGGGGCAGCGTCCAGGAGGCGAGGGCGTGGTCAGCCCCATCCACGATCACGAGCCCATGCAGGTGGCTCGAGCCCGGCTTTCCTGGAGGAGAAGGAGAGGCGGAGATCCCTGGGCCTTTGTCTATACTGTGGTGGAGCGGGACATTTCGCTTTCAATTGTCCGTTAAAAGGGTCCAGCCCGGCAGTAAATATGAGGCTACTGTCGGGTGGGATCTCTGCCGAGAAGACCTCATCGACATCTACCTCCCTCCCGGTAAGGCTCCGATGGTCAACTCACCTCCACGATTGTCGGGCACTACTGGACTCAGGGGCGGAGGGTAATTTCATGGACCATTCATTTGCACTAAGATTTCAAATTCCCCTCAAACCCTTTCACATCAGATCGACGTTCACGCCCTCAATGGACAAAGACTCCCCACGATTTCACTGATCACGAAGACATCACACTCATCACATCCGGCAATCATTCTGAGACTATTTCCTTTTACATTCTGGACACTCCACTAGCACCCATCGTTCTTGGTCACCCATGGCTCACCCGTCACAACCCCAAAATAGACTGGCAAATTAAATCGGTGGCATCATGGAGCAGTTTTTGTCATAAGTCCTGTCTTGTGTCTGCCTGTCCGTCTGTTTCTGTTCATGTGTTACAGGAGGAGACAGTGGATTTATCAAACGTGCCCACGGAGTATCGGGACCTGAAGGAGGTGTTCAGTAAGTCTCGGGCTGATTCTCTTCCTCCGCATCGTCCCTATGACTGTGCTATAGACTTACTGCCAGGTACGTCTCCGCCTAAGGGCAAGTTATATTCACTCTCTGTCCCAGAGAGAGAGGTCATGGAGAAATATATTTCTGATTCTCTAGCAACGGGATTCATCCGCCCTTCCTCTTCTCCAGCGGGGCCGGGGTTCTTTTTTGTGGGGAAGAAAGATGGATCGTTGCGACCTTGTATTGATTACCGGGGGTTGAACAACATCACGGTAAAGAATACTTATCCTTTGCCGTTGATGTCTTCAGCTTTCGAGAGGTTGCAGGGAGCATCTATCTTCACAAAACTGGATTTAAGGAATGCTTATCATTTGGTCCGCATCAGGGAGGGGGATGAATGGAAGACCGCTTTTAACACCCCTAGGGGGCACTTTGAATATTTGGTTATGCCGTTCGGCCTTTCCAACTCCCCAGCGGTCTTCCAAGCACTTGTCAATGACGTGTTGCGAGACATCGTCGATCAGTTCATATATGTCTACCTGGATGATATATTGATTTTTTCTTCGTCTCTCCAGGAACACGTGCAACACGTTCGACAAGTGCTTCAGAGGTTGCTAGAGAATGGGCTTTTTGTCAAGGCGGAGAAATGCGTTTTTCATGCACAGTCTGTTCCTTTTCTAGGTCACATCATCTCGGTTGAGGGAATGTGCATGGATCCTGACAAGGTTAAGGCTGTGGTGAATTGGCCAAGTCCAGATTCCCGTAAGGCCCTACTGAGGTTTCTGGGGTTCGCCAATTTTTACCGCCGTTTTATTCGCAATTTCAGCCGACTAGCCGCGCCTCTGACCGCCTTGACCTCCCCCAAAACGACGTTCAGGTGGTCAGACGCAGCAGAAGCTGCGTTTGCCAAACTGAAGGGTTGCTTCGTTTCAGCCCCTATCCTGATAACCCCTGATCCATCACGTCAGTTCGTGGTGGAGGTCGATGCGTCAGAGGTGGGGGTAGGTGCAGTGTTATCCCAGCGCTCTCCTTCAGACGACAAGATGCACCCTTGCGCGTTTTTTTCGCATCGTTTATCCCCTGCCGAAAGCAATTATGACATTGGCAACAGAGAGTTGTTGGCGGTCAAGTTAGCTTTGGAGGAGTGGCGCCACTGGTTAGAAGGGTCAGGGGTACCTTTTATCGTCTGGACCGACCACAAGAATCTGGAATACATTCGTACTGCTAAGAGACTTAACTCCAGGCAGGCTCGGTGGGCTCTTTTTTTCGGACGTTTTGACTTTACTCTCTCGTACCGCCCGGGTTCCAAAAACATCAAACCCGATTCTTTATCGCGCATTTTTGACCGTTCCGATCGCCCGTCTACTCCCGAGTGCATTTTACCAGAGAATCTATTCATCTCTACACTCACATGGGAGGTCGAATCGAAGGTCAAGAAGGCCTTAGAAGGGGTAACGCCTCCGACTCGCTGCCCACCGAACCGTTTGTTTGTGCCGGAGAGTTTACGGTCCAGCGTCATTCAGTGGGGTCATTGTTCCAATGTGGCTTGTCATCCAGGAGTCAATCGTACTATGTTTTTGGTTAAGCAACGATTCTGGTGGCCTCTCATGGCTCGTGACGTTCGCAGTTTTGTATTGGCTTGCTCAGTTTGTGCCACGGGTAAGACTTCCAATCAACCTCCAGATGGGTTACTCCAACCGTTGCCGGTGCCTTCGAGACCCTGGTCCCATATCGCGCTAGATTTTATCACCGCCCTCCCACCCTCCCAGGGTCACACGGTAGTTTTGACCGTGGTGGACCGGTTCTCGAAGGCGGCCCCATTTCATTCCCTTGCCCAAATTACCTTCAGCCAAGGAGACAGCGTTGGTTGTCGTTGACCACGTCTTTCGGCTTCATGGCCTCCCGACAGACGTGGTTTCTGACAGAGGACCCCAATTTGTGTCAAATTTTGGCGAGAGTTTTGTAAACTTCTGGGGGCGACTGTCAGTCTGTCCTCTGGGTTCCATCCCCAGAGCAATGGTCAAACTGAGCGAGCCAACCAAGATTTGGAGAGAACGTTGCGATGTTTAGTGTCCAAGAATCCTTCCTCCTGGAGTCAGCAATTGTCTATGGTGGAGTACGCCCACAACACGTTGCCAGTGTCATCCACGGGCCTATCACCATTTGAGTGTAGTGTAGGTTACCAGCCACCAATTTTTCCTAGTCTGGAATCCGAAGTCGCGGTCCCCTCCGCCCACGCCTTCGTCCAGAGGTGTCACCGCACTTGGACTAAAGCCCGTGAGACTCTACTCCAAGTGGGGGCGCGCACCAAGGCCAAAGCCGATCGCCACCGGCGGAGGCCTCCCGTATACGTCGTCGGTTCTAAAGTGTGGCTTTCTACCAAGGACATTCCTCTCCGCTCCGTTTCAAATAAGCTCGCACCTAAATTTATTGGCCCGTTCTCTGTCACCAAAATCATTAGTCCGGTGACAGTCCGCCTTAATCTTCCTCCAGTGTACAGGAGGATTCATCCCGTCTTTCACGTTTCCAAAATTAAGCCCGTATTTTTTGCTCGTATTAATCCGCCTGTCCCGACCCCCCCCCCCCCCGCCGCGTCTCGTAGATGGGGAACCTACTTATTCGGTCAATCGTGTTTTGGACTCGAGACGTAGGGGGCGCGGATTCCAGTACTTGGTGGACTGGGAAGGTTACGGTCCGGAGGAGAGAAGTTGGGTACCGGCTAGAGACATCCTGGATCACTCCCTTATCGATGATTACAATCGGCAGGTAAGGGAGTCTGGGAACGCCAGGAGGCGTTCCTAGGGAAGGGGGTACTGTCACGTTTGGTAAATCCTATGTCTGCTCCTTGTCTCGTGGTTCTGTTATTGTATGTGTGTGTGCTAATTAGAGGGGCGTGGCCACTCATCAGCGCTCGTCAGCAATCACCCATCACCAGCTGCAGTCTATCATTCATGTGTATATATTCTCATCAACTTCTCATCTCCTTTGTCAGATCGTTGTTTGTGGTTCCCGGTGTGTGTGTTTCCAGTCTCGTTCAGTCGTGTGCTTCTCTTGTTCCGGTTCGTGTTCGTTGTATGTTGGATTACTGTTCGTCGTTGGATTTTCACCACCACTACCACTGCACGCTGCACTGTCATCTGACCATCGGAGTCCCTGCGCTACTAACCTGTTTGCCTGGACTTTGGACTGCCTCTATATCATCATTTCAATAAAAGAGTTAACTGCAATTGCTTCCGTTTGATCACTCATGACACAGAGAATGCCAGTTGGATCCAATTAACTGCCCAGTGGCTTCAGTGCAGGAGTTTACTCGGGACGGTTTTTCTGTGGGTTTATCCCCTCACAGCTTCAGACTTCCACACGATTTTCCTTCACCTCTGCTTTTGAGAGCCCACTCTTGTATGGCAGCTTCTAAAGTTTAATTGTCAGGAGTCTCACTCCAAGAATGATATGAGGCTGAGGGCTGTATGAGCGAATCAGCTCTAACGTCACTGTTAAAAATAAATCATCCGCCCACCACCCACCCGAACCTATGATTTCTCAGATTCATATATCCGCACCCGACCCACACCCAGTTGTCACATTACAAGTATTTAAATTATCTGTGTTAAGCGTGATGATATGGTAACATATTACACTGAAGTAGGATGCTTTCTTCTTTGGCAAAATTACATCCTTAATAGCCTAAACAGACATTACTTCCTTCAAACTCAAATTGTTTCCATCACTGCAACTTCCAGAACACTCACAGGAGAAATTAAATATCTTCAGCCTAAGTGAAGGCTGGATATAGGCTTTATTAGTTTATTGTCATACACATACAGCGGTTCACAGCTTTTACATATCACATACACAGCACTTGACTCATCCTGGTAGAATAGTAAAACACTCCCACACTGTACTTTTCTTTCTTTCTGTTTTGTTTTGAATTTTCCTTGTTGAAATGTCTCGGATCTGTTTTGCCTCCATTGCTGCTTAACCAAGTCGACCTCACAACTGAGTAAAGAGTCTGCAAATTAGTGCCTGATGGAAAATGAAGCTTTAAACATGTTAATATTTCCATCATCATGTTGGAAAACACTTTTATCCAAATAATTTCTGGTAAGCTTGTGTACAGTTTTAGTTAAAGCTGTTAAGTTATTAAGCAATATTTGAAGGTTTTTTCCTTTGTTTTATATAATGACCACTAGGAGGTCCTCGAGGCATTTGTTTTTCTCGATTAGCATTTGTTATCTCTCCCTGAACAGATATACTGTACGTTGTTGTTAAAAACTAAATTAAAAGAGAGATGCACGTTTGTTGCATTTTACGGTGAAATGAGTTCCATGTCATTATTAAAATCAACACATTAATGATTAATCTCTCATCCACACGCAACCCACCAGCAGAATCAAATCAGTAGTTTTAAAATGTTCTGCAAGACGCAATTTCACAAACAGCGTGAGTTCAATGGTGCTGCGTATTCTCTCTCTCTCTCTCTCGTCTCTCAAAACGGGCTGCTCAAGGCAAGCGTCAAGCGATGCAGCCGGTGAAACTACACGCTCGCAGTTAGGAGTCGGGACATAACGGAATATTCACTTCTATAATGGTAACTAAAGTTTACCATAAGTCTTAACAGTTTAAACATTCAAACGATTTCAAACTATTCAGTAGACATGCTTCAGTGTCACTATAATTGTCATTTCAGGAAGAGCCATTCTAAGCATTTTTATTTATTTAACTCATTGTTTTTTTATGACAAAAACTAAATTGTTTTTCAGTTATCACAACTGTTATAACACTGTTACTAAACTCAGCTCAAAATAAATTTAAATTCCAAATTGATCCATATCGTGATACGTATCGTATCGTGGCTTTAGTATCGTGATGCGTATCGTATCGTGACATTGTTGGTGATACACAGCCATAATGTTTAATGTTTTTTAGTATTATGAAGGCCTATTATCTTTGTTCATAGCACGCCATGTTTTTAGATTGCCGTTTCATGCTCGAGATGCTGTAGAAAACGCTAGACGCGGTTGCAACTGCCAAACATGTGTCAAGAGCATGTTTACATATCTTACACAAACCATGTTTCCATTGCTGTTCCCCATCTCAGTCTGCCTTCTAAAAATCAGTATCCTTAGAAACGCTTTGAACAACTTAGAACATCAGTGGAGAAAGTTATGTATAAATATATACATAATTCACCCCAAATTTTAGGCTTAAGTGTGTAAAAATTATAAGAATGACGTAATTTTACTCTTATTCCTAGATTTAGGAATAAGTGTGATTCATAAAGGCTCCTAAGTGTTAAGAGTAGGTCTCAGCACCTAAATTTAAGAGTGCTAGAGAGGTATTCTAACCTAGTTAAGGGTAACAAGATTGCAGCAGAGTGGAGGAGACCACACACTTTCCATCAAAGATATAATGTATTGGAGTTATATGATGCAAGGGAGTGGATAAAACGATAAAATCTTGATCTGACCTTGTTAGAAATGTAATAACTTCTCACACTACAAATCAATGCTTTGACTGCAGTAATGAAAGTAATAATCACATTTTTTGGCATCTGGAAAAATGCAGCAGTGCACCGGTGATGACTTGGACCCCAGTAAACTGGGTCTTAAATAGCACTATTGGGGCACTAACCACACCATACAAACAGTACTGGCCAAATGTGATGTGCAAATTTAGTTTTTTTTGTTTTTGCTTTGAATGACCTAACAAGTTTGCTTAAACCATCAAAATAATAGGAATGTATATATCCGGATCCGGCTGACTATGGTAACATTGGGATAAGAACGAGACAAACAGATTAATACTAGCATAGATACCACTCCTCTTATGATGTAACAAGTACATGGTATGTTATGAGAAGTGTTTCCTGGCTCCTGTTGGCCTAATTTATGTAGCCTAACAATCTTTTAAGGGATTCTAAGTATAGAAATGTGATAGTGTGTTAACTTATGTGTATGCTAGGATAAAGAGATGGATATTTAATCTAGATCTAAACTGTCTGACTTACGAACAACGCTAGGAAGAACGGTCCAGCGTTTGGGTACTAAATAGCAAACTGATCTACCGCCCGCAGTTGATTTTGATATTCTAGATAATCAACTGGCCAAAACTGAGACCTATATGGATGTGAAGGACTAGTCAAGTCACCTTTATTTTTGTATAGCGCTTTTTATAATACAGATTGTTTCAAAGTAGCTTTACAGTGATAACAGGAAAATAATGGCTGTACTGCAGCTCTAGAAGAAAATTGTGTCATTGTCCAGCTTAAGTGAGTTCAATGTTGATTAATTTCTGTTGTAAAAAAGGTTCTTAACTAACTTGACAAAACATCCATCAAGAGTTTTTGGTCCAATGATTAAAACCTGTTTTTCTTCTGAATTTAGCTGTATGAAATTACTTGTCATCCAATTTTTTTTATATCAACTATGCGTTCCTTTAGTTTTGTGAATTAGAATTTTTCTTCGGACCTCAAATAAATATAGACCTGAGTATCATTAGCGTAACAAATGAAAAATGATGTCATGTTTTCTAATGATACCTCTCAAGGGTAGCATGTGCAGGGTAAAAAGCAACGGTCCTAGTACTGAGCCTTGCAGTACTCCATAATGAACTTGTGAGGATGCCTGTTCATCTACTGCTACAAATTGATGATGGTCAGATACGTCTGATTTGAACCATACTAGTACAAGTCCAGTAATGCAAATGTAATTTTCGAGCCTATTCAAAAGAATGTTGTGGTCAATAGTATCAAGTGCAGTGCTAAAGTCCAGTAAGACTAATGGAAAGATACAACCATGATCGGATGATAAGAGCAAGTCAAGCATTTGTAACTCTTATGAGAGCAGTCTCAGTATTATGATACAGTCTAAATTCTGACTGGAAATCCTCACAGATACCATTTCTCTCTAAGGGTGTACTCACACTAGGCACGGTTGCCCTGGCGCGATTGCCACCATCCCCTCTAACCTGCTGGCCTGCACTTACACTGCACTTAACGTTCCGCCCCAGAGCACGCTTTTTGTTTTGAAGATGTACAGGAAGAAAAGTGCTTTCACTAATAGACTTCCTAATATATTTATAATTTATGCCGCACAGCGATTTTCACTTGATTGTACTGTACAAAAGATCATTACGGAGGCAGTTGACTATGATGGAGGAGTTTCTAGCTTTACTCACAAACTTCAATTCCTGTTAATAAAATGAAAACCAGACCCGTTATAAACCTAAATATACTCTAATTAATTTAAAAGTGTACCATCCATGTAGAAATAGAAAATGTTTTGCTGTTGTAACCATGCTCCGGCATGGTTAGCAATCACACTACATGTGTCCCGAGCTTGAGCCCAATCGAACTGTACTTTTGGCCCACCTCTTCCAAGCAGGCTAGGGGATGGTTAGTGAACCACACCCGGTCACGGTACAGAGTGATCTCACTAGTCAAACAAACCAGACATTGAGGGTCAAATATGCTCAGCCACGGTTCAGGCATCGCCTGGTGTGAGTACGCCCTAAGAAGTAACAAAGTTCTGAGAATACTGCCTTTTCTAGTATTTTTGAATACTAGATTATAATACTATTTTTGAATTTTGAATTCAAGATCGGTATGTAGTTAACTAATTCTCTAGGACCAAGTTGTGTTTTTAATGATAGGCTTAATAACAACCAGCCTAATTATTTCTATAAGCATATATTTCAGTAGCTTAGCCAGAATATGGTTTAACATGTTTTTGATTTTGATGATTTAACAAGTTTAGACCACTCTTCCTTCCTATAGCAAAAAAAGGATATAATTTTTCCTCAGGGTGTCTATAGTGCACTGCCTGATGTGATACCGTAGTAGACGATTGCATGGTTATAATTTTCTCTCTGATAGTATCAATCTTATAAGTAAATAAATTAATAAAGTCATTACTGCTGTGCTGTTGGGAAATGTCTGAACATGTTAATGCTTTATTTCTCATTAATGTAGCCACTGCATCAAATAAATACCTAGGGTTGTGTTTTCGTCCAAGAGAGTCGGGCAATAAGCAAATCTAGCAGTTTTTAAGGGCTTTCTGTAGTTAGAAATACTATCCTTCCATGGGATGCAATATACCTCTAGTTTTGTTTTCTTCCAGCTGCGCTCCATTTTCTGGGCTGCTCTCTTGAGGGCTCGAGTGTATTCATTATACCACAGCATCTGACTGTTCTCTTTAAACCTCAAATGCAAAGGAGCAACTGTGTCTAAAGTGCTAGAAAAGAGACCGTCTGTAGTTTCTGTTGCAGTTTCTTGAGCTATTTGGTATGCTGAGGAGTAGAGACAAATCAGGATAAATATTTTTAAAGTAATCTTTAGTGGCCTTGGCTAAATGAAGTATAGACAAGACTACATAATGATCTGAAATGTCATTGCTCTGCTGCAAAATTACAACGTCATCAAAATATATTCCATGTGTCAATATTAAATTTAAAGAATGATTATGTCATGTCATCCTCATTTATTATAGCGCTTTTAACAATGTAGATTGTTTCAAAGCAGCTTTACAGAGACAAACATAATTTAAGGTAACAGAGATTGGTTTGGTTTTATAGCGGTTCTTGAATAATGTTATTTCCAGCTAATGTTAGTTTTGATTGATTCACTTCCGTCGAAATGATCATTTGTTATTAAATTAGGGGCCGCTAAGACAACACCGTTCTCTCTAAACAGACTTTAAACTGAGAACACTCAATTTTCTAATTTTGCAGATTATGACAATGAGTGGGTCCTGAAACTCAATTTGAAATGTCTTACAATGGTAGTCCCAATACATATTTTTCATTATCTGTGCGTTAAAATCACCAACAAGTAAGTCTTTATCTGCAGCCAGTACTAACTCGATAGAAAATCAGCAAATTCTTTGATAAAGTTTGGGTGGTGCCTTGGTGGCCTGTATACAGTAGCCAGTACAAATATCAAAAGCAATTTATTGTGTACACTACATGACGTTATTTAAAGCAATATCACTTCAAAAGATTTATACTTGAAACCAGAACTCTGAGAAATACTGAAAATATTACTGTAAATTGTAGCAATACCTTCCCCTTTGGCTTTCAGACAAGGCCCATGTTTATAACAGTAACCTTGGGGTTGTAGACTCAATTAAAATATTGTAATCATCTGGTTTTAGCCAGCTTTATGTGAAACCGAGCACATCTAGGTTATGATCTGTGATCATATCATTTACAAAAAAAGTGCTTTTGTAGAAAAGGAAGTTTTATGAATTGTTTATCTGTATTAAATCTGTGCTTTTTTTTTGTTGTTTTTTTTTTTTTTTTTTTTTACATCAATTAAATTTGTACCCTTAATTTTTTTACTAGTTCAGGTAACAGACACATTCTCTATATAATGATATCTGGGTGAAAAAGTCTGTATTTGCTGAGATTTATCTGACTTCTGTGATGTGAGGCGGCTAGCAGATGGTTGGTTTAGCAAGTCTGTTTGCTTCCTGACCTGTGCTCCAGTTAGTCAAGTACCAACTCTAAAACTATGTGCCATATATCTAGAGAGAAGAGTGGCACCACCCCTGAAGGGATGAAGACTATCTCTTTTTAGCAAGTCAGGTCGGTAACACTTTATTTCGATAGTCCACTTTAGACATTGTACTAACTATAAGTAACTTTGCAGCTACATGTCAACTAACTGTTATTAGAGTATTATACTGTCTGCTTAATATCTTCTAACACTTTATTTTGTTGGTCCCCCAATTGACATTCTACTGACTATAAGTAACTTATCAACTACAACTTAACGTATTCTCCTAAACACCTAATCCTAACCAAACAGTTTATTGACAGTCTACTAATACTCTAATGACAGTTAGTTGACATGTAGTTGAAAAGTTACTTATAGTTAGTAGAATGTCAAAAGTTATTATTGAAATAAAGTGTAACCGTCAGGTCTGCCCCAAAAACGTATGAATAACATCAACAAATATGTGAGTAATCAGCAGTTCCTATTTTTCCTGTTTCCGGCAACGCAGTTTGGCCCATTGCCAATTAATTGAATATTCAAACCTCCAAATAAACACAAGTGTTGCTGGCTACTTCTTTCTCTGTATGGTATGCATCTTTGACTTCTAAAAAAAAGAAGTTTGGGCTGTGACAGTCTCTAAACATCTACTTATGAAACGGTACAAAACATATGGCAACAGTTATCCTACAGTTGTTGCTGACACCTCTGTTTAACCATGCCTCCAGTGTTTGTTTGAATTTGCACAAGTAAAAATAAGTTTAACATGGATTAAATAAGTGTTTGTTTTGGTTAATTTGTGCCAAACAAATGGCCAATAGTGCTTGCTCTCGGATGTCCATTGTCAATTCTCACATATGTCGTTTCTTGCCAAAAATCTGTGGAATTCTAAGTGCAATGATGATGTTTGCTTTGTCGGTTCTAAGGCGAAGGTCCCGGGACATGCACTGTAGGGCCAATTTCTCTCGCCAGTTAGACAGGACCTGGTCACGTAATTTTCGTCTCCAGCACATGTGTCGAAATCTGGTCCCTGGTGGTTTCCGAATCTCCATAAAGGCATTTGCATTCCCACTGTTCCAACTCAATCGGAGTGTCTTCCGGATTAGCCATGGGGCTGTCCCGTACACTTGGAATGACTTTATTTGTTATTTAATCTCTCTGCGTCCAGATCCAGACTCGACAATGTAGTCAAGCTGGATATCCATTTGATCTTTCCAAAATGGTTGGTTCTTCATTTTTCCTCGGTTGTTATAATAATAGCATAAGAAAATGGTCAGTGCATTTCAAGACAGTGTGATGTTGATTTCCGACAAAGGGTCCACCTGTTCAGAGTCACTTTGTTTTTCCTCCGCTCGTCTTGGGCGACAATGAGTCGTCTAATGTGAGGGGGGGCGATGCCAGCTAGGGCGTAGAGGCACGGAACTGGTGTTGTCTTTATACAACCCGTGATAATGCGGCAGGTGTCATTGAGGGCTGTATCAATCAGTTTAGTATGGTGTGAGCGGCTCCAGCTTGAGCACGCGTATTCGGCTGCGGAGAAGCACAGGGCTAGGGCCGTTGCCTGGATGGTTGGTGGATCGGCGCCCCATTTTGAATTTACCAGTTTGCGCAGGATGTTGTTACGAGTGTTGATCTTGGCTTTGGTGTTCTGAAGGTGAGTTTTGAAGGAGAGTGTCCTGTCGAGTGTGACTCCCAGATACATGGGGTGGGGGTGGTTGGAGAGTTTACAGAGATCGTAGATAAAACGCTGGCATTGTGGGTGAAGTGGTTGGTCATTTGTGTATATGTTGAACAGAAGGGGGGCCAGTACGCTGCCTTGTGGTAGGCCATTCTTTTGGGCTTTCCATTTGCTCTTCTTGTCATTTAGTTGTACAAAGAAGCGCCTGTTGTTAAGGAGGCTCTTGATGATTTGACAGAGGTTGAGGTCACCAGTCATGTCAAAAAGTTTCCTGATCATGGTGCGGTGCTGGACAGTATCGTAGGCAGCAGTGAGGTCTATAAAAGCTGCTCCGGTGATGAGTTTGCACTCAAAACCATCCTCAATGTGTTGTGTGAGGTTCAGTAGCTGTCCAGTACAGGAGCGACCAGGACGGAAACCAGCTTGATCTTTTGTAAGCTTAGAGTCTATAAGTGGCGTAAGGCGTTGGAGTAATAGCCTCTCGTAGAGCTTGTAGGTGATGCAGAGGAGGGAGATTGGTCTGTAGCTCTTTGGGGATGAAGGGTCCTTTCCAGGTTTGAGAATTGCAACAGTCTTGGCCTTTCTCCATACCGGTGGGATTATTTTCTCTGCCATGCATGAGTTCAGCATTTCTAGGAGCCAAGTCTTTGCTTTAGGTCCCAGGTGCTGTATCATTTCCGCCAGTATATCATCGATTCCTGCTGCTTTCCCAGGTTTCAACATGCTCATTGCAGTTTCAAGTTCTTGTAGATCGAAAGGCTTGGTGAGTGCTCTGGCTGGTTGTGGGTGGTCGGTACCGCTGTCCGGCGGTATTCTCCTGTGGGTCTGCGCCGATTTTGGCTGCGACCGTTTGCCACCAGCTGTGCTGCAACTGAGTTAGCTGTGACTGTTGAGAGTGTGGGCGGAGAGGTATGGTCTTCGCCAAGGCGGCGGATTGTGGCCCATGCCTTCCTGCTGTTGTTGGTCATATTGGTGTTTTCTAACAGCTCCTTCCAGGCTTTCCTTCGTTCTTCCCCGACTTTGTTCAGCAGGATCTCTCCAAGTTCCATGGTGGTGGAGGAGAAGGGGTCCTCATGGTATGCCCCGTGGTAGGCTTTCAATAGGTCATTGGATGTTTCCGACAGCCCAGGGATGTACTCGGTCTGGCATCCTCTTGGTATATGTCGCCTGGCTGACCTTTTCAGCAGGTCTATAAACATGCTGTAGTTGTTGGGATGTGGTGTAATGCTGGAGATGGAGTTTTCAATCTCCTGTTGGAACGACAGCCAGTCTGCCTTGCACAGATTGAACCTTCTGCGGAAGGGGACGGTTGTTGCTTGAAGAACGGATCGGATGGTTATGGCAATTGGCCGGTGTTGCGTGTGGGGGATAGGGTCCAGGACCTTTTTCACGACTCTCGATGTTAGTTCGCTGCTCACACACACTAGATCTGGGTTATATCCTCGTTTCCATCTGGCACTGTGAAAAGATTTTGGCAGTTTCGCGTCGTGGATCAGAGTCAAGTGTTTCGACTCAAGCCAGGTTTCGACTTCATCTCCGTCTTGATTGTTCGCTTCATAGCCCCACCCGTGCTGTGGGCATTGAAGTCCCCGATACTGATGTGATATTTCCTCTTACATCTGTCTGGTAGTTCAGACTGGAGGAACGGACTTTGGGGGGGTTTATACACTGATGTGACAGAGACGTTCGGGAGGGCAACTGTGATGGTTTCCATTTGCCCTTCGGTGGTGTGGGTGCAGACCTCTTCAATCGCAAGGTTTGGTCTGCAGAATACCGCTGACCCATACTGTCTGTGTCGGATCTCGGCCACCAGCTTCATTCCAGGAATGGCTGGTCGGTGTTGTGCAGGACCGATGTGGGTTTCCTGCATGCACACTATGTCGTAGCATCTGACCACTGTTGCTAGTATGTCTGCCTTGCGTCTGGAAAAACCTTCAATATTGATTGAGGCGATTGACAGTGCAGGCCCCGAGGGGGCAAGTATTTGTTGTGCTTTGGCCTCGTCATCTGTTAGATTGCTCGGGTAGGTATACAGATATTGGCCTACTGGTGATGGTAATATCAGATAGGAATATCAGATTGTACCAGTCAGCGTTTCCCAGGCTGCACCACGGGGAGGTTTCTGTATTAGCAGCCTGTATTATGGCCAATAGTGCATATGCTCCAATGCATGTTTGATTCTGGCTTGTCATTTCTTTATCCCATTTACTTCTCTTGTTTCATCTAAAATGGCCAAAAAGCCAAATAAAGTGGAATTCTAATTGTGACAAAGATATATGCACTCAAGAATTGGTTTTGCCTTTGTCAGTTACACTAAGGTCTGAAAGGTCTGCCCTTTACAATCCTTTAGGAGTACACAATTGACATCTTCTTCGCCCAGACATGGTATGACAGACGGCTGAAGTTCAACAGCACCATGAAGGTTCTACGTCTCAACAGCAACATGGTAGGGAAAATCTGGATCCCTGACACATTTTTCCGCAACTCCAAGAAGGCAGATGCCCATTGGATTACCACACCCAATCGGATGCTTCGGATATGGAACGATGGGCGTATACTGTACACTTTAAGGTAAATGCACTTTTTATTTGTTAATTATTCCTCTCATACCTATATTTAGCATACCCAGATTGCAAACAACCACTGAAACAATGCTAAGTCAACGTGGATGCATCAACACAAACTGCATTGATTAAAGTTACAAAAAGTGGAGTTGGTTCAGTATCACTTTTTCACCGTCAGTTAATGTTGTTATAATAATAAACAAATAAAAAAATAGTTGTCATTAAATCAATGTTACAATGTGATGTTGATTCTAGATTTCAATAGGAATCAACACCTTTCCAGTAATTGAGTCACTTTGTTTTTAATATTTGTGATACAAAATTCAATGAATGAATGATCAATGATACAAATGGAAAAGTAAAAGTGGGATAAAAAGGACTACAACCCTTAAAAAATGCATTTAGCTTTTAGAGTCTGATGTCATTATGACTGCAAGTGGCCCAAAGGCTCAAGTTTTAAATATCTCGTTTACATCAGACTACTGCCTCCTTTCTTTTGGGATCTCTAAAATTTGTAAAAGCATAATGTCACCTGAGAGCAGGTCAATGGTCACATTCATGAATTTTAATATGTTAAACCAAAAGTAGGATTGTTAAAAAAAAGAAAATGTGGTTACACAACGAGTGTGGTTGCACAATGATTAAAACAAATGATTCTTTAATCATTTCAAACATTTTATTTACCAAAATGTAAGCTTTATAAATGTAAAAATGTATATGATTGTAGTCTTATGACTTTGCACCAGTCTCTCCTCTCTCTCTCTCTCTCTCTCTCTCTCTCTCTCTCTCTCTCTCTCTCTCTCTCTCTCTCTCTCTCTCTCTCTCTCTCTCTCTCTCTCTCTCCTCTCTCTCTCTCTCTCTCTCTCTCTCTCTCTCTCTCCTCTCCTCACACAAACACACACCATCCATGGATACAAAACAATTAGGCTCAAAAGAATTAAATTTAACAGTATGCTGTTGGGAGAGTGTTCAGTGGATTAAATCATTTACTAGATTAACGATCGATCAATCAACAAATTAAACTCCCTCATACTGTCATAAATCACTAAAACGTCATTCGAATTTGACCAATAATACATTTTCTTTTCTCTACTAGTCAACATAATGCAGGGGAAACTGTAAAATGAACTGCAGCAGTGCTAAACACTCGAACAAATAAACTCACTAACTGTTGACAATTTCTTTTCCATGCCTCATTTTATATATCCAGTGAATCGCCCTTGAACTCTTCTGTCTTGCCTGCACTCGAGATGGTGACGTGAGCTCCACTGAAAGTCTTCTTTCCTATTGGTTGTCGCTCGCGAAAATCACTTCTCATTGCATAAAGTTGACATTTTGGAACTTTTTCCACGTGTCCCAGTCGCTTGACCGTCCACATTCTCTCGCCAACTGTCACTGTCGCTCGTGTCACCGGAAGTCGCCAACGCTCCATTGAAATGAATGGGATTGTGTCGCTTTACCGCTTGGGTCACTGGCGGTGTGAACGGGGCTTTAGGAAGGCACCTGAAAGCCCTCTCTCTCTGGAAGCTGGAATGCACATTTTTCTGTTGTTACATCTTTTAGTGCATTTGACACTTTCGACTGACTTGCCGTAAACATCAGGGAAGTTTGGCCTTTCAAAACGGTGCACACATGACGCTTCAGATCTGAAGTTACAGACACAGTAGGCTAGTATTTTGCTGCATTTGTCACAGCTCGCAAAAGGAAGGTGCTTTCCATCGCTGTCGCATACTACTGAAAAACATTTCCAAATATCACATTTTCCTTTGTTTGGTTTTGTAGTTTTGCATGTTCCTTTCTTTAATAATGAACTAATATCTATAGCACTAAACGATCCACCAGAGTCATGTGTTGCAGACATTTTGCCTCTGTGTGGTAGACTTGGCTGTTCTGCGCCTATGAATGAACCACGCGAGAGTTATCTTCCGACCTTGCGCCTGTAAATCGTTTTTATTTTTGTTATCCTTGTTACTTGTGCATTAGATAAATAACGGTTTATTTGTTTCTAGTTATTTTATTTTGTTCTATATTTCCCGCAAATAATTTTATTTTCACGCAACCCGCACACAATAATATCTTGCCACCCGCACCCGCATTCACCCATCAAATATTGTCCCGCGCCGCAGTCGGTTGCACTGGGTCCCGCGGTAGTACCGGTCTCTAGCTCAAACGGAGCTAGGGAGCTGCATCTCCACTTCAAGGCATATTACTTCCTTGTGGACAAAGCTCTGGAGTGGAGGATGGTCTCCACAACCTCGGTTGAGAGACCTGTACTTATGAGCTGCTCCCCCTCATAGGCCAAGCCCACAGTTTCCACAGTTCTGGGCGGGGGTGAACGATACAGCTTGTTACGACTTTTACTATCTCTAGATGGTCAAGTGTGATCGTCTTCTCAACGCTACACCAGAACTCAGTGAGGAGCTCAGGCGGGACTGATCCAAGGACCTCATTAAACCACCCAATCGGTAGTAGCGACAGGCAGTGTGTACGAAGAGCAGGGACTTAATCAACACAAGCTTATGACCCGAGCTTACTGGGAATGCAGACCTCGGGCTGGGCAACGACTCATGACCCGTCGTTAGCGTGAAACAACGACAAGAAGCTCCCAGCACGGGCCCTTGGGACACGAACCAAGGTTCTTTCGAACATGACTAAGGCAACGTGGCATGACCTAGATCATGCGGAGCAGGTTTCCCCTTGGGGAGGACCCCTTGGTCCTGAGCCACTACTGCAACGGTCTCATGTACAACAGGCCGCAAGGTATAACGTTTGACGCTGCTGCCATCAGACCTAACAGTCTCTGAAACTGCTTTACAGTGAGCAGCTGTCCTAGCTTCATTTGTTTCACGGCTGAGAGAATCAAAGCAATAGGAAAAGGAGAAGTGCCTCCATCGTTGTCGAATCCCATACCACACCCAGAAAATTGTTCCTCTGTAGTGGAGATAGCACACTTTTCTTGGTATTCAACCTCAACCACAACTTTCTGATGTGATTGAGAACGACATCTCAATGCCAAACCGCCTGATGCTCTGTTTGAGCTAGAATCAACCAATTGTCTAAATAGTTCAGTATACAGATGCCTTGGAGTCGCAGCAGAGCCAGAGCTGCATCCATACACTTTGTGAATGTGCGGGGTGACAAGGCTAGGCCGAACGGAAGAACACGATATTGGTAAGCTTCGCTCCCGAAAACAAACCCCAGGAACTTCCTGTGTTGTGGAAGGATGGATACAAGGAAGTATGCGTCCTTTAGATCTATCGTGACAAACCAGTCACATTTTTGACACGATCTGCTTGAGAGTGAGCATTTTGAATTTGAGCTTCCCTACTGAGCGATTTTACAGGCGCAGATCTAAAATTGGACACAATCCCCCATCCTTCTTTGGGACAAAGAATGTGCCCAACTGGCACAGAAGGAACGATTTTTCTCTTTCTTTCATTCCTGAGAGGCTCAGCCAAATATGTCTCTCCCTGGCCACCAGGGCTGCCATAGAACGGCCCACGGACTTGGCCGTCTCCTTGGTGGCATGGAGAGATAAATCTGCTGCCTGATGTAATTCGTGAATCACATTCACAGGGGATTGTCCAGTAGACAGTCTCTACTGACATTCAGGGCTGCATTGTGGTCATGTCTAGGTGCAGGTCCACCTATGATCTGGATATGTACCGGATCCGGCTAACTATGTAACCTCGGGATAAGGATGAGACAGACCGACTAATATTAGCATGGATGCCATTCTTCTCACAATGTAAGCAGTACATCAGGTGTTATGGGAATTGTCCCCGGTTCTGGCTGACCTAATTTATGCAGCCTAACAATAATTTAACTGATTTGAATTATAGAAATTGATAATGTGCTATGTGTATGCCATGTTAAAGAAATGTGTTTTTAGTCTAGATTTAAACTGACAGAGTGTCTCTGCTTCCCGAACAAAGCTAGGAAGACTATTCCAGAGTTTGGGTGCTAAATAGGAAAAAGGATCTACTGCCTGCAGTTAATTCTGATATTCTAGGTATTATCAACTGGCAAGCATTTTGAGATTGCAATAGACGTGAAAGACTATAATGTGTTAAGAGCTCGCTCATATACTGAGGAGTTAAACCATTTAGTGCTTTGTAAAGGCCATTGCACACTGAGTCCGAATTTTTCGTATGCGTTTTTTCGTGTTCATCAGCCTAAAAATTCGTCACGCACAGAAACCTTGCACACTGAGTCCGATGCGTATTTATTAAACCTTTGCGGAAAAAAACACAAAAAATACAAAATGGATTCGTCAAGCAGTGAGGATGATTTTGTTGCCCTCTTTCTTCTTTAAAAGAGAAAAAAGAGGAAATATAGGGTCCATCCAATCTTGTGCCGAGAGGAAGGAGAGTTTCAGCTCATCAAGGAGTTGCGAAATTATCCCGAGCGATTAAAAATTAACCTCAGAATGTCAATGGAACAGTTTGATGCTTTGCTATTGATACTGGAGCCACATATTAAAAAGACCACCACCAAAAAAGACACACACACACACACACACACACACACACACACACGGCCGGCAGAAACGCTGGGCAGACAGAACAGCTGTATACAGGTTTGTTTATCATACAGTAGCCTACTTTGTGCTGCGAGACGAAGTGTATCAACTTGTCAGATGCCATTCTGGATTGTGTCGTTCGCTTGTACGGTGGATCTGAATTGTCCAAAAACCTCTCAAAATGCTGGGATGCGAAAAACGCAGAAAATCGAACCTGATCCGAATTTTTTTATGACGGACGAAAGTTTCGGAGGCAGTGTGCAAGAGTGATTGACATAACGTGAGGTAGAATTTTTTTTTTTAACGTGCGAAAATTTCAGATGCGAATTTCGGACTCAGTGTGCAATGGCCTTGAGAAATTGGATTTTTTTTTTAAATGAGCCATTAATCGGGCTAATATTGTCATACTTCCTGGCTCAAGTAAGAACTCTAGCTGCTGCATTTTGGACCAGCTGGAGCTGGAGTTCTGCATTTGTCATTGAGAGTATGTTTTGTAATTTAGCTATATTTTTAAGATAATAGGAAGACTCTCCACTTTAAGTTGTACAGTTTCCTCGTAGAGGGAGCTCTACAGTTTAGAATGGTCTCAACAACCTGAGTTGAGAGACCAGATTTCAGGAGTTGGCCCCTCTTAGGTGCCAAACCCACAGCTTCCACACCACATACTGCTCTATAACCCTCCCTTAGAAGGGGTGAGCTGACATTTCTGTACTTTGCACCCACTCCATAGGCCACACTGTGATTTCCCCCCCACAATTCTAACATTTTGGCTGCATCTCTTTCCTCATTTTCATGATCCTCTCCACATCTAGCACTCCTTTTTTCCCCTTTGCATGTCAGAGCAGTATGTCCAAATATTTGACCGTTTAAGCATCTCATATGCTTAGGGACATGTTCCCTCACATTATATGTCATGTATCCTAAAGTTACTTTGTTTGGGATATTTTCTTCCTCAAACTCCAACAGTATACTTCTCATCTTATCCCTTACTATCTTACTATCTAAGTAAATTCCTACATCTCACAACTTTGGCCATTTTTACCTCATGTACTTGATTCTTTAAATATTGTAGTTTACTTTACTGGGCTCATGGCATGCAACCCTTTTTCTTCACTAAATCTAAGAATTACCTTGAATTCATAATCCTCTTTACCAAGCTTTTACCACTCTTTCCTTTAAAATTATTCATCACCTTTTTGACTTTCCTCTTTCAAGCTTTTTCAAAGGCGTTTCCTCATTTCTCCCTTGATTTTAAATTTCCCTGGTTAATCTCCATATGGTCTTCACTCTCATTTTCATCTGATTCTGCCCACTCTGGCCCACTCACAGCAAAGTTTTGCCTAACCACCACTGTTGTCATTATTCCACCATGCTTGTATTCATACAGGTCACTTTATTTGTCAAATTAAATTGATTTAGAATTAATTAAAGGAGTGGCGGCAGCTGTCCTACTGACTGCAGCATACAAACATGATAAAAACAGCAATAAAAAATGTTGAGACTGGTGTGTCGCGCTGATGTGTCTCGTTAGCCTCTTTTCCACTGTCGGGCCAGTGCGAGCAGGGCCAACAATGTGCGGGGCCAATAGCCAAAGACCTCGAGCCGCGAGGCCAAAGTCAAGCATCGTACCAGTAGCCCCACAGCGCTACCCTGAAACCCGGCCTTAAAGGAGTAGTTCACTTTTAAAATGAAAATTCTGTCATCATATACTCACCCTCATGTTGTTTCAAACCTGTATGAATTTCTTTCTTCTGCTGAACAGAAAGGAAGATATTTAGAAGAATGTCAGTAACCAGGCAGTTTGTGGTTCCCATTGACTTCCATAGTAGGAAAAAAATATACTATGCAAGTCAATGGGAACCAGAAACTGCCTGGTTACTGACATTCTTCCAAATATCTTCCTTTCTGTTCAGCAGAAGAAAGAAATTCATACAGGTTTGAAACAACATGAGGGTGAGTATATGATGACAGAATTTTCATTTTAAAAGTGAACTACTCCTTTAACACGCCTCCATAGAACCAAGAATCAAGACCCCATGCATCGACATTTGACACATGATTTACTGTAATTTATTAAACTTTTAAGACATCAATCATTCTGAATCAAACTGGCATTTATCAATTTCTCACATAAAAGGTGAACACATACTTATTTGGTCACGACTGCTTCCATTTATCTGTGATGCCAGGAACACACATATGTGTATTTATTATCATAATGGTTAGCATACGTAGCCTTTAGCATCGCATATAAATATATTTCTGCCTCATGTGGTGATCAGAAACCCTGGATCGAATTCGGAAGCTATTTCAAACGTTTGCTGGTATTGGAAATGAGTTTTGAGCTGCAAATTGTTTTAAATGTCTTAATGGTTTTTGATAGCTGGTAGTCTGATATGATAACATGAGAAATGAGTAGCAGTGTTGACCCTCTCCTGACTCAGATCAACTGTAAAACTCAGATGAACAGTGCAAACTGGCATGCACTAACATGCTTGCTTTTGGCCCGACATGGAAACATGGCTATTAGCATTCCCTACACCTGACCCGCTACGCTCCGACGGCTCTCTGCCCCACCCAGCTTTAGTGCTGTAACATTAATAAAATGTTATTAAATTAGCTTATTCATGAACATGATTCCTGCCTGAGTCTCATCGGATTGATTTTAATTGGCTGTGGAGGTGAAGACGACACCTCTTATGATTCCACACTCATTAACAGTGTTATCAATGTCTTTGTTACAGTTTTGAATAAGAAACTTCTAGTGGCAAAACTTGCATACTGTGCCTTTAAAATCGTAACACATTTTGCCCTATGTGACGTCTGTTTTATATTGTATGTTTACATGATTTATGAAAATTCATAATGAATTACAATGATGTCAAACTGAGCAATAACCTATTTAAGCTCTATCTGTGCATCTACAGTAGTACATTATTCCCCCCAAAAAAAACATATTTTGAGCAGTAAGATGGAGTATATGAAATTGCTAAATAAATATAAATTTGTCAAAAGTACTTTTACATTTAATACTTAAATACATTAAAAAATAAGTACTTCTGTGCTTTTACTCAAGTAAAACCGAAAATGAGTACTAGTACATTTACTAGTAATATTTTATTAGGGTATGTGGACTTCATCCACCATTGTAGAGAATACTCAGCCATGTTTATATATTTATATATAGGGCTGTACTGCAATCTAGTGGTTACACCATGGTATTACAGATGATAAATGGTGCATAATTTAGAGGTACATATTTAGTACCATAAAATCCCCTTATATAGCAAGTATTTACTTCTGTCAGGGGCAATCCTGAATTCAGCCTTGACAATGGCCTGAATAGCCATTATTATATTATATCAGTATATAATATGTCGTTCATCAGCAATATACAATACAATATTTATTTTGTAAATATTTATTACTAATATTTATAATGTTTATTAGTTATATATCATATGAATCGTGCACATTTGGGGGGGGGGGGGGTTATAGGGGCCTGTGTAGACCTTAATCCACCCTTGCTTTAGGGAATAAAACCTGACTATTTTGGAAATAAACACACACATTTACCTAACATAATGTGTGCATTACCACCTAGTCGTAGGCGAATGCATTAATATTCAATAACTTGACAACATCCTTTATTGTACATGATTTATATTCTTTTTAATTTTGTGTCAAGTGAATGTCCCGACAGACTGTCAACATACCTTCTGTTCTCTTCTTTTTAAAGAATGTCACAAGATGTCCTTGCACCGTCCTTTTGGCCATTTTTGAAAAGCATAAAACTGACAAAAACTTGCCTGACCTTGTGCTCTACTTATTGAAATATTGAGATCTGATTTATTTAAACACTAATAACATTAAAATGAATGTATTTAATTACAGTCAGTAACTATACAAAATCAATAAACAGAGAAAAATAAGCTTATAAAACAGAGGAGAGGCATCTTGAGTAGATGCACCATTTGAAATTGGGCCAGAGAAATCTTATTTCAGGTTTCTAAAGCATCTATTAGACTACTGAGAAGTACATGTGAAGAACCAAAATAGGCATTTCACAATCAGTGGGAATTTCAAACGATGATGGGCATTTTTATCTGCTTTACCGACTTGCTAAAATCATGAAGGCTCATCCCCAACCCCACCCCTAAACCTAGCCCCCAAATCGGGTTAAGTGAAATCGTCCCTTTGATTGCAAACTTGCATGATCTTGTGGTCAAAAGCTACAAATCAATGCTAGTTCCATGTCTATTGCATCACCCATGTGTGATGTTGGCTTTCATCAAAATTTCAATGCTGATCTAACATACTTTAAACACTGAAATGTAAATCTCAAACAAAATGGTGGTTTAGAGGAAAACTCAACATTGTTTCAATATTACCTTGCTATCTGGGTAGCTTTTGTAATAAAAACCCTTTACAAGTGATCATGGTTTAATGTTCGCCCTGACTTCTTTAATTGATTCTTAATGCAACTCTAGTCTGATTACATTCTTCTGGAAAGCATTTATCCAGTTATAACAATTATGAAGCGTGCCTGCTATTAATTGCATTTGATGCCAACTCTCAGCTTACATGTATGTAATTTGTTTTATTATGTATATCACTGTATTCTAGTACTGTAGATTATTAATGTTGTTAAAGGTATGCCAATGAAACAGCTTATATTGAGAAATCTAATTAAGGACATTTCTGTCTGTAGGTTGACCATTGATGCAGAGTGCCAGCTTAAACTGAATAACTTTCCAATGGATGAACATTCATGTCCCCTGGAGTTCTCAAGCTGTAAGTCTGCCATATGCTTAACTTGCAAATCCATCTATATCAGTTCCATTCTTGCTCGCTTTTTCTCTCCAGTTTTCTCCACCCCATGCCTGCTTTCATGCTCTGATGTACAGTAGTTGAGAGCATAGAAACCATTTTATGATGCTATAAAAGACACTTCATTTATATTGTTGTCATGAAATGTGAAGGACAGGTTATGAGGAAATTGACAATTTGCCCTAACTTGGAGATACATGTCTTTACATGCTTATACAAGCAAACTGTGTCGCTGCCATGGTTTTCTTCTTCTCATTTGGCTATGGAGGGGAAATAAAGCAGCAGATGTTTCATGGGACAGTCTCATGGGACAGCATAATCTGTAGTTTCAGAGGAAATGGGGGGGTTTGTATAGAAACATTACAGAGGAAAATGTTTTACTTTGAGAGTTGGAAATTGTTCTTGTTGATCTTGATGCATCTCCTTGTGCTTTGAAAACCACACATCTTATGTCATCATATATCATCATATATATGAGACCAAACAAAGATTCAGAAGTCCGTTACATACAAGAGTGGAATCAATCTGAGATCAATACAGTTCTATCTAATCTGATCTAAATTAATTTCTTTGTTTCTTTCTTTTCTTTATTTATAAAGCACATTTAAAAACAGCATGGTTGACCAAAGTGCTGTACAAAAAAAATGTGCAAAGAGATAAAATACAACTACGTAACATATTTTATACTAACAACATCTGTTCAAGAAAATAGGATTTAAGCATAGATTTAAAAACAAAAAGAGATGGTGCTCTTCGGCTGGCTACAGGGAGCTTGTTCGAGAATGTTGGACCATCAATAGAAAAAGCTTGATCTCTACTGTGTTTTAATCTGGACCTAGGGGTGGACAACATTCCTAAATGTCCCGATCTGAGTGGTCGCGATGAGTTGTGTGAATGCACCAACTCAGCTAGATATTCTGGTGCAAGATTATGTAAGGATTTTAAAACCAGGGTTAATATTTTGAATTCTACTCAAAATTTCACCTGAAATCATTTCAAGGAGATCAAAATAGGAGTGATGTGCTGAAATTTACGTGAGCTTGTAAGCAGCCTGGCAGCTGCATTTTGGACCATTTGTAATCGCTCCATAGATGACTGATTAATCCTATAATAGAGTGAATTGCAATAGTCTAAGCGGGAAGTGATGAATGCATGAATTACTTTTTCAAAAACTTTTTAGAGATAAAAAGGATTTGACTTTAGCTAGGCGATGAAGATGGAAAAAAACACGACTTAACTACCACATTAATCTGCTTATCAAACTTAAGACCAGAATAAAATCGAAAGCCTACATTTTCTGCACACGGGGTGAACTATTGGGTTCACGGTCATAAATACTGGCAATAAAAGCATCACTAAGCCCAAACAGAATCGCTTCAGTTTTGTCTTCATTTAATGTCTAGAAATGATTTGTTAACCATAATTTAAGTTCCCGAATACAATCAATCACAGCTTCCATTGCATGTTTATCATTCGATTGTAAAGGTACATACAACTGCGCATCATCAGCATATAAATGAGAAGAAATCCCATATTTATGAAAGATTGAACCCAGGGGCGGCAAATATATCATGAATAGAATTGGAGCAAAAATGGATCCCTGAGGGACACCACAAGTCAAAGGAGCAGTGGAGGATGTATGTTGTCCAATACGAACAGAAATCTTACGGTCACTTCAAGAGTGATACCTTTAAGGCCAATCCATTTTTTTTAAACGAGAGATGAGTGTATTATGGTCTACCATATCAAAGGCAGAGCTGAGATCTAGTAAGACCAATGCAACAGCATTTCCGGCATCAGTAGCCAATAGGATGTCATTTGAGACTTTTAGTAGAGCAGATTCAGTACTATGTAATTTTCTGAAACCAGATTAAAATGTTTCATAAATGTGACCCTGGACCACAAAACCAGTCGTAAGTCGCACGGGTATATTTTTAGCAACAGCCAACAATACATTGTATGGGTCAAAATGATCGATTTTTCTTTTATGCCAAAATCATTAGTATATTCAGTAAAGATCATGTTCCATTAAGATATTTTGTAAATTTCCTACCGTAAATATATATAAAAAATATTTTTGTGAGTGGATGCAGCAAAATCGCGCAAAAAAGTCAGAAAACACGCCTAAAAAAACTCGCTCGCTGCTAAGTTTGGTATCGTTGTCAAGCTTAGATTTCCAGCTTTCGGTTTCATAACTCTCCACAACGTCATTAGAGCAGTAAGCCAATAGAGAGCGTTAAAACAAAACTTTCTCGTGTAAAAAAAAACGTTTTCTTCCTAGCAACGGCCTGCTACAGCGCCTCTCATTGGCTGGCGACTTCTTCGCGTGCACAGTGTACACAATCCGCAATGGTTACGGTGCAAGCCATGGATTCTGAGATAGCGCGTTTGCTCAATTTAAACTTTAATGACAGCAATAATGTAACGAACATAGTAAATTATTTTTTCGCAAATGATTGGGAAGATGATACAGAATGTCCAGAGACCGGCTTGGCAAATAATATGCCCTGGAAGACGACGAATTCGATCAATGTGTGTTGTGTGGATCTCTTCAATTTTATATGTTCCTGGTGAAATGTGATGCGATCTGGGAAAAGCCACCACATGGTGAAATTTGACATAGCCTATTACAGGTTTTGATAATCTGTTTCCCAAATCTGTTTTTATTTCTTTCATTGATTAAAATGTCGATTTTTTCTCTCTCTCTGTGCGTGTTCTTAAAGAGAAAGTAAGACAGTCTTTTCAGCTTGCCACTATAAATCGCAATTTTTCTGCACTAAACTTGTAAATTTTCCCAAGATATATTCAAAGAGGATAGACAAGATGTTATAGAATAATAATTTTATGAAAACCCAATTTTGACAAAAAACTGACATTCGATCTATTTTTAGACCTTATACTGAAACCGTGCAGCGCGACAGCCGATGGGTTTGACCAGATCGCATTACAAATAGGCTATTTTAATGAGATTTTTTGTGTGAATAAAGGTTTAGTTGTGGTAAATCACTGGTGTAAATTTTATTTATTTCCCTTCATTAGTAATATGCGTAGCTAAGGACTTCATTTGGACAACTTTAAAAGGCGATTTTCTCAATATTTAGATTTTTTGCCCCATCAGATTGCAGATTTTCAAAAGGTTGTATCTCGGCCAAATATTGACATATCCTAACAAACCATATATCAATGGAAAGCTTATTTATACAGCGTTCATGTGATGTATAAATCTCAATTTAAGGAAAATGACCCATAAGACTGGTTTTGTGGTCCAGGGTCACAAATATGGTTTGTACTAAGACCTGTAATTGAAATAATACCACTTTCTTCAAAATTTTGGCCTTAAATGGTAGGTTAGAGATTGGTCTAAAATGTGCTAAGACAGATGTGTCTGAATTTGGGGTCTTTAACATTGGAGTAATTGTTACATGTTTAAAGGGATAGTTCGGCCAAAAATGATATTTAAACCATGCATTACTCACCCTCAAGCCGTTCGAGATGCATGTCAATCTTGTTTCAGACGAACACATTTTCAGTTATTTTAGAAAATGTCATAGACCCTTCAGTGGATATAATGTGAAGCTACGGGGTCCTACGGGGTATAAACGAAGGCCTTCTGAGGGTAATCCGTGCGGTTTTGTCGTAAAAATATACATATTTAAAACTTTATAGATGAAAATATCTGACTTCCGTCAACGATCGACGCGCGTTCACGGGTGATGGAAGTCAGGGTTACGAGGTAGGACGTAGCGTAGGAAACGACGTGACGTTTGCTCTGCTCTCTGGCTGCGCTGGCGCGTTCGTTCTACGTCACGACGTTTCCTACGCTACGTCCTACCTCGTAACCCTGACTTCCATCACCCGTGAACGCGCATCGATCGTTGCCGGAAGTCAGATATTTTCATCTATAAAGTTTTAAATATGTATATTTTTACGACAAAACCACACGGATTACCCTCAGAAGGCCTTCGTTGGATTACTTTTGTGAAGGATGTATGCACATTTTGGGACTTGAAGGAGGTGGACCCCGTAACTTCACATTATATCCACTGAAGGGTCTAAGACATTTTCTAAAATAACTGAAAATGTGTTCATCTGAAACAAGATTGACATATGCATCTTGAACGGCTTGAGGGTGAGTAATGCATGGTTTAAATATCATTTTTGGCCGAACTATCCCTTACCAGGGACCATTCCAGTACTCAGGGCCGGCGCGTCCATATAGGCGAACTAGGCAATTGCCTAGAGCGGCACTTTTGTAAGGGCGGCAAAACTTGTGCCAACCGGGAATGAACAATTCACAAAATAGGTTATTTGTATGATTTACTGAGCTGCCGCCTCCCCGCATCGCGGGCACGCCCCTGCTCTCACGAGTCATTACTGATCTACTGAGCTTCCGCCGCCCAGCAGCGCCAGTGAGGGCGAGCCCCTGCTCGCACGAGTCATGACTGGGTGATGGGAAGTTCGGATCATTTTACTGACTCTATTGAGTCATTCGAGTCATTTCGTTTATTAAGTGGCTTTATATTTGATACTTTTAACAGCCAAATTTCCCGATCACATCCACCTACGCAATGTTGATCATATTCTGAATTAAGAAATCGTAATGCAGTAAACAATTATTTACAGGGAACATAAATAATTACTTTACCTTCCGAGTTCCGAGTCATACGTTCATTTGGGTGATCCGTTCATTGTGTCACGTGACATACGCAATGAACAGATTGTTCATTAATCAACTATCAGGGACTAATGCAGGATGTCGAAACGAAATAAATTATCTCGTTGCGAATATAAAAAGAGACGACTTATTTGGAAAAGTTGAATCTAATAAAAAACTACCTTCGCAGTAGCCTACATTGAAACAAGACAGACGGACTTGATGGACTGGCAATCTCCAACAAGAACTGGCTCAGAGAATCGAAATAGAGGATGCTAAGAGCTTTGCTGCGATGAAGGGCCGCTGTGCGCGTTTCTGAAACGTAAGTTAAGCTTCATTTGCACTTTAGTCGTTATTTTAAGATGCTGAACCTGCTGATGATATAATGTGCTTGCGGACATTTCATTTGAATACGCACATAATAAAGTGGTGTAAAGAGATGTGCAAGCAACAGTAATTTGAGGAGGTGAAATGTGATTATTTGGAAAAGTCCTGTCATGACTGCTTAAAGAAAAATGCCAGCAGGCATTTGCCTCCTCCATAAACTTTAATATTGTTGACGTTTTGGGCATACGCGCGTTGCGCACTATTTGCGTTATATGTATGGCTTATTGGTCTTTGTGTGTTGTTGCTGGTTTTGCGTTATATGTATAGGGCTATGGCTTATTGATCTTTGTGTGTTGTTGCTGGTTTTGCGTTATAGGCCTATGGCATATTGGTCTTTTGTGTGTTGTTGCTGGTACGTTGCAAATAGAGGGGCGGCACAATTGCTTTTCGCCTAGAGCGGCATAAGTGCCCGCGCCGGTCCTGCCAGTACTCAAACTCAAGTTTACAAAAAATAGCACATCTGCACTAACAATATTTACAACTTGCTTTAAAAAGTGAGTAGCCATGACATCCAGAGGACAGACAGTGAGTCTTAAATGTTCAATGATATTTTTGCAAGTAGGAAGAGTAATAGGATCGAAGGAGGACCAAGTAGCAGGGCTCCATGGTGTGTCATAGATGTCTGAATTAGAATGGAAATTTTGTGGTCTCAGCCTAATCGCTTTCTCAACGAAGAATGTTAAAAAAAAATTCCACATGTAGTTTCAGACACATCGATAAAAACATTTACCACCGGATTTAAGACAGAATCAACAGTAGAAGATAGTATCCTAGGACTATGGCAATTGTTATTTATAATCTGACAAATATTTAGCTTTTGCAACCTTTATCACTTTCTGAAATACTGAGAGAGATTCCTTCATAAGTTCATAGGAAACCTGCAACCTATTCTTATGCCATTTACGTTCATACCTCCTACAAGGTTTTCTGAGTGAGCGAATCGAGTCATTTAACCATGGTTGAGGTTTTTTTCTCGGCTGCTTGGCCTTCATAGGAGCAATGAAATTAAAGATGTTCAGACAGGTATTGTTAAAAGAACAGAGGTACTCATCAGCATTTTGTATTCTGGGTGTTGAATTCGTTAAGCCAGGGAAATGAGCTGCTCCATAAGATGAAGCAAACCCCTCAGCAGCATTCGCTGTGAAGTGACGAGTCCATTTGACTGGTGGGGCAGTAATATCAGATCGACCAGGAAAGGTGGCATTAAATAAAACAGATTTGTGGTTAGAAAAGCCATTGTCAAAAATTCCAGTGTCCAAAATAAGAAAGCCATGAGTAAAAACCAGATCCAGAGTGTTACCTTTGATGTGCGTGGATCCCTGCACCCACTGCGTAAAATTCAGTAAGTAAGGTTACAGAAATCGCTGGAGAGTGACTTTGTGGAGCAACAAATATGAATATTAAAATCACCCAGTAACAGAACACCGAGTCTTTTCAAACTTTGTTACTATACCCCCTAGCAAATCTGCAAACTAATTTAAAAACACAGTGTTTGACTGTGGCGTTCTGTAAATTATCACAATTAGATCAGCAGCTATTTCTGTTTGAAACATTTGAAGCTCAAAACTATCATATGCCTCAGGTGGAATGATTTGGCCATGGAAGTTGTCCTTGAAAACTGCGGCAAGACACCCTCCACGACCAGACATCCGAGGGGTGCTAATGAAAGTACAATTTGGGGGGACGAGGTCGGTTAACGGATTTAGATCGCCCTCTTTTGTCCAAGTTTCGGTCATGAAGAGAAAGTCCAGATTATGTGAAGTAAAATAGTCATGTAATATAAAAGTCTTATTAAGCAATGATCGAACATTTAGCAAGGCCATCCTCTGACGCGAAGATCCACAAACAGGTTCTATTCCACAGTTGAGCGAGCGAAGAAGTTGCGCATTCACTCCGTTAAAAAAGAGTACTGCAAAGCCATATCGAAAATCCCTGGAATAATAGGATGAACCCATTAATAAGAGACCTCCTGAATGCGCCAAACAGCACTGTAGCCCCGATACTCCAAAGTAGCTTTCGGTGTAATTGACCGCTCCGCTTGCCAATTTGTGCCAATGAGACCACTACTCATGTCATGTGTAGGCTGGTCAAAGGATTCACATATTAAAGGGTACCTATTATGGATTTTTGAAAATTGCCCTTCATGTAGTGTGTAACATAGATCTAAGTGAACAAAAACATCCTGCAGTTTTAAACATGAAAGTTCACCGTATACAAAGTTATTGTCTCTCAAAAGTAAGTCGACTCTGAGTCGCTGATATGAATCGATAGACGAACGATGCTTTTTCTCTAACTTTATGACGTCACTTGTACAAGTTATTTGAATAAGATACGCCCCCTTATTGCGTTCGGAGACGGCAGGGAGAAACTAACATCATGTCGACGAGACGCTGTGTTTTGAAGTGCGACGCAAAAGCAAACTTTTTACATCTGCCCAGTGAGGAGCATTTGAAGACTAAGTGGCTACAGTTCATACAACTATACCACAGAAGCCGAACCTGCCTAAAAGGACTTTGACCTTGTTCTGTGTTCGCATCATTTTGAAGATAATTGCTTCACAAACCTAAATGCAATAAAGTATGGATTTGGGAGCCGGCAGATACTGAATGAAGGTTCAGTACCGAGTTTATTTGGATCCGCTTCCTTCTCCAAATCACAACCTGTAAGTATTGTTAATTAATATTAATTGTTGCTTTTATGGGTTTTGTAGCGTCGGGGCGCGATGAGGGAAGGCGCAGTAAGCGTGTGTGATTGTGTGTGTAAGTTACGCTCAGCACAGCTTCTAGGTCTCCAATGTCAATTTTTTTTAAATATGTGAAATGTTTGTCGCTGTTATCATACAGAGTTATCATAAAGAATAGAGCAATACCTTGTAGTACTGCATTGCTTTATCAATATGTTTATGCGTTGGGCTAACACAAACAATAACTGACTTGGTCATATCATATGATCTGACCAATCACCGCAGATTAGCGTTTGAAAAATGAGTTGAAAAACGAATCATTAGGGAGTCGGTGAGCAAATCAGGTAAAAATAAATGCATATTATAAGACAACAAAAGTGTTTTTTGTCATTGCATGGATGTAAAACTGTTGTTGGGGACTCCCAGAACAATATTAGGAACATTTTAAATGCCATAATATGTCCCTTTAAAAAATAATACAAAAATACAAGTATGTGATCATAATTAATAATTGACGTGAGTAGTTAAAAAAATATTGGGTGAGCTTTTTAACTCTTATGTTCTGTTCAGGGTGTCTGAGACCCCAGCTATAAAACATGATTAAATGCAAAAGAGGTGTGCATTCAGTTTCTGTCTGGTGTTGAGGTTACAGTTTACTCAAAACTATATTCTACTGAATCCCAAAGAAGTGTACAAACACACACACACACACACACACACACCACACACACACACACACACACACACACACACACACACACCACACACACACACACACACACCATAACCTATAACAACATAACACATAACAAGTCTATGTAAGATTAAACACAAGGGTTTGTGATTTGTAATGTGATTTTGAATGTGATTTTGCAACAGTGCAAAGGTGAACAATGGACTTTTTTTCTGGGAATGTAGACTTGGGGGTGTAGACTTAGACCGCAAAGGCCTCAATATTTTTATTCAAAAACATGATCTGAGGGGTATTGCACAAAAGTAGAATTAAGAAAGCCAGGATAACAGAACAGTCCCGGCTTGACTTAGTTTAATCAGTGTATCCTGGCTTAATCCGTTGCACGTTTTGCTGAGCCAGGATGAGAACGCGCGGATATGTCAAGCCAGGTTTATATAGTTTGGATAAATGCACGTTCACGGCATTCTTTAAAAGATCACGAAATCGATCACAGAATCACCGATCCGAAAATGGACAAAACGTGCGGTGTTATATTTTTTTTCTCTTCAAAGCTCCAAGCTGACAAGTGATAACAGCAAAATAATAAAAGAAAAATATTCCCAAACTATTGTGGTCTTGTAACTTTTTTTATGAATGTCAAGTATACACTTTATATTTATTGATCCAGTGAAGTGGAACTAGAATTTGTTACCTAACCCTAACCCAGCCTACATTATCCTTTATTAAGGGATGGGCTAAATCAAAACTAAATTAACTGAAATCATTTGCGATGTATTGTTCTCTAACAAGTCTACCATTTCTGGGAATATGGCAGCATTGTCCCAATCAACATCCAAAAAGCAACTCTGGGAATATTTTTTTCTCATTCAACAGTACATTTCTACTCTATACTTGCATATATAGATATACATAGTCTATGTATATCTATATTATATTTCTCATATTGTATAGTATAGTTCTTTTGCACTGTGTTGGCATTCATTGTGGACAAAAGTTATAATTGCTCAGGAATATCTGGGTGTATGACAATAAACGCTTTAAATCTCAAATAATATATATATTCATCAAACCTCTGACAGTGAAATGAACAGCAGTTTTTTAATAATAACTAAAATTTACAGTACGCATACTTAGATGAATGACAGTAGCCTATATCTAGTATTTTAATGCAGGACCATGAAGTGACTAAAACATTAATATCTAGTAGGATTTAGGGAGGAACTAGCCGATAAATCACTAGGATTAATCTTAGCCTGGTTGTTAGCTCCGCCCAGGACAGAGCCCGTATGGCTTTCTTTTGCAAGGTTTCGAGTTTTTTAAGATGACTTGTAAAGGTGTTGCACCATATTACATTACAATAGATAAGATGTGGTTCAAAGAGAGTTTTATACATCATCATAAGGGCAGACAGAGGAAGAAAGTGCCTGATCTTATAAAACAAGCCAACATACTTTGATAATTTATTTACTAGATGGTCAATATGACATTTAAAGCTAAGAGATTCATCAATGAGGACCCCAGAAATTTAGTTGAGTATACTCTTTTTATTACCTGCCCATTGATTTTAATCAGGCATTGTGCAGTGTTTTTTAAAAAAGCTGTTTTTTTGTTTGCATTAAATAAAATGAAATTTGTTTTGCTGATATTTAATAACAGTTTGTTACATTTAAACCAGGAGTCAACTTTAGTTAACTCTGAGTTTACTATATCTTGTAGTATATGTGGTTTTCTGTGTGATGCAAATAGATTTGTGTCGTCAGCAAAAATTATTTTATGAAATATTTTAGAGGATCTAAATCCTCCAAAAGGACCATCCTCATGTGTGAATGGTGACAGCTTGGATCGTAGAGTGAGAAGGACTGCTCCTAGAGGCTCTTGGTCCTCATACAGCTGTTGAAACATTGCAGAGGTGCTGTTCCATCTTGTTTCCACTTCCTGAATCAGTTCAGGCCTACCCATCTGGTGCTGGAACTGTGACAGCCTGTCCTTGGCTGTGGTGCTGGATCTGAAGTTAACCACAATCTTGTGCTCTCGGGTACGGAGGTCTTCTAACTCAGGGATTGAATCAATGGCTCTCTTCACCACCACGTTGAGACCATGGGAGAAGCAGTGTGCATGACAGATTTCTTAAAGTTTTAACACAAGCCACTTTTCCAGAGATACCCCTGTGGCGAGGGAGGCGTGGTTCAGCGAAGTCTGTAGCGGGAGAGCAAGGGCGGAGCCGAGCGGTGAGTAAGTGGGTCAAGTTCAAATGAATAACACCTGTTTGTGATTTCAGTAATTGGCGTGAGGAGACCGCATATAAGCGGGCTGTACTGACAACGGTTTGAGAGAGAGACTGGGAGCTTGTGCACGCCGAGTGAGAAGCTGTATCCAGGGGGAAGAGTATTGAAAGTGTGTCTATTGAAGCTGTGTTCAGCGGGAAGAGTATTGAAAGTGGACTGAGTGAAGCTGTATCCAGCGGAAAGAGAATTATTATCTACTGTTTATTTTTCCTTTTTGATATTCTGAGTTAACCTTGTTTGAGCGCGACCACGCGCCGTAAAGGGGAAAAACCTCCTAAATAAAAGTGCACAAGTCCCAGCATACGCCGATTCTGTGTTTCCTTCCATCACCCACACACAAACGAACCTGTTCTCATCACAACCCCATTCCCCCATCAGAGTGGCTTTTGGCTCTGCGATCTGATCTGCTGTGTGGGTCTTGGGGAACTTGGCCATACCCAGAAGAATGGATGAGAGCTTCCAGTCTAAGGTCACACAGTGGCATGTTACTGCCATGTACGCATCAGTTAATTGATGTCCAGATGTTGGGTGTCAGGCTCACTGCTGCAACCTTCCTCACCTCAGCCTGGGCCTTCTCCTTGTTCTATATGTGCTTCTTGGCTACCATAGCCTTCTAGCAGGCTAACAAAACCCTGAATCCTTCACAACCATCTGGACAAGGGCTTTATCCAGCTATTATTGTCTGTTAAAACATTACTAATACATGTAGCCTTTTTTATATATATAATTTTATAATAATAATTTTATATAAAAATTTTATTTTTTCATATATAATCTTGAAATAAAAGTAAGGCTACTTACTGTGAGTAGGCCCTGCTGCAGCATTGGGTGGGGATGTAGGGCTATCTATGCCTCAGCATTGAGGACATATTTTTGTTGTGCACCAATTGTTGAGTAAAAAGAAAGCATCGAACCTGAAAAAGTATAAAGATCAATACAATTACTAGCACATTAACAGATCTACTAAAACAATGTATTTGCTCATACATCTACAACACATTTTGATCAGTCTACCATACTGATAATGAGAAGAAGAAGAAGAAGAAGAAGAAGAAGAAGAGAAGAAGAAGAAGAAGAAGAAGAAGAAGAAGAATTATTATTGCATTACCTTAGTAGGGGATTCCATATCAAAATGCTCCCAAACTATGGATCGATCTCTCTTTCTCAAAATAGTCGTTTGCATCTTGAGCTTCTACTGACAGCCCTCGAAGTGACGGGATAATCATTTCCCTTTTATGCATCAGGTGGGATGTCACCAATTATTTCAAACCTAAGCTTTGAAAACTATGTTGTTGCATCGAAGCCATGTTTTATATGGTGAATCTGCAGGACCGGGCAGTTCTAGAAATGTGGTCTGTGAAGTTCAACTGATCATCAATCACAACTCCAGGGTTTCTAGCTGTCCAGGATTGAGTTATGGTTGACGAAGCTAGCTGAATGGAGAAGTTTTGAAGGAGTGTTGGGTTGGTCCGGGCCGCAGGGTATAGTTGAAGGTAGTTGTCTTTCATTTAGCAAGAAATGTATGTTAGGCAGGTTGAGTTGCGAGCAGCTACTGTCGGAACCTCTGGTTTTAATGAGAGGTAGAGCTGTGTGTCGTCAGCATAGCAGTGATAGGAAAAAACATGTTTCTGAATGACAGATCCTAGTGATGACATGTAGATGGAGAAGAGAAGTGTTCCAAGTCCTGAGCCCTGAGACACCCCAACTTTCCACGACACCCTGAAGGACCTACCTGAGAGGTAAGACTTGAACCATTGTAGTGCGGTTCCTGAGATGCCGTTTGTCTTGAGGGTTGACAGGAGGATCTGGTGGTTAACTGTGTCAAAAGTAGCAGACAGATCCAGCAAGATGAGTACTGAGGATTTGGAAGCTGCTCTTACCAGTATCAGAACTTCAATAACCGAGAACAGGGCAGTCTCTGTTGAGTGTCTACTTTTGAAACCAGACTGGTTGTTGTCAAGGAGGTTGTTCTGTGCAAGAAAGATAAAGACTTGGTTGAAGACGACTCGTCAAGTGTTTTAGCAATGAATGGAAGAAGGGATACCAGTCTGTAATTTTCTAGATGTGCTGGATTTAGAGTGGGTTTCTTAAACAGTGGGGTTGCCCAAGCCTGCCTAAAAACTGTGGGAAAAGTACCACTGTGATGAGAGTTGTTAATGATATGAGTAAGTAGGGGTACAACTGAAGAAGAAATGGCTTAAAAGAGATGAGTGGGGATATGATAAAGTGGAGACGTAGTAGGAGATTGGAAAGGATGAGTTTTGAGACTTCTGCCTCCGAGAGCGGAGAGAAGCCAGAATGTGTGTGTTAAGCCTGGTTCACACGGCAGGATAATTAGGCCGATTTTAGCCCCGATTTTCCCCTTCCGACATCTTAAGGATGCTCCGATTATCGTAAAATAATCTGATCAGATATTCCTGCCGTGTGTGGTGTGTTAAGACTGCTCTCGTCTGCTCGGAAGGACGTCTGGACCGCTCCGATCTCAAATCGGGGATATCCAACATGTTGGATTGTTTTGGCCCGATTTCTCCTCGTGTGTAGTGTCTCCCGAGGACGAACGAGCACGCAGCCTGTGGACTGTGGCGTGTAGCCAATCAGAAAGCGAGGTGACGAGGCGCAGAGGAAGACAAACAAACAAAATCAAAACAGCGGCGGCATGGCGCACCAGAGAGTCCGGTGGATGTTTTCTCTAATAGTTTAAACTATCGCCACTGCATCCTCTTTGTCCGCCATAATAGTTTACTCTGAAGTCACGTTTGATCTCGAGGGATTTCGCGAGATTTTCCGTCTGACCTGGGAATGCTCGGGAGTCAAATCGGTTCGTGTGTGATGTGTTGATTTTGCCGTGTGGCTGCGCACCACACACTGTACGACCAAAACTGTTAGACCAGTGTTTTTTTATCGCCGTGTGTGGGGTCTCTCAGGTTTGGAAAATTCGGCCGACAATTCTAAAATCGTCCCGTGTGAACCAGGCTTTAGCTGTTAAGATGCGCATTTCAAAATGTGGTGTGGAAAATTGGTCACTTATGGAGATGGTTTTATTTATGAAGCATGTGGCAAAGGAGGGTTGAGAAGACTTTGAGAAGGTTTTGAAAAGTATGCGAGAATCAAAGGATTTGTTAGTTTTGTTGTGGTAGTAAGTCATTTTAGCAGGTAGATACATCAGCAGAGAAGGAAGAGAAGAGGGATTGATACAAACCAAGGTCAGTGGGATCTTTCGATTTGTGCCACTTCCTCTCTGCAGCCCTGAGCTTAGAACAGGGGTGCCCAATCATGCTCCAGCCGATTGACTGTCCTGCACAGTTCATCTTCAACTCTAATCAAACACACCTGCCTTTAATTTTCAAGTGATCCTGAAGACTTTAATTGGTTGCCTCAGGTGTGTTTGATTAGGTTTGGAGATGAACTGTGCAGGATAGTCGATCGGCAGGAGCAGGATTGGGCACCCCTGGCTTAGAACAATGCTCGCGGAGAACATCAGATAATCAGAAGGCAGAGGGGGCGGCGCGGCCTGGCCTGGATAAAAGGCAGCATAAGTTGTATAAGCATGATGTTGGAGTGAAGAAAATAGTATCAGTTGCACTGTTAGAATCTAGTGATGAGAGCTGATTAGAGGGAGGAAGTGTGGATGAGACCAAAAAGGATAGGCGAGAGGTTGAGAGTGAGTGTAGGTTACGTCAAAAAGTGACCTGATAAGGAGTTTGTGTTGTGTCAGGAGTCAGGTTGAGATAAAGAGTGAGGAGAAAGTGATCTGTGGTGTGCAGTGGAGTGACCAGCAGTCAGTGAAGCAGTAGCGCATGTAAATAAGGTCCATGTGGTTATCTGATTTTTGAGTGGCCGCAGTAGATACTCGCATGAAGTCAGAGGAGACAAGCAGAGTGTGGAAATCAGCAGCCTTGTGTTTTTCTAGGAGGATGTTAAAGTTTCCAAGAACTACCAGAGGTGTACCATCCTCAGGGAAGGATGAGAGTAACACATCCAACTCCTCCAAGAAATTGCCAATCTGACCTGGGGGACAATAAACAACTACAAAATGGATTTTAATAGGACTGGTGATAGGAATTGCATGCAAATCAAATGAGCTGTTGTCACACAGAGATGGTAAAGGATTCAATTTCCATTAATTGGAGATGAGCAGACCAGTACCTCGACCTCTCCCAGTCAGATGAGGGCTGTGTGAAAAAGTCAAGTTTGTGGAGAGGGCAGCAGGTAGTGTCCTCTGGTCTGATCCAGGTCTTAGTCAGGGTCCATGAGGCTGAGACTTGAATAGTAATAGATGTAATGAAATGTGATTTAAGCAGACTGGCAATTACAGAGACCAAAAGAAAGTAATGTACTAGAATCACAGGGAAAGTACACAGGTTGTTAGGATTGGACTGCCTTCTATGTGAGACATGATTTACGAGTGTTAGTAATAGTAGCGATTTGGAAGCACATATATAGTTTATACCAGGGTGTCACTGACAGATCAGGGGCCCAGGAAGGATCAGCCTCCATGAAATTGACCCGTAAGCTAGGCTCGGCCACTATGGCTGGAGATGTAGACATCAATGGACTCTGTTCTGTGCTCAGGGGCTAGTGTGGAGCTGTTAATAGACATAAAGAATAAAGGTTAGAGCCATAATAGACTGCAATGCAATGAGTTAGGCACTAGAATTTCCCTTACTGGAATGGTACTGGGGAATTTCACTCACTGGAGTGGACTGGGGAATTTCTTTTACTGGAGCAAACTGTGGAATTTCTTACACTGGAGCAAATTCGGGAATTTCTCTTACTGGAGCAGACTGGGGAATTTCTATGGGCGCGGAATCAGGGATTTCAATCTCTGGAGTGGATTTGGGGGTTTCACTCCCTGGAGCAGATACCCCACACATTAACTTGGTTTAGTTAGTTAGTTAAACGGTCAGAGTCATCTGTTTGACAGATAAAAATAATTGTATTAGCTGCATTCTTGTTTTCTGCAGTGTTTTAGCGAATGTATCTACCGTTATTTTGCTGCACATTGTGTTTCTGTACTGTTGTTAAAATAACCACACCATCTGCAGCTCTTAGTATGGCGCTTTACGTTTTTAGCGAGGGAGAGAGAGAGAAGCAACGCACACAGAGCAGAAAGGGCTTGAATAAAGCACTTTTGGCTCTAGATAAAAAATACTGTAGAGATAGCTCCAAAATATCATTGTGGTGTGTTCCGCTCCGTTGTTTTGACGCACTACTCACTTTAATCTGTTAAAAAATGTTAAAATGGTGCAAATGTCCCGTTATTATTGGAATAACACTGCCATAGAGCCATAATTTTCTACATGGCAAAAGTAAAAACACTTGCTGTAAGTGTCTTCAATTGTAATAAGCGAGAACACAGAGGCACACATTGATCAAACAGCATTGTGTTCCACTCTAAGTTCTGAGCAGCAATGGTGCGGACAAGTCTTACTTTTATTAGTGCATGATTCATAATGCTAGTGCCGTCCTCACACAGCAACTGGGAGGGTAGCACTAGTGCCATCAGCGAATAAATTGGTGTGATTTTGTGGGCTTCAGACAATTGTCACACCTGGAGGCTGTTTCCATAGTATCAGCTACTGACACAGCATCAAATAAACTTATTAAAGGGAAATAAACTGATGGGATGGCAGAGCTCTATCCTATGAACTGTGCAGACATCAAAAATGTTTTCAGCACTTTCTGTTGCTATATAGGTTAAGTACTGAAAACGTAAAGCTATGTTTGGTGTGTACAATACAGTTAAACGCCATTGCTACTGTCAAGCATAGTGGTAAAAAGATAAATTAAAGATCTTATTAACATAGAAATAAATAGGCAATTGAAGCAAGTAATTTTACAGTATAGCAATGACCCAAAGCACATAGCAAACGATTCATGTGAAATCATGTGAAAAAAAAAAGAATATTGGTATTTTGTAATAATCCAGCAAAGCCCAGACATAAAGACTTGAATCCACTTTAGAGTAGGGCTGCATCTAACGATTATTTTTGTTGTCGATTAGCCTAATCTATTGATTCGTTTTCCGAGTTGACTAATCTAACAATTATTTTTCCGATTAATCTAATGGTTATTTTTTGGATTAGCTGATTCGTGGCTAACGCTCCAATAAGTACAACTTCTACCATTAGTATGACGTATTTTTAAGAAAATTAAAAGTTAAAAAAGTTTTTCAAAACGGTTACATCCTTTTGATGAAAGAAATCTTGCACACAGCTTTGCCTCTTCCTAAATAAACAAACACAAAATAAACAGAAATAAACCAACACAAAAATATCATCAGTAACATATTTAAACATGAAATCTATGAATGCAAACAATATATCAGTTGTAGTGCATCTGTCACAATGATGAGTCGTAGATCCAAGTGCAAGTAAGCGGTTTATTGAACAGGTAGTAAACAGGATTATACTCAAAACGCCACTTAAACAGGCGGGCGACCTGGACGACACAACTCCGAACTGGAGAAGAGAGACTGGAGAATGTTCAGTGAAGAAGCCACTTGACTGGCTGCACAGGAATCACAGATAAACTCCGCAAGGAGAAACATGGATACAGGAACTGTGAGAGAGACATAAACATGAATGACGAACCGACACTAAGCACGGAAAACTTCAGCGCTATAAAGGCAGCTAACAAGCCTGATGATAGACTGCAGCTGAAGGCTGATAAGAATCAGCTGGTGCTAACAACAAACAGGTAGAACACACCCACAAACCCACGCCTACAAAACAACCCAACAGAGACTCAGAGCGAACACCCAGATTGATGCACCGTGACAGTACCCTCTCCCCTAGGGGTGCCTCCTGGCACCCCCAGGAGAGCTTACCTGACGATTGTAATCATCGATAAGGGAGTGATCCAGTATGTCCCTAGCAGGAACCCAACTCCTCTCCTCCGGACCGTAACCCTCCCAGTCCACCAGGTACTGGAATCCGCGTCCCCTCCATCTCGAGTCCAGAATACGATTAACCGAATAAGTTGGCTCCCCGTCTACGAGACGCGGCGGTGGGGGAATTAAGGATTAAGGGCAGAATGAAAAACAGGTTTCAATTTGGAGACATGAAAGGCGGGGTGAATTCTCCTGTACGCAGGAGGAAGTTTGAGACGGACTGTCACCGGACTAATGATCTTGGTGACAGTGAAAGGGCCAATGAATTTAGGAGCTAGCTTATTAGACACGGAACGGAGCGGAATATTCTTGGTAGAAAGCCACACTTTTTGACCCACGACGTATACGGGAGGCCTTGACCGGTGGCGATCGGCCGTAGCCTTGGTGCGCGCCCCCACCCGGAGCAGAGTCTCACGGGCTCTGGTCCAAGTGCGGTGGCACCTCTGGACGAAAGCGTGAGCTGAGGGGACCGCGACTTCGGATTCCAGACTGGGAAAAATAGGTGGCTGGTATCCTATGCTACACTCAAACGGAGATAGGCCCGTGGATGACACTGGTAACGAGTTATGTGCGTACTCAACCCATGAGAGCTTCTGGCTCCAGGAGGAAGGATTCTGAGAAACCAAACATCGCAACACTCTCTCTAAATCTTGGTTGGCACGCTCAGTCTGCCCGTTGCTTTGAGGATGAAAACCAAAAGAAAGACTGACAGTCGCCCCCAACAAACGACAAAATTCTCTCCAAAATTTGGAAATAAATTGGGGACCCCTGTCAGAGACCACGTCCGCCGGGAGGCCATGTAACCGAAAGACGTGGTCTACAACAGCGACCAGCTGTCTCCTTGGCAGATGGTAATTTGGGCAAGGGGATGAAATGCGCCGCCTTCGGAGAACCGGTCCACTACAGTCAAAACGACCGTATTGCCCTGGGAGGGCGGGAGGGCAGTGACAAAATCTAGCGCGATGTGGGACCAGGGTCTCGAAGGGACAGACAGCGGTTGGAGTAACCCATCCGGTGGACGATTGGAAGTCTTACCACACGCACAGACTGAACAAGGCAAAACAAAACTCCGAACATCACGAGCCATGGAAGGCCACCAGAATTGTTGCTTGACCAAAAAACTGGTACGATTGACTCCTGGATGACATGCCACATTGGAACAGTGACCCCACCGAATAACGTCGGACCGTAATCCCTCCGGTACAAATAAACGACTCGGTGGACACCCGGGCGGAGGCGTTAACCCTTCTAAGGCCGCGCGGACCTTCGACTCGATCTCCCAAACGAGTGTGGAGACAATGAGTCTCTCGGAAAAAATGCACTCGGGAGTGGACGGGCGAACGGAACGGTCAAAAATGCGAGACAAAGCATCGGGTTTGATGTTCTTGGAACCCGGACGATACGATAATGTAAACTCAAAACGACCGAAAAAAAGTGCCCACCGAGCCTGCCTGGACTTCAGTCTTTTAGCAGATCTAATATATTCAAGGTTCTTATGATCGGTCCAGACAATAAAGGGTACCCCCGAACCCTCTAACCAATGGCGCCACTCTTCCATTGCTAACTTGACTGCCAGCAACTCTCTGTTACCAATGTCATAATTGCGCTCTGCCGGAGATAAACGATGAGAAAAAAACGCGCAAGGGTGCATCCTGTCATCCGCGGACGAGCGCTGGGAAAGAACCGCTGCTACCCCCACCTCTGACGCGTCGACCTCCACCACAAACTGACGTGATGTATCAGGGGTAACAAGAATGGGAGCTGAAACAAAGCAGCTCTTGAGGTTGGTAAATGCAGCTTCAGCTACACCCGACCACCTGAACGTCGTCTTGGTGGAGGTCAAGGCCGTCAGAGGAGCGGCTAGTTGGCTGAAATTGCGAATAAAACGCCTGTAAAAATTGGCAAACCCCAGAAACCTCTGTAGGGCCTTGCGGGAATCTGGAGTTGGCCAATCCACCACAGCCTTAACCTTGTCGGGATCCATGCGCACCCCCTCGGATGAGACGATATAACCCAGAAACGGGACCGACTGTGCATGAAACGAACACTTCTCCGCCTTGACAAAAAGCCCATTTTCTAAGAGTCTCTGGAGCACTCGCCTGACGTGCTGAACGTGTTCCTGGAGAGAAGAAGAAAATATCAATATGTCATCCAGGTAAACATATATGAACTGATCTACCATGTCTCTCAGCACGTCATTAACGAGTGCTTGGAAAACCGCTGGGGAGTTGGACAGCCCAAAAGGCATGACCAAATATTCAAAGTGCCCCCTGGGGGTGTTAAAAGCAGTTTTCCATTCATCCCCCTTCCTTATGCGGACCAAATGATATGCGTTTCGTAAGTCCAATTTCGTGAAAATGGATGCTCCCTGCAACCTCTCGAAGGCGGAAGACATCAACGGCAAAGGATAAGTATTCTTTACCGTGATGTTGTTCAGCCCTCAGTAGTCAATACAAGGTCGCAGAGAACCATCCTTCTTTCCCACAAAAAAGAACCCTGCCCCCGCTGGAGAAGAGGAAGGACGAATGAATCCAGAGGCTAGAGAATCAGAAATATATTTCTCCATGGCCTCCCTCTCTGGGACAGACAGTGAGTATAACTTGCCTTTAGGCGGAGACATACCTGGCAATAAATCTATGGCACAGTCATAGGGACGATGCGGAGGAAGAGAAGCAGCCCGAGACATACTGAACACTTCCTTCAGGTCAAGATACTCACGTGGCACGTTGGATAAATCTGCGTGTTCTCTCCTGAAACACAGAACAAGACACAGAAGAAACACGCGGACAACAAACAGGAAGCATGACAGGTCTCATTCCAGGCTAATATAGTGTTCCTGCCCCAATTGATGTGTGGGTTATGGAGTACCAGCCAGGGATGACCTAACACCACAGGGGAGGAAGGAGTGTTAATCAACAGAAAATCGAGATTTTCAACATGATTACTGGAGGTAATGAGTTTTACAGTGACAGTAGCGTGAGTTACTGAGGGTAAACACTGGCCGTTTAAAGCAACCACTGATATGGGTAGAGGAATGACATGGGTATGTTCAGTCTGTGAGCTAGATCAATGTCAAGAAAATTTCCCTCCGCTCCTGAGTCAATGAGAGCCTCACAGTTAAAACTCACAGTCTGAAAGTGTAAGCTCACCGGGAGATGAGTGACAGAAAAAGAGGATTCAGTTCGTGCAACCCCACCCGTCAGTAACCTCTTATCTACTAAACGGGTGCTGGCTTTTACCGGACACTGCAGCGCGATATGACCAGCAGTACCACAATAAAAACATAATCCCCTCTCCTTTCTCCTCTGTTTCTCCCGAGAAGATAAACGAGATCTGCCAAGCTGCATAGGTTCAGGTTCCGAAGGAAATGCTGTGGTCTCGACCGGGGAGAAAGTGTGATCGGAAGAATTCACGTGGCCTCGTGGTGACCGACGATCTCGTCGACGTAGTCGAGTATCAACTTGAACTGCTAGATCAATCAACTTATCCACCCCGGTGGGTAATTCCAAAGCGTAAATCTCGTCCTTAATGTACTCGGAAAGTCTGTGTAAAAACATGTCCCATTGGGCCTCGGCATTCCAGCCACACTCAGCAGCCAACGTACGAAATTCAATAGAATAGTCGGTTACCGTACGTTCCCCTTGCCTCAGTTCAGCGAGAAGACGCGCCGCGTCTCGGCCAGAAGCAGCGCGATCAAAAACCTTTCTGAGTTCGCTAGAAAAAGCTTGAAATGATGCACAACACGGAAGTCCTTGTTCCCAAACAGTCGTTCCCCAGCTGCCCGCTCTACCTGCGAGTAAAGTGATCACAAAGGCCACCTTCGATTCCTCCGTAGGAAATGCAGATGGTTGGAGCGAGATGTAAAGTGAACACTTAGCCAAAAAGGAACGACACAGCGGGACTCACCGGAGTAGCATGCGGGAGGCGGAAGGCGAGGTTCAGTGGAGCGGATGGTCTGAATCACTGGAGCCGGCGGATTCAGCGCGGCCTGTGGTGGAGAAACGGCAGCCTCGTTGCGTAGCTGTTGGACCTGTTTCGTCAGTTCAGAGACCTGGGTAACTAGCGCCTGAACGGCACGACCAGTAGCCATCGCTTGTTCCTCCTGTTGCTGAAGACGAGTGTCACTCTTGAACAATATGTCAGACTGATGATAGACTGCAGCTGAAGGCTGATAAGAATCAGCTGGTGCTAACAACAAACAGGTAGAACACACCCACAAACCCACGCCTACAAAACAACCCAACAGAGACTCAGAGTGAACACCCAGATTGATGCACCGTGACAGCATCTGCATATTTTAACATGAAATCTATGAATGACGACAAATAATTGTATTTCAGAAAGAGTAGTGTATTCATGTAATTTTATTATGAAATAAATGAACGCAGGAAGCCTTTGAAACTTTATTTTTAACTAATGATACTATTTATCATAAAATGTATGATGAATACATTCACAGTTTAGGCCTAAAAAGGAAGTGAGTTTACTATAATCTGTTATTAATTACCGTAGTTGGGAGTATGATTTATGAAAATGTAATTAATTCAAAAGGTTCACATACACTAGCTCACTGCCTAGTGTTTGTTAATGTAAATCTAACGTTAGTCGTTTATTTTTAAAGTCTACATGTGCATACACCACTTAAAATAACTGGCAAATGCACAGAAAAATATCGTTGCCAGATTAAAGTTAAAGTTATACGTTAAAGTCCATTTTATTGTCGCTGGTAATAAAGTACATCTGCACCGTTAGCAATTAACATTAGCATTATTACCTAGCACACAAGGACGTACTTGCCAACAGCTTCAGGAGACTTTGATGAGTTTTTGACCGAAACAGCTGGTAAGTACTTAACAACAACTCCCAAAACGTACTGTAATAAATGCCAAGTTACTTACCCAGCTGGCTCATTGTTTTGAGGTCGGAGAGTCCCAGGATGTTTTCTTTTACGGTGATCGTACATAGCAGTTGGTATGCCTTTTCCGCTTTACAGAGTGAACAAAGTACCATTTTATTCTGCCTCAGTTTACAGCATTCCCACATGATCGTGGTCTGGTTCTCCACGATAGATTCTTATTTTCACCATGCCCGGGAGCAGTACCCACCATTATTTGAGGTAAATGTTAATAATGTGACGCGTTGACACATTTCAGACGTGTCGTCAACGTATTTTCATAGTCGACCTAATGACGTTGACATGTCATTGCAGCCCTACTTTAGAGTGCTCTAATAGAAGTTGCTGCAAATCTTATTTGCAGAATTCACATGTGCAAGTATTTTAAAGGGAAAAGAATGTAATTGCTTATTGATAATTGGGCTTTTAATGTATTTGTGTTCCACTTATCTTTGTTTTTTTTTTGTCTAGTTTTTCTTAAAGACCCTCTGTTATTTAAAATCAAGTTTTTAATGTTGTTTAAATGTCTATGTGCTTTAAGACAAATCATGTGCAAATTCATAAGTCAATACCATTGCTGAGTATTTTCTCTTTAAAACTGCATTGAACAGTTTTAAAAACGCGTTTTAAAATCGCTGGTGTTTCTGGCATCACAAACTACCTTGTAACCAAGATATGGGCTTTAGCATATCATTAACAGCGAACTAGTAGTGAAGTCTCAAGAGAAGCCAGGTCATCCAGGTATATTTTTCTGTTGATATAAAAAGTTGGGGTAGCAATATAGCGGGTGTATGATATTACGATGTTATGATGAACTATATGCCTTTCTCCACTGACATTGTGTTGTTCAAAGCGTTTCTAATGATTTTTAAAAGGCTAATCATATTAATCACCATTATGTGTCCAACGTGTAAAGTGTGTGTGTAAAGAGTGATACAATTGTGCCAAGTTTACCTCAGTAACTTGACAGTGAATCTGTGAGCTGGTGATAGTAAGTAAGTGGAGGCGGGGATAATTAGCATATTCATGGTTCCACGTATACTAAATGAAGCAAGGGTTTAGAGTTACATTCATGCTATTTTAAAGCTGAGTCCATAGCATTTTCCCTTTTTGTCGCCATCCCTGTTCGAAATCTTTAACTGCAGTGATTCGCGGAATTATAATCTTTACGTGGGTTTTAAATCGGCATGAAACAGCGCGGATGAACACAGTGTTTTGAGGCGAGTGCTGCTGTCAATCACCGCGCTGTGTGGATACTGTCATTCAGAATCACAGATTCACTTTTTGAAAGTTTGACCAACATAAGAATTTTTACCGGAAAATGTCTTCTGAACAAGTAAGTAACATCCATTTTTGTTCTGATCAACTAAGGGGGAAAAGCATTCGACATGATAAGCGATCGTTAGATTTAATCAGGGCGATTTACAGCAACCGTGCAAATCATAGCCTACTTTGTTCTCAAACTGTACATGTTAACAACATCAGCATTGCGTGACTAATGTTATTTAATGTGTTTTATGATTACCTGTGTAGTTCAGAAATCATATTCTCCATAATAGCTAAACGAGAAAAGCACAACAAAGGAAACTCCATAACTGTGTGAATTAAGAAAACGCACTGTTACACGATTGAACTATTGAAATGTCTTACTTGTTCAGCAGAAAAAGCGTCTCTTCTTCCGTTTCGAACCCTTCGGGAGTTCACGCACCTTTCAAAAGCCCCACCGATGTGTATCCTTGCGTTTGCATGACGGTTTCTTTCTCTTTCCACCTTAAATCCGAAGTACTGGTCTTTTGGGTTTTATAACTGGTTAATCTCCAGTTGACACTGATGATTGTTGTTTGGATCTTTCTGGATCCGCCATAAGTTTAATCATGTAAAGTGCTGCGAGAAAAGCCTATCTCTACATCTCCTCACACGCAGCCGGCTAGCCGAAACTCCTTCTTTATGTGTACGGATGTGACGTAATGACGCAAAGACATGCTCGAACTTGAATTCGAACTTGAATTCCAGTACCACTGGAATTAAAAATCATTATTACAAGCTAATCGTTTTGAATCTAGCTATGGCAAGCAGATAGTTTTGAACACTGGCGAAGATGTTTTTTTTTTTTAAATAATTAATTTGGATTATTTTTAACTTAATAAAGTTACGGACTGGAGCTTTAAGGCATGAAGAATTTTTTTTTACTGGAAAAACTTTAAATATGTCGTTTTGTTGATCAAAAATTAGTTTAAAGGTGCCATGTGTAATAATTGAGGTAAAAATATCCAAAAAATGAGCTACACGCATCAAAAGAATGAGAAGAAATAAGGGCGATGATGTCATTAAAAAAATGAAAAGTTATAGTGTTGCAGAGATATCAAACTAAATTAGCATTAGCATTACTAGCCCCGGCCCGACAGGTGTTGTAATACCAGTTTCGGCCATGGGAGGCGGTATGCGGACAACATACATAACCACCAGCCAAACTGCAACACACGAATAACTCGCACTGCTTGTATCTCTTTAATCTCTAAAAATCTCCAAATGCTCCACGTGAAACTGCGGTCTTACTATCGTGTCAATTGATTTGATTAATATGCGCAAGGGTGAGAGAGCAGGACCGCGCTCGTGTTGTTTGAAGACGTGAGAGTGCGCGCGCGCTATCTCTTCCTCTCTCTCTCTCTCTCTCTCTCTCTCTCTCTCCTCTCTCTCTCTCTCTCTGCTCGTAACGCGTCCTGTCAAGCGCAGCGGCAGCAGTCATTCTATTCTACATCCCTCACCGATCAAAATAGGCTTTGGCGGGATAAAGCGGACTATTTGACGGTTTTAGAAGATTAACAACCTGAAACTAAAAAACAGACTAGAGTAGGCCAACTTTCTGGAGGTATACTGCCCCCATCTGGTATGGAATATGTGGAGTTTGAATTGATTTTTTGACAGATGGCACCTTTAAAGGATAAAATGATTGACTACAGGGGGATCTGTAAAAGAAATCTGGATCCACAGCATTGTGTCTGAAATGATGGAGTATTTTTAAATGTTTGCTTCTATGTAGTTTTCTAGACCAACTCTAATTGTTTTGCAGATGGTTACCCCAAGGAGGAGATTGTATACAAGTGGAAGCGCAGCTCCGTGGAAGTTGGAGACATCCGCTCCTGGCGTCTTTATCAATTCTCCTTTGTTGGCCTGAGGAATACCACAGAGGTTGTCAGGACTGTGTCAGGTAAAGTTTCAGGTTTACTTTGCATCTTTAATTCTTGTATGCGTTTTTGTCTTAAATGACTCAAATTTATGTTGCAAGTTAACAAGCCTCTATGGTGACTGGGAAGGGACCAGTTAACTTTGTTTTGTCATGGCCAAGACATATTAACTCATGGGAATGTGATATACCGTGGTCACAATATCATTTATGTTAAAAGACAAGTTCGGTATTTTACATTTAAAGCCCTGTTTCAAGATTGTTTCTGATGAAATAGAACGGTGAATATTAAAATTTGACACTTCTTGCTGTCCCGAGAAATTTCGGTTTCTGTGGTCGCACCCCCCCCCCCCCACACACACACACACACACCTTTACAATGGTTGCATAGGTGCACAAAAACAATCCTTCATAAAACACATTAAACTTTAGTTTACAAAGACGTGAAACTCACTGAGTGGTCAGGGGTGTTCACTGATATGCTCACACACGAAATCGCTGCAAAAGATGCTTTCCAACAGGTTTTATCATAGTTTTTGTCAAATGGAGTCGGACACAAACTATGATAAAACCTGTTGGAAAGCATCTTTTGCAGCGATTTTTGTGTGAGCATATCAGTGAACACCCCTGACCACTCGGTGAGTTTCACGTCAGAAACGATCTTGAAACAGGGCTTTAAGTGTAAAATACCAAACTTGTCCTTTAAGTTAACAACATCTTTATGTCGTTGCCACTCAAGGGCCGGGCCAGGCTAACAGCGAGCCGAGCCGAGCCGAGCCAGTGGCCTCGGGCCTCAAGCACCGGGCTTGCGTTTCCACTGCCGGGCCAGTAGCCCCGCAACACTGCCCTAAACCCCGCCCCTAACACGCCTTTCTGGATCAAACGTCATACAACCCAACCCATTTCAGCGGGTATTATGATTTATTTATTTTTTAAGTTAGGAAGATAGCATGTATATTAACTCACCTGCAATAGTGTCCCCGAATAGACCTCCTTCTCTGAGCTCCGAGTCCGCTTTATCCATTGTGCGTTTGAATCGCCTTGTACAATACTGCGCCCACAACTTTTTTATTTTTTCCTGAACTTGAAGCGTTGCTCGCTGAATGCTTAGCTTGTTCAGCATCGATGTATTTTATAACGTCCTCGTTTCTTCACACGCCGTCAAATTGACGTTGTACCCTTTCTTCTGCCCAAATGCTCAGAAGAGCTTTGGTATCTTCGACAGACAGGCGATTCTCCATTTCAAGCAGTGAATATTTTGCGCGATATATAAAAAAGTGAATTCTGCATCTTGCCGCAGATCATAATGTCCCATAACACCAATAAACTCTGCCTTTTACCTTGAGCACGCCTCTAGCCCGAGCTGGCCTGCTTTGGCCCAAGGTATTCGACGGGCCAGAAATCCTGGCCGTTGGCCCCGAGTAAGCCCCAATCAAGCCCCGGAAGTGACAGTGGAAACGCGACTGGCCCTGGCACGCTCTAGCATGGCTCGGCCCTGGCCCGGTAGTGGAAACACGGCTATTGTGAAGTCTTGGCCTTGTTCCAATGTTGAGGGAATGACATCTTTTTCTGTATGTGCTTTGTGCATATACAAGCCCTTTAACTGCAACAATATTCATCCTGAGCAAATGAAATGAGTGAGTGAGGGGAGACGGGATTGTGTGTCAACTCGCTGTCAGAGAGATGAGAGCGAGAGAGAGAGAGAGAGAGAGAGAAAAGAGAGAGAGCAGCTGGTATTGTGTATCTGTTCTGTGGAAAATGAGTATTGGAAGCGTTTCAGATATTTCAGTATTGATATGTATCCAAAAACCTATATTTTTGACAACACTACATTGCACTTAGTTTATTTTTTCAGATGCCTGTTGATAAGACTACAACTGAAAAATGTATATATATTATATATAAAATTCAACCCTCAAAAGTGGCTAGTAGGAGGGACCACTTCTGAAATCCACACGCATATGGCAAGTTGGCGAGTGTTAATGTCAAGCCCTGGTGGTGTGTATGAGCACCACTAATTAAGTAGTTTCTCATAACAGACACCAGAATTTGTGGGTCTCACAGGTGGCACCAAATTAATATTTTGTGTTGGGTCACACGTCACCTAAAGTGAGTGTGAAAGTGTCAGATGACTCTGTTCTTCTTTCATTTTGGGACACCAGCGAGGCATTTCACTGTGACAGTAACAAACAGATGATGCTATGGGAACTAAAAAAAAATTGGCCTTGTTGCAGTCTAGAAATGCAATACAATTAAAGCCATAGGCCTGATCATGTTTTATGAAATATTTTTTAGGGACCATGTCACAGGATTTTATTTAGAGAAGACTGGTTATGATTACTAATTACTTCTCTATTATGATAATGTTTATTCACATCTTCTAAGCATGCATTCAGTCTACTGTCTCTATTGTTTTGTGATGCCTCTCTTTGTTGTTTTGTGATTTGCCTCTTTTCACACTTTTTATATCCCTCATTTCTTTGATCACTTCACCTTTTTTGGCTTTGTATCAAATGCCCTTCTTTAAAAATAAACATTCAAATGATCTTTATTTTTTCAAATGATCATAAAACAATCAGTCCTCATAACAGGTGCATAAGGGTTAGCTAGCACAGCATCAAAACACGAAAATGTATGAGATTCAAATAATATTTTTGCCCCAAACTCACTTCAGTCTAGAGTTTGAGATAACTATTTTTGATCCCATGTGGCTTCTTATCAGGGAATGAGGCAGAAATTATAGTTTTTTAATGGTATTCTGTACTGTAATAAAGACTATGTAGATTAGCATTGCTTTATAAATAAAGCTTTATTCTCATTAAAATACGCGAAGTGGCTTGAAGAACACAGATAAACCATATATAATCGTAGTTGTGTGATTATTGTCTTCCTGTTTCATCAGTCAGAACCTCTGTTAGTGACAGGCGCTTTCAAAAAACCTTTGCGAATCATTTGTTTCAAACCAGTTCTTCAGAGTGTGTATCAAACCGCCAAAGTCACGAAATTTCATGAGCAAGGCTTTGTGATGTCATAACTGTTTTTAAATGTTTTGGAATTTCAATGGTTCGCCTCTAGGTGGCAATGATCTGAGGCAATGTTAAACGGAGGCCCTGTTAAACCTTCTATGACTAGATAAGATCCAAGAAGGGAACGCAAGCAGGAGGGAAAGGTCTCAGTTATCTCGTCCCATGCATGAAACAAGAAAGTGAATGTCTCGACAAAGAAACACTATCAACTGGTGTGTTTAGCAGTAATCCTGTCATATACAACTTAAGTGTAGCTGCGGCCAGGCCCGCAGATAAACGCTCCACAAGGAATGCCAGCACTGAACCAACAGGGAAATGAAATGTGCTCTCCGTACCATAATGACAGTGTCACGTTTATGATGATGAAGATGAGGTGAGAGGTGTAGCTGATTATTTGTGCACATAACATAAATAAAAACAAAACTAAATACAAACTAGAAAAGAAACGAAACAGTGTTGTCAACACAATCCACATAAGGCAATGGACAGAGTGAGCTATAGTTAGGGTGACCAGACGTCCCGTTTTTCCCGGGACAGTCCCGTATTTCAACTCTAATTTGAGTGTCCCGACTTATTATGAAAAAAATCATGTTTTGTCCCGTATTTCATCGTTAATATATATATTTTTTGATATATATTATTGTTTTCGTTGAATACACGCACGACAGAGAGGCAGAGAGAGAGCGAGAGACCTTGCGTGTGTGTGCTAGAGTACGCATTAATTACACGCGCGCACGACCGAGAGAAGGAGAGCGCGAGAGACCTTGCGTGTGTTCCTACGCATTAATACGCAAGCGTCAAACCCCCGTCGTCGAAATAGATGGACAAATCAAAAAAGGCTAAAATAGAAATAGCCCATTCGTTTTGTTTTGTTTTGCTTAATCGGCGGCGCTGGGTTAGTGCTGGTGTAATGCATTGGTCAAAAAAAAGTCTGCGTTAGCTTTTTTTTCTGACACCGCATGAAACGCGTAGATCAGCGGCCCATTGGTTGTTTTCTTGATTGACACTGGGCTGGCCCAATCACATCTTTAATGTGAAGTATAGAAAAATACTCTTTCTATTGGTATAGAAATTAGTACAAAACTTATGAAATTTTCCTTTATTTTTCAGTGCATTGTTTTACAATATATGAGTATTATCATGGGATTAATATTATAACTATTATTATGTAATGTAGACAGACACTAACTAAAAGAGGTTTGAATTTTTCTTTGTTTAATTTGAACACTGAATATGGGTTGGAGCTTTTCATTTTGAACTCTCAAAGTGCACCAGATTGATGAATTTAACATTAAAATGCACATTTTCTTACGGGGGAGCATGCCCCCGAACCCCCCTAGCCTTGTAGCAGCCTAATAGATTAGTAATAATAGATAAAAGATAAAATAATGCAAGCATTTTTGTTTAGTTAAATAAATTCCCCCCCATCCCCACCCCCCCCCCCCCCCCCCCAGACAGCAATAGTTGAAGGTTGTCCGGTCGACCCAAGGGGTCTTTACCCAAAGACATTCCACCTAAAGGAATGTAGTAAGCATCTATGGCCCACACATAAACCTTTAAAGTAAATGGGGATAGACCTGCAGTGAACTGCTCCTGCAGAAAGTCCAGCACTGTACCAACCGGGCAGTTAACTGGGTCAAACTGATGGTCACTACACCATGAAGTGAAGACTCTCCACTTCAGAGCATAAAGTTTCCTTGTGGATGGAGCTCTGGATTGTAGAATGGTCTCCACAACCTCGGTTGAGAGACCTGTCCATATGAGCTGGGCCCCCTCAGAGGCCTAGCCCACAGGTTCCACAGTTCTGGTCCTGGGTGAATGATTGAGCCTTTTTGCTTGCGACAGGAGGTCCTGACGGATAACTCCAGAGGAGGCCCATAGAGGAGAGACACTAAATAGGGGAACCAAACTCTCCTATGAGAAGTAGGCATACATGGTCCCTGCGAACTCTCTCCAGAACTCCCGGGAGCACAGTGAACGGGGGAAAAGCATACAAATGTAGCCTCAGCCAAGTTTGTACCATCGAATCCAGTCCAAGGGGAGCTGATTTGCGTGAGGGAGAACCAAAGTGGACAGTGAAACGTCTCTCGAGACGCAAACAGATCCACTTGAGCCTGGCCGAACATCCTCCATATCTGCTCCATCACCTCGGGGTGGAGCCTCCATTCCCCGGGCCTCAGCCCCGGTCTCGACAGGATGTCTGCTCCTATATTCTGGACTCTCAGGATGTAAGCTGCTCTGAGTGACAGCAGCTTCCCCTGAGACCACAGGAGGATTTGGTGCACCAGTTTGGTGGTGCCATCAGACCCAACAGTCTCAGAAACTGTTTGACTGGCCTAGCTTTATTCTTTTCACGGCTGGCAGGATAGACTCTATGCGTGCCGGTGATAGACATGTCCTCATCAACATAGAATCCCAAACCACGCCCAGATAAGTGGTCCTCTATAGTGGAGAAAGCACATTCTTTTTGGCGTTTAACCGTAACCCCAATTCTCTCATGTGGGACGAGAACAACATATCGATGCCGTACTGCCAACTGATGCGACTGAGCTAGAATCAACCAGTCATCGATGTAGTTCATGATGCGAATACCCTGCAGACACAGTGGCGCCAGAGGTGCATCTACGCATTTCATGAAAGTGCGGGGTGATAGTGCTAGGCCGAGCAGAAGAACTTGATATTTGTATGCTTTGCCCCCGAAAGCAAACTTCAGGAACTTCCTGTGATAAGGAAGGATGGAAATGTGGAAGTATGCATCCTTGAGATCTATCGTGACAAACCAGTCCTCTGATCGGATCTGATCTTTGGCACGATTTGTCTCAGCAACTTTGGCTGCATGACTGATTCGTTCAGAACTCTCAGATCCAAAATGGGACGCAACCCCCCACCCTTCTTTGAAACGATGAAATACAGACTGTAAAACCCGGTTCTCCAACAGGGTTTTCACTTCTTGTTCCATTACCAGAACCTGCTCGGGGCCGACCACGGTGGATAGGACCCCCATAAACCGAGACCCGAACTGTATTTGATAACCCTTTTCTATGGTCTGCTTGACCAATGAGAAATATTTGGCAATGGCTTCCACACTATCAAAAATTCTACTAGAGGTACCAGCCTCTCGAGACTGGCTTCTGGATTTTGTTGTTGTTGTGCAATCAGTCCGACGGTCTGTAATGGCGAACCCACAGGAAACAAACAAACTGACTGCTCTGGAACCCTCCTTGGAGGGAGCGGGCATCCCAGGACCACTACTTTTCCGGGTGGACCCTGAAATATGTGCTCGCCGGAGGCCGCTGCGCCCTGAAGCACACGAGGTGGCAGGGTTAGCATAACGGTCCGCTGAAGGCACCGAATGGAGACGGGCACCGTATAATGAGGTGTTGGACCGCTGTGCTTCGGGGAGGACTGCCCTTATTGGCCTGTGCCCTCGGACGTCAGCCTTCTTAGAAATAATAACGGTCCTTAGATCCGTCTTACCCTTTGAAGGCTGCGGTTGAGAGCGCTTTCCATGTCGCCAGTCTTTTTGTGGGGGAGCACAGGAAGCAACACTCTGCTTTTGTGTGGCACGCTGTGAGGAGCTGGCTTTTGATGTTTTGGGCTGCTCCCGCTCAGAAGCCCAGGGAAGGAGTTTCTGGAATGCAGCCGTCTGTTTAGCTAACTCCTGAGATCTCTCGACAACCAAATTCACTGCGTTGCCAAAGAGGCCAGACAGGGACCGAGGTGCATCCTTTAAAAAGTTTTTATCTTTTTCCTTTATATTACTCAAGTTGAGCCAGAGATGTCTCTCAGAGGCCACCAGGGCTGCCATAGAACGGCTGATAGTTTAAGCCATCTCCTTGGCGGCCCTGAGAGACAAATCTGTTGCCCGACGCAGTTCGCAAACAGCGTTCAGGCCAATACCCCCGCCCTCATCAAGTTCTTCTAACAATTCAGCCTGGTAAGCCTGCAGCAGTGACATTGTATGGAGGCACGCTGCAGCCTGACCAGCAGCTGAATAAGCCTTACCCACCAAAGCTGATGCTTCCCCTTAAGGGAAGATGCTGATTCAGGGGAGAGATAGCTCGCGACTGTCTCTTCCACCTTGGGCATAACCATGCTTTTTATAGTTAGATATAGAGGAATAGTGTGATGTCTGTGACTGGTTTTAATGCAGAGTTTTAACAATAGAGTTTATTAAAAAATCAAATAAACATAGTAGAGAGATGGTCAGATGTTGCAGAATAGCAGGTAAGAGCTTTGGCAGCAAGGATCAGACTACAGCGAGCTGGTGGCGCAGACTGCCGACCGGTATATCCAGAGAGAATTCAAGAATGATAACACATGTAATCCAGCATGAACAAGAGGCAAAACAAACTGGATCAGGAACTAGACATAAGATATAACTCCAGTATCATAGACTAGAGTTGTGTGGGGTGGTCGTAAATTTAGTGTGATCTGCTGTGATGTCACAATCGTGTTGCATTAAGGTCTGTTGATCTGCATGAAGAGTATATATTGAGTAGACTGTCCAGATAAACTTCCCTAGTCCACTTGACAAAGATCAACACTCTTCAAAATGACGGTGGGTTTTCCCCGAGGGGAAGTTCAATAGTGTATGTCTAAAAGTGGACTTAAACGCAGCCCAGATCCCCCAAGGGATGGACTGAAAATACCATTTTTGCCTTTACATAGCTAAAACTCATCCACTATACTTGTCTTTTTTTAGAATAAAATATCCAAATGCAAAATTATACATAATTCAATGCATTTTTGCTGTATACATGAAGGTTCCTGGCCTGTGTGAAGCTATTTTAACCATCTTTTGGCAAACTTTCTTTCTATTCATGGTTGCTTGTGATTTGCATATGTCTCAATGCAAGAAAGAAACAGAAGGAAAAGAGAGAGATGAAAAATGTTGCCCTCAAACAGAGAATGTCTGAGAATATTCCCACTGTGCTGAGATAAAAGGCAAATAGGCATCTCATCTCATCTCATTTTTTTTATTACACTCCCACCATTTGTTCCATTACAGGCAAGCAGACTGTCAGATGAGATCTCCTGGCAGATTCCGCCTTTGAGGTGTTGTGCTGTGCTCTCATTAGGGACAATCTGAGCAATGGGCTTCTTTGAAGTCCTTGAGCTGAGTATGAAATTAATGCAATGGAGATGACACAGCTACTTCAGTCAAACATTCATATCAGCTGAGCAGAGGACTGATATCACTGCCCTGTGCCATCATCTATATTTCTTTTGGAAAAAGCCTATATGACAAAAACAGCAACAGGAAGAAATAATTTTAGTTCAAAAACATTCTCCCTCTGCCGCGTTGAAAGATGGGTGATTGGTTATACATGCAGATTAGGGCTTAAGAAATTACTAAAATATTTGATTTCAAAATAACCTTGATTAGATGTTTGGTTACTTGAAAATTCACTGCAGCATACACAAAACAGAAAAAACTTGTTTTTATGGTTGTGATTAATTATTTTGTTTATATTGTTATTGTTATCTTATTATATTAGTTTCATACATTTCAGAAAATGCACTTGTGCCAATCATAGCCTCATAGCATAATTGCCTAAGTCCTTCTTTTTTTAAATATGTCTCAGGCAATTATGCTATGAGGCTAACGATATCACAATTCTATCTCACATATGCCATAAAGAACCACTGGGTTAAATATGGACAAACTCCTAAATTGATCAGAGGTGTTTCTATGAGGCTCTGTACCCAACAAAAGTGAAGCAAATCTGTCGAGAGAGTTTGTGTCCCAAAGTTACATGCGTGTTTTGCATTTTCCATGTGCATCTGTCCATTACACTTACAGTAAATTATTGCAATTAAGTTTAATTCCAATTAACATCATTTACTGATCAGAAACAACATTAAAACCACCTGCCTAATATTGTACAGCCAAAACAACTGATGCTTTGAGGAATAAACTCCACAAGACCTTTGAAGATCTTGCAGTGATCTAATCAATGTGTGTGTGGAAGTCCGGCCAGATGGCGGATTAGGTGAACACTCCTGACGCACCTGCTCGTCTGTAGAACAAAAACTGCGCTTTAAATGATATTTAGTTGGCATTTATAGTGGAAATATAGTCTAAAATAACAATATAGCGTATGGACGCTCCTAATATCACGAGAGGAGAGAAGAAAAAGCTGAAAGGAAAAGTTACCGTGTCGCTTCAGGAACAAAGCATGGGTACGGCGAGGGCTGACAACGCTGTCTTGATTGCGGAATTAACTGAAGTAATTTCTACATTAATGGACGACAAGGTATGAGTGTGGTGTGCCGGGGACCGCGGATTTGGAACGACCTGGATGAAAACTTAAAAAATTTAAGTTCTTTTCTTTATTTTAAACAAAAGCTCAAGAAACAATTATTGAGTCTGTATTCATTTTCTTGAAGTATGTATTATCTCTCACTTTGTATGTATGTCAGTATTATTTTTATAATCTCATGGTACACTGTGAAGAAAAACTGTACTTGTGAAATGGAATCATTTGTTGTATGAATGTTGTATGTGTAGAGAACTTACTGATGAACCAAACACAAATTAATCTTTCTAATCTCTCATGGGCTTCATTCAAATGTGATTCAGCATTCCGGATTTTAACACCACATTCCTAAGTCACAAAAGACTGGTGCCAAATTGTCTAGAACCCCCCCAGAGAAGATTTTATGGCCCGCAGGGACCAAGGAAACTGACCACCTTTGACCTGCCTCAGCACCACCACTGCTGCAGCAGGACAGATGTTTAACAGACTCGTCTTTCTTAAGGAGCAAGGTCCCATGAGCAGATGAACGGAGCAGACTTCAGCAGGGACCTTGCCGTGACCTCAGATTGGAATGTCTTTCTTAAACCCCAGAAACTTTACACACCAACACACTTTACATATCAAACCACATTAATTATGCACATTCTGCAGAGAACAACTCAAACAGAACAATGCTCAGTGGACTCATAATCAAACATTGTTCCACTACCTAATCCTATATTCTAGCTATGTAGGTGTCTATTATACTAGATAGCATACAAGTCATGCAAATGTTGTTACTTTAGATGGATGAATGGAAGTGTGTCTTGTTTGATATCAGTGAGATCATATATTCTTAATTCTTAAGATGGCTTGAGTGAAATCTGTGTAAAATGCTTTGTATGATTATAATAATCTATAATGTTAAACTGTGGTCTCTTGTTCTCTGCTAGTGTTGGAGAGCAAGCAGATCATAGATACCGCCTGATTTACGATAAGAAGAAACGAGGTCCACCTCCTAAGATGATGCCATTGTCCAATTGGCCAGAATTCTCCAAAAGAGGTTGGACTAACTTTAAGTTAAAGACCCGAACAAGGCAGTTCAGTTCGGTCCAGAGTTCAGTTCAGAGAGCAGTTCAGTTTCGGTTCGGTTCAGTTCGGTTTTGAGTCGGTTCTGTGTTAAATTAAGTTGGTGCCTCTCTCTATCAAAAAAACAGCAAGAGAGTGTTCATGTTCGTACGCTTCTACATCGACCAGACCAAGTTAGACCAAGCCAGCAGACAAACCCATCAAGATCGGAGTTTAAACAGCTTCATTCAAGCCATCTCATCTCTTACTTTCATTTCTTCCTTTATTTTATTTTCTCGTTAAAAGTCTCGTTCTAAGTTAAGTTTTGCTGTAAAGTTCGTTTACACGTCTCTCCTGCAACGCACTTCGAACTGTAAAGACTCTTGTTCATCCATCCGCCAACACATCACGTGACCGGCGGTTCAGAAACTCCAGCCAGGCACTCCAAAGACAACCAGCCACGCGGACCCAGCCGGGAAACCCCTTTGACGAAGCACCTCAAATAGGGAATTCCCTGGCCTAAGCAACGCAAAGACAAGCAAGTACTCCAGACTGTAACTGACCTGGTGCTTTTTAATGTAAATTGAATAACCTGTCTAAGAAACGAAGGTTTAAATTAATGCTTGGTGGTTCGTTCAGGTTTATGTCTTGCAAAGTGCATCTCACTCTGAAAACTCACTCTTTCTCTCTCTTTTTCTCTCTTCCTCTGCGCCTCGTATGAATGTGTGTGTGTGATTGTGTTTAGACCTTAGTTTTATGTGTTTAGAATAATCAATAAAGTCTTGTTTATATTTGAAAAGATATTTGTCTTGTGTTGTGTGCTTACACATTTAATGTCTTGTACTGCCGATCTAAAGTTACCTTGCTAATACATAGTGTTTCACTATAGATTGGATAAATATCTGTTGCCAAGGTTAAAATTACGGCCCGTTCAAATGAACTCTAAACGAGTCATTTGCTCGGTTCCATAGTGATTCGGTCAATGATTCATTGCAAATCGATGAATCATTCCCTTTGAGCTAAATTGGCCTTCCGGCCCCCTTAAATACATTTTATGTATATTATTATTATGTAGATTCGCTTACATATGAAATGTTTTCTATGTATGGTCACACATCTGCGGCCGTTTTTTCTCTTTTTACTTTGATTGTTATGGCCCGAGTATAAGCTTTAGAGCTTCTTTGGGGACCAGTTCACATACTTGATCATCTTCTTTGTTCTTGGCCTTAGTATGTATGTGAATAAAGATGTCTCTTTCAATAAAAAAAAAAAAAAAAATAAAAAAAAAATTAATAGAAGGTGTCCTGTGGTCTCTGGCACCAAGACACTGGCAGCAGATCATTTAAGTCCTGCATGTTGCAAGGTTGGGTCCATGGATCAAATTTGTTGGTCCAGCACATCCCATAGATGCTTAATCGTATTGAAATCTGAAGAATTTGGAGGCCAAGGAAACACCTTGAACTCTTTGTCATGTTCCTCAAACCATTCTTAAACAGTTTTTGCAGTGTGGTTTAATCCTGCTGAAAGAGGCCAATGTCGCCATGAATGGGTGTTACATGGTCTGTAACAATGTCAAAGTTAACATCCACATGAATGTCAGGACCCAGTGTTTCACATCAGAACATTGCTTAGTGCATAACACTGCCTCTGCCAGACTGCCTCCAGTAGATGAGTTTGAGGTATGAAATAATATTCTTCTTTAACTAAATACAATAAGCATTACCATACTTTCAATAAGTATGCATGTGTAGCCTATAATGAATCCAAGTACATTTATATAAATATGAATTGTCATATACAAGTGCTAAACTCTGTGATAAATGTAGGTCTGCATTGCAATATAGAATTCAGTGGCTCGGATCTCGCGTTTGCTGAGACAGCGCGTAGATTAAAGGTCTGCATTGCAATACATAATCTATAGTGGCTCAGATCTTGCATTTGCCGAGGCGGCTCGTAGATTACGCGTCTATTCTGCAATAAAGATTCTGTGTGGGTGCGAGGCATGCATTCATTGAGAAATATATTGACGCGCACAGCCGTGTGTTTTCGGGTGTTTCAGCCTCGCGCCCGTTGACTTTCTTCTCTGAAAGCTAAATATATTGTGAAAGACTCAAATCTCGCGTTGCCTCAATTACAGGTCTGCAATAAAAGGGACACATGCGATCTGTGAAATATTACTGTTAGGGTGCGAGGCATTCAGCATCTTGAATGCTTCGAGACATCCTGGCCACGGTGACCAGGATAAAGCAAGGCTAAGCCATCACTGTTAAACATTTTCAGAGAGTGCTAGAACTCATGGCAGTAGTGTCCAACGTCATTCCGTTCGACCTGCTGCACATGATTAGGGTTAAGCTCAGATTAGGGCTTAGATCGGGCCCAAAGAATCGAGCCCGACCCTACCCGAGCCCCTGCACGTTGTGTCCGAGTCCGGCTCAGCCTGGCACATTAACTGTAATTATGACACCACACCCGATTTAAACCCGACCATTTTTTAATACGTGGGTCGTTATTACTGACGTTCTCAATTAGCTACTTTCTATGTTTCTCCCGCCCGCAACATTTATGTTTTGTCCCGCTCCCGCCCGCAAAGACTTTTTTTGTGTACCTCCAAATACTTTCAAGTTAGCTACGTGTCGCCATCATACACATTAGCATAAATGCTCCTGATAAATTACTTGTTATTAAAGCATTAATACACAAACCACTGTTATAAAATCAAATCAAGCAGGCTACTGCGTGCATGGTTTGGCATGACTGAATGCGCGCAAAGTGCGCTCCCTTAAAGATGAACTGAACTGAAATTTTAAAAAAAGTGATATAACAGATGTATTTTATTTATTATCATTGGTACAATTATTAAAATGGTAGAATTTGTTAAAAGGATAAAACTGTACGTTGAAAATGTTGTTTTTGTTACACGGGCGCCGCCATGTTGGATTTCAACATTCGGCTATGTCACTGGCATGGTAGGCTACTCCGTTGCCAACCAAATCTGCGCGCACGGCAGAGAGGAGGAGAGCGAGAGACCTTGCGTGTGTGTGCAAATGTGTGTATGTGCCTCATGAAACGCATGTTAAGACACCCCCCAACCCAACAAAAAGAGATACCTCCTTGAAATGACTTCTTGCAGGTTAGGATGTCTGCAGGCTGGATGTAACGTCACATACACAAAACATGTACATTCACTTACACGTAACTTACATAGCGTTCAACAAAACGGAGACTGACACACTCGGCATTAATTGAAATTGAGCCACAAAACCAAGCTAGATACGAAACATCCAACCTAGGGAAAGGGCTAGCAGCTAAACGTGTTGGAAGAACTTCTGTCAAACTCCACAATCTAGCCATCACTCAGACCATATTAAACTGTATAAATAAATGACACCGGCGATATCACAAATTGATAATAATGCATTCACTAGCTGCTAACTAAACCACAGCAGGACTGTAAATGTCCCTCTCTACTCACCCTGAAGCTAGCTGATGCACATTGTTGATGCAGAGGGTTCAACTCGCAGAAATATCTGCCAGTTCCATAGTAAGAGGTTTCTGTGCAGTATCCGTCCGTGCAGTATTTTGTTTTAACATTTTGCGTGCAACTAACTTAACAAGCGATCCCATTGGATGAATTCGTCCAATCACATTTTCAATTTATCTGCCTCGATTTTCTAAAACGCACAGGACCTCAACTATGTTTTTGTATTTTCTCTAAATGCACACGACATATAAGCAGTCTCTATTTCCTAAAATGCATAAACTGATCCTCCATGTGGTGGTGGTGGTAGTCAGAAACTACTGGACTGTCCCTCACAGGTTCAAATGCGTAACCCATGCCGTTAAAAGTGCTCATTTTCGTGTGTGTATATATGACCTGCAGCTGTTGCCTATGCAGCTTCGCGTGTCCTACCATGCCAGTGACGTCATCGAATCTGCCAGCGTAACAAGCGCAATTTTTCTTTTGCTTAAAAAAAGCTATATTGATATTTTTAATTAAAAATGTTAGTGTAATTTACTTTTAATTGTCATAAACAACACGTTATCAACGTCGATTTTTTTCAGTTCAGTTCATCTTTAATAATTCCTAAAAAGCTGACATCAGTTCTTCGCGATCTCACACATCTCTGTTGTTCATCAATGAAGCTAACTGCACAATGAATCTTTCGTAATATATACAATTTGTTTGTTATAATTAGAGGATTTGCCAGCATAAGAATTCAGCTCTGAACAAAAAGTCAGTTTTGAGCGGTGAGGGGAGTCCATCTTAAATGCTTCTGATTGGCCATTGCGAATGAACACATATGTCGGTGATTGGCTACATCACTCAATGCTGCAAACATGTTATAAAAAGAAACTCTGGCCTGTAAATCGTTTCTATTTTGTTTTAGTTGTTCTTGTTGCTTTTTTGCAACAGATTAAGAAATCATCATCATATAAATAACTCTGCTACATCAAGTTAATTGTGTATTTAAGGTGCTGCTCTATAAATACATGAATCTCTATGAATCTCTTTTCCACTTATAAATATTGAGTGAAAGTTTCTAAAGTCAAGGCAAATTATTTAAAAATTTGGATAGAATTTCCTAATGGCAGCTTGTGAGGAATTATTACTCTGCATCTCCATGGTTACAGAAGAGCAGATCCGGCTCTCTTTAGGCAACCAGTTATTTTGGTATCTGGCCGTCTTTATGGTCAGAGTTTGATTGCTTAGTATACTATGTACTTTGTCATTGTTCTTCTTCAATTACAGATTCTGCTGTATGTAGCGAACCTACATAATAATAATATACATAAAATGTATTAAAGGGGGCCGGAAGGCCAGTTTAGCTCAAAGGGAATGATTCATCGATTTGCAATGAATCATTGACCGAATCACTATGGAACCGAGCAAATGACTCGTTTAGAGTTCATTTGAACGGGCCGTAATTTAAACCTTGGCAACAGATATAAATATCCAATCTATAGTGAAACACTATGTATTAGCAAGGTAACTTTAGATCGGCAGTACAAGACATTAAATGTGTAAGCACAACACCAGACAAATATCTTTTCAAATATAAACAAGACTTTATTGATTATTCTAAACACATAAAACTAAGGTCTAAACACAATCACACACACACATTCATACGAGGCGCAGAGGAAGAGAGAGAAAGAGAGAGAAAGAGTGAGTTTTCAGAGTGAGATGCACTTTGCAAGACATAAACCTGAACGAACCACCAAGCATTAATTTAAACCTTCGTTTCTTAGACAGGTTATTCAATTTAAATTAAAAAAAACACCAGTTCAGCTAGAGTCTGGAGGTTACTTGCTTGTCCTTTGCGTTGCTTAGGCCAGGGAATTCCCTATTTGAGGTGCTTCGTCAGAGGGGTTTCCCGGCTGGGTCCGCGTGGCTGGTTGTCTTTGTCTGTATGGAAGTTGGACGGCCAGTCACGTGGTGTGTTGGCGCGGATGAATGAAAGTCTTTGAAGTTGGAAGCGGGTTTTGCAGCCGAAACGTTAAACGCAACTTTGCAGCAAAACTTAACTTAGAACCGAGACTTTTACGAAAAAGAAAATAAAGGAAGAAAGGAAAGTAAGACGAGTAAGGTGGCTTGAATGAGCTGTTTTAACCCCGATCTTGATGGGTTATTTGTCTGCTGGTCTAAAGTTGGTCTGGTCGATGTAGAAGCGTACGAACATGAACACTCTCTTGCTGTTTGTAGAGAGAGGCACAAACTTAATTCAACACCGAACCGAACTGCCGAACTGAACCGAACCGAAACTGAACTGCTCTCTGAACTGAACTCAACGGGTCTTTAACTTAAAGTTAGTCCAACCTCTTTTGGAGAATTCTGGCCAATTGGACAATGGCATCATCTTAGGAGGTGGACCTCGTTTCTTCTTATCGTAAATCAGGCGTTATCTATGATCTGCTTGCTCTCCAACACTAGCAGAGAACAAGAGACCACAGTTTAACATTATAGATTATTATAATCATACAAAGCATTTTACACAGATTTCACTCAAGCCATCTTATGAATTAAGGGCATACGATTATTTTGATTGGAAGCACGATACTCGTTCATTCATACACACAGTTATAATCACCATTACATGATTTATATGGAATCTAAGATTTATATGTAATCTAAGCATAGTACAAACATGAATTGTTGGAACAACAAGAATTATGATGTTTGATTATGAGTCCACTGAGCATTGTTCTGTGTGAGTTGTTCTCTGCAGAATGTGCAGAATTAATGTGGTTTGATATGTAAAGTGTAAAAGTCTTTCTGGTCTCTGAATGAAAGCGTGGTCTGTTAAATAACTCTGTCCTGTTTAGCAGTGGTGATGCTGAGGGAGGTCAAAGGTGGTCAGGCCTGTTTGACCATTTGTGAGGAGATTTGTCTTGGTTAAGAATGAACAGTGACAAGTTCTTCCTGCTTTGGCTTATCTCTTTATGGCCTGCGGAGCCCTAAAAGTCCTTTCTGAGGGGTTTTTGGAGGCCATAAAAATCTTCTCTGGAGGGGATGCCTAGACTAGTTGGCGCCAGGATCTTTTATGGCTGAATTAGTGATTGAGTTCTGTTTGAATGAATCAAATGGAAGATTCATTTGTGTTTGGTTCATGGTTCATTCTCTACATGTAGTTGTTTAATTTAGATGTAGTTGCTCTCGCTCTCTCTCTGCACTAGCCAGACGGGATTTAAACTTTGTCGGCATTAAGACACAAGTTTGGTTTAAAGATTAAAAACGTACCAAACACAATGTTCTCTCACCATTCCTGATTTCGAACACACACTCACAGCGTTCAGCTGGTCTTGCAGCAGAAACGAAAGCTACTGCTCTCCGTACTACTGCTCTGCTTTTTCCATCGTCTCCGGTCATGTTCATATGTAAATTGTGTGAGCTTATATGGTCCGTTAGAGCAAAAGATCTGAAAAACCCACACATTTACCCGCACATGGACCCCTTAAAAAACAGGACAGAAGTGGTTTAAAGTTGACAAAAGAGATGGATAAAAACACCAGGTGTAAATGGGTATGTGTCTCCCTCGTCCACTTAATACCAGGTGTAAACGGGGCCATAAAGGGTTACTATCCAGCAGAGTTAGACTCCAAACCTAATGAAACACACCAGTACCAGCTAATCAATATTCAGGATTACTTGAAAACAACAGCCACAGGGCTGCCAACTCTCACGCATTGAGCGTGAGACTCACGCAATTGACCCTTTTCACACGCTCTCACGCCACACATCCATTTTCTCACGCAGAGAAAAATCGCGACAAAGAGGACAGTGAGACCGACAGACAAGACAGAGAAGGTTACTTTTGATATGGAACAAATCCACAGCTGTCAGATTCTGTCAATATTTTTACGAGATTCACACAATAAATAACGCTTTGGCTCTTTGAAATGTGACAGATCGCTGTAGCGCGTCAGTTCAAACGGTACATACAGCAGCCTACAAATCAGTATCGGTTTAAGTTGAGCCCCTTTCACACAAAGATTCCGGAAAATACACGGATAATGTGACCCGGCATTTGTCCCGGGATTGTTTGATTTCGGTTCATTCACACTGCCAGTGATTTGCCGGGATCTGTGAGTGCACACACAACCCGTTAATGTCCCGGAAAGCCGCGTGACGTCAGGATGAGAGGTGTAAAGTACGCGTCGAAAACATGTGCACGCGCGCACCTTTCCACAGAGCTGGCGAACGATCGCAGCTTCAGCGCGGATTGTGAGGAGCTCCTGTATCTGCTTCATTCCAGTTTGCAGACATTTTTTCGTTCTTTCTTTGTAGATGACGAATACAAACTTTCTTCTAAGAGCAACAGAGTCGCGCGATGGCACGAGCGTCATCACTATTACACACCCCTTACGGCATTGGTTCTGGCTTTTGTTCACACAGCGTGCGTTCCGGGTCTGAACACGGCAATGTTACTAGGTCCTCAACCCGGGATCGATCCCGGCATCAATCCCGGGTCGTGTTTGCGTTCACACAGAAGGCGTTCTGGCAATTTGCCGGCAATTTGCCGGGTCCAAAGTGCTGTGTGAAAGGGGCTTTGGAGAAAACAGCCGCAGGGAAACTTAACCTTCTTGGTGTAAGGGTAGCAGTTTAAATAAATAAATAAACATAGCAGTTTGAACTCTTCTCCACTTTATTATACCACACATCAGATCACCAACTCCAAAAACCCCGACACTCCAGTACCAAGTGCGCGCGAGCGCGAGCCATTCCTATCTACGGCAAGCCCCGAGGGGAAAAATACACACATAACAACAACGAGCGCCAGTACATCATTACCGGTATTATAGTAACAGAATTTGTTGGATTCTGTCATGTACAATCCAACAAAGTCTGTTACAATAATAAATAAAATATATATTTTGAGGACAGTTACACTGTATTGAGACAGTTGAGAAATAATATTTGTACAGTTTTCAACAATAATTGTAATTTTTGAACCCTTGCTCTCATTATGTTTCTGATTTCTCAGTTTTGTCATTATTTTAGCAAATAATTTATTTTATATGTTTTGAGACCGTTTGTTTTAAGAAGTTTCAAATAGTTAGTAGTAGCCTAAAAGAGTAAAGTAAAAGTTAAAACTTTTTTATTTGAGTAGGCATCTATTTTTTATTAAGTATTTATTTTGTATTAATACATAACCTCACTGTATTCATTTATAATAATGTATCATTATTGCGTGACATTTGTGTCAATAATCGTCAAGCACAGGGGACTTCGCGTAGTGGGAGGGGGCCCCCAAATCAAATTCTGCTTAGGGCCCTCAGAAGGCTCGGACCGGCTCTGGAGACCAGACAGACAGTGTGAGTTTTTTGTGACAATTGTGAGGGAAATACACAATTTATTCCCATAAACTGTGTAGACAGCCGTTCTCCCTCCCATCTGCACCGTGTGAATTGTGAACGCAGGCAGGTCAGGTCAGATGCTCCTCGTCTCCATCCAGTTTAGGCTAGTAACTAATAGGCCTATGCTGTTACTGTAAATAGTTTATATAGAATTAAGTTAGCATTAGCAGATTTGTTTGTTTTGCAGCACTGAGCAGTTCTTTTACATAACTTTATCATAAAAAACAGTACAAAAGCATTTCCAGATGACAAATATCTGGACATGCCTGGTAGCTAATGTTAATTATTGTTTTCTAAGAACAGAATGTCCATTAAAATGTTAAATGTAAAATTAAATGTGATGTAAATCTCCCAAGAAATTCTGTAGATACCAAATCCTTTGACAATCAATATATACTTAATACACTTCTGCAAATGCAAGGATTTTGTGTTTGTATTTTTTCCCATACAAAGCCACGCCCCTCAACAAGCCCCTCCCCATAACACAAGCCCCGCCCCCAAAATCTCACTCTAAGCTGAACTCAAAAGTTGGCAGCCCTGCAGCCATGTGTGCTGGAGCACAGCTGGAACTGAAGTCTGCAAGAACGTAGACCTCCCAGAGCAGATTTGTCTACCTGGATAAAACATTAAAGGTATAGCGGAGGATCTTTCCGAATTTTAGAGAAGACCCGCCCTCTCCAGGGCTAGCATCGCTAATCATAGCTTACATTAACTTTTACTAGCAGTGATTTTAAATGGATTTCTCCAAATAGCATGACAAACTTTGCCTGTCTAGTAGAATCTTTGCAGTGATGAGTGGGAAGCCCAACCTGTGCTTTTAGTGCACGCCAGTGTGTGACATATTCACCCAAAATCACTCTGGTCTTGTTTCTATATTCTGCAGCCTTTCTCTTCTTATCATACACTTCGTATACATTTTTTCTCTTTCGACCCTCAGCCATTTTCAAAGGAATGGCCGTAACTCATCACACATAATACACCTGAAAGTGAAAACTACATAGGGACGAGCACGTACGACGGCCTTACGTAAACATATCACCAGAATGATTGACAACTAGGAGGACCAATAGTCTTGATGATCCACCCGGAAAAAGAAAATCCTCCACTATACCTTTAAGATCAGGATTAAATGATAGAAAAAAATAATTTAACCGAATAAGAAGAAATGCAGCTGAAAAGTTTTGCTGTAATATAAGGGCAATTACTGCGAATAAAACATTAATATAGATAATATCTGCAGTAAAAAGGATATTTTGTGAGTTTGTGCGTTGTACTAAAACAATTGAAAATATGTTGAAATTATTGAAAAAAAAAGTGAATTTGTGATGATCTGTGATGCCTTATTAGTAAACGCAGACAGTGGTGTTCTTTGACTTTGACATTGCTGAGAATGCTTAATTAGTGTGTTTTTGTACAGGAATTTGCCATTCGAAAAGGTTGCTTAGGGGCTTCAACTTTTGCAGGTCTTAATGAATACAAATTGAAAACTGCGGTATACGGTAAGTACAATTTGGGAGCAGTCCATCAGAAAAGTGCCCTGTCATCAGAAAGAACAGGATCAGTATGTATGAAACATTGCAGTTGCAGATACCTTTAATGGTATCATCAGCAGATGAAAATAAGGAAGGAAGTGATTTCTCAGAAGAGCAAGTAGGTTACCTCACACTCTCATCTCTAACTTTTTAACAAAGGGAGGAGGTCTTTAAAGGTGCTCTGTGTAAGATCATTGTCAAAACAAAGACATCTTAAACTGAGATCTGAGATCAAAAAGGCAAAGGAACAGACTATTCCCTCAACTGTTGCAGTTAGCTCAGGTATGCAAAACTTGTCGGACTAAAACTCGCTGTTTTGGTGTAAATCACGCCTTCTGGGTTGTCAAAAAAACTCATCCTGGCTTTGCACGCACAACGCTCCTGGGAAGAGTGAACATGACAGAAGAGAGACGTTTCTGGGAGGTCTTCTGCACGCCTTAAAGGGTTAGTTCACTCAAAAATAAAAATGATGTCATTAATGACTCACCCTCATTAAGTTCCACACCTGTAAGACTTTCGTTTATCTTCAGAACACAAATGAAGATATTTTTGATGATATCTGAGAGCTTTCAGTGCCTCCTTTGGGAGCAATGCAATTTAAAGGAGAATTCCGGTATTTAGCACCTTGAGTCTATTTTCTAGTGTTTTTTGGATGAACTAGAGTGGCGGACACAGAAATGTTGACGATGGGTCCTGTCTCGACTTTTTGACTCTTTTAGAATCGCCTCTGAGCGCTTCAGAGTGGCTGTCTATGGGCATGCACAAACATGTGCTTAAAACAACCCTTAACGTTCGTTTTCAAAACTCTGCAACTCACCGAGTGGTTAGTGGTGTTCGTTGATGTTCCAAAACAAGTAGCGTAGCGAAATACAGTTTTGTAAAAGTCCATTGATGTCTGTTGGAGGACTCATTGCTCGTTGATATTACTGCGCTACCGTAAACGGAAAAGGGTCTGTTTACATTTGGTTGTAGTCTTTTCGCTCGGTTCTCCGTCTCTCAGAAGGTCTATGCGCTAGACACCGTGTTCCGTACAGCGTCCTTGTGCGGCAAAGTGGTTGTCGCCATCAAGTGGTCGGGAGTGTGCTAACGCTTCAGACTCAAATATCGAGCAGAAGTTTATACGCGGTTGTGAGGTGTCTGAAAAAATAGTTCCACTATAGCAAATTTCACAGATTGATTTCATACATTGCGCTGATATATTTGTTTTTACTCATCAACGAACACCACTAACCACTTGGTGAGTTGCACAGTTTTGAAAACGAACGTTAAGGGTTGTTTTAAGGACATGTTTGTGCATGCCCATAGACAGCCACTCTGAAGCGCTTAGAGGCGATTCTGAAAGAGTCAAAAAGTCGAGACAGGACCCATCGTCAACATTTCTGTGTCCACCACTCTAGTTCATCCAAAACAAACTAGAAAATAGACTCAAATTGCTAAATACCGGAATTATCCTTTAATGGATTAGTTCACTTTTAAAAAAACTTTTGCTGATAATTTACTCACCCCCATGTCATCCAAGATGTCCATGTCTTTCTTTCTTCAGTCGAAAAGAAGTTAAGGTTTTTGATGAAAACATTCTAGGATTTTTCTCCATATAATGAACTTCAGTGGGGACCAAACGGTTCAAGGTCCAAATGAGTTTCAGTGCAGCTTCAAAGGGCTTTAAAACGACACCAGACGATGAATAAGGGTCTTATCTTGCGAAACGATCGGTCATTTCTAAAATAAATAAAAAACTTTAAGTTTTATGCCTTGCTTTGTTCTGTGATGCGCGTTCGTGACTCTCCTGTTCGAACTCAAAATGAACGAATCTTTTTTCGAGTCATTTCGTTCATTTTGTTTGTTGAATGAACGAAATGACTCAAAAAGATTCGTTCATTTTGATGAACGAGTTTCGAACAGGAGAGTCACGACCGCGCATCACAGAACAGAGCAAGGCATAAAACTTAAAGTTTTTTATTTATTGTAGAAATGACCGATCGTTTCGCTATATTAGACCCTTATTCATCGTCTGGTGTCGTTTAAAGCCCTTTGAAGCTGCACTGAAACTGTCATTTGGACCTTGAACCGTTTTGGCTACTATTGAAGTCCATTATATGGAGAAAAATCCTGGAATGTTTTCATCAAAAACATGCAGTTTCTACTCTGCAAAATGCAATTTAACTCAGGGTTTCTTTCAAATCATTCATACATGTAGTAATAATGAATGTACAGTGAGCTCCATTAAACATTTGGATATCAACCCACTTATGTTTTAGCACCATACTTGTATTCTTGGACTGTAATTTAACTCACTTTTTTACTATTTTACATCCAGAGTAATCTGTATAAAGCCATAACAACATTGTGTCACTGTCCAAAATCTAATGTAGCTCACTCTGTTGTAGCTACTGAAGGTGTTGATAAGAAAGTGATCAGTGCATTTGTCACCACTACCAAGAATTAGAAGCTACTGATTCAAAGTGCAACGCTTCAGAGTCTGTCTTCACTGGATCCCACTTTAAAGGGTCACTCACTGACTGGTAATTGCCTCAAGAAACTGGCCACCCTGTCACCTGTGTCACCTGAGTTTGCATCCCTGATTAGCTATTGAACTCTTAGAATAATGAGCTGCTGTGAAAAGGATATAACTACTAGGAACACATAAAGGACCACAAGTGTTACATTCAATTATGTCCGTCCAAGACACTGATGATACCCTTTACAGAACACGTTTGCTGTGTCAGTTGTGACAGCAGATTTCAGAAGTTAAGGCAGGTAAGCTGTACACACGACCAGTCTCTCAGCAGTGTGTATAACGTAAGAACTGGGTGTTTTCGCTTGACACAAGTCTGCTCCTTATCATTCAGCAACACGCTTTGACCAGATTGCAGTGTTGGGTAAGGACATGCAAATTGTTCTGCTGGTGCTGCTGTTTCTCCTTTGCTCGCTTTTCCGAATCATTTGACGTTCGGCCCGCGAGGGAATAGTGAAGTTGAAAACTGTAGCATCATTTTGCATATGCTGGAGAGTAACCATTTTCCAGAGGTGTAGCACGATACTTCATCACAGGGTTTTTTTTCTCCCTCCTCCTCGGGCTGCTGGTAATGTGTGTGAACCCATTGACCAAATTTTGACATATAACTGTACTTTGGTGCGTTTTGAGACACAAGAGGTTGCGTTTTACACTGCAAGTTTTAATGTCTCAATGCACAGATCTGATCTTTTGACCATACTGTATATGTTTGTTTTTTTTTTATCCGGCCTGTTTACATTCACTTTAGCTGTGAGTTTTAGGGTATATGTGTTTAGACGCAGGTCAGATGTCCAGATATCAGATATATATCTGATTTAAAACCATATTTGGAAGTGGCTCAGAACAGATGTGAAAAAAAGTTTGATCTCATGCAGATTTTTGTTTTTACACGTGTGCAACAAATTCCTATCTGTGAAAGATGTGAATAAGAATCTGATTTTTAGTGCCAGAGGTTTTTCTGGAATGCCGTGGCCGCTGAATGGGTTGCAATGACTGTTGGATGTGTCGACATTAGCCACATTTCAATTATCCTTTACCCCAAATTGAAATTGCGAATTAAAAGTATGCCCAATGGAAACACGTCAAAGCCTTATAATAAAACTGATATAAACTGAAATATTCCTTTTTCGAATTGGCGGAAAAACCGCCTCATGTGAGGCGTTTTTTCCGCCAATTCGAAAAAGGAATATTTCGCAAAACTGTAATGGAAACAGTTTTTTCACATTTACAGGTCACCTGACATACGTAAAAGTCGATCATTCTTTAAAGAAGGCGCAGTATATTAGGACAGAAGACGAGACAGAGTTCTTTATTAAACTCATAAAAGACAAAAGAATTACAGGAATACTTGATTCTAAACAACAAAGAAATGCCACAAAAAAGAAACATCTCAAGCGTGTCGCTCACAGTATAAGGGTCTTTCCTTGCCGTTAATGCTTGGATAACACACGTATGTCTCCTTCGATTAATAATAATGGCTAGTGCGGTGGCTGGGATATAAATAAACCTAGCAACATCCATCGCCATGATCTTTGGAATGACTTATCAGAAGAGGAAAAAAATTAATTTTAGTCACATAACATCGGTTAGTGGAATTTCGCAATAGTTTTTTATCGACATTTAGAAAATATCACAAAAGTTTTGCGCAAATCTGTAACGGAAACGTGGCTATTGAGACTTTTTCCAGAAGTATACGTCTGTGCCTATTTGTTTCATGGTCTCTCCAGCATTAGAGAGCTCAACAAGGCCTCTCTGTGCTATTCTGTGAAAAGAAACTGCAGTTTTCCACAAGGTGACTGATGCGCTCGGATAGTCCTGGCCACCAGACAACCTGACTGGCTCAAGCTCTGCACTTGACAATACTGTGGTGTCCTTCATGTGTACTGTGGAGGGTTTCTGGCCTCATACAGTGGGGAATCACAAGTGTTTGGCCCCTGAGGAGTCGCTCTCCAGACACGGGCAGATTCTCTCTTTCAAGCCGGTATGGCCCGAGCTCTGGTGGAAGACATGTCAGTCTCGTAGTATTGGACGAGTTCTGCAAAGATGGGGTTAGCCGACTCTTTATCACATTCAACCTTGCTTCAGTAGCTGGAAGGTTTTGAATTACACTTTAACATCACATCATTTTCTTTTTCTGCCTCTGTAAAGATATGCTTTACATGATCTTGGAAATGTGTATGCAGTTTTCAATTGCTTACACGAAACATGCAAATGGAATTTTAACAGCCTCAGTCGAAATATATATATGGATCTGGATTTGTAGCAATCACAAATTATTTCTATCTGTATCTTTATTCGGATAAAACATCTTTTTTTGTTTTTCAGGGGGAAAGGACCCTATATAAAATAGCTGATTATAGAACATGCGAGATGAAAGAAAATATTGAAAATTGGGTTTCATGCATCACAATAAAGAGTTAGCAGATAATAATCATACACTCTACTAATACTCTAATGAGAGTTAGTTGACATGTACAGTAGTTGCAAAATTACTTATAGTCCACACAGAATGTTCAAAAGTGACCATCAAAATAAAGTGTTACCAAAAATTGTTTAAACAACTTGTACTATACATGTAAATGCAAATCTGTCATTTTATGATAGATTCTTAATTGCGTATCACTCTGGGAGAGATTGAGTTTAAAAGGGTTAAAAAGACATAAAATAGTTGATATTACTCCTGGCAAGATCTGATATCTGAGAGATGCACAGAGACGGCAACGCGGCAACTTCTCATTTAACTCAGTTTACATATTCGTATATCATATTGTACAAGGTTTAAAACATTTAAGTTGACATATCAAACAGTAGAATATATGTAGCGTATGTAGTCTATTATCTTGGTTGATATTACTCTAGACAAAGCTCTGATTTCTGAAAGATGTGCAGTGACTTTGTTTCTTGTGAACATGGGGAACCAGTACTGCTGTTCAGTATTGTTCAAGTACTGTGAAGCTGTTTTGAAACAATATGTATTGCCATAAGTGCTATATAAATAAAGGTAATTTGACTTTAAAAAGTTGATTAATAGAATGCACAGTAATCTATAAACAAAGGATGGTAATTAAAGTAAGTTTTGAAGGAAGGTTTTTATAGAAAATTGTAATATTGAGTGAGAAGATATGTATAGAAGATACATATTGTTCATAATATGACATTTTGTTCTGTCCCCAGGAGATTATGTGGTTCTGACAGTCTTCTTTGACCTGAGCAGAAGAATGGGTTATTTCACCATCCAGACGTATATCCCCTGTACTTTAATCGTCGTCCTGTCATGGGTTTCATTCTGGATCAACAAGGATGCAGTGCCAGCCAGAACCTCCTTGGGTAAAACTTTCTGTTTACTTTCTACATGATGTACAGCCTTTGTGTTGTGTTTTTTTTTTTTTTGTACAGTAAATCTAAACATCCTTAAATCAAGGCCATTCACTTGAGAATAAAATTATGTTAGAAAACAAAACAATAATTAAGAGAATTTATCTTGAATTCAATTTATTTTTCTTACTCCGATGACAAAATGTTTTATCTTGACTTACCTATAAACACCACTAAATTAAGTTACATTTATACTTAAAACAAGAAGGGGGAAAAAAACTATTTGAAATATTCTGAAAACACATCTTGTTTAGATGTGTTTTATTGTAAAACAATACAGAAATACTGATCAATAAGAAAGATTTTTGCAGTGTTATAATCACAATATTATAGCATTTAAAATCATGTTCATATTTTACTGAAAGCAGATTTTCTGTTTCTGTTCTCTTGTAATCATTGTTGTAATGCCCTTGTTCTTTAATGGGGCAATTCAGAAAAATGTTTTTCTCTTCTTATTCAGTAGCTCATCTTTCCTGCAGTGACTTCTGACCTCAGTGAATTACCATTCATAATTATAAATTATCTGCTGTGTTGATACAACAAGAATTTAGTTTTAAACAATGTACATTTAATATGCGGTGATCTCTTCCGATTGCCACTTTTGGCAGTGACAGTGACATGACCTGAAGGCTAAGTATGGCAACCATACTCGAAATGTGTCCTCTGCATTTAACCCATACAAGTCAGTGCACATATATTAGGAGCAGTATGTTGTGAACGCACACACACACACACACACACACACACACACACACACACACACACACACACACACACTGAAAACCCATGGACACAATCTAAAACCCTTGTATGCATTTGGTTATGTAGCTGATACTTAGCATGATGCATCTATGATGATATACAGCATGCTTTTGTTCACAATATCCATCATTATTGTCAAGTTTAGTCTGCTTTGTGTGTTTTATTCCTGTTCATTTTTTCAATCAACATTTATTTCTATAGCGCATTAAAAACAACAACTTTTTTACACAATCAAGATTACGAAACACCACACATCACTATCAATTCCAATGCATCTAATGACAATTATATGCAAAAGTAGAAATACTTCAATTTAACCCTTGTATTATATTCGATTTCTGGGTACGAATTCTTTTTTTGAGAGAGAGAGAGAGAGAGAGAGAGAGAGAGAGAGAGAGAGAGAGAGAGAGAGAGAGAGAGAGAGAGAGAGAGAGAGAGAGAGACTCAAATTGACTCGCATTGGATTTAATACAATTCCCCACAAATCACACTATGAAAAACATCACAGAATGTACATGTACAAATCATGTACAAATAGTAAACTTTTAATATCAATACTTTTCACACATTAAAAAAAAAAATAGCAGAACTTATGATTCATAAAAATGTCATTACGTTTTTATAACAATATCTTAGTCTAAAGCTAAAGTAGTCCTGACAAACTATATATCATTTGAAAGCTTTCGATCTGTAGTTTTGATACTTCGTGTCTGATTGTCAGTAGCGAACCGTGACTCTTGAACCCAAATACAATTCAACTGAGACATTTTTGTATTTTTATTTTATACATTTTTCGTGTATTTCTGCCCATCTCTGGCAGTGGCAAGCATTTTGTCCTCGAAGGCAACGCTGGTAAGTACACTTATTTTTAATCTCACCGTGTCTACACTGGACACAACAAAGCAAACGTTTCAGATCCATATGTCCTTCTTCAGAAGTAGCACGAGTGCATAGAGGTCGTCAGCAATTCAACAAGACATTAGTTTACTGTCAGGGGTTTCTCGTGTTGAAATTTCAATTTCTTCTTCCTCGAAATCTGACAAATAGCTCTATCACAGAGCTTGCTATCTCCAGTATCAAAACACATGACATGCTGTAAAGGGTGCGATGAAATTTAGCCAATCACAGCAGTGGGCGACTTCTGTTTCCATAAGATCTGCCCCTTGAAATGAAGTGTTTTCCACAGAGAGTGAAAATGAGGATGGAAAATCCTCATTTCTACAAATACTGGACTTTGGACAAACTTTATAAACTAACCTTGAAAACATAATATTCTGTTTTCATTTAACAAATAATCCTTGAAAAACTCATGAAATTATTTTTATTTTTATTATTTTATAATAATAACATTTCTTTAAATGTTTTCTATTTGTCAGAGCCGATAGCCTCGTAGGCAGTGCTCCGACATGTAGCGTGCTTGCACTAAAAGAGACCCGAGTTTGGAGTTGTCATTACACTTCACAGGTATAGATACAACTGAGTTTCTTCTGCATAAAAACAATATGCCACATTTTGTTTTTGACAGATCCCAACAGAAACATGTAAAGAGAAAATAACCTTGATGCAAGAGATAGGCCCAGATGGTGTAAATAGAGCGCCCTAATTCCACGACAAAAGTTCTGTCATTTAAATAAGACGAGAACCACTTTAGTGCAGTCCTCTTGATTCCCACATATTGACTCAAACAATCTCAGTAAGAGTTTCTGATCTAAAGATCTTATACATCTAGCAGAGCAGGTGAGTTTATACTCAAAAGGTCAGAAAGATAAAGGTGCCAGTCCAATTAAAACCATTCTAAACCAGACTGGCAGCCAGTGCAAAGAGAGCAAGACGATGTAATATGTTCACCTTGTGAGTACCAGTCAAAAGTCTAGCACCTGTGTTTTGGACTGTTTGTAAACTCAAAATCAGCTAAACTAATACAGTTTCACAGACTAGGCTTAGGCCTTGTCCACACGGACACGGGTATTCTTATAGCCAGAGTTTTTCCTCCTGCGTTTAAAAAAAAAAATCCCGTCCACACATGCTCGGTTTAAAAAAATCTCTGCCGCACACTGCGCATAACGGCGCACAATCTGACGTCAAACACAGCGCATAACGGCGCACAATCTGACGTCAAACACAGCGGATAACGGCGCACACTCTGACGTCAAACACAGCGGATAACGGCGCACACTCTGACGTCAAACACAGCGGATAACGGCGCACACTCTGACGTCAAACACAGCGGATAACGGCGCACACTCTGACGTCAAACACAGCGGATAACGGCGCACACTCTGACGTCAAACACAGCGGATAACGGCGCACACTCTGACGTCAAACACAGCGGATAACGGCTCACACTCTGACGTCAAACACAGCGGATAACGGCGCACACTCTGACGTCAAACACAGCGGATAACGGCGCACACTCTGACGTCAAACACAGCGGATAACGGCGCACACTCTGACGTCAAACACAGCGGATAACGGCGCACACTGAGGTCAAACACAGCGGATAACGGCGCGCACTCTGACGTCAAACACAGCAGATAACGGCGCACACTCTGATGTCAAACACAGCAGATAACGGCTCACACTCTGACGTCAAACACAGCAGATAACGGCACACACTCTGACGTCAAACACAGCGGATAACGGCTCACACTCTGACGTCAAACACAGCAGATAACGGCGCACACTCTGACGTCAAACACAGCAGATAACGGCACACACTGAGGTCAAACACAGCGGATAACGGCGCGCACTCTGACGTCAAACACAGCGATAACGGCGCACACTCTGAGTCAAACACAGCAGATAACGGCACACACTCTGACGTCAAACACAGCAGACGTCAAACACAGCGGATAACGGCTCACACTCTGACGTCAAAACACAGCAGATAACGGCGCACACTCTGACGTCAAACACAGCAGATAACGGCGCACACTCTGAGTCAAACACAGCAGATAACGGCACACACTCTGACGTCAAACACAGCGGATAACGGCGCACACTCTGACGTCAAACACAGCAGTAACGGCACCACGTCAAACACAGCGATAACGGCCCACTCTGACGTCAAACACAGCAGATAACGGCACACACATCTGACGTCAACACAGCAGACGTCAAACACAGCGATAACGGCGCACACTCTGACGTCAAACACAGCAGATAACGGCGCACACTCTGACGTCAAACACAGCAGATAACGGCAGCACACTCTGACGTCAAACACAGCAGAGGTCACACGCGACGTCAAACACAGCAGGATAACGGCTCACACTTGACGTCAAACACAGCAGATAACGGCACACACTCTGACGTCAAACACAGCAGATAACGGCGCACACTCTGACGTCAAACACAGCAGATAACGGCTCACACTCTGAGTCAAACACAGCAGATAACGGCGCACACTCTGACGTCAAACACAGCAGATAAACGGAGCCACACTCTGACGTCAAACACAGCAGATAACGGCACCACTCTGACGTAAACAGAGCCCATTGACGTCAAACACAGCGGATAACGGCTCACACTCTGACGTCAAACACAGCAGATAACGGCACACACTGAGGTCAAACACAGCGGATAACGGCGCGCACTCTGACGTCAAAACACAGCAGATAACGGCGTCACACTGACGTCAAACACAGCAGATAAGCACACACTGCGTCAAACACAGCATGACGTCAAACACAGCGGATAACGGCTCACACTCTGACGTCAAACACAGCGGATAACGGCGCACACTCTGACGTCAAACACAGCGGATAACGGCACACACTCTGCGTCAAACACAGCGGATAACGGCGCACACTCTGAGTCAAACACAGCGATAACGGCACACTTGACGTCAAACACAGCAGATAACGGCGCACACTCTGACGTCAAACACAGCAGATACGTCAACGAACCACAGCGGATAACGGCTCACACTCGACGTCAAACACAGCGATAACGGCCACACTCTGACGTCAAACACAGCAGATAACGGCAACACTCTGACGTCAAACACAGCGGATAACGGCGCACACTCTGACGTCAAACACAGCAGATAACGGCCACACTCTGACGTCAAACACAGCAGATAACGGCGCACACTTGACGGTCAAACACAGCAGATAACGGCGATACGCACACTCTGACGTCAAACACAGCGGATAACGGCGCAACACACTTGACGTCAAACACAGCAGGATATAACGGCGCACACTCTGACGTCAAACACAGCGGATAACGGCGCACACTCTGACGTCAAACACAGCAGGATAACGGCGCACACTCTGACGTCAAACACAGCAGATAACGGACTACGTCACGACGTCAAACACAGCGATAACGGCTCACCACGACGTCAAACCACAATGGCAGATAAGTAACGGCGACACTCTGACGTCAAACACAGCGGATAACGGCGCACACTCTGACGTCAAACACAGCAGAACGGCACACTGATCAAAACAGCGATAACGGCGCATCACGTCTGACGTCAAACACACAGCGCAAACACGCGATCGGCACACTCTGACGTCAAAACAGCAGATAACGGCGCACAACCTGAGTCAAACACAGCAGATACGGCCCACCTGACGTCAAACACAGCGATAACGGTCAACACTCTGACGTCAAACACAGCAGATAACGGCGCACACTCTGACGTCAAACACAGCGGATAACGGCGCACACTCTGACGTCAAACACAGCGGATAACGGCGCACACTCTGACGTCAACACAGCGGATAAGGCCCACTCTGACGTCAAACACAGCAGATAACGGCCACACTCGAGTCAAACACCAGCAGGATAACGGCGCCACGACGTCAAACACGCGATAACGCCACACCGAGTCAAAACAGCGAAAGCCCACTCGATAAACACAGCGATAAGGCACACCTGAGTCAAACACAGCAGATAACGGCACACTCGACGTCAAACACAGCGTACGGAACCAGTCAAACACAGCGATAACGGCTCAACTCTGACGTCAAACACAGCAGATAACGGCGCACACTCTGACGTCAAACACAGCACCGATAACGGCCACACTCTGACGTCAAACACAGCGATAACGGCCACACCTGAGTCAAACACAGCGATAACGGCCACACTTGAGTCAAACACACAGATAAGCAACCACTCAACACGCGTAACACACTTGACGTCAAACACAGCGATAACGGCCCACTCTGACGTCAAACACAGCAGATAACGGCACACCTGAGCAAACAGCGTAACGGCCACTCTGAGTCAAACACAGCAGATAAGGCCACCTCTGACGTCAAAACACAACGTCAAACGCGATACGGCGCCACATCTGACGTCAAACAAGCGATAACGGCCACACTGAGTCAAACCAGCGGATAACGGCGCCACTCTGACGTCAACACAGCATAACGCCACACTCTGACGTCAAACACAGCGTAGGTGCACACGACGCAAACACAGCGGAACGGCGCACACTCTGACGTCAAACACAGCGGATAACGGCGCACACTGACTCGCTAACACAGCGATAACGCCACACTCTGAGTCAACACAGAGATAACGCGCACACCGACGTAAACACAGCGGATAACGCACATCTGACGTCAAAACAGCAGATAACGGCCACACTGAGGTCAAAAACAGCGTAACGCGCCACTCTGACTAAACACAGAGATAAGGCAACACTCACGTCAAACACAGCGATAACGCAGCGTCAAACACAGATAACGGCACACTCTGACGTCAACCAGCGATACGCACACCTGGTCAAACACAGAACGGGCCACTCTGACGTCAACACAGCGGATAACGCGCACACTCTACGTCAAACACAGCGATAACGGCACACACTGACGTCAAACACAGCGGATAACGCGCACACTCTGACGTACACAAACCACACGAGCAACACAGCGGATAACGGCGCACACTCTGACGTCAAACACAGCGGATAACGGCACACACTCTGACTGGTCAAACACAGGGATAACGGCGCACACTCTGACGTCAAACACTAGCGCATGATAAACGGGCACAACTCTGACGTCAAACACACTAGCAGATAACGGCTCACAATCTGACGTCAAAACACGCGGAAACGGCGCACATCTGACGGTCAAACACAGCGGATAACGGGCACAACTCTGACGTCAAACACAGCGGATAACGGCGCACACTCTGACGTCAAACACAGCGGATAACGGCGCACATCTGACGTCAAACACAGCGGATAACGGCTGCACACATCTGACGTCAAACACAGGGATAACGGCTCACACTCTGACGTCAAACACAGCGGATAACGGCGCACAATCTGAGCGTCAAACACAGCGGATAACGGCGCACACACTCTGACGTCAAACACAGCGGATAACGGCACACACTCTGACGTCGCAAGGCAAAAACCCCGGTTTTACTGTCTACATGACAACACTGTAACCGGCGTTTCTGAAAATCCTCACCCTGGCAGGGGTTTTAAAAAATGTTTGGTTTCAGTGACCTGATACTGCCTTTCCGTGTGGACGAACGCCCGAACCACGTAAAAAAAGTCACGGTTATAAAAATACCTGTGTCCGTGTGGACAAGGCCTTAAGCTAGTCCGGGACTAAAATGCATGTTTCAGCTGTCTCATGTTTCATTTCTTAAAGTATGTCAGTTCCATTGTTTTGTCTCAAGATGCACACCAGTAATGTTTTTTTTCTAAGGTACATTTAAAAAAGTCCTAATCCTGGTTTAGTCTAAGCCCCGTCAGTGAAACTGGACCTCAGGATTCAGGACTCTATTTATTATGCAAAATAATACTTTAGGACTATGGTAAATCTGACAAATTAAGTCCAAAACCACTGCCTTGACCACTTTAACAAACTGTTGATACAAAACCATACAATCTCTAAGCATCTCATATGAAATCTGGAGTCTGTCTTTTTTCAATTTCCTCTCTACATGTCTCCATTTGTGTAAGCAAGATATTATTGCAACCAGTAAAAGTCAGCCACCTACTCATCTAATACCTACATGGAGAATACTCTAAAACTGCAAACCTTTGAATATTAAAGGCAGACAGAGCATTTATAGAACTAGCATGACGGCCCACCCGAAGTAGGAAGAGAAAAAACATTAAACATAATAAGAAAATTATCTGAGAATCAAATATTTTCTATAACAAACTCTATAGAACACACCGTGACACCCGAAAACAAAACCCGATAAAGTGCCTGACCCTGCTTGAGCATAGAAAACCACTACAGATCTGTATATGAGTTGACCTACTCAAGTCTACTGTAAGTCCACCCCACCCAAAAGACAGCCCAAATCGCATACATTAAGTCATGTCTTCATTTTAAAAATAGAACATCTAGATCTTGTGAGGTGATTTAATAGTACCATTTAATATTTAATAGAATCATCTTCATGCTAGCGCATGTAGAAAGCTCTTTTCGTTTGGATTAAAACAGCACATGCTCCAGAGGACAAAAGCTTTCAGGGTTGACTCACCTCTTCTTAAAATGCAGTCGCATTACTTTGTAAACAGATGCCACTTCCCTATGGGCTGGAACAGCCAAAACCAGTAAGAGTACCTTACATTATGATGGCGTGTTGAAAGAGATGCCATAGAGATCCACCTCAAAGACCAAATGCCCAGCCAGACTACTGAAGATGCAGTATGATCTTCTCTGTTTTACCAACACACCTCCTCTCTAGCCGCTTCTACTGTTGCTCTTCCTTCTGTGACGAGAACATTCTAGAAGGCCACACATATCCGCAGATGTGCATGCAATGACTGGGGGATCATATTAGTTTTGTCCTCCTTAATGCCAGCTAGACACAACCACCAAAGACTTTGTTTAGTGCTCATACACTGCCCAAACAAAGATAAATATGAACAAAAAAGACAACAACAAACAGCAAAAGACGGCATGCCAGTCTACTCAAAAGTGTCATCTTTTCTTTGTTTCTCATTTGTTCATTGGTGTATGAATGAGAGAGTGAATGGGTGAATGTGAGGCAAATTGTAGAGCGCTTTGGTGGCCATTGGGTCTGTGAAAGCGCTATATAAATGCAGTCCATTTACCATTTTACCATTTACCATTGATTTCCCATACCTGCTCATTGTTTCATCTATCATTTTAGTTGTTTATTGTCCATTCTTGTTGTTGGCTTATGGTTTGGTTACCAGTTCTCCTGTGCTCCATTGCACCATTGCTTCATGGATCTAGTTTGTTTTGTGTTTGTTTTCTTTGAATAAACGTACTATTGGAAAAGATCATCAACACTCCTCACCTTACTGCAACCAACCCTGACAATTATGCTCTATTGTTGGCCTCTTTATTACACAGAATCATTTACAATAAATCCAGATCAGCACATTGAAACAATATTTCTGATCGCATGAAGTTTGCCTCAAAGTGTATATTCAAACAATCTACAATCTAGGGTAGTCACAATATGATTTATAGTACTAGGTTTGCATGCAAAAAAATTATGTAAACTGATAGCATCTGCAAAAAATATCAGCGCTGATCTTTTAATGTCTATTTTCTACAGCTCCCAGATTTCTCTTAAGGAAGACCATTTATCTGCTTGTGTTGGTTGTTGTATAAGGATTCATTGTGTTTAACGATCCACATCAATTGGATTATTCTCCCTGGTAATCTCCTCAGGGTTAGCACAATGCCGTTTTGGAAGATCTCGAGCAAAGACACGTAAAAAGTGTGTTAAATGCTTGGTTAAATTCCGCACTACTAAAGTTTTAGGATGACAGTAATCATCTTCATTCTCATTTCTCTTTCTTTTCATGGAAAAAGGGAGATCGGCTAACCACTGTAGCTATGGAGAGCCATCCAGTTGAGTTCTCTCTTTTACTCTCACTCTCTCCCGATAAAGATTTAAGCTCCGGTTCGGTTATGTTTGAATGTAAGGATTTATGTCAGGTTTCAGAGGCTTGCAATGCTTTTTGACAAAACTGTTTCTGCTGTCATCAATAAGTTCCAGGCTGTGAAGCAGCAGACAGCAACTTCTCGGTATCTCATCCCACGCAGAGCTTGAGAGCCTGCACCTCCTTCCAGTAATTTCTGCTCCAGTTCTCTACAGCGACCCGTGGAGAGGCAGAACAGCTTAGGCGATCTTTCAGAGAGATTGGGCCACCTGGACTCGTGTGCCAGTGTGTGTGTATCCCCGCCGACGTGTTAACCTGAAGCCGGAAGCAAAGGTCCTTGATGGTCAGTCCTGGTCAGAGACGCAGACCGCTCTCTCTGTCTGATCTTGTCCTAGGAGGTTATCTCCCCCTGACATGGTTGACACCTCATGGTCACCTCTCTCATATTATTTGGTGGCATGGCTTTTTGGCTTGATTAGTTGGGGACACTTAATATTCTGTAATATTATTGACTTGAATGCACTGACACTATTGGGTTGAGCCAATGATGACACTGTTTTCTCCAAAGCTGCTTTATTGAGTAATTGAACACATTCCATAATTGTGACCCTGGATCACAAAACCAGTCTTAAGTAGCACGGGTATATTTGTGGGAAGGCTTGTCTATATTTCCCCATACCAAATAGGCAGTCAGCTTACATTCTCTCTCCCTGTCTGTTACTGAGAGAGGAAACTGTTAGTTATCAGAGAGTTGACCCATTTTCTTACCGATCGGCTCCTAAACTCGCTGTCCTGTAGCTGACTTCTCTCCACTTCCTTCTGCCACAGTTCGAAATTACCTTGGCAATTAGCTAATTTTAGTACAATCACAGGAATTGGTGGTTCGGCATCAGGACTTAGTTCTCTGTCATTTGCTAAGGATGGGTTTGAGTTTAAACAGCCAGAAGAGTGTGTTACTGCCGAGGCAGCAAACAACCTTTCTAGGAATGATCCTGGTTTCTTGCAAGATGCAGGTGTGATTGTCAGTCTTTTTGCCTCAACACAGGGTGCGTTGCCTAGGTCAGTCTGTGCATTCTGCTTTGTTCGCTAGACAAGTTTCTTTTTCTCTTAGGGCAGTCCAGGAAGTCTGAATGAGGGGGCAGACATGCTGTCGAGACATAGGATGAGGCCTGGGAAGTGGAGGCTTCATTCTCGGGTTGTGGGCCTGATTTGGCAGACATTTAGAGTCTCAGAAATCTCTTTGGTTTTCTCCGACTCTTCCAGGACCGAGATCAAGTTCTGTCATGACAACTCTCTGAGAATTTGGCATGAAAATGTATATGACCATGTTAATTTGTTTGGTCTCGCTGCTGTAGGTTATTGCTGTTGTTAAATATAGCATACCTGAATTACCCGTAGCAGATCTATACAGGTGGAGCTGGGGAAGGTGGAGGGTTTCTGAAAGCGTGCTGCACTGCTAAGGCAAATGCTACCCATGTATTTGAAGGTTGAGCATGCGAGCTCATTGGCTGCTGATACAGTGGGAACCAATCAGCTGTGCCCTATAGATAATGATGTGATTACGAGCAGGTTGAGTTAGGATCGATTAGCCTGCGCCATCTAGAGTTTTATTTCACTGGCCTGTAGGTTCAGTGCTGGCGTTTCTACAGGAGCAGGTGCATCTGTAGTTTTCTGAGGCAGCTATAGTGGCTGAGCATGTGTCCTTTACTGGTCTATGTTTGGGAAGACATTTCATGATATCCTGTTTTATGTGTGGGCGAGACAGTTGAGAATTTTCTGCCTGGTAAGCATTCTGTTTTGGGATGTATCTGTGGTGTTGGAGGCTTTGACAAATCCTCCTTTTGAGACATTGGATTTAGCTTCAGATGAGCTTCTGACTTTTAAGCCTGTATTGCTATTGGCCTTGTCATCTCTTAAAAGGCTTGGAGATTTGCAGGCACTGTATGTCTTTTGTTTTTCCTTCAATTGTGCTATAAAAGAGCATCCTTGAATGAGCAAGGATCTGGCATGTTTACTTAAACTGCTCAGGTGATTTCAATGGTTTCAAAAATACAATTTAAAACCACATGAAAGATTCATGTTACAAGTAGGCTGCTTTCTAAATCCCCACTACATCTTGTTTTCTCATCTTTCAGTGGGGATCAAACCTATTGTAGTTTAGATTGTGTAGAATTAATAAAGCATTTTTTCCCTTAAGGGCTTCCAACATACAATCTGAAAAAAACGAAGGGGTCTGAATACCCTGTATCTTCTGTAAGTGTACTTTGTAATACATTTGTAATTAATAATACATAACATTTAATTCCCCATAATGCTCTAATTTACCCCAAAATATTTTTAAAAAGGAGCTATATGAAGAATCCAAATTAATATCTTGTGGGTTCTGACCAATTTAGTTAATTGGTTACACTCATTAACATTTAAAATTTGTTTAATTTAATAATTAAGTAATAGTAAATATGCAGTATTTATACATTCACCTTATCTTATTATTTTATATTTTTAGAACAATAATTAAAAAAAAATAATAATGTAATTTGTTTTACGTTGTCTCTTAAAAGAGTGGTTGAATTTTTTTTTTTTTTTTTTTTTTTTTTTTTTTAAGGGACAATGCACATTAATTGACATTTTTTGTTTACACTTAAAATGAAAATGCGCCAGAGTTAGCAGAAAAGCTAATTTTCATCTGTAGTCCCTTGGCAGGTCAACACATCATCATATTACATTAATAAAAAATAAAAAAGAATACATGAAATATAAAAACAATTATGAAGTACAAATTGTTGTCCAGTAGAAATTAAAATCCAAACCACAAGCGTGGTCTAGCCATGTGAAAGATATACCACAGATGTAACCTCAATAATATGCAACAGATGTTGAAATGTCCATGCTCTTATTTCAGTGTTATTTACTTTGTTCCCAGGAATCACAACTGTGCTTACCATGACCACTTTGAGTACCATTGCTCGGAAGTCCTTGCCCAAAGTGTCGTACGTCACAGCTATGGACCTCTTCGTGTCCGTGTGCTTCATCTTTGTTTTCGCCGCTCTCATTGAGTACGGAATGCTCCACTACTTTGTGAGCAACCGCAAGCCCAGCGTAAAAAAAGACAAGAAGAAGAAAAATCCCGTGAGTACAATTCCTAAAGCAATTCACATTATCACCTACAGCAATATTATAAAGTGTATTTACTACCAGTGTTGTAAGTATAACCTATTTGAGAACTGCAATTGTTAGTATTTTAGGGTCAAGGATTGAGTATTCCAATTAATAGCACTCTTCCACGAGTTAGTTAGACTGTGCAAGGTTAAGGTGCTTAAATGCTTATAACTAGTTTTATAGCACAGCCAAAAAGTATCCAGCTGGCATGTGAATTCCTTCAGTACTGTTTGAATAAAATTGCATTTATATAGTAGGTTGGGAATATTGATTGTAAAGAGCTGGAATCATAAGTATATTTTCCACTGTTGGGCCAAACACTTCTCAGAACGCTAAGGTTATAGTTATATTTCCACTTGAGCTTAGTTTAGCACTGCACAATGACAAAGTGTTCTCTGACTGAAATTCTCAGCTTTTATTTATATTAAGCATAATTTACATCTCTAGGACATACAATTTGGACTTACAAATCTTGTAATGCCGTGGATTGTAATACAGTCTCTGTATAATCAAAATTCAAAATTACCTGCCATTGACATTAATTCATATTTTGGGTTGTAGGTACAACATTTTTTAGAATTCAAATAAATTATTATATAAACTTATATAAACTAACCGGCTGGACCGGATCGACATGTAATGGTTAAGCTACTCGAATGGTTTGGCCTGACAGTTGACGGTTATATTCTTGAGGACTCAAATGTAGAAAATAGAAATAATAAAGTAATTGTGTCCAAACCTTTGACTGGAAGAGTATATTCTGTAGTATGTTATGAATTGATCAAATTTAAAAAACTAGTCCTGGCTTGTTAAAAAGTGTTTATGTGTGCTGCAGTATGTATTCGGCATGTAATATTGTAGTCTGTATGTATTGTAATCTATGTATGTAATCTTTCTATTACAGTGCTTATTACAGTTTTGTGTTGTTAGCTTCACAACTTGTTAAGGCTTTATTGTAGGAATCAACTTTGAGTGCTAGATGAGTCTCTTGTGTACTTTGTGTGAAGAAAGCTATTTGTGATGCACCTAAGTGATCATTAGTTGCTGTCCATGATGAGCATTTCAAATCAGTCACCAATTAGGTTCACACATGCCCATGTAGGAGATACACACTGAGAAAGCTCACTAGGTTTTGGACATAGCTATAGTGTGCACGCTAGAAACTTCCTCCAGATGTGGTCAGCTTTGCTCGGTTAAGCAGTGATGTCCTTGATCGGCAGCAGGTTTGAAGAGTCTCATCTCAGCATGGTGCTCATTTCTGATCTCAGTTAATTGGGTTGTTCCACTTTCAGATGATTAAAGGAGTGTCAGAAATGTCTTATTTGATTTTGGGGTTTAAAATGTTAGGCGGATTTTCAAACCACATTCGACAGATTGGTGACCAGTCAAAGGCACACTGAAGAAAAACTCATCAAATAAAATGCCAAGTGTTTTGATCTATGCAGAGAGTATCAGTCTCCTCCTCAGATGATTATGTTCTTCTTTTGTTGTTTGCTAATTAATGTTTGCTGATTTTGTACTTTACGTTTATAAGAAATGTCTGTTTCCAAACTGTAAAATCTGATCGGATGAGCCATGTTCAAAACCATGTCAAATATACTGTATTTAATTGTATCTTTGATAGTATTTTAAATGAATCCTTGCACTTTGCAGATGTGTTCTCCTTAAGAACGAGCATTTTTATTCTGTATTTTAACAACATGCAGTGAACCTGTTAAGATATTCTGCCTTGCACCCCTTCCCTCCTCTGTGTCTATGTATATTTCAGAGCCTTCTTTATATTATATTATATTGTATGTCTATTTTTATGTTGTTGTTGGTGGTGGTGTTGGTGGTTTGTTCGTGTTTTTTTCTTCTTTTCAATTTCTAATTTTTGTTGTTGTTTGTTTCCTGTGTGGACAAAAGCTCCTGCGGCTCTTTACCTCAAAGGTATATTGCTCATGTAAACTTCACTAATCATGCATGTTTCTGCATTCTGCGCTACCACACTGCTCTTGTGTCTTTAGATTCACTGCACTAACATCTAGTAAGTTTAGTACTGAACCTCCTGTGCTGTGAAAGCCAGTGGGACTCTTATTTTACTTAAGTAGAACAGCAATGGCTGAAATATTTGCATCTTTCACTTAATTAAAAATAGGCCGCCTTCCTCCCTCTGTGTGTGCTTGAATATGAGGCTTTAAACCTGACAGAAATAGTCAGCAGAGCCTTAACAGCTTGAAATAGACAACCACGCTGATTACCTTAATCCCAATTAAAGAGCATAAGCTTGATGGCTTCGGCAGATTTAGCCATATAGTAATCTTTTAAAAGTCAATGTGCATGGGGCACAGATCGATATTTGTAACTTCCACTTAGTATAAGAAGAAATTTGGAGGAAATTAAATTATATCAGTGTGTAACCAGACTAAACCAGTGGTTCTCAACTAGTTTTTTTTCAGGACTTAGATTTTACAGTGGACAACAAACACTTTGATTTATTAATAATTCAGCAGAAAGTACAAACTTTTTACACACAGGACAATTCTTCTAAAAAATGTCACCAGATTCACAACGTGTGCATACTAGGGGTTGTACGAAATAAAAAAAATTTGAAGTCAACTTTTAGGTGCTTGATTTCAATATCAAGTATTCAGATTGTATAAACAAATAACTAGTGAAGCGCTCTCAGAGTATGCTTGTATTTGTCATTTTAAAGGATAATTCCGGTATTTAGCACTTTGAGTCTATTTTCTAGGTTGTTTTGGATGAACTAGAGTGGTGGACACAGAAATTTTGACGATGGGTCTTGACTTTTTGACTCTTTTAGAATCGCCTCTGAGCGCTTCAGAGTGGCTGTCTATGGGCATGCACAAACATGTCCTTAAAACAACCCTTAACGTTCGTTTTCAAAACTGTGCAACTCACCGAGTGGTTAGTGGTGTTCGTTGATGTTCCAAAACAAGTAGCGTAGCGAAATACAGTTTCTGTCGTGTTTTATTTGGCATTTTGTAAAATCGCATGATTTCTGTTGGAGGACTCATTGCAATATCTCGTGCAAAAAAACACGACAGAAACTGTATTTCACTACGCTACTTGTTTTGGAACATCAACGAACACCACTAACCACTCGGTGAGTTGCACAGTTTTGAAAACGAACGTTAAGAGTTGTTTTAGGACATGTTTGTGTATGCTCGTGGACAGATATAGAGCACTAAGTTAGAACAGTCTGGATGTCTTCTGCAAGGCGTCCATGTTGTTAGTGTCAAAATAACATGATCAGCGACTAGTCAAGGTCAAATGACGCCGAGCTTGTTTCATGGCAGAGAATTAAAATCGACGTGTTGACTAGTCGACTGAGCAACCCCTAGTGCATACACAGAAGAATTTATTCTATTCTATTGTTAATGAATTTGTAGTAGGCTATTCTAAATGACTGGCCACAAACCCAAGATTAGTAATTTGCATAAAAAAAAGCATCTCCATATAAGGGCTTTCCGCACAACCTTTCCTTAACAGCAGAGTGAGCAAAGAGTGTAGCTCCAATTCTAATCAAACTCAACTAAAACATCTAAACAAAGTCTTCAGGATTACTTCAGGTAAGTATGTTTTTGTTTAGGGTTGGAGCTCAATTCTGATTGTGTATTATTACAGACTTACAACCTATTTTTGTGTCATAGCCAACCAGTTGAGAACCACAGTTAAAAGAAAAGCACTTTTAATCTCTCTCTCACACACACACACACACACACACACACACACACCAGGACAGGCACACAGGCACATCTTTGGTAGGTTGTCGTATTTCATCCAGTTAAAGCTGCCAATTCCACTGTATTTGTTTCTATTTGCTTGGCAGACTCTTTGTGCTCGTTGCTTTCCACACGCTTCGGTGAAACCCTTTGAGAAGCGATTCACATGACCCCGTTTTAACACAGCCTCAGGTGGCTCTGTCCTAAAAGCTACACAATGTACACTCGGAGAAGCCAGCACGAACAGCTGGTTGTGCTTCGTTTTTCAAAGGGATTTGAAGCACCCTTCCAATGCTGGGCAAAATGATTGTGAGTCCAGAAATGTGGATATGTCCCAATGAGCCTGTTCCTCTTGGCTTTGTTGGGAAATATTGACAATCAGGTCTTGTAATTTTTGTGTATTTCAAGTGTATATTTAAACATATATTTCAGTTGCTGTTGCTGGCCAAGATAGAAGATTGAATGGATATTAATAATTAATTATTTAGCTGTTCTTCTGCATTTTGACACACAGTGCCCTGTTTGAAAAAGCCACGTATAGTATTTGCTGTAGTAACATTTATCTTTTTATCCTGCATCGTTCTGATGACATTTTTGCCAAAGAACTTATGCACTTATGTTTTATTACTTTTGCAGAACACATATACTTGTGCAGTGGTTCCTAAACAGGGGTACCGGGGGGTACGCGAACAAAATGCTGAGTTTTTGCCATTTATTTCATTCTACACCACCTTAAAATTGCATTAAAACCGAGCGTGTATTTCTAACAGGCAAAATGCTGCATCTAGTGTAAACGGGAAAATGGTAGTGCCGTAAAAGGTCATCCAATCAAATTACCTCATCTTTTGCGGTCAAAACTGAGTGCATCCACACAAGCAATATGAATACAGGAATGATAGATTGCATGCAGAGTATGCTGCCTTAAAAATCCCTCTATATTTCTGATGTTATACTTGCATAAAGAACAAATATAGAAACAGAGTGCATAGAGATCGATTCAAGACTCAAACTCTCTTTGATACAGAAACATACCTTGTGTGAGTTCTTGTTTTTATTGTTGATCATATATTCCTATAAGCAATAATGCCATTTTTTCTGAATAACCACACGATTATGTGCAAATGTGACTGGTTTTATACAACAGTTCAACAAACAAAAAGGTAATGTTAAGTGACATACATATTTAACAGTATTTTCAATATTGTTTCTACAAAATAATAGTTACTGAAAGCCACAGCAGAACTGTTGTGTCTTCAACACTAAGCGGTGTTTCGTTAGTGAACGAATATGCGGTTTTGAACAAATTGGTAGAGTCAATGATTTAATAGTTATGTTTCCATCCACCCATTTCTATGCGCATTTTAGGATATTGCATCAAAAACTTCTGGAATGGAAACCCAAGATGCACATAAAAGACAGCAACATAGTGTCGGCCCAGATCCGTCCCACATCTGGTGCGCGTTGAATCCACATGTGCCAGATGTGTCCCGGATCTGGGCCGACACTATGTTGCTGTCTGGGTTTGCGCGGTGGGACGGCATAACTAATATATGCTGTTTTGGTCATTCTGAAATGCCTGAGCAAGTCTATCGTCAAAGTGATTCGGTATAATTACCTCCCAGAACTCTCTCACACGACTGCTTTCTCAAACAGCAAGATAACACGTTTAATGCATTTCATCTGCACGCTCTGAGAGTCATTTATTGTATCCTAAAATCATTATATACATTTGCTTTTCCCTCTTTTCTTAGTGATATTTAGTGCCGGTTTATCAGGAAGGAGATGGTCCTCACTGCAGAACATGAAATCCACGGGGAGGAGTCGGATCTAGATCCGACTCCTCCCACCTTACATACCTAAACCTACCCAGCTCCACCCCTTATCCCTAAACCCACCCCTAAACCTACCCAGCTCCACCCCTTATCCCTAAACCCACCCCTAAACCTACCCAACCCCACCCCTTAATCTGGATCCGACTCCGCCCCCCGGATCTCGTGTACTGCAATGAGGTGCTACTGGAAGGAAGTGACATTTTTGTTCTCTTCGACTCACTGGATGGAAACGGTGCTTTATTTGCAATTGTTTTATGCGATATTCCAATGTTGCGCATAGGTTAAATTCGCGACTTTGGATGGAAACAGCTAATGACTCATTCTTAAATACAGCCATTTGCTTGAATCTGGGTAAGTTTCATTAAAAAAAAGCAACATTTTGAGCAAAAAGCTGAGAAAATCAAGTGTTTGTCAAAGACTATCCAGATAAGATTCAGAACGATGATCAAAACACAGATGGAGGAGATCGAGTCCATCAACACCCCAAAAGCTTCACAGTCCTAAAGCTCATCCTGAGTCGACATTTCATTCAGCAACATTAGGCAGTTTTAATGTTTAATGTTGGTGATCGTGTTATTTTACATATGCATATGATTATTTATGATATCGCTCGTTTCTGCTTCTTTTTTGCATGTTTTGATCTGGAGATTAAAGGATAATTCCGGTATTTAGCACTTTGAGTCTATTTTCTAATTTGTTTTGGATGAACTAGAGTGGTGGACACAGAAATTTTGTGTTTTTTTGTGATTAGTGGTGTTCGTTGATGTTCCAAATCAAGTAACGTAGCGAAATACAGTTTCTGTCGTGTTTTATTTGGCATTTTGTAAAATCGCATGGTTTCTGTTGGAGGACTCATTGCAATAACTCGTGCAGTAAAACACGACAGAAACTGTATTTCACTACGCTACTTGTTTTGGAACATCAACGAACACCACTAACCACTCGGTGAGTTGCACAGTTTTGAAAACGAACGTTAAGGGTTGTTTTAAGCACATGTTTGTGCATGCCCATAGACAGCCACTCTGAAGCGCTCAGAGGCGATTCTAAAAGAGTCAAAAAGTCGATACAGGACCCATCGTCAAAATACCCTTGTCCACCACTCTAGTTCATCCAAAACACACTAGAAAATAGACTCAAAGTGCTAAATACCGGAATTATCCTTTAAGTAATCTTTGGGAAGATGCATAATAGCGCCCCCCCCTAGCGTATAACTGAAAACACGGAAAGCTGGAAGTGTCCGTCAACGGCGGGGAAGCATTGTCTCATAAATGATTGATTTACTTGAATTTATTGCTTTATTTATTATATTAATAAATTAATTAATGAAATATTTAGAATTTGACATGACGCATTAAATAGGGTTAGAAAAACGTTGCCTTTAGCTAAAGAAAAAATGCTCCTGAAAATCAATTGAAGGGCCAAATATTGTCCCTTAATGGAAAAGCCGGGTACAATACGCAAAAGGATGTTAAATGCCTCAGGGGATACACCCCTGTAAAAAGTTTGGGAACCACTCTAGTGTAATATAATCATTGACCAACAATATAAAAAAACTCATTTAAAGCCAGATAAATATACATTGAACAGCCATAATATTAATTTAGTATTCATTCAAGTAGTGAATTATTTTACAGCCAAATATTGCAGTTACATTTAAAACATTCCACCAGGGGCAAAGCACGTACTGACACACCATTAAACGCAGACCCTAACAGCTGGTGGAGATGTCCCGTGTGTTTGACCCTTGCTGATTGTGTTTTCTTTCTAAAAGCAGGCCCCAACCGTGGACATCCGCCCGCGTTCAGCCACTGCCATCCAGATGAACAACGCCACGCACATGCAGGAGCGGGATGAGGAGTACGGCTATGAATGTCTGGATGGGAAGGACTGCACCAGCTTCTTCTGCTGCTTTGAGGACTGTCGCTCAGGAGCCTGGCGGCACGGCCGTTTGCACATCCGTGTTGCTAAGATAGACTCTTACGCCCGCATTTTCTTTCCTACTGCTTTTGGTCTATTCAATGTAGTTTACTGGTTTTCCTATCTCTATCTTTAAAAAATACATATATATACAGGCCTATATACAAAGGCTGGCCTTATTTTATGTTACAGATTCCAGCAAGACCCTTTCTTGGAAACGGGAACCCACTGAAAACATTAAGTTGCATTGTGTTGTTGTTGTTGTTTTTCCAGTCTATGTTATGTGCAATTTTTAACTATTTATTTATTTATTTATTTATTTTATTATATTATTTTGTTTTAAAGTTTACGATTTTTGTGCACTCATGTAATATGTGAATTGTTGGTTTGTCTATGTTTACATCTTTTTTCTAGAAAGTATATCTTGTGCATAAAGCAAAAGTTGTAGCAAAAAAAAAAAAAAAAAAAAAACACACACGGGCGGAAGGGGCAGACAGCGGAAACCTGCACCTGTAAGATTATTCATCCAGAATCGGTTGGGCAAAAGGCAGAACATACGAGTACTGCATGCCTACACGTTCTTTTCGGCCCCTAGAGATCAAGCACTAAAGAGATTTTGAGAAACTTTATCCACATGCATGGCTGTCAGGCCTAGGAGGTAAAAGCAATCAATCAAATATGAACAAATATGTCCTAGCATTTTATTTTTGTGCATTCTACAGATCAAATGTAAAAATGTAAGTGTTTGAAAAGAGTTTTTCATGTGTGGTCACGGCTGGTTAAACGTTTGGTCACCTGTACAAATGTTGTAAATAATGAATACTGTATAATGCATGCACCTTTTAGGCCAAAATTAGCAAAAGTCTTTTATTATCATCAACTGATAAAAGGCAAAAAAAAAAAAGTCAGGAAAGCTTAACTTGAACAGTCCAGCTACATTTTACATCATTTATGGCCACTTCTAGATGTCTGTCATTTATAAATGCACAATGATATTGTTATATGTAAAAGTACTGTTTTCAATTTTTGCATCCTTTTGGGTATCAGTATGAGCCTCCTATCCATCATGGGATAGGTGTGGTATATACCACACAAAATAAATATTAACCCAAAGTTAGTCCAGCTCATCTTTCAGTTGATGGGGTGAGTATTCTGTAGTCTACTATAGTCATATTCTTCCCCCATTATTATTATTTTGTTTAACAAAATTAAGTTTAAAAAAAAAGATTTCCTTGTCTTTTCCAACACATGTAACAGAATGTTGTCAAACAAACTGCAAAATATCTACATGCTTTTTTTTTTTTTTTTTTTTTTGTTCATGTATTAATTTATATTGTAAATGAATAAATTGGGCTTAAAAATAGGATGACATTTTAGTTAACAAAAAAAACTTATTTCAATGAATTTCGTAGATAATCTGTAGATTGATACGTTACTGTGTGTGTTATTTGTTGCAGTTAGCAAATGACATGCATGCATGTATTAAATAGTATCTTTATAACATTTACATGCATACATGGGAAACAAATAAATTACAGCATCATTAATAAAATGTAACATATGCAAGCACAACCCATTTCTATTTTAAAAAACATTAACTTCAGAATCTTAGCCCAGGTATATAACTATGCTTCTGAGTACATACATATGTTTGGTGTTGGGCACCGCTGCTCAAGTGTTATCACGGAAAATAGAGGTAGTATTACAAAAACTGGGTAATAACTAGGTACTTACCCTGAACCTAAACTTAACCCTAGTTACCTTATGTTACCCAGTACTTTCTTAAGTAAGTACACTGTAAGTACACATACTGTAAAATAGTGCAACCAATATATAAATAAATAAATAAAACACCAAAACAAATGCAACTAAAAACACTGTGTACTAAAATCTCAGAATTGCCAAAGTGTTGCGGCATAATCAGATGTTTAGATTTTGTTTTTCACTGCTGCATTAAAAATGAATATTTTGTTTTTCTTCCAAATCGCTGAACAGGTGCAACTGTTTGGTAGCAAAAATGACAGATAAGCAAACATTTCTGGTTACATACAGTAAAACATAATTTACAGTAAGATAAATATATACTGTTTGATTTCTAACCCTATTACATTAACCTTCCAGCTGAACAAACCAGCATACTGTATGGTTTTGTATATTTTGGATATATGCATCTTGATAGTTTTGCATTATACACGTGGGCATGTTTAATTTTTGATTAGTTTATACTCATTAAAATTAGGTGTCATATGAGTATCTTGAAAGTTCTCTGATGAGAATATGAACACTATTATCAGCACAGAATCGGTTTGCTGTTTGTGTGCCATCTACATTCATATCAGAAAATCGAATCACTTTGCTCCTAATATTTTTCCCAGAGATTTCACCTAGCCGTGAGAAATGTACCGTTTATTATTTCCTGTAGAATGGCATGGATGTGGTTATGTAAGAGTGGCTGTGGGACAGTCTCTCCTCGATGGGTTCCAGGTAATACTGCAGGCATACGTGGAGATACTGTATGAGGCTTTATTGACTTTTATTTGTCAGAGCTCATGTGGTTAGGAAAACCATGCATTACATTACATTACCATGCTTCACACGCGTCACTCTTGTTCTCCTGCAGACAATTACACGTGTCCACGCACCAATTCCTCATCCTTATAATAGCATCAGTTACATCACCCATGAACAGTAACCGAATTACCCAAATTACATAAACACAAAATAATCATACAAAAAGAAATCTCAACCCCTTAACCAGGACATATAAGGGATATAACATGCCATAACAGGCGATATCAAACAGTTTGTAACCATTGTACAAAATAAACATGTTTTCATCACCTCTTGTGTGTTTTCGTTTTTTTTTTCTTTTCTTTTTTTCTAATACATCAAGTCAAGTCATCCTCATTTATATAGCGCTTTTAACAATGTAGATTGTTTCAAAGCAGCTTTGAATATATATGAACATATAATTTAAGGTAACAGAATGATTTGGTTTTATAGCGGTTCTTGAATAATGTTGTTTCCAGCTAAAGTTAGTTTTGATTGATTCGGTTCCGTCGAAATGATCATTTGTTATTAAATTAGGGGCCGCTAAGATGACGCCGTTCTCTCTAAACAGACTTTCAAAGCTAACCTGTTATAAACGCTGATGGCGTTCACATGCGCATTAAGAATTGATTCTATTGTTATGTGCGTTTGAATATATGTGCGCAGGTTTGTAATTCGCTACAAACCATGCCTAAACAAACTACTTGTCTTGCCTATAAATTTTGATGCAGAATTTTATTTTATTTTATCATTTCGGGTAGGTACGTGAAACCGGAATTTCCACAGCGCTTTATCTGTAGAGTGGAATAGGGATCCTCCATAGGGAGAGGCTAGTTGGTACTTCAGCACTGCGTTGTCATCGGGTCCAGGCGAAGATCCTTCGTCAGATCTGGAAACGGCCTGGATCCGGCAGGCTCCAGGAAAACTTTGGGATAAACAAAGACACTAAATTAGCGTAGATGCCATTCTTCTTATGATGTAACGAGTACATCAGGATTTAAGGGAAGTGTTCCCAGTTCCGGCTGACCTAATCTATGCAGCCTAACATTTAATTATAGAAGTCGATATTGTATTATGTGAAAGCCAGGTCAAAGAGATGTGTTTTTAGTCTAGCTTTAAACTGACAGACTGTATCTGCTTCCCGGACAATGTTAGGAAGATTGTTCCAAAGTTTTGGTGCTAAATACACTCAAAAAAATAACTCTTTGAATGAACATAAAAAAATCATGGAAAGGATTTCCACATGATTAACTTGCTTTATTTCAGCATTATGCAATTCTGTTATTCCAATTTAATGTACTTACGTTGGGTCAACTTAATTTATTAAGGTTGATTCAATGTATTTACTATGGTTGGGCACAGCTTAATTTATTAGTGTCAGCCCAACTAGTTTGCAATGTTTTAGACCCACTGATATGATTCAGGTATTGTAGTTCATATATTCATTCATCCAATGTAATATAATTTGATATCATTTCTAGACTACAGCCAAATATTTGCCACCAATAGGTCTTTTTAGCATCTTAAATGATAAGATGTACATGCTTCATCAGGCAAGGCATTTGCTGTGAGAGCTGAATCAGTCTTCACCCATAACCAAATGCTCCACTCTTCTTCACAATGGTAACCCACTGTAAAATGGTTTTTTATATGGTAAAAATGGTTAAATGGTTCTAATAATTTCAATGTAATTGAGCATTAAACACAATTACGCACTATCAAGTCTTCCCCTTTTCTCATTTTCTCAAAAACACATAAAATAACACTTAATTTCAACATTTATTCTCTCTTAATTCAACCATATGCAAAGCATGCTGGGAACTAACAAGCACCGCACAGTTTCAGTTAATTCAACACAAATCAATCATGTAATCCAACACAAGCAGATTAAGTAAACCTAAATTTTACATATTTAAGCAGATTGAAAACAATCAAATTAAGTTAGGGCAAAATGGCCGTTGGCGTCGCTCTATACTGCCACCATCTGGATGTAAGAATTTTTTCTTAACGTAAATGGTTTGTGTTTAGGCAACACATTAGGATTTTGTACTGTTAAGTTGAGACATAATTACGTAGACCTTAATAGAAAAAAACATTTAAAGTCAAAAAACACAATTATTATAAGTAAACTAAATATATTATGTAAAGTGCACAACCTTCCTAGTTCATTTTTTTGAGTGTAGAAAAAGGATCTACCGCCAGCAGTCGATTTTGATATTCTAGGTATTATCAACTGGCCGGAACTTTGAGATCGCAATAGACGTGAAGGACTATAATGCGTTAAGAGCTCGCTCAAGTACTGGGGAGCTAAACCATTTAGTGCTTTGTAAGTAATCAGCAATATTTTAAAATTTATATGATGTTTAATAGGCAGCCAATGCAGTGTTGACAGAACCGGGCTAATATGGTCATACTTCCTGGTTCTGGTAAGAACTCTAGCGGCTGCATTTTGAACTAGCTGTAGTTTGTTTATTAAGCGTGCAGGGCAACCACCCAGTAGAGCATTACAATAATCTAGCCTTGAGCTCATGAACGCATGAACTAATTGTTCCGCATTTGTCCGTGAGAGCATATGACGTAATTTAGATATATATTTTTAGTCAAGTCAAGTCAAGTCAAGTCAAAATTTATTTATAAAGCACATTTAAAAACAACTTCCGCTGACCAAAGTGCTGTACATATGGATCAGTTGATCAGAGTACAATCACAAAATAACAAAATACAATAGAACATTACGTACAAATAAAGTATAAAACATACAGTAGTGGAACCGCCAATGTAACCTGCCTATTCAATGTTAAAAGCTATGTAGAAAAGGTGTGTTTTTAGCCTGCTTTTAAATTGATCTACGGATTCTGCAGATCTAACAGAAAGTGGTAGGCTATTCCAGAGCCGTGGTCCTACGACTGAAAAGGCTCTGTCCCCTCGGGTGATGAGCCTAGTTTTAGGGACGGTCAAAAGGAGCTGGTCTGCTGACCTTAATGCTCTGGCAGGGGCATAAGGGTACAGCATATCCGAAAGATAAAATGGCGCAGTATTAGTTAAATATCTAAAAACTATTAGTAAAATTTTAAACTGCACTCTAAAAGATACAGGGAGCCAGTGTAGTGAGGCCAGCACAGGGGTAATTTGGTCCCTTTTTCTTTTCCCTGTCAGAAACCGAGCAGCCGCATTCTGTACCCCTTGGAGGCGGCGGAGAGAGCGCTGTTCGAGTCCGCAGTACAGCGAATTACAGTAGTCCAGCCGCGATGTCACAAAAGCATGGACTGCTCTCTCTAGGTCTTTCTTGGGGAGATAGGGCTTGATTTTACTGAGTAATCTTAAATGATAAAAGCTGCTTTTTACCACTGCACTGACCTGTTTATCGAATTTAAAACCACAGTCAAGGATCACTCCTAAATTTTTTGTGCTTGGGCGAGAGAATGAAACTAATGGGCCGATGGCACTGTCCCAGCCCTGCAGACAGTCTGTTTTCCCAAAGACTACAATTTCAGTTTTGTTTTTGTTAATATCTAAAAAATTTGAGTCCAACCATGATACCACCTCCTTAAGACAGTCTTGTAAAGTTTTAATTGCAGTAAAGTCATTAATGCTCAGTGGGAGGTAGGTGTTAGACAGTATTCTAGGTTATTACGTGTGGAAGTTTTTTGTCCAATAATTAGAATCTCTGTTTTTTCACAATTTAGTAGTAGGAAATTAGTTAATTAGTTAATTTTGTGATTTGGTAAGTTTCGTTTGGTTTTGAAGAAATATACAGCTGAGTATCATCAGCATAACAGTGAAAGCCAATTCCACCTTTCCTAATTATATCTCCTAATGGTAGCATGTACAGAGTGAAGAGCAGTGGTCCTAGTACTGAGCCTTGAGGTACGCCATACTGAACCTGTGATCGATAAGATATGATTTAACGAGTTTGAAAAATTCTTCCTCTCCTATAGCAACAATCATCATGGAGACTACAATGCACTCCCTAAAGCGCTACTGTAGTAGACGGTTGCATAGTTATAATTTTGTCCCTGATATTATCGATCTTATAAGTGAAGAAGTTCGTAAAGTCATTACTGCTGTGTTTCTCGGAAACTTCTGGGCTTGAAGCTTTCTTTTTCGTTAGTTTAGTCACTTTTTCAAATAAATACCTAGTATTATGTTTATTTTCTTCTAATAGGTTTGAAAAATAAGCAGATCTAGCAGCTTTTAAAGCCTCTCTGCAAGCAATCGAGCTCTCCTTCCATGCAATCCGAAATACCTCTAGTTTTGTTTTCTTCCAGTTTCGCTCCATTTTTCTGGCTGCTCTCTTAAGGGCGCGGGTGTGCTCGTTGTACCACGGAATTGGACTATTTTCTTTAATCTTCTTTAAGCACAGCGGAGCAACTGTGTCTAAAGTGCTTGAAAAGAGAGTGTTAAACGTTTCTGTTGCAATATCAAGTTCTTCTAAGCTATCCAGGATGCTGAGATGATGAAACTGATTAGGAAGATTATTGATAAAGCAATCTTTAGTGGCAGAAGTGATAGGTCTTCTGCCATCATAACATAAAACTATCACAGATTTCATAAAGGTCTATCAAGGTGAATGGGACTGAGGGAAACAAAAGAAGGAATGTGAGGAGATTAAAAGAATGGCTTTTTTGTTTGTTTGTAGTTTATTTACAACATAGTGCACAACATAATCAATATATATATAATTGCACACTGATCCAAACAGAGACTTGAACAGTCACACACCTTTGTGCCATTCCTGAAACAGTTCCGGTTCATCTGTAGACACAAGTAAATCATACCTGGCATTTCCAAGGTTTTTGCTGCTTCTTTTGCCATGCACAGGGGCGAATAATTACCCTGTCATCCTGCCATGGGTAGTCATTCATCAAGCTCATTTAACCATGTTCACGTAAAACAGGGGTATCCGATCCTGTTCCCTGAGATCTACTTACCTGCAGAGTTCAGATCTAACCCTGATCTAGCACACCTGTCTGTACTTTTCAAGTGCTCCTGAAGATCTTAATTAGCTAATTCAGCTGTGTTTGATCAGGGTTGGAGCTGAACGTTGCAGGAAGGCAGATCTCCAGGTACAGGATTGGACACCCCTCATGTACACTGAACAAAATTATAAACGCAACACTTTTGTTTTTGCCCCCATTTTTCATTTTTTGAACTCAAAGATCTAAGACTTTTTCTATGTACACAAAAGGCCTATTTCTCTCAAATATTGTTCACAAATCTGTCTAAATCTGTGTTAGGGAGCACTTCTCCTTTGCCGAGATAATCCATCCATCTCACAGGTGTGGCATTTCAAGATGCTGATTAGACAGCATGATTATTGCACAGGTGTGCCTTAGGCTGGCCACAATAAAAGGCCACTCTAACTGAAATTTCAGATTTCAGAAGCAGACACACTGTCAGTTTAAATCTAGAATGAAAACATATCTGTTTAACCAGACATACACATAACAGATCACAATTCTATAATTCACATCTGTTAAAGTAACATCCTCTTCGGTCGCCCTACTGGTTGGAAACGAAATTGTCCATTGCCGCTGTCGTAAATAATTTAGCCTCGTCGCACGCACGCTCGCTGTTTATCCAGCACCGGCTTTAGAATGAACGATGTCCACAGACAAGGTAAAGTAAGTTACATTATTTCATGAAAGGATGATGTATTGCGCCATCAGAAACGAAGAAAAACGAATTAATGACTATTGTAGCGCTTGACGTAAAGCAGTCGAGTTTTGTAGTTCTTTTTTGTGGTCGGGTTCCTACCCGAACCCCGAAGTTACATAGTGCCAGTAAAAGCGACACAGACCCCGTCAGGCTATGGCAGACGAGTCATTTAACTTATTTTAAGTCGATGTACCATCACAAGGGTCTTGGAAATATATTATGAAGGTTGAAAAACTACATAGTGTTACTTTAAAGGATTGTTAGGCTGCAACCAGGAACACATTCCATGACACCCAATGTACTTGTTACATCGTAAGAAAAATGGCATGTAAGCTAATATTAGTCTTTTATCCCGAGATTACCGTAGTCAGCCATATCCGGTCCGTATCCAGATCATAGGTGGACCTGCACCTAGACACAACCACATCGTAGCCCTGAATGTCAGCAGAAATTGTGTCAACTAGACAAACCCCTGTGAATGCCTCGTCACGTCAGCCATCGGCACAGATCCTCAGAAAACACCACAAGAACAAGAAAGGTCGTCCTCACAGCCCTATGGCCAGCTTCGGCTTCATACCGGCATGATGAATCCGAACTGGTTGAAATATTTTAATGTTACCAATCTACAATCTGATTTCTGACTTTTGATGCAGCCTGAATCATAATCACACATGTACGTTCATTCACCAGAGGAGAACTGGCCCCCTGACTGAGCCTGGTTTCTCCCAAGATTTATTTTCTTGTGTCACCTGATGGAGTTTGGGTTCCTTAGGGTTGGTTTGCTTAGTTGAGGACACTTAATATTCAACAATATTATTGATCTGACTGTACTGACGCGGTTGTATGAGAACTGACCTGAGCTGGACAATGACATCATTGTTTTCTGCAGAACTGCTTTATAAATTAAATAAACCAATTTAATAATTGATGATCTTTACAACAGAAATGAATGAACTTCAGCTGAACAATGACACTATTTTCTTTTAGAGCTGCTGTACAGCAGAAATGAACTCTGTTTGCTTCCTTTAATCATTTTCCTGTTATCACTGTAAAGACAATTAAACAATATGTATAAAGCTCTATATAAATAAAGGTGACTTGGCTTGACTTGAAAACCTTTTCTTCGAGATTTGGAGTTTGTATGCTTAAGCAGTTTCCTGATCCCACTGTTCCCCCAATCATTTCTCCCAATAACTTTTTCTAAGTAATAAACGTGGCCAAAATAAATAAAATGGGGGAAAAAATAATGAATCAAAATAAAAGTGACACTAACTTTGTGGAATTGTGAAGTTGAAACAGTATGTTAATATCACCCACAATCTAAATATTAACCCTGTAAGATATTCAAATTGCCATTTATTGGAGAGTAAATTTGGAGATTTTGTTGCTTTCATATGAAATGAAGGGAAGTAAATGTCTGCCCAGTCTGAGTGTTTTGGGGATTGAGTCAGGCTTTAGAAGAAGGTACACAATGTCAGGTAAAGGGTCAATACCTCACGAAAACAAATACAAAGCACTTGCCCTCACTGTTGAGGGACATTCAAAAGCTGCTCTAATCCCTTTGGCTAGAGTTGCTGACACTGGCTAACCCTTTAGAATAGGCCCTCTGTCATAGTGTGGGAAGCTTGCTACATCTTACCCAACCAGTCCATGTGCGGGAACACCATTGCGCTAAGCTGTTGTGGCATACACTGCCCTCACTGTTTTTAAGAAGACGGTCCAAATCTACCACTAACCCATATCGGTGAGAGGAACCAGGTCAGTGGATACATATATATTTTTTATATATTGTATTGTTTTCAGGTGTCAGTTCAGAACATAGTGTTTAGAAATGTATTAGTCTTTTACATACCATAATAATAATTACACTCTGAAAAAACAAAGCAACTACAACAAATGTTTCATTAAAGTGTAAATTGCAGGTTAACCACCACAACCAATTAATGTGTAAATTAAAGTGCGCAATATGTATATATTTAAAAATTTCTGTCTTAACCCTGGAGAACCCAAGAACCCTTTTCTTCTTTGGAAAATTATGAACAATGCATTAAATTACTGCTATAAGTTCACTGAACACCAAAATATCCACTTTTTCAATTTTAACCCTTTATTCCCTAATTTAGGATTAGGGCCAAATTTGACCCATTGGGCTTTAGGTGTATTATTTTTAAAAATCACAATAACAAATTCTGTCAATGCAAACTATTTTAAATTTAGTAAAATAATCAGTCAACCACACAGCTACATTTAACAATGTTTTTTTTCTTTCTGTTGCTTTATTTGTTGCATGTTAGAACTGGATTTCAAATGTACAAACACTTTGGCCAATGGAAACAAGAACACAAGGCCAAAATCACTACCTGAAATAACTAACACCATGGGTCTTTGCTTATCCAAAAAACTGTTCTGCTAGAGAGAGGAACTCACACTAGAAATTGTGGTAGTCTTTGAAACAATTTATTTTTTTGTTGATGCAGAGGAATTGCACATTTTTCACAGTGCCAGAGTGGCCATACTCCCTGAAAAGATATACTACTTTATTAGTCTCTGGCCCTGTACTACTGAGGTAACTTAGTAAAATATATTATACAAATGAAATTATTTCAAGGCTTTAGTCAAATACAGGACTGTCACCATTTTCCATCAAAGTCACTCAAAGAACCAAAGGGTCATTTTTGACCCAACATTTGTTTAAACCCATACACCCAGAGGGTCATTTTTGGCCCATTGTTTTTTGAACTAGCTCAGAGTCACTAATTTATCCAAAAAGAATATAAAACATACTTCTAGGCATTCTGCAAGCTAATACTAAATAGATTAACAAAAAATATACAATTTTACCAACCGCTGGTTTGCTGAGAAGACGATTTTGTTTGGATAGGTTTACAGCTCAACAAAACAGCATGTGGTCAGCCATCTTGTTACTACCACTCTGACACTTGTGAGTTCAATATTCATCCACTAGGTGTCTCTATGTAGTGGCCAGAAGTGGCACTCTGGGCTTTTGAAGTTAAAGTAATTTTTTATTATTATTATTATTATTTTGGGTAGCAGCAATTAACAGGGGCCAAATTTGACCCCATGGGTTCTCCAGGGTTAAAATGCGTTAAAATAACATTTATTGGGGTTTCTTCAAAGGTAGCGTGTTTTTTACCGTAACTGTGTGATGACGTCATAACAGGGAGCGCACTCACTCTGTGTGTGCGGTTGAGGGAGAATAAAACGATTCGCGGGACTCCCGCAAACTAGAAATATCTATGAATAAAACATAAAAACTAATAGATTTCTATTCATCTGTTGCAGTAAAGCAAGAACAACTAAAACAAAATAGAAATGGTTTACAGGCAGAGTTCCTATTTCTAACATATCTGTAGCGATGAGCAATGTAGCCAATCACAGACATATGTGTTGATTTCTTGAATGCAATAATGGCCAATCAGAAGCATTTACGATAGATTCCCCTCACCGCTCAAAACTGACTTTTTGTTCAGTGCTGAATTCTGTTTGCTGGCAAATCCTCTAATTATAACAAGCATAGTGTATATATTATGAAAGCTTCATTGATAATAACAGAAATGTGCGAGATCTCTGTGAACTGATGTCAGCTTTTTAGGAATTATTATGGGATCGCACTTTGCGCGCAGTCATGCCAAACCATGCACGCAGTAGCCCGCTTGCTTTTATGTTATAACAGTGGTATGCGTGTTAATGCTTTATTACAAATAATTGATCAGGAGCATTTATGCTGATGTGTATGGTGGCGACATGTAGGCTAACTTGAAAGTATTTGGAGGTACAGAAAAAAAGTATTTTTGCGGGCGGGAGCGGGACAAAACATACATGTTGCAGGCGGGAGAAAGTAATATAAGAAAGTAGTTGAGCACGTCAGTTATAACGACCCACGTATTCAAAAATAGGGCTCGGGCTCATAATTACAGTTTATGTGTCCGGCAGGGCCGGACCGGGCTCGGACACAGCGAGCTGATTTTTTTGGGCCCAATCTAAGCTCTACCTCAGGTAAGTTATGCTAACACTTACAGGCACGAATCAGCCGTTTGTCCTTGGGGAACTTGTGGAGCTTCTCCCCCGTTTTTGATGTATTCGTACATCCGGCACAAACACAATAGTTAACCAATATCTCCATATAACCTGACTCCAGCTTGGAGCATAGACAGTAAAAGCTTGGAGTCCCTGTTATGACGTCACGCCCAGCCTAGTGGAAGGAGGGGGCGTGCTTAAAACCACTGTAAAACGTACCAACTTTTCATATTATATTCGGCATTTTGGTATAAAAAAACATAAAAAATAATGGTAGGCGGTTCTTATCTTTATGTTTAGTAAGCACATTGCATTATCTTCGTGAAAAATTTTACCTGCAATTTACACTTTAAATACATTTTTTTCCTCCTGAGTCACTTATACAATTGGTCACTTACCAAATTTGTCAAAATCTGCTTTTTTAAATGAAATTTTAAGTCATGAATTTAAAGCAATGAATTTCACATGTATATTTTAACACATGTAGTGAATCCTTAGAAATTCAAAAAGAAAAAAAAAATGATTGAAGGTGATCGAGAACTTTCAGCTATGACTCAGGAGCTCTGGGACAATGACATCAATCGACTGAGACCTGGGATAGATTATCGCATTTCTCTACAGGTATTTCTGAAATATTTTCTGTGTGAAGTTTACAAGTTCTCCAGAAATTATAACAATATTATAAATAATAATTCTGAATAATATTTGACATCTGCTTTCTGTTGCATCCTTTACACTAAAAAGTGACATGCATTTTCTATTTTATGCTTGTTGACATTAGGTCATAAGGTCAGAGAGCTCCTATTTAACACATACAGACTGAGATGAGCATTGTTCTTTAGTGCTGTGTTTAGAAAACCATTCATAGTGACACTTTTGGACATGGCTGCAAAACATTAACTTGGATGCATACTAGGATTGTTAATGATATATATAGTAATTATATGTTTTTATCACAACTAATTGATTGCATGTATAATTCATGTATAGTTTACTTAATGATCATATTAGCATTTTCTGATTAAGGTCAATATTCTGGTTAAGCTTCTATTCTGAAATGTACACACTAACCAGCAATTGAAACATTCCTGTCTTCAGATATTATAATAATATGGATTATAATAATAATAAGTTAAGTTTACCCAGTAATTAATTCCATGTTTAAAGTTATGCCAGCCATGCATGAATAAAAAAAAGGTGCAAATGCTTTAGGAAGTTCCTCAAACTTTGCTTTATCTCACAGGGCAAAGCGGGCGATCTGAAAGGTATTGACGATTGCAATGATGGAGCAGGGTTGCCTTTGTTCACTTTTGTTGATGAAAACATTTTCAAAAAGGAAACTTTCTTAGGTAGGAAATCAGCTAATATGTATGATTTTGTTCATTTTAAAGTGTGATAGAAATGTTTTATGTAATGGAATAAAAGTGTTGAATGTGCAGACTAAGGATGATAAGCATATCTGTATACATCACATGATCAAATACTCTAGACCTGCCTAAAAAGTGCTTAACACGTAGAACTCACTGTCATATGATTAGCTTCATTAAAATAGATATTAAATATCAATCACCAGGTCAGTATAAGCAATCTTTCACATGTCTAATCTGTTTTGTTTTTTGTGACCCAGTTTTCCTGTGTTCTGATTAGTTAATTTGGTTCCACCTGTGTTCTGTTAATTACCTCATCTGTTCTTTGTTTGGTTCTTGCTTGTAATGGTGCATTCACTATGGTAATTATGGTAAATACCAAAAGCCGACATGGAAAATGCACATGAACGCCCCCTCATGAGGTATTTTCCACTGGGCAGCTCGTAGAATATTTTGATGCACGAGTTGCCGAGATGAGATAATAACCTTTGACCTTTTCAAAATGGCGGAGAGTCTTGAATGTTAAAAATATGTCTATTCATGATCTAGAAAACATACAGCATATTATTTACCTTTGAGTTTTGATAAATCATCTTCTTGCTGTATCAGTTGACTTAAGCAATCTATAATAGTTTTAGCTAAATAACAGGTCTGGATCTCCATCTTTTTACCACATTACGACAACAAAAGCACTTGGAATGCAACACACTGGTAAATACCAGTTCACAAGTGGAAAATATCATTTTTACCATAGCACGTGAACGCACCATAAGTCCACAGTTCTCCCTCTGTGTTTGTCAGTTCTCGTTTATGTTAGCATGCATTATTCTTGTTCAAAAATTTAGTTATTTTTCCTAACGTTTGTCTTTGTGAGTGTGGTTACACATTCAAATGTTTAGCTGATTCACATCTTACCTCATTCTCTTTCAACGTTAAACCGATGCTTCACTCTGGAATTCACGCTCTGCTTCTGTGAACAGTAAGTTTCACCTTCTTTGATTTGATTGGCCATCTCAATCATTTTTTGACAAAATTTAACTCTTAGAATTTGCCCGTTGCTAATCTCTGTCAATGGTGGTTACGGCCCTGCTTGAGTAACATTGATTTTTACTCAACTGCAAGATATAAATGCACATGTATCTTTCTGTTCAGGGAGTATCTCTTGGTTGTGAGCTCCCGGTTGTGAATAAACTCTTATTCTTCTAAAGAGCAGTGGAAGTCTTGTCTGGTATATGCAGCGCAGCTGAAGAATAGAAAAACAAAAGATTCTACACTCTGATGTCCACAGCAGGGACAGTGATGGTGACAGTGACTATAGACACGCTGTCTCTGTGAGGCTGTAATACTCAGAGTATTAATGATCCTGTGTTGGACCAGGGGTACACCTGAGAAGGGCAGTGATATAGTGTATATCAGGATTCGTCAAATCCGGTCCTGGAGTGCCACTGCCCCGCAGAGTTTAGCTCAAACCCTGATCAAACTCCCCTACCTGTGATTTCCTAGTGATCCTGAAGACCTTGATTAGCTTGCTCAGGTGTGTTTGATCAGGGTTGAAACTAAACTCTTCAGGGCATTGGTCCTCCAGAGCAGGATTTGAGGAGCCCCAGGTATAGATGCTAAAGACCTGGTGCTCACGTGTGGTTTTAGGTAGTGATAGTGGCTTCTTGAGAGGATGTCATCACAATACTTTAAGAGGGGAATTAGGCTAACATAAAGTATTGGATTGTGTTGTATTATTCGGGACAGGAACTTCCCGAGGTACAGTAGTATTGTATTGATAACCTGAGGTTGTCAGGTTAGTTTCGTGTTAAGTATGATGAATTCGTATTGAGATTTTCAATGTCAAAAGATACACTGTGGAAGACTTTTCGGTTACACTTTATTTCGATAGTCACTTTAGACATTCTACTAACTATAAGTAACTTTTCAACTACATGTCAACTAACTGTCATTAGAGTATTAGTAGGCTGTAGTAGACTGTCAGTAGACTGGTAGGTTATGGTTAGGTGTTAGGGTTCGGGCTAGGAGAACAAGTTGACTTGTAGTTGCTATGTTACTTATAGTCAGTAGAATATCTGTTGGGGGACCAACAAAATAAAGTGTTAGCAGATATTAAGCAGACAGTCTACTTATACTCTAATGACAGTTAGTTGACATGTAGCTGCAAAGTTACTTATAGTTAGTTGAATGTCTAAAGTGGACTATCGAAATAAAGTGTTACCGACTTTACTAAACTTTTGAAAAAATGTGCATATAAATTCTGGGTTTAAAATCGTGTTCTTGCTCCATCCACACTTATGCCACAATTCTAGGTGACAAAACAAACTCATCCTATTCATTTTTAAATGAGATCTTGAGACAGTGACGTCTGGTGAATTAGATGTGTGTGTGTGTCTAGGGTGTCCTTGAGAAAATTGAAGTTTAACTTTGTGCAATTGATGAGCGACTCAACCAATGTGAAAGAAGATGGTAGAAACTGAGCTTTTCGGCTTTGCAAGAGCAACTTATTGAATTAAAAATATATACTGTATATGCAGTGATCAATGGAATAATGACATTCTACTTGTCATGACATGATCGGAAATAATATTGATCTAAACAAGTATGGGTACTAATTAAGAGATGAAGCTTAAATATTTTGTCTTCAAAATCATATTTGTGTCATTTTAGCCTTCATCTCACTTCTGGACAACTATGAAAGTGATACTGGTGAACCAGAGATTGTCACACCAGAGGAAGAACTGGAAAACCACAAGTTCCTGGATTCAATCATAAAGACTCCCACAATGAAGGTAATAAACGGGTCACGGGAGTTATTCATTACTTGTGAGGAGAAATAATTCAGCTGTATTCTGTTTTTCAAAATAACAGTTTGAGATGTTTGTTTTATTTCTTGTGATAGTGTACTGAATATTAATTTGAAACAATTGTGTATTTGCTAACATTAGATTGCCCACAAATATCTAGTGGAGAAGCGTCTCTCTCCAGAGAACACACACAGACTTCAAGAAGCAGTTATATCACATTTGGTTTGAGCTGTATGCCAGGAGAGGATCCAGTAAGTAAGTATAGACGATTCAAAACAGTTTGCAGGAGATTATCTGGGGCCAGATTCACAAACATCTTTGTCTTAAAGGGATACTCCACCCGAAAATATAAATGTTCACATCATTTACGAACTGTTTACTTACTAATGCTATGCCAGATGAATACGTTCTTTCTTGAGTAGAACACAAATGAAGATTTTTAGAAAAATAATCCTTCTCTTTGAGTCCGTATAATGCAAGTGAATGGGTGCCCAGAAGTTGATGCTTCAAAAACCATGCAACAAGATCACGACAGTAACCTATATGACCCCAGTGGATGATAGGTGTGTGTGAGAGAAAAATAGTGATACCATACAGTGATACCATCACTTCTGGCCAGCTGGAGAGCATTGTGAAGCTCGTGCAAGAAATAGTGCAGAAGCACCGTCATTTCTCGCATGAGCTTCACAGTGTGCTTGCGTCACCCTTTACAACATGCTGATATGTATGTCAACCTTGAACACTTGAATGTGCGTATAACAGCTGACTGGAAGTGATGGTTTAAGGTGAAAAATGTTAAATATTAGTATTTTTCTCCACTGGGGTTGTATTTGTTGCGTCATGTTCGGTTTCATTTTCATTTTTGGGGGGAGTATCCCTTTAAGAACAAGTTTTTTTTTTTTTTTTTTTCTCACACCATTATTTTTAATCACAATGTTATAACTCAACCTTAGTTACTTATTCTGAACTTCTCCAATCATTTAGTCTCCACAAACCCTGCAAAAATGTCTTTCAATTGACTGCAAGCTTGCATTCAGATCTGACTCCATCCAATCAAAAACCGATGGATAGAACTTTTTTCTTCTTTAATAATCCGTTTCACAGTGCAGAGGAAAATATCTTTTGCTGTTTCTGAAACATCAAAACTTTAAGACCACTTTTATTCTTAATGAATTTGGACCCAGGTAACTTGATATTCATTTATGTAACAAAGACATTTTTAAAGGTTAGGTTTTGATTGTTTCTCTCTCCACACAAGACCGGACTCTTCTGGTTTTGAACATGTCTTTGTAGGAGAGACCAGAGGAGGCCATACCGTCATTGGTTTCCATAACTGGATTCAGTTGTACTTACAGGAGAAACTAGGACACATTGACTACAAAGGATATAGTGTGAATGCCAAATCACCACAGGTATATTTGTAATATCACTGGAATGTACAAATACCACTTAGATTAATTTAGTTTGTTCTCAGTAATAACAGATACATTATAAAATTGATTTAAATATTTGCAGTTTTTAATAAATTCATAATTGTTCTGTTGTAATAACTTAGTTTTAAAAGAATAAGTTTTAGAACTTAGTTTTAAATAAAAATCTGCCATTATTTATTCGCCTCCATGTCGTTCCAAAATCATTTGATTTTCTTTCTTTTGCGTAACAAAAAAGATACAATAAAGTTCATACAGTAATAATCAATGGTTTCCAAAAGTTCTCGAGTCTGGTCCTCGATATCCACGTTCCTGCAGAGATTTTCTCCAACACTAATCAACCATAAACTGTATAAAAAAAAAATTTTTTAAAAACCTGATGTTTAAGTAATTTCAACTTAAATTATATTAAACTGATTTGTTGAATCTTGTATAACAAAAAATAATTGTAAATTGTTCAACTTATTTTGATGAGCTAAGCAATGTAAAAACATATGTTTGTAAACTTATTGATTATATAGTACAGTATCTGAAAAAGCTAATCAAGGTCTTCAGGAGGTTGGGGTTTTTCAATTTATGAGTAAAGCCTCTGGTAAACATAACAACGATATTTTGACATTTTGTTCTACAACCTACACTGCACACACTCACACCCCAAACCATCTTATCTAGTTGTTTATTAAAAACTTACGTTTTCAAAAATAAACATAACAGCTTCAAAATGTGTGTTTCCGGTATGGGTGTATAATTGACGTTGTAGAACAAAACGTCAAAGTTTGGTCAAGTTATGTTTACAACAGGCTTTATTTTACATTGAATCCATTATGAAACCCCATAGGAAAATCCAGAGGGAACCAGGGGGCGGGGCTTTGATGTCATACCCGCATCACTCTATTCAAATGCAACCAGCATTATTATAGTCGAATCTTCTGCTTGGCTGGGTTGTAGAATGAGGCACACTTAGGCTCAATCCAAATTCACCCCTTGGCCCTACCCCTCCGTTTTGCGCGTTCATGTCTAGGCGTTGGGTGTCCGATTCTTGTTGAGATAGAGGGGTTGGACGAAGGGGTAGGGCTACATAGCCCTCGAAACGGTTATTTTTTAGAGGCACACTCCCAACGGAGGGCTACGAGAAAGTTCGCAGAATGCATTGCGAATCACCGGTGAGATGGCTTCGCAAACAGTTAAACGTTTAAATTTAGCCCCAGATGACACCACCATGCACTTTATTTACTCTTATAATAATAACATAGTCATTTAAATTAATAAATTACCTTCTCGAAACAGAAAAGGTACACTCGAAAACAAGGGGTGAATTGGGATTGTGCCTTAGTCTCGTATAACTTAGTGTCCTAAAGTACTTGGGTTAACATCAATTACAGCACGTTTAGTTAAAATTATTAAACCAGTTCAAACCACTAGCTAGCTGAAATCTGTTGAGGAAAATCTTTTGCAGAAAACTTGTAATCAATCAATTGCACTCTCTATCTGTCTGTCTAATCACATTAATCTCTTTTATATGCATAATCATCTTTTTTTTTCTTCTAATTTTCATATTCCCAGCCGGATGAGAACAAACACATGTTGGCTCTCCAGTTCAGTTGGAAGAATGGAATTAAACCCAAAGGAAGCATCTTTGTTGGTGTGAGCCCCGAGTTTGAGTTTGCCCTGTACACACTGTGTTTTCTCACGTCCCCAAACGAGCGAGTGAAAGTCTCCTTTAACGCATATGAGGTGGAGATAGTCTGTCACCACTACAACCAGAAGCACATAGGCACTACCTACCCTGTCCTTGTGAAATACTTGAATGTATAACCAGACAAAGTCATTCATAGTAAATTAATTCATTGTGGCAGGGAATAAGTATTGATTTTATGTTTTAATCTCAAAAACAATAAAACCTCAATGCCATAGCCTTGTTTGTAGTGTCTAACATTTTCAGGGCAACATAAATGAATCTTAGCTACATGAATTCTGAAGGGCTTTTATAATGTGTTTAACCCATGTTGTAAATCATTGCTAGGACCCTCAGCAAACAATGCGTTCTTATAATGTTATGGCTTTATGCTTAGCAAAAGGAATCCAATAACAAATTGAACAGCACTTGCCTCTTATTACGTGCTTTGTACATTCACGGAAACTCTGCACTTTGTAAAACAGCCATGGACGATTTACATGGCAACAATTTTTTTTTTTTTTTTTTACTGATGCAAAGCGTGAGAAAGTTGCCTGCTGCATTTACACAGTCAGTAGCTATGTTTCCATCCACACGTTTTTATGAGAGTTAAGTGATATCGAATGACAAATGCCTTATGGAAACAGTAAAATTCGATTGAATTTCATGAATATCAACTCAAATGAAATGCGTTCGGTCTCATGGGATTTTATCTTGATGGATATACGGCTTATGCGATAAACGCTGATGGAAACGTTATTATGGCGCGATCCATTTTGTCTAGCAAAACTTTGTTTGCAAATGTTGTGCAATTCAGTGCGAAAATGAATGGAAACACCTTAACATGTCTCAAATCAATTCGATACCAAGTTGATCGCAAAACAGCATGTGACGTCATTACGCACAGGTTTTTATCCGCTTTAAAGCTGTTCGATGGAAACACACTTTCACCAGCTTTATTCGCATGAGGTTTTTTATCGAACTTCAGATAATTCGATTGACAAGTGGATGGAAACTTGGCTATTGACACCAGTTATGCAAACAAGAATATGAACCCAGGTTTTAGGAATGTACAGTGTGAATCGTCAGATAATGAATGTCCAGGATTAATTGTTAACCCTGGTAAAGTATGAGCAGTGGGGAGCGTATCTATTTTTCCAAGGTTCTATGATGTGTCATTCGTGAATCGTGTTTTTAAAAGAATCTTTTAATTGAATTATGAGTGCATTGGTACACAGGAGTCAAGGTTCGATACGGGTTTGGTACAACAGGGAAAGCAACAAATCCCCAATGCTAGGTTTCTTTTCATTTATTTTAAACAGACAGTATAGTGCAAATTACAGTGTTTTCCACCTACAGTAGCAGTATTTAGTCCCCTGGACAGTTCTATAGAGTATTAAGCAGTAAACAATGCACTTTTGCATAAGTCATATTTTTTGTAGGGCTGATAAAAAACAGATTTCTGGTTGCCTAAAATAAATTTTAAAAATGAAGGAATTGTTGATTTGTTACTCTAAATGATAGATTGACCAATGATGCGCTGTGAAATGCAACGGTCTGTTTTCAAACTTATTGGTTTGATTCAAACGTATTGGTTTCAAACTTGTTAATTTCAAACATATTGGTTTGATTTTTTGATTCATTAATTTGATGTGAGTCGCCTACGCTGTCATTTTCTTTGCGCGTGAGAGTTCATTAACATGCCGTGACAATGGTGAATGCACAAAGTTCAATATTGTGCTTTTTCAAGAAATCACTAAAACGTGAGCAAGAAGAAGAAAAAGTGCCATCTAAATCTGAGTCTACTTCACCTTCACCTTTAGACAACGAGTGAAGCGGCACCTGAAGGCTTCCCGTTTCCAGGACACACATTTCATCACTGGACAGTAGAGAGACTTCTACAACACAAATCGGCACAATGCCAAATGTTTTGTCTCATTATAACAGCAGAAACGACTCTCGGGAATACTTGTCATTTATGGTCATTCAGATAAGAGTAAGACGTCATTCCAAAACTGTAAATGGACTATTTTTATCTGTGTACACTCACAATAAAAACAAAAGATTGTGCTTTTGTAAAATAAAGAAAACAAACAGGATGCTGCTTTCTGCAATCCCGGTTTCCTTTTCCCTGAATTAGTGTAGTGCGTCACAAAAATTGATCTAAACTCAGGATATAGGCTACTAGCAAGCTCTTGCGTACCTACTGAACTCTTGGACTGAATCCGAAATCGCCCCCTACACCCTCAAATAGGGCATTATATGAGGGGACAGGCATTTGTAGTGGTCCCCGAAACCATAGTGGACGTTAGAGTGTACTTATTTAATCCCACATTGCACCAAAGTAATGAGTGTACAGCCGATGTGCGGCTGTCTCGTCACTCGTTTTTATTCACTCTGTCAAGTGAACTGTATTAGTGGACTAACGTAGGGAATAGTGATTGAGAGTTTAGGGGGTGATTTCGGATTCAGTCTTGACTGTATTCATCATCAGACTGTATGCACTGAAACATGACGTCCATACCGTGATGGTTCTGGACGAATAGATGTAGTGTTACACCCCTAAATTGACCGGATCAGATTTGTTCATTTTCATACACTGACTCATATTTCTTATTCACTGAAGTCTCTCCCCTTTGAATCTCAATTTCAAGCGTGTGACTTCTTTGGTGGTTTCTCCTGCCTGATAGCATGAGCCAACCGTTTTCAAGTGTGGACTGTACTTCATTGGGTTGGACATACTGAACGAATATAACCAGTGCAATCAGTCATCACATTCTCAACGTTATGATGCTGATCAACTTTTGCAACCTTGCGAATGCTTTGGCAATATGAATTTAAAAACATTGTTTTTTAGGAACTTAAGATTGAAAACTGGAACGAGAAAGGGCAAGTCTTGTTTATCAAGGAGGGAAAGAGTGAGCAATGCAAAGATAGCATGCACAAAACACAATCCTAAAAATATGGAATTAAAATGTGTTTTGCTGTCATTTGTGGTGAAAACCTCTATGGTGCGTCGAGTTCTGTGCACCAGCGTCATTACCTTGAATAGAATGTGACCCAATTGCACATGTTCATGAACAAAATAAATGAATCAGACATCTTGTTTGTGAAATGTTGACTGACTGCACAAAAGGCGACATGTCCTTCACTAAAAATGAGTCATTCATTTTCAACAAGGACAGAATAGATTAATTTTAAATGCGCAAATGTGACTGATGATACTGACATTACATTAAAATGACAAAGATGCTACCATGAGTCCCAGAGTCATTTTTCTGAAATCACATCCTGTGTATGACTAATTATCATAGCATCTTCTAATATCTCTTTCTCCTTATCCATATTCTCTGCAGTGTAGTATTAAGAGCCATATGTCCGGACCTAAATCTGGAGATTATTGTTTCTTGTCATCTGTTATTCTAACTAACCCTTAAGTTTGTTGAATGTAATAAAACCATCTAGCAGTTCTAGCCTCCTCCAAATGTTTCCTCTCCATCTCTTTCTCCCACATTAGCTGGTAGGGGAGAGGCGGGACGGTTGAAACACTTTTCAGATAAACGTCGTTTTCTAAGATAAGGTTACAGATAGATATTTTGTGTGTGTGTGATCAACAACTCACATATGTGTTCTCTTAGCATCATTTGTTATTCGGTACAAATATAGAATGATTTAAGTAAAAATTTACTTTGAACGGTAGTAGTGCTTTGATTGCAACACAGGGGTGGGACGGATGAAACATAACAGTTTAAACGGTAACTATTCACCTAATGCTTGTTTTTATGAACAATACCTGACAAGTAACTTATATACATATTGTTACAAACATATTTTGTCATTTATTTTAATTTAAAGGTTCATATTGAAAACATTTTTCTGTCGCCCAATAAACAATAGGCAATATATATGCGCGTTTTGCATAATCTTTCTAATAAGCTATTTTGATGAATAAAGACAAATCCGTTTTCTTAAATTTCTTCCTCGAGTCATATTGAGTGTTTGCTGGTTGAATAGCCTGTTATTATGAAGAAAATTGTCAACCAGAAGACGATAAATTAAATTTATTGAAGTTTGAATACTTGTTTCAACCGTCCCGACAGCGCCTCCTGACAGTTAAACCTGTTTTGCCCTTAAACTAAAAGACTCGGATATTACACACTTAAGGGTATGTTGTAGTACTAATACACCTTCAGTATTATCATTATAATGGCACATGAAACTATAAATACAACTTGTCAGTCAAAAAAAAGTACTGCACGAAAGAATTCACTAACCGCACTCAAAAACAACTTTCCGGCTCTAACTTTAAAACGGCATGACGTAAAGAAAAAATGTTTTCGGGAGTCTGGTAGGCAATTGCGTGCTGTACATGCTGACAAAATTTGACGTACATGACGTGAGTGGTTTTCAAGGAAATCTCAATGTTTCATCCGTCCCGCGTTTCAATCGTCCCGGCTCTCCCCTACACTTAATCCCATCATCTGAATCCTTTATAACGAATACAATTTCTTTCAAGATGTCAGCTCTATTTTAGTGTATTCCAAGGACCCTATATTCATGGACAACACTGAATGATATAAGCCTCATTCAGACTGTCAGTCCAAATCGATTAATTCATGCCGGTCAACACAAAATGAACGAATCACTCTCTGAAACAACTCGTTCATAATTGACTCATCACTAGTGAAGGTTGTGTTATTGCAAAGTGCCAGACAAGCAGAAGATGACAATATAACAGAGACATGTTTTGAAACCGGTGGAGACGACAGCACAGAATAAAGCCGCTCATATAATACCAAACTCATACCAGCCTCCTCCGTGTCTGCCGTTGTCTCAGAAGACGCAGTAGTCCAGGCCAGCGGATACACATTGTCATGTTTTAAATAAGAAAACATCTGTATTGCAATCCCCTCCATGATGTTGTTGTTTTTGGTGTACCTACCAGTGCAACATCATTGCCATGAAACATTTGAATTACATTTGAATACTATCTCATGCATTATGAGAAAACTATGTTGCTTTTTAGAAAGAAATGGTATCTGCGAGGATTTTCAGTCAGGATTTAGACCGTATCATAGTACTGAGACTGCTCATCAGTCAAAAATGATTTGCTCTTATCATCCGATCGAGGTTGTATCTCTCTATTAGTGTTACTCGATCTTAGTGCGGCATTTGATACCATTGACCACAATATTGGAATATCGAAACAAAATAACCCAGGCAGTCTCATCTACTAGACGTTTAGGCCTCCTCCAATACTGACAGCTGGGCTCATAGCTTGCAGGTTTGCTTATGGCGCTTGGTAAGACTCGATTCGTCTCGCTTTAAATGGTACCACCTCTGTTGAGGTTCCAAGCGTACCATACCGATACTAAAATGTGACGTGAAAACACTGCAGATCACTGATTGGTCAGACAGACTCGTCACTACCAGCGTCATTGTATTTGCGAGACATCAAACCCGCTGGATTTGAATAGCCAGTAACAGCCACCGCTGTAGCACCTGTTTTAAAACTACTTGCTTGAAGAAAAAAAACTTCCAAAAAAGAAGTGGCTGAATCGTGGTCAGTGGACGAAGTGCAGACGTTCATCTCGTTGGTTGCCGAGGAGCGGATAAAATATAACGATCAGACTATAATCCCACCCACTTTGAAGCGGTACTAAGTGCAGTGGAAAAGCAAACCGAGCTAAAGCGAGCCGAGCCGAGCCGAACCGTACTGAGCCGTACCGAGCCGTACCATGCAGTGGAAAAGCGCCATTTGTGGCCTACCAGGCGCTGCAACAAGACGCGGGAGATGAATCAACCAAATTACTGAATTAATGAATCAGCCAAATTACTGACTGATAAAAATTTGACCATTTCAAAATGTGCTTGTTTTTATTTTGCGGATGTAGGTAACAATATATAACATATTATAACGTATATATTTTTTAATTTGATTGGTTCAACTGCCACCTGCCCGAATTTAATAAAAATATTATTTTTGTCACGTCATACGCCTGATACACGGTTTATCCGCGGAGTCCACTAGCCTGACTACGTCAGACTTCCTACCTCCGCTAATTTCATTTCGCTCCTGTAGTCAGTCTGAGATAGCAGCCTATCTGTCAGTTTTCCTCCGGCCTGAAAACAGCCGGCCAATCAACAAACATAGGGCGGGCTGAGAGCCGTGACGTAGACGCTAAGCGCCGAGTTTTACATTGTAGGTTAGAGAAATCGAAAACCGAAACGACCGCGGAAATGGGAAACGAGACACGGGATGCAATTCACTCTGTTATGGAGAACATTCCCGGGTTTTTCAAACTGAAGCCAGAACAAGAAGAGTGTATTTCGCTCGCATCATCAAGTGTTTACAGCAGGTTTACAGTGGAAGTTCGATCATAGATTTGAGTTTGATGCATGATGTCTGTGGTTCGATGCGGCTGTGTCGGCGCATAACATACGTCATAAATAAACTTATCTGATTGGCTTACGGGTAACCAATGATTTTAAACTTCAGACAAGCGCCCCCTAGCGAGAGAGAAACACTTCTCTATTATGCCATTCCAGACTCTGTCTACGAAGCAAAGTGAAATAGCAGAGTCTGGTATTACCAGGCTAGGAGTCCACGGCTGTAACCGCCAACATCTCCAATCTCTGTTACTGTAATTTCCTATTATCACTGTAAAGCTGCTTTGAAACAATCTATATTGTTAAAAGCGCTATATAAATGAAGATGACTTGACCTGACATTATACAGCACAGTGATTGGACATACAGAGTTCCTTCCCATAAAAATGTTTAGAAACTGATGATGACGTAGATGTACTCTCACATTGTGACGTTGCTTCAACTGGAAGAAGAAAAAGAAAATGGTAAATTAACGCCTTAATAATTTGCCCTTAGTAATTAACATAATAAGGGCTACCATTATTTTTAGTAGTGTGCAACTTGTATTTGATAAAGCCCTCTAAATGTGGTAATATGCACTCTCGGTTTTAACATATTCATCAAGATAGGCCTATGTAATTCTCAAAAGTTTATTCAGAATCCATAACATGCAGTTAATCCTGTTATTTCTGAACACGTAGGATTGGGTGGTAATGAAATTGTTGATATATTGGCTTAACAAGCTTTATGACACCCACTTATTGGCATTAGGCCTACTCATCTTAATATAGGCAATTCAAGTCTTGTTCATTCACTATTTATCATAATATGAAAACAGTAAACAGGACAATAAATGTAGGGGTGAATTCAGGGTAATTGGGGCACTTTTGTCATTGAGATGATTTGGGAAAACGTATCCCAGTCAATCTGAATTTACCCTGCAACCAGACAATAATGGAGCATGTGCTTCTTCACTGTTCAGCATGTGAAAAAGACAGAAAAGCTAGCCTACTTGCAATGGGTGCGTAATTAACATCAAAATGCTAAATCTTTTTAATCTGGCCCAGGTCCAAGACAGGAGAAAGTATACACCATAGTCTTAATAAATCTGAATCATCTAAAATTAACAGACTTGTTTAACAGGATTTGGGTGTCAAATATCATTATTATGATTCGGTTAAGTTAACCGAAAACGCATCTTAATACCAGGTTGAAACAGGGCTTCTCTCTTGCTAGCTCGATTTCTGGGATATTATTTACGTGCATCAGGGAGCCGCTTTCAATATGGGGAAGAGAAGACTCCCGGACCTGTTCCGAGAGAGGTGGGATGGGAGAACCGAGTCTTTTCGAAACTCTGAATCAATTGAACCGATTGCTTCGCAAAATGATTCACTGTTTCGAAGCGCTCGAAACACCGCGCGCTGGTGACGTCTGCTGGTCAAACAGTGTAAATGCAACGACATGTCAGCCTAAAACAGCTTTTAAAAACAAATCGCAAATGTTTTATTGAAAGTTTTGAATCTACAAATCATCTAACACAATTAAATATAAGTGTCTGAATAATATGTGTTATTTTATATGGACATTACTTGGACACAGTCACCTCTGGTAACAGATCACTCAAAATTTCATTGTAGACATTTGCTGTAAAGCTGCTTTGAAACTATTATGTAATGTGAAAAGCGCTATACAAATAAATGCGAATTGAATTTTATTCATTTGTAGCGCTTGTTTTTTGTGTTTTATGGTGGACGTGGCTAGTCAGAATACTCTTCCTTTTTTATGTCTCATTACAAATGTCTACAGCATTATGAAACTGATCCGAGATCAGGTAAAAAAAAAAAAAACACATTTATATAAACGTGAATAATTGTTCATGTGTTCACAGAGATCATCATCGCCCTCTAGCGGCGAATCATTGTCATTTCGAAAAAGTTATGACGCAACGAAGCTTGAAATCACGTGACTATTGCAGTTTGAGACTGGTTCCAATCAAAAGATTCACAAAGGTTTCGAAGCTTCACGAAGCAGTGTTTCGAAAACGCCCTTCATCATCAAAATATGACACAGGATTTTGTGACGTTTGTTTAATAAAGAAGACAGTAAAGCAGGTTTTGATTATATGTAATGCATATAAAAGAGAAAGGAATTGCAATCTTTAGGATGATTAATTATTCTAAATATACGAAGTAATGGTCCAAATGCGGGAAATCAAATGAACGCAATCATGATATTCTTTAAGATTAGTGGATTAAAAAGAATAAAATATAGGAATATAGAATTAATTCTCTTCACACTCCATCACGGTAGGTGGCGGTCTGCACCGATGACGTCAGTTCGCAAGCCGCCATTAAACCTAAAGAAGAAGCGGCAGTTGTTGTTGAAGTTGCATCAGGCACAGAGCAAGGTACGTGTTTTACAAGTTATTATCTTTTCATAGGCCGCAACTTAGATGAATAATAAAAGAAAATAACTAAACTTAATCAGTTGGACAGTAGTCGGAGGGTGACATTGCGTTAAAGTTATTAGTTTCGTGTTTGAAATGCTCCCTAAGGGATCATCTGACATGTCCACCCACAGTATAAAACATATTAGATGTCCAAGCACACATTTTTAACATACTCAACATTATATATATAAAGTAGCAAAACCACATTTTCACATTCTAAACGGTTGTTGTAGGATCACAATAAGATGCTAGACTCACTACTGGTGAGATTTGTCCAATGCCTCCCTTTATACGAATGCAGTAAATATTTTAAGGAAAATAATCTTTAGGCTATAATTGATCTAATTGTTATTTTTCATATGCCAATGGTTGTAGTAGATTATTTTCCGGACTTACTGCCAATATATACCTTTATATTGTACAGGTGCAATTATTTTACAGAAATATTAACAATAATTCATCTAAATTTTGATTTCACATTCAGATGTTGTAGGAGGTGAACGGACTGACTGACTGCACAAGTTTTCATTCATACCTCATTTGTCTCCTGTGTTTTGAACACCACGATTGGTGTAAATCAGGGCTCTCAAACTCAAATTGGCTGGGGGTCAGTGCTGTGATTGACATCTCATATGAGGGCCATTTTAACATTCAAGCACAAGAAGAAATCACAATATATCTGTATAAATAAATGTGTTCGCTGAGCTCTCATTTACTTCAAATTCCATTACTTGCATACTTTTGTCGTACTTAAAGAGTTAGTTCACCCAAAAGTGAAATAGCTGTCATTAATTACTCACCCGCATGTCTTTCCAAACCCGTAAGACCTTTGATCATCTTTAGAACACACATCGTCATTGCACTTGCACGTCCAAGCCTAGATAGGTAACGAAGACATCATTAAAATAGTTAATGACTACAGTGGTTCAACCTGATCGAGCTGCCTCAAGGCCAATGTCCGGGGGTTTTGCCCGCCAAAAAACTTGGTCCACTAGGCCAAATGGGGCTTGAGGAGTGTCATGACAAAAGATGGAGTTTATCTGAGGCAGGAGAGGGTTAAACCATCCCATGTTGTTATCATACCAGGCTACCAGATAACCTCAACATTTAAAACAATTTACAGCTCAAAACTCCCCTTCAGACACCAGCGGATGTAAATAGCTTCCGATTGCGGCAGTCAAAGGCTACTTATGCTAACCATTGCGATAATAAATAGACATATGTTTATGGAAAATACCAGAGATTGCTTGAAGAATGTAGACAAATCGTGTATTTATTTGGTTTCATGTTTCATCTGTCTCTTCCCTGTGCCTTTGTTGATGCGGGACAAATGTCCACATAATATGTTATAAATAAAGTGAACTCAGTCGCTCTGACTGAAACTTGGTCATGTATTTGCAGTCTGTGTGTTTCTCTTTGTGAGATACACATTTTGTGTAATGAATTAAGTGCACCATTGAACAGAGAAAATAGACAGTACTCTTGAAAAGTAATTTAACTATAATTAATTGAGTAATGAGAAAATTAAAGTCCCTCTGTAGTCAATAATTTTATCCCAGTTCAAACTCATCTTTGATCATCATATAAAAAAATTCTTCAGGTCTTAAAATAGCTTGAATGTAACTCGACACCCTTGCCTCATTTAGTATATGCAGATCTATGAATATGCAAATGAGCCCCGCCTCCACTCACTCACAGCACTGATCACACTTTTGTGATTAATGATCACACACACGTTGATCTGATTGGTTACAAGGTCGTTTGTGACGTCAGAAACACCAGCGATTTCAAAGCGTGTTTTTGAGACTCTCTTTGGTTCAGTTTTAAGGAGAAAATACTCAGCAAAATGAAATGCTGTTTCATGCATAGTGAGTTTTTTACACTGTTAAAGAGTTGGGTTCCCATGCTAAACATGGACAAAGTTTCAAAAATGAAGTTGTAAGTTTGATGGAGTATTTCTGTTCCAAAAATACTCCTTCCGGTTTGTCACAAGTTTCGGAAAGTTTTTTTCGAGTATGGGTGTGTGTGACGTCAGGTGGGGCGGAATTTCCTTATACGGGTCTTAAGAGCACTTCTCCCGGAAGGGCGCGCGCGCAGCTGTAGCCTAGTCTAGTGCGAGAGATCAGAGAGATCAGAGCGCTGGGCTCGGCTGCGCTGCAATAAAACAAATGGCACCAAAAAAGTGTGTTTTTGGTTGCCAGGGCAAGACAACACTGCACAAATTTCCAAAGAACCCAGCGTTAAGGGACCTGTGGATGGATTTTGTTTTTCCAGAGCAGCAACGGAGTTGTGCAAGTGTGCTAGTTTGTTCCCTTCATTTCGACGGTTATAGTTATATACTGTTCACTTGAAGGAGTGAATGAAAACGAGTGAGCGAATTCGGACAGCCGTTGAGCATAAGCTGTAGCGATCTGACACGTGCCCCATTTTCTCACAAATGTTCATTTAAGACTTTATTTAAATAATTTAAGACTGCTCTTATGAGGACATTTGACAAAACTGACATTTTGGCATAATTTGTGTGTAATGATTTGTTCAAGCCCGAAAGAGAACTCGATACTGACCCGCGTCTTTTCTGTGTTTGTGTGTGTGTGTGTGTGTGTGTGTGTGTGTGTGTGTGTGTGTGTGTGTGTGTGTGTGTGTGTGTGTGTGTGTGTGTGTGTGTGTGTGTGTGTGTGGTGTGTGTGTGTGTGTGTGTGATACAGGCAGGATTGAACGGATACTGCGTAATTGCGTTAAAGAAATGTTTGTTCTTGCGGTGCCGTGGTGGGCAAGTGATGAAACCGGTGTTGCGACTGAACACCGTGTAACACCGACTATCGTAGCAAGCCTAGAGCTCACCATTCATGTGACCTAGGTCTCCTATTCAGAGAATAATTATGTCCTGTCCCGTGTCCTGAATGTTCAAGAACAAGTTTTCAAGTTTTTGCACTTCAGTTAATGTGTAGAAGATAATGTTTACAGAATTAAATGTGACATTTAATTAAAGTGAGTTGAGCAGTCTTATTTTCTGCATTTTTTGTAATGGCTTTGAATAATATGGGGGACATGAATCGCAATATATCGCAGAATCGAATCACAATACTTGCTGTATCGCAATATATTGAGAATCGCAATAATATTGAATCGTTGCCCAAATATCGCAATACTATCGAATCGTCACATTTTTGCCGATTCCCACCCCTATAAAACATGTGCATAACACCAGACATGAATTTGTGTTGGAGACTGTTCAGACAGGAATGCAGAGAACCCTTTATACGGTCCCTGCATATTTACTGCACCATCAGTGGATTTGCCCACACACATGCCAATGTCAATGCCAAGTTTGTCTGATGTGTTCTTTAGTAGCTGTGTCAGATATTTACCTGTGGATTTTTTTCAACCTAAACTACACCTGTGACATATCTGACAATGATTGCACACTGGTCCTTTGATTGACATCTTGAGTTGTATCAATCTGAACCGAAAACAGTCCCGCCTCTCTAACCTCATCTGAAATTGTGGCCTTTATGACCTGGCTGAGAGCATCCACAACTTTCCCAACAATGTCCTTTGATAGCAGAGTCACAAGAGATCCTCTACCTTTTGCACCCGTGTCACGATGCTTCTTGCTTTGCTCAACACAACTGCTAATGTGCTGTTGAAGCCACAGATCATAACAACTCAAAAGTATTACCAACTCTAGAAAGTTGCCATGATTAACTGCGGTATCTTCTAGTGTATAAGCAGCCTCTCCTTTGTCTGCTTTTTGCCTATGACTTTTATCACATCTATTATGCGTTCAATCTAGTGCTGTAGCGGCGCTTCGACGTCAAAATTACGTTGACGGCATATTTTTGCGTCGAGACTTCTTCATTTATTTATTTATTGCACCGTTTCCGGCAGTACCGCTCGCCAACACATCTGGGAGACCGAAACATTGCAAAATGGAGGACAAAGACCACTAGAAGTGAATGTGCTTTCCATTAAATTAATCACACACACACAGTAAACAAATCCTTAACAAAAAAAACCCAGCACAAACTGGGTGCCGGTGCGGTGAGACGTACGGCTCGGGCAGATTCGGCTTGCAGTCGTTCATCCGCGGACGCGGCGCCGCGCGCGCTGTTACAAAAGAAGCCGTGCTGAGCTCCAACTACGTCACTAGCTGCGTTTTTCTGATTGGTTAGTAGTCTATCCAATTGAGTGCAGAGTTGTTGTTTTTTCTGATTCGGTAAGACACGCCTCATAATCAAAGCCCTATGGAGCAGTATCAGACTCACATTCTGACTGCAGTATGAGTATGACGATGTCAGGCTAATTTATTGGGTGATACAGAAACTTGATTTCATATTAATTTCAGGAATGTTCAATGTCAGCGACCAGGAAGCGAAAAAAGATGAACTGCTTGCTCTAACAAGCATATATGATGAAGAGGAGTTTCACCAGGCAGAGTTCAGAAGAGGAGGGTGAGATTCATCTGTGCCTAGACTTCCTCCAACTTCAAACTGATAGTCAAAGTGAGACTCTTTACATATTCAAACCTGTCTTACATATGAGTCGTATTTTACACACACACACACACACACACACACACACACACACACACACACACACACACACACACACACACACACACACACACACACACACATATATATACATACATACAGTTGTGGTCAGAATTAATGGCACCCCTGGTGAATATGATCAAAATCTGCATTGTTTATCCTTTTGATCTTTCATTCAAAAAATTAAAATCTAATCTTTCATTGAATTGAAAGTGAGGGGCAAATCACATTATGAATTAAATGTTTTTTTTTTCCAAAACACGTTGGCCACAATTATTGGCACCCCTAGATTTTGTTTACAAGTAAAATATATCTGAAGTATATTCCCACAGTATATTAGCCACAATAAAAGGCCATAGAAACAGTCTTAGATCTTAGAGTTCAGCGCATGAAAAATGGGGGCAAAAACAAAAGTGTTGTTTATAATTTTGTTCAGTGTATATATGCGCACACAAAATATGTTTATTAAATATATTAAAATGTATAAAAATAATACATATTATAAAATATTTATGTTTTTTTTTTTGCAGGACAGAAATCCACAGAGTATAACTTATCATTTCTACCTCCATTAGTTCTGAGTTTTGGACTTCCTACAGACTACCCTTCAGTATCGTCTCCCGTTTTTACTTTAAGCTCCAAATGGTTTACAAGAGTCCAGGTGAGTCCTGTTTAGTAATGTCCTGAAATGTGTGTAATGTTATTGTTGTAATTTTGTTATTTTTGCATTTGTATTGTATTAGTTATTAGTTTGCATTAGTAATGTGTGCCTATAAGCGGGTCCACATTGTGTGTACACTCTGCTTATTACACACAAAAGGGATGTGCAGCTGCACACAAACATGCCAAATATTACAAATAAAACGATTACAATGCAAAATATTATTACTGTGTACATAAAGATATGGTGGGATCCGGCTTGTCCCGTAGATGGTCCTCTTGAGCTTTAACCTCGCGCACGAGCAGATCCGATTGCTCTCTGTTCAGTGTTTCCGCTTGCAAATTCCTCCATGTAAATGCCAGGCCTACGCACAACTGGCTTTTAAAGGGAATGAGAGAAGAGACTCTGATTGCTTTATTGCATTTTACGCCCAAAACACACCTATTACTCAATAAGAGAATAGAGACGACCCTTTTAGACCATGCGCCGGGAGCGCCGACCATTTTTCCCGTTGTTAAACTAGCAAAAGTGGATTCGGACACACTAAGTGCACTTGCGCCGTGCGCTTTAGACCATGTGCTTAGATGGTTAAAATAGGGCCCCTAATGTCTGTTAGTGGCGCAGACATCACATATATCGTCTCTGCTGCTGTAGTATTTCTGACGTGATTGATATGTGGCGTTCTTTCATAATCTTAGATGCTCTTCCACTCTCACTCCATCAGATCAGTGCGCTGTGCAGGAGGCTGGATGAGCTCTGGCAGGAGAACCAAGGCAACGTGGTGCTTTTTACCTGGATCCAGTTCCTAAAGGAAGAGACTCTGGATTTCCTGGGAATCCAGTCTCCGCTTGAAATCCAAAGCTCTTGCGTTCAGCATCAGTGCGAATCCGGTCAGAAAGAAGCCGAAGACATTTCTGGAGATAAAAGTAAAGCAGCAGATTTAGACCCGAGAGCTGTTCAAGAAGTCGACCCTCACACAGATATACTGAGTCAGCTGCTGGATTTCGACGAAGCTCAGAAGCAGAAGGTGTTCGACGGGAAGGTGTTCTGTTGCGGGATCTGCTACTCGGAGAAGCTGGGGTCCGACTCTTTGCTCTTCAAGGAGTGTCAGCATGTTTACTGCAAGGCCTGCATTAAGGAATACTTCCAGATCCAAATAAGAGATGGCAAAGTTCAGTGCCTTAACTGCCCCGAGCCCAAGTGTGTGTCCCTGGCCACTCCCACACAGGTATCGGTCTTTATTTGTCTTTATTTTATGATTGTGTGCTCATATGAGTGGTAATAACAATAGTAATAAATAATATGAATAGATAATGTAGGGCCATCTTTAAAGATGCGTGGGAAACTATCCAGAGCAAGTTTATTGTTTGTTCATGTTTTTTTTAAATCTTGCCAGTTTAGACATTCATGCAATTTTAAGGTGGGATTACAGTGAATGTTTCTGGCTTTGTGAAGATGAAATTTACTCAGAAGACAAAGTAATAATACAAGTATTATCAAGATTAACACAAAAGAAAACCGCATTTACGCATGTGCGCTTGGCTCGTTTTCTTTATAAATAACTAGGGGTGTCACGATTCTCCAAATCCTCGATTCGATTACATTTTCGATTCTAAGGTCTCGGTTCGATTCGATTCTCGATTTTTACATGTATTTTTTTTAAGCACAGTTTGCGATGCCATTTTTAGACTAGACTTTTATGTAATATAATATATATGACCTTTGTTCGCAATGTACCACACTACATTGTCAAACTTAAAACATTTATTAACAAAATAATGTTACAATAACTTATATCTTCAGTCAATTAGAAACTTAAGCAAAATAACCTGCCATGTATTTTCTCTTTTGTAACTGCAGTCTTATTCACAGAAGATGACATTCAAGTTCACAACAAAACAAACACGGTTTAACAGATACATATATGTTTTCCTTGCTTTACCTCGGTCTTAAAGTACAAACATGACTGTGAAAAATATTAGTATTTAATGTAGAATTTAATTAAATGCATTTATGATGAAATTACAACATTTTCATGTCATGTTCATTTTGACCGCGAACTGTGCGCTGTCGCTTTAACTCGGCGCGTTCAGCAGAAATAGACTCGGTGCGGAAATGAACGACACTTCTCATTCGTGGAGGTGGAGAATCAAGTTATTTGTGACATGCTAGATTTATTGTATAAAGATTTATACTGTTCTGAGTCTGCTGTTTTTGTCAATTTAAAGTTTTAATTTAAAAAGTGGAAGAATATGGTACACGCACTGACGCACATACAGTAGCAGAGCTTGCAAAGTGTGGCTTTTTTTAAGCGCGAACTTTGAACGCGAATGTGAACGTTGTCAACATAACTCACTGGAAATCAGAAATACCCCCACTGTCCCACACCGGCGACTTTAGTGAAAGAGGAGGTCAGAAGTCCTGTCGATGGGTCTCCTGCATCTGCAGCCATGCTATCTTTTGACTGGCTGTAGCTGAGGTAGAGGACTCGCAGCACTTCAACGCTGTTTTTTTCCGCTTTGCATATAGCGACTGGACGTGACATGGGGGCGTGGCAGTATCGACGATTCCATTTTTGAATTCGATTATCGAGATTGTGACTTAATTTCGATCGATTTCGATTTAAAATCGAAATCGTGACACCCCTATAAATAACATCACCAACTACTTGTTTAGGGACAATTCACTTTATATACTAGTAACGGTTTTTGCTTTAAGCTAAATTTCAACTGTAGTCCTTATGCGGCAGTTTCATCAGTGTCCTATAGAGCCGTGTTCATTCAATATCGCACAATACTAATGCTCACATGACTGCTTTTAACCCTTTAAACCCTTAAAAGTCACTCAGAGGTCATTAGAAGACACAAATGTCTCAAAAAAGCTTTGGGGGACAGAACAAAAATGTATTTAAAAAAAAGTGAGAGGTTTTAGATTTATAAAAATTGTTTGGGTGCAATACCAACATTTTCCGTTAGATGCCAGCATTTGTGATATGCAGTAAGTACAGTATCATTTCTCTTTCTCAAACATCTCACACACACACACACATTTGTTACACATACAAACAAACCACACTCTGACATCCATATCAACATACCCACACAATTATAGCTGCATGATATTATTAAATTGGCTTCATAATACAGCAAAATCAGAAAATATGAGTATTTGCTTTATAGGCCAAATCAGAGAAAAAGGCACCGCCTGTTAAAAGAAAACAATCAACAATTTCTAAACGACACACCAACTTGTACAAACCTCAAACTGTTACATTACATCAAAATCAAATACTTTAGTCAAATATATATTCTCTTTTGTCAGAATCAAACTTTGGCATCAGATGAAACACACACACACACACACACCCTAACAAATACATAGACTAGTTTGAACTCCAGAACACAGAGAAACATTCATAACACTGTAACAAAAACCTCTTAGACATTAAGCTGCAAAATTATATAAATGAAAGAGTGTCGATACTGTAAAATACAACAATGAGATTAAGGGAAAAATTCCTTTCATTACACTACTGTAAAGTGATCTTAAGTTACAGTAAAGGAAAAGCACTAGAGAAGAAAGAATTTGAAAATAAACTCCGTGTGCAACACATTACAGTATATTGTCTATTACAGTACAGGAAAAAATGAATACTAATAATAATAATTTAATGAAATTTGTCAGAAGGTGCTGAATTTCTTTCATTATACAGTACTATGCCAGTTTATTGGTCTTCTGACAAAAGACTTTCTCTAGCTTAGGCAGTGATCTCTCATATACAGTGTAAAAGCCTTGTCGATGATTCGTTCAGCTCTCTAGTGTAGGAGACCATACATTTGCTAAAGAACATTCTCCCTGTGCTCCTATTTATATGATCCTGAAACTCTCATCAGGTTTGCCGTTTAAGTTCACATTGTTATACTTGAGTTAATTATATTGTGTGTTTGTGTTCTATGAATGAGCACATGGTTAAACTTGTGTAAAATGTCGAGTTTTGGAAAGTGTGTGAAAACAGTTGAAGTGTCTTTGTTTTGAGAGCTGAACGAATGGCTCATGATTATAGGTGAAGCTTCTCGTGGGAGAGGACGAGTTCGCCCGCTACGATCGTCTCCTGCTGCAGTCCAGTCTGGATCTGATGGCGGATGTTGTGTATTGCCCCCGCATGAGCTGCTGCATGGCTGTGATGGTCGAGCCCGACTCCACCATGGGCATCTGTCCCTCCTGCCGATATGCCTTCTGTACCCTCTGTAAGAGAAGCTACCACGGCCTTTCCAACTGCATAGCGACTGCTGGTGAGATGAGGGATATTTATACCTATTGAGTTACTGTTTGCCTGATTCTGATATTAGTATTTCCATAAATGTATCGGATGCTCAGTGATTAGCTTTTTTGCTACAAAAGTACAGGCACTTGGTTAGTTAGGTGTGCTTTTGTTTAACAGATGAGCTTCGCAGTTTGCGGGATGAGTACATTTCTGCAAGCGAAGAGGCAAAGAAGTTCCTTGAAAAGCGTTTTGGGAAGCGTGTCATCCAGAAGGCGGTGGAGGAGTCGTTCAGCACAGAGTGGCTGAAGAGTAACTCTAAACAGTGCCCTTGCTGTGGCTCTCATATAGAGGTCAGTACTAGCCTCGCACATCAAAATGTGTTGCTGTACGTACACACCGCCGCCGACTTGAGCGGCAAAGAAGCTCTGACGTAGCAGCATTCTGTGTTCGAGAGAAGAGAAGTGTCACAGCATGAAATGTAAACATAAATCTCTAAAAAATAATTCAGTTGAAGAGAAAATGTGGAAACTTTCTGCAAACTGAGATCTGATGTGTTGTGCATTTTCTCAAACAAGTGCGTTTCTCGATTTCTTCAGAAGGTGCATGGCTGTAACAAGATGACCTGCTCCTCCTGTCAGAAGTACTTCTGCTGGATCTGTCTGGGCGCTCTCAGCAGAGTCAACCCCTATAGCCACTTCAACAACCCCAGCTCACAGTGCTATAACCAGTGAGTGCCTGTCTTCAACAAGCCCGTGTGTGTCTCACAGCCAGCGCCATTACATCCAGTCTACTGATGATGCTTATAACCCGACAAGTGTCCTAAACCGTCTGTTGAAAGCTAGTTATTTAAGTTGATTAAATATGGATATTTTCTTACACAAACGCTTTCACTTCAGAAGGCCTTTATTAACCCCCAGGAGTCGTATGGGTTACTCTTATGATGGATAAATGCTCTTTTTTGGGCTTCGAAATCTAAGGCACCATTCACTGCCATTATACAGGATATTTTTTTAATATAACTCAGATTGTGTTTGTCTGAAAGAAGAAAGTCATATACACCTAGGAGAGTGAGTAAATCATGGGCTAATTACGATCTAATTTAACTATCCCTCTCAGTCAATGGGATCAGTGACTTTTACACTTTAATTTCACATCTTGCAATATTTGCGCTTTTGTAGTTTTTGTAATATCGATTATTTTCCTCGCCAGTTTTTTTTAATTATTTTTTTTTGACTGCCTCTTTTGCCTCCTCTTGAGTTTTCTTCCTTTGCAAATACAATTCCTGGTCTTAGTCATAGATAATTGATTTCAGATGATAAAAAGTTTGCTCTGTGTGTTTATTTCTGCATGTTCTGCTCTAGATTGTTTCAGGGAGTGGGAATGGAAGATGAAGAAGGCTTTGCAAGTGATGAAGATGACTGATCCAGCTTAAAGGATATAACTTCCTCCAGGGCACTTCTGGACTAGGCAATCACATGACCATCTCCAAATGGTTTTGCCTCATTTACCCTTTTTGTTTTACTTTCACACCACATTCAAATTCATCTTTCTGTTGTGCATACACTCCGTCCCTTCAAATAGTTTTTACTGAAATGTGCTGCAAATCAGCCTAGCAGATGAGATGTATGTGCAAAAGAACAGAATATATATTTTTAGTTAATGAATTTGGCTCCTTTGCAATAATGTTGGCTTTCAAAAAGATGACTTGTTTATTTGGCTATTGTTAATGTTAATTTAATGATGGAATTTTAGACATGTTGAATGTTTGATGGATTAAAGTAAATAAGTTTGGCACATTATCAAGATTTCAGGTTAAATTAGTGACAAGTTTTATCAGATTGCCTCAGCTCTGTTATATGCAAGTTGAAAGGAAGAGTGTGTATCATTCAGAGGATCAATGAGCTCCCACAAGGCAGTCATAAAAAGTTTCATGTAGCATCTGTATCTTTAATAAAAGTACTGAACTGTTCTGTGCAGTCTTGTCATCACATAACTACACAATTACTCAAAATACGTTTTTAGGTGTGGGGGAAAATGTCATGATGCGATAAGTACATGAGATGCACCTACCATCATCTGCACATGTATAAAGCTGACACCGGAACAGTAAACATTGACCTTTGAGGTCATTCATCCCGAACCGGTGTGTTTTTGTCTGAAAAGGGCTGATATTTTAATAAACTAAGCTGTTACTTTTGATATCTCATTCATTATTTCTGTTCATCAAATGTCTGAAACATCAGTTGATGAATCTTATGTTCATACAGTTATTTACACAAACACATTTTGCTGAGAATGAAACCTTTGAAAGCAAGAACAATCTGACCGAATTAATAAACAGAACTTGTGAAATGTGACTGGATAGAGAAACTAGTGCATGTAAACCGGAGCTTCTAACAGCAGCTGCAGGGACTCTACCTTTTTATTTTAATCTAGAAAGCAAGACATACGTTGTCTTTTTAGCAATCATTGTAACAGTCGTGAAGCGTATACACACATTAATGCACTTCATCAGATATTCTGATTTGACTAGTAGCTCATGCTAAATTAATACAATTCACAAAGAATTCGCACAAAAAAAACAGGTTTAATGGGTACAAAAGAAAGTGTGTATTGCAATTCAGTTCTTATGCAACAATTTCTTAAATAAACCAACTGACTGGAAGGAGTAACATTTCCTAGGTCATAAAGATGGACAAAACTGCTGGGACACATGTTGATGATGACAGCCTAGGGTTGGGCTTGAGTCCAGGCGGGATGAGCGGGTTTCCGGATGACGGACTATCCTTTGAGTGAAGACAACCCAGCCCTCATGATCTCATCAACCAGCAGGATGTTACTGGCGATTACAGTGCTGTGCAGAAGAGGAGACTGGTGAAAAACAGGTTCCTGAACCCCTGATCTAAAGTCAGTGTTAGGCTCAGGCAAAGAGACTTTTCATTTTCAATTTTCATTAAAGTCCATCATGTGATACAGTGGGAAATAACCACTGCACTGGAGGCTAATCCTAATTACATTATTCTTAGAGTTTAAAATAAAATCACATTTGAATTTTAGGTGTGTGTCAGGCGGCCTAATCAGAAGCGCAAGAGTAGTGATGTAAGAGTTGTGTTTTAATGCTTATTTAGCCTATCCAGCTGAACACTGTTCATTAAAAACATTCAGAAATAGAGAATTGCCCAGATTGTTTATTTTAGTATTTCACCTCTGGTAAAACCTACACACGCCTCCTCCAAACCATGCTTTAAAACAGTAGTATACGGCTAAATGACTAAATGTGACCGGTGCTGGCAAAATTAGTTGCAATGAGCAAATTTTCACAAATGGGTTAGTTATTTCCACATTCTCTATAAAAAAAAAACCTTCAAAAAGTATGATTTGTTTGAATCAGACAGAAAATGACTGAGCTATACCGGTTTGAGGTCGATAGTCATTTAAGACCATTTTGAGAAAAATCAAGTTTTCTGAAGGCTCCAAAACAAAATCAAGCAAATTATCAATTTTTTCTATTGATAATTTTAGTGTGCCAAATTCATTTTTCAAAAAAAAAAAAAAAAAAAAAAAAAAGTTGCAAATAAATAAATGTTGAACAGCCTATTTTATATATATATATATATATATATATATATATATATATATATATATATATATATATATATATATATATATATATATATATATAGTTAACCAAACATCTATTTAAGACAAATAATGAATACAATATAATTGCATGAATACAAGTCAAGACAGATATTCTGTAATTCTGTTAAGAGTATTTGTTAGGGGTGTCACGATTCTCCTAATCCTCGATTCGATTACATTTTCGATTCTAAGGTCACGGTTCGATTCGATTCTCAATTTTTACCTCTATTTTTTTTAAGCACAGGTTGCTGTTGCTCCTAAAAAGCTGACATCAGTTAATCGTGATCTCACTAGGGCTGGGCGGTATATCGAGTTTGTACGATATATCGATATATTTTTTTGAAACGATATGGAATGAGGCAATACCGTTTATATCGATATACAGTAGTTTGATATGAGCACATCTGAAAAATAGCGGTGGTCGCAGTGTGAGCTGCTGCAGTGAAACTAGATAGTACCATTTGTCCTAAACATGACAAGCTTATATTAAGGGCTTCAAAATAACTGGTAAGATATAGTTAACAAGTTTAAAGCAGCTTGCCCTGTCAGATGCTCTGACAGATAGGCTACTGTTGCTGACCGGCAGAGAAATAGCCTACTTGCGCTGTTTAATGCGTTTGAGATGTGGTGCTTTCCTCAGTGCTCAACTTACATTTCACAGGTATATTCTCCATCTGTAAATGTTAGAAAGTCAAACCAATATGTCCATTTCACTGTCAGGAGAGGACGAGCTTCTGCAAGTGAATCTCCGCTAAAATTCAAGCTTCCGTAAACGAGCGCCGCCGCGCGCATGCACGCCAAACAGACGGAGCACAATAGAATAGTAGCGCAGTAATTCTGACTAAAATAAACAATGCTAAAATATTTGTTGTTGGAGACAATAAATGTGCCATATGTGGAATTTTAAACCTACAAGTATATTTTTATGAAAGTGACCATTATAATGGGGTAAACAAATGCAGGCTAATATAATTAGTTTGTGCTTTTGTTTTTGTGTTTATTTTCATTTTTAGTTTAGCCTTTAGTCAATTTAAAAACAAAATCTTTTTGCACATAATATATTGCATAGCCTACATTACATTCACTATATATGTTTCCATATCCTTCAATATCAACATTGGGCAGAATGTGAAATATTTTTTTTTAAATAAATACAGATTTTCTTTATCCAAATAGAAAAACGTAGAAAGTACCGAGATATATATCGTATATAGCCATTTAACCAAAAAATACCGAGATATGATTTTTTGGCCATATCGCCCAGCCCTAGATCTCACACATCTCTGTTATCATCAATGAAGCTGACTGCACAATGAATATTTCTGCACAATGTTATAATTAGAGGATTTGCCAGCATACAGAATTCAGCACTGAACAAAAAGTCAGTTTTGAGCGGTGAGGGGAGTCTATCTTAAATGCTTCTGATTGGCCATTGCGTTCAAGAAATCAACACATATGTATGTGATTGGCTAAATCGCTCAACGCTTCATAGATATTTCTAGTTTGCGGGAGTCCCGCGAATCGTTTTATTCTCCCGCACACACAGAGTGAGTGTGCATTACCGCTCACGCCCGCACCGCAAGTGCACGTCTCTAGTCTAGATCAAGGGTCGGGTCAAGTTCGGGCAGAGAATCAAAGCTCTGAGCCAAGTTAGAGGACTCACAGCCTTTCAACACGTGTGGGTTTTTCCGCGCTGTGATGAGTCGTTCATGAACGATCCGTTCATTGCCTCTGTCACGCGAGAAATGAACAAAAGACTCAGAAGGTAAAGTAATTATTTGTTCCCTGTAAATTATTTTTGACTGCATTATTTATGTGGATGTGTTCGGGGAATTTGCCTGTTAAAAGTATAACATTTAAAGCCCCTCAAATGAACAAAATGACTAGGAAAAAAAGATTAGGCCTAGTTCATTATGATGAACGAGATCGAACTAAAGAGAGTCAGTAAAAAGATCCGAACGGGCGTGACATGGGGGCGTGGCAGCATCGACGATATCGTTTTTTAATTCAAAGTTCGAGATTGTGACTTAATTTCGGTCGATTTCGATTTAAAATCGTGACACCCCTAGTATGCGTAAATCGGGATTGCGCTCTCTAATCTCAAAATTGACATTTTTCACTTGTTTTGCCTGAAATTATCCCATGTGCATTCCGACTCCTCTTGCCAGCACGGGTCACATGTCTTTATAGTTAATGCACTCTTTTACTTCACTGGACTTTATAGAGTAACAGAGAGAGAGGAACGGGTCTCACCAGGAGTGGAGCAGTTGCTTCTTCACACAGTAGTTATCCCACACACCAGCCTCTCCTGCAACCATAGGTTCACCTACACACACACACACACACACACACACACACTGATTAAACCAGACACAACGATGCAGATAATCTCTTCCAAAATACCACAAACATCTGAAATGAGCTCACAGGTGGAGAGAGTAGTTCACATTTAACATACATATACACACACATATACATTATATTTATATATATATATAGGAAGTGCACCAAAGCTGAATATCTTATTGGGAAAGGAATGGATAATGTCTTCAAAAGGAATAAACTCTACGGGATAAAAGGAAAGCCGTTGGGCAGACAGTTCTCTGTGGAAGAGATGTGGACAAAAAAAAATGTATCAATCAAATTTTTCTTCTCAGTCGACTTTCAATATTCACGATAAAAGTAAAATCTTTATTTATTAAGTTTAAAGGCATATTTTTGCTCCTGTTTGAAAGTTGTAGAAACCAAACCATTAAATGTGGTTTTAAACTGCTTTTTATTGTCAGAAGAACATGACGAACACTTCACGTTTTTGAATTATTTACACATTCCTAGTCATTTTTCCTTAGAAATACATTTTTCTGTTAAAATATTTATTTTAAGTTGCTGCATGTGTCATGAAACATGTTTGTGTGGCCGGACTCTGACGCGTCTTCAGCGCAGACTGCAATATTAATAATTACACACTTCATCTCTTAGAAATGCTCATTTGACAGTAGCTTGAGTTGACAGTAGTACTAGTTTGAGTTTGGATGAAGTTGTACATTTATGTTCATTAACAAAAACGGTTACATCTGTCAGAATTTTTTAATTTGAACATAATAAATGCATGGTTTTAACTGTGTATCATGATCTAAATGTATGCTGCTACAGAAGACCAATGGTTAATTTTAATAATCTAATTTTTTAATACCTCAATACCACATTATATTGTGATAATTATCTTTATCAGCCAGCAATGGCCAGGGGAAAGTGTGATTTCACACATTGATGGTGAAGTGATTTTAGTGTACGGTAAGCTCTATGAATGAAATAAGCACAATGATCATAAATCAACATAAAAAACAGTAATATCAACCGAGATACTGAATCATAAACATTTTCTACAATATGACACGTCTATTTAAATGTTTCAAACCTTGTATGATACGACACGATATGTTTTCAGTCTAACTTTCTCCCAGAGCTGACAAGCATTTTGTATTCATCTTGGTTTCTAAACCCGTTTTCATCCGATTACAGATACTGATTTTGGGATTGTTGGCTCCAGAGCACACGCCTGATATATATAGAGAGAGAGATAGAGATATATAGATAGAGAGACACATGCCTGTGTTCAGGTTCACTCCCACCAGTTGTCCGGTCTCTTTGTATTCACTCTGGAGCTTCACGAGAGTCTCTTGAGGGTCATAGCCTGAATTCTGAGCCAGAACCTTTGAAAAGGAGATCAGCTGCAGTCAAAAGCTTGTTGATTGAGTGATTTACCCAGCACACATTGTTCTGATGTTTGTCCAGTACCTTGGGGATGACGAGGAGCGCATCAGCAAACGCCTGCACCCCCAGCTGAGCTCGACCCTTTACTTTAGGCTTATGATTGACCAAAGCGTTCGCTACAGCCACCTCAAACGCACCGGCCCCGGCCACAACAGATCCTGCAAACACACACACACACACACCAGATGAGGAAAACGCCACTATAGTCCACACAGATCCTCTCAGGATCTCTAGCTAGCATTAGCATTAGCCGTTCTAAATGTGAGCGAATACAATTCTCTTTAAATTAATGGCAATGAAAGTGTGTAAGGCATATGGAATTGTTTTACTTTTACGTGAATATGTTGTAATCAAACAGAGGGAAATTGAACAAGTGTATGCTAGTCTATCTTATGATGTATAAGGGCCTGTTCACTAGTGCTGTAGCGGCGCGTCAATGACGTGTCGACGCCATTTTTTTGCGTCGACACTTTATTCATTTATTTGACACCACACGTGGGAGACCGAGACATTGCAGAATGGAGGACAAAGACCACTAGAAGTGAATGTGCTTTCCATTAAATGAAGACACGTAAACAAATCCTTAACAAAAAAAAAAACGTTGCAATTTAGCAACGTTTAGCAAACTGGGTGTCGGCTCGGGCAGATTCGGCTTGCAGTCGTTCATCCCGCGGACGCGACGCCGCGCGCGCTGTTATAAAAGAAGCCGTGCACACAGGCAAGTGAAATGGGGTCTTGCCGGTCTTGCGCACCCAACGCGTAATTTTTCCCGCGCGCACCTTCACGCTCGTGCGGACGCGTCGAGTAAACAAGGCTTTACTCAGTGTCAGCGCGCGCTCTGATCGGTAAAAGGGAACAGACTCTCCCGAATCTCCAGCAGGAGCAGAAGCACCACTAACTCCACCTCCATTTCCCTCGTAAGCTGATATTAGCATTTAAACATTCTCTATGATAAAAAATGTTTGTAAAAAATATTTTAATAACACAGTTTTGGATGTTACAGAGATCTAAGATGGTGTTCAAATATATGACATTAGACTAACGTTAGCCAGCTTATACAGTATCATGATTCAGTAGCCTACGCTAGTTCGTATTTATTTGAGATACATTGTTTTTTTTTATTAATCGAGCAGCAGAAAAATAATCTTTATTTTTATCGTCCAATTAGTCGTTAGATTAGTCGACTAATCGATAAAATAATCAGCCAACTAATCGTTTAGTTAATAATCGTGTACCCCAGCCCTAGTGTTCACATATCGCGCCTAAAAACGGGTAGAAAACGCTAGGCTGTCTCGTTCTCCTTTTTCCAAAGCGCTAGGGTGGTTGCGCTCCGGAGGCGTCACATGCTGTGACCTACGGTGCGCTTGCGGCATTCTGAAAAGTGGAGATGTTTTTATCTCGATACGGCGCGGACGCGCTTGGAAAAATCGAGTGCGTCTCACCGCGACCGCGTCGCTTCCATTATGAGCGTGCATACCGCGTGCCTACATTTAAAATAACGAACTTGAGCGTGCAAAGACGCGATATGTGAGCAGGCCCTAATGGTGCTTTTCCACTACACAGTACCAGCTCGACTCGACTCGCCTTTGTTTGGTTTTCCACTGTGTAAAAGTTGTGTACCTGCTTTCGGTACTTTATCCTATCACCTGGTTCTGAGCGAGCTGAGGCGACACTAAAATGTGACGTGAAAACACTGCAGACGGCTGATTGGTCAGAGAGAATCGTCACTATTCACTGCGTCATCATTGCACGCGTCAGACGGAGTATCCTGAATAACCCCGCCATTTTTACATAGTTTGGCCAGAGATTGCGTGATAATACCCATTACTACTATTAAAACAGCATACACTCGATTTCCTCCATTGTCCTGTGTGTGTGTGGGTAGCGGGTGTGTGTCGCGTAGAAGATTACGTCACGCCAGTTTCCTGTGGCGTCACTATGACGACCAGGTACTATTGTGGAGGTACTATCTGCAATGGAAAACGGAGCGAAAAGCGAGCCGAGTCGAGCTGAGCTGGTACTGGTAATGGAAAAGCGCCATTACTCTACACAGGAAGTGACTAAAAATATGGAGGCGATTTCTTCAATCGGTCAACTTTAATAGGACTACTAAAACAGTTCATCAATATCAGTGTTTCCTCTACCATTGTTTTGGGGGGGCGGCCAAACAAAATGCTGACGAAATCCAGTCATAAAAAAGGAATTTACTATATAACGGAATTTGTACATTTTTTGAGGAATAAAAAGCAGTTCAGTACACTTGAAATCAAATCGCGATGTATACTAGTGTGTGTGAAAGACCATTTAAATACGAATCCTGCATGTTTGGTGTGAATGAATGGTGCAGCCGACGCGCAGTTTCATTTAGCTACCACACACACACACACTGAAGCACGTGTGACGCTTGCGCTGTTTTTTGCCTATATGAAGACACAAATGCAAATGCAACTTTCTCTCCAGGCTGTAGATCCACTCCGAAAGTCACTTCGTGATCATTTAAACCGCTTCATTTGAGAAAAACTATCATGACATAAACACACAGAAACTCAAAAGGTCTTCACGGCAACCCGTCAAAATAAAAGTCCGGTTTAACTTGACAAATATATTACTGTTGTACAGTAGAATTTAGATATGTCCCAATGTAATAATAATACTAACACTAATCCAAATAAATTATCATCAAAACTGATTTTTTAAGGAAGAATCAATTTTTCTTCCATGTGTTTTTCTTAACAGTAAAGCTCATTGTGCAGCACGTTATTTGACAAAAGTTTATTTAATTTCATATGATTAAAATTGATGATAAATGATAAAATTTTTGTTTTATGTCTTCATTTTATTACCAGAAAAAACACAACACAGAATTAGTGTGAACTGTTTTTTCATATATTTTTGTATTTTTGTTTAAAGTTTAATGATTAATACATATCAATTAATTAGACATGCTTTTTGATTGCTAAAAAATTTACACCACATATCCCCCCCCCCCCCCCCCCCCCAAAAAAAAATCCTAGGGGAAACACTGATTATTAATTGGGATATTTCAGTAATATCCATCATGTTCTCATGTTTGTCTTCCTACCGTCTTCGATGGCGTTTTTGACGGCCCGGAGCCCGTCTCGGACCGCATCTTTGATCTGTGTGAGCGTGTGCTTGTTGGGTCCTTTCACCAGCAGGGTCACGGAGCGAGGGTTCCCACACTTCTCAATGAACGTGTACTTCTCCTCTCCCTGATACAGAGACACACATAAGTGACTGTGAGCTGACACTCAGACTGCTGTTCAGAGTTGAGTTCACTCACCAGTGTGTGCTCGTACACAAGCCCAGCATGCCCCAGACACTCAGGAGTGAGATCGTCCACAGAGTTCATAGCTATACCACCGCACGCCAGAGACAGCCTTATGGGAAGAGAACATGTTTTTAATAGTAAGAGGGATTTTTTTTTTCAATTTTGTAAAATGTAAAAATTGTTACACTATCAAAAAACAACCAGTACAATACAATTTCATGGGTTTATGTAGTGTAAGCCAAGTGTCCTTATTGGCTGGAACATTTCCCCAAGAACCCTCTCACAATCATAACAGTGATTAAACCATGCATTATATAACTCACAGCATTATATAACTCACAGACTAATAATCAGTGAAATAATGTGCTAAACCCTTATTTCTCAGACTTGGTCTATTGGTCGAGGACCCCGCAGGAGCAACAGGGTCTTTGGCACTGGGTACCAGGATAGTTCCCCGAGAACTAAAAGTTCCTCTAGGTCATTTAAACCACCAGCATGATCTCTGAACGGACGTAAGCTGTGCCTGTTGACTTATTGCGCTGAGAACACCAGAGCCTGAGCACAGCGTTTGCAATGTTTAACAGTCCTGTCTAACACATTATCAGATAAAAAAGTAAATCGTATATGAAAGAATATTAGCGTTTGCCGTGTGGTTGATGCTCAATGTCGCTAGCTGAGCAGAAATACATAATCATGTTTCGATTGGTCCCCTCAAATTTGCGTTGGATTTTCTCCTCAGCGTAAGAAGGGTTGAGAGGTCCGTCTGTCACTGTTTTCCATGTTTATAGAGTTAGTTTGTAGAGCTAATATATAGGCTACAATCTGTGTGTACACATGGCTTTTTTTTCTTTTAATGGCGAGTGCTGGTGTTTTGCGTGTGTTCGGTCAGTGCTATACTAATGTCACTGGTAGTTTCTATAGTGCTGGTTTAGAGTTAAATTTAAGACCTAAATTAATGCCACTTTGAATGAAATTTAAGACCAAACCTGTGATGGAAATACACGGTTTAATATTACATATACATATGTAATATTTAACCCAAGTAATTGAAGTAATTCAATATTAACTAGTTGTTTATTGAACTAAAATCAATGTAACATTTGCGATCTTGAGAATATACAGCAAAATAGCTCCTGTCATGTTGTTACTGAACTATAACATGTTATATAAAAAAACTCAACATTTTGAATGTTTACCTCAGTGTGTTTCTTCTGTGAGTGTGTGTGCTGTTATGCTCATTAGTTTTGATTTCTCACTGTAAAATCTCCCAGAGACAGCGAGTCTCAACAGCGCTACCAGAAATACATTATCAATCGCTGTTTATGTGATAAAATCAGAATCATTCTTGCGATTCGATTGCTTCACTGGTTATTTGACTGACATTGGGTCCATCAGACTGGAGAAATTTTAGCAGTAATGTGACCAGAAATATTTAATACCCATCGAATCTGAATTGAAGACATTTTAATATTTAAGGCCTTTTATTAGGAAAACTTTACGCAAGACATTTTAAGGGCCCTTGGCCACCCTGTTGGACCCTGCTCTGAAGTAGGAGATCATTTAGTTCCCCCAAAAGGCGTTCCTAGAACTAACATCGTTCCCAGCTCCTGCGGTGCAAATACGACAGAAAGCAGGTACTTCTGCCAAAAGTTGTAGGAACTATGAAAAGGTTCCTCCGGTGCGAAAGCCCCTATGCTTTAACCTAAAAATATTATGCAAATGTATGTTTTCTATTTATATTCAAGTATCATAGTTAATGTTTATTTATGCATGATAACATTAGTTAAGCAGTAAAAAGAAACTCTGGCATCAGAATTAAAAAGGGGTATCGTTACACCTCTTCCCATCATTCTCCTCTTACCTCTCCATGTTCCGTCTCTTTGCTCGGCGCAGAGCCACAATCCCCTCTTTAGCCAAAGCATCCAGGAAAATGGATCAATACCCTGTACAAAATACATTCAGGTTAATACTAAGTGATTAGCAAGCTGTAAACGTTAAACTCACACTCCACTTGTCTGTTGAAAACATGTAGAAGGTGTAATTTTCCCATTGTGTTTGATGGGGTGTTTTAAAGGGATACTCCACTTTTTTTTGGAAATAGGCTCATTTTACAACTCCCCCAAAGTTAAACAGTTGAGTTTTACCGTTTTCGAATCCATTCAGCCGATTTTCTGATATTTAGAAGAATATCAGCAAGCAAAAAGTTTCTGGTCTCATTGACTCCCATAGTATATTTTTTCCTACTATGGAAGTCAATGAGACCAGAAACTGTCTGGTAACTGATATTCTTCTAAATATCAGAAAATCGGCTGAATGGATTTAAAAACGGTAAAACTCAACAGTTTAACTCTGGGGGAGTTGTAAAATGAGCCTATTTCCAAAAAAAAGTGGAGTATCCCTTTAAATGCATAAATAATATAAAAAATAAATACTGAGAAAGTAGTCTGAACACATTTAACAACCAGTGGTTGTTACACGGTGTCAAAAGCAAATTACTAAAAGCCAATTTTAATTTCAATAATGACTATGATTATGTGGCTGAACTTAACCTGTCTTAATTTTAACCTGATTAACCTGAACTTAACTTAAACCCAAGTATGGCCAATACTAATAGTGATGCTTGCCTTTGAGAATAGAATTAAGAAAGGTATAAATAAATAGGTTCAAAATCATTTATTCCACAAACTAACATTATTACCTTCTGATTGAGGACCACAAAGCCTTTCTTAGTGTCTCCACACACTTTATTCTTTAGATCAATTATTTTCATCACACGATCTTCAATGAACTTCCTTTCGGCCTTGACCAGCTTGTCTCGCTCATCTGCACTCTTGTAGAAGAACCCAGAGTTCACTTCTCTGTGAAAACAGACATTGATGATGATTAGCAACACAAAGTAACCACCTGCTATAAATAATAAAATATTAACATTTGTAAAGCCTACGTTTTCTCATATTCCAAAGAAACATTGCAAGTGAGAATAAAAGCGTCCTCCACCCTCTTCTTCATGTCAGGGTGTCTGGATCCATGGTCCAACACCAATCCTCTGATCAGCCTGAGAAGAAACAAACCCAAACAGTTGTGAGTGCTGCAACCCCTACTGAGTCCACAGAGTTACTTTTCTTACAGGGAAATCAAGAGGACTTTATAGATCAATATCTTGGGCAGAGGCCAGAAATTCAAGCTCGAGCCAAGACGTTTCTTCTTTTTCTGTGAACCATGAAACTAGCGTAGCAGCAGGGCTGGCGTTTGCGTATTGTAAAACATCAGATAATGATGATGCTCATTAAAAGATTTTAGGAGGGTTTTAACTAGGGGTGTCACGATTCTCCAAATCCTCGATTCGATTACATTTTCGATTCTAAGGTCACGGTTCGATTCGATTCTCGATTTTTACATTTATTTTTTTTAAGCACAGTTTGCGATGCCATTTTTAGACTAGACTTTTATGTAATATAATATATGACCTTTGTTCGCAATGTACCACACTACATTGTCAAATTTAAAACATTTATTAACAAAATAATGTTACAATAACTTATATATTCAGTCAATTAGAAACTTAAGCAAAATAACCAGCCATGTATTTTCTCTTTAGTAACTGCAGTCTTATGCTGCGTTCCAGGCAGGTTTTTGAGCTCGTACATTACGACTTCAAACCACGACTCAAGACTTAGTAGCGTTCCAGGCCAGTCACGCAAAAATACCTGAGCGCAATATACATACTTATTGTTTCAGACACATAACATTGTAATCGTGTGTGTATATACATACTTATTGTTTCAGACACATAACAATGTAATAATCGTGTGTGTATTATTATCATTATTATTATTATTAATTTGACTGCAACGTTATATTGTCCTAAAGTGTATTCTCACCGTGTACCGCCGGCAGAAACACTGCATCCGTAGGGGCTGCCATTGTTGTTTTGTATGGTTTTGCGGGCTATGTGACGTCAGAACTCGTAACTGGGAGTACATCTATCTAGTACGAGCTCACGGGTGGGAAGTCACGGGTTTGACTGCCGTTCCAGTGCACTTTCACGGGTATAAGGTTGGAAAAACACGAGTTACAGGTTGCCTGGAACGCGGCATTATTCACAGAAGATGACATTCAAGTTCACAACAAAACAAACAAGGTTTAACAGATACATATATGTTTTCCTTGCTTTACCTCGGTCTTAAAGTACAAACATGACTGTGAAAAATATTAGTATTTAATGTAGAATTTAATTAAATGCATTTATGATGAAATTACAACATTTTCGTGTCATGTTCATTTTGACCACGAACTGTGCGCTGTCGCTTTAACTCGGCGCGTGCAGCAGAAATAGACTGTGCGGAAATGAACGACACTTCTCATTCGTGGAGGTGGAGAATCAAGTTATTTGTGACATGCTAGATTTATTGTATAAAGATTTATACTGTTCTGAGTCTGCTGTTTTTGTCAATTTAAAGTTTTAATTTAAAAAGTGGAAGAATGGTACACGCACTGACGCACATACAGTAGCAGAGCTTGCAAAGTGTGGCTTTTTTGAAGCGCGAACTTTGAACGCGAATGTGAACGTTGTCAACAGAACTCACTGGAAATCAGAAATACTCCCACTGTCCCACACCGGCGACTTTAGTGAAAGAGGAGGTCAGAAGTCCTGTCGATGGGTCTCCTGCATCTGCAGCCATGCTATCTTTTGACTGGCTGTAACTGAGGTAGAGGACTCGCAGCACTTCAACGCTGTTTTTTTCCGCTTTGCAAACCGACTGGACGTGACATGGGGGCGTGGCAGTATCGACGATTCCATTTTTGAATTCGATTATCGAGATTGTGACTTAATTTCAATCGATTTCGATTTAAAATCGAAATCGCGACACCCCTAGTTTTAACCCCTCTAAATTTCCACCCAGCCCCCCTAAAACTGTGCTATTAACTGTACACTATTCGTGATCGCCTCAGTCACCATTTAAAAGTCACATGAAACCGGCTCCGCCCAGTATTATCTCCTCAGCGTCAGAACAAAAGCAGAGGACGTGTGTATTTATTGATAGATCGTTATGATATATATGCATCGGTGTAGTTCTTCTTTTGGCATAAATGCAGTTTACATAATAATAATAATGATAATAATAATAATAATAATGTGGAGCAATTAAATACGGTTTCCCACTTTAAAATCTGGGCTTTTTGACTTATGAAATTCCTTTCATCCAGACGGCATGAGACTTTGCAATTTAATTCAGTGCAGTTAAATTTTAAAGTGAAAAAAAATGGTTATATTCATTTGATAATACATCCAAAGGCAAAACACGTTATAAGCGACCATATACGATGAGCGCTACTCTTATGATCTTAACGCCAACTTCTCTGATTGGATCCCGCTTTAGAAAAACGCAATGCATTCTTAGTTATTTTAACAACGTTGAAAACAAAATGGCAGATTTTAAATCAACATAAATGTATACATTGCAAAAGTATTATTCTAAAAAACATTTGTGTTGAGTGAGTGTGCACAACGCAGTGTGTAACGCTGTTCTTAATCGCGTCTTTTTGATTAGCCTAGCTGTCAGATACTGAGTGAAAATGAAAAGAAACACGCCTATTCAATCTTCCCTGGATATTTTTTTAACAAAGAAATTAAATAGCAATCAGAAGAATGGAAGCAGCAATAAAATAAAAACAAGTAAAACCTTCTCCAAATACAATGGGTGATGAGAGACTAAGCCAATTCATGCTCATGTCTGTGGAGAAAGAGTTGGTGAAACGTTTTGATCGGGATGAGCTTGTCACCGACTTCACCGCTACTCACGTATAAAATAAAAACTGCACTGCAACAAATGTACGCAGTGTCTCTTTATATTTAATGCTGTTCACTGAGTGTTTTAATTAATAGTGCAATAGAGTTTGCAATAGAGTGCATTTGTTTGGTATAATGTGAGGTGTATCGTTCGGTAATGGTGTTGTTCTATGTACGCCCAGAGGGAATGCCATCATACTCTAGGATTTTGTGAAACGCCACCACTGCATAGAGTGATGATTGGGGGATTGTGTGTGCTCTTTCATTATATGGAAAAAACTGCCCAGGATATTCATCTAAATATTCACTCTTTGTGCTCCACAGAAGCCCTTCTGTCATGTTCAAAAAAATTTAGCACTTTGCACAATTTCTTTTCTAGAACTTTTTCTTTAAGGAAAGCCTACAATCCACAGAAGAGGAGAAACCGTTCTCTGAGTCTTACTGTGTATCACTGTCGGTTTTGTGTCTCATCTCCATGATCTCCACCATGTAGAGGTCGATGGGCTCGTTGGGTTTCCTGATGGCCAGCACAGCGTCCACCACAGCCTGAAGTAAAACATGTAAATGTACAGGGGAAACATGTCCTATCCAATTCATTTTTATCATATTAAAGGGGTCATGAAATAAATTTTCAAATCGTTATGTTTCTGGAGGTTATCTTATGAAGTTAGTAAAGTTTGTAAAGTTTTTGCACCAAACAAAATCTGAAAATTATTTTCCATACTCCGTTTCAGAGGCTGTTAGATCTTTCAAAAATGCAAATAAATGTGATTGACAAACTGTGTCGCACTATTATTCACACCCTTCCCACAGTATGCATGATGTTTTGACACTCGAATATGTTTGGTATCAAACAAGACTTGAGGCGTGGTATGGTAAAGCATGGTAAAAAATGAACCTGTGTATAGTTCTAAAACTATTATTAAAGCTGCAAGCAGTGAAAAACATGTTTCTAGCATGTTTAACACTTGCTGGAATATTTTAAAATTATAATAGGAGTGCATGACAATATTAAACATGTCACTTCCTGTTGCCAGCAGGTGGCGCTACAACTATAACTGAATATTGGTATGTAGATGTCTTCAGGCCAGGACTCTTAACATGTGAAGATTGGGGCCGATTGGACAATATGTCTGAATTACAACAACTTCCTTGAGTTATGGTAAAACATCAAACGTTGTCAGGCCGCCATGAACACGCCCTTCAACGAAAACGCAAAAGCTTTACAATTTAGCATTGCAAAGGCCTTTTGATTACACCGACCAAATATATAGATGACCTGATTAAATCTGTAGGAGGAGTCTGTTAAAGTGTGACGCATGGAAATTGCAATTTGTAAGTAAATAAAATAAAAAAATGAATGGGCTTTCAGATCTTTGGATCTAGTGGATGAAATAAGTTTACGCAATTTAAGTATGAATGTGACCGGAGATGCCGGAAAAACATATGGAGACCAGCTGTCGTTCCTGCTCTGATAGTTGTATGACCCAAGTTTAGTTTAGAAACCAGGAACGGTGAGAGAACATTTCTCTCCTAAGCAAACTTAGGTCTTCAGCCAAGCGGTTCCCATAATGTTTACACATTAACTCAATAGATGGAGAGTAGTGTCGTATGCTGTGGTTGTTTGAACGCATTGAGCATCTACACTATGAAAGCGAATTCGCTTTAGACTACCTCTGGAAGTGGTCGAAAATGGTAAAAAAAAAAAATGAAAGACTCCCGCACTGTTTTCTGTGCTGCACACATAAGGTAACAGTATATTGTGCAGCTCTTAAAGTGACAGCAGACTAATATTCCTGCTGCCGTCTCTATAACACTGATCAAACAACAAAAGACAGAGAAAATTCACCCGATCTTGACTGAATAGCTTTTGTATATATATTACTATATTTGTAATGTATATTTTATTTATAAAGTGCAGTGCTATTTTACATTAGTTTGTACCTGAATATCTTCAAACAGTTTATTTAAAACGTATCTTTGTTCAGTTGTATCTATTTGCTGCGATTTGTATATTTGTTCTTTTTTAATTACGTGTTTAATTAGTGTTTTATACTAGCGTTTATATATAAATGTTAAATAATAGTGTTTACTTGTATAATGCTTGAAATGTATATTAGTTAGGCTAGTTGTTTTCGCTATAGTATTTTTAAACCACAGGAAAGCGTTCCTTGTGTAAGTGTTGATTTTTGTTCATGGTATTCAGCAACAATGAAATGTTTTGCAAAACGATTCAAAATAAATGTGAATGATATCCAAGGGTTTTTTTTACCTTACTGGAATAAAAATTAGAAATCGCCAAGAATCGGAATCGATATGTAGAATCGAAATCGTTAAAATTCAAACAATGCCCAACCCTAACTACAAGTTGCTGTGTGAACGGGACATGTGGTAAATGCAGTTGTAAAAACCCCAAAAGAGTGTGAATATAGCCCTGCAGTTAGAGAGTGAATGTGCGTTTTCATTCGGTCCGTCTCCTCACTCAGTCTGCCACGCTTCTCATCCGTGTTGGGATCGTTTACATCAGAAATCACATTACTCTTTCCTCACACACGCAATGCTGGAAATTAACCGTTTGATGGAAAAAGTACTCTTAGAAATGCAGAGAATAATTCCTATTTACAAATTATTTCGATTTTAGAATGTATTTAAGTGCACATGATAATATCTGGATATTGTTTTACTGTATCTCAGCACATCTAGTGGCAAAAAAAAAAAAAAAATATATATATATATATATATTAATAACACACACACACACTAAACTGTAAATACCAAGGACATTTTTTTATTTCATGTCCCCTTTGAAGACAATGCCATGGGCCCAACTTGTGATACAAGCAACAAATCCTTCCCCCCCCCCCCCCCATGTTTCCAAATGATTTTCTGTTCTATCATCAAACGTTAGATATTAAAACAACGTTTCTCACCTCTGTAAGTAAATCGGCCAACTCCACGTGGACCTTGGTTCTGAGCGAGGTCCTGGCTACGTGGATGAGAGTCTCTCTGTCCATCTCCTTCATGACCTTTACCTCTTCCAGCACCTCAAGGGCTTTTTCCTTCGCAGCCTCAAATCCCTCAGCGATTACCCTGGGGTGAAGACCCTTCAGACGAGCACAAGACTGGTTTAAAAGGGGAACATGACTCGTAACTAAGAGAAAAGCAGAAATATGAGAAGCACATGTAAACCTCAGAAACGTAGAGGTCCGCCTGCTTGAGGAGCTCTCCAATAATCAGCACGTTAGATGTTGTGCCATCTCCTGTGATGTCATCCTGGGCCGTGGCCACCTTGGCAATCAATGAAGCAGTGGGATGCTGGATTTGCTGGGAAAAAGAAAGAAGAGTAATCTCAAGAACATATGCCACTTCAGAGAGTGGCTTGAATAACAGGGAATTATTGAACCTTCACAGATCAAAAAAATAATAATGCAAAGACAAATAGCATCAGCGACAAACATCTAATATGTTACAGAGGCTTCGCCACCCAAAGAATCACACCCAAACTAATGTAATCATTTTATAAAGGTGGTATATAATAATAAATAAATCAACTCTAAGAGGAGCATTTTTAGAAACGTCTAGTTCAAATCATGATCGGTCCTTTACTGGCAATCTGCAAGCTCTCACATCAAGCATAGCACAAGCTGATCCTGCAGCCAATGAGATTGCTTGCTCATCATTCATGTAGTCTGGTTCAGGTTGCATCCAAATTTGCATACTTCCCTACTATAGAGTAGGTGGAAAATATCAAATAAATAAAATATGTGACAGTAATAAATGTCTTCAAATTCACAGTACTCAAAAGATTAGGTCAAATGTACCCGGATGACCTAATACTTCCAGTGATATTGTATGTATACGATGGACACTTTACAATCCCATGAGGCCAAGGGAGGATTTATGAATGACAGTGAGTGAAGTGACGCAATTAACGCTGGTAGATCACATGATAATGACATTTAGTAAGTCCAGATTGCAAGCACACACACTAATACTATATATAGTTAAAACAAATACATATCAGTTTTAAAAAATGCTTATTCAGTCACCAGTTTAAAGGTCCCATATTGTACAACTTTCTGAAGTTTTATTTTAGGCTTTGATGTCCTTAAGAATATATATTTGCGGTATAAGTACCAAAAACCATCTTAATATATTTTTACAGCTCTTTCTCAGGAGCTCTGCCAAGAACAGCTGGAGTTTGGCCTGTCTACTTAATATTCATGAGCCTCTCTTCTGATTGGCCTGTTGTTTTCTGGGTGACCCACCATTGGTGACTGAGTAGTTGTGACATACAAATATACAGAAGTCACAACGGTAGTTTCATAGACGCTAGATCTCTGTTATGAAAAAAGCCAGGACATTTCAGTTTTAACAATATGGAACCTTTAAACAATGTTTTTCATGCTTGTTCAATGAGCCATAAACAATTATTGCACTTCCACCAGTGGAACAATCTTTAAGACTGGACAATTAATGTCATAATAACAATAACTTAGGACAGTAAAGTTCCTAAATGAATCGTAAAGCTCTTACCATCTCATGCAGCAGAACGTTCCCATCTTTGGTGAGCTTGATGTCTCCTGCACCAGACACAAGCCTGTGAAACAAACAACTCCTTTAATAGATGAGAGGATCGAGTCAGTGCTGCATGAGCACATGTACAAGATGCCATGTTTATTGTGTGTGTGCATTCACTTTATATCCATTCACTTAGTATTTGATTATGATTGGCTGAGCCGTGTTCAAAGCCATTGTAAAATACTCTATAAACACACACGAGGCCTGCTTACACACTATCACTGCACCAGAGCATCTGTGTTTGACAAACATTCTGCTATACGCGTCTGAAGAAAGAATAAGAGGTCGACCGATAGTGGATTTCACTAATACCGATATCTGGGTTTGACCGAACTTGCCGATAACCGATTAACTAGGGGTGTCACGATTCTCCAAATCCTCGATTCGATTTTATTTTCGATTCTAAGGTCACGGTTCGATTCGATTCTCGATTTTTACATGTATTTTTTTTAAGCACAGTTTGCGATGCCATTTTTAGACTAGACTTTTATGTAATATAATATATGACCTTTGTTCGCAATGTACCACACTACATTGTCAAATTTAAAACATTTAACAAAATAATGTTACAATAACTTATATATTCAGTCAATTAGAAACTTAAGCAAAATAACCTGCCATGTAGTTTCTCTTTTGTAACTGCAGTCTTATTCACAGAAGATGACATTCAAGTTCACAACGAAACAAACACGTGTTAACAGAAACATCTATGTTTTCCTTGCTTTACCTCGGTCTTAAAGTACAAACATGACTGTGAAAAATATTAGTATTTAATGTAGAATTTAATTAAATGCATTTATGATGAAATTACAACATTTTCGTGTCATGTTCATTTTGACCACGAACTGTGCGCTGTCGCTTTAACTCGGCGCGTGCAGCACAGCAGAAATAGACTCGGTGCGGAAATGAACGACACTCGTCTCATTCGTGGAGGTGGAGAATCAAGTTATTTGTGACATGCTAGATTTATTGTATAAAGATTTATACTGTTCTGAGTCTGCTGTTTTTGTCAATTTAAAGTTTTAAATTAAAAAGTGGAAGAATGGTTCACGCACTGACGCACATACAGTAGCAGAGCTTGCAAAGTGTGGCTTTTTTGAAGCGCGAACTTTGAACGCGAATGTGAACGTTGTCAACATAACTCACTGGAAATCAGAAATACTCCCACTGTCCCACACCGGCGACTTTAGTGAAAGAGGAGGTCAGAAGTCCTGTCGATGGGTCTCCTGCATCTGCAGCCATGCTATCTTTTGACTGGCTGTAACTGAGGTAGAGGACTCGCAGCACTTCAACGCTGTTTTTTCCCGCTTTGCAAACCGACTGGACGTGACATGGGGGCGTGGCAGTATCGACGATTCCATTTTTGAATTCGATTATCGAGATTGTGACTTAATTTCGATCGATTTCGATTTAAAATTGAAATCGTGACACCCCTACGATTAACCAACCGATATTCTTATAAATGAATACTGGATAAAAAAACAAACATAACACTCCAAGTAAAACAGTGCTGAACTGAAATGTGAATTAAAATTAAAGCTCGAATTCTACATAGGGCTGGGCGATATGGCCTAAAAAAAAAATCCCCGATTTTTTGACAAAAAATCCGATTTACGATTTAAATCGATTTTTTTTTCTCTCCCTACTTAAAATCAATCCTCAGATGACAAAGAAATTGTTCAAAACAAGTTTTTACTTTATTTTGTTTTGATATTCCCTTCTGGGATATTATCTGGATTAAAGTGCAATCAGAAACAACAAGCCAAAAAGACCAGAGGGTCCTGTCATTGTAAATAGCCTAGTGTAAATGTAACATAACATAAAATGGGTGGATTGGGGCGGATGTGTAAAGAAGAAAAAAAACTTGCATCACAAGAAGTTTATTGTGATTGTCAAATTATTTGGTAACTAAACATCATTTTATCAAGTTTATTAACTATGTAAACACAATGTTTACATGCATAAAGACTGGTATGCTACTGTTTTTATTATTGCTTAACACAAATTTCACAATTTCAATTCAATTCATGTGATTTTGATTCTGATATTGATTCAATATCAATTCCTTTGGATAAATATTAGGTACAGTAGATATGCTAATGTGTTATGTTAATTGTTCTCCAAAAATAAATCACCTAATGCTGTAAACAGAGAGCCCTGTCAGCTGGTATTATTAAAGGTTAAAACTAACTCAAATTAAACATAATGCGTTTTTTATAATAACAATGTTATAATATTTTAATGATATAGGTAAAATATAATAAATGTGTAATATAGTTATCATATTTAGCCAAATACTCCTCTCTATAGCAATTATTTTAAGTCCAGCTAACATGCGTGCTATGGGTCATTAAAAGGCATCCTGAGGTAAATGTAACGTTACGTGACACATGTTGTTCTCCAGCTGTTTTATGGGACATCTTTCCGCGGTTGAAAAACACTGATCGATTGATTTTATTAGCTACATTTGGGTAAGTTAGTAACTTAGTGAAGAGTAACAGATGATCGGTTCATGTGCCGCTTGAACTGAGATCTGTCAGCAATCTTTCACGTCACATTTACAAGCGCCAAAACGGTGTTTATTGTTGGAATTTCGTAATAAAATTAACAGAATCTGAGAGCCGAGAATCTGTTTCATATCAACAGTAACCTGCTCTGTCTTGTATGTCGGTGTCAGTGTCCTCTTTGCTTCGCGATGTTTCTCTGCGTGAGGAAATGGATGTGTGTGAGAGCGTGTAAAAAGTGACAATTGCGTGTCTCTCAGTGAACTCGTGAGAGTTGGCGGCCCTGCAGATTCAGTTTGTAAATGTTTTCGGCGGGTGTGCTTCTGCTGCCGCGGTCTTGTTCATTTGCCATGTTGTTTGTGTATCTCTAGCATGGCAAGCGCTGAGCGTGGTCGGAACTACGGGAGCCCATATGGGCGCGTCGGCGGTTGTTAAAGAGAAAACCGATTTTCATTCAAAAAAATCGGCGTAAACTCGCGTAAGCTACACATTCGAGTTAATCGATAAAATCGATTTATCGCCCAGCCCTAATTCTACAGTAAATAATTTAAACATGTTTCTTTAGCTATAACCTAGAAACATACGTAAATATTATCGATAACACTTTGCAAGTCTGTATTCGCAAATGTATTCAAACGTATTTAATAGCTAGCTTTCATGAACTATACGCATTATACATTTTACAGCATGTATTCATATTTGAGCAATACAGTACATTGATCATTTATGTTAGTTCATAGTACATTAAGGTTAACAGATAAAATAAAAATCTAATAGTGATTTTAGACCATGACACATCAAGCTGACGTCAAAGAACTAGCAGTGATGAAAGCCAACCGTGTAGTCGCCTTACATCATCTTAAACACATAACAAAGAGGACAGACAAAGGCCAACAAGAAAGTATGTTCTGCGCCTGTGTGAGATGATAACAGTAGTCTGACTGTATTCATCATTAAAAAAGGGAAACTGGAACTAGGACTGCTGATAAAAACATTTAAAACAAAGTGCTTCCCCATGTGTGAGTCCCAGTTTGTAAGGCCAGGCCAAGATGGCATGTGCAAACCATTTTTTACAGTTTTTAGATAATCGTGCAACTCTTGACCCAACCAATTTTTACACCATTCAGAACCCATGTTTAAATGGATTCTTTTGAGAGATTTTTTTTCAGATACCAATCTGCTGAAAAGTTCTTTCTTTGCTTTAAAACTAACGTCTCATCATAAAACTTATCCTGCGGCGTCATGACAGTGAAACGGAAGTGTGCACTACACAAGTCCATCTGCTGAGATATCTAATGATATGCTGTAATCATCTTCAGAAATGATGCGAGTCTGGAAGTGTATCTGGTCCAGCATCCACACACAGATGAAGTTTACAGCATTTACTGTGGCACTCAGATGCTGAAAACACTGAGCGACACGCATGTACACCAGGGGTGGGACCGAATCTCGATAGGGCGAAATATCGTTGTCCTTCGTGTGATGCAAGAATTGGTACTTTTTGTGCTGTTTTCTAACAGTTTGGACTTTAATGAAGAGAGAAAACCTGCACTAAACCTTTTCATGGGCATTTTGTTTTCAGTTAGACAGATATCGCGATTTATCCTTATAGGATGGTCTAGCAATATAATTTGATTATCGCAGAATTGCTGTATCATGATGTTACCGGTATCCTGTGATTCCCAGCACTAATGCACACAGTGCAGCTTTGAAACACACAGCGCAACAGCCTATATATACACACACTATTTAAAAATACATTTTAAATAACTTTAAATTTTATAGTTTTTCCTTCAAATAGTTTTTCATGAAAGCATTTTATAAGAATTACACATTCATGTCTCAAATTTTGCGTTGCTTGCTCGTCGTCCTCATCCTGTCGGGGGTTTACTTGAGAACCACATTATCCCTGACTTATAATAGGCTTACCATAGGGAACCAGGCCAAGACAAAAACACATTTTGAAAGAAAAATATAGGTCTATGCGTTGACATTAAAATTGTTGATTTTGAACAAAAGCAAAATAAGTTACCTTTTAAGTCACAATGAAACCCTTTCCTTCCCTAAACGGCTTCCCAAACAATAATAAAAAAAATAGAGCTTGTCAAAGGGTTTAGTTCACCCAACAATGAATATTCTGTCATTAATTACTCAAGTCGTGCCAAACCCTAAGACTTTCGTTCCTTTCGGAAGACAAATGAAGATATGTTTGATAAAATCTGAGAAATTTCTGTCCCTCCATTGACAGCCTAAGCAAAGCAACTACCACTTTGATGCTTCAGTTCAAAAAGTTCTTAAGATCATAAAACTAATTTTTAGCAGAAATGCAATCACTTTTGTATGCTAAACAGATTTGATTTAGTCTTTTTTTCAGATATAAACATTGATCGGCGAATGTAAACAGAAGCTCAACCGAACCTGCTTGATGCGCGAAAACAAAACCTCTCGCTGAAGCTCAAAACTGCTGCGTAACGAATGAACATCATCGGTTGATGCAGGTCAAGCGAACATGCTTGAGCTTCTTAGTTTTTCGATCTTTTTAATTCATGAACTTTTTGAAGCATCAAAGTGGTAGTTGCGTTGCTGTCAATGGAGGGACAGAAAGCTGTCAGATTTTATCAAAAATCTTAATTTGTTTTACAAAGATAAACAAGTATTAGGTGTTCGGAACAAGTAACTGACTTATTTTTGGGTGAAATAACCTTTTAATTGTGTCCATCAGAAACAGGTTGAATCATTGTTGTTTGCTATTGCTGTGATTGACAGGTTGCCCCACCCTCGCGATAGTAAACACGTCATCAGAGAGTCGTTGAAAGGGAGAGGGGGTTATTTTGATGAAACATTGCAAGAGCAGATTAATAAAAAATATTTACACGTATAATTAATCATATTAAATACTGCAACATTTCATAAATAAATGCATTTTTAATTTAGATTACATGACTTCAATTACCAGGATACTTTTTTTTAAATACAACCATTCATTTTTTAATTCATTTTATTTATTTATTTGGTTCGTGCGTTCTTGAATTAAAATGGCTGACCGCTGCATGCAATTAAAACCTGATACCAAAAGTACTGCAAACATGTATTAAACAAATCACTTATATCACACAACATAAAGATTCGAGCTCCAGACCAGATGTGCCAATTATAAATGCAAGTTCACTGTCGGGATGAGCAGATAGCACTGATGCTAACTTCTTTGACAACCAGTTAACTTGCCTCAAAAACACACACTTTCATTTAACAAACAGATTTTCCGAGCATTGCAACACACTGCATTTTGAAACGCCGCAGTGACGGGGTTTTAAAATGCGTAAATCCCGGAGCACATGTTAGACTGAACCGGTTAGCGGATGATTGGCTGACAAACACGTGCTAACACAAAGCGGTGCGCAACACGACAGACTCACATTTTCATGGTCCCCTTCGGCCCCAGGTTACTCTTCAGCACGTCCTGGAGGCCCCGGGCCGCACTGATGTTCACGGCCAGGGCCGCATGAGCCCGGGCCACCTCTGCTTTCGGGTTTAGTGCTTTAACCGCGGACATTCTGCTGGAAACCTGAACACAGAGTCACGGGGATAACGGAAGAGAAGCGAGCGGGTTTCAGGCGTCTAGAAGCTTCCACTCCCTCTTCTTCTTCTTCTTCTTCGGTGGGGTTAGGCGGAGGCTGGCATCATGATTGCTGCATTACCGCCCCCTGCTGTCCTGCACGCAACTACACATCCGCTTGTCCAGGCGGAAGTCCAGGCTTTTCGAGAATATTCAGTAGACACATCTTCATCTTCCCTTGTAAACTGCCTTCTAAAATACTTTTAACATCATAACATAACTATTCGTCCTAATTGACTCATCATTTCAGTGAATTTCTCACATGATATAAGAATATGTTCAACCGTCTCATATTTCACATTCTTGCTCTCTCTGAATCATATCTTTCTGTTTTGTAGGCTATTGACTATAAACTTTTACTGCATTATCCTACTGTTTTTGCCATTTTTTATTTATTTTCCTCCACAGTATGCCTTTTCCTTCTTATTAAGGCCTAATTTTATTTGTAAAATATAACATTTGTTTAAAGATATGGGGTGTAACAGTCTTTTTTACAGTGTATATGTGTGTAACGATCCACTCACGATTCAACGCATATCACACTGCAAAACTCACAATATATTATTGCGATAAGATGTGATAAAGGGTTACAAAATTGAACTATTGATTAAAATGCTAAATTTTGTATTACATTGGGGATGTAAATAAATAAGCCTGGTAACCCAATGCAAAGGAGATCAGAATAAATAAATAAAAAAGAGAGAAAATAAAATAATGTAGGCTATATGTATTTAGTACACAATTTCTGATAGTGTTATCAAGCAAAGGCAGTCTTCAATCGTTCACACTAAAGACCACTAGATGACAGTAAAGCCACTGGTAATGTAACAGGGCAGAAGAGGAACTTTGACTATTGATCATGATATTTTTGTAGGCCGCCAACCCAGATGTTTGCATCACGATCTGGTTCACTTCACAAAAACTAAATAGAGTTTTAATTTTTTTTCCAATGTCTTAAAATAAAATACTGAGTCCTCTTAGTCTGAGACAGAGACAAGACAGAGTACAAATGCGGTCGAGACCGAGACAAGACTTTCAAAAACTAGTCTCAAGACCAAGACCAGTCTTGAGTAGCCTACTTCAAAACTTCAATGTCACCATCATAAGTTTTCGACAACTCACATGTTCAACGATTAACCAAACAATGAGCTTTCAGACTCTTGAATCAGATTCTTGATTCTGCTGAGATTGCCCTACAACAATATACTGTATATTTCCAATTTAAAATATACTATAATTTCAGGGCGATGGAACTGGAGTGCTAAAATGCAAACTAGTTTTGATGTGCTTCATTAAGCAGAGATGGTCCAGTTGTACATATGTAAATAAGAGATCTTGTGGTTGAAAGCAACAATGTGACCTTTTTGTCGACATTATTTTTTTCCCCAGCTGCAACAAAAACTCATGTAAAAAAATATGTGAAAATTTGAAAAATCAAGATTTTTTTTAATTTTTTAAAACAGACTAGGAAGGCACAACGCCTATTCAATATTATTTAAACATATATAGCCTATTCATGTAAATGGATCCCAGCTGCCATCTGTTTTACAGAATATGTAAAAAGTCGTAATAAATAACAGCATAACCATAGCCTTGTAAGCACAGTGATGACTTGTTAGACAGGTTTTGCAATTTACACATGTAAATATGTCATATTTACATGTGTAATTTTGTGTATTGTAAGTGTATTGTGTAAAAATGTGTTTGTTTTTTACAATATTTACAATATAAAGTTGTCATATTTACACATGTAAACATGACATTTATATAGGTTTGTGTTTGTGTTTGTGTAAAAAAGCTGTTATATTTTTGAAGCCTAATAAATGTTAAAAAAATGGATAGCTTTCAATTACACTGTCATGTTAAAGGGCTAAGATTAATGTTTAAAATTGGGTGGGGGGGGGGGGGTAATTTTCACGAGTGATAAGTAGCTGTATTAGTATCAGTGATACTGACCTTCGGTCATAAAAGGATGCATTACTGTTTTCATGTTGTTTCTACATTAATTTGGAGATTAACTGTGAAAGTTTTACATTATAAAATATATTTAAAAAACAATGCGATTAATCGCAATTAATCACAGAAAAAAATGTGTAGTTAATCTAGTTCCTTTTTTTAATCAATTGACAGCACTAGTTTTTTTTTTTTACAACAGATAAAATAGTATCGCGAACAAATGTAGGGAGGCACAAAGCCTAATCGTTCATTTATAAAATAAATATGCCATTAGCCTTGTAAGCATTGCGATGACTTGTTACGAACTGCTCCGAGACATGGGTTGAACATCCAAATATAGTTTTATTGGGACAATCCAGAATATATAAAAGGTAAAAGGTCAAGCAATCCAAGTGAGCAACAGGGCAGAAAACAAAAAAACCAAGACACAAGAAACCAGTATAATGCTCAGAAATGCAGTGTAACAACAACATACAAGATTTCGCAAAGTAAGAGTTAATACACAGGGCTATAGATTAATAATAGGATAATAATATATAATAGATTAATCAGAATATGATCAGTCCAGGCAATGAGTTTTGGGAAATGTAGTTAACGTGAGTTAAAGCAGCTGGAAGGAGCGCCCTCTGGTGGAGATCCTGGGCTCTTCAGCTGGTGTTGCTAAGGCCTAGCTAAGGACCATCAGTCATTGAGACCAAAAAAAATATTGACGTAGTGTTCGTGACGTCACTGTAGGTTTCAGAAGAGCATTTTTGAAGCCAAAAGTGGGCGGAGTCGACCCATCTTGGCAGTGCGTCACTCTCGGATAACCAAAAATGGTCAAAGAGGACGGATTAGCTGAGGTGACGTGACGCTAAAGGCCAATTTATACTTCTGCGTCGAGTGTACGCCGTAGTGTACGGCGTAGGCTACGCACGTAGGCGACGCCATCGTGAGCATTTAAGGCCTCATTATGCTTCTGCGTCAACTCCACGGCGTAGCTACGGCGTCACTCCTACGGCGTCGTGGCCGTTTTATGGTTCTGCGTCAGGTTGCGTTGCATCGCGTTGAATCTGACCAATCACAGCCCTTGCGGTCTGCGTCGCCTCGACGCGTAGTTAAAATTTTTTGGAGGTGCACGTAGAGCTACGGCGTAGGGTAGGAGAGGGGTTCGCGGCGACGCAGAGGGCTCTGCGCGTGTACGCGTCGATTCGACACAGAAGCATAAAACAGGCTTTTACTTCTGCATTTAGGTCTGCGTTGCTTTGCAGTACAGCGCCGAAACGCTAGTTGGCGGCGGAGGG